>CM028129.1:1113600000-1114850000 GCA_016271365.2 Neoceratodus forsteri | reverse complement strand
GAGGGGTTCAGAGTTGGAATCTCTCTCTCGCTCTCATTTCGAGGGTGCATGGACTCAGTATTTGTGGTGCAGCTGAGAAATATGAATGCGCAAGAGCTGATTCGGGCTTTAGCCCCAGGTGTTCTGAGGTTCCACACCCTGCTTCTTTGCTGTTGTAACCTTCAATAAAAAGAAAGGTTATGCGGTGTGTGAAAGTATGAAAGCAGAAAAGAAGGAACCAAATTGTTTCTCACATTGACAATAGCAGTAATCCCTCCATTTAAAGTGGATAATGACTTTTGTAGGTGTTCTCTTTCTTTATTTCAAAAGGTTGTTAGCCCCCACGGTGTCAGTTGAATTTCTACACACCCCCTCTGCATTTAACCCTCGCACTGCTCGTTGTGCTGATCACACTGTGCAGAACTAATCCACTCAGTCATGAAAGGGTTAGCTGCGGCACTGTTGGCACAGCCATGGCCAGCGGGTGTTGTTTTAAACTACACCAGCTTGTACACATCTAAAATTTCAGGCCAGGCCTTTTTTTTTTTTTTTTTTCTTTCAGTCCTGCTGAGAAGGAACAGAGTTCGTGCTTTAATAACTGGAGTTTTCTGCCCCCTGCTTTGACTAGAAAATGCTACATGTTTAGAGAAAGCTGTAACTGTGTGCAGAAATGGGTTTGTTTTTGCGTGTTCCTAGCCAGACTATACTGTGTGTTAGCCAGGCTGCTGTCTATGAACATTTGGTATCTCTCCAGGAGTTGCTGGCAAATCTGTGGCTTGTTTCTGCTGAATTTAGTACCCACAAGTCTTTGGAGATATAAATGTATATATACTGTGTGTGTGTGTGTGTGTGTGTGTGTGTGTGTGTGTGTGTGTGTGTGTGTGTGTATGTATGTGTATACGTATACATCATACATGGATAGGACTTGTGTACCATTCAAGAGCCCATGATCTATTTCCCTGTATATCATGCCAATTAAAGTCATATACCATGGTCATTAAAGTCGTATACCACGGATGGCCATGGTATGCAACTTTTATTGCCAAGATATATTGCTTTGGCCCTGCAGCTCCATTCTTATGCCTCCTAGACTCCCCAAACAACAATGGCCCTCACCAGTGCAGTGCAGTACAGCCCAGTCTTCTCTCGGAAAATCCCTCCTTTTATTTTAGCTCCAATATCTATCACAGTAGCTCTGGCTATTCACCCACACTCTCCATGCTAGTGTTTCTGTTGCCTTCTATTTCTCTTCTGCTGCATCCATGTTTCTTATGACTGCTGTGCTTCTTCTGCATTGTCCTCTTATGGCCAGAATGTGTTTCACAGCTAAAATCCTAATCAGAGCGACCCACCTGGTTAGGTGCTGCCAGGCAGACCCGGATACGCAGTAAAGTTGTCAGTATGGTGCTGAGCGGCCATAGTATGAGTATGTCAGTTTTAATACAAGGTGAGATATTAGTATTCTTAAAAAGCTGGCAGTCATCTAAACTTGCTAGACTCTCTTTAAAGTGGAAAACAGAGTTGTAATCTAAAGAAATATTGATCTGAAAGCTCAAGCTGGAACTCTGGGTGTGCACATTAGCAGTCACACTAATGTGCATGCCTAGAGTCCTGGCTTCAGCATTCAAATCAATTTATTTCTCTATGTTACAGCGCTCATTTTCACTTTAAAGAGAGTTTATTAAATTGAGGTAACTGTCAAATTTTTATATATGTTCCTGCATGTCGCCAAACAAAAACAAAAGCACAGCACTTAGAAATTCAATGTGCCATATGAAATTTATTCAGTCCGAGCACTACATACAAACACTTTGACACGTTGAGGGGCTCTGCCTCTTTGTCAGGATGAAGAGGTGGAGCACCCTAAAGTGTTCGTATGTAGTGCTCAGCCTGAATAAATTTCATATGGCACACTGAACTTGTGAGCGCTGTGCTTTTGGTTTTGTTTGGTGGCTGACCCTTGGCCTTTGCGTAGCAGCATGCTGGGCTTGGCAGCACATTATCTTGCCCTCTGTTAAATGTTCCTACATGAAACAAATTCCAAAGCACCACTGAAAACAAGACTTTTGCTCCAGTAGGCCTACCCAGTTCCCAAAAAACAATAAATAGATACATAAGAAAGAAATAAATGAATACAAAAGCTGGGCTACACAATGGTTCGGGTGCCAGCAAGCCAGGTTCTGGAGCTGATCAGAGGAGGCTCTGCCATGCAGCAGCGCTCACAGCCTGGGATGCATGGCACTGAATTCCAGTACCACAGCGGATCATGTGGAGGACCAGAGATCTTCATCATGCTGTAGGATGTCCGTATGCACACAGGGCTGAATGTCTGTATGCACAAGACAGGGTCAACAGTCAGCCATTACCAGGTGCAGTAGGGACGTGAGTGGTGAAAACGACAGTGGGAAAACCTCACCGATGCTAGGTTGACAGCCAGTGGCACCTTTGGAACCTGCACCATGGAGCCTCACAAGAGAGACTGTGTGGTTATAATAACTCTGCCACCTTTAACAATAGAGATCTGA
This sequence comes from Neoceratodus forsteri, assembly GCA_016271365.2. NCBI lineage: Eukaryota > Metazoa > Chordata > Ceratodontiformes > Ceratodontidae > Neoceratodus > Neoceratodus forsteri. Next base: position 1,114,847,496 of record CM028129.1, on the reverse strand, counting down.
AATGTGGTGCACATATCCACGAGTTCAATGATTGCAAACATACCAAATGTAGTGCAGTTTGGACAAGTAGTTTTCAGACTTGATGGACATAACCAACATTTGAATTGTAGCAGCATTTCACAGATGTTGTATTGTAATTTGCCTGAATTCTACTGGCAGAAGGTAATTTTTACCCAGTCCTAGAATTTATGACAAGCACGCTTATTGGTGGGCTATCAGTGAAAACAACAGCCTGAAAAAAGTTGTGATGTTTGACTGTCTGCACATCCCATGCACAACCTCTGCAGTGAGACATAAAGATAGAATTTATTCTGAAGACTGGCTGTGCACACTGGATGGCCCTAGTGCATGAAGCATCACAACAGGCAGTGAAAGGAAACAAGTACCACATAGTACTTTTCAGAGCCCCCAGTGTTGTAGGCACAAGGAAAAATATGCCAACAAACCAGTCAAAGTGAATGTTGTTGAAGTAAGGAATAAGACACAATAAGCTGTAGTTTGCTGACTTATAAAAACATGCCCCAGGTGTGTGGTGAGGCATGGGGAGCTTGTGCCGATTGCCTTTAGCACGTGGGAAGTGCTCTGATGATTCAGCAATACTGGCACCAGTCACAACCAAGAATAAAGATTTATTTGCACAAAAAGCTATTTAAAAAGTGCAGAAATAATTATTACAGGGTTCACTCATGTACTAGCAGTGGTAGCAAGGTGGGGAGGCCAAAACTCAGAACCCCTAATCGGTTTAGCACTAAGGCTTCATGGTAGGGGGGGGTCAAGTGTTACTACTGTGCCTGCTTAAATAATGGGTTTTTCAGTGTTTAGTGCAAAAGTGCATATGCAGTGACAACAACAACAGTAGCAATACATTTAAAATATATGTGATGAAAAAAGATAATAGGAATTAAGCCTAATGCAGAATATTATGCTAAATCATTTAAGTCATTCAGTACCTTGCCCTAAATAAATTATGGACGTTCTGCTACCAGGCTGAATCCAAGGCTGGTTTCAGAAGTGTCTCAAAAAGATTAGCTTTAGTTCACGTGGGCAGATAGGGATATATTGTCTTTTAAATATATTGCTACTGTTGTAGTCACTACATCTGCACATTTGCACTAAATACTGTTGTCACTTTAAAAAAATTCATTATTTAAGCAGACACAGCAGCAGCACTCAGACCCGACTTCTGACAAAGCCTTAGTGCAAAATCGGTCAGGGGTTCTGAGTTTTGGTCTCCCCACCTTGCTTCCACCACTAGTGCATAACAGTCCCCTTCAATTTGCCCGTCCCAAAATTCATAAACTTAATTTTACTTAATTGATCTGATGCATTCCCAGGAGGTAAGGCTTATGAACTGTTAGGGATATTTTTTACAATGAGCATGCTTGGTGCTGTGTAAGGAGGTCCTATAAAAAAATAAACAGTTTGAGTATTTTAAACTGCACATTAGTAATTAGAGTATAACATTTCTATGCTAATATAGGAAAGTTACTAGGTCTGATAGGAGGTTCAAATACCTAAATCTTTCAGAATAATTTTGAGTTCTAATTAAAACCAGCAATTGTTCATCATTAGTGCATGCAATATTATACCACAGACATCACAAATCTTGCAATCTGATTGGCTAAGATGACTGTCTGGCCATAACTAAAACTCCCCATAACTTATGCATCAAATACCAGCCAACCTGTTCGTAAAAACTGTACCAAATCACTACACATGCAATACTTCTTCAAACATTGCAGCCCTGAGAAATAAAGCCATAGATCTACTGGCACACAATAAACATTTAAAACCAAACCTAAAGTCCATACCCAACCTCAAAATGGTAAAAATTAGAACCCCAAAAATGTCAACAATCTGGTTTCTGCTCCCATGTTCCCCCCCCCCCCCACACACACACACACACAGTTTCAGCTGTATACTCCATTTCAAACTAGCATTTGGGGAAGAGAGCAACACATTAATCCAATCAAAAAAAACACAAACACATTTTTATAAAGAATATGGCAGCATATGGGCAGAGTTCATGCACAAAGAGCAACATCGCTGTGCAGTGGATTTCTATAGTTACTTATAGCTGATCTGATCTGGTCACTGCTTCACTCTCCACTCTTTTTTCTTAAATTCAAACAACAAAACTTACATTTCAATCAGAGATGAATGGGGAAAGGGTCCTTGAAGGAAACAAAACAACATCCTCCTCTTTTATCTGGCTACTACGTTGGGGGGGGGGGGGACTATCTGTCAGCAGAGGAATAATACTTCCAGAAAATCATTTGAAAAACCACAAATTTATAATTATCACTTATTTTCCATTGTTTTCTGCATACAATAACACCCACATTATAATCACAATAATGCACTCCAGGGCGTGGGTTGTTGTGGGATTTACTCACTTCTGGTGTGGTTATAGTCACTCAGCCTGTGGCCTTGTGACGCACCACACCAGGCATTGGTAAATCCCACAACAACCCACACCATGTTATGAATTACTGCATAAACTGATTCTACAGCCTGAAGCAGCTAACACATCAGAGTGTGCAGGCATAAAGGAATACTGCACACCTCCAGTGGTTGGTAGGAATGAGGCATTTTATTTATTTATTATTTTTAATTTTTTATTAAAACATTTGGTGACCGAGAAAGGCACACTGAGCCAAGACTCCTTTCCAGCTGCGACCCAGGGAACAGGGAGCATGGGATCAAAGTATACAAATACAGTAGTACACAATAGAAAACATAATAAAATAGATCATGATAGCTATTACAGCATACAGGCTACACAAATAGTTAGGTTACAGGGTAAAGGAGAAATATCCTAGAGCAACTGTAGGTTCAACAAGCTACAAATAATTCAAGTGCTATGTGTTGTTATGAGAACAACTAGGGAAGGGCAGGAGGCGCAGCAGTAATTTGACGGAAGAGTGAGAGGGAGAGTTGCATAGGAGAGGAGTTTGAGAGTTCCATAGAGAAGGGAGATGATAAGTAAAGGAAGATTTTCCCACGTTGGAAGATAGAGTTGGAAGTGAGAAAGAGGGGGAATCCCTAGAGTGTAGGGAGTATGTCGGGGATGGGCCAGGAGAGATGAGAGTGGAAATATAAGAGGGGAGCAGGTTGAACCAGAATTTGGAGATGAAGTGCATACATGAGTGCACCATCTTCCTGAGAAACACACTGGACCCTTATGCTCAACAGCAGACAAATACTAGTGGAATAGGAAAGATTTCTAGCTTATCAATACTTTCATAGAGTGATGCTGGGTTAAATAAATAAATGACTGTGATCACAGTTTTATTAATTTTGTAATCTCTAATGATGTTCTAATATTCCAGGAGATGTGGCTCAATGGCTCAAGACTAAAAATGAGGTATTTCTGGAGGGAAATGGGGCCTTTCCTTTACCACTGTTAAATTATTTTGTAAGACCTATAAAAGGATTAATAATGCATTTAAATTGCTAAGTGAAGATTTGTAATTTAGTATCGGAAGGCATTCAGGGTATTTTCCTTTACTTCCCACTTGGAGAATTAAGCAATAAGATATAAGAACATAAGAAAATTGCCAGCAGAAGGAGACCTCTTGGTCCATTGTGTCTACTCAAGATAATAGTGATTGAGTATGGCCCTAAGTTTACACCTAATATATATGACGGGTATGTGCTGTGATGGGATAATGGCACACCTCAGGTGTGTTGTGAGGCATGAGGCATCGCTGAGTGCCTTCAGCCACCCAAGAAGTGCCATTATCCCACCACAAAGCACACCCTGGTGTGTCTTATTGCAATTATAAAATGGGTCCAAATTTATTTGGGGGGTGAAAAAATGCACAGAAAAATATAAAAAAAAAAAGACTTTTTTTTTTTTTTAAATGTCCATCCACCCCAGCAAAATAGTCCCAGCACATCCCAGCATTGACATGTCATCTCAGGTTCAAATATGCACAACAGAACACATTTATTTTTACTCACCCATTAAACCCTCTATTTTCCACAACCCACCCCTCATGTACCTGTTTCCTCACCTACCTTTCTTTCTTTCTTTCTTTCTTTCTTTCTTTCTTTCTTTCTTGTCTTTTCTACATTCAAGAGATGGAATGTTTATTGTGGATGGATTACAAGAATTAAATGTCTGCTCGATTCTACTGGCAGGATGTTCAACCCCCACCCCAATCACACAACAGAAGGCCTCAGATGGAACCGGGGCTTTTAAATTTCCATAGTAAACAAGTAAGGATTGGAGGAGGATTTTTCATGAGCAGCAAAGAAACACCAGAAATTAAAATTGTAAGTGCTTTAGTACTTCATTTTTTTTTTTAACTCATTCAACCCCAGGTGGCCACTTTGAATAATGTTAAGCATAGAACATTTTGACTCACATGTGAGTTCTGGGGCTGAGTTATGTTTGTGTGTGTGTGTAGGAAGAGAATTATGAGGTCAAATGACATTTAATTTTTTTTTTTTAATTTAAGACAGTTTGATTTTTAGGGCCTAGGTGAATGTTTTTAGTGAGCAAAAGTGAAGTCTATGTTTGTGATGGCAATCAAAAATGTGTGTAGTATTGATTTTAGTGTAAAGAGGCTGCTGGATCTTTCTCCAGTGCTGTTGTGTTGAGATAACAGCACTGGTAAAGATAGCCCTCAGCCAATCAAGTGTCATAATTTGTAAAAACACATTTTATAATCATTGGTTATATAAACTGTTATGTTCATCACAAAAAAGGCTATACCATAGAATGGAAGGCATTAAAAGAATATCAGTCACCCACAATAATGTTAGCCAGTGACTTTAATGCAAGGATTGGGTTATGGGAACAGAAGGGCATTTTCTCCTCAGATATTTCTGCTATTATATAGATACTACTTAGAACATCAAAGGATAAAGAGAAAAACAGTGTTGATTATAAATTACAACATTTGTTGAAAACATGTGGATTGAGTGGAAGAGGTGACAGGGACAGGGATGGGCATCTTACCATTGCTGCTTTGACCTTGCAATGTTTCTCAGCCAGCACTTGTTATGCCCTCTCAAGTTTTGAAATAATTTCTCATATTGAATGTGATCATGCCTCCTGAACTACATGTATACCTTTCTGGGTAAATAGTTCAGGACCAGAAAACTACAATTTAAGATTACTGGACCATCCAAATACCTTGGAAATAGAAGTTTTTAAAAAATGAATATGATGAAATACAGCTCAGTTTGAAGAGGTTAAGAAATTTTTGACAGTGGAGCTTGCATCAGACAATTTAAAATCACAGGTTATTTTAGAATCAGACTGTGAGAAAATATTCATGAAGGTAGATATATTTCATCAAATAGAACCAAAGTTATATAGGGAAACTAGAAAAAAAGGAGTATGAAACAAAATAAAGGTTAGTCTGAGTCAGATTGCAGAAATGCAAACAGAAAGTTAAATTAAAATTTTAGGGTAGTGGCAAAACGAAACAATTAACTGAAGAGGAGATTAATTGAAAATATTAACGTTGCAATACAGATAATACAAACAACTTCTAAAATCTAAAAAAAAAATGTTTGCATCCATGGTTCATGGTACAAATTTGGATAATCAACAAGAAAGACAATAGTGCATTTTGGCTAATGGCTGAAGTCAGAATAACAAATTATAAAAATTAATCTTGACACACATTTATCAAGGAGTGCATGAACTAAGCACTCTGTAAATCGTTTCCAATTTCCATCTTATTATGTGAATATAGAAAATTGCTATTAAATGTCTTGACCATTGTGGGCTTATTTCATGGTGACTGATGCAATACAGTCTTTTAGGGCACTGGCAAGGAATAAAGCTGCTGGGGATGATAATGATTACTGCAGAGGTTTTCCTTTCAGATTCAGATTAGTGGGCACCAATAATTGTGATTATTTTTAATGCTGTTCTGGAAATTGCTACTGTGCCCTATGGTTGGAAAGGAAATTTGTTGGTACCTACATATAAGAAAGGGGAAATATCAAACCCTGGTAATTATTATCATATAAGCCTAATGAACAATTTCATCTAATGCATTTATAGCCTTGGATAGCAGACAAGTATTCAATGAGAAGCAGACAGGTTTCCAGAAAAATGACTGCACATTAGATGATAGCGTTACTATAAATACACGACAAAAAGAAGGGCAAGGTTCTGTGCTGCATGCACTGATTATAAATCTACTTTCAATCTAATAAATAGCAATCTACTTTGGGATAAACTTAACAAAGTAGGTAAAGACAGGGGTCAAAATTAAGTTTTGTAACCACTAGCCAGCAGAGCCAGTGCCTGGGAAAATCCACTAGCCCCAGAGACATTTCCACTGGCCCAGCTTGTGCACTTATTGAAATATTGCCTTCTCTGGTACAAGATCGTAGGGCTAGTTAAAGGAAAATCTTACTAGCCCAAAACAAAATCTACCAGAATTTGGCTAGTGGGCCGGTGCCAGTTTCGACTCCTGTATAGAGCCATACTTGTTGGGTTTACTGAAGGAATATCATTGTAATACCTGGATACTGGTCAGTATTGGGGTAAATAGGAAACTCTCTGAGCCATTATAATCAAATAAGGGTGTTTGCCAAGGTTGCGTCCTGGTGCCAACTTTTTTCTGTTTGTTTAGAAATGAAACGGTGGATGAAATAGAAAGTTTCAAACTTCTACTCACCTGAGGTGGGTGGCCATAGGATACCAACCCTTACTTTTAAGCAGACAACTTGATACTTTCATTTTTCAAAATAGGGGTTCAAAGAAAACCTACAAAAGAAATGGAATGTCTAAGACCCAGGGTTTACAAATAAATTTAGAAAAATCAAAATTAGTGAGTTTTCATAAAGAAAAACTCCACTAAGGCTTTTTTCATTGATAAGACAAAATTAGAAAGTCTGAACTGTTATAATTACTTGGGTTTAATATTTTCATGTAATAAGACGTGGATGAAGAATATTAATAGCAGAATAGCATACACAGGACAAGTCATTTTAGGGATAATTAAGTTTGTAAAAAAAATTGGGGGGGTGAGGTGAGGGGGTAAGACAAATGGTAAACATTTATAATACAAAAGTCAATGCACAGATGCTTTGTAGTTCAGACATTTGGGAATGGGAAGTAGAGCAGACATTGGAAAAAGTACACAACAGATTTCTCAGAGCCCTATTAAAGGCTCCTCCTGGGATATGAAATATATTACTGAGATCAAAAGTAGGGGTCCCAAAACTTGAATTTAAAGCTCCCAAGAAAACATTTGATATTGGATAAGGTTACATTTAATAGATATTGAGAGACTCCCTAATTGATGTTTAATGAAAGCATATCTTGGTGAAAAAATGAACAACAATTCTCATGGTAAGGATTTATTCAGTAAGCAATAAGACACAACAGGATGTTGACTGTAGTGCACCAACCACATGCCCAGGGCATAGTAAGGCACTTGGCTGCAAAAAAAAAAACAAAAAAATGTCAAGTCCTTTCACTTCTGGACTATCAGAAGGGGGTGTTAGTGTATTTAGTATTGCAGGTAAAAGTGTCTGTTCTTCTTGATTTGCGTTGTTGGTTATAGTTTAAGAAGAGGTATCTTTGTGAGGAGTCCAGTTTTTTGTGAACACGCAGTATACAAGTGTTTTAGATATAACATTATTTTCTTTTGCAGCAAGTGACTGGGAGCAAATTTGAAGACATGTAAGTTGAGTGAGAGCAAGCCATGAATGAACAAGCTGGTGGGTGGGGGTGCCAGTGGGTGGGCATCAAGCAGGAAGGAATTTTTTTTTTTTAAATGGGCAAGTAGTCGAGAGTGCAAAAGTGATCTGAGTGATATCGGTAAGTGGCAAGACAAGCAAGCAAGGGAAAAATACAGAGTAGAAAAATGGCTGCAATTCACAAAAAAAAGTGGCATGAAGATATTTTGTGTCCTGTGTCCTGTGTCCTGGGTGGTAGGGACTTGTTTTTACCCATTCATTGTGGTGTCTTACTTCAATGGGTTAGAAGACGTTTCAGCCATAAGAAAACATTATATTCCAGTGGACTGGGATATATCTGGCTAGAGGGTATTACTAATGACTCTAGGGATGTCTTAGAATTGACATTAACTTGATTGAGAAATATCTCATTTCAGAATGACTTCTCATTAATAGGGCTGCAGAAAATTGTACTATATTATCCACTATCAAAAAAAAAAAAAGTTTCCTTGGAACCTTATCTCAATTTTCTTTTGAATCTTTTATTATGGCTTTAGGTTGGAACAACACTGCTCAGCAAACATACAGGAAAAGTAAGCCAAGATGCCCTTAAATGAAAGACTATGAGCATTTCATCTTAATACATTTAAAATATGAAGATCTTAGTTACTACTTTGTCTAATTTCTGAAAATCTAAGGAAGCAAAGTTTAGATCAGTCCAACTGTGTGCATAAATACAGATATGAACTCTATGACATGTTATTAATACAAACTCTTCGACATGTGTGAATAAACGTGAATTCTACAATGTGTGTATATAAATATGGACTCTATGATGATTGTACACAAAGATGGACTCTACATGTGTTCATGTTGGACTCTACTGTGTGTCTGTCATGTACATAAACACAGCCTGTACAACATGTGTGCATTAGCGTGGACTCAATGATATATGCACAAACGTGAGCCCTACAATGTATGCGCATATACATGGGCTCTATGAAGTGTGTACATATGAACATAAAAATGTTTAGGCATAAGCAGACTCTAGGATTGGTTAAGTAAACATGGAATCTATGATATGTGTACATAAACACAGACTATAAAGTGTGTGTACATAGATATGAACACTAACTTGTGTATACACACAGACTCTAGGACTGGTTGCATAGACATGAACTCCACTATGTGTATGCATAAGCAAGGATTCTTCAATGTATGTATATTAAAATGGACTCTAAGATGTGTGTATAAACATAGAACAGCAACATGGAATCCATGACATGCAAAAATAAAGACAATGGCATGTGTACATATGCATGGATTCTATGACACTTGCATAAAAATATGGACTTTTTTTATCTGCATAAACATAGTCTATACAACTTGTATGCATAAACACAGGCATGGACTATAGGGCTTGGATGAATTAAAATGGACTCTACAACATGTATACATAAACATGGGCTCTACATGTATACATAAACATGGACTCCATGATCTGTGTGCACAAATGTGGACTTTACAATACTTGTGCATACACATGGGCTCAACGGTGTATGTACATGAACACAGATTTTAAAATGTGTGTACACAGTCATGGACTCTACAATGTGTTTGCATAACAAAGATTCTACAACCTGTGTGTATAAACACAGACTTCATGATGTACGAGCATAAACATATTTTCTATGAGCTGTGTGCATATATGTGGACTCTGCAAAATATATGCATACACATGCATAAACAAAGACTCTACAACTTATGTGCATAAACACAGACTTCACCATGTGTAAGTGTAACACCCACCCCAACCCCCCTGTTGGGGGGTGTACATGTCATACACTGTTGAGAGCTTTAAGGCCATTAACTAATTAGGTATTCTGGCCTCTGCCCACTGGCAGGGACTCCGTGAGTCGGAGGTCACCAAAGGTGCATGGGGCATAAATTGGAATGGTTTTGTGCCTTTTTGGAGAACCCGCCTGAGGTGAGTGTGGCGCAATGGGGAGAGTGGAGAGCAGGGGCATTTGCCTGCTGTCTAAGACTTTTCATGGTTCGGTGGGTGGCTGGGCTGAAAAGGGAGTGTGGCGAGTAACGTGGTGGTGACTGCTGTAAAAAGAGTCGGGGACAGCCAGCATTAAATCCAGTGTGATTGGCTACCCCTCTGATAAGGCTGCCAAAGATGTTCTGGCTGAAGATGGATAGGCTGTATGAGAAAGGAGGGTGGTCTCAAACCTGTGGCTCCCCAGATCCTAACGAGGGAGCAGATTTGAGGTTGGAGCAGATTGGAGCCTGGTACTGTGCAGAAAGTGCCTGCTGTGGAGCAAGAGTGCCAACTCAGTTACGTCAGCTCCAGGGGTGATGTGGAAGTCAGTCCATGCCTAGAGAAAGAGAGTGAGAGGGCACCCAGCACAAGAAAGGCCAACCGGGTTGTAGCTTCAAGGTGGGGATGCCTCCCTGTACTTAAGGGGGAGGGTCACCTGTCCAAGTCCTGCATTTGATGTGCTAATAAAGGAGGGGATAGAGAGAGGTAGCCCTGATTTGTAATGGCTGTTTTTCCTCAAATCACCTCAAACTTTGAGAGCATTTAGAGCCTCTGAAGAGAGGGATGTGAGGTCCAGCTGCTGCCTGTATTGCAGATCACCTAGCCTGCATTGAATGCTGCCCAGTACTTTTAGCAGCTATCTCGGCCCAAGGGATAAATGTCCACAATGTGAGTGGGGGCCAGCTTGGCCACATGTAACCACCGCTACCTCATTTCAACCCCTGCGGTCTGGAATTAAAAACTGTACATGGTGCTGTGGCATTGCCTGTTATCAATTAAAATGGGATCCCCATTTTGAAGCTACACCTTTTGTTGACCTTTAGTTATTTAATTCTTCATCATGTTTCTCTTTAACTTAAAGGTTTTATTGTGCTCCGCACTGAAGAATGGCACCCCCCAGCCTTAGACCCTTCATCTTAGCTAATCCTAGTAAGAACTGTATCTTTTAATTTAAATGGTGTTTCTGCTGCTGTGACAACCCTTCCCCAAGTGTAACATCTGGCATACCCCCTAGACTCAGGGGATGGGGAGCTTACATAAGCATAAGCAATTTCTAGGATGTGTGTGCATAAACATACACTCTGTGAAGTGTTTGCATAAACACTACAACATAAATGCATATATATTTTGACAAATTTTCCAGGCCACAGCAGCACCTTAGCACAGCACCATGAGCAGGAATTGAGACTGCACTAGGATGATAGTAAAGGGACAAGACTGAGTTCCTAGTGAGTAAATGAGAAAAAAGCAGGACCTCTTTGAGGGGTCATGAACTGGCTCATGATGTGTGAAAGGTAATGAGAAAGGACCATGAATTGGAGAATAATGTATACAGTACGTGGAAGATGTTGGCCTTGGAAAAGGGCCATGAAACAGTACTGTGTTACTATGGGAGCACCCAAGTCCCAGCACAGGATAATAAAATGAGTTAAGAAATGTCTATAGATGTGACTGGTAGCAATGTGTCAAGTATACAGTACCCGTAAAATAAAATTTGGCACTGCTGCTTTGAACTTCCAGTATTGTGTAGACTAAACTTTGTGAGTGCCTGAGACTGACATGTGACAAGGTAAATCCTCAAAAATTGAGAGCAATGACTGCTTCCCCAAAATTCACCTCCTCTTTGAAAGGGAACATTACCCCAAAGACACTAGTTACACACAGTGACTTGTGCATGTAGTTTTCTTCCCCTCTGTCTTGTCCTCGCTTTCCATCTGATTTCCCTTTAACTTTTAGTTCTTCGGTCTTCCTACTGAAGCCCCCATCTGAACCAGGAGGACTACATGTATGCATTAGTAGATTGTTACACAGAACCTCAAGTGACTGGAAATCATTCTCAGAGTTTGTTAATGAGTCCCTCATGCTTCTTACATCAGGAAGAGAACAAATGTGCTAGAGAAAGAGAGAGAGAGAGAGAGAGACAGAGAGGCAGGCAGGCAGAGAGAGAAGATGAAGACAGCGGCTCTGTGATTTTGTTGTATAGTCTATAGTTTTGGGGCCAGTTGCTCTGTGAAGGTGAGGCACATGGGGAGAGAGGAAGGAGGGAGTAGGACACCCAGCTCTCACACACCACCTGCTGGCCAGCCAAGAAGCAGAATTATCAGCAGCAGCAGCAAAAGCAACTCCTCACCCATTCTGCTGACTAGAGGAAGGGTGCGGCCATGACAGTCACTACTGTTGGGGCCAGGGACAGGGAGAGAAAAGGAGACAATGGGGCATAAAATAAAAGTGTTAAATCATGTGTAGTTGGCCCCTGGATGTTGGGTACTTTGGAGCATTCCATGATAGTAGGATTCAGACATGGCTTCTCACTGCAAAAACAACGTGAATTAATAAAAAGAAAAACAAAGCACTGAAAGGGATTGTGATCACAAGTGCTAGAGGGCACTGAAATAAAAGCAAATCACACATGCTAGAGGGTGTTGAAACATTGCTAGACACTTGTGTCTGGACACAACACAAAAATAATGCAACAAGATCTGCTCTTACATGTTAGAGGGTATTAAAACAAACTAGTTGTCTGGATATAAGTGACATGATGATAAGATGTCCTCTGTAGGTGGTGCTTCTGTATGCATGGACTCATCCAAGATCTTCTCACAGGTGCCTATGTGGTATCAGTGGCTCCTCAGTTCTCTAATACTTGTGCACAGTAATGACCAGGATGAGGATTCTGAATTAGCTTGCCAAATGGTCCTGGCACCTTGATTGTATGGAACTGTTGGCTTAGTAGGCAGATGGACCAGACCTTCTAACCCAAAAAGATAAAGCAAAGTGAGATGAGTCTTCTCCATAGCCTCAGGCTATACATACATACTGCATCACCATATGGCGAAATGGCCCACTAACCAGTATGGGTTGTTAAGTATTTTTATTTTATCAGGCAGTAATGCCAACAATGTGAAATGCAAAAGATTTGTGATTGCATGGTACCACTACCTCAGGGCAGAATTACACAGCCAATGCCAAATATTTATACCTGCTGAAAATGCAATTGATACACATTTTCTAAAATGCATAAGTTGTACCATTACTCCATCAAGACAATAGCAAGTATGTACCTTTATGAGCTGGGTTATAAACTCTAGTCTCAATGCTCCTCCCACTTTTTTGCCTACTACATACTGTTTCTCCACCCCTTCCCCATTCATCTCATACATTTATATATGTAAGGCATATGCTCCATTTTTTTAAGGTGGATATACATATGCTATCTACAGGTTCGGGGAAGGATGAGGTTACCTAGCACAAGAGACCTAGGTTTGGCTACTCTGCACAGGGGCACCCAAGTAAATCCAACTACAGGAAGCAATAACTGCAATGTCCAGAACCAGAATTGGGATTTTTTAGTGTGGCTTTATTTATTAACTCACTGAACATAAACAAAGCACTGCATGGTCCCCCACAGGGCTACGTAACTGTAATGCAGATTAGAGGTTAAGCACAGCGGTCCATTTGAGGAATGAACACAATACAACAGTTGTCTGGCTTTGGACCCACCAGGCACTCAGCCCGGACTTTGCATGCGCATTGGATACACAGCCTGACTGGCCCACCTCCTCTGCCGGCCACTCGACTGACGGTCCATTTGGCGAATGGACCCAAACTCTACTTGGAAAGACATCCCATCAAACAAGGAGGCTCCCAAACTGTGGCTCCCCACACCACTTGAAATCTGCGACTCCTAGAGAGATTTGTTTTCGTACTTCCAAATCGAAACTCTCATCAAACAAGGAGTACTCCCATCCAACAAGGAGTAATTTTCCCATCCTGTGGCTCCCCACACCACTTGAAGTCTGCGACTCCTAGAGAGATTTTCAAGTTGCGACCCACGTCTGGGTACCCACCCCAACACTGGCCAAGCGCATGAGGCAAGTAGCAAAAACACAGAAGAAATCCGTAGAGGTGGACGTGGTTACTAAAGATGGGGTTTTCCACCTCCAGCTCCCACAGCCCATACCCAGCCATTTCTCTGGACACACAGAACTTTAGACTTAAATGTAGATTGACGGTGGATGACCAGGCACCTCTACAGTGAACTTTAAATCCATTAACACTTTAAACAGATGACTGCTCTATTTGTTTGTCCTAGTTGACATAGTCCTCCCAATTAGCAGTCCCCAATACTTGAAATCCAACTGAAAAAAAGAAGTTGTTTTCCCCTTCCAATGGGGCCAAACACTCACCCATTCGTTGCAGGTGCCCCACAGGCGAAAATCTGTAACCTTTGCTGTTATACATGAACAGACTGAACTTAAATTAAAACAGGCAGCTTTCTTCCCAGGGTGGGAAAAGGGGATTGCCCTTGAACCCACAAAGAACTTTTCCTCACCCCCCCCCCGAGGGAGGGGGGTAAACAGACACTACAGGTGTCCTTCTTGTTTGCTTAAGGACAAACTGAAGACTCACTTTGAATTCCCAAGGTTCTAAACTTACTCTGAGCTGAAGATTCCAAATGTGGCTCATGCAGCTGCGACAGTTCTATTATGATGTCATCTCTCAAGTCTCAGCTGTGACTTGAGGACAGAGTGAGACAGTGTGAAACCCATTTAACTGGAGTTTCACAAGCTGCCTTCCCTGCCTACCACTAGGTCTTACTGGGATTCTAGTAACCCCAGGTAACAAAGGGGTTACATACATATATACACACACATATATATTATCACTAACATTACCTTCCTCCTGCTTATCTACCATTTTTTTCTTAGAAATATTAATACATACTGTCTTAATTACTCCTTGTACAAACCCTAAAAATGTGGGTAGTGTTAACTAAAACACATATAGTTTATTTTATATTAATATTTCTAAGGCAGATACTTCTAACTATTCCTGTGCCACTATATGGAAGAGGCAGATGTTATACATTGCAGTTCTGATACTAATCCTTTCCTTAATCTTTTCACTGTACCCTGCCCTCATTTCCAGCTTTCCAGTCAGACACAGGACCCCAACTAACTTTCCCTTAAATCTGCTATCTGTTGTTACAAGGCACTAGGCCTCTGGCACCCCCCTCCCCAACAATCAAACACCTGATTCACGTGGATTTCTTAATCTGCTCACCCCCAAGATTAATTTCCTGAGCTATTTCATTTTTTCTAACAGCCTCTGCATTCTGTAATGAATATTTATCCACACATACCATTAAAATACCTTTCTTTTACTTAACCATTGCTGCTGCTGCTGCACCTCTTACTAATGGAGTCTGTCATTCAGAACTGGTAGAATGGCCACATTTCTTTTTATACCACCCTAAAATGAAAATTCTGTAGGCAAGGCAGGAAGCTGTGGGAAATCCACATGTTCATTGGTTTATACTCAGTGAATTATTTTCTTTCTGTAAACCTTATTTTCTTTTCATAAATTGCAAATGTTTGCTATTGTAATTACTCTTTGAAGTTAAAGTGTCTAATTTTATATTCTGATATGAAATTCAGGTATAAATTATGCTTATTTGGTTGTGATCCCTTGCACTAATGACCATTGACAAACCGCTGTCAAACAGGGCTGAGCCATGGTTCACCATGTGTTTCCATAAAAATACTGGGAAAGACAGTAATTCGTGGAGATGCCTGAAGAACTTCTATGTTTCTATAGATTTTTGGAATACAGGTACAATTTATTGTATTTCAAGGAACTGGTTTTACTCTAAAAAACTTGATAGGTAGCTGCCGTTTACAGTATGTTCATGGAGTAAGACAGCACAAACAAAAAAATAGAGGCTAGCTAGAAATAAAGTTAAAAAGTGAATTGTAGCTTTCAATTGGAGCTTCACAAGTGAAGTTGATACCTCCAGCACCTCTTCAAATTATGTAACCCCTGTGAAGGACTTATGTGGCCCCAGCTTATGATGAGCCTGAATTGCTAACTAGACATATTTCACACAGTTTTACAATCTGTACCACAAACAGTAAAAAGGATGGAACCACCAATTTGACAGATACAATGTTTATCTTTTAACCAGGATACCATTAATGATATAATCTTAAACTGGACCCAAAACAGAAGAAATATGAGACATTTCTTAACTAAAAACCAAACCATGAAAAGCATGGACACTGAAAACCATAGGCAGATCACAGGTAGTCATGGCTTCTACCTAATGTAATTTCTAATTTTGTTTTGTCAGTATCCTTTTTCTTTCATTCGCAGCATTGCTAATAGATTGAGGTCCACCATTTAACTTCCGTTGATTTGTGGTGCTTCAGGCACTTGTGTATGTTCACCAACTACTGGCCAACCATCGGCAATTTTGTCCATGGACACACCATGGATGGGGTTATCATGGACAAACTTCTAGAACAGAGCAGGGATGTCCATGGACAACTGGAGAACATGGTTTATCCAGTTTAAATATGGACACACATCCTGACTTAAAATCTTAGTGTGCCTTTCACGGACAAAAAAAAATCTAACTGCTGAAATGCCACCCCTACTCAAAGTGTAACCCTCAATGCTGTTCTCCCTCAAACCTGTCTACTTCTGCTCTGAAAGTCCAGATGGTGCTGGCTTGCACTACCTCACCAGGCAGGCTATTCTACATGCTGTTTTAAGTACAGTAATTCTTTTTAAAGATTCCCCTTATCCTATACCCCAATTTTGTGTGCAAGTTTGAGTGCATGCCCTTGTGTTCCACTTGCAGTAAGCAGCTCAAACAGCTGTGTACACTGCACCCTATCAGTAAATGTTAGTACTTGAAACAATTATGATCCTGACCCCAGTATGCTTTCTATTCTCTAGACTACGCATAATCCTAGTGATGGTCGATCTGTCTGTCCATATCTTCTGCTTCCTTTCCCCTCTCTGTTTATCAGTAGTATATCTCAATTTGATAAACAGGAATTTCATGTGGGCAAGCACTCTTCATGCTGGCTAATGCTACCTAATCCTGTTTATCAGCCAACGTTAACCCCTTCTCTCTCAGGACACTGTCCAAATATGCAGCCTCTTTACTCTGGCATAGAGGAATGGGAATTCCCTGAACACCCTGTCTGGGGAAGGGTTAAGCTCCAATGCCCACTCACACACCCAGACAGGCAAGCAGTAAAGCCTGACAGATACTTCAGACTAATCTATGGGAAGTTGTGTTTGATTTTAATCCATGAGAAAGAACTCAGTGTGACACAGTATGATTTCAGTGTGAAATAGTATGGTTTCTGCAGCACTCATTAGATTGAAATGTTTGAAAAGATTGTTTTTTAAAAGAATAATCCTTAATCTGTATTAATACTGTCCAGAAGTTGTATCTTTCAAACCCAGCTTTACTGCCAATGAGCTTTTTGCATAATTCCTCAGTGCTTTTGCACTGCAGTTGCTGTCTGATTAACATGATGAGCGACTTATATAAACAGCAGCATACAACTGGACATGTGTTAAGGCATTGTGATCCATGTCCCAAGGGTGTTGTGAGGTACAAGGCATAGCTGAGTGTTTTATGCACTTGGGAAGTGAATTTAAATAGCTTTAAAGGTGACCGGAAATTATTTTTACATAATTAACTGCCTTCTCATTTTCCTGTACATGCCAGTTGTGTATTCTGATATGCTTTAACCAATTTTTGATTTAAAAAAAGTTAACTAACTTTGGGATGCTATCAGATCAATATAGAATTCCACTCCTCTCACCGGCTACTGCTTTTTCTTTTCACATTTCTAAGACATTCCATGACATCAGTAAACACCATTTTCATGCTATGCATCTGAATGGCCTGTAATAGTGTTATTGATATCACAGTATGCTCATGCAATAAGAAAAGAGAGAACAGCAATTGTTGAGGATAGAGGAGTTTCATGTAATTGCAAAGGCAAAAAAATGAGATTACCTTAACACAAAAAGTCTAAACATATCAGAATATTGGATATATTAAAAAAAGGAAAACAGGCTAGCATCTAGAGGTGTAATGAACTATTTTGATGGGACTTGTCTCATCTAACCCTAGGCCTCTGAACTGTGGAGTTCCGCAGGGTTCGGTCTTGTCACCCTTGTTGTTCATGGTGTACATGCTGCCGTTGAGAGACATTATCAGGTGGTATGGGCTGAGTTTTCACTGCTATGCAGATGATACCCAGCTGTACTTGTCCTGCACACCTGGTACACAGGTACTGGCCTCCGTATTTAACAGCTGTCTTGAGGAAATCCAGATGTGGATGACTCAGAACTGGCTTAGGTTCAACCCGGACAAGACTGAGGTACTAGTTGTGGATCCAGGTCATCTGGGCAGAGGAGGGGATGAGGGGTTACCACCCAGGCTTGTGCAGGGGGATCTCCTTGCCCTGTCTAGATGGGTGAAGGATCTGGGTGTGATCCTAGATGATGGCTTGACTTTGGAAGCCCAGGTGTCGGCCATGGTCAAAAGTGGATTTTATGACCTCAGGAACATTGCCTGGATCTGAATCTTGATCCCACCTGAAGACCTGGCCACAGTGGTACATGCTTTTGTCATGACCAGACTGGACCACTGTAATGTCCTGTACCTAGGGCTATCTGGAGGCAACCTCCACAGGCTACAGCTGGTGCAGAACATGCCATTGAGACTTGTGTCGGGAGTCAGAAAATATGATCATATTACTCTGGTCCCCCGCAGACTGCACTGGCTGCCAGTCAGGTGGTGGATTGTCATCAAGATAGGGCTCCTGACCTATAAGGCCCTGCACTGCACTGAAGAGGACCTATCTGCAAGATCTCCTTGTCCCCTACCATCCACCCCGGGCACTTTGTTCTGCTGGGGGAGACCTCCTTCGAGTTACCAGGGTTAGTTTGTGGCATTCTGGAGATAGGGCATTCTTTGCAGCCGTGCTACCCTTGTGGAACTCACTGCCTGGTTATTTAAGGGATGCGCCCTCGGTGGATGCCTTTAAGAAAGGGTTGAAAATATTTCTATTCCAGCAAGCTTTTATTGAATGATTAATAGTGTACTATTTTAAATTCGATAGATTATTGCTCCCAGCTATAGTGATTTTATGTTTGAATTTTAGCATGATCTATTGTACTGTTTTATTGTACAGTGCCCAGAGTCTAAGGAAATGGGTGCTTTAAAAATAGAGTATCTATCTATCTATCTATCTATCTATCTATCTATCTATCTATCTATCTATCTATCTCATATCACCTTTAAGACAACCTCTGAAGTGTCTTGTTGTGTTTATAAAATGGCTTGCTGTTATTGAGCATAATAAAAACAAAATAATTACAAAAGAGACTGTGTTTAATCTGAAATACATGTGTTGTAAATGAAACAATTGTAATATACTCCAAGTCTGATTAAAAATTGTGTGCAGTTTTTTATGGGGTAAGATAGCACTAGGGGCCCGATATTCAAAAGTTTGCATGGGCGCTAACGGATCTTCGCCCGTGCAAAGTGGGCTTTGCACCAGATCCCCATATTCAGAAGGGGCTGTTGCATGGGCAAAGAGTGTTAGCCCCCATGCAAAACATTATGTATGTGGGTAGGCAAGGGGAAGGGTGTGGCCATGAATACCCGTGCTACCCCATATTCAGCGGCTTTGCACTGTGCAAAAGGTTTTAACATGGTCCTTTTGCAGCACATATACCTCCTAACAAAATTCCAACTTAACAGGGTAACCCTAGCGGCTGCTGGAGGCAATGCAGCCATTTAGATGGTTGGCTGTTGGGGAAGCACACCCACCCTCAGTTGTCCCAGACACTGCCCCTCTGATTGCCAGACCCTGCCATGCAAATACACTCCCTGGTGCTAATGGTCCCAGGGTTTTATTTAACTCTAAAAATTGATTAGCGTTTTGCTCATAAAAGTTCTAAAACATCGTGAAAATTCATAGCACTTGCCTAACTGTGTTTAACAAACATAACACTTCTAGAAAAGCTATATAAATGATTTCTGTACAGCTAGTATTGTCCCAAGGAAAAAACTGCTAATCAATTATTTAAAACCCTGTGGTCCCCCCGATCACCAGCCCATAAGTCACAATCATAATCCCTGGTGCTAGTGGTCCCCCCCCCCTTCTGATTGCCTTACAGGCTGTAAGTCACAATCACAATCCCTACTGCTAGTGGTCTCCCCTCTCCACGCTCCAGCCCATATGTCCCAAATGCAATCCTTGGTGCTGGTGGTCCCCTTCCCCTCTGATTGTCAGCCCATAAGTCACAATCACAATCTTTGGTGCTAGTGTTCCCCCTTCCACTCACCAGCCCTTATGTCTCAAACATAATCCCTGGTGCTAGTGGCCCCCCTCAATCACCAGCCCATAGTAAAAGTTGAAACACTCACTGGGGTCCAGTGGTCACCCCCCCCAGCATCGTTCCATGGTACTGCCTGTTACAATTCTCCACTCCCTGGTGTCTAGTCCCCCCCCCACCCCAGCACTGAGCACCACCCCCCATCCATCTTACCAGTATCCTCAGTACACAGAGTGCGTATGGAGACTGGTGCAGCCCTCCACACACCTCCTCAGCCAGGCACAATATGGCCAGGCATTGAACACACCCCTTATTTATTGGATAGGGCATGTCACCCTAACCTACAAATAAAGGGCATGCTCTATGCCTGGCCACATGGTGGCCAGCTGAGGAGGTGTGCAGACGGCTGCGCTGGTCACTGTATGCACCTGCGGCACCAAGGATACTGGTAAGGTGATGGGGGAGTGGGTAGGTGCTTTGTGCCATGGTGGGGGGGGCATTAGATGCCAGATAGTGGGAAGTTTTGACACACAGTACCATGAATTGGTGCCTGGGGCAGAACCTCTGGACCCCAGGGAGTGTTGCAACTTTTACTGTGAGCTGGCAATTGAAGGGAGGACCACTAGCACCAGGGGTTGTGTTTGGGACATACGGGCTGACGAACAGAAGGGGGAGACCACTAGCACCAGGGACTGTGATTGTGACATATAGACTGGCGATTGGAGGGGGGGGGGACCATGAGCACCAAGAATATCTACAGTGCTGTGGGACCAGGCAATTGGGGGCAGAGGCACCATGCTAATCTGCCTCATTAACCATGCAAATGAGCCCATAATGGGCATGAACTGGCCCCTTAGCACCTTGCATGCCCAATGGGCTCTGCAAATATTGCTTCAGCGTTATCCATTCTGGCGGCATACTTCAGGAGCCCTGTCGTGGGAGTGCTAAGTGGCTTAGCGTTGTGCCACCATGACCCTATATTCAGTTGAATAGCTCCAGTGTGCTGTTTGACTAAATATAGCATCTTTGGGCTCCCAGGCAATTGCAAGGCACAGTGCCCAATTTGTGCACTCTTTTTTTGTGCAGTTTTGAATATCGGGCCCCTGGTGTCTAAAAGATTTAGATTTTTTGGGCATATTGATGTTGGTACGGTAAACAGGGTTTTCTTTCAGCATAAACATAAGATCTGACTTTTTTTATTGTATTTTATTGAGAAATACTCAGAAGACAAGCATGTACTGTAAAAGCACTACATAAGTGGTAACAGCAGCCAGTACATTTCATATCAGTTGCAATGTATCTTATTTTCCAGTTCGTAGTCCTGAGTTTTTATTTGTTTAGTAAAAATTAAACACACATACACACAAAACAAAGAGCAACAGAAATATGAGTAGTATTGCATCTGGTATGTTTAAAGGTGATGAGGTGAACTTACTATATTGTTGTGCAGTCTGAATAAAGATTAAGCTACTTTGTACAGATAACTAATAAAAAAGAAAAGTGTGGAGTCGTCTGACACCTCACTGTGCATTAAAGGAGTTCAGTCGGTCAGGTGACATTGACTAAACACATTAATGGAAATTTCCAAAGTTATTTTATAATTATAACTTCAATTGAGTTAGCCTTAAAAATGCAAAACAGACAAGCTATAGAAGAAGAAGCAGGGAAATTATGCCCCGGGCCCAATATTTAGAGGGCCAGGAATGGGCAAGGGGCACGCTATTTGCTGATGCGAGACCTGCAAACTCACTACAGTTCTCAACAGTTTGCCCACAGCGGTGCTTAATGTCTCTGTTCTGCATGCGCACCACATGAAACCTGGGCACAGGTAAATACCAACTTGTGCTTGTAAAGCAGGGGAAACATAGCAAATCACCATTCTCTGTGAAAACCCTGCACCAGCCATTATATTCAACTACTGTGCACGGGCTTGCAGTGACAAAATACAGTGACAGCGTTTAGTCAACATGGAGGCTGGGCTGTGACCACTGACATTTGTGGATGAAAACCAATGAAATAATTTTTGTATTTTACCATTCTAATTAATTATTGGCATGTCCTATGTGTCACCATGGAAACTGTTATTGAGCAAAGACGCAGCAGTTTAGCCTGGCATGGCTGGAATGCTCATTCGCATGCATGCAAAAGCACAGCAGGAAACGCCTCATCTGCCTTTTGCACAGGTTCCCATGATCATGTGTAGTTCTTTCCGTCAGTCTATGTGTCTGCATATATGTCTATGGCGCATGTCAGTTCCTGGCTGTGCCTGTACCTGTGTCTGTGCCTGTACCTGTGTCTGTACCTGTATCTGTGCCTGTGCCTGTACCTGTACCTGTACCTGTATCTGTGCCCATGCCAGTTTCTATTTGTACCCATGTGTGTCAGTTCCTGTATATAGCCATGTCTGTGTGCATGTTTGTGCCTGTTTGTACCTCTCTCTGTGTCCATAGCAGTTCCTGTCAGTACCTGTATCTGTGTATGCCAGTTCCAGTCTGTACTCATAACTGTTCATGCCATTTCTGTCTGTACCTGTGCCTGTGTTCATGCCAATTTCTATCTGTACCCATGTGTGTTGGTTCTTGTCTAGAGCCATGTTTGTGTGCATGCTTGTGCCTGTTTGTACAGGTGTCTGTGTCCATTCCCGTTACTGTCTATAACTGTGTCTGTTCATACCAGTTCCTGTCTATACCCACATCTGTTCATGCCAGTTCTAACTCTGTACCCATAACTCTGCATGACAGTTACTGTCATAACCCATGGCTGTGTGTCTCAGCTTCTGTTTGTACTCATGCAGGCATGTGCCAGTTGTTGTCTGTATTGTTGTCTGTGCATACCAGTTCCTGTCTGTACCTGGGCCTTTATGCTTGTCAGTATCTATTTGTGCAGTGCCTGTTCCTGTCTGTACCCATGTCTTTATGCATGTCAGTATCTGTCTGTGCAGTACCTGTTCCTGTCTGTACCTGTGTCTTTATGCATGTCAGTATCTGTCTGTGCAGTACCTGTGCCTGTGCATACCTGTTCCTTTCTGTACCTGTGTCTTTATGCATGTCAGTATCTGTCTGTGCAGTACCTGTTCCTGTCTGTACATGTGTCTTTATGCATGTCAGCATCTTTCTGTGCAGTACCTGTGTCTGTGTGTGCCCGTTCCTGTTTGTACCTGTGTCTTTATGCATGTCAGTATCTGTCTATGCAGTAACTGTGTCTGTGCATACCAGTTCCTGTTTGTACCTGTGTCTTTATGCATGTCAGTATCTCTCTGTGCAGTACCTGTTCCTGTCTGTATCTGTATTTGTGCGTGTCTGTTCCTGTCTGAACGTGTGTCTTTATGCATGTCAGCATCTTTCTGTGCAGTACCTGTGTCTGTGCATGCCTGTTCCTATCTATACCTGTGATTTTATGCGTGTCAGTATCTGTCTGTGCAGTACCTGTTCCTGTCTGTACCGGTGTCTTTATGCATGTCAGTATCTGTCTGTGCAGTCCCTGGTCCTGTCTGTACCGGTGTCTTTATGCATGTCAGTATCTGTCTGTGCAGTCCCTGGTCCTGTCTGTACCTGTGTCTTTATGCATGTCAGAATCTGCCTGTGCAGTACCTGTGTCTGTGTGTGCCTATTCCTGTCTGTACCTGTGTCTTTATGCATGTCAGAATCTATCTGTGCAATACCTGTGTCTATGCTTTCCTGTTTCTGTCTGTACCTATGTCTTTATGCATGTCAGTATCTGTCTGTGCAGTACCTGTTCCTATCTGTACCTGTGTCTGTACATGCCTGTTCCTGTCTGTACCTGTGTCTTTATGCATGTCTATATCTGTCTGTGCAGTACCTGTGTCTGTGCATGCCTGTTCCTGTCTGTACCTGTGTCTTTATGCATGTCAGTGTCTGTCTGTGCAGTATCTGTTCCTGTCTGTACCGGTGTCTTTATGCATGTCAGTATCTGTCTGTGCAATCCCTGATCCTGTCTGTACCTGTGTCTTTATGCATGTCAGAATCTGTCTGTGCAGTACCTGTGTCTGTGTGTGTGCCAATTCCTGTCTGTACCTGTGTCTTTATGCATGTCAGAATCTATCTGTGCAATACCTGTGTCTATGCTTTCCTGTTTCTGTCTGTACCTATGTCTTCATGCATGTCAGTATCTGTTTGTGCAGTACCTGTTCCTATCTGTACCTGTGTCTGTACATGCCTGTTCCTGTCTGTACCTGTGTCTTTATGCATGTCTATATCTGTCTGTGCAGTGCCTGTGTCTGTGCATGCCTGTTCCTGTCTGTACCTGTGTCTTTATGCATGTCAGTGTCTGTCTGTGCAGTATCTGTTCCTGTCTGTACCGGTGTCTTTATGCATGTCAGTATCTGTCTGTGCAATCCCTGATCCTGTCTGTACCTGTGTCTTTATGCATGTCAGAATCTGTCTGTGCAGTACCTGTGTCTGTGTGTGCCAATTCCTGTCTGTACCTGTGTCTTTATGCATGTCAGAATCTATCTGTGCAATACCTGTGTCTATGCTTTCCTGTTTCTGTCTGTACCTATGTCTTTATGCATGTCAGTATCTGTCTGTGCAGTACCTGTTCCTATCTGTACCTGTGTCTGTACATGCCTGTTCCTGTCTGTACCTGTGTCTTTATGCATGTCTATATCTGTCTGTGCAGTGCCTGTGTCTGTGCATGCCTGTTCCTGTCTGTACCTGTGTCTTTATGCACGCCAGTTTTTATCTGTGTCTCAGCATGCCAGTTCCTCTCTGCACCCATGTCTTTATCCATGTGATTTTCTTTCTGTGTTTGAGTTCATGCCACTTTCAATGAATGCCTGTCTGTCCATGCCAATTCCTGTCTGTACCTCTGTATATACCATACTATGTGTACAATATTTGTATAAATTTGTGAAACCATGTCTGTATGCACATGTGGGAGAGTCTCAAATACTTTTTCTCACTCTCTCTTCGACACCAAACAGTTTGGTTATTTAAGTTTTTTACTGAACAGAAAAACTGTTAAAGGAAGAACAGCTAGCTCTGAGTAGATGTTTATCTAGGCCCCTTGAGAGGAATTCCAGGCCCTGGGGAAAGTTTAGACTCTGGGGCCCCTACCAGCTCACAGCCCCTTCCCTGCATACAGTGTGCTGGGAGGTCTGGGCCCCTCTTGTGCTGGGCTCCGGGAATAATCCCCTGCTCCCCCAACCCTCTCAAGAGCCCTGCCTTTATCTTCAAGTCAGTTATCATACTGATGAACCATCTACAGTATAGTGCCTAGTCAAGTTCTTTCATAAACAATCAACTGCTAGAATCACTGTCTGCTAGACTTCATCTGTTGAAGCTGCTCATCTACATCTGACATCATAAGCCTCCATCTGTGACATCATAATCATTTCCATAGCAATGGATTGGGATGTCACAAGCTGAGGATTGTGACAGCAGGTCTAGGCAAGCAGCCGGAGCAGTTACCATCACCTGGACAGTAATCCTGCTCTCATGTTAATGTTTATACTTCTAAAGAAATAGGTAACACTACATCAATAAGATACTGTATAAAACAACAGAAATGGACATGTTCCAAAGTGCTATATTTTTTTTTCAAGTTCCCAGTGAGTCATCAGGGGCTCTTTAATCAGGCTTGCCAACATGAGTTCAGGAAGGACTTTGGCGAAAGTATCCTGGGACATTTATTTCATGTAGTACATTCATAAAATGCAAAAACTCCATACCACCGTCACCTTGTATCTCATTCGCTGTACCTAATTCTTAAATATATTTGCATTACTGGTTTCTCAGTGGCAGCATTAAAACATTTTGTTTGTTAGTAGCAGATCCTGTAATGGTCCATATTTCCAATGACTGATCAAAAAGATGCATTATAATAGGAGAAGGATAACTTCCCCAACACTTACTGTTTCTTTGGCACGTTTAAGGAGGAGGTTTCACTGGCTTCATAGATTATAACTGGACTCCTTGCAAGCTAAACGTAAACTTGTATAGGTTGCTATATTGCAGTATTGGCTCTTGTTTAATATTTAGGGCATGTAGCTTCCTACAAGCCTGTAAGTAGACACTTAAGTTTGCTAAAAGCATCCTGGTGGTTAACATCAGATGTCAAAGGCAACATATGCTTCAAGAGACATATAATGGAACCGGCACTTTGCCAGCTCCAATTTGTGATTGCTGTCATGTGAAAAACTGTATGGGAGCAGACGGGCGGGGACAGAGGATGGGAAACCATTGGTAAGAGGGTGAAGGAGCAAGCCCTGGCCACCTGGGGAAAAGGGAAAGGCTAATAGCAAATACCCATACATACCCTCCATACAAACACTTGGCCAAATTTTCAGATAAGGATATTTGCACAGACTGGAAACATTAAATTTTTTTAAAGTGGTTCATTCTTTCTATGTGCCTTTAATCTGCTAGCGAGCAATGAAACACAGGAGGAAAAGAAATGTAATTTCAGTATTGCTGCACCACAGCTGGATCTAGGCACCAACAATCCCCGTGATGCCCAGGCAGAGCCAGTGCACTACATTAGTTTTTAAATGTTAGTTTGTGTTATATTTTCAGTTCTTGTTTAGACAGCTACGGTGACTGGCATCACTGCTTGAAATAACTGCAACCCTCACAGAAAAGTTTAATGCCACCCAGAGATGGTTCCTCAATTGCAGGCTCCAAGTCAATGGCAAGAGCAATAAGGCTATGCTATTCAGCTCCAAACCTAGGCCCCATCAAATGGCCGGGGGGGGACTCAAACCACTTGAACCACTATCTCCAGATGGAACCCTCCTCCAGAACACATAGCAACCTTCAAACACCTAGGAATCACAATTGACCCCTTCTTGACCTTTTCAGACCACACTGGACTCAGAGTCAGGTGAATGAATCAAAAGCTGGGTATCTGCTTCTGACTAAAAGACCTGATGACCCATGAAGTATGGTTGGCCATACCTCAAGGTACACTAGTCCCACCTTCTGGACTACTGCTCACCTATCTATCCCCAAACCTCATCATCCAACCTGTCCAGACTCAACACTAGGTACAACAGCATCTGTAGGTTTGCCTTATCAGCTCCTTATTCCACTCATCATTGCTCCCTTTAGCAGGTCCTTGGCTGGCTCTCCCAGCAAGCTGCTGTAAGTCCCTACTAGGCAGCCTTGTTTACAAATCCCTCCAGAACGATAAGTCCTCACCACTGCCACTTATCCACAGGCATAAGCCTTGTCCCCAGAGCCTCCTGTCCTTCTCACATGTTCTACTACACGATCCCCAAACTGCCACCTGCATGGGTCAAAGGGCCTTTTCTGTTGCCTCTCCTGGGCACTGGAACAGCCTGCCTATTTCCCTCAACTCTCTTGACTGAAACTCCAAAGTTCCCTCATCCTTTTATTCTGTTTCCCTGTGTAGTTTGCAGGCATGGACAATGATTGTCTCTATTACAGCTTCCTAATTTCAGCAGAATTTAAATGTAAATGAAGTTACTGAAGTCTGGTGTGAAAATGCTGCTTGACCCCATTGTAAAGGTCAGGACCTGACTCATGTAATGCATACTGGAATTGTATAATGTTTTGGTGCTAAAGCCTGCAGTAGTTACATTGTATTAGTACTGCTGTTGCTGTCCTCTGCAGCCCTTATGTTCTTGTCTTATGCTGGCTATGAAACTTTTCAAGGCATAGTAAGTGCCCTGCTGTTTTCTGTAGTTTAAAGAGTATCTCAGTTAGAAAAAAAATGTTTTTAGAGAATACAGGGACTTCACAAAACATGTAACAGAACTGAATGCGAGTATAACTTCTGCTTGCTTGTACATGTATGCATCATCAACTCTCATGATGCCTTGCATGAGTGGTGTCACTATGACCTTTGGAATGGTGGTTTTCACACCAGGGCACAACAGAGTGAAGCAACCTATTTTATATTTAAATTAACCTTTAGGCTGCTGACAGAATTAGAACGTATAGGAATTCTGGCTTGATATATCAGTTTGCGGCACAGCAAGGGTTAAGATGACATTAGGGGGCTGCAAGACAGGGAATCATTGTGCATGCCTACAGGCTACACAGGTATACAGAAAGTAGGCTGAGGGGGCTTTCCCCTTTTTCTTTTATCACTATATTCTTTTCTCTCCTACCTCTGTGGAGTGGGCGTCAAGTTGTCCGTCCGCCAGCACCCATACCCCGGACCCAGTCTGGCCAGCAACATGCTCTCCTCCACACAGGCCAGCACACAGAATTCCCCCCCTCAGGGGAGCTGGATCCTGATACCGGGGGGGGGGGCGCATCTCTCATGTCCGGGGCTGTGGTGCATGGCCATCAGCCACCACAACCACTTACAATTTCGCCCCCCTAGGAGCCAGACATGCAATGGTGTCCATGCACAATGTACTAATACACACCGCACTCCGACCCTCAACTGTGCACTGCTACAAGCAGTGCCCCTGGCTTCTGCCAGTTGCCACTTGCTGCAGAGCGACATGGACCCCTTCCCCACTCCAGAGGGAGGAGAGCTGTCGTGGGACGCTTGATCCTTCCTCTCCCCTGTCAACCCCCAATGGCCTGAGTCCACTCCCGAACCCAGGTCACTGGTGTGCCACGAGGTGTGGCGTCCAGCATCTCAACCCTCAGCGCCACCAGACCAGCCAGGGCTTTCCTTTTAAGTTGCAGTTTACAACCGCCCTTGCAGTTACTTCCATTTGCAAGTCCCCCTTCCTCCCAATACAGAGATCAGTGAATATCATAATTGGATTTTTTTCACCCATTCAGCTGGTCTATTTTCCTCTTTGTATCAGTGCCCTGCATCACTGTTGTATATCCTGTAACATTATGTACATTTTCATTATTTATTGCCAGGATTGCTCTCATATTCTTGACAAGAAATGTGCACATTTGTACTGGTATTTCTGTATTTATTGGCTGTTGTATTGCACAATCCCTGCCAGGGTTCATTAATGATATAATTCCCAGCTAAAAGCTCTTGTAATGTAAATCCTTTAATTTGTTTGCCATTTTTTGCTCATACTGTTCACAATTATGTGCCACTTTGATGGCCTTGTTTGTGCCTGAAAATAGTCCCAGGGATCAGTGCACCTACCCAGTTAACAAATAAATTAAAATAGAATAAATTAGGGCAGAGCCTTATTGCTTGAGGCATCATAATGTCATGAAATCATTCACTAAGGTATGGCTCAGTCAGAGGCAGAAATGGATTGAGGGCATACAGCTGCTGTCTGCCATCAAAAAACGAACACACATTTGTCAGTGGTTACTGGCAATTAAATGGTGTGCATATGGGCCAGAAATAAAACATGTAGCAGAGGTGGATTGGATGGGGGCCCCATAATTGATCTTGCCAAGGAACCCCGTTCCAAGTATTAATACAAACATGCAATTCTGATTTTGCAAGCTACAATATCTTTTGTTGCATGCTCAGATTATAATGAAAGAAGTAATCCATCAGAAAGGAAAGAAGTCAGTTTGACACAGTAATGCTATAATTTCAATATAAAACATCTCCTAGATAATGGCTTTCTAAAACATGAGCACAGCCTGGAAACTAAAATAGTTCTCCAAGATGCTGCATGAAAATACAGCTTTGAAGCAGTCTAGGTACTACAACATAACACAGTGCCCAGCCGAAGCCTGATACTGCCTATCAATTATAGCTTGGGTTGAAGCACTGTATGTCACTTCAGCACATTAACCACAGACTTGCATAATATTGCCAACCTAACCAACACTTCAACTCCCTTTCTGTGTGCTTATTAGTTGTCAATTAGAAGTGCTACTGGCCTGTTTAAAACAGAGAAAAGATGCACTTTTTAGAGCAGTTTGTTTCTATACGTTTTAACTGGCCAGTGAGCATGTACTGCACCCCACTTCTCCTCAACAGTTAAACTCCGTCCCTTCGCTACTCTTTCATTGATGAATGACCCAGAGCACTATATAAGGATCATATAGCCAATGCACAGTTTATAAGGAAAAGATTATATGAAAGGGGAACGCTTGTACACAGCTGCTGCAAACTAAAGTACCAGTAAAATCTGTGTCTTCAACAACCCACTGATGAGTAAAGTACATGACTCATACAGCAAGCATCAAACTCAAGCTGGGCCCAGCTTCAGTGAAGTATGGTCCATGTCACTGCATTTTAAAGCATTAAAACAAATTTAACGATCAGTGGGGTTGTCAGTTGACCTTCCTGGAATGTATATAATACAGTTTTGGATCTCTCACTGTTACTGATACAGTGTGATAAGTGCCAATCAGTGGTTGGTGGATGTACTGTCTCTTTTTTTTAATTATAATAATGTACTTTATTAAGTTTTCAATACAAGTATAGAACAAAACAATAAAACAAACCAATAAAGAGAAAAATATCAATCAAAACATACTTTATCCACCCATCCCACCCCTCTGCAGGTACGAAGCCCACCTCCATGAACAGCAAAGACTTGTGTCATTCAGCTAATCATTGGATGAAGGATGTTCAACATTTGTACAGTCTATTAAGGGGAGGAGGGCTTCAAGCACACCCCACCTATGCTGGTATTTTGACACCTTATGATGAAGGGATGCTGCCATCTTTTCCATCTTCAAGACAGAAAGAATTTCCTTATGCCATTTCAAAAGTGAGGGGGTCGCTTGGCCCAACCAATGACATAAAATAAGTTTTTTGACCACCATAACTATCAAGATAAAATAAAATTTACAATTACCTAGAATCGGTTGCAAATTGAGGTCTAAGAGACATTGGTCTTTAGTAAAAATACCCACAAGACCCAAAATTGGGTCTAAAACTGTTTGAACCACTTGTTATAAATACGGAGATTTTAGAGTGTATGGAACAAAGTGCCCTCCCCCTCACCACAACAGGTGCAATGCGGGGTGTCTGATAGACCCCCACAAAATAGCTTTACAGGGGTATGATAAATACTTTGTAAAATCTTAAATTGTTTTAAGCAACAATCATCTAAAGTAATATATTTCTGTGCACTTTTAAATACTGCTTTCCCATAGCTGGAGTAAAGTCTTTACCCAGAGCTGTGGGCCAAAAGGCAGAGCAGAAGCCATATTGTAAATGAAGGGAACAGTGAAAAGCATGATAAAGATTAGAAATGGCATGGCACTTATTAGCAATCTCTCCCGGTTCTGATATGGAGCGTGGAGATTCAGAAGGAGCTATCCATCTCCCTAAAACTGCCGCCAACATGGGTAGTGTCTGTAAAAAGAAAAAAAATTATCTTTTTTAGTTATAGCATACCTGGACTAAAACTGTGAGAAATTCATCCAGGTATCTCAAGAAAGAGAATGACTAACCAAAGTGACCCTCTTATCAACCCAATCCCGTCTATAAACTGTTTTTCCCCCATCTTGAAATTCGGATTATGCCAAATAGGTTGGTCACACAACTTAGGGAATATTTAAGCACCTGGCATAGCTGCCTATAAATAGCCACAGAAACACCAGTTGGTGACTGTACCAGATCCTGAGGAAGCTGGGTACAGGTGATATGTAACCAAATCACTGGGTTGACACCATGGGTTGCACATATATCCCTCTCAATCGTAACACACTGTGGAAGATAAAACTTCCCATCTCCCATGGACTGGGCCACCCATCTAAAATACCATACTCCCTGGGCTGCATGATAATAAAAAAGAAAATCCAGAAGATTTAGACTTATACCCTGCTCATTTCAAAAAAGGCTAGCCTAGGTCTTCAACCTTGTCAAAGAAAAGAACTGAGCATCTTATGAAGATGCCGAAACCATGTGAGAGGCAGACAGAGCATAAGTATGTTCAGAGGATATAGTATGTGAGGGAGAACATTCATTTTAATAGTATTCATACATCCACACAAGGATAAGGGAAGATGTTGCCATCTATCCAGATCTTGTTAAATATTTTGTAGCAAGGTAGTCAGATTATCCTTGAGAATATGAGAATGGGACGTGGAGATCTGCAGCCCCAAGTAGGAAAGCCGCCGTGTGGTCCAAGAAATCCCCAAATGTTCCAAGTCATCCTTATGCACAAGGTGGGGGCATAACCATGCCTGTATGGTCCCTGGTGTAACTACAGTACTACAGTACCATGTTGGTCACTATCTAGTGTAACTAGTACAGTGTGGTGTTGGTCTCTGTCTAGTGTAATTAGTACAATCTAGCGTTGGTGTGGTACAAACTGGTGTAACTAGTACTGTGCACTGTCAGTCTGTAGGTGGTTGTAAGGGCTCTCTCTGGTGTAACTAGTGCAGTGCTGTGCGGTCTTCATCTGGTGTACCTACTGCAGTGCAGTGTTCGTCTCTGTCTAGTGTAGCTAGTACAATGCAGTGCTGGTATGGTACAGACTGATGGAACTAGTACTATGCAGTGTCAGTCAGTAAGTGGTTGTAAGATCTCTATCTGGTGTAACTAGCAGTGCTGTGTTGGTCTCCATCTGGTGTAACTAGTACAATGCAGTGTGAATCTCTGTCTAGTGTAACTAGTACAATGCAATGTTGGTATCGAACTAACTGGTGTAACTAGTACTCTGTAGTGTCAGTCAGTAGGTGGTTGTAAAGTTTCTGTCTGGTGTAACTAATGTAGTGCTGTGTTGGTCTTGATCTGGTGTAACTAGTGCAGTGTGGGGTCTCCGACTGGTGTTACTATAATAATTCTACAATAGTCTTAAAAAACCTAAAACCTGACTGGTCGGCTGGGGTCTTTAACCATGGGTAAATCATGCAATAACCCACAAGTAAAGTCTTGACTGGCCTAAGTACATAATCTCAGCATATTGTAATGCCTAGATCTTATCTTCATCACCAGTATAATGTATTTTCCCTAGCCTTGTGGGGGGATTCTGCAAACTGAATTAACAGGCTTGCACATTTAAGTTCCAGGCCCTGTGATTGATCCTTGTATCCCTGGTCTCAGGGACAGCAGCTCTAACCATTCAGCTAAAATAAAACCTTCCTTTTAGTCAAGGTATTAGACAGGCTCTTGTTCCTGCATGCTGCAATCTTCACTGCCTCCACCAGATGACACTCTGCACCTGGTCACTCATTCTGTACATGCTTCGCATAGCACTACAACACACACTTTCTTTTTTGTAGTTACTCTTTTTATTGAAAGCTTTTAAACCAAAACACAACACATACCCAGCCAGATCTGAAAGATACATACATCATTTGATTGTAATACACTTTCTCTTATAACTCCCTCCTACCAGTAGGGGGAGGCATTTGTCCACCAAAGAGTACAATGCTCAGAGCTGACAGTCTGATGTTAGCTCTGAGTGGATAGCTCAGTGGATGGAGCACAGAATAGAAAAGGAGGGTGCCTTTGTGACACCACAGAATTCAAGGGTGGATTCATAGGGGTGAACGGAAGAGAGAGGGGGGGAGGTGGACACAAGTCTATTTTCAGAGGAAAGAGTTCTGTAGGGGCTTGCAGCTTTGAAACTGAGCAAGGCTATGGGTCCGGGCAGGATACACCCAAGAGTACTAAAGCAACTCAGGGAAGTGCTTGCTGCCCCACTGACAGCCTTATTCAACAGTTTGCTAGAAACAGGCATGGAGCCAGAGGACTAGAGAAGAGCTGATGTAGTCCCTCTACAAATGAGTGGCAGCAGAGAGCAGACTAGCAACTATAGGCCAGTTAGTCTTATATCAGTGGAGGGGATATTAATGGAACCCCTGCTAAAAGGAAGACTGGAAGAGTTCTTTGATCCTGATAGGCTGCACGACCACAGGCAACATGGATTCATGGTGGGGAAAGTCATGCCAGATGAATCTGATTAATGTCTTTGATTGGGTGACCAGGGAGGTGGATCAGGGGAGGGCAGTGGACGTGGCCTATCTGGAATTCAGCAAGGCCTTTGCAACTGCTGCATAGGAGACTGATAAAGAAACTAAGCAGCCTAGGGGTGGGATCTAATGTGATGAACTGGGCTAGAAACTGATTACCAGATAGATGACAGAGGATGGTGGTTAACGGCACTCACTCTAATGATGGAAGAGTGACTAGCAGAGTGCCACAGGGCTCTGTACTGGGACCGGTCTCCTTCAATGTTTAAATAAGTTGTATTGCAGAAGAACTGGAAGGGAAGGTATGTCTTTTTATAGATGATGATACCAAAATATCTGCAAAAGGGTGGACACTTGGGAGGGTGAAGAGAATGTGCCAGGATCTAGAGAAACTCGAGGAGTGATCAAGAGCATGGCAGTTGTAGTTAGATGCCAAAAAGTGCAAAATCATGCCTCTAGGACATAGGAACCCAAGAGCTGAATCTAGGATGGGGAGGTAGAGGTACTGACAGTCCCTAAACCGGAAAGGGACCTTAGGGTTATCATAACTGATGACCTCAAAGTGGCAGGGCAGTGTAACAAAACAGTTGGTAGGGCTAGTGGGATGCTGGGGTTAAAACAGAGGGGTATTCTCCAGCAGGAGAAGGGAGGTTGCACAGCCACTGTATTGCTCATTGGTGAGACCTCACCTGAAGTACTGTGTTCAGTTTTGCAGGGTGCACTTTGGAAAGGACATAGACAGGAAGGATCCAGTCCAGATGAGGATGGCAACTAAAATGGTGCAGGGGAAGCATGAAAAGTCCTATGAGGAGAGACTGAGAGATCTTAACATGCACATCCTGGAAGAGAGGAGAGCAAGAGATGATATGATAGAGACCTACAAGTACCTCACCGGAGTGAACAGGATGCAGGAGGGGAGTCCCTTTCTGCTTCTTTGCAGACAACACCAAGCTCTGTGGAAGGGTAGACACAGGCAAAGCAGTGCAGGACCAAAAGGAGGGTCTTGTGAGGCTAGAGAGGTTTTCAGGTATCTGGTAACTGGGGTTCAGTGTTAAGAACTACAAGATCATGCTCATAGAAAGGAAGAACCCGAGAAGTGAGTACAGTCAAGGATGAGTCAAGGTCACCGAATCAGAGGAGGAAAAGGACTTGGAAATAGCCATCACCAACAACATTAAGCAGGCTACACAGCATAGGAAGACAGCAATCAAAGCAAACAGAATACTAGACTGCATTACTAGAGGGTTCAGGAGCAGAAAGGAAGCGGTTGTACTTCTGCTGTACAGATCCTTAGTGCGACTGCACCTGGAGTACAGGGTGCAGTACTAGTGTAACCCCCTTGTAGTGTTCATGTTTCTTTAAGTGTGCTAGGAGAATTACGGCTTAGAGTTTTGTATAAGCAGGGTAGTGCCAAAACAGAAGGACTCATTCGTGGTGGCCATAGTTCAGATTCCCCATGGGGGAGGGAGCATTTCCCCAGAAGAAGTTGCTCTCAAGACACAATGAGTCAGAGGTTACCCTGAAAGCCTGGGTGAAGGGAAAGCTACCTGACAGATGGAGATGAGGTGATGGATGTTTGTTTTCAAGGGGGAGGTATGAGCACTCACCTGCATCTTGCCTGTGTCCAGGGATACAGGACTGAATGTTTGGTTCCAGTCAGAAGGAGCAGTCACCTGAAGATGTTGTCTGGACCGTTTGTCAAAGAATCAAGGGGATGCATCTGTGTGGGGCTGCCAAATGATTACGTCCATTTGGGGGTATGGAACAAGGGGCCCAGTTTGAAGGTGCTTCAGCAAGAAGTGGAGTAGGGAACCATGGAGACCTAATGAGGTGTAAGCCTAGTGAAAGTGCTTTGTTGCAAGGCCAAACAAGGAGACATGTGAAAAATCCAGTGGAAGAGGACCCAAGTGAAAGTGCTTCACCACCAAGCTGAATAGGGTGCTATGTCAACCCCCTGGAGGTAGGAAGGTGGGGATCAACTCTGCAGTGGCTATGAATATGAACTGTGCCAGCTGGTAACAATGTTTCCTGGGAACAAAAAGATCATCCAATAAAGGATCCAGTTGTTACATGTTATTCCCTGGTTTGGACATTATGTGTATAATGTTGCTGAGTTGCCTAACCCTTTCATTCCACAGCCTAGCCAGCCCTGCGAGTGCCAATGGATGCACAGAGGTCATCCCCAGCTCAGGAGGTCAGGTATGTTCTGGACTTGTGTTTTCTATATGTGAGGCCCCAGCAATGCCCCTAGACATGCTGGGAGAGGACCCTTACACATGGGGGCTCATCCTGGATGTTTGAGGTGTCCTTTTGGGGTCCCTGTTGTCCTGAAGGGTGATAGGTGTGGTATTGGACTTGCTCTGGTGCTGCTGGGTGTGATTGCTCAAGCAAGAACTATGGCCTTGAGGAAAATGGCCCCATTGAAATCCTGGTGGAAGCGGAAAGCACCAACTGGAGGTGGAGAAGAGAGGTAATGGCCAGGTCTCGTGTGCCTGCACGTGAAGAGCTCATCCATAATCAATAAATATTGAAAGATGATGATCCAGTTGGACAAGTACCCTAAAGGGGAGTGGCTGGGGTCTCGAGGTCTAGAAATGTGCTTTATGTGGCAAGAGGATTGTTGCGGACAATAGTGGAAGAGTAGATGTGGTAAACATCACAGATTTTTCAATGGTGTGATGAAAAGAGCCTGCTGTTTGGATACAGGACTGCTCAAGTGACACAATGAGTACAGTATGAAATGGAAAAAAGGGGACTTGTTCTGTGAGAAAGTGCAGAGGCCATTGAAAAGTGACTAAAAGAGACTGATTTGTAAGCCAGCAAGAGCACTGAAATACTGAACCGCGGTCAAGCAGAATTAACACTGAGAAGAGTGCTGTGTGCTGTGACAGTGGCTTGCAGAGACTAAAAGACATTTTTTTTTCTTTTTCCCTCTTGCAGCTGGACCAGTGGGACAGTATGGCCCAGTGCTTCCACAGTACTGAGATTAAAGTTCCCATGGAGGTGTTTGAATGGCTCACAGAGATAAAGGAAATTGAGGGAATGACTGAAGGTGACCCTCTGCATTGAGCCAAATGCCATTATGTGAAAAAGGATATTGCATTTGTCCCACTGTGCATTTCCTGCTGGGATGAGAAAGGCCTAGCCCTGTGTGGTGCCCCATGCCTGGCTGTAGCTGCAGAGACCCCCTCTTGGCCTGGATCAGTGAAGTCAGTACAGCCCCCCCCAATAGTGTGAAGGAGAGGGAGGACAGTTTCTCTGTGGAGGATTTTAGCATGATAGTCAAAGAGGAATGGGAAGATGTACCCAGTGATGGCCAGGAAACCAGCCAGGAAGGTGAAATGGACAAACTAGTGAAATCCATTGGAGAGAGTGTCCAAGAGTTAATAGTCTTAGCAACAAAAATCCAACAGCCCTTAGTGACCTGGAGCCCCTTGGAAGCACCTGGACAGACAAATCCCACTGGCCTTCCCCCCTCGGACTCAATCCTCTGAAGAGACTGTTCGACCTGTCACTGGGGCAGGGTCCAGTGAGGAGAACCCATTTGCAGAAGCCAGCCTGGCTGAGAAAGGACACTCATCCGATCCAGATCATTGTACCCCCAAATGGATGAGGATGGAGCCTGGTCCACCCCCTGTGCAGTACCGAAGGAGTCGGCCAATTATGCAGTCACTGGAGAAGATGTCCCTCATGGTGCAGGCCTTTCGGAACAAGGTTTGGCTGCCCCCTGGCAAGGCTCCCCGTACACCTGTGAAGTCCATCCTCAAATGGAGTGAGGAAGAAAGGATTATCCAGTGGATTATCCGAAGAGATTACCCCGAGTGGTACTACCCATACTTGTGGGAGTACTTGTGGGACATGACTGAGCATAACAGAGAGGATTGGACCCACCATGCCATAATTGATAAGTTCTGGAAGAAGTATGGCATCACATATAAAAGTGACCAGGTACGCAAAGATGAAGCCTGTCAAGTGTCTAGGCTATTTATAGTGGGGTGTACTAAGGATTGACTTTGTTCAAGCACTATGCTCAGGTGCAGTATCCAGAAGGGAATGTGGCTTTTTACAAGGTGCCAGGAGTGGACTGTGGTGGTAATTCCTGCACTAAGCCTGACCTACAGTATTACTTCTGAAGAGTGGTATCCATCTGCTGCCAGAGAGAAGATAAAGATAGCTTGACCCAGCTCTCAGAGTGCTGTTGTGTGTTACAGTTTATTGAAGGAAGTTCAGCTTGTTACTGCTTCTGTTTGCAAGTATGCATCACTCTCAAGTTGTGCAAGTAAAGGGGAACTTTTCGAAGCCTTGATGTAAGACCAAGCCCTACCGAGAAGAAGATTCAACAGCTTCTCTGCTTAGTGGAAAACCAAGAGAGTACCCTGTGAGGTTGTCAGAGGGATTGCCAGGAGATTGCTGATGTACTCTTTCTATTTTTTCAGAGGGACAAATGACTTGGGATTTGTTTATTTATATGTTTGCAATTAAGGGTTTTAATAGTATGGGGACTATTTTTCATTTGGGACTTGGCACAGTCATCCAATGACAAGCTGATTATGCTGGGAAGTAGAGAGACATTTACTACATGGACATTATTGGGTCAATATGTTCAGCAAAAGTGCTATTGTTAAATGTATCCTTATGAGTATTTTCTTTGCATAATGATTATGTAAGGCCACTGCATGAGTATTAGGAGTATAAGTGTTTCCTGTTTTTGGTAAATAAATTAATGGAAAAAAATAGAGTTGTGTAAGGAGTGGGTGTAAGTACATAGTGGGGTACACTAGGTACCCATTAAGACAGAGTAGAATAGTTGTCCCGTATGGGTGATATGTCTGAGATTTGGGTTTTGAGTGTATGCCTTAGGCCTGATGTGCCACTCTACTTTTCTTGAGGTGGACCCCTCAGGGAGCCTGAGGGTTGGAGCCATCAGAGGAGCCAAAAGGATGGATTTAGACCTTGTGGCTTAGGAATTAGAGTTCTCTGGGGATGGGTTTAGATCCCAAGGCTTCACAGAGTTGAAAGTGATGTTAGTGTAAAGCACTACCTCTTGTGGTGACCAGCCATATCCTCCCCGGGGCTGTCAGGTGGAGGGGTGTCCAACCCTCTACTGGATGGGTTCCTGGGTGGGAAGGTTGAGTTTAGTGCTCATTGGGATGTTAAGTATATTTGGGCAGGTGAGTGTAACCCCCCCATGGGGTTTATGTTTCTTTAAGGGTGCTAGGAGAATTACTGTCTGGCATCCTCTATGCCCTGGAGAACTGAGTCAGCTGACCTGACTGGTGTGCCTCTGAGGGAGGAGCCTGCTTAAGAGATAAAAAGGAGAGACTCTTGGTGGGAAGAGTACTGAGACCTCAGGGGGAGAAAGATGGTTTGCCCAGGGACAGCTTGGAGTTTTGCATGAGTGGGATAGCACCAAAACAGAAGGACACACTCATGGTGGTGGCTGTAATTATCAGACTCCCCAGGGGTCAGGAAGTGTTCCCCCAGAAGAAGTTGCTCTGAAGACACAATGGATTGGAGATCACCCCGAAAGCCTGGGTGTGGAGAAAGCCACCTGACAGATGGAGATGAGGTGATGGATGTTTGTTTTCCATGGGGGAGGTATGAGCACTCAACTGCACCTTGTCCATGTCCAGGGCTACAGGACTGGATGACAGGTGCCAGTCAGAAGAAGTGGCCGCCTGAAGGTGTGGTCTGGGCCATTTGTCAAAGAATCAAGATGAAGCATCTGTGTAGGGCTGCCAAATGCCCCGATCAATTGTAAGTCATAGTGACTAGTGAGGTGGGCTGCCACATGCCTTAATTAAGTCCATTTGGGGTTCTGGAAGAAGGGGTCCAGTTTGAAGGTATTTCAGCATGAAGCCGAGTAGGACACCATGAAGACCTAGTGGGGTGAAAGCCCAGTGAAAGTGTTTTTTTGCGAGGCCGGACAGGGAGACATGTGAAAAGACTGTTCGACCTGTCACTGGGGCAGTGGTTAAGAATAAGAACTGTGACAACTGGTAGCAATGTTTCCTGGGAACAAAGAGATAATCAAATAAAGGATCAAGTTGTTAAATGTTATCCCCAGGTTTGGATGTTAAATTTGTAATGTTTCCGTGTTGCCTAACCCTTTCCTTCCACAGCCTAGCCAGCTCTGTGAGTGCTGGTGGATGCCCGGAGGTCAACCCCAGTTCGAGAGGTCAGGTATGTTCTGGACTTGTGTTTTCTATATGTGAAACCACTTCCAGGCAAGGGTAACACCAGTGATGCCCCTAGATATGCTGGGAGGAGACCATTACAGTAGAGTTCCTACATGAAAAAGGATATCAACCAGCTCGAGGCAGTTCAGAGGAGGGCCACAAAGATGGTTCAGGGACAGCAGGGCATATGAGAACAGGCTGAGAGAACTCAACATGTACTTGCTTAAGAAGAGGAGGGAGAGTGGGGACATGACTGAAACCTTCAAGTACCTACAAGTTATAGACAAGGTGGATTTATTTATTTATTAGCTTTTGGTAACCAGGTAAGTGTGTTAGGCAATAGCCCTGCCTATTTTCAGGCACGGCCTGGGAGAGTACAAAATACAATCATAGAAGAGTGTAAGGTAACATACAAGCAATGCAGTGCAGTTTAGAACAGCTATCCACGCAGGATTATACAAGGATAATACATGATTAGCACAATCCAGCCGCACAGGGATGGAGAAGTCAGATGAGGACAAGGCAGGCTGGGAGAGAACAAAATACAGTCAAAGAAGTGGTTAAGGTAACGTACATACAGTACTAGGCAGATTAGAACAGATGTCAAAGCAGGGATCAACAGGGGTAAAACATGATGAGCATAAACCAACCGCAGAAGGGGATAGAGAAGACAGATGCAGACAAGGCAGGCAACACATATAGAAGTCCAGGGCAGCCCGGTGACAAGACATGTAAAAGAACAAGAGCAGGAAGCAAAATGAAGTTAAGCATAGTCACATGTACCAGATATTGGGGAACTTGCCTATCTCAGTGATAACAAGACCAGAAAGGGGCACTGTTTTAAGCTAACAGTGGGGAGATTCAAGAAGGTTAGGAGACAGTTCTTTACAGAGAGCATAGTGTCGGGTTGGAATGAACTTCCACTAGAGGTAGTCACTCAAAAGATGGTACGTGGGGTTCAAGAGGGGGTGGAACAGGGTGAAGGGGAGGGTCAGGGTTGGCAGGGAAGGGACAAGGGGCCCACTGTAATTTCTGGATCAGGAGCACTACAATCGAGCAGACTTGATAGATGATAAGGCCTTCTTCTCCTGACTATTTCATATGTTCATATGAGAAAGAGCACCAGCACTAGGGTCATGCAATGAAGTCGAAGGGGTGGGGAGTTTGAGAGGGATGTGATGAAATACTGCTTCACTAAAAATGTGGTAGATGCCTTCAGCAGACTGCCAGTGAAAGTGGTGGAAGAGAAAACAGTGGGGAGTTTCAAATATGTGAGGGGTAGACATAGGGACATTAGTAAATAGGCATGGAGTAGGGAGAGTCACCAGAGACCAGCTAGGGTCTGTGGAGACAGATTAGGCAGGGAACTTCTGGGCTGACTTGGGGGAGGCAAAGTGGTCCTTTTTTGCTAACAAATTCTGTTTCCAGAGAAATAGTTATGTTGCCATATTGGTCTTTGTTGTGACAAAAGATTCAGAAAAAAGAGAGATCCAGAGGTGACACTACTCTGACACACACAAGAGGGGTAGTCTTCACCTTGAGCTACAGCAAGTTGCTGCCTTAGGAAAGATAGAGCAG
This sequence comes from Neoceratodus forsteri, assembly GCA_016271365.2. NCBI lineage: Eukaryota > Metazoa > Chordata > Ceratodontiformes > Ceratodontidae > Neoceratodus > Neoceratodus forsteri. The sequence continues at coordinate 1,114,806,139 of CM028129.1, read as the reverse complement.
AGGAAAGACAGTTGTGCCTAATGTCTGGGACAGATCCTGGGGAATGGGGATCTGGGGATATTTTACGATAGATTGCCAGTAAGCGAGAAGTATGCAGTGGGACCACCGGAAGGTTGAGGGAACCCCAGAGGGGTTCCTCTTAAGGGAAACTACCCAATAGCTGTCTGACCTGTGGTGGGTTCCCGGAAGACACTGAGGGAGACCCTGGCTGGAGCAAACTTGGAAAGTGCCTGTGTAGAAGTTTCATTCCCCGAAGATGATAGACAAGACTTCATCAGGAAGGAAAGCTGCCAGACAAGGTAAAAAGACTTGTCCAGTATGTATAAGACAACCCAAGGCTGTAGGCTCCTCAGTATAGCCACCACTGTTCAGCCCTGCAGAGGAGATGGCCTGTTCACATTGCTCATATAGAAGATGTTGTGTTAGGAGAGGGACTGGACTCAGTGTGTGTGGATAAAATTAAATTAAAAACCACAAGTAGCTCGTTTTCATTCTGTTTAAAAACATACCACAGAAGGGTACAACAGCATTTGATGACCTTTGAACTGTGGTGCAGTAGCTTTTTAGTTAGAATGGAAATCCATGCAGTGGGTGGGAGTGCTACATTGACTTGAAAGACCTGGAAGGCAGGGAACACAAATATGCAGAATGGGAACAGGGGGTAACAAAATATGAACTGAGAGGTTATAAGCTCTGCTTAGCCTTCAAAGTTTTTAAAAAGTCTTTATCCTACCCTGTCTTGAGGGTATCCTCATGCTCAAACAGCAAATAAGACATCCCCACTCCACTTCCAGCACACGGCTCGACATCCCAAAGGCAATCTCTGCTCCTGGTAGGTGAACTTTCTCCTTCATAGCACCATTTTTATGGAACAATCTCCTGAATGAGATTCATAACTGTTTTACACTTGTATCATTAACAAAACAAAACACAAAAGCTTACCCCTTAGTTTCAAATCACTGCAGGTGTAACAGCCTCTGAAGTACAATCTACTACCTTCATCCTTCGGGCCCTCTGGCATTTCCTGCATTTCCAGGTGAATCCTGTTCCTCTACTTAGTTTGCATTGTACAACAAGGTGCCTCATAAATCTTGTTTTCTCCTCTGTCTCTGCTTGTATATAACCTACATAGCATATTTGTTATGTTGGAGATGTGGATATGCAATGTATTAACTTAATGTATTGTGCTTCTATGTGCAGCAGCAGTCTGCAACAAGTATATATAACTGACCCAGTACACTGTTTTTATTTTGGAGTTTTTTTACACCAGTGACTTCATGTACAATATTTACTCCTGTATGTACACTGTATGTAATTAATTAAGCAATAACACATGACAGGGTATGATTCATCATAGGATCTCGGCATGCCTTGGGTGCGTTGTGAGGCACAAGGTGAAGCCAAGTGCCTTAGGCACCCGAAAAGTGCCAATATCCTATGATAAAGAATGCCCTGGAGTGTGTTATTGCGATTTTGCACTGCACCCACACAGTAAAGTAAAAAAAAGACACAAAAACAGGTCTAACAATTTTTTTTTTACTATATTTAAATTGTGGAAATACATTAGTACATAAAGTAGTCCAATGTTGGAGTGACTAATTAGAAGTAACACATTAGAGGAAGTCAGGTTACTGTAACATTAATAACAGTTTCCTTATATTAAGAGGATTAAAAAACAAACTACTGTAAATATCCCAGTACATGTAAAAATACATTTTAATACTTTTTCAGCCATTTTAGTTAATTATTTGAGGACGAGGTCTGTCTGACAAAGTTCATTCATTAAAAGCATCTCTATGTCGTGAAGTTCATACTTTTGTAACCTCGTGCCTTGATTACTACAACGCCCTGTACCTAGGGCTACCAGGGGCTGATCTTCATTGATTGCAGCTAGTGCAGAATGTGGCGGCCAGGTTGCTGACTGGCTTAACAAGATCTTGCCACATCATGCCTGTGCTCTGCTCTCTGCACTGGCTGCTGGTAAACTGGCAGATCACCTTCAAGGTTGGTTTGCTGACTGACAAGGCCCTACATAGACAGGGACCTAGCTACCTGCAAGATCTTCTGTGCCCTTACCGCCCACTCCGCTCTGCCAACCAGGGATTGCTAGAGGTTCCCAGGGTCTGCTTAAAGATATCTGGGGTCTGTACGTTTGCTTTTGTGGTCCTGATCCTGTGGAACTCTCTACCTCATCAGATTAGGGATTGCCAGACCATCGACAGCTTTAAAACTGAACTAAAAATGTCTCTAATATTTGATTATAAGTTAGTATACTGTGATTTTATTTATAGTTCATGTTTGTATTATGCATTTTTTTGTGTATTAGGATGTAAAGCGCTTTGATCATTTGGGAAAGCGCTAGATAAATAAAACATTGATTGAGTGAGTGATTAATTGAAGGCATCTTTGTAATGCTGCGGATCCAAATCTTAAACTGGGGTATGGCCATTTTTTTATGCCTCAAGGTGAGATAAGCAAAGATTGTTCTCCAAGTGTGTTAGATTCTAAAGTCATACATGTTTTTGTGAACTGTAAATATGCACTCGAAAGGCACTAAAACCGCGTCTGAAAACACTCAGCTGAGATCCCAAGCATGTGCCTCAGTGAGAGCGCTGATGCACGTGCTCAGGATCTCCACTGAGGTTTTTTTTGGATGTGGTTTTAATGCTTTTTGAGTGTGCGTTTTGAGTTGTATGACTTGAGAATTAAACATACTTTTGGAATACAGTGTTAGTTTCCCTGACCTTTAGACATAGAAAAATGGTCGGTCACCAGTGTAGGGTTTGGGTCCATTGATTTATGGAGACAGCTTCACGATGTAGAGATGCTTTGGTGGCTGCACTTTGCGAGACACAACTTATGGCTTACAAGGTATGAAAAGGTATTTGTACATGTTCGGGGGCATTCGTACCAGTTGTTGTGTCTTTTTTTTTTTTTTTGTTAATTCTGTTGCTGAGGAAACTGGTCAGAGATGACCAAACAGGTAACAGTAATGGGTATCTGCAATGAAGACTGTTGGGAGGGCACAGGCATATTGTTGGAGATAAACTGCGTCTGCTGAGGGCTCTCATTTTTAGCCGTTCCATTATGAAGGAATATGAGTGCGGCTTTGAAATGCAGTTGACCAATCAGCTTTTGAGATTCTTTTTTGTCCCATGAATAATTAAGCAATAAGGCAAGACAGGGTGTGGTATATCACACCTCGGGTTGTTGGGCATGAGGCCGCAGGCCGAGTGCATCCAACGACCCAGAGAAGTGACAATATCCCATGATATACCACATCCTGGAGTGCCTTATTGCTATTATGAACTGGCATAAAATATTTATCAGTAAATGAATTAATGGCAAGTTTTAAAACCCTTTACAAATGACTTTTTGGGGGTGTTGGAGGAGTACCTTTCCATAAAATAATTCCTGGAGAGCTCTGGGCAGCAGGTGCCGCTGTTATACGTGGAGCTCATGGAAGAGGTGCAGCAGTGAAGTGTATCTCACTCTCCGAGCACTGCTTTAGGATCTAAACCATGTTTTTCCTGCATTTGACTCAGTCCCCCTGCCTGCTCTGGGACCAAGTGAAGTTGTGTGTGACTTCCTGTTTATTTTTGGTGGCCGCGTGTCATAGTTTGGAGCAATGGTCGGTAGTAGTTACCGAAACACTTGTGTTTTGTTTTTTTTTCTGAAGCTGCTGTCCAGTTGAATACTTGTGGCCCGTACTGACTGAAAGCAAAATCTGCAGTCTTGGGACACTGGAGCTGGATTTGTTAGTACCAGTTTGTTTTTAAGAATGCTGAGTAAGTGTGGATGACAACTTGGGGCTTTTCTTGTTCTCTGCAGTTGTGAGATGTTTCTGCTCCTACTGAGCACAACTTCACTGCGGCTGTATTTGTTGCCATTTGTCAGCGAGGAGGCTAGTGACCAGAGGCTTTCTGAAGCCATGATGATGTAGCTAGATATCATCATGGCTTCAAAGAGCTGTCAGCCAATCAGCTTCTTACATTTATGGTCACCAGTTCATAATGTGCAGTATTTCCTACTGTATGTATACTGAATGTAATTAACTCTGGGTTGCCCCTGGAAAAGGAACATGCTGTCTCAGTGGGCTCACTCAGTTATCAAAATTCAAATAAATAAATGTGTTCCTTCCTTTTTAAAGAGCTAGTATACTGCCTAATAGCAGTTTTTAAAAGCAGTAAACCATTACTTTTTATAGCTGAGGTCCTTTTTATGTTTGCTTGTGCACACATGCAAGAAACATTTTGTCACAGCTTAGGAAAGAAGCGAGGTTTTGGAGGTGTGGCACTGTGGGGGCCAATGGCCCCAGTGCCTTTAGAGGCTTGGCCCGCTTTCCCCAATGTGGTGGCACGCTGCTGCTCACACTAGTTCAGCCAGCGTGCCATCACCTTGAAACACTTTTGCCACTGCTATCAAGGACCACCTCATCATTGCAGAGTCAGCCATTCCACTGCAATGAGGGCGCGACCTGTCATTGCAGGGCGGTACCTTGCCATCCGCATGCCCCTAACCCAGTTCATTTGCCGAAGAGGGAGCCCACTCCCTGTCAGCATACTGTAACCCCCTCCCCCATTTGTTGTGTGCTAAGGGGGTGCCCAATCCCCCTCGGCATCATGAGCCCCCCACAATCTTTCTTTGCCGATGCGGGGCTCAATCCCCATTGACTTCAGTCCCCCTCTTCTCAGTTCAGATTTGCCAATGGGGCACCCTCCCCAGTAGCACGTATCCCAGTTTGTTGTGGCTGCCGATGGGTGCCCCATCCCTGTCGGTTACAGCCCCCAAAATAGTGAGGTGGAACACTGGAAAATCCACCCCAGTGTGCCAAATGTCCCTGTAAAAAAAAAAAGTCCCACAATGTTTTTCATTTTTTTTTAACCTGTAAAACAGAAAATGGTCCCTCGTTGAGTTCAATGTCCCCTTCCCCCAACCCGTGCCCACCCTATGTGCAACCTGCCTCCCCATCCCCTCACCCCATACTTACCTCCGGAGCCCAGTGTGATGATCTTCGGTGGACCGGGAACACGTCTGCACTCTTCAAAGAAGACTGAGAACTGAAGAAATGTCGGTAAGCTGTATAATGGCACAATAGGGTTTTTTCAACTTTGGTGCATATCTCAGACATTTTTGGGAATGTTGGCACCAAATTCTCAACATGGAGTTATTGGGTCCCCTCCTCATGAATGCAGCCACTGTCATGGCATTATTCGGTCCCAAAACATGATTTCTCAGTCACTGTGCGGAATCACCTTTTGAGACTGATTAACGAAACAACAGTGCTAGTGTTCATGAGGTGGGCTCTCAAAAAGCCTATGTTGCAAATTTGGTGGAAAAAATCCAAAAAATGACTGTTTTATGAGCGTGCGCTGCGCAGTTTCCACGCATGCTCGCACTCTTCACGCATTTGTAATATTTTCACTCCAGATTTTCAACATTGGCATTTTTCCACACCTCCTTATAAACAGTACAGCTATCATTTTTCACATCCTGCCCGAAATGTGTTTTTGCACTTCTGGTGCAGAATAGCGCGGTCAATGTGGGAAATCAGTGTTTGAGACAAATTAAGAAAATCACAGTAAAACTGTTCATGAGCAGAGGTCCTAAAATGCTTATGTTGAAAATTTGGTGACGAAAGTCCATAAAATGACTGTGTTATGAGCATCCGTTGCGCATTTTCCATGCATGCTCATAACTTCGCAAATTTGTAATATTTTCACTCCGGATTTTCAACACTGGCATTTTCCACACCTCCTTATGAACAGTGTAGCTGTCATTTTTCACATCCTGGCTGAAATGTATTTTTGCACTTCCAGCGCAGAATAGCCCGGTCGCTGTGGGAAATCAGTGTTCAGGACACATTACGAAAAGTGTTACAAGCACGTGTTGCACAGTTTCCACATATGCTCGGAAGTGTGCAAAAATGCGTTTGCACATCTGGCGCACAATGGCGCAGTTGCTGTGGGAAATTAATGTTTGGACAGATTAGGAAAATCATAGTGACAGTGTTCATGAGCAGAGGTCACAAAATGCCTATGTTGAAAATTTGGTGAAATAATTCCACTAAATGACTGCAGTACAAGCATGTGTTGCGTAATTTCCATGTACACTCGGAACTTCAAGCATTTTTAATATTTTCACTACAGATTTTCAACATTGCCATCTGTTCACACCTCCCTATGTATGGTACAGCTGTCATTCTTCACATCCTGCCTGATCTGTGTTTTCGCACATCTGGTGCTGAATGGCACGGTCACTGTGGGAATTTGAAGTTCGGGACACATTAACAAAATCATACTGCCACTGTTCATGAGAAGAGGTCCCAAATGCTTTCATGAGTTGGGGGTCACAAAAAGGTGATGTTGAAAATTTGTAGTGCAAATACCAACGCACACCTGGGCCGTTCTGGTTTCTAACAATAACCTCCCATCCTGTACAGACTGACAAGCATCAGAGGTATAACTTTGGATCACTGGCTGTAATGCTCATGCCATCCCACCCCCACCCTGAAGCCAGTGACAGGCATCGAGGTGAGCCCCAGATTTCACCCCATTCTCCTGTACTGCACCCATTTCAGCGTATGTCCTTATGAAATGAGGTAACTGTGAAGCTGAGTACAACAAGGCACACCTCAACACTTGGTGTCTATAGGATAGGGTGAGATGAAATGCCATGAGCATTATGGGCAACGACCCACAGGCGCACCCCAATGCCTGTCCATCTCTGCAGGTTGGAGGTGGGATTGGCGTGAGTTCAATACTTCACTGCCACTCCTATTCTGCATCTAACTCCTCCACGTCCAATGCTAATATCAGCAAGCAAACATTTGGCATTGACAAATGCTTTTTCCTTTCCTTTGGTTGATTACAAGATGGTTCACCTGATGTTAGTAGGTTTGATGTGTGGGACAGCACTCTGTCTGGCAACTGACATATCTATCTTAATTCCCCCCCTCCAACTACATCATCAGTATTGTGACCTCACTGATGTTGACCATCACCACTGTGTAGGAACAGCCACTTGGCGGCTGCCAGGTCAGTCACCTGTGATATCCCTGTCAGTGAGATCACAATGCTGTTGATGTAGTGGAAGGGACAGAGATAGCTACGTCAGCTGTCCGGCTAAGAGCTGTTCCACACATCCCACACAATTATTATTACATAGATGATTTTCTAATGAGCAAAAGGACAAAGAAAAATACTTCAGTAATAAAAAGTTACATCTGACACACATCCTAAAAGTTGTAATATTTTCTTGTCTGCCTGTTTTGGCTCCATTAGCTCTTTTTTTTTTTCGCCATTAACTTTTTATTGACAATTTAAGATGAACAGAGGCGATACTCTACGTATACAAAGTCTCACAAGGTGCATAATACAGCATAGTTTACGTAGATGTGAACATAAAAGAGTAAATGAGCACCTCACAAATTAATGCCTCCCTCCCCTCCTCCGTCCTCCCCTGCCCTCCCGGGCCTCTCAGCCACCCCCCTCCCCCGGACACAAAAATCATGGACATTAGCAGACAAAGCTTATACAAACAGAAAGGTTTGATACATAATAATCATGAATAGGCACAAACTAATGGAGACCAAATTTTCTCAAACTTAGGGAGCTGATCATGCAATATTGCTATTCGTCTCTCTATCCTAAGTAGGGCTAAAAGCTCAGATAACCATTCAGAGTAATGGATTCTATTAGTTTCCTTCTAATGTCTAAGCACGAGCCTCTTAACTGAAATAGATATCAAAAAAGATATGAAATTTTCTCTGTGTGACAAAGACCTCAGGCATATATCCTAATATGCAGATCTCTGGCTTAAACAATTCGTCTAGGCCCAGAAGGGGGCTCACATTCTCTTTAATGTCTGACCATAACTGAGCGATCTCAGTACAATGCCAAAATATATGTAGTAGATCTCCTCCCTCTGACCCACACCTAAAATAGCAAGAGTCCGATAACATTTTTAAATTAAGCAATTTCTGGGGAGAATAATAGATGTTGTGTAAAATCTTGAACTGGGTTAATTTAAGAGGGTCCTGCTTCAAAAACCTATGACAATTAGACCATATCTGAGCCCAATCTAGCTCCAAATTAGGAAAAAACACTGCCCCAAACTGAAGGAGGAGAAAAACCATCTGGGAAAGCCCAGTTCAGAAGTAATGCATATATTTTGGATATTGCATGCGGAGTGCCCACCAAAGGTCTAATAGACAGTATCCCAAAATCTATCTTAGGAGGCTTAAAACCATTTAGTCCCAGCTTCTGAACTATAAGGTGGCAGCACCTGAAATACCTTAAAACACTCACCCACGGTAGGTTCAACCTGCTGAGTATCTGGGGGTCATATAGAGCTTGCCATCCTCATCAAAAAATCTCCCAGCCTAATATCTTCTAAGCCGGGTAACCATCTATACCAAACGGCTTCCTCCAATCAACCAGTATGGGCTGCCAGTGAGAGGCTGAGAAGCATCTAACCTATATTCGTATTTCAAAAACTGCAGACTTGATCATGAATCCTGAGGGAAACACCAATGGGGAGACTTGTGAGAGGAACTAATCTGGGGAAACAGCAAGGCCTCATGGTTAAGACCAATCCCTTAATAATAGAAGTTCAAGATCATACCAGAGAGGGACATATTCATTATGCCCAACAGAAGTAGAGGAGCCCAGCCACCTGCGTACTTGTTAATCTGTGTTCCAATAATATAGTGCAAAAGTGGGGAAGCCGAGGCCCCCATGGGTTTTGAGCGCCGCCAGCTTATTATATGACATCCTTGCCTTCTTAAAATTCCAGATGAAATTGGCTATTAACTTATGAATTCTACTGAACCAAGCCATCGGGAGTTGAATATTTAACATAGATAATGGATAGAAAAGCCTGGGAAAAATGTTCATTTTTACTATGCTAATCCTGCCCCAAAGTGATAGAGAAAATTGAGCCCACCTTTTCATATCCAAATCGATATTCCGAACTAAAGTATCCAGATTGAGGTGCGAAGGCGATCAGGATTTACAGTTAAGGAGAGCCCCAAATAATTGAGAATTTAGAATTCCAACCCAGACCCATCCCAATGATATATTTTTAAAACCCGTTAGAAAGAGAACACTACTATCTTGTCCTGGTTTAGCTTATATTGGATACTAGGCTAAATTCCTTAATGACGTTTAATAGGACAGGAACAGAAGGACCGGATCTGATAAGTAAATCAGGAGTAGTCACATAAAAGCAGTAACCTTGATAGTCTGGTCTCTCACCTTGATCCCAAAAATCGTGTCTTTAAAGACAATACACCTAATAAGGGCTCTAAATAAAGATTAAAAAGTAAGGGAGACAAGGGACAGCCCTGCCTTGTCCCAGCCTTTAACACAAAGGGTTCAGATATAACACCATTACAGGTCACTCTTGCCGTCGGATTTGAATACAAGGCCTTAATCCAACCGACAAACTGCTCCGGAAAACCTACCCTTAACATCACTTGGTAAAGATAGGACCAATGAACTCTATCAAACGCCTTCTCGGCATCCAAGGAGACCAAGGCCTGAGGGGCCTTGGCCTCCTCGGAGGCCGAGAAGACGTGAGACAACGTCCTGAAATGGTCCGCTGAGGATCTGCCCTTCATAAAACCCACTTGTTCCTGTCCTATCAAATGAGGCAGGAATTTGCTAACGCTCAGCCAGAATTTTTGCCAGTATTTTATATATTAGTTAAGTAAAGATATGGGCGATAACTACCTGGGTTTTCAAGTGACTTATTAGGCTTGAGGATTAACACTATTAAAGCTTCAAAAGGTATTTATCCACTTCCTCTCCGATAAAATATACCGTATAGGCCGCCAGCAACGGAATCAGTTGGGAAGAAAAGTTTTATAAAATTAAGTGAGAACCCATCAGGGCCAGGAGTTTTATTCATTGGTAGAGCTCTGATCGCATCCTCTATCTCATTATAAGTAATGTCTGCTACCAAAACCTTGCTGTCCACCCCTCAAACTAGGAAGAGGTATCCTGTCTAGGATTGCTGGATGTCACTCAGCTGTGGGAGATTGCATACCTCGTACAATGCCTCATAATAATCACGAAAAACAAGGACGATGTCCTCTGGGGTGGTTTAATCAACCCATCTTTACCGATCTGACTCCTTCAATGAGCCGAGATGCTTCCAGCTGTGCTAACCGCCTTGCCAGTAGTCTGCCCGGCTTCTCCCTTGATCTGTGTATAAAGCTTGGGTTTTAATGATGGCCAGCTCAGCTTGATCCCCCAGCATTCTAAGGTATTCATCCCTAACCTTAGTTAACTTTAGCTCAATTTCCTCTTGTGAATTAGAGACCAATGAAGCCTGCAGTTCCTTAATCACTCTCAATTTCTCTACCATTAAAACATTGGTTTCCTTTTTCATAATAGTGGCCTGCCTGATAAGGAGGCCCCTCATGAAGACGTTTAAAGTTGCCCAAAGTATGTCCGGCCTAGTTTCTTCAGTAGAGTTCAAGGCCAAAAATTCATCGAGCTGAAAAGTTAAGCACTGTACAACCTTGGGTAGGTGGAGTAACTGGTTGTTAATTTTCCACCTGTTACCTTTGCCCAAAGCTGATGGAAACGAGATCAGAACCTCCACAGCCGAGTGATCCGACAAAGGGGCCGGCACAATCTCAGCGGTAAAAACCCCTTTAAGTAGGACCCGAGAAAGGAGTATGTAGTCTATTCTCGAGCCCGACTTATGCACTGGCGAAAAAGGAGTATTCCTTGGCTTGTGGGTGCAGAACCCTCCACACATCAGCTAGGCCCAACCGTACCAATAAGTCAGTTAGAGCTAAGGTAGCAGGGAGAGACACATACGTAGTCCTGAAGACCTGTCTAATGTGGGATCAGGGCCACATTGAAGTCCCCACCTAAGATTATGGGCAAATGAGCAAAGGTAGTAACCTTTGCAGTAATTTAATTAAAAATCCTGATTGTCGAATTAGGCCCATAGACCGATCCTAACAATATTTCCTCTATATAACTTCCCAATAGTGAATCGAACCTCCCATCCTTATCTGAGATAACCTTATGGAAACAAAAGGTATCGACCTATGTACTAGAATCGAAACACCCTTACTCTTTGTGGTACCCTGAGCAGAAAGATTTCTCCAAATTGTCTTTTTCTCAAACATTTGCTTTCCTCAAGTAATAAATGTGTTTCTGGTAGGAATGCTATCTTAACCCTAGCCATTTCCAAATATTTCAATAGCTTGTATTGCTTGACTCGATGTCTAGCTCCCTTAACATTCAACGTACAAAATTTTATACAGGTATCAGTACCCATAGCCTAAAAGCTAACTGCCAACTTCTAGCCCACCTTGCCTGGCCCATATAACCCCAGTCCTTGTGTCCGAAACTCAAACCCCCAATAGTCGAGAGGCCCCCCCGAAAACCAAATAATCAGCCATATCTCAAAACCCCCATAGTCCCATAAGCCCCACCAAACCCCCGCCCTACCACCCCAAATCTCAATGTGGCCCATGACAGCAGGATACACCGCCTTTCACGCCCCACCTCACGACTACTCCACCTGAACAGAATATACAGAAAGGTACCCAGACTGCAAGATACCATTAGAAAAATGGACCCTAATACCAAATAATATTCCAAACATGATTCCAAATGTGCTTAAGGAAACTACCTTGTGCCGAAAAGAAGTCCCAATATATACTGAGAAGTCCAAACACATGTGTCCAAAACGAAAAAGGCCCACAAATATCATGTAGTCCAGGCCCTGAAAACAAAAGATGTCCCAGACTGGTTAGAAGTAGTGTTCTTTCTACTGAAATGCAGTCCTTAGAAACCATCACGAAAGACAGTCCAGAACCATCTTAAGTCGCCAAGGGGCATTTGCTTCGTGAAACCAAATAACCAAAATTAATAGCATAACACCACTCAGCTTCGGAACCCCGAAGATGAGAGATTTAACAAAATGGACCCCCCGGTGGACCCAGGTTCAAACCCGAGTTGAGAGACAAAAAGCATCATTTCACAAAAATAAAACAGCGCTAAGGCTCCCAGAGGAAACCGCGAATGTGACCCTGATTAGCTCAAGTGTCCTTGAAAAGATCGGGGAATGCCTCTTTCAAGGCCGGTGCAACTGAGTCAGGAGATTCAAAAGATTTCCATTCCTTCCCAATATACACTTGAAGCCTCGCAGGCTATCCCATCCTGAACTTCACCCCTGCAGGTATCAGCTTCTTGGCGAGAGGATGATAGGCAGCTCTCTTCTGTCTGACTGTTAAAGGAAGGTCTTGGCGATCCTTAGCTTGGTACTTTCCCAGAATATTTCTTTGTCCTCCCTTGCCTTAGAAATCAAGAGTTGCTTTTCCTGGTAGTTCAAAATTTTATTATGAAGGCCTTGGTGGATGATCAGATGGTGGTAATGGGCTAGCGCCCTATGTGCCCTCTCAACGATGTATTTAGGCCCATAAGGGAAGACCCTGCTATTTTTTCAGCCAGTTTCTGAGCAAACACAATCGGGCTATTAGCCCCCAGCTTTTCAGGTAGTCCTAAGACAACGACGTTATTACGCGACTTCGGCCTTCCAGATCCTCCACCTTGTTTTCTAACTTTTGAATTTTCTGTGTTAATTTGACTACCGATGACTCCATTGTATCTTTACTTTTTTCTAACGAGAATACCCGTGCTTCAGTGTCCGTAGTTCTCCTGGATAAGTCTTCAATGGCTGTATTTATATTTTTAACTTCACCAGCAACTTCCAAAATCGTTATTTTCAAGGGACCCATCTCTTCAAGAAACCGTGCCAGGGAAAGCAGTTCATCCGGGTTGCTGCATGCACTCTCCCCGTGACCCAACTCAGAGGCCGAGGCCTTAGGCTTTTCGCGCCTTCTCGAGTGTTGCAGGCGGGGTGTGTTTTGGGGGCTGCTTGAGCATATCTGCCTCCATAAAACTCTTCTCGGCACACTCCTCCGATGATATCCTGCACAGCACAATCGGTCTTTCACTTCTAACTGGGTAGTTTTAACCAGATTAGCGGAGTAGAAGACGGAGCTCAAGCGGACCCAGCTACTCGGTCTCCCGCATCACGTGACTCCCTCCACTAGCTCTTTAATGTTTGCATTGCATACTATGTGACCCTGAGCAAGTCACTTAACTTCCCTGTGCTCCTAGGTCACACCTGTAAACACGCTTTCAGCTTAGTGTGCCACTCCTGGTTAAACAACTGAAGAAAAAAAAAAAATGATTATGTTTTGTTGTGCTGCTAACTGGTTTACTGAGGGAAAAAGGAGTCTTGGTGCTTTACTACGTCTGCTTCCCCTTCAATGTTGTAGTGTAAGCGTTTGGTTTTGTAATGTAGCTGCAGCTGTTAATTTGCTTATAGTTTTACTCAAGTGTGCTGAAATGTGCATGAAGTGTATATATTAAGAAAATGTTCATGTTGCTTTGAACAAAAAAAACTGCTTGCTGAGAACTCTAATATTCTTAAGAAATTAGGTATGAACAGGGGTTACATCAGAAGTCTGTTAATCCCCCCACCCAGGCATTATGTGCACGAGGTGAAACTGAGTGCCACATGCCCATAGGTGGGGATTAACTGACAGTAAATGTAAACTTTAGAAGTGCCTTTCTGCCACTGTGAAACTTGGGTTGGGAATAAAAATGATTTACCTTTGAATTCTGAGTTGTTTAATATCTGTGCATCATACGGCTCTGCAGGTATATTAACAAAAGATTATTGTATGGCTCCTGGAATGTGAGGAACCCATCAGGAGGTTAGATTCTAGAACACCTTTTTATAATCCAGTTTTATACCCTTCATCCTGCCTCATTTGTTGCTGACTGTGAGAAAGTGCACTATTTAATTGTGGTTTTCTGGCTATAGCAATGAATGTGTTAATGTTTGTGTGTGGTTTTGTGCTGGTTTTATGAGATGTAAGTAATCGCATTGTGTACAAAATGTTTGTTTATTTTTTGCTATACAGCTTTTTGCTCCTATACTGCCTCCTCCGGCCTTCTTCTGGCCATTGTGCGAACAATCTCCCTGCCCCGTCTGCTGCTTCCCCACTGTCGGAGCCAGTGGAGATCCATACAGTGTGAACTCCGAGAGTACCAGCTGCTATCATACAGCTGGCCCCAGAGGCATAGGTTTTTGCAGGGGTTTTCTCCCATCCCCTAGACCCTCCCAACTCCATGACTTTGGGTGGTACCTTGTCACACCAAGCATGTATGCAGTGACCCCCCAGTTGGAAGAGGCAAGCTGTCTATCTCACCACAGGGGTTGCTGTATCAGCAAAGCCACAGCATTGTGCCTCCTCGTCTGGGAGCACAGCCATGCAGCAGCACTACTCTAGCCCTGTTGATTGCCTGACCTTGCTCCTGTATTCATTCTCAAACCCTTCATCCTGCCTTATTTGTTGCTGACTATGAGAAAGCACACTATTTATTTGTGGCTTACTGGCTATAGCAATAAATGTGTTAAAGTAATTAGCAAGGTAAACACCAAGGTACAGAAGTCGATAGGGAGCAGGACAGGGGTAAATGGAAAAAAAGACAAAGACAGTAAGGACAAGGAGGGGGCTAAAAGGGCTAAGGCCGTCAAAAAATGGAAGACGATCAACACCAATGTCTGTAGTCTGGGTAACAAGCTCCCTGAACAAGTGGCCTTGATGGAAGAGGAATGCCTGTGGCAGTCACAGAAACATGGTACACAGAGAACCATGACTGGGATGTCAGAATACCAGGATACACAATCTACAAGAGGGACAGGGAGGGAAAAAGTAGTAGTAGGAGGAGTAGCTCTCTATATAAGGGAAGGGATCAAAGCAACGCAATTAAAGGATAAACAGGGAGGAGAGGAGGCACTGTTGGTCACCTTGGAGACAGAAAATGGCACCACAATCTGCATGATGGTTGTATACAGACCCTCGTCTCGGGGGAGGAAATGGACAAGGAAATGATAGAAGGTATCCTTAGAATGGCAGAAAAAGGGAAGATATTGTTGATGGGGGACCTGAATATGCCAGATGTTAACTGGAGCACCTTTGCTGCAGCCACATCCAAGAGCAGGGTCATTCGCAATGCCCTACAGGGGGCATGCCTCAGACAGCTAGTGTTGGAACCCACTCAAGAGGGAGCAGTCTTAGACCTGGATTCTCAAATGGGGACAGAAAGAGGATCCCAGATTTAGAAGTGGGTAGCCATCTGGGAACAAGCAACCACCAAACAGTGTGGTTCATGACAAACACATCCGTAGAGTCAAGCCATACAAAAGCAAGGATATTGGACTTTAGGAAGGCTGACTTTGGCAAAATGGGAGATTACCTCAGAAGAGCCCTAACAAACAGGCAAGAAGAAAGGGTGGAGGAACAATGGGGAAAAATCAAAACTGCCATCACAGAGGCAACAAGCCTTTGTGTGAAGCAAATAAACAAAACTAAATGAAGGAAAAAAAAATACTATGGTTCTCAAAAGAGGTGGCGGTGAAGGTTAGGGAGAAAAATATAGCATTCAGGAAGTATTAGGAAACACAGAAGGAGCAGAGAACAGTGAACTGTACCAGTTAAAGCAGAAGGAAGCTGGGAAGGCAGTCAGAATAGCAAAGGCCTAAATCGAGGAAGATACCTAACTCAGTTAAGAAGGGGAGATAAAGCCTTTTATAGGTATATTAGGGAGCTAAGAAAGAACAAGGGAGGGATAGTGAGGCTTAATAAAGGGGAAGGGGTGGGCAGAGGGTGACAGTGAAGAAGCAGGGATGCTGAATGAATACTTCTGCTCAGTATTCACAAAAGAAGAGGTGGGGGAGGTACCTAAACCAAACAATAGAAGAACTCTGGATAGGGGAGTTGATACCAGTCCATTCACAAAAGAAAGGGTCCTGAAAGAACTTCTGAAGGTGGACAAAGCAATGGGGCCTGATGGGATTCACCCCAGAATTCTAAAAGAATTAAGGGGAGAACTAGTGACACCATTGACTACCCTTTTTAACAAATCATGGGAGGATGGTGTGGTACCTGAGGACTGGAGGAAGGTGGATGTGATTCCCCCTTCACAAAAGTGGGAGCAAGGCAGAGGCAGGAAACTACAGACCTGTTAGTTTGACCTCAGTGGTAGGGAAAATAATGGAATCACTTCTGAAAGAAAGAATTGTTGAGTACCTAGAGGCCTGCAGGGCACAGGATCCAAGGCAACATGGATTCACAGAAGAAAGGTCATGTCAGGAGGATCGAATAGATTTCTTTGACTTGGTGACCAAAGTAGTAGATCAGGGAGGGACTGTGGACGTGGCCTATCTAGACTTCAGCAAGGCGTTTGGCACAGTCACATACAAAAGATTAATAAACAAGTCAGCTAGCCTGGGAGTGGGTCCCAGGGTGATAACTTGGGTAAAAAATTGGGTGGACAACAGGACACAGAGAGTAATAGTAAATGGAGTCCATGCTGAAAAAAGGGGGGTTACTAGCGGGGTACCGCAGGGTTCAGTACTGGGACCGATCCTCTTTAATGTCTTTACAGGTGTCTATGCCGAGGGACTGGAAGGAAAAGTATGCCTCTTTGCAGATGACACAAAGATCTGCAGCAGGGTTGATACACAATGAGGGGAAGGGGAGAAGGGATTTGACAAGATTGGAGGAATGGTCAAAAGTATGGTTACTTAGATTCAGTGCAAAGAAGTGCAAAGTAATGCACCTGGGAAACAAAAACCCAGGGGAGGAGTACACAATGGGGAGGAGGTACTAACAACAACAAAAATGGAACGGGACCTAGGGGTGGTCATATCAGATGACCTAAAAGTATACAAGCAATGGGAGAAGGCAGTAAGGGGGGGGGTACTGGGATGCATAGGGAGAGACATTACCAGTAGAAAGCAGGAAGTTGTACAAACAGTTGGTGAGACCCCATCTGGAGTACTGAATGCAGTTCTGGAGACCCCATCTCTCCAAGGACTTAGACAGGATGGAAGCAGTCCAGAGGAGGGCAACTAAAATGGTGCAATGTCTGCACCAGAAACCATACAAGTAGAGACTAAAGGAGCTTAATATATGTACTCCCAAGGAAAGGAGGTGGGGGGGGGACATGATAGAAACTTTCAAGTACCTCAAAGGAATCAACAAAGTCCAAGAGGGTAGCATCTTCCAGAAAAAGAGATGTGCAAGAACAAGGGGTACAATTTGAAGATAAAGGAGGGGCAGCGTGAGGAAGTATTTTTTCACGGAGAGGGTGGTGAATGCATGGAACGGCCTTCCTGAGGGGGTCATATGGACAAAAACAGCTGGGGAATTCAAGAATGCATGGGACAGACATAAGACGATTCCAGAGGTGGGTAGGAGGAAGTAGGCTGTTAGTTAACCAGGATCTGCAGCTTATCCAATAGGTAGAGAAATGGGAAGACTAGGTGGGCCAAGCGGTCCTTATCTGCCATCAGAGTCTATGTTTCTATGTGATTTCCAGCATGGGAGCATAACATTCTACCCACTGGGTCATTCGGTGACCCACAAAATGTTGTTTCTTAGTTTGATGTATATCTAGTAATAAAAGGAATTCTACTGTTTTGCCAAATTCTGGGCACTGCAGCTTCCACCTGAGAGCCTGTTGTTTAAATCCTACAGCAATGACATGTAACATTCCCCTTCTAGCAGTAGGGAGAAGGGTTATTGCAGGCAGTGCCCACCACAGCACTGGGAGCCTTGGCTTTGTCGCTGTGTCTTTCAATGGAGGGGAGAGACTAGGGATATATATATATAAGGTTAAGGCAGGAAGGATTGTTATTGTTCTCAGGGAGTTCGAAGGAGTTTTTTTTTTCTTGGGGAGTTTGAAGGAATATTGTTATTCTTGGGGAGTTTGAAGGAGTGATACATGTCAGTAGGAGGTATCAAAGTTGTGGCATTGTCTATGAGGTGGCTGGAGGGAGGGAACTGGGCTTAGGGTAGTGGCAGGGTCCCAGATCCTGGGAGGCACAGCAACCATTCAGTTCCCCAAAGGGAAGTTGCCTAGAGCCTTGTCATAGTGTGCACACATCAGTCCTGGCTGAGGGGGACTCAAGCACCCTGCCTTGTGGAGAAGGGTCAGCGAGCAGCAGCTCCACACCACAGGTAGCATCGGTCGGTGAAGATGTACTAGAGGATCGATGTGTAGGTCACCTATGTGCTGGTCTAAATCCTTGGTGCAAGCCTTCAAGTTCCTTGCAGGTGGGGCTCTGGCACTCATTCCTCTGGGTGGTCCGGACAAGTGTAAGGGAAAGGGAACATTGTTTAACCAGGAGTAGCACACTAAGCTGAAGCTTGTTTCCAGATGTGACTTGCTCAGCATCACAAAGTATGCACCTAGGCAGCTGTGGGATTCAAACCCAGTTCTCCAGATCTGCAGCTCAGAGCCTTAACCCACTGCACTATACTGCCTCCTAGGGAGGGGGTGCAAGAGCGAGGTGTATTTCCTAGGTGGACACCCCCTCACAGAGTGTGCACCAATGGCTTTCCAGCCTGGCATGATTGCTGGAAGATTGGATATCTGAAAACAGCTGCTGGGACCCAAAGATGTGAGAATGGTAGCTACCTGTTTGAACCATTTCAGTAAGGTAAAAAGTAAAAGGCTGAATTTTTACAGTTCCCAAATGTAGCGTCCAACTGACTGCACCATATATCTGGGTGGAAGATCCCAGAGGATGGGTCTTCAAGATTGGTGCCTCTTTTATCAGTGGATTTGGCTGTGGTGTCCTACATTGAAGGTGGGGACCCTGGATCCCTAACATGCTCCAGGCTGGTGAGGCCACAGGCTTTGTGAGTTGGTTCAAGAAGTCATTATTGCCACATGCACAGCTATTCAGAAGTTGGTTATACCCAAGCAGTATTAGAAGCCAGGTATCAAACAGAGGGATAAGGCAGAACACAGAGTGCTGGCTAGCAAGCAGTTGGCTCAGGCTATAGTGACAGGAGAGTCTACAAATGTGACTGTAGGGTCTGGAGCCTGTAGGTGACAGGGCTAGCTTCTTAACAATAAATTGGTGTTAAACACTAAAAATGCACACCCTATACTATTAGCTCCAGTTCTGGACTTTGAGCCAACTCTACTCAGTTAATTGTTTCATGTATTGATGGGTTAGAGGTGGGTACTGTTACTCACTTTAAGTGCTTAGGGATCACTTTAGACCCCACATTGGATTTTTCACTCCATATCTCTAGCATTTGCAACTCACTTAACTACAGGTTGGGCCTTGCTTACAGAATTTGCTATATCTTACCCCTTGTACAAGGTATCCTTCTGCCTAGCCTCACCTGTGGTCTGCTGTCTCCTTGTTTTGGGGGTATTTCTAAAAGTAACTTGGCTAAGTGGGATATCACAGGTAATAATATCTGCTGCTTTCCACTTGCTATTAATCAGCTGGCCCATCACTGTCTGCTATACTGTGGTCTAGGATGGCTGTCCCCTGCTGCTAGGTGCTCTTTTGTCTGCTAAGATCCCAAACGCCTGCTTCTTTGGCTGACCTACTTTGGCTTCCTTTGGGCAGTTACACTCTCAGATCTAGTGAGAAATAATTTTTGCTTTATACAAAGTATTCTCTAAAGTGGGACAGCTAGCCTCCTTTACTTCCACTTTCCGTATCTCTCTTCCACTGGGGCTGTCCAATATATTTTCCCATCAGCTTTTCTATGGTGAAGTAAGGCAAATATCTAATGACATTAAATGCTTGTGTTTGCACATAATTATATACATTACTTAGGAATGAAGCCCCTCTACAATTATGTATCGCTAATGCTTAAGCGATATTAATTTTCAATGATTGTATTATTACATAAGTTAAACCTAATGCTTCATATACAGTATGTTGTTTATTTAATGAGCACTAGAAAATAGAAATCAGAACATTTCAGAAATTTCATAGATTTATTCATAGATTCATAGATTCTATCAGCAGATAAGGACCTCTTGGCCCACCTAGTCTACCCGTAAAATCTCCCCTAATAGTACTACCCAAGCCACTACTGAGGGCCGTCGTCCACCTCCCTGTTATCCAAGATGCCCATGTGTTTATCCCCTGCACACTTAAAACCTTTGACTGCATTTGCCCCAACCACATCTGCTGGGAGGCTGTTCCAGTCGTCCACCACCCTTTTCATGAAGAACTTCCTCATGTTACCCCTGAACCTTCCCCCTCCAACTTCATATTGTGACATCTAGTCCTAGAACATCTTTTTTCTGGAAAATACTCTCCTCCTGCACCTTGTATATTCCCCCGAGATATTTGAATATCACATTCATATCCCCCCACCTTCTCCTGTCCTCCAGGGAGTACAAGTTTATTCCTTAAGCCTCTCTTCATAGGTCTTTTGATGCAGGCCCTGCCTGAACCATTTTGGTTGCCCTCCTCTGTACCATCTCCACCCTGTCCCTGTCTTTTCAAAGATGGGGCCTCCAGAACCGCACACAGTACTCAAGGTGTGGCCTCACCAACGAAGTATACAAGGGTAGTATCACATCCCTCCTTCTGCTGATGATACCCCTCCCTATGCCTCCAAGCATTTGGTTTGCCTTTCCCACTGCCTTCCCACACTGCTTTGTCACCTTCAGGTCATCAGTGATGATAGTTCCCAGGTCTCTCTCGTGCCTTGAAACCTCTAGTACCTCTCCCCTTCAGAGTGTACTCCGCCCACAGGTTCCTGTTCCCCAAGGGCATAACCTTGCACTTCTTTGCATTGAATCACAGCTGCCACCTTTTTGACCACTCTTCTAACTTTTCTAGGTCTTCCGCCATCCTTTCCACCCCTTCTAAAAGAAGTACCTTATTGAGTTATATTTCTGAGGTGTTTTGTTTTTTCTATGTGCTCATTAGATTTTTTTTTTTATCTAATAGTACTGGGTAAGATGTGAAAAGCAGTGCTTTACCTGGAAGCAGACATATCTAGTTCTATTCCTCCCACTACATCATCATCGTGTGACCTCACTCATTGTTTCATCACAGGCCCTGCTGCTGACTGGTAACTTGTCAAAAGTTACCCATCAAGCAAAAGGAGATTGGCTCTTCCTGGTTATTGTCATGGTTGCTCAGATACCTCAACATCTGATCTGAGCTAGGATAGTCAGATATTAGGATAATCCATTTCCGAATCTGACATCCGAGTTTATGGTCAGATGGCATCAGATACAGATTTGGATATCCTAACATCTGGCTGTCCTTGTGCTAGTAGATGTGTAGGGTGTGCGGTCTTATTGTGTCATGGAAGGGGGACTTGTGTGTTGGGGGAGAAGTGAGGGAGTACAGAACCTTATGGTAGCTCAAATTAGAGTCACTATAATAAACATTTATTATAGAAGCCTGAGTGTCCTGGAGGACATTTTGATGTAGTCAGTTGGGGGGGGGGGTGCTAGTGGGTGTGTTGGGTGAGGATCTTATTGTATCAGAGAATGGGGGAACATATGTGTTTGTGGAAGAGGTGGGTGACTGTAGCACCTTATGGCTGTTCAACAGTCACCATATAAACATTTATCTTAGGAACCTGAATGTCTGGAAGGATATTTAGATGCAGTGGGCTGGGGGGAGGGTGGTGGGTGTGTTGGGTAGGGGGTCTTGCTTGCTCTAGGGACATTAGTTTTTTTTTAATGTTAGGCCAGGGTTATTATAAGAAGGATTCAAATTTTAGGATATTGGATGTTGGATAATCCAATATCCTAAAATCTGAAATCTGAGGTGTTTTCTGGGATAACGGATTTTGAAGACCAATATCCTAAAATCCTGATATTCTAAAACACACCTATTATCCTAACTATCCATTTTTAAAATAGATTATCTGAGCAACCCTAGATACTAGTGAAGTAAACGTCAGTGAGGTCACAATGTTGATGATGTATAGGGAGGAACAAAACAGAAGACTATGTCAGCCTCCAGGTAGAGTACTGTTCTACACATCACATCTACAGTACATTAGTGCTGACAGGACCAAAATCTTCTAATAAGCAAAAGAGAAAAGAAAATAATACTTCCTATATAATAAGTGATAACTGACTACTTCTGAAAATTTCTATTAATTAGGTAAAGAATAGTTAGGTAGGGTGAGCAGACTGGTTGGGCCAATAACCTTTTTCTTCCATTAACATCTATGCATAATTCCAGGCAGTACGCTATCCCTTTAAACTGACGCCTCTCTGTTGCTTGTTAAATGGTGTTAATTTACAATTCCTGTATTGTGCTTTTAAGCTCTGCTGTGTTTGATATAATCCTCATTCCTTCATTTGTTCTGAATTAGTACGGTCCCTGGTTGTGCTAGAAAACAGGCATTCTATGTCTAGTGCACTTACCAGTTATATGAAAACAAAATAGTGTACCACGGAAGGCGCTCGGAGACCGCAGAACACATACATCTTCAGAGTAAAACTGGTCCTGTACTGTGGAGGCAAAGCACATTTCTGGATATATATACATGAGATGTTAGAACAGTAAGAAGGTGACAAGTTGGACCAGTGGTCCTAATCAGCCTAAACTATGATGTCTCACGCACACGGCAAACTGCGGGTGGGAGAGGGAGGAGCAGTTGGATGCTGACCACAAGATATTATTGAAATACACAGAGGAGTAAAAATACCTGTTTATTGGAAGCATTAAGCAAATCAATAATGGGACAAAGTGAAAAACCTAGAAACCGTTAAAATAAAGTGCTGTGAACACAGTGGTGTTTCACTTTTCTTTATTTTAGCACAGACCTTGGTCACATTTTCTAAACGTTTTGCACATGTGATTCACCAGCAAATTTTAAAATACATGCTTATTGGGTTGGAAAACCACCTGCCCATAATTTTTTTTTTTTTGGGGACATCACTGGAATGTATAACAGTTAAAAATACAGTATGCTTGTTCATCCCTGCTTATTGGGCATGCTGAGGGTGGGGGTGGGTCTGATAGATCTTGAGTTCCCTTCCTCCCTTCCTGACCTTACTAGGTTCTGGTTAGGGTTCTGGTAATGACCTTGAAAACTTGAGACAGTCATTCTTTCATCCACAAAGAAAATGCACATGTACATATTTGTAAATCTGGCTCCCAGCTCTTTAAGGAACAGAATGATCCAGCAGGATGTGACCCATCTCGCAACACAGTTTTGGTGACTAGTACTGGCTTAGTAGTCCAGTGGTGCAAGTGTGGCTACAGTCTCACTATCGTTTGGTGCCAACATTCTGTAGCTTTTCTAAAACATTCCTCTTCACTGCGATAATGACCTTCCCTGCCCTTGCTGGCACTGCCAGGTATCACACTTGTACATTTTTTAGCCACGTGGGGCATTGGCAATCTACTATAGCTCGCTGACATGCACTACCAGCTTTTTATTTCATTTTTCTTTCACACTCCATTTCCATGACAAAATAATACATTAACTATTACCAACTCCAGTCAACACAAATTACTTAGCACATAAATTGGGTCACTTTTTTTGGAAGCAATTTTTTTTAATCTCTTAATAATTAACTCCAGATTGCCTGTTCTGGGATCAGACTGTACAACATTATCTCTTGTCACCGTTCCCTACCTATTCAGGCCCCCCCTCCCCAGCAATTTCCCATCCTCACCACTGGCCTGCTCTATTGATCTCCTGACTCTAAGACCAACCCTGATGCAAAAACCCCATTTGCTTCCCCCATTAAGGCAAGGTGTAGAACAGCCTTGATTGCCAGCCCACAAATCAGGCTGAAATGTCATCAGGGCAAGAGGTGGGCAGAGCCTGAGCTGTGGATGTGTTATAGGGGCCAACTGTCATTATGTGCCTGAAGAGATATTTTTCCTGTCATTTGCTCCTTTAAATGACCCCTATATTGCAGCATAGTCAAGGACACTGTAATCTGACATTTCCACAGTCACGGAAGTTTCTGCAGAACTTGCATCATGCCTCAGAATATACACAGTGTCGTAGAATGCACTGCTTTTGGTGATTTTTTCATTCCAATGTACAGTTTTCCAATAGTGCTTGACTCTCTTCTCCTTATTCATTTTAAAGCCCCTCTGCAGTTCTCCATATGATGGCATTGATGATATCACATCACATTTTAATCAGTTCATGTTGCTGGAATGAAGAAATGTTGCCGTAAAAGACTCAGAGCCCTGCCATAGAAATCAGGGTTAAAGTGCCACAGAGAACCAGTGGCCCTGAGCAAAGTGTCCTGCCATGTGCCAAACAGAGGAAGAGGGACTGACATGTGGTTACTCATGATGTCAAAATCCCCCACTGCCCACAGGAGGCACTTGTGCAACAGGACACAGCTCCCTCCCCTGAAATGAAGACAGCTGCCTCCACAGAACTCCATAGCTCCACCAGCCTGAAATAGGTGGGCAGGTTTGCAGCGCAAGTCACCCACGTAGGAGAATGACACATGGGACCCAGCCTCTTTTTTTACTTTGTGTTGTCCATGAATATTTAACAAATCATCATGTCACAGTGATCGGCATGAGTTTTTGACCCTGATTTCCCATGAACACAAATGTTTCATTTTTATTATAAGAAACAACAAATTGAAGTTTTTATAAGAGGAAAAAAAATTATTTTGTTTGTTGCTCCAGGACAATGCCACAAAAATTAGTGGATCAACATATTAATTTTTTATGGCCTAAATCTGTCGAAATGATTGAGCTTCTTATCGTAGACTTTATCCCTTAGCAGGAGGCTCATCTTCACCAACACAGACGTGCTCCGCAGTGATTTATGACTCGATCCTGGGCTGACTGCCATCATATTTAACTTGACTAAGTTAATGATTTCTTGCTAGAATGCCTGCTCATTAAGGCTTCCCTTGTAAGTCTTATGACACAAGGTGCCCAGGATTATTTCTGAATGGCTTACACAAAGTCTTTTGTCATGCTGCTCCAGCTGTATAGACAACAGATCCTGGGTTTGTTAGGGGTTTTACTGGCAGACTAGATGGACTGATGGTCTTTTTCTGCCATCATTGTCTATGTTTCTATGTGTCTCATGAAATCAACTACAGAAGGATCTAAAGTTTGATTCCCACTTAATGGACAATGGTGTATGTTTGAATTAATCCACTGTCAGACCCTCGTGTGCTGTACTGAGCAATCTTGCATGTAGACATGAAAGTTCTCGTTATAATGCTTCTCTGCTGCCACTATCCAGTCTTCCTTGGAAATAGGCTTTACCTTGATTTTCCTGGTATAACAAGAATTAAATAAATCAATTTAGAATGCTTTAAATCAGCACTCATTTTGATTCTTTAGCACAATGTTCTAAGTGCACAGAGTAGCAAAGGAACATTTTTTTTAGTTTCTGTCCTAACCCTTGCCACCAGAAAGAAAGACGTATGAGAAGCTGGTCAGATGCCTCAGCAATTCTTTGGGAAACAGACCAATATGTAGGCCAGCATGGGGTGCAGTGGCACTGGATTGCAATGCTACCCAGTAGACCGAAGTGCAAGTGTGTGAGCCCCAGATTTCCACATTGCAGCTGGCTGGTTTCTGGTGTGGCATGTACATCCACTGAGAAGGTGCACACTTGTCTGCCTGCCCTCCCGACTCCGCCAGCTGGAGGACAGATGGACCCTTAGTGACCCTGATCATCATCATGGAGGAGGACAGTGGTGGTGATCAGATGATATCTGGTCATGTCGAATACCATCGGACACTGAGCAAAATGTTGGATTTCATATGTCATTGAATAGCAATACCATCTGAGAACAGCTCTGACAACCTCGGATTCCACCCATTGATCTGATGGATCCAATTAGAACACTTGGATCTGTTGGATCCAGTGGTCAGATCCATGGATCCGATGGTTGGATGATCTGACCTTGGATTCAAGAATCTGACCTTGGGGGAAGGATCTGCCCTGGAATCAGAAATCTGAATTTGGGTAGGCTTTGGAGACTGATACAAGCACTATCCGATGGAGGAAAATAGGATCCTCAAATACACTACCTGAGCACCATTATAGGACAGGGTAAAGAACAGAGACATATGTGCAAGAAAGAATGCCACCCCCTCCAAAATAAAATACATTGGTAGCTTGCACTTGACTGGTTTCTAAACAAAGCATAAGTAACCTATGAAACTGTTGCCATGGTTCAAATGCAAAAGTATTTAGATGTGAATGAGCAGATCCTGCTCAAAGGTACTTGTAATCCTAGAGTTTAATAAATAATAAAATAAATAAATCACACAATCAGGCCACCCCAATGGGACATGTGGGCAATCTAGGTTTGTGAAGAAATTCATGAAGACACATCAG
Organism: Neoceratodus forsteri; assembly: GCA_016271365.2. Taxonomy (NCBI): domain Eukaryota; kingdom Metazoa; phylum Chordata; order Ceratodontiformes; family Ceratodontidae; genus Neoceratodus; species Neoceratodus forsteri. The sequence goes on along the minus strand of CM028129.1, from coordinate 1,114,779,948 downwards.
AAAGCAGGTCTGGCTTTGTTGCCGCTCTGCAGTGCACTTGGGACAGGGAGGGCTGGCTATGGGTTTTGGCACCACAGCAATCCCTATGATTTGCCAGGGAGCTTATTGCTCCCTCAGAGGCATACTGCATGCATGAGTCTGGCACGGGCTTTGTCCACACCAAGGGGAAGAGGGAGGACTCAAGGAGCTGCTTCAGCAAAGCTGTTAGGGTGAAGGCTGCCTGTACTGTATATTCAGGCCCACCATCATGTACCCCAGCTATGCACTAACCCAGTCTATAGTTCATCCAGATGGGGTGGGAGATGGGGAATGCTGAAGTGGCAGGGTTAATGGTCATGGGGCAAGGTGATCACTTGTTACAGACTAAACAGAGATAGTATTGTCCAAAACAAAAACCTCTGTGAAAGAAAGAAATCACACAATCAGTGATGAAAATGGAGGGATGGACTCACAGGAACTAAGTTCAGGGAGTGAAATATGCTGGTGGTGCATGCCAGTTTTGATCCCTGAGAAAAATCTAACAATGCAACATTTAGAGCCATCCACTGATACAGGAGACCATGGTAGGATTGGGATCCCCAGATTCCTCTACCACAGCCAGCTGCAGGTTGGGTGTACTGTATCATGGCGGTGAAGTAGCTTTTGAGGAATCAAGGCACAGCCTAGTCAACCAAGGAGCAGCACTGGCATCATCTGTGAAGGCAGGTGCTCAGAGGCCTTCCCATCGGAGAAATGGTGCAGTGTGGGAGACAAGTGGGATGGAAGGGGGAAACAGAACTAAACAAAATAATAAAACAATGCAAAACTTGATGAAAAAGCCTGCTTCTGTAGACCCCATCTCTGAAGTTCTGTCCTACATCATAATGGCAGTGTGTTCCTCCAGTGAATTCCTTCCATTTCCACCACTTCACACAATGATGTGTATGGACATTGGACAACCCAATATTTAATGACACAAGCTGACATAGCTCATCTGCAGAGATGACATTTGATGTACCGTATTTGGGTTTTAGCACTCATCCAACTGGTTTCCCTGCATTATGTTTTTGATTGTTTTTGTTTTAGTTCAGTGTTTTGGTTAGGGATGCTCAGAACTGGATGATTCTGATTTGATTTTAGGGATTTAGGAACTTCCAAATTCATATCCAGTTCCATTTCAAATCCTAACAGGACCTAAATATCAGATTTAGGATTCGGATTTGAAATCTTAAATGCCTATGTAAAATTGGTTTTAGGATTCAGTTTATGATTTAGGATTTTCAGACTGCAAACCGATAGATAATCCTAGGTCTGAAAATCGGCTCTTAATCTGACAAATATGGTTCCACTGGAAAGATTCCGAGCAATCCTATTTTTGATCCTGCTGCACTCAAAAGAAAGAGGGCTGATATCCTTATTGTTTTAATGCTCTGGTGTGTTGATCCTAGTGTAATCAGTCACACTGACTGTGGATTTGAATCCCAGTACACTGATGGGTTGATTTAGAAATCACTTATTTGATCTTAGCCAATCAGCACTGAGAACCCAGGACCTCGTATCCCATGCATACAGCTGGTGTCACATTCACGAATTTCGAGTGGACTATTCCACTTTAGCAGTGTGGGGGTGAGGCGTGTCATATTCAGTTGTTTTTTTTTCTTTTAAAAAAGTTAAACATTTTACAAATCACTCTAGAAAACTCTAGTGATTTAACATGTTTTATATGTGTGGTGTGGGGTGTCTCCTATGGAAAAATACTATCCACACTTGCTGTTTGGGCTGACAGAACCACTAAGCTTTGTGGACCTTTTGCCCAAACAGCATGACAGGGCATTATTTTTCCTTATCAATGGCTGCTGACCAATTCAGCCTCCTCACTGGGTGAAACCTGGTCACATTGGGGTATGCTAACCTATAGGTAACCAGCTCAAAAGCCATGTTTCTTCATCACAATAACACCCCCCAAATACATGTTACTGAAACTACAAATGTAACTGTCAAAGGTCAAGATGAAAATTGCAACCCCCTTGACCCCACCCAGCCTTCCAGGAAACACAAAATGACTCCTAAAATCTAACATTCACAGAATATAATATTGCCAGACTACAATCATGCAACTGAAAAACTGAATAAATACCTAATATGCAGTATAAACACAGCAGCAATTATACATTTCAAACACACAGAAGGAACTATACCTCAGACCTAACACAGCAGTCGCATACAAAAACTTCAAATAAATTTGTAAAAGTAAGTCACACAAACCTTTATCACTTATAGATTAAAGAGCAACTGACATGAAGTGAAGCGCTAGGGAGGCAACCCACACAATGGAGTTTCCTGTCTTAGGAGCTATTTTAGCTATATATCATATCATTTTTATAACTTACTGAAAAAGTTATTTGCTTCATAAAGCCCAGCTCATAACTTCCTGGTAAGAGCTGAGTGGCCACCACGTACTGTAGTCTCACATCTAAAAATAGCACAATTATGATGTGCTGCAGAGAACAGGGCTGCAGGCTCTCTACGTAGATAATAATTGAATCGGGGAGGAAGGCCGCCTAAATGTTCTTAGATTATCTTTGCTGGCAGGTATTCATGTATGGGGCTAATATATAGCATATATTATAGCCAGATACATGTACACCTGCCAGAAAAGATAATCTAAGTACATTTAGGTGGCCCCCTTCCCTATGCTGTTATCTCCATAGAATGCCTGGCCCGTTCTGCATGTCATAATTATGCTGTTACCAGGAATGAGACTGCAGTGCTCAGTGTCGTTGCTTGTGACCAGAAAGTTATGAGTCGGGCTTTTATGGAGCAAATAACTTTATCACCTTTTATATTACTTATAGAAAGAGTTATTTGCTCCATAAAGCCTGACTCATAACTTCCTGGTACGAGCCAAATGGGCACTGAGTGCTACAGTCCCACTCCTAAAAATAGCATAATTATGACATGGGGTAGGGAACGGGGTTGCAGGCATTCTATGGAGATAATAACAGCATTGGGGAGGGGGCCACCTAAATGTACTTAGATTATCTTTTCTAGCAGGTGTACAGGTATCTGGCTATAATACATGCTGTATATTAACCCCATACATGTATACCAGCCAGCAAAGATAATCTAAGCACATGTGGTGGCCCCCCCCTGTGCTGTTATTATCGCCATAGAATGCCTGCGTACCGCTCTCCCGATGTCATAATTGTGCTATTTTTAGGGTGGACTGCCAGCCGGCGCCCGTTTGGCTCGTACCAGGAAGTTATAGTCGAGCTTTATGGAGCAAATAACTTTTTCTGCAAGTAATAAAAAAAGGTGATATATGTCTCAAGTAGCTCCTAGGGCTGGCAACTCTACTGTATGGGCTGCCTGCCCGGATTGTGTCATTTAAATCCCAAATGTATCGAACTGAAAGATTCATACACCTGAAAACAGCACAGCTGCAGTGTTCAGTGCTCACACAGACTCAGATTCAGGTGGAAACCACACTGCCCTACATTTAAGAAAGCACTCACACATACAACTAAAACTTGAAATAAATTCACACAAACCTTATCAGCAGAGCAGTAAACTTTTAAATCTCCACAGAACTGAACTGAAGGCTTCACATGCCCAAAAGCAATACAGCATTTTCTCCCCTCACAGACTCTAGCAAGAAATCACAGTGCACCATGAATTCACAGTGTACTGTCATGTGACCAGGGAGAAACTCTGAGAGACCATAAAGCAACAGTACCATGTAAGACAGGCTACACTGGACTTACCCATAAAAACACAAATTCTCTATTATTTAAACACAAAACAACTTCAGAAGTGGAAAACGGTATTCCAAAGTAGGCATTATACTGTACATCTTAAAGCAGCACTGCATGTAACAGTGAGAATGTTAAGCTATACTTTTTAATTTTGTTTAGATTGCCCTTGATCTCCCACCTTGTATGACACCCTTTCCTCCATTTTTTTAACTTCATAGTCTTTTACTGAACATCTAATCAAATCATATTACATTTTGCTTTAATCATTGTTACAGTTACAGTGTTCATCATTTTTGTGTTAATACAATCTCACAGTGACCAATGTTAGTGTCCAGTAATGTTACTTCTGTGAGGTTAATAGATCTCTAAAGATCTTTCTGTGTCTTATTTCACAAACATAAAATTAAAAAAAAAACATAAACCTTAAGATTGCACAGTTCCAATTCATTTCCTCCAGATTAATGCCTGAGTGATCCTGTTATGTTAAGGTGTAGAGTAAATTTGAAGTTGGTGCCATGGGCACCAGATCTCAAGAAATTTTTCCTGATATAGTCAAGGCTTACTTGTGATACTCTCCATCCTCTCTAGCTCTGTCTCCCTTGATTACCAGTCTTGCACAGTGGGTGGTGGGGAGAAAGCCATCTAGAAGTTATGTACTTCAGTGCCGCTAATCTAAGTATCTGACCTAAGGCCCCCTTTTATTTATTTCCTGTAAGTAGGGTGGGGAATCCCAGCACCAACTCAAGACCCATGCAGGGAATTTGAAAACCTGTTATATTTTGGATTTGTGTGTGTATTGCCTTCCAGAATCCCTGGATTTTAGGACAGGCCCAAAAAATATGTGCATGTGTCCATTTGCCCCCACAGTTCCTCCAACAAAGGTTGGAGTGTGTCGTTCCAAAATGTTTTCTAATAGTTGGAGTTAAGAAAAAGTGTACTAATATCTTCCAGTTATATTCTCTTCAAGTGGGTGATCGGTCACCTGCCTGCCTCTTGCAAACCTTTTGTTCCACTGGGCCAGATCTATTTGAGTGCCGAGTTCTGTCTCCCATTTATCTTTCACTTTGTATAGTGGTGGGGTCTCTTTTTGGTTTAGTATGGAGTATAACTGTCAAAGGTAGTGTGTGTTTTATCCTTGAGGATGGTGGCATAGTAAATGAATGATTCCAGACTTGCGCAATCTCTTAGAATTTGTGGTCAGATCCCAGGGGTCGACAGAAAGTATTGCACCTGAAGAAATCTGAAATGATCCTCTTTTTGGAAGGAATATTTTGTTATGAGTTGGGCAAATGATAAACATCTGTATATTGTTAAACATTCTGAGAAGGACAACAGCTTGTTTGCTGACCAAAAGTGGTAGCCTTGGTCTAGTCTTGGGGGGTGCAAAAGCAGCTTTGTGTCTAATGAGGGACATGGGGCCTAGTCCCTCAGGAGTGTGGGTAAGTTTATGGAGTTTGAGGAGTACCTGGAGGGAGTGTTTAACACAAGGGTTGTTAGTGACCATCCATATAGCTAGGGAAATACTATTGGTGGGTAATGTCCACAGTGCCCGGTCTTTCACTGTCTCCTCCTCTAGGAGGTACCATCCTGAGTCTGTTCTGCATTTGGCCCAGGTGCACAGATGTGCTCCTCTAGCTGCCAGAAAATAGTAGGAGAAATTGGGGAGAGCCAACCTTCCTTCTCCTCGAGGAGTCTGAAGTAATGTTTTGGAGAGTCGTGGCCGGCGCCCCGACCAGATAAACCATTGGGTATCCTTCTGCAACTGATTCCAGAAGAAACCTGGTATGTGGATTGGTAAGGTCTGACATAAAAATAAAAGACTTGGCAGGGCATTCATTTTTAGAGTTTGGATTCTGCCATACAGTGTGAGTGGTAAAAGATTCCACCTCGCCATTTCAGCATATAGTTCTTGGAAAATAGGTAATTATTCTTGAACAGCTGGGAGATGTCCTTTCCTCCATTTTGAGTTTGCATTAGCAATTGTTTAACATTTGAAATTTAAAAATGCACACTTCTTTTACTATTGCTCAGTCTGGGTTTTCATCAGTATTCTCTGTTGTTTTTCAACACCTGTTGTTTAACATCTATTTTCTTGTGACTAAAATGAATCAGCAGACACAGTGCCCTGGCTTTATGGGCAAATAGGTGTGCAAGAACAACTGATAATAATAAAAGCTGGTATTGTAATGATGGGTTTTGAATATTAAAGCAACAGAAGGATCGGCGCTGTGCATATGCAAAACAGTAGCCTGCACATTTGTCACTGTGTTTGGTACACTGCTCTATTAGTAGAGGTTTAGCTGCATTCACCTACCGTGTCTGCATTGATCAGTACATGGTATCAGAATGGACCACCTTTTTTTTTTCCAATTGTTTAACCAGGAGTGGCACACTAAGCTGACAGCTTGTTTACAGGTGCGAACTTGGAGCACAGGGAAGTTAAGTGACTTGCTCAGGATCACACAGTATGCTAATGGGGGCTGTGGGATTCAAACCCAGGTCTCCAGATTTGCAGCTTAGAGCCTTAAACCACTGCGCTATACTGTCTTTCCCTTTTGCCTCCACCTGCACTTGATCTCCAAGGGAATGTGGCTGAAAACTGGCATAGATTTAAGCAGCAATTTGAAATCTTCTTTGTGGCCAGTGGAGTTGCAGAAAAATCACAAAAAATACAAGATATGACCTTTTTACATGTGGCAAGCCCTGCAGCTCTTGAAGTTTGTAATCTGCTTTGCTTGGGGAAAGGAGGACGATAAAGACAACTTGTCCCAGATAATGGACCAATTTGAGAGGTATTGCAACACAAGAAAATATGTGATTTATGAGACAGACATTTATTTAACAGCAGAAATCAGAACCCTGTTGAGTCAATCGATGCTTATGTGACTGATTTAAGGCTCAAAGCTAAATCATGCGAATTTGTGATCCCCTGATTAGAGACAGGATTGTTTGTGGGATCCGAAGTGAGCAAGTGAGATGCAGACTGTTGAGAGAAGTGGATCTAATGTTAACTAGAGCGATGGACATTTGCAGAGCAGCTGAAATCAGTGAAACTCTGATTAAAAGTTTGAATGAGACGAGCCAAGAGGAGCAAGTAGTGCATGCAGCATCTTTAAAAGAGGAGAGATGCAGAATTGATGTGAATAGAAAGCGTGGGAGACTGCCAGCTTGAATTAATAGACCTAAAAGCAGGAAGTGTGGGCGCGAGCATAAGCCAAATAGGTGCCCAGCATATGGACAGATTTGCAGACAGTGTAACAGAAAAAAATAATTTTGCTAAAGTATGCCATTCAACTAAAGGCAATGAGATTCATGTAGTTAAAGAAGAATCTGGAAGTGAGAGTGAAAGTACACACAGTGTATTGAGACGTTAACTACTTACAAACCAGAGACTGACTGGAAAGTTGATTTGAATATTGGCAAAGTGGTGTCTTTTAAGCCAGACACAGGATTGCAGTGCAGTGTCATGCCTCTGTGAATGTGCAAAACATTGTCAAAAGAGCCTGTACAAAAATCAAAAGCAAGACTAGTCTCCTATTCAGGACATAAGTTGAATGTGAAAGGCAAAGCTGTTTTACTAGCTTGTTTCAGGACTCAGTATTAACTGCTGCCGTTTCAAGTGGTTGATGCAAATGTTACCCCTGTTCTGGGTTTGACCACATGCTTAGAGATGAAACTCATAAAGAAATTGTTTTCAGTGAACACTGAGAGTGAGAGGCCAGTGGGCACCACCTAAGAAATATTGGCAGAATCTGCAGAGGTATTTGAGGAATTAGGCTGTCTGGAGGGACAGTATCATATTAAAACAGACAAATCTGTGAATCCTGTAATCCATCCTCCTTGGAAAATAGACCCTTTGTCTTGAGAGAGAAAGTGAAAGCTGAGTTAGACAAAAATGGAACATCTGGGAGTCATTGAGAAAGTTGAGAAGCCTTCAAGTTGTGTTAATTTGATGGTGGATACAGAAAAGCCTAATAAAGTATGAATTTGAATAGATCCCCGAGAATTAAACAAGGCTATTAAAAGACAGCACTAACCGAAGAAAACAGTTGAAGAAGTTGCTGCTAAACTTGCTGGAGCTAAAGTTTTCACAGTGCTTGACACTGGACATGCCTTTTGGCAAATTAAACTAGAGGAGACAAGTTCAGCTTTGGTAACCTTTAACACGTTGTTTGGCCACTACAAATTTAAAACCTCCCATATGGAATCTCTTCTGTGTCCAAGGTCTTCTAGAAAACTATTTCACAAATTTTTGAGGGACTACAGGGCACTGAAGGCAATACAGATGACATTTTGACCTGGGGCACCAATATACACGCGCATAATGAGAGACTGAGAAAAGTCTTACACAGAGTTCGAGCTAAACACCTTTCCTTAAATCTGAAAAAATTCTAAATCAAACTGAGTGAGGTACAATATACTGGTCACAAACTAAGTAAAGAAGGACCTTCTGACAGACCCAGAAAAGATTAAAGCGATTGTGCAAATGCCCCCCCCCCCATGCAAAATCAAGTTACAAAGATTTTTGGGAATGGTAAACTACCTAACAAAATTCATTCCAAATTTGTCTGCAAGAAATAAACCACTAAGAGAGCTGTTAGAAAAAGAAACTGCTGAGCACTGGGTAGATCACCACCAAAAGGCTTTCCAAGATTTAAAAGATGCTATCACTAACCTACTAGTATTATCATATTACGATTTGAGCAAAGCAGAGGAACTGTCAGTGGATGCATCTTCAGAAGAGCTAGGTGCATGTCTCATATAAGCAAGAAAGCCAGTTACTTGCTTGTGCTTCCAGGTCCCTTAATAAAGAAATACACCCAATAGAGAAAGAAATGTTGACTATAGTCTCTGGATGTTCAAACTTTCACCAGTATATATATGGAAAGCCAAATGTACACATGGAATCAGAACATAAACCACTTGAAAGCCTTTTCAGAAGGTCATTAGCCACTGTACCTCCAAGAATCCAGAGTATGATGCCCAAATTGTAAAAATATGATTTGAGAGTATAGTATGAAGCACAAAAAGAACTGCATATAGCAGATGCCTTGAGTGGAGCTGTTACTGACTTATCCACTCCAGAACATACTATAGAGGAATATGAAGTTCATTCTATTGACTATATGCTCATTAGCTATGAGAAATTGCAAGTTTTTCAACAAAAAACAAACTCAGCTCTTGTGATATTAAGAGATGTCTTACATGGATAGCCTGCTGTTATGGCTCAAGTGGACCCTGAAATCAGGCAATATTGGTTGTTTCATGAAGAAATTTCAATAGAAAATGGACCTTTACTAAAGGAGAAAGATTGATTGTACCCAATGCATTGCAAAGAGATATGCCTGCGAAACTGCACAGCAGCCATTTAGGCATAGAAAAATGCAAGAGAAGGGCAAGAGACATTTGTTCTGGCCAGGCTTGAATAGCTAAATAAGTGATATGATAGCCAGTTGTGATGTATTCAATCAGTACAGGAAGGCCCAGTCCAAGAAACCACTACAGCCACATGATATACCAGATCACCCATGGCAAAGAGTGGGAGCTGATCTTTTCAAATTTGAACAAAAAAACTACCTAGCTATGATTGACTATTATTCCAAATTTATAGAGTTATCCAGACTACAGAATACAAATAGTGAGATTGTCATCAGCTACATAAAGTCTCAATGTGCTCGACATGGAATCCCTGTAGTGCTTGTCACTGACAATGGTCCCCAATGTGCCTGTGCTGAGTTTAAGCACTCTGTTAGCAGCTACAAATTTAAACACATACCGTCATCACCAAAATACCCTCAAAGCTATCCAAACTGTAGAAAAGCTACTGAAAAAGCCAAGAGAGACAGTAAATGTCTATAAAGGCATTGCTCAAACTGAGAAATATGCCATTAGAAGGATTGGGATCACCAGTTCAATTACTTATGGGCCATTGTACATGAACTCTCATGCCAACCAGACCTGAATTGCTCAAACCTAAATTTGTAGAGACAAATGTGACAGCACTTTTGCAAGAAAACCAGCGGAAACAACAATTTTACTATGATCAACATGCTAAGCAGCTCTCTGCATTGCACCCAGGACAGCATGTGTATCTCAGAACCCCTAAAAATTTGTGGACCCCTACAGTCATAACAGCCCATGCCGAGAAGCCTTGCTTATGTATTGTTGAGGCAATTGGGAAATTGTACCGGAGAAAAAGCAGAGATTTGCTGCTGACCCCTGCACCACATTTCAGCTCTCCTCCAGGATGGTCACCTAGCCAGAGGGAGAAGGAGAGAGAGAAGGAAAACAGGAACAGGGTGACATGTCAGTGAGCGATGCACATTCTGAGGTGCCAGAGAGGATGCAAACTTCTGTCCTCCAGCGAGCAGATGATGCAAGCCATACCCCCCAGCGATTGTAAGATGCAAGCCAATCCTCTGGGTGTTCCACCCCAGTTGTAACGCACGGACCAAGTCTCCAAAATAAGCAGGGTCAGCAGGTGATAAATAAAGAAGCCTGTTTGATATAAGGACTTCATGGGCTAAACTTTAAACAGACACTTAATTAGAAGCAATATTTTTTTATTTGTTATTATGGGATACTCAAGGTAAGAGGGGAACATGTGATGATGGGTTTTGAATATTAATGTAATGGAAGGATCAGCGCTGCGCACATGCGAGCCATATCTTATAAAAGCCTGTGTTTTAGGCAGGCAGTAGCCCATGCATTTGTCACCTTATTTGGTACACTGCTCTATTAGTAAGGCTTTAGCTGCATCCACTTACTGGGTCTGCATTGATCATTACATGTATGAGCTGTATTAAAAGTAAACCAGACTCAAAATCGGAAAAGCAGGGCATCATGCAAGACAGTAAATAAGAGAAACTCTAAAATGTAATAAAAATGTACAGGCCACAGTTGTCTTCATAACATGCACTACTGCTTTGCCTGGTAGTGATATACACCCCTTGGTATGTTACTATGGTGATGTACACTCCTTGGCATGTTACTATGGTACAATACCTACTCTGATGCCTTTTTCCCTGCACAAGAGACACACCACATTACAAGTATGTAACAGATATGTGATGTGCGTCTATGAGACATGTAAGCTATAACCCACGACCGGCCGTAGGTTTTTTCTTCATGAATGGTCCATGACCTCTTGATCATCACGAGCGGCGATAGGTCACTGACCATAAATGAAGATAAAATACATATCTCATAGATCCACATCACACGTGCAGTTTATATAATGAACAGTAGCACTACAAAATTAGTACCACAAGAAAAATCTTTAAAAAGAAACTCAGATGACATGCACTGCTCAAAGACACATTATTGTTTTGAATAAACTATAGCTGCTGTGGAGTTCACTACAGGGCTTACTGGTGCTGGCTTGTGGTTTTGAACCATGTAAGGCACAGCAGTCAGCCACAAGGATTTACAGTGATGTACTCGACTGACAAGATACAGGAAGTGAGGAACCTCCTAGCAAGATAAAAACAAGAATTTGTCAATGCCAAATGTTCGTCGTGTGCACTGGTGGCATGGGGGGGAAGGGATGTTTGAAAATTGCTTCAGTGAAGTTGTTTGTGAGGTGGGGTCCCAAAAAACATATGTTGAAAATTTGAGGAAAAACTATTTAAAAATGGCCAAGTCATGCCACTAAGTTGAAAACCCTATTGAAATACATTGACGCCGATAACCGCATTGAAATACATTGAAGCGCTTACCTGTTTGCGGTTGGGCTTTGAAGGGCCAAGACTTGCCTGCAGTCAAGGTAGATTGCAGCGACGGACCTCCGGTGGTAAGTATGGGGTGCATGGGGGGTCCTGAGTGTGAGGGTAGGGGGTTGGGTAATGGCAGAACAGACAACAATGCATGGTTTTCTTTTTTACAGGGGAAAAATGACAAGGGACAGTTTTCTTTTTTTCAGGAAGTTTGCTGATCAGATGAGAACACTGGGGGATTGGACACCCCCAGTGTCTGTATACTGTTTGGGGGGGTTACACAGCGGACAACAATGGATGGACAGATAACACTGGAGAATTGGGCACCCCCAGTGTCTGTATACTGTTTGGGGGGGGGGTTACACAGAGGACAATGAGGGACAGTTTTCTTTTTTTTTAGGATAAAAAAACAAGCATTTGTCAATGCTAGACATTTGATGTATTGAAAGATGTCCACCTCTGCACCTTGTTTATGCCCTTGAGGTACTTGAACGTATCTATCATGTTCCCCCACTCCCTTCTTTCCTCCAATAAGTACATATTGAGGTCCTTTTAACCTCTCCTGATATGTTCTGTGTTGCAAGTCATGTACCATCTTGGTTGCCTTTCTGTGGACTGCCTCCACCCTGTCAATGTCCTTGTGCATTTGCACCCTCCAGAATTGCACGCAGTACTGTAGGTGAGGCCTCACTAGTGCATTATACAATGGCATCACTATCTCGTGCCTTCTGCTAGTGATACCTCTGCCTATGCACCCCAGCATGCCACTGGCTGTCCTTGCAACATTTGTGCTCTGCTTTGACACCTTTAGGTCATTAGAGCTGATAACTCCTAGGTCCCTTTCTTCCTTAGTGATCATCAGCACCTCCACCCTATCCTGTAACTCTTCCCAGGTTTCTGTCTTCTCAGGTGCATTATTTGGGCTTCTTTGCACTGAACCTCAGTTGCCACTCCTCAGGCCATTTTTCAAGCCTCTCCATGTCCCTGCTCATTTTCTCCTCCCCTTCAGTATTCACTCTATTACGGATATTGGTGTCATCTGCTAACAGGCAGACAGATCTTTCCTTCTAGCCCTTCTGCAATGTCTGAAATGAAGGCATTGAAAAGGACTGGTCCTGGGACTTATCCCTGAGGTACCCCGCTGATCACCCCATCTCCCTGGATTGGATCCCATTACAACCACCCTCTGCCTCCTGTCCTTCAGCCAGTTTCTAACCCAGTATATCAGCTTGTGCCCCATTGCCATACTATGCATCTTGTTAATAGGCCTTCTATGTTGGACGTTGTTGAAGGCTTTGCTGAAATCAAGGTAGGCGACATCAAATGTCCCTCCCTGATTTGCTTCCTTAATGAGGCATTATGGTTTCCAACCCTAATGCCCCACCCCACCCTGCAGAGACTGACAGGCATTGGGGTGTCCTTTTGAGTCATCAGCCATAATGCTCACGCAATTCCACCCCCACCCTGCAGACACTGACAGACGTCGTGGTGTGCCTTGAGTCTTCACCCAAATGCTCACCCCATTCCATAATGAAATAAGCTGAGATGGGTGCAGTATAGGAGAATGGGGTGAATGTTTGGGCCAATGACTCCAAGGCACACCTTGGTACTTGTCACGGGCTGCAGAGTGGGGGTAGGGGAGGAACTGTGTGAGCATTACGGCCGGCGACCCCAAGGCACACACCCAACACCTGTCAGTCTCTACAGGGTGGGTGGGAGGGGTGTTACAGTTGGAAACTCTAAAGCCCCTGATGTTTGTTGGTATTTTCACTCCAAATTCTCAGCATGGGCTTTTTGAGACACCACCATATGAACAGTGGCACTATCATTTTGTTACTCAATCCCAAAAGGTGATTTAGTGTAGCAACTGCACCATTCGGCGCCACAGGTGCTAAAACACATTTTGTGCAGGATGTGAAAAATGACAGTTGTACTGTTCATGAGGAGGTGCAAAAAAAATGGCAATGTTGAAAATCTGGAGTGAAAATATGAGAAATTGGCAAAGTTATGAGCGTGCATAGAAACTGTGCAATGCATGCGTGTAACATGGTCATGTTTTGGAATTTTTTCACCAAATTTTCAACATGGGCTTTTTGTGACCTCCCCTCATGAACAGTGGCACTGTGATTTTGCTACTCTATTCTGAAAGTTGATAACACATTTCAGGCAGGATGTGAAAAATGACAGCTGTACTATTCATAAGGAGGTGTGAAAAGATGGCAATGTTGAAAATCTGGAGTAAAAATATTAAAAAGTGGTAAAGTTACCAGCATTCGTAGAAACTGCACAATGCAAGCTCATGATGCAGTTATTTTTTGGAATTTTTTCATCAAATTTGCAGCATGGGCTTTTTGGGAACCCACCTCATGAACAGTGGCACTGTAGTCTTGTTACTCAGTCCCAAAAGGTGATTCTGTGCAGCGACCGCAAAATCGCTTTTCAGGCCCAAAGAACAAAATGACAGTGACTTGTTCATGAGGTGGGGTCCCAGGAACCTCATGTTGAAAATTTGGGGCCAAAATTCCTAAAAATGGCTGAGATATCAACATATGTTGAAACTCCCATTGACTCCCATTATACAGCTTACCTTTCATTCTTTCTGTTTGCCGGTTGGCTTTGAAGAGTGCAGACGTGTCCCGCTCCACAGAAGATCATATCTGCTGACCTTGGAGGGTAAGTATGAAGTAAGGGGGGGTGCAGGAAGGTGGGTACACAGAGAGGGAGGGTCAGAATGGGGGAGGTGGATGGGAGAGACAACAAGGGATGGTTTCCGTTGTTACAGGTGAAAAAAAAAAAAAGACCACGAGGGAAGGTTTTCTTCATTTACAGGTAAAAAAATAAACATAAATTTAGGCACACTGGGGTGGGCTCCCAGTGTGCCACAACAGTGGTGGGGGGATGCTGACACAGGGATTGGGCACCCTGATGTCGGCTAGGGATATTGAAGGGTTGGGGGGGTATCCGACACCGGGAGTGGGCATCCCAGTGTTGGAAAGGGAAAGGGGAAATTGTTTAACCAGGAAAGACACACTATGCAGCAGCAGGGAAAGGGGACATTGTTTAACAAGGAAAAACACACTAAGCCACAACTGAAGGGCTCGCATTTCAAAGGACTAGCATTTCAAAGGACTAGAGCCACGTGCAGCGGCAGCTCTGTTCTTTGAAATGTTTGTCGAGATGAGCCCCCTCAGCAAACCAGTGTTACCAGGACACTGCCTGGTGAAGTATTGAACTGATGCCAACCCCACCCCTGACCTGCAGAGACTGACAGGCATTGGGGTGTGCCTTTGGGTCATCAGTTATAACGCTCATGCCATTTAATCTCGCCCTACCCTGTAGACACTGATAAGTGTTGTGATGTGCTTTGGGCCTTATACTTACCCCGTTCCATAAGGAAATACGCTGAGATGGGTGCAGTATAGGAGAATGGGGTGTACTTTAAGGCCAAAGACTCCAAGGCACACCTCTATGCCAGTGACTGGCTGCAGGGCGGGGGTTGGGGTGGAATGTCATGAGGGTTACAACCAATGATCCCAAGTCACACCCCTGATGCCTGTCAGTCTCTACAGGGTAGGGTGTTATAGTTGGAAACCCTAATGATGTAGGCATTTGTTGGTATTTTCACTCCAAATTTTCAACATGGGCTTTTTGTGACCCCACCTCATGAAGAGTGGCACTATTAGTTTGTTAGCTGAAAGGTGGTTTTGCACAACGACTATGCCATTTGGCGACAGAGGCATGAAAACACATTTTCGACAGGGTGTGAAAAATGACAGCTGTATTGTTCATGAGGAGGCATAAAAAATGGCAACGTTTAAAATCTGGAGTGAAAATATGCAAAATTGGTGGTCATGAGCAGGCATGGAAACTGCACAACACACGTCCATAACCCAATTATTTTGGGGATATTTTTTAACCACATTTCAACATAGGCATTCTAGGACCTCCCGCCATGAACACTGGCACTGTGATTTTGTTAATGTGTCCCAAAAGTTGATTTCCCACCACAACCATGCCATTGTGTGCCACAGGTGAGAAAAAACATTTTGGGCAAGATGTGAAAAATGACAGTTGTACTGTTCATAAGGAGGTGTGAAAAAATGCCAATGTTGAAAATCTGGCATGAAAACATCGCAAATTTGCGAAGTTACAAGGGTGCATGGAAACTGCACAATGCATGCTTGTAACACAGTCATTTTATGGACTTCCATCACCAAATTTTCAACATAGGCATTTTAGGACCTCTACTCATGAACAGTGCCACTGTCATTTTCTTAATCTGTCCCTAAAAGTGATCTCCCACAGCGACCCAGCTATTCTGCGTCGGAAGTGCGAAAACACATTTCGGCCAGGATATGTATAATGACAGCTGTACTGTTCATAAGGAGGTGTGGCAAAATGCCAATGTTGAAAATCTGGAGTGAAAATATTACAAATTCACAAAGTTACAAGTGTGAGTGGAAACTGCACAACGCATGCTTGTAAAACAGTCATTTTTGAGATTTTTTTTACCAAATTTTCAACATAGGGTTATTGAGAGCCCACCTCATGAACAGTGGCTCTGTCATTTCGTTACTCAGTCCCAAAAGGTGATTCCACACAGTGACCACGAAATCACCTTTCAGGACCGAATAAAGCCATGACAGTGACTGAATTCATGAGGAGGGGTCCCAATAAACCCATGCTGAAAATTTGGTGCAAAAATTTCCAAAAATGCCCGAGATATGCACCAAAGTTGAAAACCTCCTATTTATGCCATTATACAGCTTACCGGCATTTCTTCAGTTCGCAGTTGACTTTGAAGAGTGCAGACGTGTTTCCGGTCCACTGAAGATCATTGTATGGAGGTAAGTATGGGGTGAGGGGGGTTGTGGGGAGGCAGGGTACGCAGAGGGTGAGTGTGGGTTGGGGGAGGAGGCAGGAGAAACCACAAGGGACTGTTTTCTTCTTTTACAGGTAAAAAAAAAAGACAATGAGGGTCAGTTTTCTTTTTTTGCAGGTGTTTTTTTGAAACAATGGGGTGGGCTCACGGTGTACCTCCTGCATAACGGGGAGGGGGACCGCAGCTGACGTGGATTGGGCCCCGCCGTCAGCACAGAAATGGGTGGAGGGGCACGCATGATGCAGAGAGGGATTGGGCACCGTCCTTGGCACACAGCACATATCGTGGGCTGGTCACATCATGCCAACAGGGAGTGGGTTCTCCCATCAGCAAACTAAACTAGGCAGGGGGACTGAAGTCGACGGAGATTGGGCCCCCCATCAGCAAGGAAAGACTGTTGGGGGGCGCATGATGCCAAAGAGGATTGGGCATCCCCTCAACACACACTTGGAATGGGAGGGGGGCACCATGCTGACGGGGAGAGTGGGCTCCCCCATTGGCAAATGAAGTGGCTGAGGCAGTCAGTGCTGCTATGTTTAGTAAAGTGCTTCACCTGGAAAGGCACGTCTGGAGACGTGTTATTGTGCCGCTGCATGACAAGCTTGGGTCTCATTGCAGCAGTACTTTTGTTTGATCTGGTGGCCAGTTTATGTATTATTGGTGTCGGCACCTGCATGCTAGCTCATTTAGGAATGAGGGACGCATCTACTGATGTGTGCCCTACATTGTAAGCCACAGGCGCATTCTCCAAATCTGCTACTTTGGTGCAATACGCTGGCTGGCGCGGACGCGCGAGCCAACATAAAAATGCATCTAGCTAGCTAGGGTTCTGTGTTCCTGACAGTATTTTTATCTAGTAAGAAAAGTGCAAATGTATATTGTATAAAAACATATCCAACTGCACTCAGATACTGAGGGTTCAGCTCCCTATTGTTTTAGTGTTCTGCTGTGCTCAAGTCTTCTACATCAAGTCAGTGCCTGTGGGTTTTTAATCAGGGGTATCATAGTGCACTGGTGTATCTGCTGAGGTTGTGAATTCCATAT
The DNA here is from genome assembly GCA_016271365.2 of Neoceratodus forsteri. Taxonomy (NCBI): domain Eukaryota; kingdom Metazoa; phylum Chordata; order Ceratodontiformes; family Ceratodontidae; genus Neoceratodus; species Neoceratodus forsteri. The sequence continues at coordinate 1,114,762,573 of CM028129.1, read as the reverse complement.
AAAGTGCATTGGCTGGATCTGAATTTGAAACTGGTGACTGTCTTGACCTGGATGTCACAGGTGATAAGTACTACTCCCATCCCTCAAGAGACAAAACCAATGACTTTTGAGGGGTGAATACTTAGTAACAGTACCAGAGCCCTTAGAAGTTTGTGTGTGATTTTTGTTAGGTATGAATATAGCACCAGCTGACATGTCAGCCCTTTTCTATTGCTGGCCCAACACAAACCTGCCTTTCCAATCAAATCTTCTGTATTCCTATCCAGCATGGCTGCACTAATAAATGTGTATGAGCACTGCTAGACTGTGTGAGAATACACTGACAGCGTGAAGAGATGAATTCCATGCTAACTACTATCTTGTGAGTCGTCAGGAACTACTATAAAACTCAGGAGGCTTTTTCACGGAGCTTGAGCCAGAAACATAGAAACATAGAAGTTGACGGCAGATAAGGACCGCAAGGCCCATCCAGTCTGCCCATTTCTTTTTCTACCTTATAAATGTGCCATCGACCTTTGCTCTGTCAGTGACCTATCTATTCATAGTCATTTGTATTGCTCCCTTATGCCTATCCCATGCCTGTTTGAAGCCCTGCACTGTATTCATAGCCACCACTTCTTGTGGTAAGTCATTCCATGCATCCACCACCCTTTCTGTGAAAAAGAATTTCCTCACATTCCCTTTAATCAGCCTCCCTCTAATCTCATGCTGTGTCCTCTTGTCCTGCTATTTTTCTTATATGTAAACATGTTAGACTCTTTCACCTTGTTTATGCCCTTAAGGTGTTTGAATGCCTCGATCATATCACCTCTCTCCCTCCTTTGCTCAAGGGTATACATATTGAGCTCCGTTAATCAGTCCTCATATGTCTTCTTATGCAGTCCCTGCACCATTTTGGTTGCCCTTCTCTGGACTGCCTCAATTTGGTTAATGTCCTTGTGAAGGTGTGGCCTCCAATACTGCATGCAGTACTCCAGATGGGGCCTAACCAATGTCTTGTACAGAGGGATTATTACCTCCCTCTTACGACTTGTGATACCCCTACTAATACACCCTAACACCCCCCTAGCCTTACCTACTGCTTTAGAGGTCTGCTTGGATGACTTTAGGTCATCAGTGATGATGATGCCCAAGTCTCTTTCTTCCTTTGTGACTGCTAGCAACTCCCCTCCCAGCCTATAAGTGGCTTCAGGGTTTCTCTTCCCTATGTGCATGATTTTGCACTTCTTTGCATTAAATCCCAGTTGCCACTCTTCTGACCATTCTGCTAGTTTATCCAGATCTCTTCTCATTCTGCCCACCCCATCTGGCTCATCTACTCTGTTGCAGATCTTGGTGTCATCTGCAAACAGACAAACCTTACCCTCTAGTCCATCTGCAAGGTCACTAATGAAGATGTTGAATAGGACTGGCCCCAGGACTGATCCATGAGGTACCCCACTTGTGACTTGCATCTCTTCTGACTGTATACCATTTACCACCACTCTCTGTTTTCTGCCAGTCAACCAGTTTGCCACCCAGTTGACCAACTTGACCCACCCCGAGCCTACCCAGCTTATTTATCAATCTTCTATGTGGAACAGTGTCAAAGCTTTGCTGAAGTCAAGGTAGCGACATCAACTGCTCCCCTTGGTCCACCACTCTGGTTACCCAGTCAAAGAAATCTATGAGATTAGTTTGACAGGACCTTCCTTTGTAAACCCATGCTGTCTTGGATCCTGTGCCCCTATGGATTCCAGGTGTTGCACTATCCTTTCCTTAAGGGTGCCTCCATAATCTTGCCCACTACTGAGGTAAGACTGACGGGTCTGTAGTTTCCGCCTCCTCCTGCTACCACTCTTGTAGGCGGGATCACATGAGCCCTTCTCCAGTCTTCTGGGACCTCTCCTGTGCTCAGAGACTCACTAAACAATTCTGCTAATGGCTCTGCTAGTTCCTCCTTTAGCTCCTTAAGTACCCTGGGATGTATGCCATCAGGTCCCATTGCCTTATCCACTCTGAGCTTAGCAAGCTCTTGTAGGACCCTTTCTTTTGTGAAGGGAGTAGTGCTCACCTCCCTCCCCCCTGTGTCCATGGTGCTGAGCTGTGGGCCCTGCCCTACCTTCTCTTCAGTAAATACTGAGCAAAAGTATCTATTTAGGATAGATGCCTTCACAGGGTCCTCCTCCTCACATGCTCCCTTTTCTCCATTAAGCTTAGCAATACCCCCTCTGGACTTTCTCCTTTCACTAATGTATCTATAGAAAGTCTTGTCACCTTCTTTTACTGTTCGTGCTAGTGTTTCCTCAGTTTGGGACTTTGCCTGCCTTACTGCCTTACCTGCTTCCCTTAGGGCAGTTTGGTATGCCTCCCTATCTTCATCCCGTTGTGTTCCCTTATATTTCCTGAAGGCCAGCCTTTTGGCTCTGACCTTTTCTGCTACTGTATTTGAGAACCAAAGTGGTTTCCTTCTTCTTTTGCACTTCCTTTTCTGTCTAACACAATGGGATGTTGCTTCAAGTATTGCATCCTTAATGCTTGCCCACTTTGCCTGTACCCCCTCACCTGTGTTTCTTTTTGCCAGGGCTAGCTTAACTCTGTTGGCCATCTTATCAAAGTCAGCTCCTCTGAAGTCCCATATTTTTGCCTTGGATGGGATGATTTAGATGTAGTAGCCAAATTGAACCATACCATGTGATGGTCACTGGCCCCCAGGTGACCTTCTACCTGGAGATCTGTGATCCTTCTTTGTTAGTCAGTACTAGATCTAGGATAGCCCTGTCTCTTGTGGGTTGCTGTACCAGTTGTTTGAGGCCCTCCCCTGCAGGGAATCCACTATGAGTCTAGTTCTGGCAATGTTCCTGCTGGTATTGACCAATCTGTATCTGGCATGTTGAAGTCTCCCATTATCAGAACCTCCCTTTAGCTGTCATGTTTTGTATATCTTCTAACAGTAATGTGTTTATGTCCTCCCTCTGGTCTGGGGGCCTGTAGACAACCCCAGTTCTTATGGCTGTCCCATTTCCTGTTTCCAGGGTGACCCACAGTTCTTCTGGCTCCTTATGTGTATTCTGAATTTCTGTAGCTTTGATATTTTCATTAACATACAGGGCCACTCCTCCCCCTTTTGCACCTCGGTCTCTTCTGAACAATACATAGCCAGGTACTGAAGTCTCCCAAGTGTGGTTACTGGTAAACCCGTCTCACTAATTGCTACTATGTCCAGTTTAGCCTCTGACATTGTGCCTGCAGGTCTGGGATCTTATTTCCCAGGCTGTGAGCATTTGTGTACATGATTTTCCATTGGCCAGATTTTGGTGTGTTAGTTGTTGGGTGAAGTTTGGCATTACCCTGTGCATCGTGTGGGGAGACAAACCTTTTTCTTACCTGGTGATGCAAATGAAGGCAAACACGTTGAATTCCTGTTTGACCACTAGCTGAGGGGGAGGGTGTTCTTCCCATTCGACGTATGGGGTGCTGCCCCTTCTCCCCATTTGCTAGTTTAAATATTCTGCAAAGACGTCAAACTTCTGCCCCAATGCACTGACTCCTCTTTAGTCAGATGCAGTCCATCAAATTTAAAGAACTTTCGCTCCCAGAACTGTTGCCAGTTCCTACAAATCTGTGTCCTTTTTCCTGGCACCAGTCCTTGAGCCACGTGTTTAGCTCCCCTATCTCTCCTTCTCTGACCTTCCGTCCATCTGCTCCCCTCTCCCAGACTGGCAGGATCTCAGAGAAGGAGATGCCAGATGAAATAGATGATAGTTTGTCACCCAGCCTAGTCAGGTGTGCCTTGGTCTCCACAACTGACCGGCTGGCGAGATCATTAGTCCCTATGTGTACTAGGACATCAATGTTCAAGCCCTGTTCAACCCACCAAATCTTTTACTGGCAGATTTAACTAGAAGAGCCTTGAGTTTGAATCTGTACATTGGAAACACCATATTAGTGCACTGGTCACACCACATCAGTGTGGTGGTCTCTTCTCATTAGTACACTCCATTTATCACATCATACTAGTGTGATGGTCATGCCACATCAGTGTGCTGGGGTTACCACTCTAATGCACTGGTTGCCTTTGCATTAGTGCATTGGGCTCGCCACACTAGTATGCTAGGTTTTGAGCTGGGCTCCCCAAACTAGTGTGCTGGGCTCCATACAATAATGCTCTGGGCCTCCCACACTAGTGCACTGGGCTGATCATACCTCACTACTGTCCTGGGCCATCCACACTAGTATATTACACTGGCCACACCTCACCACTGATCTGGATTGTGCAAAAACCCTTTGTTCTGCAGGAGCCCCACTGACATATCCTACTTCCAGTTATATGGTTGGCACATCAAAATGGCAACTGTTGAACGGCGACCCGTGAAGAGGGCAACAGAACTAGAGCACTGACATTTTTGGGCAACCGGCAGTTCTCCCCATCCCAGAGGTATCCCCCCTCCCTGGAGTTAGTATATTAAAAACGGGGGTTATGGGGGACTAGCCCCCCCTACTGGGGGGGTGCAGGGGGTGAAGCCCCCCCAAAAAAAAGACTTTGTTTTAAGTCATTGCTCATTGCACTGTGGGATTTGCGCCCTCTTCATGAGTCACTGTTCCACAGTTGCCGTTATGACCTGGAACCATTGCATGCTGGCTGTGCCACTAGAGGGCCACTCCTCAGACAGGATGTCCCTTAGAGGGACAAGACAATGTAAGGTGGGAACTTAGAGGCATTACCAGGTCACGCAGATCCCTCAGGGATAGTGTATGATAGGAGCCAGCCTGGGTTCTTGATACTTTTTCGGGAGCTCAGGGGTATTTCAGGGAACCCAGCCTAACTTGTAACCTTTTGGAAGAACAGGAATGTTCACACAGCATGTTCTGAGTCAAGCAAAGATGTAATTTATTTTGTGCATCCTCCTTCAGACCCGCTATTCAGCATCTCATTTCAAATGGCTGCTCCAGAAGCCATATGAAGAGAGACAGGCCAGCTGACTCATCTGACCTTTACATACCTCTGCTTCACCTAGGAAAGAATGTTTTGTTTTTGGCTTCTTGCAAACCTAAAGCAATTTACACAAAATAAAACAAAGAGTGTAAGGCTCTGTGTTTCAATTATTTTTCATTACTTGCATTCCCTCGGTGTCTGCCTGCAGTACAGCACAAGAGAAGGCAAGCTACTTACTGCCTCTTGTCTCACTTATATGTTCCTTATACAGTACTTGGGGAGGGGGGAGAGATTACAAGACTGAAAGTGGCCAGATTTCAGCCTGTAGCTAGAACAATAAACTTACAAGAAGAGGACAGTGTAAAAGAAAATGCAGAACAAATTCAGACAGGGGCTCTAACACTGTCACACCCCTCTCCCTCCTTTTCACGAGGGTATACATATTCAGTTCCTTTAGTCTCTCTTTGTATGGCTTCTGGTGCAGTCATAAGAAATGAAATGCTGAACAGCTGGTCTGAAGGAGGATGCTCAAAATAAATGACATGTTTGCTTGACTCAGAACATGGCCCTAGGTCCAATCCTGGAAGAGACTTTTCACCCGTCTTCTCTGCCATCGCTCTGGTCAAGACAGGTGATCTGTAAACCACACGTTTGCCTTGCTGCTGTTGTCCTTCCTATGACATCTGCCAGGATATCAGGACAATATCCCCTGGTAACATCTCTCTCTTCCAGCCTAGATGCACCAGTATCCCACTCTTGACACCAGATGTAAAGGTTAGTGGGTGAGACAGATGTACAGACTCAGGTAAAAGGTGTAGAACACACTTTGCTGTATTTATTTTCCAAAATAAAATAATAAACATATAGGAAAGAAATAGGTGATTAGTCCTTCAGTTCTGCAAAAACAGTGCACAATTCCCTCAGTGCACAACTTCCAGGCTTTGTTTCAGCCAAATAGATTCCTAGCACATGAAAACTTGCATGTACTATGAGAAGCAGTGCACAGTTTCCTCAGTGCACACATTTAGGATGAGTCAGCCTGCATGTATTTACTTAGAGAATTGTGAGACAGACAGCTCCCATAGTGCTGACATCATCAGTAGGCAGGTATAAAAGCCTAACTCCTAAGATGCAAAACAGATGAGTCAGTCAGTAGAGACCTGACTGATGTGGAGGAAGCAGCTCATAGTACATGCAACTTTTCATGTGCTAGGAATCTATTTGGCTGGAACAAAGCCTGGAAGTTGTGCCCTGAGGTTCTTTGTCTTTAGCTTGTTTTGGGGTTTCTTTTTTGAGCTCCCCATCACCCAAATACACAAGACTAACATAGGGAATGGTTAATTTCTACTGAAGAGGTAGATCAGTAGATCAATGGGTTAGTAGGTGCTGACCAAGTGCAGAGGAAGGACATGCATAGTCTGTTGCGGCAAACTGATGTATTAAAGAAGGGATATACCATTGCTTAAGGTTATCCCTTGTGGTCACCAAGGAAAGTGAACCACCTTCAATTCTGGAAAGAATTTTGTTTTATTTATTCTGGAGCTAATTATTTTATCCTGACTTTGAAAGAAAATAAAGCCAAGCTGCGGTGTGTTGCACCAATCTGCTGTTGTCTGCGTTATCCTTCACCCACACCCAGCCACAAGGTGGAACATGATAGAAACGTTCAAGTACCTCAAGGGAATCAACAACATTCAAGAGGGTAGCATCTTTCAGAAAAAGAAATGAGCTAGAACAAGAGAGCACATTTTGAAGATAGAGGAGAGACAGCTCAGGGGCGACGTGAGGAAGTATTTTTTCACAGAGAGGGTGGTGAATGCATGGAACAGCCTTCCTGAGGCGGTCGTGGAGTCACAAACAGTGGGGGAATTCAAGAATGCATGGGACAGGCATAAGGCAATTCTAGTGGAGGGTAGGAGAAACATAGAAACATAGAAGTTGACAGCAGATAAGGACCGCAAGGCCCATCCAGTCACATGCTCATAGTACATGCAACTTTTCATGTGCTAGGAATCTATTTGGCTGGAACAAAGCCTGGAAGTTGTGCCCTGAGGTTCTTTGTCTTTAGCTTGTTTTGGGGTTTCTTTTTTGAGCTCCCCATCACCCAAATACACAAGACTAACATAGGGAATGGTTAATGGAGGAAGTAGGTTGTTGGTTAACTAGGATCTGCAGCTTATCCACTAGGTAAGGAAATGAGCAGACTGGGTGGGCCAAGCAGTCCTTATCTGCTGTCAAAGTCTATGTTTCTATGTTTCTATGCTTCATATTTTTCCAGGTGCTTATTCATACAGTCTCTCTACACCACTTTTCTGAGTCTCCCTTATCCTGGACATCTTTTACCTATCTCTCTTTCTTTATCATTGTACAACTAAGCAAACATCTCAGGGGCTCTCTGTCCTGCAGGTGAGGGGATTAAACCTATTCTTTGTTCCCCACACAGTTCTGTCCCCCTGGCTACTGTCCAGAACATTTCTTGTTAATTTGCCCTTTCTGACTCCGTAGGCTCCTTTGTACATTGGGAGAAGGGGTTGGAACACATTCTTGGGCCCCCACACAGGACATACCACACTGCCTCTTTGCAGGAAGGACCCTGTGACTTGCCAGTAAGAGAAAAACCTAGACCTAGGTCCCACAAAGGCTAAGACCCCTTTGTCCCCTTGTGTCCATTTTTATTTATTTATTTATTTTATTGTTTCACCAGGAAGGCACACTGAGAGACAAGTTGCTTGTCTCCTGGTGCGACTTGAGGGGAAGGGGTACAATAGGACTGAAACATTAAACATTAAACATTCAAGCTACAATATCAACATTAACAAACAGTTCTAAGGCGGGTGTTACAAGCAGTGGTACAACAGTGTTGCACATAATAGGTAGAAAGAGTGGTCAATATTAAGTGCCGGGTTAATAAATAAACAAGTGCTTACGTGAAAAAAGAAAAGAAAGGGGCGGGTGAGGGGAAAGGAGAGGGAGGGGTAAGATGGGAAGGGGCGGAGTCATGTTCAAATTACATTCAAGTTACAAGATCAACATTAACATACAGTTGTAAGGCAGGTGTTACAAACAGTGTTAAAACAGAGTTGTGCATAATACAATAATAAGTGCCAGGTTAGTAAGTAAACAAGTGCTTATGTGAAAGAAAAGGGGGAAAGGAGAAGGAGGGGTGAGGTTGAGGGATGTAGGGGGAGGGGAGTAGATGAGGGATACAAGCCCCTGGGGGGTAGGAGAGGGACCCATGGAGAGCATTTGGCATCCCTTACATTCTGTGAAAGATCAAGGGAGGCCAGTAAGGGGCAGCAATATGGGGGAAGGGGAGGAGAGCTAGAAATTTTGGGGGGTGAGGGTGCATAGGGTAAAATGAAGGTGACGGTAGAGGGGTAGATTTATCCAGGGCTTATAGGAGGGAATTAGGGATTGACATGGCAGGAACAGCTAGGAACAAGGTAATTTTTGAGGGCAGAGCTGAAGGAGTAGGTGGAGGATGAGTGCCGGATTTGAGGGGGAAGTGAACTCCAAATTTTTGGGAGGCGGTGAGAGTAAGCAGATTTTTCAGACTCCCCTCTGTTCTGTACTGTTTTCTCTGTTCCTTATACAGTATTTGGGTGGTTCATAAGTCCACTCTCTTTAGTCTTTTACTCATCTCTCTCTCTCCTTCTCTCTCTCTCTCATCTTGTTACCTGAGCAGGGGCTTTCTCCCCTATAAGAAGGCCTCTGCCATTTTACTACTAGGCTATATGTCTTTCCACCCTCAGAAAATCCATTGACATCCTCCATAAACTCTCTCTCTCTCTCTCTCTCTCTTTGTCTCTCTCCAGGGAACACAACTGACTCCACCCTTTACTACTACTTCAGTTCTTTGATTGCTGGAATTGAGAATGCATGATTGGGGCAAGGGGGCTTTGGAGCTTTCAGCAGATCAAATGAAAAGCTCACTTGAGTACTGAGTTATCACCAGGCTCAGCCTTCAACTGCAATGTACAATAAACCTTCCCTTTTCCTCCCCCTTCCAGGTTTGTCAAGAATTATTTTTCCATTGGGATATTGGACTGCCATGCTGACCTCACTGCCTTACCTCTTTCTCACCTGCCTATTGGTTCTCTGTACTTGGACATCCCGAGCAAGGGGGCAGCCACTGCCCACACCACGGGTGCAGCTATCACTGAAAGGTAAGCCAACATGTATTTATACGTGTGTGGATAAGAGGCAATTTGTTGTCACAGAGTTGGTCAGAACCTCTGTTTATCTTCAGGAATGATGAGGACTTTAGCACTGACATTGGCATATTGATGTGAAAATGGTCATGTTGGTATAAGAACATATATTGTATTTATTGTTTTTGGGGTTCCTTTTTGTTTTTAAAATCTGTTTAATGATTTTAGTGCTAATGCAAGATGAGAGACTGACAGCACTAGACACTGACATCTTCTGTTCACAGGGCCAGGGACAGTATGGGCCGGTACTGTGCAGGCTTCCCAACACCATAATATATAGTATTCAGTGTTGGTAAAAAGTGAAGAGCTGACAGCACTGGAGACTGAAACTGTTTATTCACAGGGTCAGGTACACTATGGGACAAGTACAGTACAGACTTTGGTGAAAGGTGAGGGACTGACATCACTGTTCCTGTTCACGGGGCAAGGTACAGTGTGGGTGGTTACAGTGCAGGCTTCCCCACACTAATATATTAAGTATTGGTAAAAGGTGAATGGCTGACAATGCTGGTGACTGAAGCACTCTGTTTACCCACAGGGGTAGGTACTCTGTGGAGCAGGTACTGTACAGGCATTATCACATTGTAAGGTGCTAGTGAAAGGTGAGGGACTGGCAGCACTAGATATTGAAACCTTTTTTTCACAGGGACGGGTAATGTGTGAGGCTGGGACAGTGCTGGCCTCACCACATTGCATGTATTTAGTATTGGTGAAAAGTGAGGGACTGACAGTATTGGAGACTGACACCCTATGTTTACACCTAGAGACAGGTACGGTGTGGGCAAGTAGGTCAGGCTTCCGCTCATTAGTATGTATTTAGTGCTGGTGAAAAGTGACGAACTCACAGTGCTGGAGATTGAAACCCTCTGTTTACACACAGGGCTAGGTATAAGGTGGGGGTGGGGCAGACACAATGAGAAAAAAGCAAACACACAGACACACACAGCTAGCTTGATGAATGACAGGGCCCACTAGCCCATGTGAAATCAATGAAGCAGAGTGGGGGTGAACTCATGGAGGCAGAACTCAGTCACCACAAAATAAAAGCATTGTTTGAAACTCCCTTTATTGAGAAATCACCACAAAATGGCTGAGGACCAGATGAGAAGCATTAAGCTAACACCTCGGCACTTCGAGCAACACTTGCTCTTAGTCAGAGTGTGTTAAACTTGCCTTCATCTGCTGATCTTCAGTCACTTTTGTTGATCTGCCATTAAGCTGCATTTTAAACCATTACAGTGACTGATTTTCTGACCCTCCCCCTGTGCACAATTTTTGTTTCAGGGGCAGGTACAGTGCAAGATTCCCCACACTGTTATGAATTTAGTATTGGTGAAAGGTGAGGGACTGACAACAATGAAGGCTAAAGCCCTCTGTTTAACCACAGGCCAGGTACAGCACGGGCAGAGCATGCTTCTCCACACTGTGACATATTTAGTATTGATGAAAGGTGAGGGATTGACAGCATTGGAGGCTGGTCTCTGTAGTGTCACAGATACAACTTGGGCAGGTACAGTGCAGGTTTTCCCACACTGTGATGCATTTCATATTGGTGAAAGGTAAGGGACTAACAGCTAACAGAAATTAAGAGGGGACACAGATTTGAAAATTGTTGATTGCTCAGGATCTGTCTTGGAGTGTGTCAATAGTTATAAGTACTTAGGGTTTTGGTTAGATATGCCAGGTTCTGGGAACACTCGTAGATATACTCCTAGCCCAGGTAAGTAAGAGGGTGCGCTTTCTATATAAAAATAAAACTTGTTTTGATTCAGAAACATTAAACCTAATCATTAAAGTCCATATCTTACCACTTCTAGATTATGGTGATATTCTGTATGACAATGCAACAAGTGATCGGTTGTCTAGATTGGATGTATTGTATAATAGGTTAGCCAGATTGGTGCTTAAATGTCCTAAACTCATGCATCACTGTGAGATGTATAAATAGCTAGGATGGGTATCTTTACGTAATAAAAGGGAAATGCATAAGCGGCTTTTTGCCTATAAATGTGGGCTGGGTCAGATTCCTATATACCTGAGTGATAGGATAAGTTTTAGGAACATAGAACCTTCTTTGAGGAATTCGAGTGCTAGAGAAATGTTGGTTCCTTTTTATAAAACTAAGCATTCCCAATCTTGTTTTAGTTATTATGTTCTAGTTTTCTGGAACAGTCTTCCACAAGAATTTAGTACACAGACCAGTAAACCTCCCTCAGTTTCTGCATTGAAAAAGTTTCTGTGGTCCTCGCAAAAGATGTGCAATTGTTTTAATTAATTGTGCTTTAATGTATGTTTATATTGATATTTATTGTATGCATGTGCAACTTATGTATGGAAGGTCACCATTCTAAATGAGTTTTATGCTCAATGGTCTTAACCTTGAACAAATAAACAAATGAACAGCCAGTACTGGAGGCTGAAGTCTCTGTTTAAGCACAGTGTCACAGGTACAGCTCGGTCAGGTACAGTGCAGGCTTCCCCACAGTGTGATATGATATGAACATACAATGAAGCCAGCAGATAAAGGCCTAATGATCTATTGAGTCTACCCGAGTGTGCAGGTCTCAGTGTCGGGCACTGATGCTGCCCCCCACTCATCTCTCCCCCCTCCCCACTAACTGATCCCACTTTTTTACCCCTTTCCCCGTTATGATTTTGCCCTTAAATTTATCCCACCTCCCCTTAAATCCCCCCACTGATACCTTTGAAACCAGTTACTCAGGCAGAGCATTCCATGCTGTCACCACTCTCTCAATGAGAAAGTACCTCCTTATCTCCCTTCGGAACCTATCCTCTCAAACTTTAGACTATGCCCTCTTGTGACTCACTCTCTTCTAAATTTAAACAGACCCTGATGACTAACCCTATTAATGCCATTCAAGTATTTGAAAGTCTTAATCATATCCCCCTTGTCCTTTCAGTCCTCAAGTTAGTACATATTGAGCATCTGTAACTTCTCCTCATAAGGCTTTTCCCTCATCCCACTCAGCATCTCGGTTGCTCTTCCCTGTACCGCCTCTAACAGTCTGATGTCCCTTTTTAAATTGGGATGCCAGAACAGCATGCAGTACTCCAAGTGAGGCTGCACCAATGCTCTGTACAGTGTCAGGATCACCTCTTCACTCCTTGAGGTGTATCCCCTTGCTATACATCCCAGCATCCTATTAGCATTTGCTGCCACTTTCCTACACTGCGTAGAGTGAGTCATATGGCTTGTGACTAGGACACTAAGATCTTTTTCCTCAACAGATACCAATAACTGCACACATCCCAGCTTATAACTGAATCCAGGATTCCTATTCCCAAAGTGCATAATCCTTCACTTCTTAGCATTGAAGCCCAACTGCCAGGTACTTGACCATCTCTCCAATGTTTCTAGGTCCTTCTGCAGAACTCCCTCCTCCCCATCCACCACTGCTCCCAGTTTAGTATCATCAGCAAACATACTTATCTGACTCTGAACTCCAACTGCCATATCTGCTATGTAGATATTGAATAACATTGGCCCCAACACCGAGCCCTGTGGGACCCCACTGATGACCTCCAATGGTGTTGATAACTCCCCCTTAGCATCACCACCCTCTGCTACCTCCCTTCCAGCCAACTACCAATCCATCTGACCACTCTATCGCTAACCCCCAGGTCCTTCAGTTTGCCTATCAGTCTCCTGTGTGGCACAGAGACAAAGGCCTTGCTGAAGTCTAAGTATAGAATATCCACTGATTTACCCTCATCCAGAGCCCGAGTCACCCTGTCAAAAAAATCCACGAGGTTGGTCTGACAAGACCTTCCCTGAATGAACCTGAGTTGCCGTTCATCTAAGAGACAATTCTCCTCCAGAAATGCCATTATTTTTTCCTTTCAGGATAGTCTCCAATAGTTTTCCCACAATTGATGTGAGACTAACCGGCCTGTAGTTCCCTGGATCATCCCAAGAGCCTCCTTTGTGGATGGGCACCACATGTGCCACCTTCCAATCCTGGGGCATGCACCCTGCTTGAAGGGATGTGTTGAATACATCTGTCAGAGGATCTGCCAGCACCTCCACAAGTTCCCTCAAAACCCTCTGGTGTATCCCATCTGGTCCTGGTGCTTTATCAGTTCACAGAGCCATTAAACCCTCCAGCACCCTCTGCCTAGGGATCTCATTGTCCACCATACTTGCTCTCTCAACAATCCCCCTGCTGCCCTGCCTTTTTTAACTAGGCAGCTCCCTATCTCTTGTGAAAACTGAACAGAAATAATCATTAAATACCTCTGTGTATTCATCCCACTATCTACCCATCCCTCATCTGTCTTAATTCTAGAGATCTGGTCCCTGCACTTCCTTCTGTCCCTAACATATTTGAAGAACCCCTTTTCATCCTGTCTAATCCCTTGAGCAAGCTGTATTTCCTCTTCAGCTTTAGCTACCCTTACCACCCTGGTCACCTCCCTTGAACACCTAATATAATCCTCCTTATCTGCTTCTTTGCAGGTCCTCTTATAGTTTTTAAAAGCCTCCCTTTTTTCCCTCACCCTCATCTGTACTTCCCTGGTCCACCAGCTTGGTTTAGTATTGATGAAAGGAGGCATTGACAGCACCAGAGTCTGAAGCCCGCTATTTACCCACAAAGCCAGTACAGTGTGAGGCAGGTGTGGTGCTTGTTTCTCCTGTGCTAGGGTCAGACTGGGGTACCTGGGACCCACAGGGAAACTGTCTTTGGGGACCCACTTGAAACCTGCAGCAGCGCAGCAAACACTCATCTCTCTGTCTCTCTCTTCACAAATAATATGGCTGCTCAGTATCTGTCTGACCCTTATGAATTTAATAATATTTGTTTAATTTTTAACTATCCCTGTAAATGTCCAAAACATTTTTCTACCTTCGTTTATCTTACCTCTCCCTTTGATATTTCTTTCATGTCCTTGGTGTCATTTAATTTTGTACCGTAAGGACCTACCTATTCCAGGGGGCCCACTAAACCTGGGACCCACTGTGGTTTCCCCTATGCCCCTGCAAGTCTGTCTGAGTCTACTCAATGCTGCTTGTGTCAGTATATAAGGTAAGGCATTGGTGGTGGCAGTAAGACTGAAACCCTCTATTTATCCATAGGCCAGGTACACCACTCTGCTCAGCCAGTTAACCACAGAACTTTCTATGAGAGATGGGAAGTCATTTACCCCAAACAATCAAGCTGATTAAGTGTCTTTTGAAGAAAGGTGATGAACTGTGCCAAATTATTATGACCTGTGACCAGATTTAGTGGCAAGATGATGACTTTTTCCCAGGCCTGTAGTCAGCCAAGCAAATTTGTGTGTGTGGGGGGGCAATGGAGTAAATTAGGACCATTTAGCAATAATGTACTCTAGTCAGAGACAACTTTATGCAAGTGAAATGGGGGTTAGCAAAAATATTTTGTGGTTTAGCATAGCTTTGTTTGTAATGTGTCTGCATAAAAAATCACAACAGCACAATACAGTTTTTGATGAAAACACAAAACAACTTTAGTCAAAGCCAAGTTAGGCGTTTTCCAATAGATGACCAGCAAAAAGCTACTGAGGTTTGGGTACCGAAGGAGCTCATTCCAGATGAACTGTCTACCAATGTGGGATGAGAAGGGTGCTAACAGCTTGGGATGCAGTGATGAAGAGTTGGGGACAGTGCTTCTGATAGCCCAACTGTAGCTCTGGCCCTATTTGTTTCTTAACTTCAATCAGCTAGAAGCATTTTTTGACAGCTGACTTAATGTGTCAAATCATGTTATGAACTGTGGATGAATTTAGTGACGTTTGGTACTGTTGTATTTTAGAAAAGTCAACCTACGCAAAGTAGCGCCATCTAGCAGTGAAAGCTCTGAACAGAATGAAAGCAGTGCTGACTCAGTAATATATAACAGCAATGAACACATCTAGTGGTGGCCCCAGAGACTGCAAGTATGATGGTCAATGGTGCACTCTTACCTCTCAGCAGGAGGAGGAGGGGATCTGCATTTAGGTGAATAGTTAGAACCGCTGACTTAGGGATTTGGTCTTAGGTTTGATTCCCAGCAAGGGCTAAAGGTGCTTTTACCAATATATAGGAGGAAACATTACAACTATCAGCAGCTGAGACCAAATTTTTTTCTTGTGGCCCACCAGGAATTCCAACTTCAGGGACTGACCTTGATGAGTTACAGTAATACACTACAGTGTCACACCAACACTGCTACTTCATATTCCCTGTGGGCATTTATTCATGCTCCCTCCAGCTGCACCTTTACCCACAGTTCACATATCCAACCTATTTTTGTGTCATTGTGCCCTGGGACCCACAGACATAGCCATGTTGTGTGGAAGTGGACTGGTTATTGTGCCAGGGCCCAGGACTTCTATGAAAATGAGAGATTAGCTCATGAGAATTTTCCTGGCCAAGCAATTTTAATGAATAAAAAAAATGTAATTGCAAAGTTTGAGAAGGTCACTGTTTAAACAGAAGGTCTTTAACAGATTTAAAGACTGCAAGGAACTATTCTTTGCATGCTTGAGATGTGGAGACCCTGCAGTTCATGGTGTTATTGGTGTTCCCCCACACAGCTCAAGTCAGCAGATTTTTAGCATTCTTACCTGGGCAATGTGAAGTTTCCGTTTCACAGGGTTGGAGACATCTGAGGCTCAGTTTGTCATGATGGTACTGCACTCAGCCATTGGTTGTGGTGGTAGATAGAGACATGAACCACTCAGAAAAAAACATGCACTACAAGCCAGCAGCACCCAACACAGGAGGAGAGGAAGGGATTCTGCTGTGTTGGGAGGGTCTATAAGGAAAAACCAAGAGGCAATGCTTTAGATGTTGGATACTACATCTTGTTTTCATGTCTGTGATCATGTTTTAACACACCTGGGACACCAAGATAGAGGGCTACAGGTTATTCTGAAGGGTCAGGGTTCAAAGAATAGGGATTGGGTGGCTCTCATCATGAGGAAGGGAGTCCTTGTGGAGGGCAAGAAGGACAACAGGGTGAAAAAACAATGCCACAA
Source organism: Neoceratodus forsteri (assembly GCA_016271365.2). NCBI lineage: Eukaryota > Metazoa > Chordata > Ceratodontiformes > Ceratodontidae > Neoceratodus > Neoceratodus forsteri. Next base: position 1,114,746,448 of record CM028129.1, on the reverse strand, counting down.
AGTCCATTCTGGATTGAGTTAGGGGAAAAGTGGGTGGTAAAAAGTCCCCTTGGGTATGTACTTCAGGTCCCAAACAGCTTAACAGAGCATGATGCCCAGCTGGTTGGGGAAATTACAAGAGCAGCCAAATCAGATGCAGTGGTAGTCCTGGGGGACTTCAATCTCCCAGGCATCTTGAGAAGGCTAAAGCAGGGTTGAGTCAGTCTGAGATCCTATCTATTTTTTAAGGACTTCTTCACAGAAGAGCCTGTCCTTCAAGGGTTTAGGTTTGAAGCCTCCTGTACCTTGTTCTCAGCAGTGGTGATGGAATCATCTTCAATGTGAATGTCAAGGAAACAATGGGAAGGCAGCAACTCCCAGGTGGCTTTCTTCCTGGTAACAGAGATGAATAGTCAGGCCTCTGCCTCCAGGACCCAGAACTTTAGAAATGCAGACTTTGCCAAAATGAGGGATCTGGTGGGCAGGGGTCTGGAGAAGCTGCATGAAACTAGCAATGCAGAGCACATCTGGGGCTTGCTGAGAAAGGTGCTTAATGCAGTTATGGAGTTTTGCATCCCTGCAAGCAGCTAGGGGAAAAGGGCCAAGATGTGGCCCCTCTGGCTCAGAGACCTAAGGCATTGATCTTACACAAAAGAGGGGTTATAACTTTTGGAAAGGGACAGGTTGCTTCCAAGTAGGAGGGGGAGAAGAGTAGAAAGTAGCACTGAGGGACAGGAAAAAAAGAATTAAGGAAGACAATGTTGGTCTGGAATTCAGGATACAGTAAGAGCAGCAGAAAACACCACAACCTTCTTCCAGTACATAAGTGGAAGGAAGGGGAAGGAAGGGATTGAGCCCCTTAAAACAAGGAAATTGAAGGACGAACTTGTGCGTAAGTCATGGGCAATGGCTGGCTCCATACCTGCCTGGACAGACGCCAGTAAGATTACTGCAAGTGGCACAGCCAATAGTTCCTTTAGAGCTGTTATATTCCTAAGGTGTATCCCATCTGTCCCTTAGGATTTACCTGATTTGATCTTTGCCAGGCAGTCAGTTACCTGTGCAGATGTGATGTCCACTGGCTGCATTGTGTGTACCCCTGATGCTATATGCCCATCCAGTCAACCCTCTTCTTCAAGCAGGGGCCCTTTGGTGAACACTGAAGTCCAGTATTTGTTAAGCTTCATCTCTGGCCCTCTTACAGATTTTGCCCCCTTCCCTGTGTTTAGGGGGTCAATCCCCTTTTTCAGCTTCCTCCCTCCATGTATGTACTGGAAGAAGGATTTGTGGCATTGTGTGAAGTGTATAAAGTTCAGAACTACACAGTACAAAGGAACTTTTTTTAAAGGTAGACTTTGAAGCTAATATTGTATGCTGTTTCCTTCCTATAGAGGAACAGAACAGTAAAACAGTTAGTTTCCTTACACCAGCAATAATAAAACAGTTTCCTCACAAGGCATGATGTTCAGAGTTGGTGTAAAAGGAATCCAATGAGTTCCTGTTTTGAGACAGTAGTTGGTCAGTTTCCAAGTGTGTGTCCTCGTGCTAGTATTCCCAATACAGCTACAGATAGATGGATATGTATCTAATTTGCTTTTTTTGTTTTTGTTGTATAGAGGTGAAGAGTCTATTGGGAGTTGGTTCTACACGGAAAGGAAATCCAGTTTATTTTTTATTGTGGGGAGCTCACTTTTCTTCATAATGTTTTATAAATAGGCTGAGTTTGGCAGTGCGAGAGTGTACATGTTGGAGGGGTAGCAGTCTCCCTGTTGGAACTGTTTCATGGTGTTTGTTACAGAATTGCCGGCTTTTTGTTTACATGTGTTTCCAAGAAAGTTTACAAAAACTGCTGACAGTGTAGTCAGAATTAACTGCAAATTTTCCCGCAGCTGGTCTTTAGGTGTAGTTCTGAATTCCAGACCAGTTTGTTTAACCTTCTCTTACACTGTGTGCGAGCTTGCTTCCAAGTTCATCTGTCACTGTCTACAGAGGTTCAAGTTTTGCCTGACCAACATAAACATGGTCTGCCTCTAGTAAACCAGCATGAACACACTCTCATTCCAGGTAGCCCAGCAAAAACATGATCTCACTCCAGTTAGTCCTGCTCACTATAAACATTGTCTACCTAGAGATAGCCCAACATAAACAAAATCTCACTCCATGTAGCCCTGCCCACTGTAAACATGGTCTACCTATAGATAGCCCAGCATAAACAAGTTCTCACTCAATGTAGCCCTGCCCACAGTAAACATGGTCTACCTCTGGATAGCCCAGCAAAAACACAGTCTCATTCCAGGTAGCCCAACAAAAACATGATCTCACTCCAGGTAGTCCTGCTCAAAATAAACATAGTCTTCCTCTAGGAAGTCCAACAAAAACATGTTCTCAGTCCAGGTAGCCCAGCAACAAAACAATCTCACTTCACGTAGCCCTGCTCAGCAAAAACACAGTCTTCTAGGTAGCCCAGCACAAACATGGTTCACCTCTAGGTAGCCCAGTATAAATATGATTTTACTCCAGGTAGCCCTGCCCACCATAAACACTATCTCTAGAGAGCCCAGCATAAACACAATCTCACTCCATGTGGCCATGTCCAACATAGGTCACCTGACATTAACACGGTCTTATTCTTGGTATCACTTCATAAACACAGTCTCGTACCAGGTACTGTAGAAATAATCTAGTGGGAGATAGTTTGGCTAAGTGACCCTGTAACAAATTGAACAGTAAGTAGTAGTCTATTTTTGGACAGAAAAGTAAATCTTAACATAACAAAGGAAGGCCACTGCCACCTACCACATTTTATAAAAAATATATTTGTTGTTTGTTTATTTAATAAAAACAAACAGCAAAAATCTGGGGAGTGGCAGTGATCTGCATGTTTTTACTTTATAATTTCTGTTGGCTTTAAAATATGAATACATTAAATACAATATTAGCTGTTATAAGTATAAATAAAAACAAAGGGCAGCTGACACCTTCAGGACAACTTCAGCAAACCATAATATTTAGACACAGTTCAGCTTGTGTTTCATGTTAGTTCTATATTCCTTCAACTCCATTATTTATTACTGAGATCATTTGCATTAAAACAGAATCTTTGTTCCTGAAGAGTTCATCCAGTCCTGTTGCTTTCTCCCTACCTAAGGTCATAATGCAGTGTTTTTGACATCACGGTTACTCTCACAGCAACAGATTGTGATGTCACAACAGAGGGCTATGACTTGGAAATAGGGAGTAAGCTATAGAGGCAGATGAACTGTAAGGGAACTCTAAGGGATTAAGATCATGTAGTCATGCAAATTTACTGAGTAATAAATAATGGGGAAGAGAAATATATAGAATATATATGGAATGCATGCTGAATTGTACCTATTATTAATATGTTTTTCAAAGTTTTCTTTGAGGTAGCAGTAGCTCTTTAGGAAATGTATAAGCAATACAGTAAAATCTAGCTATAAACATTCTGGACAAAAGACAAAAGAAAAATAGGCTAACAACTTAAAATGACAATTCAGTAACTCTACAAATGATAAAACTATTATCTATTTTAACAAAACATATATAGTCTTAATTATATGTAATAGGTAGTGCCTCTGAAACATATATCGAAATAGGGGAGGCAACAGGAACAGGGTGGGAAGGACAGGAGGGTTTGAACCTACAGGTGGACCACTGGACACTAGGGAATCTCTGGGATATGCACAGCCGAGGATTCAGGGAGGAAGGAGACCACTGGACATGAGGATGTCATTTAGATATGCACTACCAGGGGTCTGGGGTGGGGGACCACTGAACCCCAAGGTGTCTTTTAGATATGCATGGCTGAGCATTTGGGTGGCAGGGAAGGCTGTATATTAGCACCTACTCTTTTTAATATCTATTTAAATACTATTCTACTTGAAATTAAAAACACTGAATCTCATGCACCTAAAATTCATGAAAGTAGAATTGATAGCTTAGCATACGTACATGATTTGGTTTTATTATCTACCACTGCATTGGGACTTAGAAGGAAAATGAAGTGTTTCGATATTCTTTGCAGAGAGAGAGAAAGCTTAATGTAAATTTAAATAAAACCAAAATTCAGATTTTTGGGAATTCTCCCAGATATGAATCAAAATTTATAATTAAGGGAAAAAAACTAGAGATAGTTAAAAATTATGATTACTTGGGAGTACGATTTTCCTATAACTCAAATTGGACTAAACACATAGAATATATTAAAAATAGGACACAGTCTTCCATAAATGCATTTAAATCATTTCATGTTAAAACAGGGAAGACCTCTATTAAAGGGGTCTTAAGGGTATTAAATACAAACATTAAAACTAGTGTAATGTATGGAGGAGAAGTATGGGGATTTGCTAATAATAACCCATCGGAAACCTTACTTAATAAATTATATCGATATATTCTCATGTTACCTCCAGGAACTCCTAATTGTATTCTTAGATTGGAACTTGGTCAATTTTCTCTGAGCTCCTTAATAAAGGAAAGACAAATTTTGTTTTTGCTTAAAAATCTTTTACTACAGGATTATCGACTGCCCAGAAAGTGTCTTGAGGAGGAGATCAAAATGGAAGAGCTGGGCTTCGTATTTCCTTCTATAAAATTAATTAGGAAAATTATGTTTCCACTGGGTTTGGGACATACTCTTTATGATATATATATAAAGCCTTGGGACGAGATTGTTTCAGTAATTAAATGCAGAATACGAGACTTAGATTCTAATTTAACATTCTCTAAATTGGCTCAGACTAAATTACATAATGATTATAAATGATTTAAAGGTCTTTGGGGTTATGAGCAATATTTAACATATTTAACGTGCCCTAAAATTAGGAGAGTATTTTCAAGATTTAGAACAGAAAGTTATAATGCACAGTTCATTTTATACAGACAGAAAAGAATAATGTTACATCTCCCTTCTGTAAATGTGGCAAATTATGTAAAGATGACTTGAAACATGTCATCTTATTATGTCCTGTTTTCGAACAAAATAGAAGAAAATAGTTGGGCTCTATACTCAGTGGTCTCAATCTTTCTTCAGATGAGATTATTGAATATCTCTTTACTTGTACTGAGAAAATCATCTTACAGAATGTAGCAAAGTTTTTATTAACAACATTTCTTTAATTTGAAACAAATAAGTTATCAAATGAAAGCTTATATTTTTAGGATTTTTAAATGTTTATAAGTAGCCAATTATGTGTCTACGGAATAATTGCACTTTCGTGATTTTTCGATTATAATTTATAAATTGTATTAGCATTGCTGAACAATAAAATTGATGATGATGATGAGGGTGGCAGGGGTACCACTGAACATTAGGCTATATTTTAGATATGCATGACCTGGGTTCCGGGGGTGGGGGGGGCCATTAGCCACCAGGAAAATGTGTTGTTATTACTGGTGGGTTGTTTAGGGACAGGAAAGCCCACTAGCCACCAAGGAACTGTGCTGTAATTACAAGTGGAGTGTTGTGAGGTGGGGGAACCTCTATCCACCAGGACATTTGTGACAACATCCTGGCAGGGTGTTCAGGACGGGGGCATGCTTACAGCCCACAGCCTCTAAAACTTGGTTTGAGGAGGCAGTAAACAGTGTGGCTCTAACAGCTACTTCCCACCTTTCTAAATGTCCTAGCATGCCGATGAACCTACATGCAATGTGCTATCAGTGCTGCTTTGCACTGGTTCACCGGCACACTTTACAGCCTGAGACAGGGGTGGAGGGGGGTGTGGGGTGTGGGGAACACAATCTGCAGTAATTTACAGAGCGCTGATTTATTTAGAGATATGGAGCAATATGATAATAAAAACATGTATTTTTCAATGTAAAACCACTAATTAAGGAAGATTACTTTGGCGGAGGACTTATTTATTTACGAGTTTATGCTGCTTTCCTTTTACTATATCCTTGTTGGTTTTCTTAATAGCATGTGAACTGCTAACACTTGCCTTAAAACTGGTCTTTACAGCTATCCAGAGTGTCGAACTTGATTTAGAGTTCTATAGCAAATTATTTGTTTGTGACTAACTGATGTGATTCATCAAGGCAGAAAAGTGTTATGTTAAGCAGTCTTTCCTTGAAGAGACTTTGTGTTGAAAAGGTGTCAGACAAATCTAATTGACTTCTTTGACTAGGTCATGAAAGCAGTGGTCAAGGGACAGGCAATGGACATACTGCATCTTGAGTTTAGCAGCCTTTGACTCAGTCTCACATGGGGCAATGGTTAAGGAATTAGAGGATCTGGGGGAGGGGGGTAGGATTACAGGATTGGTTAGGAGCTGGCTGGGTTGGAGAACTCAGAGTGTAGTCTTAAATGACACACTCTCAGAGGTAACAGAAGTCACCGGCAGTGTTCAGCAGGGATCAGGTTTAGGCTCAGTACTTTTCAGCATCTTTTGTTTCTGACATCAGGGTATGGAAACAAAGGAAGGTGTGCCTAATTGCAGATGACACAAAAATTCAGGGTGGTGTGAACAGTAGATCTGAGCATAATGCTGAATTCTGCTGCCAGAATTTGTGAGGAATTGCAATTCAGTGATGCACTTGATCGAAGTGCCAGGACTCCTGTATGTAGTCCTTGCTATGGATTGCATTCACCCACTACTATGCACCAGCACTAATGCTTCAGTGCACTTGCACTTTGCACAGCAATCAACTTCGGCTTTGCTGACTTCTGAATGGACATCAATCTGTGTGTGGGTGACTTCCTGTTAGGGTGTGCACAGTCTCCTTGGGTGGCCAATTCAACTTTCCAAATATTTTTCAGCATTCTGAAAAGCACTCCTATGTAAACTGTGGAATAACTTTCCACAGATTTTATAAACTGTGGAATAATTTTCCATAGATTATGTAAACTGTGGAATAATTTTCCACAGAATATGTAAACTGTGGAATAATTTTCCACAGAATATGTAAACTGTGGAATAATTTTCTACAGATTATGTAAACTGTGGAATAGTTTTCTGTGGATTGCAGAAAAGGAATCTATGGCTTATGTAAACTGCAGATTAGTATTTCAAGAAAAACATTCTGCTTTTGAAATTTCACAATTCTGCTACCAATGGAATTCCACAGAATTAGGTGTAATTTCAAAAAATCCAGCAGAATTCTGTTCCTTCAGAATCTGAATGTTCCACACAGCACCAATGAACAGGGATGAGAGTGTTAGGACATTTGGGGGCGCTCTGAAGAGATCGGAGAAATGGTCAAGGGTCTGGCAACTAAACTTCAATGCAAAAAAAGTGCAAAGTTATGTACATAAGGGTTAGGAACGCAAAGACAGAATGCAGAATTGGAGCAGCAGAGTTAGAAAATGCAACAGGGGAGAAGGATCTTGGGGTATTAATAGCAGACAACTTAAATCAGTCAAGGAAGTGCAGAAGAGCAGTGTGGAAGGCAAATTGGATGTTGGGGTGCACAGGCAAGAGGATCAGCAGCAAGAGGAAGGAGGGGATCCTGTCCCTGTACTGATTTGTGGTGTGGACACAGTCAGAGTACTGCATGTAGTTTTGGAGTCTGCACAGAAAAAAAGACAAGTACAGGGTTAAGGCTGTGCAGTGGAGGGCAACAAAAATTACTTGGGGGCAGCAACAGAAGTCCAGTATGGAAAGACTTGAAGACCTCAACATGTATACACTGAAGATCAGAAGGTAGAAGGGGGACATGACTGAAACTTTCAAGTTTCTTCACAGAATAAACAGTGTAGCTAATGAGGAGCTGTTCACAGTGAGCAGAAACTAACACACATCTTGTGGAATTCCATTTATACCACACCAGTGAGGATACATTTTGCCAGATAAAAGCTGTTATTTGCATTGATTACATCTATATCAAGGTAAAAATAAAACATATTTTTAACAGCATTATTGCAACCAGTATAAAAAAATTGCTTTTCCATACAGTTGAAGTATATGCATTCTGTATCGTAAGACCATAAAAATATGTCATTATAACAAATCAAAAGATAAGGTACATTACATAATTAACAATCAATAAAAGATGAACCCTAGCCAGTAATTATCAAAACTCTGTACAGTACAAATCTAAGATAAGAAACATTTAATATATAATGTACTTTGTTTAGAATACCTTTCATGATAGCAGCAAAGAATGGATTCCTTAAAGGTAATGTCACAAACCCATATTTTGTATTTGTTCATAAACCCCAACTAGGGGCTCTCAGTTGAGATTCCAACATACCCAATTTAATCAATTACCATCAGTGACTGAATATACTCAGTTATAACTAATGAACAGGAAGGACCAAATTGAAACTCCCGAACTATTACTTGCTTCTACCTGCTTCATCCGCATTTGCTAACTGCCCACAAGTTAAAACTGTCGTACCTTTTTATAATAACTTGATATATTTGCCAGTGTTTTGTTTGTCCTTGTCAGGTGTCTTTCCTGGCAGTGTATCCAGATAAGGCCTCTAAGTCTACTGCTTTCCATTTTTTATTGTATTGTGTATTAGTGTATTAAAAAATCTACACAGGTTCTGTCCTCTTTCGATGAGATTATGTAACCCTAGTTCTTCAGTATACAGGAGTTGGACATCTCAAGTTTTTGTTAAGTTTACAAGCCTTTTTTTGTATCCTTTCCAACTCACTGGCTTCATCGCTCCCTCAGTCTGAATGCCACACAAGTCATACATATTTTACTGCTCTAACTAAAGGGCTGGATTGCAACTAAGTGACAGGAGTATATAAGACTTTACTAAAGTTTTATATACTCCTGTCACTTAATTGCAACCCAGCCCGCTGTAATACTTTCATGAAGGAAATGCATTGTTTAGACTTTGCAGTGATGGAATCTGCCATGGGTCTTCTGGGTAAGATTTCTTGATGTTGTCACTCTTGATATGTTGAGCTGGGTTTCCTTTCTAATCCCACATGCTTTAATTTTGAAAGATTGCTCTTGTTCTTTACTATTTTTGTTTCCCTTGAACTTTGCATTCTGTTCTTCATTGTCCAGTCTTCCATGTCGTTAAGCCCAGTTTGTAGTTCCTTCTGCTGTACATTTTGAACGGATATCTGGATAGTAGATACGTCTTTTTGTTTTGCAATTAAAATTTTATTCAAAAGTTTTTTTTTTTCCTTACAATACACAGGGTACATTAACAACAATATGTGCATCAAACATATATCCTGGCCTGGGTTTACCCATTGGATGAACAGACTAAAAGAAAGTAAACTAACAGTAGCTTGTACTTATAAGAGTGCAAACTGTAGATAGAGATCCCATAAGAACTGCTGACACCTTGTTGCTCACACCTCAAAGGAAACTTTGAAAAACATAATAATTTGGTACAGCTCAACTTGCATTCAATACATAGTCTATATATTTCTCCTCCTGGTTGCTTATTACTGAGGAACTTTGCATGAATACATGATCTTTATCCCTTAGAGTTCATCTGCCTCAGTAGCTTACTTCCTACTTCAAGTCATAATCTTCTGTTATGACATCACAATCTGTTGCCACAGGAGTACCTGATGTCACAAGCAGTGCATTATGACCCCAGGTAGGGAGAAAGCAACAGGAATATACTCTTCAGAAGCAAAGATTATTTTTTCATGCAAATGACCTCAGTAATAAACAACAGGGAGCAGAAATACAGACCTAATGTGATGTACAAGCTGGACTGTGTCTAAATATTAAGTTTTGTTAATGTTCTCCTGAAGGTGTCAGCTGAAATGATGCTTGATGACATCACAGTGGAGCTATGCAGCATTCTGACCAGAGTAGTGAAGTCAAGTACTCCGTTCCAGCATGCTGCCCCATTGGCATAGTGGTAGCACCACCCCTCATGATGCCAGTGGCCCAGATTCAGGGAAAAGTATGGATCATCAGGGGCACCCACAAAGGAAAGGAGTATTGAGCATCCCTGAGGGTGCTCTCTGCTTTGGAGGGGTGCAAGCCCCTGCTGCTACACTTCCACCTACTAGACCTCAGGTTGTAGTGCAGCAGGAGTGCTCTGTAGGAGGGATGGAAATCTGCCAGGATCTGCAGTAGCATGATCTGGCATGTGTGCACTTGGAACCCCTTGCATGCAGATGTCCACGGGGGGCAGGGACCAGAAACATGGAAATACCCCCACAGTACAGCAGGATCATGGTGGCACGCTCTGGCTCTGGCCCCCAGGACTGGCTTCCTCCACCTTGAGGTCCCTAGGCAAGGAGGACTGCTACCTCTCCAGGCAGTAGCCAGGCCTAGCAAGCCCCACGGGGGGGGGAGCAGGCCAGTGAATGTCAAGAGGGTAAGTGACTGAGAAGAGGGGGTATGAGACTGGTTGACTGCCACTGGAAGGGGGTAATTCTGGGAGACCACTGGCATAAACAATAAATTAAGAAAAGGTAAACAGTTACAGCTTCATAAAAGAGCTAATGTCTGGTAAAAATGGGGAATCCAATGGCCTGACTCAGTGTGTGCCATTTATTTTCATTTTTAACTGGGCAGGACCTTCATAATTCACACATAACTTTACCATTTGAGAGTTATGGTTCTGCCCCTTCACTCATGAAGATCAGTGGTGTATTCTGAGTCCAGGCACTGCGTATTTGTATATATACTGCTGTGTCTGTGGGTGGAATTCTAAAGGATTTTTGCATTTCATACAGTGGAAAGTCCAATAAATTTTGGCCAGGCAGAATAGCAACTCTTCAAGAATTACACCAGCAGAATACAAAATTAGCAAACCCCTAGACTCTACAGCTGGAGATTTATGAGGTGAGCAAGGAGGAAATAAAAGTGCATCTTGAGAACCCCAAAATGAAAACTCCTTTAGAAATGAAGATGAACATATGTGCGCACATACTGACCCAACACACACACACACACACACACACACACACACGCACACACACACATCAAAACTGTTATGTGCACAGCCTTAGTGCTTGCCAAATGGTTTCTTTTTGTGTGTGGGTTTTGCCATCCAGTCATCCTTTTCCAAGATTTATCCCTTTGACAGTTCCGATAAGCCTTCACTCTAGTACTGAAATATTGGCATTTATAAATCTCTTGACATTTGTGCTGGGAGGCTGTTCATTGAGTCTGTAGATAATCTCCATTACTGGAAGGAATTACGGATTTCCACATGCACGGTTCTAACAATCTCCCCACTCCCTGCATTGCCATCGCGTTACAAGTCTGAGTGAGCATGATCACATTCTTTGCCTTTTGATGAGGCATCAGTGAAGATGCATTCGGTGTTACTCATGCATCAGCCACTCGGAAAGGTTGTATTTCTGAAGCCCATAATCTGAAAGGTGATAACACACAGTTTTTAGTCCTTATTGAACTTTTCACTGAGAATTTGAACACCTACTATAAACCATTAGATATGGACAGAATCTGTTAAGCACCATTGCTGGGATTTAAACCCTTATAATCATTGAGGCTAGACAGTTTAGTACAGGGGCAAACAGAGTTTTAATTAGCAAGGGGCAGAACTAGTTGTAACCCCCCCAACCCCCACCAAACCTGTCTGGTTCTAAATGTTAGACTCAAAAGGAAACTCCCTTTAAAGAAAGTTTACTGACTAAAATGCTGACATGCACTTAACATGCAACTAACATGTGGTTAATATGTAAATTAAGCTAACTGATACTTTTGCACACAAGAACCTTTTCAGTTTCTAAGTAGAACAGGATATGGCTTGCTTATTTAGATCTTAACCCAACTAGCAGTGCTGGGACTCAAATCCCCACCATCAACTAGAGTGCCAATACAGGGGCATGTCATGATCAGATCACGGACCAACTAGTAGTTCTGGGATTCAAATCTCCTAACCATCAGAGTTCAAATCCTATCTATCCAGCAGCACCGGGATTCAAACACCTAACCACCTACAGGGTTCAGTACAGTGACACATGGAGCTCAGATCTCAGCCAGACTAGCAGTGTTAGGATTCAAACCCCTAACTATCATCTCTAGATGTTTACTACAGAGGTACATGGAGTTCAGATCTAAACTTGACCAGTGGTGTTGGGATTCAAACCCTTAACTAGCAAGTCTGAAAAGGGATATAATGTGGCACAAGGAGTTCAGATCCTACCCAGACAGCAGTGTTGGGATACAAACCCTTAACTTTTGACTCTAAATGATTTAGTATAGAGGTACATGGAGCTCAGATCTCAGCCTGACTAGTGGCATTGGGATTCAACCCCTATCAACTCTAGAAGATAAATACCATGGCACAAAGAGTTCAGATGCTACCCAGCCAGAAGTGTTGGGATTCAAAACCCTTAACTTTTGACTCTAGATGGTTTAGTATAGTGACACATAGAGTTCAGCTTTCAGCATGATTAGTGGCACTGGGATTCAGCCTCTAATTATCAACTCTAGAAGGTAAATGCTGTGGTACAAGGAGTTTAGATCCTGCCTGCCCAGCGGTGTTGGGATTTACACTCTTGCTCTAGATGGTTTAGTACAGAGGCACATGGAGTTCAGATCTCAGCCCAACTAATGGCGCTAGGATTCAGACCCCTAACCATCAAGTTTTGAAGGTCGTTACTGTGGAACAAAGAGTTCACATCCTACTTGGCCAGCAGTGCTGGGATTTGAACCCTTAACTATCTACTCTGGAGGCAGTATAGCGCAGTGGGTTAAGGCTCTGAGCTGCAGATCTATAGACCTGGGTTTGAATCCCACAGCTGCCTAGGTGCATACTGTGTGATCCTGAACAAGTCAGTTAATTTCCTTGTGCTCCCAGGTCATGTCTGGAAACAAGGTTCGGCTTAGTGTGTTACTCCTGCTTAAACAATGTTCCCTTTCCCTTGCCCTTCCCTACTCTAAATGGTTTTGGATAGAGGAGTTCAGATTGCAGTCTGACTAGCAGTACTGAAATTCAAATCCTTAAAGCTCTGATGCTAGCTAGGGTTAGTAATGGAGCAGAATCCACAGTGTGGAACAGGCAGCATAGACAGTGCAGTACAAGACACGACTCAAAATGACCAGAGTGCTGATGCAAGTTAGAAAAAAAGTAACAAAAGGCACCACAGGTATTAGAAAGTATAGAAATTTAATCAGTGTATAAAAATTGCACAGCTGCCCAGCAATACAGGAAACAAACCTCAACTAGTTTCGCACACACCGTGCAAGTTTGAGCAGGCTGTGTTGGCAGTGCCATATTAGACATAACTGAAAGAATCAGACCATCTCAGGGGAGGCCAACAGGCAGTTTGTGGTAATATTGCCAGATAGTAGGAAAAAAAAAAAGAATGAAAACCGATATTTGAGATAAGCTCTAGATTGGTGATAAACTTAAGGTATGAGGAAAGGGGTACTGTACAGTATGTCCTAAGTAACGGACAGGCTGAGTTTACAGATCCCAACTGAATTGGCAGGGCTGAGATTGAACTCATAATTAAAGAATATTTAATTTGGTACTCTAGTGAAGATTCCGGCTCCAGATGTGGGTGCAAGTCAGTTATTCCTTGGGATGGGTTGTTCTGGTTTGGGTTCATTTCAGTGTAAAACTAAACCTAAAATGGATTAAAATGATTCTGTGACTGACTGGATTATTGAATATTTTATCTATAAAAAAAAAAGAACAAGGTTTTTGTAGAAAATATCTCTGCAAGACAAGGACCAGAAACAAGAACACCCTACCCCAACAAGCATTCAGTCAATGTTCTATTTCTAATATCCCTAGACCCAACCCCAGTACGCCAAACCATAATTACCATTACCATATGCATATTCACAGCTGTATATTATTTCTATATTGACAGGTGCATTAAACAGATGCTGTTTAAATGTTAATAGTATCACATGTCAAATCACAACTCATTACGACGTAATACAATCAAAATGAGAATGTTTTCACACTGCATATAAAAACGCAGGTAACCCAACGGAGTGTATTCTTAAACTCAGTGCATTCAAAATAACTCGGCCAGATATATAAATTCTCTTTACTTGACATGGAAGAGACAACATTTAATAGCTGCACGATGGTGGCCCACTGTGGAGTAAAAGGCTCTAGAAGGAACAGAAGAAGATAAATCCTGAGGAAGCACTCCGAAGAGCATTAAAACTTAAAAGTAATGCAGTCAGTTTCATTTTAACCCGGCTTGATAGCCAGTGAAGATCAGTAAATATAAGAGTCACATTTTCAGAATTAATCCAACAGCACATTCATCTTTCCCTTCCAATCTTGGAAAAACTGAAGGCCAAAAAGGCCCACCAGTAGAGAGTTGCAGTAGTCCAGACATATGAAATAAGCAGTGTAAACCTCCCCAACTTCAAGAGTCTTTGATTAAAAAAAACACATAGTTTTGAAAGCAAGACTTTTTAATAGAAAATGGCAGGAAAAAAACAAGATATTTCCGTGAAAAAATGGCAATGTATATATATATATATATATATATATATATATATATATATATATATATATATATATATATATATCTATGTATATATATATATATATATATATATATATATATATATATATATATATATACGCACACACACACACGAGACAGAGAGAATAAATGATGGAAAACAGTAGTGGTAAATAGGCCACTGAGAGGCTGCAAATTAGTTCATAGACCAGAGTCCAAAAGGCAAGTGAATTGAGCTTTTTAGCTACCCAAGATGGCATTAGTTCATGATTACACAGTCCTTCTCTATTACTTATTTTGTATAATACATTTGGTTAGTAGAAAAATGGCTTTAACTTTTTGTTAAGGGACACAGCAATGCTGGCATAGAGAGTGCCAATATTAGGGTGATGCCAACCCTGCATCACATGACCTTTGCAACCCAAGGAACAACACACTATTGATTTGTCAAGGGTTCAGAGACGACTTTTCCTTTCTTTGTATGATTTGCATTTTAACATAGGTTTTGGCATTTAATTTCCTTATTTTTTAAGAAAGATATTTAAAAGCATCTTCATAGGGATGCTCATTGTGCCATACCTGAAGCTTGCTTTGAGAGTGGGCCACTCATGGAGCAGCTATATAATGATGCTCACTGGGCCACACCCAAAGAAAGTTATGTAAGGCAGCATGTGTTAATGGCTAGGCACACGTCTAACAAATATGGTGGACTTCTTCAATTGGGTAACCAGAACAGAGGACCAAGGTGGCACAGTGGACGTGAATTACATAGACTTTATCAAAGCTTTTGACACTGTTCCCCACAGATTAGCCAACAAACTAGAGTACACAGGCACAGATCATAAAATGGTCAGCCGGATTAAGAACTGGCTTCAGGATAGGTCACAGGGGCTTCCACAGTGGTGTTAAATAAATGTGAACAATAGTTCATTAATGCGTTTATGTTTTCTTCTTTTGTGAGCGCTACCTTTTGGAATCTATGATTTTTTTAAGGGTGTCTCCCTTGGTTGCGAACCCCTCTTTACAAGCGTGACCTTTTGCAGTTTGGATCTAGGTCACAGAGAGTCCGGGTCAATGGGGCATTATCAGAGGAGGGCAGAGTAACCAACAGTATTTCACAGGGGTCAGTACTTGGTCCAATCCTCTTCAACATATTCATCAGTGACATTGCTGATGGACTTGAGGAGAAGGTCTGCCTGTTCCCAGATGATACAAAACTCTGCAACAGGGTAGACAGATGAAGGTGCCTCTGGGATGGAAGCCAATCTCAAGAAATTAGAAGAGAGGTCAAGAATATGGCAGTTAAAATTTAACGCCAAGAAGTGCAAGGTGATGCACAAGGGTAAACGTAACCCAAGAAAGACATACACACTGAATGGGTATCAATTAGAAGAATCAAAGATGGAACGGGACCTCGGAGTAATTGTTACCGATGATCTGAAAGTAGGGAAATAATGTGAAAAAGCAGCACAGAAGGCTGCAGCATCCTCAGCTGCATAGGTAGAGGGATTACGAGCAGGAAGCACGAGGCAATCATCCTGCTGTACAGGTCCGTGGTCAGGCCATACCTGGAATACTGTGTGAATTTCTGGAGGCCCACCTAAGAAAGGACATTGACCACTTAGAAAGGGTTCAGAGAAGGGCCATTAAGATGGTGCCGGGTCTGCATCAGGAACAATATGAAACAAGACTCAGTGAATTGAACTTATACTGTTTAGCGCAAAGAAGAAATAGGGGGGGACATAACTGAAACATTCAAATATATAAAGAGAATCAACACAGACCAGACAGGAAACCTATTGCAGGAAAACAAAACAAAGCGTACATGGGGGCACAATCAATGCCTAGTGTGAGGCAGATTTAGGGCCAATATAAGGAAATACTTTTTCACAGAGAGGGTAAAAGAACCATGGAACAGCCTGCCCTCAGAGGTGATAGCATTGAAGACAGTACAGGAAGTCAAACTAGCATGGTACAGGCAATGCGGGTATTTGAAGGGGTAATAAAACAGGGAGGGGGTAGAAATTTTGGGGCAGACTAGATGGATCATGCGGTTCCAGTCTGTCGGCTTCTTCTTATGTTCTTATGTAAAAGGCCTTGAGGGCCACTCATGAAGCAGCTGCATAATTACACTCACTAAGCTAGACCTATACCTTGCTTCATGAGTGGTCCTGTGGGCCACTTCCAAACATGCACTGCACCAGACCTGCAGCTTGCTTTGTGAATGGACCTGCAGGCCACTACCAAAGCAGTGGCATGGTAACATTCACTGCACCAGACCTGTAGCTTGCTTTGTGAATGAACCTGTGGGCCACTACCTAAGCAGTGGCATGATAACATGCACAGTACCGCACCTGTAGCTTGCTTTGTGAATGAACCTGTGGGCCACTACCACAGCAGCGACATGGTAATATTCACTGCACCAGACCTGTAGCTTGCTTTGTGAATGAACCTGTGGGCCACTACCTAAGCAGCGACATGGTAACACACACTGCACCAGACTTGTAGCTTGCTTAGTGAAAGGACCTGCAGGCCACTACCAAAACATCTGCATGGGAACATGCACTGCACCAGACCAGTAGCTTGCTTTGTGAATGAACCTGTGGGCCACTACCAAAGCAGCTGCATGGTGACATGCACTGCACCAGATCTTTAGCTTGCTTTGTGAATGGACCTGTGGGCTACTACCAAAGCAGCGGCATGGTAACACGCACTGCACCAGACCTGCAGCTTGCTTTGTGAATGGATCCGCAGGCCACTACCAAAGCAGAAATACCAAAGAACACTGCAAACAGCTGCATCCAGTCAGTGCTGCACTCCCGGAGGTAGCTCACCTCCACAAAAACACACAGTCCAGAGTAGTAGTGCGCGCACAAGGTTTACCTCATAAGCTTGAAACAAAAGATGACCAAAAAATCACAATTACGAGAAAACTGTAAATAAAGAGTGTTTTACTCATATCTCTTCATGCTGCAATGCCTTTACAGAATCAGCAAGTGCATCCAAATGCAGACTAGATGGATCACGCGGAGCAGGCTAGATGGATCACGAGGTCCCAGTCTGCCGGCTACTTCTTATGTTCTTATGTAAATGGCCTTGAGGGCCACTCATGAAGCAGCTGCATAATTACACTCACTACGCTATACCTATACCTTGCTTCATGAGTGGTCCTGTGGGCCACTTCCAAACACGCACTGCACCAGACCTGCCGGTTACTTTGTGAATGAACCTGAGGACCACTACCAAAGCAGTGACATGGTAACATGCACTGCACCAGATCTGTAGCGTGCTTTGTAAATGAACCTGTGGACCACTACCTAAGCAACAACATGGTAACACACACTGCACCAAACTTGTAGCTTCCTTAGTGAATGGACCTGCTGGCCACTGCCAAACCAGCGGCATGGTAACAAGCACTGCACCAGACCTGTAGTTTGCTTTGTGAATGGACCTGCTGGCCACTAGCAAAGCAACTGCATGGTGACGTGCACTGCACCAGACCTGCAGCTTACTGTGTGAATGAACCTGTGGGCCACTACCTAAGCAGCGACATGGTAACACACACACTGCACCAGCTCTGTAGCTTACTTTGTGAAAGGACCTGTGGGCCACTACCTAAGCAATGACATGGTAACATGCACTGCACCAGACCTGTAGCTTGCTTTGTGAATGGACCTGCTGGACACTACCAAAACAGCTGCATGGTGATGTGCACTGCACCAGACCTGCAGCCTGCTTCATGAATGGGCCTGTGGGCCAGTACCTAAGCAGCTGCATTGTGATTCTCACTGCACCAGACCTGTAGCTTGCTTTGTGAATGGACCTGCGGGTCACTTATGAAGCAGTTGCATGGTAACATGCACTGCACCAGACCTGTAGCTCACTTGCTTTTTGAATGGACCTGTAGGCCACTACCTAACCAGCGGCATGGTACCATGCACTGAACCAGACCTGTAGCTCACTTGCTTTATAAATGGACCTGCAGGCCACTATCAAAGTAGCGGCATAGTAACATGCACTGCACCAGACCTGTAGCTCACTTGCTTTGTGAATGGACCTGCAGGCCACTACCAAACCAGCGGCATGGTAACATGCACTGCACCAGACCTATAGCTCACTTGCTTTATGAATGGACCTGCAGGCCACTACCAAAGTAGCGGCATAGTAACATGCACTGCATCAGACCTGTAGCTTGCTTTGTGAATGGACCTGCAGGTCACTACCAAAACAGCGGCATGGTAACATGCACTGAACCAGACCTGTAGCTTGCTTTGTGAATGGACCTGCAGGCCACTACTAAAGTAGCGGCATAGTAACATGCACTGCACCAGACTAGTAGCTTGTTTTGTGAATGGACCTGCGGGCCACTCCCAAAGCAGCAGTATGGTAACATGCACTGCACCAGACTTGTAGCTCGCTTTGTGAGTGGACCTGCAGCCTACTATCAAAGCAACGGCATGGTAGCACACACTGCACCAGACCTGTAGCTCACTTGCTTTGTGAATGGACCTGTAGGCCACTACCTAACCAGCGGCATGGTAACATGCACTGGACCAGACCTGTAGCTCACTTGCTTTATAAATGGACCTGCAGGCCACTATCAAAGTAGCGGCATAGTAACATGCACTGCACCAGACCTGTAGCTCACTTGCTTTGTGAATGGACCTGCAGGCCACTACCAAACCAGCGGCATGGTAACATGCACTGCACCAGACCTATAGCTCACTTGCTTTATGAATGGACCTGCAGGCCACTACCAAAGTAGCGGCATAGTAACATGCACTGCATCAGACCTGTAGCTTGCTTTGTGAATGGACCTGCAGGTCACTACCAAAACAGCGGCATGGTAACATGCACTGAACCAGACCTGTAGCTTGCTTTGTGAATGGACCTGCAGGCCACTACTAAAGTAGCGGCATAGTAACATGCACTGCACCAGACTAGTAGCTTGTTTTGTGAATGGATCTGCGGGCCACTCCCAAAGCAGCAGTATGGTAACATGCACTGCACCAGACTTGTAGCTCGCTTTGTGAGTGGACCTGCAGACTACTATCAAAGCAATGGCATGGTAGCACACACAGCACCAGATCTGTAGCTTGCTTTGTGAGTGACCCTTTAGGCCACCCATGAAGCCGCTGAGTAGTGACACTCACTTCACCAGATCTGCAGCTTACTTCGGGATGTATGTGAAACAGCAGTTCTGTTTTACGCTGGAGGGTGGACCTTAAGCTTAAATCATGTCAGGTCCTGTAGGCCCTACTTGAAGTAACACACCCATTGGACAGGCACTCATTTTGTCAACTGGATATTCATGAGTAAGGTTCTGAGTATCTCGCCCCTCAAACATTGGAGAAAAAAATATTAAAAAATGTAAAAAGTTATGACCTTCATTCAGAATAATTTTCTTATGACTTCTCAAAACTGTCAGAAAAAAACACACTTTAGAACATGCACAGTGTACATTTCATTAGAGTTTTTTTGTAAGGCCAATAACTTTATTTTTTAATTCTTTTTTTTCCAAACTTGAAGGTTGGAATTCCTAACCCCACACACACACTCTCAGTTGTATTTTTTTTTTTTACAAATTGTCGCTAAATCCAGTTTTGGACACTGCTTTATTTGCAATTTAAAAAATGCGTAAGTCACAGTTTCAGGACTTAGATTTTTTTATAATTTTTTTCATTCCTGCCAATAGAGAAGTATGTTAAAGGACTTGCCTTGAGAGATGATAATGTGGGCACCTGTGGGGGGAGGAAGGTGATGTGGGTGCTAGAGGGTAGGCCATGGTGTTGGGTTCAAAGACTAGGCAGGCAGGTAGGGGCATATTGGTGACAGGTTGGCCACCTGCAATCAATGACTTTAAGTACTGAGCAGGAGGAGAAGAAGGTACCAGTTGGGAGAGTCCCGTGCTGGCAGAAGGGAGAGGCTCCTGGCCGCCTGCAATGTAAACAAAAGGGTGGGCCATTTTCAGGACTCTAGACTGCATTAAATTGCAGGTTTATTTTTGTTAATATAAATTTTTATTAACGTTTTCAAGGGTCTACAGCAATTTATGAAATTCTGTAGAAGCTGTAATTATGGTTCTACAAATACATATCACTGTACCAATATAGGCATCTTTGACAGCCTCAACATCTGACAAGGAGTGGGTACAATCTCTGTGACACAGAGCGAGGAGGTCCCACAAACTGCAAGGAGAATCTAGTCCTTGAGATGGTTCCATCATGTGCACCTGAATTCAAATGTCTTATTGGTTACCAATGGTAGAGGTGGGGTGAGGAGCGGCCCACTGATGGGGAGTGGGCAAATACCCAGTCACTTTAGTCATATTGAAGGAGAAAAGATGGAGAGTGGAGGAGGTCAGAGGGCTCACCAATCCTAAATGATGGCACCACTGTTGGGTCTTTACTCTTAATGTAGAAGAGCCAGTTATTCTATCACGAAGGAACGCCCTCCTCCCAGCTGTTAAGGAAGAAGGTGAAGTATAAATTTATCCAATAAGCTTATGCCATGAGGCAGTGTCCAGGAGCTGTTCATCAGCCAGAAGCGTGAAATAGATTTTTTTGCCTTGGTAAGTAAGATACTGAGCAAATGGCATGAGTTAGAATCTTAGCAACCCCTCAGATATTGAAGGAAAAGAAGCATTTCCATAGGCAGATCAGAGAGGTCTGCCATAGATCCCTGAGAGTTCCTGTTCCAATTCTACAAGGAAGGGGCAAAGCACCGGGCAGGGCAACATAATGTCAGTGTGGGTTGCTCGTCCCTCTCTGCAGCTGCACCAGTAGGAAGCAGAGTGTGTGAGGGAGTAGAGTGCCATAATGATTGGGTTTTGAAGTATCTAATAAGCTGTTTCTGGCTATACTTCCTCTACTGGTGTGAGCTGATCATCTTAACCATAGCCAGGCACACTCGCTGCCAAGTGTCTGGTATTATAGAGGTTCCCATTTCCTCCTCCCATTTTTGTGCTATGTCCATGGAGGTTTCTCCCATTGATGAAACTGGGTCCCACACACAACTGGGGTATGTTAGCTTTACCTCTTATGAGGTAGCAACAGACCAGTGCCCTCTCATGAGGACAAGAATGATATCTTATACTGATTCAGATGTAAACATTTGTCTAGAAGATGATTTCTGTCCTGGTGAAGCCTTGACAGCATGCCCAACACAGCGATTAATGGTCCCATGATGCCTCAAACTCAGTTTTAGGCTTTAAAGTAAATATGTGTGATTCGGAAAGATGAACAGAAACCAAATTGGATATTTTTTCTCTCCTAGCATTCTTTTGTTGATTCTACACTCTACTGTTCTAGGTAACTGCCTCTTCAGTATGTTACATGTTCTAAATAGCAGATCAGATGTACAATATCAGTCCTTGCTGTAGTGACCTATGTGGGCATGAGAACCCATGTGCTACAGCTTACAGGTGGGTCTAATGAAAGGTATCACAATGTCACATTTTTTTTGTTCATTCACACAGGGATCAGACGGACTTTGAATATTCTTCTTGTCAAATGCTAAGGACTGCTTCATCAAAGAGCTGGCTTATCCTTCCCCAGGGAAGGTTCAGTCTTACAATTTTAGGAAGCTGAAAGAACAGTAACCTTGTCAAGGGCACACCCTTCACTCTGAATAATCTTCTCAGTTCACTTCATATTTATGATCAATTTCCTGTGGGTTTCAGCAGAAACAAAGATTGTTTTTCTTGCCAATGGTTGGGAGTCATTACTCAGCTTAGTGAAGGAATTTGCTGGGAGTTGAACTCCTTGTATCTGATTGCTACAGTGCATTCCCTAGTTGTGTCACTGCAGACTTGACATACTTTATATGCATACTGTACCTCTCTGCTTTAATTCAATCAAGCTTTTTATCTTCCTTCTACCAGATCCCCTGCCTCCATTAGACCATTTCCAATCACCTCCCGGTCCAAACAGAACTCCACCTCTGTACATGTTCCTCCATGACTCTTTCTATATGGCTGGGATGTTCGAGGGGGACCTCCTTGCTCCCCCAGATAGAAAGGGATAGCCAGGGGCCTGAAAGTGCAGAGGCCATCACTGTACTGGCGGCAGTGTTTTCCTGCATTGCACCTCAGTTCTCGGCTCCTTCCCCCTTCCCCTCCTCTGACATCAGTTGTAGCCATTGATGGCCTTGTGCACATGTAGTGATGTCCTTGTGAAGGAGCAAGCTCCACTGGCCCATCACGGGGTATCAGTACAGTGGTGACACCTAGATAACTCCTCCTTGGTCTGGAATACAAACACACTGTCATGGGCAGAACTTCCCCAGCCCTAGCCTCTCCAGTGTCCTAGATCTGCTCCAAATCTAGGTCACCAGCAGGGAAGTGCATTGCACTACTATGTACTCAACCATCGAGCTGCACTACCACTCAACCTTTCTGAAACCCCTCAAGATTGACATTGTCCCTCAAAATGTAGGAAAAAGTACCAAGTGGGGGACACATCACCAATTCATGAAAACAGAGGCTTAAACTATTGCAGAAATTTTAGAACTTGATTTTCATAATATTTCCTGCTGATTGAGCATCAATGATATTGAGTTTCATAATTCTTACCTTGTGGGTTGGTCTCAAGCTGTCCGGATAGGTAGTTCAATTTCATCTCTGCTCCCCATCTGCTTGGTGTCACTCATGGGTCTGTCCTGGGTCCTATTCTCTTTTCCATATTCTTAAATTACTTCTACCTCTATTTGTCTTCGTTCAATCATATGTATTCTGATGATACAGTACTTTTTGCATCTGGCTTCTCTTCCTATGATCATATCTCACAATCGCAGCTGGAATTTGACAATATTCAGCGTTGGTTCCAGTTTAACCAGTTAACCCTCAATGCCACAAAAAGCAGTCTCTGTGACTTTTGGCACCCATCTGAGGCTTTCCAGATTCACCCCCTCTCTCTGTATTCCACACTATGGATGGTGCTATGATTGAGGATGTGTCCTCTTTTAAGGACCTTGGAATTTGGTTTGACTGTCACCTTGGTTTTTCAGTTCATATTGATGCTCATTCACCCAAAGCTCCACCCCAAACGTGGTGCTCTGTACAAGTACAAAGCAAGTATTCTGCTTACTGTACAATGGGGGATTGTTTTAAAGATGATTCTCCTTATCATTGATTATGGTGACTTGGTCTATAGTGGTGCACCCAAATCCTGCCTTACCAGATGGGACCCCCTCTTTCACTCTTTCTGTCATTTTGTATTAGACTGTTCCCCTTGTACCACCATTGTTCACTTTACTTTGCCCTGTCTCTCCCCCTCTCTTGATGCCAGGTGCCTTTCCCATTGTGTTTCCTTTATTTCTAAATTTGGGTTTGGTGGTCCATCCTATCATACATCTCTCTTATCCTCTCCCCGTTTCTAGCTACCATCTCCGTAGTAATACTTCACATTCCCTCCTTATTCCTACTAGAAAAACTACTACTAGTCAATCGTCTTTCTCTTATCATTTCCCTAAGTGCTGATCCCCTCTTCCACTTTCAATTTGCTCTGCTTCTTCTGCTTTCTCCGTAAAGTCTCTTTTTTATGACTTATTCCTTCTTCTTGCAACTGTCATTGACCCTTACTCTATATTGCACTTTATACTAATCCCCTTCCCCAATAGTTTGGCTTTTTCTATTCACTGTTCATTACTAGCAATGTATTACCCTTGCCACCAAGTCTCAATTTATATCTAATGTGCATATTTTATACTGTTGTTTTTGCTTCTGTTTTATTGTATTGTTTATCATACTTCCACTTCCCCTTTCCCCAGGACACATCTGGAAACTAGTTATTTTCAGCTCAGTAGGTCTTTCCTGGTGAAACTTTTGAACTAACTAACTAAATAGTGGATTTCTGTGGGACAGTATTGGAAGACAGTCTGGAAGGCAGCATTGCCTAGGAGTTAGAGCACATAGCTGTGATCCTGGAGACCTGGATTTGAATCCAACCACTACTACTTTCTCTGTGACCATAAGCAAGTTACTTAACTCTCAGGCTGCTGAAAGAATTGGAACGTATAGGAATTTTGGACTGATATATCACATGGCAGCCATGCAAGGGTAACATCAATATTAGTAAAGCGGCATCGTATAGTTTTTTTAAGCAATAAGGTATGACCAGGGGTTATGTTAATGTTCTAATTAATCACCCCTAGGGGTGTAATGTGGCACGAGATGCAACTAAGTGCCACATTCCCCCAAGGAGTGATTCATTTGAATATTAACATAACCCTTGGTTATACCTTATTGTTATTATAAAATGTTAAAAAAAACTGGCTTTTAAGATGCTTTGTAAAATGTTTAATTTTATTATAAAAGGGGATTTTTAAAATAAAGTAGTCCTTCCGGCTTCTTAGCAAACAAGCCGATTCTGACAGCAGAATGTAAATTGCTAGGTGTGCTGAGACCAGCTGGTGTCCTTGTTGATATCGCATGCATTGCTGTGGTTTATTCTTCCATGCCCTCACAACTCCCAGAGTTAAATTTCCTTTTCTTGTCCCCCTTTATTTTTTTTTTTTAAGACTGTCACCTTTGTGCCCCCATAAAGCTTTTCTAAACCTCCACGTAACTGAACTCCTTAGTGAGCACAGCTGCAACTGACCAGTTTCATGGTTCTGTACTGTTGGTATGCCGATGTATAGAATGCGCATGCATGGCCAATGTGAACTCTTGCTTGCCACAACTGTTGTTAACCTGCACGTCTGAGAGCACTGTGTTCGCTGCTTCAAAGCAAGTCCCACAGACAGAACAGACAGGAGGATGGGCGGACTGACAGGTGGACTATTAGATAGGAAGGGGAGATAATCAGGCAGCATGCAGGCAGGCAGACATATGATCAGATGAGCGGGTGGACAGTAAGGCAACCGGGCAATCAAGCGGGTGAGGGTAAATTATATCAGCACAGCCTGCATTCAGTCTTGGCACTCAGAATGTAGTCTGTGTTGATGAGAGAAATAACAAATGTACAGTTCAGTTGGGGGTAGTGTAAAGTAGGGATCAGTAAGAAGATAACTTATGGCCCAGTGGCACTGAGGGTTGAGGCACTGGACGCCACACCTCGCACCACGCCGGTGACCCGGGTTCAGGAACGAGCCCAGGCCACAGGGGGTCGGCAGGGGAGGAAGAGATTGAGCATCCGCAGGACTGGTCTCTCTTCCGGTGGCCCCAGGGACTCTGCCCACATCCCAACTGCCGGCCCAATACACCCAGGATCGTCCTCTACCCCCGACCCGACGACCGGTCAGGTAGGCACTTCATACTTAAGGAGTTACCACCGCGAAGGGCGGAATCAGCCCTGGAGATGGTACCGGGGGTCGAACCTGCCTGGGGGTCATTCGGAGGAGGGGATCATGGGAGAGGCGAGGGTTCAGGCTGGGAGTAGGGCGGTTATCATGTGGGTACTCCTGAAGGATGCCCGAAAGAGTGTGTAAAAAAAGTACAAAAATAAAAAATAAAAAAAAGAAGATAACCTATATGATCTCAGGGCTGGGGTGGGGGTTACCATGGCCATTCAGCAAAGAGATCAAAATTAAGACAATAAATGAATGTTTCAATTCTGACAGCATAGGCATTTAAATCTTTGTTTAAATTTAAACCATTCTTCCAGTGACCATCTCCAGTGTAACCAACTAATCAATATGAGAGTAGAGGAGCACAATTTTTTCATAGTGGGAGTACTAATGGCAGCATATAATTCTAAAAAAATAATTTTAGAAACTGTAGGAATTTATTTTTTAAATCAGTACACCAGTAATCAGGCCATTCAAATATACTAACCATTGATTAACATGGGCTGTTTGAATGACATTAGCCAATCAGAATTTAGTATTTCTGAGACTCTCCTTATAATAACCATTAATATATGTCTGACATAATTGAATTCATCATCAGTATATTAATATTTCTCTAGGATGTTTTTAAAAAGCATTTATTACCAATTTTATAAATAATGACTCAAGTCAATAAAGATGGCCATCACTGGCAGTTTTTTTTTTTTTAAACCCTTCACTTGAGGTTACTTTTTGATTTTACATACTGGATTCATACTCTAAATGTATTAGGTGAGTGCTAGTGCACATTTCTGATGATACATAACCTAATACCACACCAACATGTTTAATTTATTCACAGTGGGCATGTCCAGAAAATGGAGACTTTTAAAAATCTTAAAACCCCATATGCCAGTTCAGGAGTGAAAATACAATGAAAAGAAAAATAGATATATAAAAACACAGAAACATGGAAAAATGATGGCATAAAAACACCATTGGTCCATCTTGTCTGTCTATAATGCCTTATCCTACCCCAAGATCTATTGTCTAAGCTGGATTTGTGCCCATGCTATCACACCCCCACTTTACCTGCCTCCCTGGGACAATAATATAGAAAATAATTGATAGGCAAGTGTGTGTTATGGATTTTTTTTACACACCCAAGGTGTGTGATGACCGTAAAACCTCGAGGCGGCTCGAGAGAGGTTTGATATCACACGAGGGAATATAAAAAATCCATAACACACACTTGCCCATCTTTTATTTTTTATAATTACTGGTATTTTGCACTGTTCGCACAGCTTTGCGTGGTTGTGCAACTTTGCGTGGCTTTGCGCGGGTTGATATGACTTGTCATATCAAGTCACAGGTTGATATGACTTTTTATAAGTCTCAAAAACGGGTTGATATTGGGGGTCACCAGTTATTATAAACCCTTCACTCTCTCCCAACTGTGCTTGAAGCCATTCATTGTTCTGGCACCCACCACCTCAGCTGGCAGACTGCTCCATGATTCAGCCACCGTCCATGTAAAATAGAACGTTCTCGCTCCCTCCTGACCTTCCCACACACTGGCTTCCACTCAGGACCCTGTGTTCCAGATTTGCTACACCTAGTGAACAGTTCCTCACATTTTACCATGTTTCTTCCTCCCAGAACTTGAAGGTCTCTTTCATATTGTCCCTCTCCCTTGTGGTCTCCAGCAATTACCTGTTCCATGCCCTAAGCCGATCCTCGTAGGATCTGTCCTGCATGTCAGGAATTATTTTACTTTATGCTTTACTGTTTCCAGCCTGTCCCTGCCTTTCTTTGAAGGGACACTGTCAACCCCCTTAAGCCTCAAAGTGTCCCTAGCTGACAAAACACATTCTGAGTGTTCACATTATGTAGAGACTACTGATGTAGCTGGAAGCTTGATTCTGATTTCTTTTTGTCTTTTAAAAAGTGAAAAACAGATGGCCCACTATACTGGTGTTACCACACAAAAACACGCTTGTTTACATTCCTTGATCAACTCCCACTGCATCTTCCCTGGACTTAGGAACACCCCGCAATGCAGTCTAGACAATCATTATGCAGTTGGAGTAGAGGAGACTACTGCATCATGAATGGCTGCACTATTTGGGGGGGTGCTCCCAATGCTCAGGATGTATACAATAGGAGTAGATTATGGATCTGAAACAAAACAAGGTTGGGTATTACTATACACTAGCATGCATTTCAGTTCTACTAAGCAAGGAGGCAGATAAAACAACCATCAACATCAATGAATTTTAGAGGATGTAAGCAATCAT
Organism: Neoceratodus forsteri; assembly: GCA_016271365.2. Taxonomy (NCBI): domain Eukaryota; kingdom Metazoa; phylum Chordata; order Ceratodontiformes; family Ceratodontidae; genus Neoceratodus; species Neoceratodus forsteri. Next base: position 1,114,718,544 of record CM028129.1, on the reverse strand, counting down.
AAAATATGAGGTTTTAACCAGAAATAATATGATACAAAAAAGGTTGACAGTGTCCTTTTAAGCGAGGACTCTGGAACTGGGCACAGCACTACAGGTGTGGCCTCACAAGTGAAATATATGTAAAGGTAGTAATGCCTCTTTTTGTCTGCTATCAAAAACCCTCCCAATACACCCCGATATGCTATTTGCCTTGCTGTTGCCCTTGTTACACTGGTTAGATTGTTCAAGAGAGTCACTTATGGTGACTCCCAGGTCCCCTTCCTCAGTAGTACTGTCCAGTTTAACTCCTCCCATCTAGTATTCCATCTTAGGGTTCTTGTTTCTACGTGCATCATTTTTTGGCACAGAATTTCAACTGTCAAATCTTGGACCACCTCTCTGACTTTTGCAGGTCCCTCTACAACTCCCTTAACCCCTCTTCCCTGGCTATGCTACCACAGAGCTTTGTGCCATCTGAGAAGAGACACGTCTTGCCCTGAATTCCTTCTCACATGTTGCTGATGAACACACTGAAAATGACTGGACCCAGGACTGAACCCTGCGGCAACCCGCTGGTGACTTCTCACTCCCCAGATCTGACACTGTTTATCACTACTCTGTATTTTCTCCCCTGTAACCTGCTACCCACCCATCTAGCTATGACCTTCGCTGCACCTAGATCATTTGGCTTCTTCAGAAACCTCCTGTGTTGCACCAAGTTGAATGCCTTGCTGAAGTCAAAGTAAAGCAAATCTACTGCTTTTCCCTTATCTACTGCCCTAGTCACCCAGTCAAAGAATACTATAAGGTAGATTTGAAAAAACGCTCTGCCACAAACCCTTGCTGTTTACTATCCTGGAGTCTATTACTCTCTAGGTAATCCCCTAGGTCTTCTTTTACTAGCGTCTCCAATCCATCCGTTTATCCACAAAAGAGGTAAGACCGAGAGACCTGTAGTTATCTGATTGCTCCTTGTCCCACCCTTATGAAGAGGAACTACATCAGCTACCCTCCAGTCTTTTGGAACCCCCTCTGATTGAATTGAGCAGTTGAATAGCCCCAACAGGGGTTCAGACAGCCTAATGCATCCCATGTGGCTCCAGTGCTTTATCTGCCTTCAGAGATGCAAGCCCTTTTTGGACTCTGTCACTTGTTAATTCCTTATACCCAATTCCGGGGATCCCCCTATCAGCAGCTTTCTATGCTGCTTTCCAGCAGAGGCCCACTGTTCTCTACTATAAGTTTATATATACATTTCCTGTGTCTCCTATGGTTATAAGTGTGCATTCTTAAGTTCTTTGGGTGAGAGAACTACAAAGTGAGGCTGAGCAGCTCTGGCACACAAAGGACGTAAGAAGAAACTCTTGCAACCATAAGATACACTGAAACTGTACATGTACACATATTATAAATTATGTCAAAGACTTTTGTTTTAAAAAACTGGATTTTGAATTTAAAATCAAAATGTGTTACTTTACAAAATATTAAAGAATCCCCTTTGTGGGAAGTAGACTATGCCCACTGAACTTAGAACTTCAGAATTTTAGAACTCTGTACGTGAGACACCCTTTTATGGTTATAAAAGTAACACAGAAAAATAGACAGTGATGGCAGAAAAAGACTAATGTTCCATCCAGTCTGCCCAAGTTCCTTATTTAGCCCTGGGACCTACAGTCCCTCCACAGTCTTAGCTCTCCGCATCCTTCCCCCATTCCCCTTCCAGCTTCTGCCACCCCGAGTAACCACTATACCCCATTCTATCCTAACTGTGCTTGAACCCACCAACAGTTTTAGCAGCCGCCACTTCAGCAAGCAGACTGTTGCATGGCTCCACCACCCTTTCTGTAAAATAATACCTCCTCATGTCCCTTCTGAGTCTCACTCCTGTCAGCTTCCACTCGGGTCCACATGACCGTGAACTAGCATTCAAACTAGATATTTCCATGTATTTCACCTTATTTGTTTTTAGGATCTTAGGAGTACCTGGAATGTTTAGAAATAAACAATCCTGATTGGCTAGGAATGATGTTATGATCTATAATCATAATTATTATCATTATTATTAATTAATTAATTATATGATTCTTAATGAGTTATAGTTGCGCGGAAACTGAGCAGAAGCCGTTGATAAGAATGAATGCCTTCTCATGTCCTCCTCTATTTCCTTATCACTCTCTGTCATATCTAGATGTTTTTGCCAGAAATTCATTGTTACAAAAAAAGCTATATGATATTTTTTCTGCTAACACATACTGCTGCTTTAACCTCTCTGTGCTAAACCTTCTCTCTCACCCACTCTTTCTCTCTGCTCTTTTCTTTGAACCCCCTAAATCCACTTTACCCTTTCTGCACATGCCTGATGACTGCTGCCAACTATTCTTGGATAGTAAAACACTTTGGGATGCAGTGTGTGTATGAAAGGCACTATATTTTATTTTATTTATTTATTTATTAATGTAGAAATTGGACAAACAGTGAAATCCACATTTAGGCGACACCTAGTTTTCAAGATGGTCCCTGGAGGACAATTACAGCAGCAGATGTTACTAACAAAATGCATAGCAAGTTATACAGAAATTAGTTGAGGCAGTACAGGTGTAACACCAGAAATGAGAATAAAAGAATTATAAGTAAAATAGTATGTATATATTTGTGGAGGATAAAACAGTGCAGGACTTATCTGGAGGTGAAACTTGGAGCAGTGGGTGGCCGGTTAGTTACATTGGGGCATCAAGCTGGGTATCAGGGTGGGCACAGCTCCAGTACATGGGGTGCTGTAAATGGTCCTCCTGAGACACCAAGGGACAAGTTTGCTTTGGCATCAGCTGGGAGGGAAGTACAGGTAATTAGGGCAGCTGCAGTGAAGGATTCGTTCTGATGGTGTTCTGCATTGTCAGCGCTTGCCGTAAAATCATAGATTAGGATCACAGGTTGTAAAAGTGGTTGGGCTTATGTAAGAGACTGCCGAAGTAATTTGCATATCATCCATGAGCAGATTTATAAACTAGAGCCGCCCATCTCAACTCCCTTCTGTTTTCTATTGGTGGAAGACCAGGTCTGTCATAGCAGAGACAGAGATCTTGCTACAAACCAATGCAAACCTGAAAATGTTATGGAACATTGTGGTGATTTTACACAGGGAAGATGCTAGGGGCCATTCTATATATATTATAGTCATATCCCAGCACTGGGAGCTGGAACTGTGTGAGAATTTATTTTTCAGCATGTATGCATGCGATATAATGTACTCCATTTCTGGTCTGAGTAGTTGAGTTTCAGGTCTAGCCATCACCCAAAATATTAAGAAAGATTGCACAGGCTCCGGAGGATGACCTGTACGAAGAAGGATTTAGCATCTTGTGAGGGCAGTGTCTCCTCACAGAAGGTCATGACATTTGTTTTCTTGTATTATGGTTCAAGAGCAATTTGTTTGCATCCAGCCAGAGCTGGGTATGGTTAAAGACCACTTTTAGTATCTTCTTGAGTTCGCTGACAGATTTTGATTTAGTGTAAATAATGGTTGCATTCACATTGATTGGGGCATAATTTTTATTTACCCAGGATAGCCCAGCTGAGATGCAACATCTCATTACCAGTGGGGTCCTGTTTCTACTCATTTCCGAAGCTGGCAGGACTTGGGCACTGGGAGGTTAAGTGACTTGCCCAATGTCACACCGTGAGTATTTGACTCTAGTGTGGTTTGAACCTGTGATCTCCTGGTTCCAAGCCAGTACTCTATGCACTAGACCATACTGCCTCCCTGCAGAGGAAAGGTCATTAACAAAGAGACTATTTAAAACCAAGTTTCTTTCCTTCCATTTGGGACAGAGGGCTTCTGAGGGATAAGATGAGAGACAACCTCCCCTGCTAATGACGGACTGTGATGCAAGTTAAATGAACACTGAACCAGGATGGTTCATAGTCACACTACCCTTGCTGGTGGTAAATGCATTTCTTGAACAGTGGGGGAGTGTGAGGGGGAGAGGTGTACAAGTGCCTTCACTGAAAAGAGTGGTGGACAAGTGGCATAAACTGCCAGAGGAAGTGGTGCAGGACAAAACAATTAGTAGTTTCAAGCAGGAATGGGACAGGCAAGTGGGGTTAGTTAGAAAAAGAGGGACGAGTAGCAAAGGGGAGGATTCCCATTAAGGTATCACAGAATAGTTAGGTAGGGAGGGCATTCAGAATGGGCTAAGAGCCTTTTTCTTCCATCATCATTTATGTCTCTGTAGGTATGTTTACATAACCTCATCTGCACCATTGCGAGCAGTGCAGATGAGCTGTACCGCTTTTGATCAGGCCGTGTAAACTGCCTGCTGAGTGTTGCAGATGACTGCGTTGGAGCGCAGTGCGATCACTGTTTTTGTGGGTTTGTGTACCAGTGCAGGGGGTTTTAATTAGCATGTAAATATGCTGCCCTGCCTGCACTGATACAGCTTCACTTCACCCACACCATGCCACCCCTTCCCCCAACAACTGAGAGCTAGTTTCACAACCTGGCCTGGATGGTGCAGTAGCAGTCTGGGCAGTGGGTTATTTTTAAACACTACTGCAGTTATAATAGTACTGATGAAAATCAATTCTCATGCTTGACCCTGAGTGTCACAGTTCTCCTTGCAGTGTTTCACTTCATTTCCCAGTACAGAAGGTTGGGCTGCAGTCTGCCCTACTAGCAGTTTCTAAACAACCCCCTGTACATTACTTTACATGTTTTGTATACTGTGGGCACATGGGCCTTAGAGAAACTGATTTTTCTGCCCATTTGCTAGACTGTCTTTTGCACACACACACACACACACACACACACACACACACACGCATGTGGAAATTCAGTAGCACCCGGCAGGAAGTTCAGTCAGGCGCGTAGACTGACTCTGCACCAGTGCACAACTCTTGGTGTGTAAATGTGGGTCAGAAGCGATACAAGTGGAGCGTCTGGCAAGCAATGCAGATGATGTCACAATGGCCAGGTTAGAGTAAATGCACCTTGTGTAAAGGGAGACCTCTATCATTCATCATGCACTGTCCCTGGCGATGCCTTGACATCCTTTTCTTACAGGCCTTACCCTTTTAAATGACATTACTATAACTGTATTCTACAAGTGTTTAATAATAGCATAATTACTGCTTAGTATTTTTAATACAAACACAACTGTGTTATAATTATCCATTACCACCAGCTGTGTGTAATCATGACCTGTCAATCGGTTGTGCTCTTGTAAAACTGTGTGACGTATAAACAATTTCAATTAAAAATGCTACCCAGTAATTATAAAAACAAAACATGGGCTGGTGTGTGTAACCCAGCATTTTATACACACACACACACTGGGTGTGTGATGCTTACCCCTCAGGCTTCGCTCTGGGTTTATTACAGGACAATCTCCCTGCATTATTCTGTGTAGTTGTGTCCAGTGAAGAACCATGGTTCTGGACATGTTGTCTTCTCCCTTCCTCGGTAGTGACCTGATGTCATCCTTTTTGTGGTTGGATTGGGAGGGTTGTGATGTGATCAAGACATCTGAAAAAATACTGTTTCTTGGCTAGCTGATAGGAGGTTGTTTGCCAGAGAATCAAAATTTGATCTAGTTTCTCAGCTCTGTCAAACTTGCTGAGTCTGCCTTTGTAAGGTGAATTTCACACGGAAAACTCTGAATTTGGCTGTTTGTGGAAACAGAGGGGAAAGTTCCACCACAGCCAGCAAACTAACATGCAGACATGTTTACACAATTCTGCCAGATGTCACCGTCATACTGTTTCTCCATGAAAATATAATGCAACATTTTTTACAGCTCACTCAGTGCTAGAAAGCAACAGTTTCTACCTGTTTTGCATATTAGTGTAAGGGCAGGGGTCACCCTCTTGTGTCTAGGGGTATATGATGACAACTCATCCAGAAGAGTGCCCATCTTATGCCATGAATACTAGTACTGCACCAAAACCAGTCACCTTGCCATCACGGGTCAGGGGTTATGGGTATGAGGGGCATGTCAAACCATATTCTGGGGCACCACGGACATGAGACCACACACAAGCTATAATGTCCATACCGGAGCTGGGAATCAAGTATGATAGTTTAATGATGAGCTGCCTAGGTGTTACACAGCTCTTCCAGTATTTCCCTGGCCATAAGTCTTCTCCATGGTACTGCACACACTGTACTGCAACATTTCATGGGCCATGCCCTACACACAGGTTCCATCACATACTCACAGGGCTCAACGTAAGTCCCCTACATCTAGTGTGGCATACATTACTACTACTGCTTCTCAACACTGGTCTGATGGTACCCAGCTTACCTGTGGGGCTATTGCCCACCCAATGACTATAATAGTTTTCAGGTCCAACCCTGAACTAAAGGGGCACAACTGCACATTACTTCAAGGCTACAAATCCCTACCCTCCTTGGGAAGGGGGGTCCTGGGGGTCCTGGCATTTGCAAGACCATTTGTGCTGTGGCACTCTCCCTATGGCAGAGCAAGCACTTACCTTGGGGGCAAGCTGTGCCAGTATCTGTCTCAATGAGTCTAGAAGGACAAGAAATAGGAAAAATGCATGTATCACTACTAAATGCATTAAAGCATGGTTGGTTCAGCCGTGTGTGCCTCCCTTTGACACTACATTAATAGCCCTAGGGGCCCCAAAAACAGAATCTAATGTCTGGCCCCTCAGATGGGGGTAGGAGGCAGTATAGCGCAGTGGTCTAAGGCTCTGAGCTGCAAATCTGGTGACATCCAGCAGACGAGAGCTGGGTTTGAATCCCACAGCTTCCACTTGCATACTGTGTGACCCTGAGCAAGTCACTTAACTTCCTTGTGCTCCCAGGTTGCACCTGGAAACAAGCTCCGGCTTAGTGTGCCTTTTCTTGTTAAACAATTTCCCCCTTTCCCCTTACTGGCCCCAGCCCTTGCCAGGAACCCTCCTCCCTGACATCCATTCCTTCAGCTGCCTGTCAGGGATTTACAATTAGAACTGCCATGGACTTTACACAATGAACATTTCAATTTAGCAAGGTGAACTTAGTTTGCTCCGAGTGAATGCTGAATTCTTCCCTTTCTCTACTGGGTGTGAACCCACAAGTGTTCCAGTGACTTCTGTTGAGGGGTGGCACACCACTCTCCCAAATGTGCCTTTCAGGGCTGATGGTCCCTGCTCCTCTCAAGGTGAGTTTCCTGGGGCTTTCATCATCCCTCCAACTGCTCCCAGTGGTCTTCTCTGGAGACCAGACCTGAGGGGAACCAGTGCCACCTGATCCCAGGAACCCTGCCACCATCTCCAGGATCACAGACCTCCTTAGCCCAGTCACAGCCAGAAAGGCTCATCTGCTCCTCTCAAGGTGTCTCTCTCCTCTCTGTTCTCAGAAAGGGCCCTCTGACTCCCACTGCCCTGATGCCTTCCCTTCATATAATATATTGTGGAAAGGGCAGAATGATACATATTCATGCTCTGGTTTCCCACTCTTAGCTAAGTCACAGCATGAACATCCAGACATCCGGGGCCCGATTCTCAAAGGGGGCTGCGTTCGGTGCAAGCTGCAGCAAACTGCAGCTTGCACCAAAGCCCCCTGCGCCAGGGACCCTGCACCTGATTCAGGTATGGGACATGTCCCAGAGCCTAAGTCCCCTTACACGCGGCAGCACCCCCATGCATCCAATGCATGGCGCATGGATAAGGTGTGCATAGGACCCCTAGCGGCCAATGCCCAGCTGATGATACCCCTATCCCGATGGCCCCAATGCAGGCCAATGACCCTCCCTGTAGGGTCAGACCCCACCCCAACAGATAGTGCTCACCCCATCCCCAGATAGAGAGAGGGCAGCATAGCCCTCATCACACCTCCATCAGGAAGTCCTGACTGCCGGAATGTGCAGCCGGACCATACAGTGTACACGCTATATTAGCATGTACACTGCAGTCCACTGCACATTTCCAAGCAATCAAAGAGACTTCCTCACTGAAAATGTGTGGCCTGCTCTCTCAGAGATGGGGTGGGCACTATCTGTGTGAAGTGAAAAGGCACTCATTCCACCATGTGGGTGGCACTAGCGGGAAATGTACTGGGGCAGCAACAGGGTTCGTGGTGGGATGGGGACAGTACTAGTACCATGGGCTGCATAGGGGATGGGGGGTGTACATTACCATGGGCATGACATGGGCCCTGGCACCACTGGAGGACTGCGGCATAGTGCCATGTACAAGGGTTGCGCCCAGCAGAGCATTTTCTAAGTCCCCTTAGACCAGCCTTGGCTGGTCTAAGGGTACTTCGAATTCTGCCTTCAGGGCACTGTTTGTGAATCCTGTGCCCGGGCTGTGGCAGCTTGCATCTGCCGCAGTGCCTCTTGCACCTTGTCGCAGCCCAGCTCTGGGGGTGCAGGGATGGTGCAAGCCCCGGTTGGGGCAGGCGAGCCTGCTGTCGATGCAGGCCACCTTTGTGAATTGTGTGGAGGCAGCCCTTTATGCAAGGTGCACCTTGCACCACATCTGTTCGGTGCAAGCACCTTGCGTCAGACGCAGGGATTTGAGAATCGGGCCTCTTGTCTCCAGGCAATTATACCCCCACCCCACCCCAAAGGACAGCTCTCAGGATCAGTCTTAACCCTTCAAGTGCTCTCTAGTAACCTGTCTGAAGCCAACAGATGGGAGAGACTGGTTACACTAGTTGACAAGACAAAATACTTATATTACTGTGAGATTCTGACTGGAATAACACTCCTCCTTGCTGTCACTCTGCAGTTTCATCTATGCACTGTTCTTCTGGACAGATGGAACAAAAGACCTTGAGACAGAATACCAAATCTAGGGGGTTGGTATTCTGCCTTCCACACCAGATGATATTAAAATTTGTTCCCCTGTTGTTATATTTGGTATGCGAGAAAGTGTAGCCTAGTGGTTCAGGTACAGAGCCATGTACCTGGAGACCCAGGTTTGAATCCGATAACTGTCAACTGCTTACTGTGTGACCCTATGCAAGTCAGTTAGCCTCCATGTGCTTAATGTTCTCTGTCTGCACATAACCTGCCCACATTCTTTTACCTCCCTTAATTGCAGGGCTACGTACTGAAATATGTGGCCAGAACTCAAATATGTTCTAATCCTGTCAGCAGGTCAAGAATCTCCCTTCCTCCTTTTTTGCACCTACTGCTGTAGTTGCTGAAACTCTTTACAGACAGCACACTAGGGTTACAGTGTGCATTAAAGGCATCATATAAAGCCGCATTCCATTCCTTCCTATACCTGCACCCTCTGTGCTAATCACCAGGCAGCCCCCCCCCCCCCATTACATTTCTGACTGACTCTAATCTCAATTGACTACATGAGCTCATTACTGTGGGCAATATCTCCAACAACCATACTCCTCCCAGGAGAGGTTGCAATTCTATTTTTAACAAAAGGATTTTTCCAAGGCTGCTTCGTGGTAGCTTGTCCTCAATGCTGTGCCAGTTATCTCTCCCTGAAAGCACAGATAATGCTCTCTCTGACATTCTGACTCCTGGCTCCCTGCTGATTTCTGGTTATAGTCTGCTATTTTTGACCTCCCTTTCCTGCAGACTGCAGGGTGCTCCTGCAACCCAAATCCACACCACTCTGTGCTGCTGATCAATCGAGTACAAGAAATCTTGTCATGGGATTGTTCTCAGTCTATAACTTTGCCATGACAGACATGTATTCCAAAGGCTTTGGGGCATTTCGAAACCAAACAAAATATGACTGCTGACGATTTAACACAAAAGGGTAACAGCAGTCAGCAAAATCTATTAGGAAGTAAACAGGAATGTTTAAATGCCATTTTTCTATGTTGGAAGTGTTTCAGCTACTGTTTGACATCACCCCCACCAGAGGATTCCCTGAACTTTAGCACCACCACTGAAATTGTCAGACTGAGGCAAACAGAATGTTGCAGTGGCAGGGCATCATGCTTCCAACTGGGAAACAGTGGTTGGCACACATGCCCTGGAATTGCACAGTGAAGCTGGCAGGGCACTGGGCACACTGCAGAGAGGAGGTATTCAGCTTCTGTGTAAGGAGTGTGAGCTCTCTGATATTTGATCCCCCCCATTGACTGATCACAGAGTGGCATTGGGGTCATCTGCAAAGTAAACCACTTACCCTATCACAGAGGGGCATTGGGGTCAACTGTGAAGGTAACCACTCACCCATATTACAGAGTGGCATTGGGGTCAGCTGCAAAGGAAACCACTTACCCCATCACAGAGGGGCACTGGAGTCAGCTGTGAAGAGAACCACTCACCCAGATTACAGAGTAGCATTGGGGTCATCTGCAAAGGAAACCACTTACCCCATCACAGAGGGGCACTGGGGTCAACTGTGAAGGTAACCACTCACCCAGATTACAGAGTGGCATTGGGGTCAGCTGCAAAGTAAACCACTTACCCCATCACAGAGGGGCACTGGGGTCAGCTGTGAAGGTAACCACTCACCCAGATTACAGAGTAGCATTGGGGTCAGCTGCAAAGGAAACCACTTACCCAGTCACATAGTGGCACTGGGGTCAGCTACGAAGATGGCCACTCATTGAGATCACAGAGTGGCATTGGGGTTAGCTGCAAAGATAACCACTCACCTGGATCATGAAGTGCCATTGAGGTCTGCTGTGAAAGTAACAACTCACCTGGATCATGGTGTGGCATTAGAGTCAGCTGCAAAGGTAACCGCTCACCCAAATCATGGAGTGCATTGGGGTCAGCTGTGAAGGCAACCACTCACCAGGATCACAGAGTGGCATTGGGGCACCTGTGAAAGGAACTACTCACCTAGATCACAGAGTGGCTTTGAGGTCAGCTGCCAAGGTAGCCACTCACCCAGATCACAGAGTGACTTTTGGGATCAACTGTGAAGGTAACCACTCACTCTGGTCAGAGAGTGGCATTGAGATCAGCTGAGAAGGTAGCCACTCACCCAGATCACAGAGTGGCATTGGGTCAGCTCTGAAGGAAACTGCTCACCGGGATCACAGAGTACCATTAGGGTCAGCTGCAAAGGTAATCACTCACCCATATCACAAAATGGCATTCGGGTGGCTGCAAAGGTAACCACTTACTGGGATCAAGCAGTGGCATTGGGTTCAACAATGAAGGGAACTGCTCACCCAAATCACAGAGTGGCATTTGGGTCAGCTGCAAAGGTAACTGCTCACCTAGTTTACAAAGTAGCATTGGGGTCAGCTGCAAAGGTCACTGCTTTCCCAGATCACAGAGTAGCATTAGGGATAACTGCAAAGGTAACCGCTTACACAAATCACAGAGTGGTATTGGGGTCAGCCACAATGGTAACCACTCACCCGGATCAGAGAGTGGCATTGGTGTCAGCTGCAAAGGTAACCACTCACCTGGATCACAGAGTAGCATCAGAGTCATCTGTAAAGGTAACCACTCACCCAGATCAAGGAATGGCACTGAGGATCAGCAGTGAAAGGAACCACTCACCTGGTTCACAGAGTGACACCGAGATCAGCAGCAAAGGTAACTGCACACCCAGATCACAGAGTGACTATGGGGCCAGCAGAGAATGGAACTGCTCAACCAGATCACAAAGTGGCATTGTGGTCAGCTGCAAAGGTAAAGGGACCTGGGAGGACAGTAGTCTCTATGCCAAGGACAGACTACACTTGAGTGAGGAAGGAAAGAAAGTGTTGAAGCAGAGGATGGAAGAATATATAGAGGAAGTTTGGAGTTTAAACTAGGAGTGGGGGGTGGCAGTTGGGGAAGAGATATGCAGGGACCACAGGTTGGGAAATCATATGAGCTTAACCCCCATAACAGTGACAAAGGACAAATGGCAAGTACTATTGGTGATGCTAGGAAAGGAGGGCAGGATGGGAGGAGGGGAAAGGGTGGAAGGTGGTTACCCTTAATGCTAGGAGCCTTGGGAGGAAAACTGCAGAGTTGCAGGTTCTCATGGCAGAGGGAGAGGTGGACATTGCAGCCATCACGGAAACATGGGCCACCCAATATAATGACTGGGACCTGTCTGTACCAGGGTACAGGTTATTTCGTAGGGACAGGGTGACTGGGAAAGGAGGGGGGGTGGCACTATATGTGAAAGAAGGACTGAAGTGTGTAAGGGAGGAAGGGGAGGAGGGTAGTACAGAGTCACTCTGGGTGCAAATCCAGGATTCCAAGAATAGGAGTCTTAGAATGGGAGTGGTGTACAGGCCACCATCTCAGATGGAGGAGTTAGACAGGGAACTAGCGGGACAGATCAGGAGGACCTTCGAGAAGGGTAGTGTGGTGATTGTGGGGGACTTCAACATGCCAGAAGTGGACTGGAGCACCCCAACAACCAGGAACAGAAGGGAGCAGGTACTGCTGGATGCCTTCCAGGACAGCTTCCTGCTGCAAATGGTCAGTGAACCAACCAGGTTAGGGAATACCCTTGACCTTGTGCTGGCAAATGGGGACTTTGTGAGAGAACTTACAGTGGAGGAACCGCTGTCAGGGAGTGACCACCACTCAGTATGGCTCACATTGGATATGGGCAAGGAAGGAGTGGAATCTGGCACAAGAGTGCTGGACTTCAGGAGGGCTGACTTTGGGAGGATGGGGGAAGTGGTAAAAGGGTACCTGGCCAGAATTCAATCTAGTATGGATACTAACCAGAGATGGGAGCTCATAAAGTTGGGGATAGTGGAGGCAACCAAAACTGCTGCAAAGCCCAGAGCAAGAAGGCTAGGGCTAAGAAACCGAGCTGGTTGAGCAAGGAGGTCATGGAAAAGGTAAGGAGGAAAAGAGCTGCCTTTAGGAAATACAAGAAAACAGGGAGGGGAGGACAGAGGAGTACTTGACAGAATCAGAAGGGTGACAAGGGCGTAAGGGAGCCAAAGCATCTACGGAACTCAAGGCTGGCACAAGGCATTAAGAAGGGGAGAAGGACTTCTTTAAGTACATCAGGAGAAAAGGAGCTGTAAGGACCACATAGTAAGGATTAGGAAGGAGGGGGTTGGGTGAAGCAGGTATGATAAGGCGGAAGCACTAAATGAGTACTTCTGCTCAGTATTTACTAAAGAGAAGAGGGGTGACACCCAAGATGGGTGAAATAGCAGACGAGGGGGGAAGTGGTGACAGATGGGGAAATCATGGAGGGCAGAGTTCGAGAGGGTTTGAAGGCACTGAGGGTGGACAAGGCACCAGGCCCAGATGGCATCCACCCCAGGGTACTGAAGGAGCTGGCAGAGGTCCTTGCAGGACCTTTGGCAGACCTATTTAATGCCTCACTACATCTGGGGTGTGCACCTCAGGACTGGAGGATGGCTCATGTGGTGCCCCTCCACAAGAGTGGCCCCGAGGATGAACCGGAAACTACAGACCAGTGAGCCTCACATCCATCGTGGGTAAGCTAATGGAGACTATCCTGAAGGAGAGGCTGGTGGCCATCTTAGAGGCCAAGGACTACAGGACAGCAGACAGCATGGCTTCATACGTGGCCGATCCTGCCAAACCAACCTGGTCGGGTTCTATGACTGGGTAACTAGGCAACTGGACAGGGGACATGCAGTGGATGTCCTGTATCTGGACTTCAGTGAGGCATTAGACTCCGTGCCACATTGGAAGGCTGGGAAGGAAGTTAGTAGGCACAGGCGCAGGTGCAATGCTGGTGAGATGGGCAGGAAACTGGCTGCAGGGAAGGCAACAGAGGGTGGTGGTGGGTGGAGCCTCACACCCAAGGGCAGTGACGAGCGGTGTCCCACAGGGCCTGTGTTGGGACCAGTGTTGTTTGGGATATTCATTGCAGACATATCATGGGACATCAAGAGCAAGATCAGTCTGTTTGCTGATGATACCAAGGTTGGCGCGTGGTGGATGACCCAGGGGATGGCAGGGGTTGCAGGATGATCTGGCAAAGCTTGAAACCTGGTCAGACACCTGGCAACTGGGCTTTAATGCCAAAAAGTGCAAGGTGATGCATTTTGGGATGAAGAACCCAAGGAGGACTTACCAGCTAGGGGAGTGCAGCTAGCCCAGACAGAGGAGGAGAAGGATCTGGGTGTGCTCATCACAGGGTCAATGAACAACTCGCACAGTGTGGGAAGGCAGCTGCAAAGGCCAACAAAATGCTGGGTTGTATTGCAAGGGTATATCCTCAAGGAGGAGGAGGTGATTCTGCCACTGTATAGGTCATTAGTTAGACCACACCTGGAGTACTGCGTGCAGTTCTGGCGTCCAGATCTGAAAAGGGACATTAAGTTACTGGAGGGAGTGCAGCTGAGGGCCACAAAGATGATCAAGGGTCTGGGGGACTTATCATAAGAGAGGAGGTTGAAGGAGTTGAACATGTACTCACTGGAGAGAGAGGAGAGACAGGGGACATGATTGAAACCTTTAAATACATGAAAGGAATAAACAAGACAGGTACAGAGGGCTGTTCAAAGTAAGGAGGAGGGCCACCAGGGCCAGTGATATGAGACTGGAGCGAGGAAGGTTCAGGAGGGAGATGAGGAGACACTTTTACAGAGAGGGTGGTGGCTGGGTGGAATGCGTACCTGCAGAAGTGGTATGCGTAGAACAGTGGACTGCTTCAAACGAGGATGGGACAGGACAAGGGGAGGGTTAATGAAGGGGAAGGGTGGAAGGGAGGGGCAGCTGCAGAATAAGGGGTGCTAGCTGCACATTCGAGCAGACTTGATAGACCTCTAGGCCTTTATCTGCTGGCAAATTTCGTATGTTCGTATGTTCGTAAACACTCAGATCCTGAGTGGCACTGGGATCTGCTATGAAGGTAGCCACACACTCAGCTTTCTGGATAGTATCCCACCCTTGCTTGGCTTTTTCTATTGACCTAGCCTCTTCCAGTCAGGAGAATTCTCAAGGGGTGTCTGCATCCTGGTCTCTGCCTTGGGTGGGAACAAGCCATGGATGGCATGGAGCTTTCCACAGAGAAGGTAGTGTAGTTCGTCAGATGCACAGGACCCTGGAGCTCTTTGGGTGGGAATGGACTGAAGTGGATGGAAGGGGATACAAGCCCCAGACAAAGGGAGAAAATGGGGGTAGTAAGACAGAAAAAAAATTGACCAACTTCGTGCACTCACCCCCTGACCTAGGGTGCAAACATGCACACTGACCACTTTTTCAATATTTAAACAGAAGTGACCAAAACTGACCAGAATTCATGGTAGTAGCTCTTCCCTATCTTCCCCTGGTTTGAGCACCTCTCTCTCCCCTGCCCTGCCCTCTCTCCACGATTACCCTACTGTCTTCCCTCTTCGCATCTACCCTGCTGGACTCTACCTAACTTTGACAGCACTTATTGCACTATTCCTTTAATACTCTGACAACAGGACTGCTTTCCCCGAAATAAATCCTGGCTTCCATCAACCCTGTTGTGATATAATGTTTTGGTAATCTAATTGTTGACCTTGCACGGTCACCTATGTGTATTGTACCTTGCACGGTAACCTATGTGCATTGTACCTTGCACGGTCACCTATGTATATTGTGTATACCCTCCATCTGCTTACTATCATACTTAATGTGAAACTATGGATCAATATGATGTCTGTATTGTCTTCTGTTTACTTGATGTGGAACCTTCGTAAACAAGTCTATGACTCAAAGGTACTTCCGAGATTGTAATAAATAAATAAATAAAAATAAAAAATGTGGAAGTGGTATTGCTGGTCACAAAACAGTAGAGTAATCATATCTGATGACCTCAAGGTGGCAAGGAAGTGCAACTAGGCAGTAGGTAGGGCCAGCGGAACACTGGGGTGCATAGGGAGGGGTATCACCAGCAGAAAGAGGAAGGTTGTGTTGCCTCTATATAGATCATTGGTCAGGCCCCACCTGGAATATCATGTCCAGTTCAGAAGACCACATCTCAGGAAGGACATAGGGTAAAAGGCTGTCCAAAGGAGGGCAACTAAAATAGTGCGGGAGCTGCATCAGATGCCCTAGGAGGAGAGACTGAGGAATTGAATATGTACACCCTGGAAGAGAGGAGGGAGAGGGGAGACATGATAAAGAGCTATAAATACCTCACTGGAGAAAATAAGGTACAGGAGGGGAGTGTGGAGAAGGTTCACAAGAACAAAGGGGCATGCGGTGAAGCTGGAAGTGGGGACATTTAGGAGGGATGTAAGAAAGTACTTCTTCACTGAAGGAGAGGTGGATTTCTGAAACAGTCTTCCAGCAGAGGTGGTGGGGGCGAAAACAGTGGTGTGCTTTAAGCATGCATGTATGAGACAGATACAAGGGAATCTTGGTAAGGCGGGGAGGTAGCCGGAGATCAGGTAGGGTCTATCCTCTATGATGTCAGTATAGGCAGGGAAAAATGGGCAGACTAGGTGGGCCAAGTGGCCCTTATCTGCTGACAAATTCTATGCCTCTGTCTATGTTATGCCCCGGCATGTGTTATTTCGCTTATAACATTGATTTTAAACGAAAAAGTACTGATTGCAAAGCTAATGATTAGGTGACGAGACTCATGAGGAGTTGAGGTGTGTACTCATACTTGGAATATTACATAAATTTGGAATCCTGCTAACTAATCAGATTGCTTCAGCCTCCCAAGTCATTTTAGGGTCTTGGATATTTGTGTACTGTCTGAACTACTCAAAACAAACAAGGATCTACACCACCCTGCTCATCATACTAACAGCACCGCATGCTTCTTGGAGATCTCTGCCTATGTAATATAGTATGTATACCCAATACCTGTTCAGAATGGTCTTACAGTGCAGAGGATGATGTTTTGAGTAGGGGGAGGGGCACTATGTTCGGCTGCTGTAAAGTACTATAGGTGCCAATGTTATATCTCCCCCCCAAACATATGTCACTCATATTTCTTTTCCTTAAAGAAACAGCGGTTGACTCCTTCTTTCAATCCCAGTTGTAATTGTGTTGATTTTTTTTTATCAATATCATTTTTATTGTTTTATAGTTTAAAAACAGTACAAGATAATATCATCATTAAATAAAGATTTCTTAGAAGAAAAAGTTAAGATAAAAGCATGTGTCAAATACTTATTCAAATAAAAAATAAGGAACACAAGAGTATTATGTTTTACAATCAACAGAGTATTATGCCTGTCTTCTTTTTAACATCCAGCTGAAATATAAACTCTATTCTTTCATCTCTCCTTGTATAGATCTTATTCACATTTTACTGTACTTTATAATTGTTTGCTTTATTATTATGAAATACAACTCTATACAACTGTGTCGGTTTTATCTCTCAGAGTTTTTCATCAAACTTTTATGTATAACTAATATGCGGGTTATTTTACAACATAATTTTCTTTACTTAAAATAAAAGTCTGCACAAGCCAGGATACTGTATATGATTGTCGGCCTCACACTCACCAGAATTTTCTGCTCTAACCTGGAAGAGGGGGATGCCATACCTGGGATCTGAGCTCCGGGCACAAACTGCAAGTAGGACAAACCTGAGGGACCTTGTGTCCCCTATTCATACCAAAATTGTGTATGTTTCATATGTTTCAGAGGGGGCATAGCTTGGGGGGGAGAGATTGGGGAAGAATATTCAGAAATATTATTTCACAGAAAGAGTGGAAGGAGGTTTATAGAATAGACTTCCATCTGTAGTATTAGCAGCTGAAACTGATCCAGGGCAGGATTTTTAATCCGGATCCATCTGCCCATATTTTTAAAGTAGACTTCCATCTGCACTGTGAGACCGTCTGTTAGATGGATTAGCGTTTGGACACAGATCATAAAGATCACATCAAGAAAGTGACACGTACCATTTTTTTACACATGCTTCATTGTTTTGACACATACACCAATTTTTTTGACGCATGTGTCGTTTTTGTAATGCAGACTGCTGCAAATCATGGAAAATTTCATTAAAACCCAAGACCCTTTGAAAAATTGATTCCTTAGGGTTTTTTTCCACAGTCAGCTAGTCGGAGGTGGAAAATGCATGTGTGACTGTATTGGCCTCGTTTGAAAATCCTCCTTCCCACCTTATCTTTAAATTAACGCTAGAGAAGTAGTCGAGCATGCATCCCATGTGTCACAGTGAGCGTCCCCTATGCTAGCGGAACAGTCTTTAGCCTTCCTGTAGGAAAAAGGCTACTGAATAGTTTTTTTACTCAGTGCACCAGGTATCAAATTAAGTGTTTTTGAATAAATCTTTGAGTTTATTCACGTGGAATTCATTGCATTCAGTTTCCTTAATTCTTCAAGCAAAACTTAAACAACTGACTATAAGTAACTGGCGCAGTACACGGTAAGACTTGCTGGAGTCTCTTCTAGCTGGAATGGGTTAGAGTCTTCCCCTGGAGGGTTAACCTCACCAGTTGAAAAACAATGAACAAACAGGAAAAAGGAGTATGGCCATGGAGTTGCTGTGTGTATGGGGGGGGTTACAACTTGATGAACCAAATGTCTTTTTCTTTCCTGTTTCCAATCCTTCCTATCCAGATGGAGCAGAGCATGTTCATCTGATGTCCCTTTGATATGCCCTACCTTTCTTGAAAGACCCAGTGGCTAGACATCCCCTACAGTGGCCCTGAAGTGGGCCGCCGTGCATCCCTGGCATGTGTTGCGTGGGTGGCCTGTAGGGAAGGCAGTGGAGTCTGGTGGTTAGAGCACTTAGATCACTGAACAGTGATCACAGTTTCGAATACCTCCACAGTCAGTGGTCCACTACATGATGTTGAGCAAGTCTCTTGACATCCCTCCCTGTGCTTCAGTCCCTCCCATCTGTGAAATGGGTAGACGCAGGAAGGAACCCTCTGAAAATGAGATGCTGTATCTTACCTGGGCTATCCTGGGTAAGAAAGAAAAAAATGAGTACAGGATTAGAGTACGGACTCCAGTGCTTAGAGAACAGTGGTAAGCATGTGGGCCTACGTAATGGCCCTGCTTGAAAGCACTAACCCTGAGGAGTTAGAGATTGCTCCAATCCACTGGAGTGATAATATTTACCAGCTGTCTGTAAGACACAGTGATTTTCTTTGCAGTCATGTGTCTCTGGGTTGGAATTGTGCCAAAGAGCTCAGTACATTGATCTGCACAGCCTCACCCCCACTCCGTCCCCCATGGATTGATGAAACACGGCCTTTTTAAAACCAAAAACATGATCAGATAATCAGTCACAGAGCAACCTCCTCGCTGCGTTCCACTGAGATTCCTCAGCACAGGATACGAAGGATAATTGTAACACAAAACTCTGTATTATGTGGGCTCTCGAAGCATGAAAAGGGAGAAGGAGATGACATCGGAGATGGTGCCCAGTGCTGCACCACAGGCCTGACTGTGCTGGCAGGCAGGACTGATCAATACTGATGCTGAAATGTTAGCTGCAGTAAAGTGTAAGGGTAGGCATTTACCTCGCTGTACCTCTCAACTGCCCCTGATTTTCAGGGACATCCCTGATTTTGACTCAAACATTTCCCTGGTCTCTCCTAAATGTGGCATTTTTGACACTAAAAAGTAGGGATTTTAATCTTAAATTACTGCAGACATTAATGCTACAGTCCAGTTCTCCTTCAGAAAATCCTTTTCACTCCAAGCCCCACAATATAACAGACTTCTTGAGCTGATGTTTCCTTTTTGTAAGATGTGTCCCAGGTTTTAGCCATTTGTCCCTGATTATTTTCAGCCCTGTCCCTGATTTGCAAGAAAGAAGGTTGAAAGGTATGTGCTATACAGCAAAGCGAAGAGCTTTATTCCATCCAAACCACAAAGAGAGATCACTGTTATATGCATCACCCTTACTAGCGATTATTGCCTGTTCTCTCCTCTGTGTGGGAGCGATCAAGCCACAAGCTAGGAATACATTGCTCTGGGAAAGAGATAGGCGTGCAGGCTGTGGCCAAACAGGTTGTGCATGCTGTGGATATAAAACCGCTGTTGGCAAGGAGCACGACATATTACTGGTCACATGAAACTGTTCAGTAAGAGGCCTTTTCATGCATCATCACACAGCAAGGGATTAAGAAACACTCAGCAAAAGTTAGAGCCACAGCTTGTGTGGTTGCAAAGAATTCCAATGTCAAAAAGGACTTTGCTTTAAAATGTTTTTACCCCGGATTGTCCAGTTGAGCTTCAAAATTTTGTTTTCAGTGTGTGAGGATGGAGTGGTTCATACCCAGCTTTACAGCTGGGTAGAATGAATCACCGGGAGATCAGATGTCTTGCTCAAGGTCGTATGGTGAGTAAGGTGTCCTGTGTGCTGGGATTTGAACCTGAATCTCTTGGCTCACAGTTCTAACCGCCAGGGCTACATTTGATTGCCTGGATTTTTTTTTTTTTTTTTTAGAGAGACACACTAAGCTGAAAGTTTGTTTACAGGTGCGACCTCGGAGCTCAAGGCAGTTAAGGGATTTGTTCAGGGTCACACAGTACGCAAGTGGGGGCTGTGGGATTCAAGCCCAGGTCTCCAGGTTTGCAGCTCAGAGCCTTAAACCACTGCGCTATACTGCCTCCTAATTTCAGGTATAATGCATTGGTGGGGGAGCAAAAAAGTGTGCAGTCTAATTTCCCCTGAGGGAAACTTTGACAAAATAAATGACACTGACATATATTTTAAGTTGCAAAGTTTCTCATACAGCACTGTACCTACATGCTCCGCTACAATGGCAAAGGTACTGAGAGTCATGTGACATTCCCACTTCTGAAAATGCAGTTTCACATTGTCAAAAAAACAGCAAACCCGCAAACACACACACACTCACACACACTTTCCTCTCTGATTCCTTTGGTCCTCTGTCCATGCAATTGCTGCTATGCTCCGATTACAGATGCAACTGAGATATCATGGTCCCAACCTTGCAACAGGTGCACTTTTGGTGACCTGCAGTGATTACTACCATAGCACCTGAATTTCAGAGGAAACTGCAGCCCTCTTACTGATCTGTGGCCCATGTTTTATACATCCCAGTTGTTTGATTAGTTGGCTGCTGCTTTTTGTGAAGTCACTAAATGCAGATTACTCACCTTCAAAGGTGAACCCAGTATTCTGTACAGAGGACCATGGGAAATAAGTAGAGGTGGGTGGAACCCTAATAGTCACAGAGGGTCAATGGATACCATCAGGGTCTATTCACCAGACAAGAGAATCAGAACATTTCATATCTGCTAATCTGCTGCAGTCCCCAAAATTATTTTAAATGAATCAGCTGATCACAGAGTAGCAATCCAGTCAGAAATCTTTTCAAATGCCGTAGATAAAGAAACTGGCTGGATAATCAGATAGTGTCTCAATCTGTCAAGTAGCCACAGAGTGTGGGCATGGCAAACTGAAGACAAGCATTTGTCAATGCCGAATGTTGTCGCGCTGGCATTGGCAGTGGTGGAGGTGGAGAGGCATAGTGCTGTGAGTTTGTTAATGTGTCCCAAAAGGTGATTTTGCACAGCGAGTACGCCACTGTGCAGCAGAGCTGCAGAAACACATTTGGGCAGGCTGTGGAAAATGGCAGCTGGACTGTTGATAATGGGGTGTGCACAAATGCCAGTGGTGAAAATGTGGCATGAAAATATTTCAGATTGGCGAAGTTACAAGAGTACGTGGAAACTGCATAATGCACGCTTGCAACACAGTCATTGTCTGGACTTTCGCCACCAAATTTTCAACATAGGCATTTTAGGACCTCTGCTGATGAACAGTGTCACCATCATTTCCTCAAAGTGTCTCGAAAAGTGATTTCGCACAGTGACCGTGCAATTCTGCACTGGACGTGCAAAAATACATTTCAGTCAGCTGTACTGTTCATAAGGAGGTATGGAAAAATGCCAATGATGAGCAGCTGGAGTGAAAGTATTACAAATTCACAAAGTCACGAGCGTGCGTGCAAACTGCGCAACGCGCGCTGGTAAAACACTCATTTTATTGACTTTCTTCCCTAAATTTTCAACATAGGCATTTTAGGACATCTGCTAATGAACAGTGTCACTGCCATTTTCATGATGTGTCTCGAACACAGGCTTTCCACAGCAACCGCGCTATTGTGCTCCGGAACTGCGAAAACAGATTTTGGTCAGGATGTGAAAAATGACAGCTGTAATGTTCATTAGGAGGTGTAGAATAATGGCACTGTTGAAAATGTGGAGTGAAAATATTATAAGTTTGCGAACTTATGAGCATGCATGCAAACTGCGCAACGCATGCTCATAACACAGTCATTTTATGGAGTATTGTCACCAAATTTTCAACGCAGGCATTTTAGGACCTCTGCTCATGAACAGTGTCACTGTTATTTTTGTAATGTGTCCCAAACACTGATTTCGCATAGCGACCGCGCTTATTCTCGCCAGAAGTGCGAAAACACATTTCGACCAGGATGTGAAAATGACAGCTATACGGTTACAAGAAGGTGTGTAAAATGCCAATGTTGAGAATCTGGCATGAAAATAGTGTGAATGCACTAACTGACGCGTGTGTTGCGAGTTGCTATGCACTGCAGAAAAACAGTCATTTTTGATTTTCCACTAAACTTGCAACATAGGCTTTTTGAGACCCTCTCATGAACAGTGGCACTGTCATTTATGCTCAGTCCTGAAAGGTGATTCCACGCAGTGACTGTGAAATCACCTTTCAGGACCGAATAACGCTATGACAGTGCAAGAATTCATGAGAAGGGGTGCCAAAAACCCCATGTTGAAATTTTGGGGCCAAAATTCGCAAAAATGCCCGAGATATGCATTAAAGTTGAAAAACCCCTATTCATTCCATTATACAGCTTACCGGCATTTCTTCAGTTCGCGGTCGGCTTTGAAGAGTGCAGAGTGCAGACGTGTTCCCGGTCCACCGAAGATCGTCGCGCCGGACTCCGCAGGTAAGTATGGGGTGAGGGGAGGCAGGGTGCGCAGGGTGGGTGCAGGTGGGGGAGTGGCATCAAGAGTACGAGGGACCGCTTTCATTTTACAGGAAAAAAACAAAACATTATGTAGACAGTTTTATTTTGCAGGGGATTTGGCATGCTGGGGTGGGCTCCCCAGTGTGCCACCTAACTGTTTGAGGTCTATACTGAGGGGATTGGGGCACCCTCGCCAGCACACAACACGGGGATGAGGAAGCAATGCTGACGGGGATTGGGCACCTGGCCGGCACACAAAGAAAGTGGGGGAGCTGAGGGGATTGGGCACCCTCAGCATTCAACAATTGGGGTTGGGCTCCCCCATCAGCACACAAAGAAAGCAGGGGTTAACCAACAGGGGGATTGGGCACCCCCAAAGTCGGCAGTAGTTGGGTGGCCGCCCACTCGCTGACCATGCTCATAATGTCGGCGAGCACATAGGAAGGGTTCACTGCATATGACAAGCTTTGCTGGGATTGCAGCAGACCTTTTCTTAGATATGCTCACCACATTATGCATGCATGGTGTAGCGCCGGCATGCAGGCTGATTGGGGAATGAGGGATGCACCTACCGGTGCGTGCCCTGCATTTGCCCAACAGCGACCCCGCCTCCAAAGCTGCACTGTCCCATGATGTTGGCTGCGCAAGCACACTAACATAAAAAGGGATTAATTTTACATCCATGCTAATGACTGACAATACAGTTACTGTTAAACTTCTGGAATAGTTTATGAAGAAAAAGGGCAGGCTCAGTAAAAGTAATTCTAGTGTGGCTGCCAAATACCTATCTATAGAGGGAGGTTAGGGAAAGCTGCAAGGATGTTTTGTACAGAGAGGGGGACAGTAAGTATGGAGGGAGGGAATGAGAGAAAGAGAGTGAGAGAAAGAGTCAGGCAGAGAGGCATGTGGGAGCATGGAGAGAAACTAACAAGCTGCAATTACACATTGCAGTAATGATTCTGAGATTAGACTAGACAGAAACAACTTTTTCTCTCAATTGTTGAGACTTGTGGTTAACCAAACATCACCGCCTCAGAAACTGTGGTTTGTTTTTGCCAGACCCAGCCAAGATACCAAACCTTCATTGGGCTACTGTTTCCGCCACAACCAGAAAAGCTTTTTAACAAACAACCTTCGACACAGAAAAATAGAAACTCAAGTGAATCTTGGAGACTCTGCAACACAGTTTACCTTTCTTGAATATGATAGCTGCACCAACCCTTTTCAAGGCTTCAGGAGGGAATTAATGAGTGTGGCAGCGGGGATAAATCATGTCTGTGGGGAAAAAGAGATAAATATATTTAAGGGGTCCAAAAGACATAATGTCATGAACCCTTGAATTTTACCAACTAAATTTCCTCTCCCCTCCTTCTGTCATCCTTTCTATGATTACTTTCAGATTTCCAGAGGTGAGGGGGGAAGGTATTTTCCCTCATTCTCACTTGTAGCCCAAAGCTTTATTCAGGACTAGCTGGCATGCCAGCCACTGTTTACCTGCCCTGGGGTTGTAAGACCTTTCATTACTGCCCAGCAGAAGTTAAACTGGAAATGTTTAGGAGATGAAATTCTCATTTCTAGATGTAGCCCTGGTGCCATCCTATATGAGGGCTACTATCCCTGCTGTGCAGGCCTGACCACAGTTGAGGGGTCTAGGTTCCCATACAGCTGTTACACAGGGGTCCTTTCCTAAGATATAAAATAAAATGGCGGTGCCTCCATCCAGAGTACATTTAAGTGGACATGATTTCTACTAGTACAACCCCCTGTGATGTTGTACCAACCCACCTCCCCATACAGTCGCCCCACACATAGACACAGCATTAACCAACATCCTCACATTTAATACTTGGCATTTCTATCTTCAGGTAATAACATGCTCACTAAATCAGGCGCTTGAGTCAGATCTTTTCCAAAACAATAACTTCACATTTATTTACATTGGGAGCGTTAGGAAAGGGTGATGGAATAGAGGTTAAGCAAGACCATTGTTAATTTGCATTTTAAAGACTTGCATTCTCAAACAATCATTTCCCCCTTTGGATTTAGAATTTTAATTTGTGCAGCCAACGACTATCTGTCTAGCTAACTGCTGCAGGTATTAAATATGCACAGACCCCTAACTGGTACCATTTCAGAACGATGCCCCAAATTCTGTCCCTGTGTACTCAGCTTTCAGTTGCAGGTCTGAGGTGCAGCTGGCCGTCTGGCATTGACACGGTTGATGAATCAAATTAACTTTTTACATTTCTCTCCTGATTGGTTTTAAACCTTCCTATGACAGGGGGCATATTTCAGCATAAAACTATATACAGCCCCTAGAGGGCAGGGCAATTCCTACTTTTACTCACGGTTCTGCAACATCAGTCCTCTGGTGGCACATGTGACTGAAGTACTGGGGTTTGGATTAGCAGAAGCAGAATCTGGGCTTCGATGCTTGAACACACTTGAAGAAGGGGAAACAGGGTGCTGCAACTTGGCTCTTCAGCTTGACAGACTGCTTCACCCTTAAACACTTTCTGTGATTCCCATGGGTTGGTGCAACTAATTCACGAACCCACGCGTCCAAACAAAAAGAACATAAGCAACAGCACACTGCTGGATGTTATTTTAGTCGATAAGCCTCATCTCTTCTCACATGCTGGAACCTTCTTTGCTGATGTCAGTGACCATTGCTTCATTGCTGCGGTCAGATCACTGCAACGTACAGGACCTACAGCTAAATTTCTTACAAAAAGGTCCTCTCGTAACTTTGATGTGGCTGCCTATGTCTATGAGTTGGAACATTCGCCACATTGGCAAGATTTATACTTAGCTAACACAGTTAACTTGGCATATGATATTTTCCATGATATACTTGTTGGGGCCCTAAATATGTATGCCCGTATGGTAAAAATTTGTGTAAAAAAACAAACAAAAAAAAAATATGTCATTGGTTCTCTGCCGAGCTGAAAGCTGCATTGCTTGGTAGGGATAAATTGTGGAAAAAACCTCACCAGACTAAGCTTGACTCAGACTGGTGTCAATTCAGAACGGCACGCAATGCTTGTACAAAAATGGTCAGGGATGCTAAGGCAGCATTTTTTCTTACCCAATTGGATTCTACAGCAAAGTGCTCCTCCAAATTCTGGAGGACAATCAAGGACACGTCCGGATATACGCCTGGTAATTACTTGCCACGTAAGATTACAACTGGAAGTACTACTATCAATGATAAACCAGGAATCCTAGATGCATTTAACAATCATTTTGCCACAGCTGGTCTAGCTTTCGACAATTCGCCTGCATTTCTGGTCCGCTCCCAATTAAATGTCCCATGCTCAGACTCTCCTGCCCTGGTATCTGGCTTCTCGTTCCACCTGGTCTCTCTGAAAAAGGTTGAAGACCTCATGCTCCAATTGGATATTAAGAAAAGTGTTGGTGCTAATTCTTTGGATTCTTATTTCCTTAAAATCGCCTATCATGTCCTAGCTGTTCCTATCACCCACTTATTTAACTTATCATTGTCCCAAGGGCATATTCCCCAGATCTGGAAAATTGCTCATGTCATCCCCTTGTTTAAATCAGGGGATCCCTGCAACCTTAACAATTATAGACCAATTTCCCTCCTCCCAACTTTATCGAAACTTCTGGAAAAGATTGTCAGCAACCAACTAAGGGACTACCTCGAATCAAGTAACCTACTAAACCCTATGCAATCTAGCTTTAGAACTAAACACAGCACTATTTCGGCCCTTGCCAAAGTAACAAATAATTGGTACCAAGAACTGGACAGAAGAAACTTTGTCTGTGCTGTATTTCTAGACCTTAGTAAGGCTTTTGATACAGTGGATCATAGCCTGCTTCTCTCTGAAGAGTATAGGCCTGGACTCAGTTTCTTTGCGTTGGTTTACTAAGTACCTTGTATGACAGCGTCAACAAATTAAGGATGAGGGTGAGCTATCCCCACTCAAACCTCTACTGAGGGGAGTACCACAAAGATCCATACTTGGTCCCTTACTATTCGCTATCTATGTTAATAACATTGATGAGAGTATTAACAAGGCCAACATATACCTGTTTGCTGACGACACGGTTGTATATATATCGTCTGACACCTGAAGCCGCTTGTGCTAACCTCCAGGAGGATTTTAACCAGCTCCAGAACTAGCTCCTCCATAAAAAACTTCTTCTAAATGCTAAAAAACAAAAGCAATGTTGTTCTCGCCCTATAGCCGTGTGATGAATCCAGCCAGCTCTGGGGCACTACCTCAGATTACCACAATGCCTGGAGAGAAACTGGAGATTCTCTCAAAGTTTAAATACCTAGGTGTGTGGTTAGACCATAATCTATCATTCACTGAGCATGTCGAGGACCTTGTAAAGAAGTTAAGGCGGAGGCTGGGGCTATTCTTTAGAATTAACCAGTTTCCTACTAGAGATGCAAAAGTGCGCCTTGTCCAAACAACTTTTCTTTCACTGATCGATTATGCAGATTTCCTTTATAGTCAGTGTCCCAAAGCCTTGCTTGCAAAGTTGGATATGCTTTACCACAGGGTCATCCTTATTTAAAATAAAAAATTTGATGACCGGGAAAGGCACACTGAGCTGAGGCTCGTTTCCAGGTTTGTTTCTGGTTTTGCTCGTTTCTGGTTTATTACTGGTCTCCCCATCTCTACCCATCATTGTTCCTTATACAAAGCCGTAGGGTGATCCTCTCTTATGTTTAGGCATAATAGAAATGCAGTCCTTTGGACTTTTAGAGTCTTCTTGAAGTGGTTTCCACAATATATAATAGACTGTCTCCCACTAAGTGAGCCAGGAATGTATGACCTAAGAAGCGCATCCTACATCACATTATGTATCCCCAAGGCTTCCTCTCGCTATGGCAGAGTGGCCATTAGTTTCTTGTTGCCAACATTGTAGAACAAAGTACACAAATTATTGAAATTAAGCTGCCTCCACAGTATGAATGCCTTTAAATCCCTATATGCTCAGTATGTGTGTGAGCCATGCAATTGCTACCCCAGCCCCTAATTTTAGTCCAAAGCATCAGGCTGCTGCCCTTTGAGCATAGTTGAATTTATGATTGTTTGTAACCTTTGGTGACCTTAACTCTGTGAGCGTCTTATGCCTTAAATGTTTTTCCCCTCTAGAAATCCCTGTAGGGTTATTATCTCCTTGTGGCTTTCCCGGCCGCTACACTTACTCACCCTGCTGTCTTTTACATATTGCTTAATCTGTGGCTCTTATTCCCCTACCCTGTACCATTTAACTGCCATATTTCATCTTTGTATTCCCTTTCCACTGCATTCCACTCTTACTATCTCTTTCCTCTGTCCCCTAACTCTCTTCCCTGCCGTAGACTAGCCCTTCAGGGGCTCACAGCCCCTCAGGCAGGAGAAATGCGGATACCGGGCTGTTGTCGCTTCCATAGCCACCACCTGAGACAATTAGACTGGACTCCTTACTAGCAAGGTGCTGCTTTGCTGATACCCAATCGGAACACGAGCGCTTTTCTGTTCTTGCGTCTGATTGGCTCCTGCAGTCTGCTCCTATGTCTCCCTCAATACTAAGCTAAAGTCTGATTTTCTATCTAAAACTTGCACAAAAAAGAGCTGTACTTACTTACTGCCTAACAGTTATGACCTCTATTTCTTCCTGTATAGAGTGTCAAGAGTTGGGATTCTGTTTGATTGCACTCCTTTCAGAATTTCTGTGGTTGGGCCAGCCTTTAGGCGTCAAGGAATACCCAATTCTGTTGTCCTGCTGTTTTGGTCCTCCCGCTGGTTCAGATGTTCCATTGTCCATGGCCCAGTACTTAATACCGACCCCTTCTTCCATCCCCTGCCAAGGATATGTTCTTCACGGGCTCCCTGCCCATAGGCGTGGGAAATCCGGGCCTCTACCGCCACCTGAGAACCTAAGCTCTAACTTTCCATTAGCAGCCATCCAGTTGGAACGTGAGCGCTCTTCGGTGTTGGATTCCGATTGGTTCCTGCAGTCTGCTTCTGTGTCCATTCTAAACCAAGCATAAATCTGATTTCCATGCCAAAATTTGCCAAAAAAGAGCTGTAATTACTTTTCTCCTTGACTGTTAAGACCCTTACCCTTCTGTTTAGTGTTACATTTAGGGATACTGTGTGATTACACTACTTTTGAAATTCTGTGCTTGCGTCAGCTCCCTACACTAGCGGCCGATCACTTCTCACTACTGAAGTTCCTACTAAGCCTCATCTTATGTCCTCCTTAAATATTACAGAAGCACTCTGAACTGATATGACTGATGTAACATTGAGTACTTACTTGCATTAACTGCATTAATTGTTTTTTTACTTGTGTTATTTGGCTCTATTGTAAATATCTCTGTATGCACTGTACCATTTGACCTGGAGCTAACCAGATCCATCTTGTAAATGAGCTTGCTCAATGATGTTCGCCTGGATAAATAAATATTTTGATTGATTGGTTGATTGACTTGAAGGTCTCACAGCTTGTCCCCTTCTGCCTATTGCAGCCTGTTGTAGAGCACAGGCGCAAGGCCCACCAACTACAGAGTACCCTGACCTAGGAGTGGCTCCACAGCCCGGCTCCTTCACAGGTCAGAATGCCCTAGCACTCAGGAATAAACCAGTGGTCCCCTGCAGCCAGCAGACCCAACTTGATGAGGGTTAGCAAGTTCCCCACCTGGCCCTGGGTTTAGGATGGAAACTTCAGATTATTCTTCTTTCTCGTTATAACCAGCTATGGAGTGTAGCCAAAGTGGTCTCTGTTACTCTCCTGACTGTCAGGCTCTGGCGGCAACAACAGAGTCTGAACTCCAGGTTCACAGCAGTCCCTTTTCTCAACTGTATTTCAGGAGCAGACAATAGGTTCCCGGCCCAGAAGGCGCTTGCCCATCCTTCTGCTTTCACGTCTCTCAACTTCAAGACAGCCGCCACTCTTGCTCTGACTCACACACAATTCCAGCAAAATCTTTCTCTCAAATATACCTCAAAGAAAGTCTCTTTCTCATTGTGCAGGTGCAGATAAATGCAAAGGAGGATTTCTCGTTACCTTCCTAGAAGTCTGATTTCAATCTAGCTTCTAGTGTTCATTTTCCAAGGTCACAATCAGTCCTAAACCTTGTGTCCTTCCCTTCTCTCTCTTTAGACACTTTGTCTTTGCCAGGGTCAAACAGAACCTTTTTACTTTCCAATTCTTTCACACAACTCTGTCATCACTGGAGTCTCACCAATGTGGTGCAGGCAAAAGCAGAAGAGGCTTTCTCCTCATCCGCTTCACACAAGGACCAGTCATTTTCCATAATCCATTTCCCAAATCCAGTCAATCATTTCTCTGTATTCTTTCCTGGTGCAGCTTTATTTATTTATTTATTTATTTATTTATTTATTTATTTGTATTTCGGATGACACCTTTGAGCCGAGGGCTCTTTTACAAAGGTTCCACGTCAAGACAATAAGGTACAAAACATAACATGATCATTACAATGGAACTTACAAAAAAAAAGACAGATAAGGTTACAATAATAGCAGCCAAAGGCATTGTCAAGGAATTGTGTTGTGAGTTAATTATACAGTACAAGTCATAGGCAGCTTAGTGAAGCTTTGTTAGGAGTGGGTTAGTGGAAAAAGAGAAAGAAGAGTGGTGGTGAGGGGGTGGTATGGGAGAGAGAGGCAGGAGGGGAGAAATGGGGAGGGCATTGCATTGGGTATGTGGTAGATGGGAAACAGCAAGGGAGGAGGAAAGGGGGGATGAAAAGGAGACAGATTCATCCTATACCCAGTAATGGGGGGCAGGAGAGGAGGAGGAGGAGCTGAGGCAGTGAGGAGGGATGCTTGAGGGTAGTCTGCCTGGAGGGGATTATAAGAAGCAATCACAGAAGGCACTAGCCACGAGGTGTTGACACAGTTTACACTTAAAAGCACCAATTGTGGCAATGTTGGAGATTTCTGTAGGTAGCAAGTTGAACCAGGTGGAGGCTCTGACAAGGTAAGAACGCTGAGCTTGAGAGGTCCGACAGCAAGGTATTGTAAAGGTTAGACTTCTAGTTAGGCGGCGGACACGCTGCGGGGTCAATATTGATTGGACTCCAGGGGGCATAAGGCCCAGTGATGTCTTCTTAGCTAGGATGCAGGTCTGGTACTTTAGCCTGCCGGATAGCTGGAGCCAGTTAGCCTGCTCGTAAATGTCACACGTGTGAGAAAGGCGGGCAGCTGAAATAAGGAGTCTACATGCCATATTAAGGGCTACAGCTATGCGCCAGAGTGCAGTATCAGTAGCAGATCCATAGATAACAAGCCCATAGTCAATAGCTGAGATAACAGAGCTCTGGATAGCAAGGTTCAAGGCTTCAGCCGTTAGGCAATGTTTATGCTTGTATAGTAGCCCTATACGGGAGTTCACAGTTTTAACGATATTGTCAATGTGTTTGGTATATGAGAGGGAGCAGTCAAGGGTCAGGCCCAGATATTTAAACATAGCTTGGCAGAAAACACCAGGAGAAAGGACTGCTGTGTGACTGAACTTCTCTACTGGGACTATATTGCCCTCCTTCCCACCCAAAGTTAGTTCTATTTTTATAGGCACAGGATTTGACTGACAACAGGAACTTCCTGTTTAGGGGCAGGAAGTGAGTGATCACAGAACCACCAAGGACCCACCATCCTAGAAGGGCAAGAGTAGCTCTCCGGCCCCCTCTAGCTGCTGGGGGTCTGCCTCTGAACAAGTGGTCTACTGAGAAATATAGGATATTCTTGTCTCAGAACAGGACAATCAGGAGCTTAAAGGGAAAACAGGCAGAAAGTAAGGAGATAGAGAAAAAAAAAAACAGAGGAAAGAGTAAGGATTGCAAACAGTTAAGGGGCCAGAAATAAGACATGATTGAGTGGTGCAGTGCAGTGGCTGTGGAGCAGCTCTCTGGGAGATGTTCTGGAGGATGCGGTGTTGTCCATCTGCAGGCACCCTCTGGGCTGAGGAGGAGGTTGCTCATCTCCAGGCTGAGTTGGCCAGGATTTGTGGGACCTCCTCTTCCATCCAGGGACCACCAGTGCCGCTGTTGCCTCAGAGGTTGCCAAGAAAGAGGAGCGGTTGGACCACAGTGGGCTCAGGGAGGGTGAGGGTGGTGGAACAGAGGCACATCCCTCCAGTTGTACCTCTCCACAATTCCTATGCCATTCTGGCAAAGTGTGGTTCCTCTATGGAGGCACCTACAGTGGAGACCAAGGAGGATGCTGGGAACCTCCACAAAGGAGACCCACAGGAAGGTGGCAGGGGACCCTGCAGGGGAAGGAAACAACTCCTGGTAGGGGACTCCACTGTTAGGAAGGTAGAACTGGGCAAGGAAGGGAGAGGGAGGTAGGTGCCTGCCTGGCGCTGTGGCTTGAGGGACAGGAGCGAATCCTCAGGATTGCCAGAGCAGCTGCACAGGGAGGAGCTGATGTCATTGTCCACCTAGGGACAAATGACCTGGCTAAGAAAGGGATTAGAGAAGTGCAGAAGAGTTTGTGGAATTGGGAGGGGCCTTAGTCAAGCAGCACGACGGTAACCTTCTCGCGAGGTGCTACCCATCTATGGCATAGGAGAGGCTAGGGTGTTCCGCATCATGGGATTCAATCAGTGGTTGAAAAACAGGTGTGGAGCTCAGGGATTTGGCTTCATTGGGGACTGGGGGTCCACCTGGAGTGATGCAAGCCTATACTGGCATGATGGGCTGCATCTGTCTGGGAGGGGAACTAGGATCCTAGGTGATAGGTTTAAATGCTTCATTGGCAAGCTTTTAAACTAGCCAAGGGGGGAGGCACTGGAAAGGAGCAGGAAAATCCTAGCCCCCCCAAACAATCACGGTAGTAAGTGTGGCAAACACCAACATGGAGGTGTCGATAGGAGAAGGGCAGTGGTAAATGGAGAAAGTGACAAAGGCAAGAAGGACAGGGATGGGGCAAAGGGGTAAGGCCTTCAGAAATGGAGGGTAATGAGTACCAATGCCGTAGTCTGGGCAACAAGCTCCCTGAGCTGGTGGCCTTAATGGAAGAGGGATGCCTGATATCGTAGCAGTCACAGAAACATGGTACACAGAGAACCATGACTGGGATGTTAACATACCAGGGTACATAACCTACAGGAGAGACAGGCAGGGGAGAAGAGGGGGAGGAGTAGCTCTCTATGTAAAGGAAGGGATAAAAGCAACTGAACAAAAGAGTAAACAGGGAGGAGAGGAGGCACTGTGGGTCACCTTGGAGACTGGAAAGGGCACCACAATCCGCATAGGGGTTGTGTACATACCCCCATGTCAGGGGGAAGGAATGGACAAGGATATGATGGAAGGCATTCTTAGAATGGCAGAGAAAGAGGAGATACTGTTGATGGGAGACCTGAATATGCCAGATGTTAACTGGAGCACATTTGCTGCAGCCACATCCAAGAGCAGGGCCATTCTTGACGCCCTACAGGTGGCAGGCATTAGACAGCTAGTTTCGGAACCCACTCGTGAGGGAGCAATCTTAGACCTCAGACTCTCAAAGGGGGGCAGTGAGAGGATCTCAGATCTAGAAGTGGGTTGCCATCTGGGGACAAGTGACCATCAAACAGTGTGGTTCACGTTAAACTCAGCTACAGAGTCAAGCCATACAAAAGTGAGGGTACTGGACTTTAGGAGGGCTGACTTTGGCAAGATGGGAGAGTGCCTCAGAAAGCACTAGCAAACAGGCTAGAAGGAGGTGTGGAGCAACAATGGGGAATTATCAAACTGCCATCACAGAGGCAACAAGCCTTGTGTGAAGCAAATAAACAAATCAAAACGAAAAGAAAAAGCCACTATGGTTCTCAAGAGAGGTGGCTGTGAAAGTCAGGGAAGAAAAGATAGCATTCCGAAGTATAAGAGAACACAGAAGGAGCAGGACAGAGAGCTGTACCAGTTAAGGCAGAAAGAAGCAGTGAGGGAAGTCAGAATAGCAAAGGCCCAAACCGAGGAAAAGATAGCCAACCCAGTTAAGAAGGGGGATAAACCTTTATAGGTACATCAGCGAGCGAGAAAGACAAAGGGAGGATAGTGAGGCTGAATAGAATGAACGTGTGGGTGGGCAGAGGGGACAGTGAAAAAGCAGGAATACTGAATGAATATTTCTGTTCAGTATTCACAAAAAGAGGAGGGACGGCCTAATCCAATTAACAGAAGCACTTTGATAGGGGGTCGATCCCAGTCCTTTCACAGAAGAAAGGGTTCTGCAAGAACTCCTAAAACTGAAGGTGGACAAAGCAATGGGTCCTGATGGAATTCACCCCAGAATTCTAAAAGAATTAAGGAAGAAACTAGTGAAACCACTGGCTACTTCTTTAATAAATCATGGGAGGATGGTGTGGTACCCGAGGACTGGAGGAAGGCGGATGTGATTCCCTTCACAAAAGTGGGACCAAGACAGAGGCAGAAAACTACAGACCTGTCAGTCTGACCTCTGTGGTAGGGAAAGTGATGGAGTCACTTCTGAAGGAAAGAATAGTTGAGTACCTAGAGGTCAGTGGAGCACAGGATCCAAGGCAGCATGGGTTCACAGTGAGAAGGTGCATGTCAGACGATCTAATAGATTTCTTTGACTGGGTGACCAAAGTAGTAGACTGGGAGGGGCTGTGGACATGGCCTACCTAGACTTTAGCAAGGCATTTGACACAGTCCCACACAAAAGATTATTAGTCAAATTAACCAGCCTGGGAGTGGGTCCCAGGGGGTAGCCTGGAAAACATTGGCTGGACAACAGGACACAGAAGGTAATTGTAAATGGAGTCCACTCTGAAGAAAGGGCGGTTACTAGTGGGGTACCACAGGGTTCAGTATTGGGTCCAGTCCTTTTAATGTCTTCATCAGTGACATTGCAGAGGGACTGGAAGGAAAAGTATGCCTTTTGCAGATGACACAAAGATCTGCAACAGGGTTGATACACAAGGAGGCGTGGAAAGGATGAAAAGGACTTGGCAAGGTTGGAAGAATGGTCAGACGATGGCAGCTAGATTCAATGCAAAAAGTGCAAATAATGCACCTGGGAAACAAGAACCCAGGGAAGAATACACAATGGGTGGGGAGGTAATAACAACAACAAAACAGGAAAGGGACCTGGGGTAATCATATCAGATGACCTTAAGGTTTGCAAGCAATGTGAGAAGGCAGTAGGGAGGGCCGGGGTATACTGGGATGTATAGAGAGGCATCAGCAGCAGAAAACAGGAAGTTTTTATCCCTCTGTACAGACAGTTGGTGAGACCCCATCTGGAATACTGTGTCCAGTTCTGGAGACCCCATCTCCGCAAGGACATAGACAGGATAGAGGCAGTCCAGAGGAGGGCAACTATGATGGTGCAGGGTCTGCAAGAGAAGCCGTATGAGGAGAGACTAAAGGAGCTTAATATGTATACCCTTGAGGAAAGGGAGAGGGGGGACATGATAGAAACTTTCAAGTACCTCAAGGGAATCAACAAAGTCCAAGAGGGTAGCATCTTTCAGAAAAAGAGACTTGCAAGAACAAAGGACACAATTTAAAGATAGAAGGAGGCGGTTCAGGGGCAATGTGAGAAGTATTATTTCACAGAGAGGGTAGTGGATGCATGGAACAGCCTTCCTGAGGAAGTTGTGGGGTCTAAAACTGTGGGAGAATTCAAGAATGCATGGGACAGACATAAGGCAATTCTTGTGGGGGGCAGGAAAATATAGGCTGTTGGTTAACTAGGATCTGCGGCCTATCCTGTAGGTAGGGAAATGGGCAGACTAGATGGGCCTAGCGGTCCTTATCTGCCGTCAAAGTCTATGTTTCTATGTTTCTATATCCACCTGCTCAAGAGTGACGCCTTCGTGGTTGTTAATTATGAGCTCATGGTCCTTGTACTTGTTATGGGTTCCATGGAACAACATTGTTTTAGTTTTTTTGTGGTTAAGGATGAGTTTATGTGAGCAAAACCAGTCTTCCACTTCTGTGAAACTTTTCTGTAGTTAAGACTGAAGGGAGGTGGGGTCGGTGTGGCAAGTGAAGATTACTGCATCATCTGCATACAGTAACATTCTGTCATGGCAGGAGGCAGGAAGATTGTTCAGAATATGCTGAACAAGGACCCAGGATAGAACCTTGGGTACTCCAGAGTGGATTGGTAGAGATGATTGAGAGGAATTCACCAATCCTGACCTGTTGGTCCGTTACTGAGGTAGCTTTGAAACCAGAGGGTAGTTTCACTTGAAAGACCAAGGAGGATAATTGTTTGAGGAGAATGGAGTGATTGACAGTGTCAAATGCCTTAGTCAGGTCAATAAAAGAGGCACCACCAATCGGCCCCTGATCAAGTGCATGATGGATATGTGTGGTGAATTCGAGAGTGCCGTGGTAGTGCTGTGCTCCTTTGGGAAGCCATGCTGCTGGGAACATTGCAGGCTGTATTTTACAAGGTACTCCGTAAGCTGATCAGCCACTATCCATTCTAAGGCTTTGGATAGAGGAGGAGGAGGATGGATATAGGCCTGTAGTTGTTCGTGAGAGTCTTGTCACCACTTTTATGGACTGAGTCACCACTGCCAGTTTCCATTTTGGGGAACTGGGAGAGCATGAGGGAACGGTTGAGGATTTTGGGTTAGTGGGAGCAGGACTTCGTCAATGGTGAGGGCGAGAAGTTTCATATCCAGTGAATCGCCACTGACCCTAGACTTTCCAAGTACTTTAAGAATGTGTTTTTTAGCTATGCTTTCTGGGATTGCTTTGAAATGGAAAGGAGGGTGCCCTGGTGGCAAACCTGAACTAACAGGAGCTGGGTTGACTGTGGTGGGATCAAAAAAGCTTCTCACCACAATTGTCTGAGGAAAAATCCTGCAGCTCTCTCTTAAGAGCTGCCTGCACAGTCTTCATTCTACATTTCCATCTGGGGAAAGGCATGACCAGCCCTTGGGGACAAATATCTGTCAGCCCCCAGGCAGGCCCTTTCCCAGCCTTGCAGCCCCATTCTTTGCTTAGAGGCTGGAGCCCCACTCCCTGTGGACGGGCTCCCACTGAACTGACCCAGCAACCACAAGTCATTTTCTTTTGTGACTTTTCTGGCAACTCCCCATTGGCTGGAGCCACTGTCCTTCTCAAAAAAACAGATAGATAGATAGAGAGATATGAGGCTCCCTCAACACCTGATTGGCTGCTAAAAATGGCTCCTAAACTTTCCCCAGTATTTTCCCCTAAAAGTCTTTTCAAAAGTCCCACAGTCCTTCTGGTAAATCCTGGCCCCTTGATTGGCTGTAAGGTGATCACATGGCTGCTGGCAAAACAGTTCCTTTGCAGTTTTTACAAGGTCCCAACTTTAAAGTATTCCTCCAGCCAAAACATTTACTTTTTCTTTTTAACTGCCCCACAGATTCATAGTAGCCCTGTAAAGCAACTGCACTGTTAATCACTTTCCTTAGCTCTACTCCAGTCGCTACTGTTATTATGCATTGCTCCTAGGCAGCCTGTATACAGTTCCATTATGACCCATATAACTCTCCACTTTTCAGATTGTGCGCAGTCACAATAAACATTTTTGCTTATCTATCCGACATCTTGCAGACCTTTCTTTGCCCTGTTACACCATTACGCATTTATTTTTATTCACCTTCTGCCTGTCGCTAGCACTATTACAGTATGCCCCAGCACTAGAGAGGCTCAACTCATTATTATTCATGAGCTGTTTCATTAATATTCATGAGGCTGCTCCTCATATTTGGAGCGCGATTGACGCTCTAAAAAAACTCTTATCCTGTGCCTCCCATTACCTCTCCGGCCCAACTAAGGTCTCCGGTCCCTATTTTACTTTACCCTGGGACCGGAACCACTGGAGAGGCAAAACAAACAGCCGCAGAATGGCTGATAACGGAATGCGCATGCACTGATCGACAACCCTGCACCTGAGTGCAAAACAGGGTGACGACTCCGCGAACCAGCTCCTCCGGCCCCAGCAAAAAAAAAAAACCAAAAAACTATGCAGGTACCGGAGGGAGGACCAGACAGGATCGGGACCAAAGGGGGAACCCGGGGGGAGAAACGGGGAACAGAAAGCCTCCAGGGCTAACAGGTAAGCCCGCAACAGGAGGGTTACATAGATTTGCATCAGGGGGGAACTGTTATCTCTAGGTGGTGGAACTCTCCTATAGTAATCAGTGGAGAAAGATGACAGAGGAGCAGGAAATCTCTCATACAATAGTCTAAGATGAAGTGGATCTGCATTCCTGTAGATTTCTGCCCAATTTAAAGTCTGCTACCAAGCCTACTTTTTGTCATCCACGCATCCGGTGTTGCCCCACATTATGAACTGGATAAAAAAATTGGAGGAAGCTGATTGGCCGAGAGGCTTTTGAAGCCATGATGATATCGGGCTACATCATCACGGCTTCAAAAAGCCTCCGGCCATCAACCTCCTCACAACAAATACAGCCGCACTGAAGTAACGCTTGCTAGCATCAGCTCCTCCTCACACGCTGCCACTCGTACTTTCAAAAGCAGCATGCTCAACGTAACAAAATATGCCACTGCAAACGGCTGCCCCAGTCTATTTGCTGCCAACACTGGTACACAATTGGACCATGTCCCACCACTAGCCCACAAATACAGACTCTGTAACCTCCGACTACTGTAACCCCTGCGAGCTGCAGACTGCAACCGCTCCTCCAAACGGCAAACCGAAACCTCGGCTTATGTTCCGAGTCCCCGTTTAAAAGCAGTAAAGAAAGCAAGTAAAAAATACAGAACCAGGGTGACTCAGCAGAAACAGCCCTCCACGAGCATTTTTACCCTTTCTGTTGCTCTCCCCTTTCAACAGCTACTCTCGGTACTTCCCCATTAGCACAACTAAAACAACGAAGATGTCTACCTGCATTCCTCCCATTCAGATCGCGATGCTCAGCAGACAGGAATTTTACAAAAAAAAATAACCAAAATAAATCCACACAGATCTTCACCGACTCCCACATCAGTCCAGGCAGTCAAACAAAAAAAAAGTTTCAAAACTCGGAGCAGTGCTGGCAGAGTACAACAAGAGTGCCACAAACTCTACCTACAACAGTGCCACCTGCTGCTCAGAGCCCATCAGGACCTATTTTCTGAAAACATATCCTTCCAACACCCAATAAAAGACATTTTTAAAACGTTCTAAAAGTTTCTTTCTTATTTTTTTATACTAAAACTTTAAAGTCACTTCATAATAGCAATAATGCGACACAATAGTGTGGTATATCATGGGATATTGTCACTTCTCGGGTCGTTGGACGCACTCAGCCGCCCAACCACCCGAGGCGTGACGATATCCCATGATATACCACACCCTGTCGTGCATTATTGCTTAATTATACAATGGCAAGAAAGAATCCCGGATTCTGATTGGTCAGTGTGTGCCTGAGACAGTGATGATATTGCAGTATAACATCACTGTCATTGATTAGCATTCACTTTGCTTGCTGCCATCATTAAGCAGCATTACCTTTTTTTCCTCTTTTCTTAAGAAACTCACTAAAAATCTACTAAAAACATTTTTAACATTTTTTTTTATTTTGTATAACAATGAACCATTGTATAATAGCAATAAGGTACTCCAGGGTGTGTGTTATTGTGTAATAACGTCACTCCTGGGGTAGTGGAAGCACTTGGCTTCACCTCATGCTTCAACCCACCCCAGAAGTGACGTTATTACACAGTAACACACACCCTGTCGAGCCTTATTGCTTAATTATACATTGTAAATTCAAATGGATTTGAGTCCATAGAGTTCAGCAAAAAAAAAATCAAAATCTTGATTTTACCAGGCAGAACATCATTGAGACAAGCTCATTTACAAGATGGACCTGGGGCAAAACAATTGACAACAGGGTTAATACATAACAGGTTGAGTGAATGTCCATAACGATTACATAATAATAATAACAACATAATAGCACATAATTATCACGTGACAAGATACTTGCACCAGAATATAACAGTGGGTTCAACAGGAGGTAGTGCCATTTAAATACAATTGCATGGATACAGATATATGGACGTATGGTAATGAGCTAAAGTTTATACAGTAAACATCATTGGAGGAGTCATAGTGAGCAGGAGTGGCAGTTCCTCTAGCATCAAAGTGCGAAGAAGATTGAGATGTAAGAGTCCTTTGATAAGTACTCAGGCATGTCCTGGCAAGTGGGGTGGGAAGGGAGGGGGTATAGGGAGTGGGAGGGAAGGTCAGACGAGATAGGAGAGGGTTGGACATGATGGCCTAGGGAGGAAGGACTGTTTAAAAGGAGAACACGACAGATGCCACAGGCAATGGTTGGGGTTTAAGTCCGATATTTGAAGTAAAGACAGATTGTGATGTTGGGACCTTGATTTGAACAATGACAGAAGGGAGGACTCAGATGACACCTCAGGCAATGGTTGAGGTTTAAGTCCAGAATTTAAAGCAGTAACAAATCGTGATGTTAAGACCTTGACTTGAAGCAATGACAGGCCTCAGAGAAGGTCCTCAGGAACAAGGATTTGAAGAGGAAGAACGTGATAGGAGAAGCGAGCCTTAAGGTTTTCTGGATCTTATTCCAGAGCGTAGGAAGACTGAAGCTTATTGAAGCTCTACCAAAATGCATTTTAACTTTAGGGATAGCCAGAGATAAGATGCTAAGACTTCTAAGAGAATATGATTGATTGATTGATTGAACTGAGGTTCTCAATTGCATTTTTTTAATGTATTGTTTCTGCCCCTTTATACTCAGCCCCCATCCCCACAGGTTGGCCTGTGCTTAACTCCTGATGTCCCTACTGCTTACCAGGCTTTTATTGCAACCCCATGGGCTTGCCTCTTGTGGTGGGGTCCAGCTGCACTGAATCTAATGTCCTGCCTCCTCCTGGTCATGGAGGCAGAATTTCCCTGGGTTCTAGATTAGTGGGTGATGGTTAGAGCCCAAGTTCACACAGGCTTAGGCTGCTCAAGGCAGGCTTTTTCCCTCTTTTCTGTTTCGGTCTTCAGCCCCTGGGATGACAGCATACCAGGAGATCCAGACTGATGCACACTAAGCATACCTCATGTGGACCCCAGCTGACATCCCACAGTGGTCCCCATTTGGCAGCATGGTAGAAGCAGGATCCACCCTCCCTCCCCAGGAGATGGGAGCAGCCTCTGAGATGCTCGGTCTTCTTCCCACAGCCGGCTCTCGATGGCCTGAGCTCGTTCCTGACCTCCAGTTGCCAGCATCACAAGCAGTAGCCCTACTGCGACACTGATGGGCCAGCGAGTTCTCAGCTGTATTAAAATTCTTGCTGTGTGCTGCGGACTAATGTATCAGTCCAAAATTCCAAGACATTTTAATTTTGCCAGCAGCCCAAGGGTTAATTGATCATCTTACCTAACAGA
The DNA here is from genome assembly GCA_016271365.2 of Neoceratodus forsteri. NCBI lineage: Eukaryota > Metazoa > Chordata > Ceratodontiformes > Ceratodontidae > Neoceratodus > Neoceratodus forsteri. The sequence goes on along the minus strand of CM028129.1, from coordinate 1,114,677,444 downwards.
TGACTTTGAGGTTCAGTTTACTAAATGTTTGTGGCAGCGCTAATGCTTTGCCAACAAAAGTAATTGCTTCAGTGTTTTTGTTATTGTTGATTTCCCCCTTGTTTCTTCACTCCTCCACCTTGTCAATGGCATAGTTGCCATGGCTGCACTCAGTGGGAGAGCAGCTGAGCCCACAGCCAACGCCAATGCTGCGCCTTGGTCAGTTGGCATGGGGAAGTATAAATGCTGTGAGGCTTGTTCCCCCCCCACTGTGTGTGTGCTGAGCACCTCACCTCTATGACATGCCCCCCAGCTACTCCAGTAGGGAACTCCAGGGCTTGCACACCCAAAGCCCAGCTTCTCAGACGACAGCTGGACACACTGCTACCACATCACTGGGCTGGCGGTGCTACAATGTTTTTAACAACAATTACTGATAAGGATTTTGTAACTTATTAGTGGTCACTAAATAGTTACCATAACAGAACTTAGCATGAGGGTGAGAGTATGCTAATAGCAGTTATTACTCCATTACTGAGTTAAATCTGGACTTACTGTGGCAGTTACTAAAGTTGGGACAAAAATCACATCCCACTAGGGGGACGGAGGAATAATGGGGTGGGTGATGGTTTGAAAATCCACCAAGGTCTCCAAAATGCTGCAGTAAATGATGTTCGTATAAGAATCCAAGCCCACCCCTGTAAACATACTGCAGGCCCAGGTTCTGCTGTTTTATGCAGATTTATTTTTCCTCTGCTTCTGCTAACACTGAATTATACTGCTGGACTCAGCTCTAATTCAACCCAGTCCAGAGGGAGCCAGAGTTTCAGTTTTTTATTCATCCTGGTCCCCCCACACACACACACACTCTTGCACGTTATTTGGGAAAATAGCATGCCTGATAACTCTCCTTTAACAGGTTGCTACATCAGAGCAAACATCTCTCATTTACTTCCAGCATTTGTGATGCTGGACAGAAGACAAAGCCACGTGAGTCATCAAAGACTTGCACAGGCTGCAGCCTCCAAGGCAACACTAGCCAAAAGCTCACAGTTTCCTATTCCACTTCAAAAGAGTTTTTCCCCTTTAGGTTAATGTATCTTATTGAAAGGTGCGGTTGGTGGGGGGGGGGGTTGCAGTTTTTGGATCTTGTTAGTAACCAATCAAACCTCAAAGTTACGCCAATTAATTATAAAGAAAATCTAAAGCTTTGGCTCTCAGTGCTCAGTACACACTCAGACCTAAGTTCTCCCTAAAGCACTTTCCCCAGTTACTGTAAGTTTTTTTTTCACTATGATTTATGAGCTCTTATGAAATAAGAGCAAAGTTCTCCGAGCAAGTTGGCTGAACAGTATAATAATGTTGGCTCATCTGGGAAATGGGCAGTTGGATGCACTTCTAGAGAGCTGATGTAGGTCTATGAGCTGACAGAATATGCTATGGCACACACTAGTCCCCCACCCGTAGAACACAGAGATCTTCTGCCTGTGGAGGGTTGCAAGTTTGAATCCAGCTGGCTCTGCCTGCCAGAATGGGGAACTAGGAAATCACAACTCTGATTTTATTCAGATATTTGTTTCTTGGGTGTTTTGAACGGCAATAAAGTAACAGTCTTTTGTCAGAAGCACTACTTTCTTTTTCTTCTGATACATCAAAGGAACTATATATAGAATGCTGCATTTTTAAATCATGGCTAGTTCTTAGCCACTGTCCTGTAGACAGTAGTTATTTTATTATCCAGCTATAGTGACTATGGGTGCCACAATATCGAATTTTGAGTATCATGGTATTTCTTAATCACCAACTGACACACCAGTAGGACAACCATTGACCCTTCAGTAAGATATCAGGTGACCCCAAGCAGAATACCAGTTAAATAATAGAGGATACTGCTGACCCCCAAGAAGATCATGAGTTGACCCATGTAGGACAACACTTGGCCCATCTAGGCTGTCAGTTGATCTCAGTAGGATACCAATTAGCTCCCCCCCCCCAATAACACACCTTTGATGACATAGAAACAAAGTATTGTGATTGAAAGACTTGGGGTTCTTCTCCCTTACTCCTGCCACATGACAATGACAGTACCCAATTTGAGTATGGACACATATCCAAACTTAACAGCAAGAATGTTATCCCTACTCATGCTGTGTAACTCTAAATGCCATTCTCCATCAGCAGTCTTTTATATATAGATATATACTTTTTGCACATCCCCTGCTCCAGCGTGTCAGATGTACCACCATCCAGCTGGTATAACAGCCGTTGTACAGCTATGAGTGGAGGGGTGAATTTACTAGTTATTAGTTTTCCCCCTTTTTGGTTTCTTGTTCCCCGACCCCATAGAGATGCCAGCATTTGGTACTAGATCTCCTATGTGAGCATGCATCAGCACACTCTTGCAATATGCAACATCCCTTCCTGCATCCCGAGCGCTCTGCTGCCCGTACGTCTACAGACAGCAGTAGTGGGACATGGCTCCCTCCCACCACCTTGGATGAGGAGAACATCCTCTGGGACATTCACTTCTCTTCCCCTGGTCAGCTCCTGACAACCCAGACTTATTCCCAAACCCGGGTCGTCGCCAGCATTGCAAGTGGTAGCCCTTCTGCTGTGCCAACAGACTGGCCTCATCAGCAATCTGTCTAGTCCTGCTGTGAAACCCGGAACAGTCCCAGTAAGATCCCATTTTACCCACCATTAGGACACCAATTCAAACCCCAGCAGTACACCAGTAATTCCTCATGAGACACCAGGTAACCCCCCCCCCAGTAACTTACCAGTTGACCTGTTGATCTTTAACCAAGATGTAACTTTGTCTAGCTTGAAAACAGCTGACCCTTATTGGGTACCATTTATTTAGTTATTTATTGAAAGAGATTTACCAGGAAAGACATACTGAGCCATAAAGCTCATTTCCAGATGTGTCCTGGCAGAACAGTGGCAGGAATAAATACATAGTATAAGCAAAATGCAGTAATCTGATAACCTAAAACTGTCTTTGTGCTCTACTCTCTTTTTACTAACATCAAGCCCAATCCTCTCTGTCTCTCACATGCTACCTTGCTACTAGTGCCCCCTCTTTTTCCTTGTCCACCTATTCTCCCAATACACCCTATACATATCCACCCCTTCGCTCCTAACCCTTCCCTCACTACCCCATGTGCCGCTTGTGATGCTTGGCCAGCTGGTTATGATTTTTGTATGACATTGGTAGTATGAATAAATGATCAGTATATGAAATATCAGTCTGTGAGATTTGGCCCTTTTAAATTACAGGGTGTCAGCAACTGAAATCATAGGATATATTACACTGACCAGGAGATCTCTGTAATGTAATTAACTTCCTTGAGAAATTGCATTTTATGGCCTTTTTATGACCTCATGCTTTTGAAGTTGGAAACTAAATATACATTTTATTACATCAGGACAGGACATCATTTAGCTGTTTCCTGTTGGCTGTATCACACCTGAGTGATGGACTGCAGGGTTGTAAACTTGAAAGGAACTGGTTGATCAAAGACTCATAATTTGGGAAAAGGGTTTTTGCTGATGTCACATTATTAACATATCTCTTGGTAGGAAATAATTTTTTGTAATTTTATATTCTAAAAGGACGAGCAAGATGACTCACAGAAGGGGTGTGGAGACACAGAGTTTAAACTGATACTTGTGTCTGAAATGAATGTCATATCATCTTGGGACTCTAGAGAGACACAGCTCTCTGATCTAACTTTAAAACGCACTTCTAGAGGTAATACCTTAGATAGCAAACCTCTAAAATGTATTGTGGTAGGAGTTTTGCTTTGTAATTTTCCCTTGTTCTTTTAAGTGATTGTGAGCTGTTTGATATATTGCTCTGTGTTTACATTTTTCATATTTTTATCATCTTTTAGTAAAGTACATTTTCTTAAGATTCTGCCTGGGTCTCCTCCATCATTTTTGCATGTGGAGTGCCTGTATTTTTAAGTCTGACAACTGTTCCAGGGCTTGATGGTGTTACTAAGCTTGGTAAAAGGTAAGAATATACCTAAGGTCTCTTATAGAGTTTAAAGGATTCATTTTGGAAGCCTGGCTGGGTGCCCTTGGTGAAAGATTGTACCACAATCCCTGAAGAGGGTACATATCTGAGCCTGTTCGTTGGGTATGCTAACATAAGGTTGACAGTTGGAATCCCCCCATAACTTGAGACTAAAGGTGATTACCCAAAAGCAGACAGGAGGGTTACCATGTCTGTTACCTGTTCACACTATTTCACTCTGAGGTTGGCACTGTGGGAGCAGAGGGCCTGACCTGCGGAGTGCATTTGTGACACCGCTCATCACCCAGTTAGCACCCCCCCCATTTCCTACTTGTCTCTTCCTTGTTCTAACAGTCTATTTCCTGCTTAGCACTTAGCCGACAAAGTTTTCTATCAACTGCATTGTTTTTTTCTTCTTATGACAGTATACTCAAGTATTACCACATGTGTTTCTCTACCTATATTCTTTCATTTTGTACTAGATTTTAAACATATGCCTTACAATACTTAATCACTTATAACTTCAGTCAATTTATATCTCACCTACCTGTTTTTTTACCTGTGTATGTACCATTGTCTTTATCTTGCTGACATGGTACCTTTGTAAATGAACCTCTGGTTCAAAGGTGTTAAATCCTAGCATTCAATAAATAAAGCAAAAGGCACAGCTATGTACAGTACGGGGTGTTGCCTGCCTTGGACTATGGCTTTCCAGAAGCATAAGTATATATCCCCACAAGGCTAAAAACGTTCCACGACTCCTGTTCTTTACACCCAAGCCCTGGTTGCTACTTCTTCTTCTCTTGCTAGCCCTCTCTGGTGATATTGAGCACAACCCTGGACCTATATCCAATGCCCCTGCCGCTCCTCCACCTACTCAATCAAAGCCACTTCCAAAGGGTCTAAAAATAGCTCACTTGAACATCCATAGCCTGAGACCCAAAATGCCTGAACTAGAAGCTTGGGTCAATATTAACACTCCTGACATCCTGGGTATCTCTGAGGCTTGGCTGAAACCGTGTATCAGACCACATGAGGTTGCCTTACCAGGATACAAATGCTTCAGGGTAGATTGTCAGGGGAAAAAAGGCCGGTGGCATCATCATGTACGTAAGGGATGGTCTGGATGCTACACAAATTACTATGCCCACCCCTGCTCCAGATGAGGCTGAATCAATATTCCTTTCTATCACCCTTGGGTCAGTCAAGAAACTACTGGTCGGCTGCATATACCTGCCCCCTAAGGTGGCTGCATCCTGCCTGAACTCCTTCTTAAGCTCCTGTGCGAGCCTCCCTTATCAGGATATCATAATCGGTGGTGACTTTAACATCGACTGGTTGAGTGCAAAAATGACCAGATTGACCACATCCCTAGCAGACTACAATCTGGTTCAAGTCATACGTGGCCCAACTCGTATAAACTCATGATCGGTCAACCATACCCTCTTGGACTGGGTGGTCACCAACTGTCCCTCCAAGATAAAATCTGCTAGTGTTCTCTCTGACAGTATAAGTGACCACTCCCTGACCCTGTGCATCTGGTGCAACAACTCCCCCAACCAAAATCATCAAGACATGGGGCATTTCCAGATTTTACCCCATCTCTTTCGTGGACACAATCTGAAACACACCAACTGGGGACCAATAAGTACCCTCCCCAATGTTAACTCAGCACTAGACTTCTTTGTTTCTAAGCTCACAAACATCATAGACTCCTTTGCTCCTTTGAGGAACTGCCGGATAAAAAAGGTTAGAGCCCCCTAGCTGTCCTGGGAGCTAAGACAACTCATGACCTCCAGTGATAAAGCCTGGAGGACCTACAAACACAGTGACCTACCCACTGACTGGCAACTGTGCAGACAACTAAGGAGTAGCTGCAAAAATTCCATACAAAAAGCAAAACGCTGCCATTTTAAGAGACTCCAAACAGAGCACCTAAGCAACCCCAAAGAATTCTGGAGGCAGGTCAACTCACTCTTAAAGGGTAACACCTCCGAAGTCCCCAGCTCCATTGATGCTCAGGGAACAATTCATGCAAACCCCCTATCCACTGCATCCTGCTTTAATGAATTTTTCACAGACCTGCAACAATATACCTCTTAATTCTCTAGCTCCTCTACCCCCCTCCCACAGGACCCCATGCGTGCTGACTTACACTTGGACCACCTCTCCTTCCACCTAAAACTGGCTACACTCAAAGAAGTCTGCCGTCTACTTAAGAATCTGAAGGCTGACAGCTCATCAGGGCATGACAGCCTTGAACTTAGATTCCTCAAACTTGGAGCAGATGCACTAGCCTGTCCCATCCATGACCTCTTTAATAGATCTTTCCTAACCTGCACCATCCCTGATAAATGGAAGGTGGCAGTAGTTGTCCCTGTGCACAAAGGTGGCTTCAAGAGTGTTGTGGAAAACTTCTGTCTCATATCAATACTTTGCCCCCTAGCTAAGATACACGAACGGATTTTGTACGACCACCTTCAAAACTACCTTGAGCATTACCAACTCCTAACCCCCTCCCAACATGGCTTTAGGAAAAACTACAGCACCACCACAGCTCTGATCAAGGTCACCTCAGACATATACCGTGCAATGGATGCTGGCCTAGTCACAGGCGCAATATTCATGGACCTGACCAAGGCTTTTGACTTGGTCAACCATGACCTACTCCTTTGTCAACTACCGGTATTCAGTCTTGATCTAAATACTCTGTCTTGGACCCAAAGCTACCTCCATGGCTGTTCTCAGCATGTCAAATGGGCAGGCTCCTTGTCAGATGCATGACCCATCACCCACGGGGTACCCCAGGGCTCTAGTCTGGGGCCCCTTGCTGTTTTCCTTATTTATCAATGAGCTCCCCAACAACTGTGGTGGTGCCACAGCCCATCTCTGTGTGGATGATGTCATAATATACCAGTCCTCTTCTGACTCTGGGTGGCTCAGCAAATTACTAGCAACCAACTTCCTCACCCTTGAGGATTGGTTCACTCAAAAGCACCTGGTTCTTAATGCTAAAAAAAAACAAATGCATGCTTTTTTCCTACTCTATAACCCATGCTGGCCCCCTCCCCCCCAGCAATCCAAATACGTGCTGGCGTTGCCCTAGAATCAGTTCAATCTTTCAGATATCTGGGTGTCACTTTGGTCCCCTCCCTCTCGCTGGACGTACATGTAGCTTCCCTTATGAAAACTCACAACCAGAAGCTAGGTGTACTCTACAGAATCCACCCGTACCTCTCTTTGACCTCATGCCACAAGATAGCTCATCATGCCACTCTCCTGCATCTCCTCATGTATGGTGCACTGTTACTTCTCTCCGCATCTTCTTCTATTCTATCCCATCTTTCACAGGTATATCATCATGTGGGTAGGTTTGCCTTGGGAACTGATGCAAGGCACCATCACTGCAATGTACTGTCTACCTTGGGTTGGCTACCCTTTGAGTCCAAGCTCTGCTATACTACACTAAGCTTGTTATACAAGTTCCTCCATTGCTTCACCCCTCCCTTGCTTATCTGATGTAGTACAACGTAAACACCCTCAGCGTGCCCTAAGATCAGCCTCCCTGCCCCTGCTATCCATACCTAATCTGAGACTCTCCTTGCCTTGGAAATCATTTACCTTTGTGGCTGTGTCCTACTGGAACTCTCTGCCTCCACCAATCCTGGCCTGCTCCTCCATTTCTCAATTTCAGTGTGCTCTGCTCGGTCACCTTGCTGCACCCACTTGTACATGCTTTAGGTAACTCTTAAGCCTCCAACTCCTCTTCTGCTCCCATTACTCTACTTCCATGTCCTGCCCCAGCACCTCTGACTCCCACAAGCCACTTAGAGTAACGTGTAAATAATTTATGCTGACTGTACATAGTATTAATCTCCCTGTGTTGTATTCATTACGTTCTTGTATAACATGATATCTCTGCTTGTAGATGTTTACTTGTCTGCGGTAACAGCTATATCCTGCTCAACTATGTATCTACTACTGTGCTTGCTCACTGTATGAATTTATCTTGTACTACTGTTGTGTCAACTGCAGCACTATCAATGGTATTGCACTTTCCGGGTCACCCCTGAAAAAGGGACTGTCATGTCTCAATGGGCTTACCCAGTTAACAAAATTCAATAAATAAATAAAAATAAATATGCAGTAAAGTAAATGGCAAATTGCTAAACAAGAAAGATAGGTAAAGAGGAGAAAAGAGGAGGGGTAGGGAGCGGGGAGGAGGGAGAGGATGAAAGAAAGTGTGAATAGATTGGAGGTGGTAGTGAATAGAAGAGGGGGAGATTGGGAGGAAAAGGGTTGAAAGGAGGAAGGTAGTGGAAGAAGGGGGAGGGGAAAAAAAGGAAGAGGAAAAGTGCAGAGGTTGAAACATTTAATAGTAGTATAGTAGCTTGGCAACTGGCAGAGGATGGGGAAAGAGAAAGGGGGGGGCAAGGCATTAGACTAAGGACAATTGCAGGTGGGAGATGTATGGGCTAATATAACCCACCCTTCAATAACATACCTGTTGACACCTCCAGTACGACATACATTGATCCCCACCAATAGAACACCACTTCGATCTCCCAGTAAGAACCCAGTAGGATACCATCTACCAGTTGACCCCTATCTGAAAGGCAGTTGGCTTCCATAGAATACTACTTGACATCTCCCAGTAACCCACCAGCTGAAAACCTCTGTTGTATACCACTTGACCCTCATTGAGTATTCGTTGACATCCAAGTGGGACACAAGTTACCCGTTAGCAGCTAACAGTTAATGCCCCTTAAGGTACAGTACCAGTTAACCCCACAATAGGATATTTATTAACACCCAATAAGGTACTGGTATACTCCCTAGTATGATATTAGTTGATCACCAAGTGGGACACCTGTGCCCTCCCCCCCCAAGGCAGGAGACCAGTTGCTCCATGAGGCACAAGTTAACACCGCATTTGGATACCAGTTGCTTCCATAAAATACACTTTGGCCTGCAAGCAGAACCCAAGTTACTCACTGCTGAAAAGCATTTACTCCCCCCACAGGATTTCAGTCCCCCCAATAGAATATCAGTTGACACTCAGCAGAACACACATTAACTCCCTATCCATTAGGATATTAGCTGGACATAGTAGACACTCAGGCAGCATTGCTATAACACCAGTTGACCGTGCACAGGTTCAACCAGTAGCAGGCCATCTTATACCAGTCAATTTACTCCACTGGAAATCTGTCTGGGCTAGCACATTCTCTGCAGATAACTGTGGTCGGTAATGCATCAGTTGATGAAAGTGGAACACCAGTCCTCTCTGTGGGTCCCCCAGAGTGCTCAACAGTGAAGCGTACAAATACCAGAAAGGAATGACCCCGAATCTACAGCAATCTGCCTTGCAGATGCTGGCTCCAGAAGATATTTTTGGGATCCCTAGGTAGTTTCAAGCTTCAAAGTGGGACAGACCTCCTTGGGGGGATGCCTGATGGGATGATGCTTTGTAAGAGCCTCCCTTCTGTTTTTCCAGCAAGAAGATGGCTTGCCAAAACTGCCTGCAAGATTTACTCTGCTAAATTAGGCATTTAGAGAGCGTTTTTCCTTTTTAATAGAAGGGGCAGCATGTAGGCCTAGAGCCAATAGAGAAACCTCATGTCCGGCCTTGAAGAGAAACCTCCCCCTCATCCATTCTTCACTCCTATTCTGCTGCCAGATTGCAGGATCTCCAAGATTTAGGGTTTTCCTACCATATAAACTGTTCCAATCAATTAAACCTGCTTAGGTCTGGAACACAAGGCTTTCCGAATAGCAGAGAGGGAACACTGTGTCAGGCAATGTTTGAAAACAGTGTAGTGACAGCCTTTTTCACAGTGGACAGTTTACTCTCAGAAGGAATCTTAACCTTTTTTTTATCCTGGGGTATGGGCCGTAGAGGAGAGGAAGGTGTAAGAATTTGTACATTCTTTGGTCTGATGTTATAGCACTAATTCTGAACTCAGTCTCACTAGTGCAGATATACTGTGTGTTGGCAATAACATATAACAGGGTGTGTGTCTGTTGGGGAGCTATAGACCCTCCTCTAGTGTGTGTGTGTGTGTGTGTGTGTGTGTGTGTTGTGTGCAAGCTTAGGTGTGATGCCAAAGGCTTAAAACCTCAGCATACACTGAATGAGTCCCAACAAATGCAACACCCTGAAGTGTATAAAATGGTTTGATATTAAAACTTTTGGCTTAGAAAATGCAGCACTGTGCATTTGTGAGTATGTATGAGTATGGTAGGTGACCTGGTTCGTCCAATCATAGAGCAGTATTTGTGGTGGCCATCTTGGCCCATATACATATAATTTACCCAGGTTAGCACAGCTGAGGTGCATTATCTTATTTCATGGGGAACATATTTTACCCATTGTTTTACAGCCGGGAGAGAAAGAAGCATTGAGAGGTTTAGGGATTTGCAAGGGGTCACTTATTAAGAGGCTCTGGAGAGATCTGAACTCGTGTATTCTCTGTCTTTTGGTTCCTGCGTCTGTTCTCTATCCACTTTACTCCACTGCTTCTAATATTTATGTAACTCTTAAATCCACATCAATAGAGCTGCGAGGGTGCAAAAAATTTCTTGTCCAGAGGGTGAGGGAATTATTGCTTGTCCAGATTTAATTGCATGAACTGTAACAGTTAACTCTGAGACAGGCTGTAGGCAGCCTCACCTAATCAAAGTTCTAACAGAAAGTAAAAGCCTGGTACAACAAGAGGCCAAAAGCTAGAGTGCTGGTGACAACTTAGTGTCTATTGCCACAAAAAAAATGTAAGTAACAGCAAAGGTAGTGACAGAGCATGCAGGAAATTGACGCACTCTAAACAAGCTGGATACTCGGTCTCTGACTGGGCATCCAGCTTGTTTAGAGTAAGCCCATCTGTCTCTGACCTGGGGCTAGCAACCCCACAGCGACACCAATACCTGCACTGTTTGAGAGCAGATCCACTGCCTCTGCTTTCACAGCAAAGGCAGCAACCCCAGTGCTTTGAACCTGGCAGCCCACCCCTGAGGAAAGAATCGCCAGGTTCAGAGCATCTGGGTTGTTGCCTTTGCTGTTGCTTTCATCTTTTGTGGCAATAAACCCCAAGTTTCCACCAGCACTCTAGCTTTTGGCCTCTTTTTGTGCATGACTTTTAATTTCTGTTTGATGTTGTGTTTTGTAGCTGCAACACAACTGAGCCTCGGTGCTTTGGGAGCTGCTTGATCTGTTGCCCCCCCCATCCAAAAAATTGGAGAAATGTCCCCTTGTCTATAGTTGGAGGAAGTGGACCTAGCCCCATACGGGTATTTAGTTTGTTTAGCTCATTTGCTTACAGTGTTTAACCAGCATAACTCTTATGGATGAGTCCTCCTGGAGCAAGATGGCACATATGAAACCAAAAATGGTAGACCCACATCACATTCGCCATTCTTTTCTGGAGAGATCCTTAACCCTTACAGCCTCTCATGTTTTAGTTGCTTGTATCTCAGTTCTGTTACTGCAGATTATATTGGTCTGCAGATGAACTTCTCAGTAGCTGAATCAGCAGGAACTCCCACTTTGCCTAAGGAGTGCTGGGCTCTCCCTCCATTGCCCTGCTCGGTATCAGTGTTCTCAGAATGAATAATGCAGCCTTTATAAATGTGGTGGCCTTATCTTGATCACAGGTCCCTTTCGACTTGCTTCATGACATGAGTACAACTGTTGGGGAGGGGGCTCTTGGTAGTTCAATATCATCAAATTTGTCAGATGCTTTTATTATTTAAGTCTTGGTGTCACTTCTGCTGAAATCAGATTTCTGGTTAAATCTACCAAATCAGTAATAATTTTCAAATGTTAATGACAGGCTAGCACAAAATGTATTTTAATTTCAGTTTCTGTTTCATTTCCATTCTGTCCTGTCCTTCCATCTGGCACCCTGACCATCACAGATGGGACACTGCCACGCCTGCCGAATAGGGGCAAACCTGTACTGCTCTAAGGGGACTGCTTCCACTGCAGGTGTTGGCAATGAATCCAAGGGCATGCCTGCTCAGTTAGTGTCTGTTTTTTTCTGCCAGGGGTAGAGCACTGATAGCCATAGCCATGACACTGGGATGCCCTGATGCTATGTAACAGGATGCCTTTGAAAGCTGAGACTAAAAGCCTTTTCAGGAGTTGAAATGAGAGCAGCACAGTTCCACTTGCTGTATATCCCAGTGCTGGGAAGGTGTTGTGGTAGGGGATGCTGTGTCACTGGTGGTATTACCAGGGCTAAGGGTTGCAGTCACTGGGGGGTGCCCTGTTGCTGGTGCCATAACCACTACTGAGATGTTGTTGTCACTGGTGTCATAAATACCCAGTACTGGAAGGGCGCAGTTACTGGAGGTGGGGCCTTAATAAAATATGGAAGCAATCTGGAACCCAAATACTCCCAGAAGTGAGCAGAAGAATTCTATAACTGGAATGAACCCTGCACTACTCAGAATGCCGTGGTCCTGAGTGCATTCTGGTTCTGAAACCCAGGTTATGGATGCCTTCCTAGTCTTGAACCAGCTTGCTCTGTTTTGTCTTGTTCCAGCCTTCTGACCCTAGAACTGTTTTGGTTTGGAATGCCCAATGCTGGGTGCAGTCCAGTGCTGGAATTGACTCATCCCGATTTTCATCCATACCCCTGCGGGCATTCTGTCTCTGGAGTCAATAAATACCCATTGTTGGGAGGGTGTGGTCACTGGGGGAACTCTGTCACTGGTACCATACCTAATGCTGGAAGGGTGCAGTCACGGCAGGTGACCAGTGCACCCCCACTCCCCATTACTAGCAGGGGTGGCATAGGTTCTAATACACAAACAGTAGTGGATACAAGAGGCAGTGGGAGGTTCATGGGATCAGAGCATAACAACTGGGAGAAAAATCACAGAACATCAGTTGAAGTCTTACTAATAAAAAATGGGTGTGTGGTGACTTTAAAACGGGGTTGCTTTGTCTTACTAAAGCAAAGGTTTATTAAAATAAATGACAAGACTTGAATTGCCAGAGGTAATTGTGCTGTCAAGAAACACTCTGAATGAAGCTATCTTGACAGTTCTGTTTTATTTTCAAATGCAGTAGGGGCAGGCCTGAACACAGAGGAGGAGGGGAACTGAGTTGTTTCCCCAGCTGCTGCTACAGCAGCTGAATTAATTGCTTTGTGTACATATTCTTTAAGATGTCTCCAATAGAAAGAATGTCTCTTTCATTAAGCTTGAAGTGTTGGGAATAAGGTGGGCAAAGCTGGGTCACTATTAGACCAAGATAGCACCATACAGGAATAGGAATGGGTGAATCTGTTCGGAAAGGTTCATAATTTTCCAGAACCTGTGCCATTTTCTATAAAATAACATGAACAAAACTCTTATTTCGGTTCTTGTAAGGTAAATCTGATCATTTTGAAGACACTGGTTTGGGAGTTTAATGTACTCCCCTCAGCAAGTCTTTATGCACCGTGTCTGTAACAAGTGGTCATGCTCACAGTGGTGTTATTATAGAAGGGGGTGCTAATTAGCTTTATAAAATGGGTCAGAAATATTCTGCTTCCTGACTGGCTAAGTAAGTTCCGAGACCCATATGTTAATCCCCAGAAATGCACAGAAGTCCAGACAGTGGGATTTGGAATTTGGGCAAATCACACACAGAACTCATAATCCACTTAACTCATCTCTGAGTACATCACAAACATGCCTGCCACCTTTACTCACTGAAAACCATCAACAAAACCTTAAAACAGAGGAGTACTATGCCCTCATATCTTGTAAATGTTATTTGTTTCCTTGTCAACAGGCAATTCTTCATGTAGTTGTTGTGGATATATGTGCTTGCTTTAAGTTATTTTCTCTTTTCATACCAGCCCTGTAACTAACCTGGGGTCTTCATTTTCTGGTTGTTGAAAATCTTATTGTCCCTGAGAGCTGCATTGGCATATGAGAAGATATATATATTTTATTTTATTTTATTTGTGTCTAGGATTACAAAGTATCTTTGAGCCAAGGCTCTTTTACAAAGGTTCCACATCATGCTGGTTACAGGGTAACAGACACTAAAACATAAAACAGTTACAGATACATGGTTTTAGGCAGTAACTTTGCTTGACAAAATCAGACTGAGTGATGAGTAACTCAAAAAACAATAGGAGGAAGAGGGCAAAAAGGGGAGAGGGCTGAGGGTAGGGGAAGGCATAGGCGTAGAGGGTCAGGGTGAGGCAGCCGAGGGGCCTTGTCAGGACAGACACAGGGCAAGTGCATTAGAAGTTGCATTGGACAGGTAAGTGCAAGAAGAGAGGGCAGAAGCTGATACCTATAAGGTCAGAAGCAGCATAGGGAATGGAGATGTTATGGGGTGCAAGCACAGGTGGAGGTGCCACAGCACCCATTTACACCATTTATCTCTATGCTGAAAGTACACATAACTTGAAAGATACTTTCTGGGAACACATAGATTGAATGCAGTTTAAAGGGGAAAAAACTGCATTAATGCGAATACAGTTTGCAAAGCTAACTGAAGGTAAATGTGGCATTTCACACCTTGCTGCAACTTGTTTTGTTAAATTCTAAGTAAGAAGACGGGCATGCTGTGGAGTCTAAAGGGTGCTGACACATCATGTTCTCATATGCTAATGCAGCTCTCGGGCATAATAAGATTTCAACAACCAGAAAATGCGGACCCCCAGGCTAGTTACAGGGGCTGGTATGAACAGTGAAAATAAACTAAAGCAAGCATATATATCCCCAACAGCTACATGAAAAGAGTTGTCTGTTGACAAGGCAACAAATAACATTTACAGGATATCAGGATGTAGTACTTCTTTAGGGCCCTTGTTAGTTAATCCATGGCTTTGATTTGACTCACATGGCCCTCTAAAACATACAAAACAGATTTAAAACTGGTTCCCATTACTACTGTAAGCCCCCTTTGGGAACTTACTAGTCAATTGTTGTAGCCACTGTGTCTGGAGCTGGGGCCTTGCTTGCTGACGGGGGTTGGGGGGTCTGAGCCCAGAGGGCTTAAAAAGGGGAAGGTTTGGATGCAAAGAGGGGGTCTCTGGGAGAGAGGAAGAGGGAAGAGGTGGTCCATGTGAGGTTCGTCTGTGAGGGCCAAGGTTTGGAACTGGGTGGGCTGTTTTTGCCACCCCAACCCACCGTCCTTGAAGACTGGTGGAAAATGTAGCGGTGCGGGAGTCCGTATGGGAAGCTGCAGCCTAAAAGGTGACCACATGCATGATCTGGGGAGCCAGAGCCCGGGAAGTCAGTTGCAGCCCACCTTGAGATCTCTGGCACTGTGGTGGGGCAGCACAGGTGGGTCCAGGTACCCTCTTCCGTGGGCGAGAGCAAGTGGAATCTGGTGTGCCAGGCTGTTGGGGCAGTGAGGTGGTGGCAATTCATACTGTAGGGAGTGCAGTGGTGGCAGCCTGTCTCCCTTTCTGGTGACACTGCGGTCTGGCTGGGGAGCGGGTTCAGTAACTCATGCGGCCAAAGAGTGGAAAGTGCTCTGGGGTTCCAGGATCACCAGGGCCCTGCATGAGTGCTATGATGCCCTGGGATGCTCGGAACTTTTCACTGGCTTCAGCAAGGGGGGACTGACCGATTCTTTTGGGTCTTCGTTTGTGATGCAGTCCATCCATTTGGAGAGCTCCAGAGTTGAACCACTGGCACAGGGAGTTGGGACTACCTATAAACAGCTACTTTTAATTCTGTAGCTGTGTTTGTGGTGTCAGCAAGTTTGTCCGGTAAAGTGAAGGGCGAAGAAAGTAAGTTTGTGCAGGAGAGAAGTGTAGGAAATATCTTTTGTGGCCTATTTTGGTCCATGTGAGTGCTGCTGCAAGGATTCGCAGAGCCTCCTCAGCTCTGAGGGAAGCACTGCAGAGAAAACTTTTGGGAAATTAAAGTTTGCTGCACACTGTAATGGGCTCTGTGCCCAGAACGTTACCCACCATGTGATTTTTCACCTCACGCTCCATAGAGTGACTTGATCAAATTAGCACAAATGAATCATTTTTTTTTTTTTCTTCTTTTACTTCTGAGTAGACAATGGACTTCATTTAGGCACTTGGTGATTGAATTAAATTAACTAAGCATACCCCGCAGATGCTGTTGCCCCATTTCTGTGAACTGCCTGCACCCCCAGAAGACCTCTCATCAGAACGCAGGTAACAAGTTTTAATGTTTGGGACTGTGTTTCTGGCTGCAAGTGCCCTTCTCTCCATGTAACATCTGGCATACCCCTAGACACCAGGGAGGGGCTGCTTACACTATCAATACAGAATTCCCCGATGCTCTCCAGACTAATACATCACAAATCGTGAGAACACGAGGATGGCACCTGCTGAAATTGGGGACCAGGAAGGGAAAAGTATCAGGTGGCTGGCTCCTGTGACCAAAAAATGATGATCCCTTCACCTAAGAAATACAGACAGCAATAAATTAAGAAAAGTGAACTTTTGAAGTCTCTTCGAGGTAAGCTGCTGCTGGAGGCTTTAAGGAAAGCACCAAAATGGGTGCTCTTTATATTTAACAATAATTCAACCTTCTTGCCTCTCATGATCACCTCCTTACATACATAAATAGATTTAAAAAGTGAAGTACTATTAATAGTTTTTATTCTGGGTGTTTCTTTAATGGCCATGAAAAATCTCCCCTTTTATTCCTGCTAGCTTGCCAGAGTAATCTCTTTTGCTAACCCTGCCACAGATAAAAGTGAGACCTAGTGTGGCTCTATATATGACTTTCTGTTGTGTATAACGGGGTAAATATTCTACCAGAGAAATTTTGCAGAAGTCTGAATTCTTGTATTCCATGATAAACAAACATTCCATGTGAGTAGAAAGACAGGTGATTGGCAGGTGGGAAGGGAGGTAGGGGAGGGACTACTTTTTATTAACAAAATAAAATTAAATACCTGTTTTTAGTACAAAAAGATTGTCATTTTTTTGTTTTTTAAATTGTTTGTTAGTTTACCCATTGTATAAGTGCAATGAGACACTCCAGGGCATTGGTTGTCTGGGGTTAATGCACTTCCAGGTGTTGAAGGCACTCAGTTTAAATGCCTCATGCCTCACTATGCACCTGGGCGTTCATTAACCCCTGACAACCAATGCCTTTCTGTGTCTTACGGATTACATAAAACTCCACATATACAGTATTTGGTGCAACTCTTGAGTTGTTTGTAGACTCTTTTCCCTTATCTGACAACAGCTCATAGTTGGAAATAAAGTTTAAATCAGTTCACGTACTTTAAGTAAATAAAAAGCTAAAAGATTCTGCAGGTTCTGTTAAGGCTCAGATAACTGTCAGAACTTTTCAAGGCTCATCAGAACCTCAGAACCTTTTGAGGATCTCTCACCCCTATACAAGAGCTGGAAATGAAACAAAACACTGAATGCATGGGAAAGGCTGTTGCTTGGGGACCAGTGTAAAAGTCTTCTCTTTAAACACATGGGGCTGGATTCATGAAGGGTGATGCAGGACTTGCATCAAGCCCTGCATCGAACCCAACAATCGGTGCAGCTGCACTGAAAAGTTTGCCACAGAACGCACCCGATTCAAGAAGCTCATGTGCAATTACAACAGTTCACCTGATTTACGGCAGCTTGCACCAATTATTTGGCGCAATTCCTGTAAAAAGTGCGCCCGCAATTCCTGCAAACGAGACCAGAAAAAGCTGGACTAACTTACAGCAATCAGTGCACAGGACTGAGAGTCCTAATCGCCAGTCAGGGAATGCCACAAGCCCCATGTGCCATGTGATCGACCACCTGGGGCTTGCGGCATTCTCGGACATAGAAACATAGAATTTGACGGCAGATAAGGACCACTTGGCCCACCCAGTCTGCCCATTTCCCTACCTGATGGATAAGCTGCAGATCCTAGTTAACCAGCAGCCTACTTCTTCCTACCCCCAACCCCTAGAATTGCCTTATGACTGTCCCATGCATGCTTGAATTCCACCACTGTTTTTGACGGTTTGTGAATCGAGCCGATACAGTTTTGAAAGCACTGCGCGGCACCAAACCCCAAACCCTGGTACCTAGTATAGTTGGGCAGACATTTTCAAATTCTGGTGTGGATCAGTTCATACTCCAACCAGAAAAGGTTTCCACTAGTTCTAGTTTTGGAATGCCTTTGTAAATAAGTAAGATATGCGGGGTACATAATCAATCAGCACATTAATGATAATTGGCCAATTTGCATATTTGACCATTTTGGAAAGGATTCTGCTCGGTTCAGGATTTTGATTGAACCCACTTGGTTTGCTATGATATGGATTTTGTCCCTGAACCCATCTGCCCTGCTCAGGTGCCCGGTGACATCTTCCTGTGGGATTCACTGGATCCTGAGAACCAAGGTGTTAGTCACTGGAGAGGATGGCAACTGCTGGATCCATTTAATAGTTTTATTCTTCAATCAGTTATTCGTTAAATGGGTTTCATTTTGTTGTAATTAGGAACCAATGCAAGCACCAGTTCCTAGCCAAGGAAATGCAGAGCCATTATAATTCTGACAGAGTGTTGATACTGGAAGGGAGCATTTTCATTGGCTAGTGAGCCATCCAGTAATACCTTGGAAACAACTGGTAAGGCAGGTTATGTAATAATGTCTGTCAGAACAGCACCACAGTATATCACAATAGCAGGAACAAAAAAAGGAAATAAAAATTTTTTTTTTTTTTTTATTGTTACTGAGTTTTTCACATCCCTTCAGTCTCTAGTGTTCACTCTCTCTGGAGCCCTATAGCAAAGGCTGGCTCGCCCATGTCTACATGCCACTGCTGCTCCTCCACAGAGCCATGCCATGCCCATCCTCAGCAGGGTTGGAGGCAGATAGGGGATATTAGCCCCGAACGTCCCAGGTCTCATTAGGGAACAGCATGATGGACACAGAGGGCCCAGATGTACTAGGGTCCTTCACCTTGAATACTGGGACATTTTTCTTCCATACTTCTCCCACTGGTCATCAGCGTGCTAGGGGTGCAAGCAGGGACACACACGATGCCTGTGCACCCAGCTGACGACTTCCCTTACCTGACTGCCTATTGTTGTGCTGCTTCCCAGGGTCACCTAGGTGGCAGCATTGCAGTGCCGGCAGGGACCCTCCCCTTCCTGGAGGATGCTCAGTCCTCCCCCACAGGCAGCCCCTGATGACTCACTTGCTCCAAAATCCTGGTCTCCAGCATTGTGATTGGTAGCCCTACTACTGCACTGATGTGCCGGTGAAAAGGTGATTTTTTTTTAATTTTTATTTTAATAATGTTGTAGACTTTAAGATTTACAAGCACAATGATGACTGAACCAGTGATTTCCAAGGGAATTAATGATTGATAGGTGTTAATAGCCAGAGTGAACGTCCTTAGCTGGTCCCTAAACCCCACTTAATGTCCTGATCCTTGGTCTTTAATTATTGAGAGGTACACAAACACACACATGCTGCTCTGTTCAGCACTAGCATTTGCAGGTTTGTCTATACATTATATGGATGTGGAAACTAAACATACAAAGATGTGGAAGGTCCTTTTCCTATAGATCCCTCTCACGCGAGCTGCAATCTTGTAGCAGCCCAGTGCTACCAACTACTGTTAATGTTAAGTCTTCCCTCCTAATTTCTCTCAATAATAATCACCATTACGGACCACCAGATGGTAGCCTACAGGGAAAATCTACCTGCATGCATAATTTGTGTTAATGTATGACAATGCAGCAATGTGCTAGACTGCACAATGAGACGGTAATTTGTTCAGTTCCATGCAGAGTGCTGTCAAGTGCAGAAAACCATTCCTGCCAAGCTCAGATCTGTTTTTTCAGATTAATGACCAGAAGCATTACACATAGACCATTTTAAATAGCTGCTTGTACCTCAGGACAAATATATATAACTAATGGGTCAAGATGGCCACTGCAAATATTGCTTTCTGAGTGGATGAAGTAGGTCACTTGCCATGCTGCAGGGAGATTCTAGAATGCTGGCAGCAGCAGAGTGTCTGTGTCTGTGCATAGCTTCCATAGCTAAGTGAACATTTTCCATATGTTGTTCTAATTTTTCAGTATTTTTGTGTATAATTTGTTGATTGAAAAGGAGGGTATTGCTGACTACAGGAAGGCGTGGGATTTGTGTGTTTTTTTTTTTTTTTTTGTAGACTCTATTTCTTACCAGATCCCGAAGAACTCTCTCCAGAGACCTCTCAGCCCAGGCTCTACCTCCCTGTCTGAAGTTCACTGATCCAGACCAACCCAGCCCGGTGGATCCCCCGGCTCTGTGCTCCCCGAGGTAGGACCACCTTACGCACTGGCTCTCTATCTATAATCCAGTGCACTGGGCTGGAGTTGGGAGGCGCACCTGGAGAGCAAGCCTGATAGCAGGAGTGTGGCCTAGACTGAAGGCACCTTCGCCTATCCCCGGGCTGGGGATTTCTCTTTTGTTGCCCCCTAGGAGTGCTGTGCAATGACACCTGCATGGAGGAGCCAGAGTGTCCGTCGCACTCCTCCCCTTATGTACCCCAGGCACAGGTAGTACGTTCGGATGACACCGGGGGTCTCTACTGCACTGGGGAGCCCCAGAACCCACCCCAGGGAGAGGAGAGCTGTCTATCGGATACTCATTCTTCTCCCTCCCCTGCCAAACCCCGACGGCCCGAGCTCATTCCCAAACCCAGGTCGCCAGAGTGGCGCGAGGTGTGGCGTCCAGTGCCACAACCCTCAGTGCCACCGTGTCAGTCAGGATTTGTGTGTTTGATGTTGGTTGGGAGCAGGATAGCCACCACATTTGTTCTGTGCTGTGGTAAATCATATCTAGTGTATCTGGTACTATGATTTTGTCACTGTTTGGTGAGTTTTCTCTGGGCTGCTAATTTCTTGTTTTAAAAAGGGCATTTACTGAAGACATGTTATAGTGTATAGTAGAGCATTGTTTGATATAGAAATCCATCCTTTTCAAAATGCTGTTGTAAAACAGTTCAAAGGTCATGGAATTTGATTTAGTCTTCTGTGGTAAAACAGCATTCTAGAACCTCTAGAGACTGCACAAGTCAATTTCATTGTGAAAGAGAAAAAACACAATGCACACATTTCACATAATACTATATACTATAAAAAATACAGGATGAGCAACTTTATGCATAACCAGTGTGTTATGCCATTGAGTTCTGATTCTCACGGACCTCCTCGACGTCAGTTTTGGAGGGGTCAGAGGGAATCAGAAACCCTCTGTGACAGAACACACAGGTTGCGCATAGTTGCCCATCCAGTATTCTCTGTATGGTGTAGTAGAATATTGCTGTGTATAGAATTCCATCCCTTTCAAAATGCTGTTGTGCCACAGTTCAAAGGTCATGGAATGTGACTGTACTCTTCTGTGGTACAACAGCATTCTGAAACCTCTAGAGACTGCGCAAGTCAGCTGCATTCTGAAAGCAAAACAACCACCGCATGCACATTTCACATAATACTATACACTATGGCCCCAGTATTCAGAATTGCACCTGGTAATGGCGCAAGTGGTGGTGCAGCACAACTGAGATGCGCTGGTGCAACTCACGTATATATCCAAAGGAGATGAGCAATGGTGCATCTCCACTGACTATAACAGGTAATGCGCACTGTGCAAATATCATGCGCTGGTGCATCCCCCCTGACAGGGCTGAATACCAGGAATGGGAACTATGCCAGCGCAACAGAGTTATGCTGTGCACAAAATCTTGATATTCAGCCGGCAGTATGCAAATGGGGCCATAATGTATGCAAGACACAAATGGGGACATCTGCATGTCATTATGGCCCCATTTGCATGAGTTGTGCAGGACTGGCCAGTGGAATGCGCATGGCACCCTGCACAGCATGTGGTGCCACCAGAGAGGGTCTAGTGGTACCCCCCTCCCACCCCATAGCCCGATCATTGAGAATGACATGTAGGAAATGTCCCTGGTAGTCTAGTGGCACCCCCCTCCTTCCCGTAGCTTCCATTGCAGGTAATTCATATTTTAAATAAACCCTGGAGGTCTGGTGGTAACCCCCTCCCTCCCATAACTGCCAGCACCCGTAATACAATATATAACATGACCCCTGGTAGTCTAGTGGCACCCCTCTCCCTCCCCATAGCCCGATCACATAGAATGTAATAATAAACCATCCCTGGCAGTCCAGTGGTACCCACCATCCCTTCAGATGCTATGATCCCCGTAGAAGTACAAGACTGTACATTCCTGGTAGTCTAGTGGTCACACCACCCATAACCCTGATCGCCAATCGTACGGTAATTGTCCCCTACCTGGTGGTCCAGTGACACCCTCCACACCCCCACCCACGAGCCATGGCCCACCCAGCTCCCTCCCCCATCAGCGGTCAGCAGCAGCATGCCCACCGCATACCTCTGCGGCTGCCCGCCCGACTGACAGCTACAGTATGGGCAGCAATCCCATTGGTCCACAGTGTGGACCAGTGGGCTTGCAGAGTGACATTGTATTAATATGCACAAATATGTGAATGGACCTCATTCACATATTTGTGCATGACTAGTACAGTATGTTTTGTAAGCCCATTGGTCCACACTGTGGACCAATGCGATTGCTGCCCATACTGTAGCTGTCAGTTGGCTGGCAGTCTCAAGGTATGCGGGTCTCTGGGTATGCTGCTGCCCGCCGTGACGGGAGGGGGTTGGATGGTCCGGGGTCCTGTGTGGATGGGGGTGCCACTGACCACCAGGAGGCAATACCATGCATTTCGATAGTCTGGGTTATGGGTGGGTGGGGACCACTAGTCTACCAGGAATGTACAGTCTTGTACTTTCACGGGATTGCTGCATTGAGAGGGGTGGTGGGTACCACTGGACTACCAGGGATGATTTATTATTACATTCTAGGTGATCGGGCTATGAGGAGGGAAGGGGTGTCACTAGACCACCAGGGTTTATTTAAAATATTGATTTTCCTGAGATGGCAGCTACGGGAGGGTGGGGGTTACCATTAGACTACCAGGGAGTATTTTACAAATTATTTTGCCGGCTATCACAGCTACGAGAGGTGGGGGGTACAACTAGACCACCAGGGTTGATATGGGTGCTTCTGCACAGTGTACTGGGTCGGCGGGTGACCACCCATGGCTGGTGGCTGCTGTGTTGTGCCATGCAGTACAGCAGCTTGCCTGTGGGTGGCCACCATTTGTGCCATTTTTTTCAGGCTCCGCTCTGGGCATCAGTATGCAGTGCATCCCAGGGTTATGCAGGCATATGCACCACACATCCTGGACTGAATATCGAGATGTGCTGCATAGGCATGGACACGCCCCCTGGGGATGCGTCGCAGACATTATCTTTGCACCCCAGCACATTGGGACCTGCACTGCGCAAATCCCCCTTTTGAATATTGCCCCAGGGTGCATTTCTTAGGTTGCACTGGTGCAACCCCTTTGATTATCTTGGCCTATAAAAAATACAGGATGAGCAACTTTATGCACAGCCAGTGTGTTCTGCCACCTACGGGTTCTGATTCCCACGGACCTCCCGAGCTTTGCTCTCAGGGTCAGAGGGAATCAGAACCCTTCTGTGGCAAAACACACTGGTTGTGCATAGTTGCCCATCCAGCAGGGACAGATTAACCTTTTGAGGGCCCAGTGCCACAAAGTTTTGTGGTCCCCCACTTTCATGTATTCTATTTATTTTGCCCAAACTCCCCTTTATTCACGTAAGATGGAAATAGCCCATTTAACCATTTTTTGAATCAGTAAAATTTAACAAGGTAAGTATTACTTGACGTGCTACGATAATATGATATGACAATATATTTGTCATATCAATTACAGAGGCCTACATTTTCAGCGTGCCTTTGCTGCAGCAAAAGTTTCTGTTAAACTCAGGAAGTCTAAGGAGTTTAACATCTCAGATTCAATAACATAACAGAGTAAGAAAGTTAAGTTTTTCTTGAATCATTGTAGCATGTAAAGCACTTTTTATCCTTAAATGTGAAAAAGACCTTTCACCACTGCAGTTAGACACTGGTAGTGTCAGGTAAGTGTGTAGTGCAATAAAAACATTTGGAAATGCCGTTTGCAACTTATGCATGTTCATTGTGGTCAGCATTTGCTGTGGTGTAGGTACAGCTTGTGATGACACCTTGGAGGTAAGCTCCTTAAAGGAAAACTACACCCAAAACTTGAAAAAATATATGCTGTGCAGGGTGTTTTAATTTGTATGTGAAGTTCTAGTGTTTCCTTCCCTCTGTC
Source organism: Neoceratodus forsteri (assembly GCA_016271365.2). Taxonomy (NCBI): domain Eukaryota; kingdom Metazoa; phylum Chordata; order Ceratodontiformes; family Ceratodontidae; genus Neoceratodus; species Neoceratodus forsteri. The sequence goes on along the minus strand of CM028129.1, from coordinate 1,114,653,246 downwards.
TGGTATTAGGAGTTTTTCCTAAATTAGCCTGCTAGCTTTAGGGTAGTTTTACAACCCCTGGAGATCTCCATATCAAATTGGTTTATTGCATTCCTTTGTCCTACAATGCACCTTGTTTCATGTAATGGTGATGTAGCAGAGACCATAAATCCAGCAGAAAGCATTGCATTACAATCAGTTCACAACAATAGAGATGGCTATATTTTAAAATCTGTAGAATTCAGCTTGGTGACCACCCTCATCCTAAATGTTTTACTGTCCTGAAAAACTTTGCTGCTGGTAATTTTTGTGCAGCTTGTAAAGCTTCCAAGATATTTAGTTTGTTTGGCATGTGTGTGCTGAATGTTGGGTCTCTCTTACATCACAGTCACATGAGACAAGATGCACTGTGGGAACAAGAAATACAATTACACTATCAGGTATGGAGATCCCCAGGGGTCGTAAAACTAGCATAAAGCTAGCAAGCTAATTTGGGAAAAACTCCTAATACCAGTCAGAGGGAAGGAAACACTAGAACTTCACATACAAATTAAAACACTCTGCACAACATATATTTTTTCAAGTTTTCGGTGTAGTTTTCCTTTAAGAAGTGAGCACCACTGTACCCAATCATCAAACATCTCGTCATCTAGATCAACAGAATAGAATTCAATCAAATTTTTGATAAACTGTTTAACAGCAATACTGTCAAGGTCATCTGTTAAAAAACAGAAACAATTGGCATGTATTCTTCTGTTAAGATTGCTGACAAGTGAATCAGCTGCTACGTAGAATGTCTCAACGTTAAAGTTCTCTTCACCAGTTAGCACGACAGCTGGTTCTTCCCTATCATCGGCCATATGCTTGGGATGATGCTGCCTCTTTACCTGGAAGTTAGCTGTAGGTCTTAGACATTGCAGAATCGTGGTATTGCTCAAAATTGTTCTGTTGCAATGCCACAAACTCAGACAGTGACTTTAACAATGCCACAGTTGTGTATAGGTCCATTCTTTCGGGCTGCTGAATTTTACGTCTCATTTATATTAGGAGTTTACCCCCAAATGCTGTTATAAATGCAGTCTTCAATTGATCTGTGGTTTTAACTAATGAGTTTGCCTCCGCTTGTGTATCGCTATTCTGCAGCGTGCCCGCACCAATAGCCTGAAGGACAGATCAGTGGGGTTTTAAGTTGAGTGATCAACTGTGAAGTGCATCAGCATGATCTGACCACCTTGTGTCGCCGAGGCATTTTGGCAGAAATTTTCTCTTATGATCATCAGATGTCTTCTCGTTCAGAGTATCTTGCAAGAGGCCTCGGCGATAAGCTGAGCCTGAGAAAAACACATACCATTTTTAGACAAATGCAAACAATGTAACTGCATCAGAGCATGACTCTGCGGCAGCACAGCAGGATAGGTTAAGTGAGTGGCTCGTGCATGGGATGTACCCTGCTTTCTCACTGATTGCGATTACCCAAGCTTGTACACCAGAAAAAATGCCGGACATATTATTGGCATTGTCATGTTTGACCTCAAGTTGTTATTAAATAGATGAAGACACATATGCAATGTAACTGGAATGAACTTTAAGAAGCATGCTACAGGTGTATTATTCAGCATGTAGCTTATAGTAAATGTGAATTGATCAATATGGCTAATATCCAGCATGAAATCAACATTGAAGGATAAGTACTTGGCCAATTTTAACTCATCAACAATGTTTTGCTTTACTTTGTCGGTCATGAGCTTGATGAACACAGGTAGTGGATGACAGATATGACGTTGTGCCATGACCAGCATTGCTGTACCTTTCTATAGGGCGGGCGAGGAAAGGGTTGCACTCTGCTAGGAACTCTAAGCACCTGAGGAAGTTTCCACTTCTTACACCGCCAAAGATTTGTTTGTCCCTCTGAGTGCCAGACCATGTGCAGTTAGAAATGTTATGGCTGATAGGCAAGGCAAGGCAATTTTATTTACTAGGCGCCCAATCCCAGAGGCTCTGGGCACCGAACATGAATAAAATATACAACAATATATTAAAACATATAATAAACCTCATTAAAACCAGAATGAAATTAATATACTGCAACAATGAAAAGGTTCCCAGAACACGCTTCAACAATTCTGTCTAGTTATTTCATTCTTTGATATGTTCATCTGCTATGTGTTAATCGAAAGTTTGAGTCCTTGATAAACATGTCACATACATGTTGAGAGCATGTCGGTGCTCAGTAGATCGTTCATGGTCAGTAAGTCTACCAATGTGATCCCACAAATCAAATTCTGTACTGGCTGTGCTGTTGGGATAAAAAAATCTGCACACAAAGCAAAAGACGCAGCTAGTCAACAGTGAGTAAAACAGCCAAGGCCTCTCAATGGTTTCACCATTCGGAGACACATATGGAATGCTGTATCACAGAGTTTCCTAACATAAATAACATAGGAAGTGCTAATGAATAAAATTACAAAATGTGTGTTTTTTTGGGTGGGGGGGTTGTATGTGTTTTATTTAGTTTTCCAAAGCTTATCACTCCTGCCAACAGGAACACTGGAAAAAAATGAAAGAAATGCATGATGAATTGCACTTCCCGAATGCTTTTCTGCTTTTCTCACACACACAGCACAGAAAAATGAGCTGCACTCGGCCACAGTGGCATACCTCAAGTCTTTTTGCTTTCCACTTTTGCACCCACCACCCCCAGAAATGGAGCCACTGTCGGTGGCAGTGCGGCACTCCAGAGTCCTTTCTGCCATGTCCTCCACAATAAATGAGCTACATTCGGCCACAGTCAGTGGCATTTCCAGACCTGACCCCTATCAGTTCCCAGTCCTTTCCTTATCTGTTGCCCCCCAAAGAAAGAAATGGTGCTGTACTTTTCGACAGACTCCGTGACACTCCAGAGTTCTTTTCCCTTGTGCTCTGATTAGGCAGAGAATTCGTTACGTAGGAGAGGATTAAGAAAAGTTAGCTACCTTGTTCTGACCTTATATCGTCAACTTCACGTATATCCCATTGCAATTTTGGCACAAATTGGGTCTCGAATCTATCCAGTACATTATAAGATCAGCATCTGCAGTCCACAAGGCAGCATCACATGAGTATAAACTTGCACTTGTTGGAAGGTCAAGGTTCTGTAGAGACACAGACCGCGGTGGTGCTGCCGGTGACTCTTCATCATCAGATAATACAGACTTAGAGCTGCCTACATGGTGGTCATAAGAAGACGTGCCAGAGGCCAGGCCAGGCCAGGCCCATTATCAGACACTGAGGCAGACAGGTTCTGCACAGACTGTGGTGGTGGTGGTGACTCTTCATGAGCTGCAGCATTAGAGCTGCTAACAATTTGGTGGTATAATACAGTGACAGGGCCAGGCCCATTGTCAGTTGAGGGTGAAGCAGTTGAGCTGCTGCTTGTAGGACACTCAGAGGAATCAGGTGGAGGACAGTCCAGGCTATTCTCTTCAAGTCCAAACACTGAAGTTGATGTGGTGTTGAAGTAAAGGTAACTGCTTATACATGGCAGTTTTGCAAGCTTTTACTAGGACGCTGCAACATCTGCCGCATCGACATCCCCAACAGCGACAGCCACAAGCTGAGTGTTGGCATTGCACTGTTGGGGATGCTTCTGTGTTTTAGTGAGGGGCTGTGCCCCCAGAACCCCCCACACCCCCGAGATTCTAGGGATACAACTCCGAGTCGTAGTTGTCTTGGGGGAAGGTGTGATACACCAGGTGAGGCAGTCCCAGCAACACGAGAATATCGCCTGATTCCTGTCGTTGTGATGGTCTTCACGCTCATGGGTTCACTGTACCATCAGCATACCATTTTGCAATACTAGCATCAACTTTTGCATTCCGCTAGTGCTTCTGAGCGCCGCTTAAATGTTTCTTTCATCAAATTATTTTTTTGACAAGAAGTGACTTCAATGGCTAACTGCAAAAAAAAAAAAAAGAGAAAAAATCTAACACTCCACTACCCTAGCTAGAATAAACATTGGAACAAATCACCTGCACCGTCAGAGGTACCACACTTTTCTGATCTCAGTGCAGCCTCTGAAAAGGTCCAGTTTCCATTCCATGTCTAATGCCTTCAAAGAGCCTCCCAAGTTCCCCCTAAGTTATTCTGATCACGTTTCTTGGGGACTGGAGACTCTTATCCCCATCTCGCATAGCTCCACAGGATGCTGCAATTATGTTGGCCCTCTGCAGACACTCCCTGCACAATTGGCAGCAGGGTACTACATCTGTTAGTACTGTGTCTGTTCATGTGTTCCCAAGAAAAATATCCTGGCATTCAGTTTTCCATTTTTCTCATCTTACTAGCTATTATTTTTATCTGTATAGTTTGCAAGGAACATACACACACACACTCACACTATAACCAAGCCAAGGTTAACAGCAGACATCAAGAAAATGAATAATGCTGGGCTTATCGTCAAGCAGTGATGGCAGCTAACCTGCTCACACACACAGCTCAGCCCCGGCCTTCGTCTTGTCTCCATATTGCTGGTTCTGTCCCATCAATGGAAAACCTTATCATGGAAACAATCAGTGGGGGTCAGGTGCCAGTTAGACCCCTCACACTTTCACACAGGCACTGCACTGACTATGCACATGTTGGAGCAGCCGCCTGCCTGCTTGAATGTGCGAGCAGATTCCAGTTCTAATTTTTTCAGGTCTGCAGACTGGAAGCTCCCGGCCTGCTTCCACCTACAACCAACCATCGAGTCAGACTAGGTACACTTGTTTGCTTCAGGTTTTCACTGGCTGCTATATCACAAAAATTAGTTGACCTTAAAAAGGCTTCAGTCCTGCAATGAGACCACCACTGACTCTCGAATCTCGTCGCTCCCTCTCTGTCTCTTTCAGTCTCATAATCACTCAGGATTTTCACTTCCAGCCCAGAGGAGCACTACATCAGATCTGTGTTCCCTTTATAAATCCACCGACTAACCATTTTTTTTTCTGAACCCACAAAAGCCCGATCTCTCCATTCTTCCCTTTACGGTCGGGGTCGGGGACTCCTTCTGAAAGGAGAAAAAAAAGGAATGGCAAGCAGCAATTCTGGAATTTGGCCAGAATCCTCTAATTGTAAGTCATTTACTGTCACAAAAGCCAAGTTTTACACACTGTACAAAATGGTAGCCAACATGTGTTCTATTTCCCAGACATGATGTAAGTGCTGAAATGTGTAGGCATGCCAACAAACCTATTCTGAAGGGTTCAGATCAGCATCTGTGACTATAAACCATAGACCCTCTCTGTCCCCTTAAAAAAAAAGATAAATCCCCAAAATCTTTGTTCTTATGCTCACTGTGAACCTTTTATGGGGCTACCATATGGCGAGACTCACAGAGTACAACGTGTTATGCTTTTCCACAGCGTATTATAAAAGGCACAGAAAAAAGCATCAGTTTCACCTCTCCTTCCCAAGATCCCGCACGTGACTAAATTAACTTACTTCTGCATCAGCTGTCAGTGAGGCAAGGGGCTACTCATCTGAGACCTTCAGTTCTCAACAAACCAGCCTGTGAACCACCAACATAACGTTGCTGCTTGCTGTATCCTGTTGCTGCCACGACCTGCGAGGCTCGTCAAGGAGGAAGCAAGGCGCTAGCTAGCTCACCAAGCTACTTTCCAACCCATCAAGACTGAGGGAGTTGGGAGACTGAAATGTTTTTGAATGATGCCACTGTGCTGCATTGGGTGAGAGCTCACCGACTGAGCTGTAGGCAGCCTGTGGCAGGAATGTGTGTCGCATGACCTGTGTGCTCTTGCTCCTCCTAGTCACGTAACCTATAGGGTTAAACTCCCATATTCCAAGCTGTCCCTGGTGGGGGTGGGGCTTGTGCTGTCATGTGAGGGAATGAGTCGGAGGACAGAGTGATGATATGCATATTCATGAGCCATGCCTGCTGTTATGACTCGCCCACCTGCTCTGTCTTGCTATCCCATTCCCAGCTCAATCTAGTCTTTGATTTCCCCTGCCAGCAGTCAGTGACGCAGTAGTGACAATTGATGATGCCCCTTATGGCTGCCCCTGGGTCCTTGTCCGAGTGTGGGCCTGGTGCCATTGTTAATCTGGTACTGCCATCCAGTATTCTCTATTTAGCTAGAATCAGGTTGTTGCTAAGAAACAGCTTTCCTGGCACAGTGTTCTAGCTCTGATAGAACATCTGAAGGAGTAGCACACTGGGTTCTAGACTAATGAGATCTGCTGTTATATTTGGATGATAAACGTGAAATAGAAATTTTTATGAGGAGGCAGTAAAGCGCAGTGGCTAAAGGCACTGCAAACCTGGGCACCTGGAAACAAGATCTGGCTTAGTGTGCCTTTCCTGGTTAAACAATTTCCCCTTTCCCTTATATATTTTTGAATTTTTATATTTATGTATCTGTATGTTGTGCAAATAGAAATACATTATTTTAATATATGGATCATGAAAATAATATACTAGAAAAGCATACAAAAAATTCCCCATAATACTATCACTCCCAAAGTGATAATACTACACTTCAGGAGTGATAACACCATCGTTCAGGTGCCGAAATACTATCGTTAGGGACCTGAACGATAGTATTATCACCAAATCACAACAGCGCATGCGCTAGTGTAGCTCCCAGCATCTTTCAAAACGTGCCTTCCAATTGGCCACTTCTCCTGTTAGGGCGGGCAGAACAGTTCGAAAAACATGGCCGCCACTGTCTCGATTACCGGGAGTGTTTCTCAACTGGAACATTTTGCAGCTTTTTTGTTTTAAGTATCTGAAAAATACAGATATCCAGCTGACCCTCTGTTCCCCAGACATGGAAAAGATAGGCTGTCCTTCAGTAAAACAAAAAAAAAAAACACCGAACAGTGAGACAGTGTGGCGTGTGGCCAGAACGGAGAGACTTGTTTGCTGCAGCTGCCAACCACCTGACAGAAAAGAAAATCGAAAATCGCATCCATATAGTAAAAAAAATAAAAAATTGGTTCCTGTGCATTACAATGCAGTAATTCCATCTCGAGGTTCTGGGGACATGGAACCTCTCGAGCTTCACTCTCGAGGTTCCCAATGTCCCCAGAACCTCTCGATGGAATTACTACATTGTAATGCACAGGAACCTATCTATTATTCTATTTGTAATTAACCAAGGATTAAGGGATTAAGTAAGAGAGGTGCAGAAAGTATTTGATCCATATAACAGAACTCCATATATAAAGTAGGCCAGTTTGTACCATTGGATCAGTATGAAGATGAGGTACAGCGAGGAGGCAGTCAGTTGTGGAGACTGTGAGGCACTCTTCTCTAGGGTTATGCTCTGGAGGAGGGGGGCACTGCCCTATCAGTATGACCTCTATGGAGCTCCATGCTCATTTGGTAGCAACAAGAGGCAAGATATCTCGGCTGTGGCACCGGCTCAGCTGAGGTCTAACCCCCAACACCCCCACTCCCCCAGAGGCCCATTGGCCCAAGCGGCTGGAGAGTGGTGGAGAAAAGCTGAGGGAAGGGTGGCAGGGGCAGCCACAAGGGGTTCATTCAGTCTTACACCATTCAGACAGCAAATCGCTTTCCACCCCTATAGGAGACTCAAGTACCCGACTCCATTAGGTGGGGAGGGAACTCTAAGTCTGTTGGAGAAAAGGGCAGGAGACTTGGTGGAACCTGAGGTGGTGAGCAGGAGGAAGTCAGCAAGGAGAGTCTTAGTGATTGGGACTCAGTGAGGACCAGCTCAAGGCACTGAACATGTACCCGCTGGAGGCTAGACGAGATAGGGGGAGATGTGATAGAGATCTTCAAGTTCCTGAAAGGAATGAACAAATTAAACTGCAAGGAACTATTCAGCATGAGTAGTGGGTCAAGAACCTGGGAGCATGTGTGGAAACTGATGGGGGGGGGAGAGCCACATAGAGAGATTCAAGAGGGAAGTGAGAAAGTTTTATTTTACAGAAAGTGTGGTGGAGCTGTACAATAATCTGGCAGGTGATGTTGTGGGTACCAAAATTATCAATGGTTTCAAACGGGGCTGGGACAAAATGAAGGGCTTAGTGGTTCCTCAGGGTGATAGTGCTAGGGCATGGAGCATAGGGATGGATAGTGTGGGTTAGAAACCTGTATGGACAATAGGTTCTGGGTTTGTTAGGGTTTATGGGCAGACTAGAGGGAACAGTTATCGTTTTCCTGCTGTCATTGTCTATGCTTCTATGTGCCTATATGTACTCATGAATGCATGGCGCTGTATTTTCAAAGCCAACATTTTTATTACCAGATCATTTTATAAGAGCAGTAACATACTGCAGTGTACTGCATTCACTGATACAGAGGCGCTTCAACATTGTGTGTTGAGGAGCACTCAGCCTGCAACCTTGTGCCTCAGTACACACCAGAGGAGTAGCTACATATAAGCGCTAACTTATTTTAGAGGTTTGCCGTGCAAATTTGCATAATGCAAGCACAAGAAGCAGGCTGATGCACGCCATGGGCACATCTTTCAAATGTATAGGCTATCGCCTGAGGTTATGTGGGGGAAGAGCTCCTCCCCCAAGTACTATTTAATCGTGCAGGCTACATCCGCTCTGCTTAGAGTGAGTTGCATTCACCATGCTCACTGCGTGCTACTCTGTTGTGGTTGCTTCTCCGTTTCCTCCTCTGCTTATCGCCCCCCCATCCTGTTCATCTCCTGTCTTGCTTGTTTTTTCATTTCATCCATTCCCTGTCCTCTTCGTGCTCTTGCCCTATTTGTTTGTCCATTTTCGTTCCTTTTGGGGGGGTTCTGTGCCTAGCACGTGCTCTTGGCTCTTTATGCTTTCATTATACACTTCCTGGCTGCTGTTTAGGTGCCACTGTTTTTGTTCCTCCTCCTGCTAACCTGACTGTTCACTTCTGCTTTCATTTGCAACCATGGCCTTGCAGCCGCTCTGTCCTCCATATCCTGGATACCTTCCCCTCTGGTTTACCGACCTTCGCTACCGGAGCAGCCTCCATTGCCTTGGATACAACCGAACTCCCTCATTTCCAGACGCATTCTACTGCTAACAACCAGGACCCTCACAGGTCAGCTCAACATCATGACTACCCTGTCCAATGTTTCTGCTTCTTACACGGTATTTCGGGCGGACATGGAACCTAAGAACCATTTTGTTATAGATGTCTGCAATGCCACTTTTCAGTAACAGAACCTACTCTGCAGATTACGCACCTGCCTGGCCAGCTCTAAGGTGGACTTGACCTCAGTTTAAACCCCTACCTTAGAATATCCGATCCGCGGCATCACTCTGCCGCCTGCCATCTGGCTTCTCTGATCTAATCATGCCACCAGTGCTTATCCAATCGCACTTCAGCACTTCCTGGGCTGTTTCATACCACATACATCTGCTACCATGAATACAGATCTGTGCTCCGACATTCGTACAGGACTCAAAATGTTCTCAGTTCAACAGATTTATTTATTTAAAATTTAATGACCGGGAAAGGCATGCTGAGCCGAGGCTCGTTTCCAGGTGCGACCCGGACAGATGGGTGCTTTTTGCTTATTCTTACAGCATTTTTCCTTATCCCTCATTTATTACAGTCTATTCCATCCCTGCGCATTCTGCATCAGACCACTAGATGGCACCATAGTTCAGTGAAGACTCTAGCTTCTCATAGTTGTGTTCCATAACTCATTTTTATGTTGATTGCGCGCATGCGCAAGAAACATATTATGGCAGCTTTCTCCAGAAGCAGGTTGTGGAGGCACAGCACTGTTGTAGCCAATACCCTCACAGCCTGTAAAGGCTTGGCCCACTTCCCCCAATGCTGTGGCACGCTGCTGCTGACACTAGTTCAACCAGCGTGCCACCAACTTGTACAAAATTAGCCGCTGCAATCAGGGGCTGCCTCATCATTGCAGCATCAGCCATTCGATGCAATGAGGGAGCGACCCGTCATTGCAGGGCAGAACCTTGAAACATTGATATTGTTTGTGAACATGGTGGCAGCTTGCTGCCGTGTTCACAAACAATATTCACACACACCCCGCTGAGGGGGTGCCCAATCCCCCTCGGCAGCATGTGCCCCTCCACGTGTTTGTTTGCGATGTGAGCCCCAATCTCTGTCGGCTTCGGTACTGCCGTAATGTTGCTGACGAGAGGCCCTCCCCATCGGCATTATGTAACTCCCCGCTTTGTTGTCTCGCCGACGGGTGCCCAATCCCTGTCGGCATAATGTCACCACTTTTTGTTGTCTGCCGACAGGGTGCCCAATCCCAGTCGGCATACGGTAACACCCCACCTTTACTTTTTCTGTGTGCCGAATGGGTGCCTAACCCTTCAGCTACAGCTGCCCCCAAACAGAAGACTCTGTTGGCACACTGGGATTCCACCCCAGTGTGCCACATGCCCCTGTAAAATTAAAAACGGTCCCGCCATGTAATTATTTTTTTTTTTTTTTACCTGTAAAGAAGGAAACGGTCCCTTGGCGGTCTCCCCTGCCCCCCACAACCCGCACCCACCCACTGCACACCCTGCTTCCCCACACACCCCACCCTGTACTTCATTCGGAGTCCAGCGCGATGATCTTCGGTGAACCGGGAACACGTCTGCACTCTTCAAAGCCGACCGCGAACTGAGGAAATGCCGGTAAGCTGTATAATGGAATAAATAGGGTTTTTTCAACTTTGATGCATATCTCAGGCATTTTTTGGAATTTTTGCACCAAATTTTCAACATGGGGTTTTTGGGACCCCTCCTCATGAATTCTATCACTGCCATGGGGTTAATCAGCCCCAAAAGGTGATTTCGTGGTCAGTGCATAGAATCACCTTTGGGGACCGATTAACGAAATGACAGTGCCAGTGTTCATGAGGTGGGCTCTCAAAAAACCTATGTTGCAAATTTGGTGGAAAAAATCCAAAAAATTACTGTTATACGAGTGTGCGTTGCGCAGTTGCTGCGCACGCTCGTAACTTTGCGAATTTGCAATATTTTCATGCCAGATTTTCAACACTGCCATTTTTTCACACCTCCTTGTCAAAAGAACAGCTGTCATTTTTCACACCCTGGCCGAAATGTGTTTTCGCACTTCTGGCGCAGAATAGCGTGGTTACTGTGGAAAATCAGTGTTTGGGACAGATTACGAAAATGACAGTGACACTGTTCATGAGCGGAGGTCCTAAAATACCTATCTTGAAACTTTGGTGATGATACTTCATAAAATGACTGCGTTACGAGCGTGCGTTGTGCAGTTTGCATGCAAGCTCGTAAGTTCACGAATTTATAATATCTTCACTCCAGATTTTCAACATTGCCATTGTTCTGCACCTCCCTATGAACAGTACAGCTGTCATTTTTCACATCATAGCCAAAATGTGTTTTCGCAGTTCCGGCGCAGAATAGTGGGGGCGCTGTGGGAAATCCGTGTTCAGGACACATTATGAAAATGACAGTGACACTGTTCATTAGCAGATGTCCTAAAATGCTTATGTTGAAAATTTGGTGACGAAAGTCAATAAAATTTGTGTGTTATGAATGTGCATTGCGCAGTTTCCATGCACGCTCATAACTTTGCAATATTTTCACTCCAGATTTTCAGCATTGCCATTTTGCCACACCTCCTTATTAACAGTGCAGCTGTCATTTTTCACATCCCGGCCGAAATGTGTTTTCACTCTTCCAGCGCACAATAGCGCGGTCGCTGTGGGAAATCAGTGTTCGAGACATATTAAGAAAATCACACTGACACTGTTAATGAGCAGAGGTGCTAAAATATCTATGTTGTAAATTTTGTGATGAAACTCCGAAAAATGACTGTGTTACGAGAATGTGTTGTGCAGCTTCCACGCACCCTTGTAAGTCTGCAAATTAGTAATATTTTCATGCCAGATTTTCAACACTGGCATTTGTTCACACCTCCTTATGAACAGTACAGCTGTCATTTTTCACATCCTGGATGAAATGTGTTTCTGAGCCTCCGGCGCAGAACACCGCAGTCGCTGTCGGAAATCAGTGTTTGGGACAGATTAGCATTGAGCGACTGGGAGTGACCGAGCTCAACTGAGCTCTGTCAGGACTGCTGCGGATTTCTTTGTGGGCAGGAAAGGTGACAATGCAGGCAGGAGCCCAGCACAAAAGGGCAGCCTGTGAGTGCCGGAGACACAGAGCAAGTGAGGGAGGGAGGGGAGTGAGTAAGCACAGGAGCTCTGTTGGGATTGCTGCGGTTTCTTTGTGGGCAGGAAAGGCAGCAATGCATGCAGGGGCTGAGTACAAAGGGCAGCCTGCAGCGGTGGGAGAAATAGAATGAGCGAGTGACAGAGGGGGAGTGAGCGAGCTCAACGGAGCTGTATCGTGATGCAGGCAGGAGCCCAGTACAGAAGGGCAGCCTGCAGCGCCAGCAGAAACAGAACGAGCGAGTGAGACAGGGGGAGTGAGTGAGGCCAACGGAGCTCTGTCGGGGACTGCTGCAGATTTCTTTGTGGGCAGAAAAAGATGCCAACAGAGGGAGGAGCCCAGTACAAAGGGGCAGCCTGCAGTGCCAGGAGAAACAGAATGAGCGAGTGAGACAGGGGGAGTGAGCGACCTCAACGGAGCTCTGTCAGGACAGCTGCGGATTTCTTTGTGAGCAGGAAAAGGTGCCAACACAGGCAGGAGCCCAGGACAAAAGGGCAGCCTGCAGCAGCAGGAGACACAGAATGAGCAAGTGAGGGAGGGGAGTGACAGAGCTCAACGGAGCTCTGTTGGGACTGCTGCGGATTTCTTTGTGGGCAGAAAAAGGCAGCAATGCAGGCAGGAGCCCAGTACAAAAGGCCAGCCTGCAGCACCAGCAGAAGTGGAATGAGCGAGTGAGAGAGTGGGAGTGAGCGAGCTCAACGGAGCTGTGTCAGGACTGCTGCAGATGTCTTTGTGGGCAGAAAAAGCCACCAATGCAGGCAGGAACCCAGTACAAAAGGGCAGCCTGCAGCAGCAGGAGACACAGAATGAGCAAGTGAGGGAGGGAGAGTGAGAGAGCTCAGCGGAGCTCTGTTGGGACTGCTGCAAATTTCTTTGTGGGCAGAAAAAGGCAGCAATGCACGCAGGGGCCCAGTACAAAAGGGCAGCCTGCAGCAGCAGGAGAAACAGAACGAACGAGTGAGAGAGGGGGAGTGAGTGAGCTCAACGGAGCTGTATCATGACTGCTGCAGATTTAGTTGTGGGCAGAAAAGGGTGGCAACGCAGGCAGGAGCCCAGTACAAAAGGGCAGCCTGCACCGCTGGCAGAAACAGAATGAGCGAGGGAGACGGGGGAGTGAGTGACGCCAACAGAGCTCTGTCAGGACTGCTGTAGATTTCTTAGGGGGCAGAAAAAAATGCCAACAGAGGCAGAAGCCCAGTACAAAATGGCAGCCTGCAGCGCCAGGAGAAACAGAATGAGCGAGTGAGACAGGGGGAGTGAGCGACCTCAACGGAGCTCTGTCGGGACAGCTGCGGATTTCTTTGTGGGCAGAAAAAGGCGGCAATGCAGGCAGGAGCCCAGTACAAAAGGCCAGCCTGCAGCACCGGCAGAAACGGAATGAGCGAGTGAGAAAGGGGAAGTGAGCTACCTCAATGGACCTGTGTCAGGACTGATGCAGGTTTCTTTGTGGACAGAAAAAGCCACCAACAGAGGCAGGAGCCCAGTACAAAAGGGCAGCCTGCAGCGCCACCAGAAACAGAATGAGCGAGAGAGAGAGGGGAAGTGACCCACCTCAACGGAGCTCTGTCGGGACAGCTGCAGATTTCTTTATGGGCAGCAAAATATGCCAATGCAGGCAGAAACCCAGTACAAAAGAGCAGCCTGCAGCACCAGGAGAAACAGAATGAGCGAGTGAGACAGGCGGAGAGAGCGACCTCAACGGACCTCTGTCGGGACAGCTGCAGATTTGTTTCTGGGCAGAAAAAGGTGCCAGCGCAGGCAGAAGCCCAGTACAAAAGGGTAGCCAGCAGCGCTGGGAGAAACACAATGAACGAGTGAGAGAGGGGGAGTGAGCGAGCTCAACAGACCTCTATCATGACTGCTGCGCATTGCTTTGTGGGCAGAAAAAGGTGGCAACGCAGGCAGGAGCCCAGTACAAATGGCCAGCCTGCAGCGCCAGCAGAAACAGAATGAATGAGAGAGGGGAAGTGAGCCAGCTCAACAGACCTGTGTCAGGACTGCTGTAGATTTCTTTGTGGGCAGAAGAAGCTGGCAACAGAGGCGGGAGCCCCGTACAAAAGGGCAGGTTGCAGCACCAGCAGAAACAGAATGAGCGAGTGAGAGAGGGGGAGTGACCCACCTCAACAGAGCTCTGTTGGGACAGCTGCAGATTTCTTTGTCGGCAGAAAAACATGCCAATGCAGGCAGGAGCCCAGTACAAAAGAGCAGCCTACAGCACCGGGAGAAACAGAAAGAGTGAGTGACACAGGGGCAGTGAGCAAGCTCAACGGACCAATGCAATCAACATTCGGCATTGACAAATGCTTGTTGATCATGGGGAGCCACAATTGCTTCTTACTAGACAGAATCTAACCCATAAGGGTCCCTCAAATCTGTACCAGCACCAGGATATCTGCTTCCACTTGTCATACCTGAATTCATTCATTAGCATTGCAGCTCGTCCATCTAACCTGGCTTGTGCACACCCATCTCTCTACCGCCCTTTCCGAGTCTGGTTACCCAGCTACAGAGGCGACTCCTTATGGCGCGGACAGCTACACTCCAGAATCTCTTCTGGCCCCACCTATGGATTTCAGGATGCTGCTGCTCTCACCTTCCATGTTCATTCCTCCACCCCTCCAAGACCATCCGTGCTTTATTCCGATTGTACTACTGCCTTACTTCTGGCTGACCTACGCATGGTCCAGCCGTACTAGCTTACCTTCATGGAGCTTTACTACCTCATTACTTACCTCACCAGCTGACCTACGTGGGGTCTAGCTGCGCATGCTAGCTTACGTGGGGCTAGCTGCCACTCTTTGCTTACCTTACCAGCTGACCTCATATGGTCCAGCCATATGCTAGTCTTCTTGGGTTTAGCTACTATTTCATTTACTCACTGACATACGCAGTCAGCGTACCTCCTACGGTCCATAAGCTGACCTACACTTGGTCTAGCCGCACTTCCTTATTTTGGGCCTAGCTCCCTTTCATTCTCATGGATGCTTCCTACAGAGCTGCTTCATTCAGTCAGACCTACCTCTCTAAATCATGCCTTCTACAGCTTCTGCTTTCCACTTGTCTATGTCTGGACTACATCACTATATTTACCTCAGTTCTCTTGGATGCTTCTCACCATGCTATTTCAACTCCTTTGGAGTTATAACTGTTTCCTCCAAGAACTCCCTGCTGAGCTCTATTCCGTACCACCTTCCTCAGTTTACCTGATACCTAAGACTTTGATCCACTACCGTTCTTGATGCTCATTACCTTTGGTCGAGTTGCCAACTCATCCAGCCAAGTCTTCAATGCAATCTTTACCATTCTTGATCATTAGGAAACAAAGGTTACCACACCCTTCTACTGTTCTCATAAGTTTGCCTCGAATATACTTCTATGCTGCATGGCCTACTACCATCACGACAGCACTTACAATATATTCCTTGTAATGTCGCTACTAATTCTGCATTACATGCAGTTAGACATTATTATTACTATACATAACATTCTCTACAACCTGCCTATCCTGCAGGACCGGAGGTTCACTGCATCTCTCTCGAAAGACCTGCACCCTTACGGGCCCGGAGGCCCTTTGGTCTTACGTTACTACACCATACTCACCTGCTTCTATGACCTGCTTTGCCATCAGGCCTGGAGGTTCAACTACTTCTACTCTACAACTGCCTCACCCAGCTTCGGGGCCTGGAGGTTTGCATTGTCTATCAGACGCCTCCCTGCCATTGTATCTACCAATTGTAAGAGCTCCTTTCTACTACGGATTCACATCCAGGATCATTTAGCCGTGCGTCATCTATTCTTTAATGCTTCTGCCTTGCCTCTTCAGACATATGAATTATTATTACTACACTCCTACTCGAACACTTAGTTGAGCTTATGCAGAAGAATTTCAGTCTCATGGTTTACGCTCTAAGGCTTTTGGATTCTGTGACAACGCTACTTCATTCAGCTCACCTCCTTCAATTATCACCATTTATGACTGTAAGCTCGATTTATTCAGAGCTCGTCAGACTATTCCCCAAGTCAGTTCTGGCTACTGTACTGTTCTGGCTTTGAATACGTGGACATCAACATCACTATGCAACTATTTGGATCACCAGACAAAGCTTTTCCATTCCTGTGCTGTTGTCGTTTCTTCATGCTCCTCGTTGTATTCAGTTCATATACTACTCAATATTACTCTTCTGCTGCTACGTCTGCATTATGCAGATTCAATTTCCACTACTACTGACCTACGTACAGGTCCACTTCTTGACATTACTTGCCCACATTGCCTGCTTCGCCCTTACAGGACCTAGAGGCTCATCAAGAATGACTCACCTATTCTACAACCACTTCGCCTTTCTTGTGCTTCATCGCCAAGGTCTTCATCTGCAAAGTTTGCCAAGCGGAACACGAGCTACATGTCCTCATACTCTGGACACCGACACTTAGCCTGTTGGTTACCGGTTCTCCTTGCAGAAGCCGTCCTCACCTGTCAGACCTTTCAACATGTAACTTCGATGCTTCGAATAATTATCGGCCATGGAGTCCAATTAACTACCATTCTGCTCCAGATATGGATTCCTGGACAAGGAGTTGCTAAGGATGCTGCTACGTTCACTAACTGGAATATTCAGTACTCATTCATCTTTCGCTCAATAGGTCAGGATCTCGAACTTTGGAACTCGAATTAGCTTAATATCATTATTTAGGATTATTCTCCCTTAGTATGCCCAGAAGGATGGGCAGGTCAGTAGCCATGGTTCCTCAGAGGTTTCCCCCAAAGGGTTTTTTTCCTCTCCTGCATGCTACTGGTCACATTCTCTGGAGTTGGAGGAAATAATCGTTTGATATCATTATTCTTTTTGGGGAGTCTCATACTACTGGACTAAGCATTTTTTATGATGGGATACAGAGTAAGGCCAAAGCAATACCAAGTCATAACATGTTACTCATCAGCTCAAGCATCTAACACTTTGCATAAGACTATCCAGCTCACTTGTACTATAAGCACTGACTGTATAACTATGTTCAAAGTACCTAAGCACAGATCAATTCAGACTGCTACATATCTGACGAGCAATGTCCTACTTACCTATCTGGCCTCTGTATCCAAGCACAAACCTTCATTATCCGATTACGGTACATAGCACAAGCACAGGGCTATGAACCACACGTAAATGATAGGCTATCGCCTGAAGTTATGTGGGGGAAGAGCTCCTCCCCCACATCCTATTTAAACTAACAGACTACATCCGCTCTGCTTAGAGTGAGTTGCACTCACCCTCCATCCTCCCCTGACACCTCCTCCTTCTCCGGCGCTCTTATCCCACCTGGGGGGGGTCTCATACTACTGGGCTAAGCATTTTTTATGGTGGGATACAGAGTAAGGTCAAACCAATACCAAGTCATAACATGTTACTCATCAGCTCAGGCATCTAAGCACTTGCATAAGACTATCCAGCTCACCTGTGCTATGATCGCTGACTGTATAACTATGTTCAAAATACCTAAGCACAGATCAATTCAAACTGCTACATGTCTGATGAGCAATGTCCTACTTAACTATCTGGCCTCTATCCAAGCACAAACCTTCATTATCCAAGTACAGTATGTAAGCACAAGCACTGAGCTCTGAACCACACATAACTGGAAATTATAGCACAATATTAACAAGCTCTAAAAAGTATATTTGCAGATAATTAAAAAATTCTACTTATGCAGCAGTATTTGTTAGTCAGCAAAAAAATTCATTATATAGCTTTGTTAGCAAAAATGTACTTCTGATAATATAAGATTCATGCTCAGTATATTTTTTGTTTTCTCAGATGTTGTTAAAACTTTTTTACAGCTGATTTTGTAATTAACGACTCGCGTCATTAAAGATGGCTGCCGTTTGCCACATTTAAAAATCTCTTCCTCTGGTGCTACTTGTTGAATGTACATGCTAGATTCAGTTGTAGTTGTATTAGGATGGGTCTTCATGTTTCTGATAGTAAACAGCACAAAATATTTACTTTTCTTCATGGTGGGTGTGGCATGGGCGTGGGAACTTTTAAAACTTCAAGACCCCATATCTTGGTTCAGGAATGAAAGAAAATGAAAAGAAAAATGTGTATGTTGATATTTTTGTCAGACAAATCTTATTACTGAAAAATGTGCATGGTTACTAACAAATATTGCTACTTTTAAAACCCTATTTAATGACTGGGGAGAGGGCTTACTCAATTACCAAAGAATTAAAAAATGAATTATACTGAACTGTTTTTATTTCATTTTCTCTGGTATAATCCTAGAAGCACAGCATCTTTATTGAGTCCTCTTTTTGTGGTGTGTAAAGGTTGGATCTTCTTAATTTCATATGTCCATCAGTCTTAAGTTGTTTTAATGTTCCTTTTAAATTTCCTGATGCGTATGTCACTAGCTGTGTTGCTGGATGGGTCGAAATGTTCTGCAACCCATGTGCTTTCATCTTTGTATGTGATTGTAAATCTGCGTAGGTTTGTTAATGTTTTGTGTTTTTGTCCTATTTCCCCAATATAGCAACCATAACCATCTTCACATTTACTGCATTGTATCATGTAGACCACATGACTGGGAGAAGGGATATATGATTTCTGGATGTTAAACATTTTTTCCTTTTGAGTAACAGATGGCTCAGGAGATATGTGTGCACACATTCATAGCGAGGTGATTTGTATGGTTTTGTTCCTTTGTCAGTTTGGTGAATCTCAGTAGGGAGTTTGTTTTGCACCAGTTTACGTTTGAGATTTCTTGGCTGATGAAAGGCAAGAATGTTTTATTTGAGTGTTTCTTCCTCAAGTAATAGTGGTTATAAATGTTGTATTATTTTTTTCACAGTTTTTCCAGTTCCCGATTGTATGTTACTGCCAGAGTTGTATGGTCAAATGGTCTATTTGATTTGTACTCTTAATAGTTCTTCCCTGGCATGCACAGTGTGGACTGGGTTTCCTTGTCAGTCATTCAGGATTATAATCCCTTCTGTCGAAAGCATTAATTTAGTATACCAAACAGCCTATTTCTGTCTTCCTGATTTGAACACATACAGTGGTACTAGATGGCCTGTGTGTACTATGGGAATTTTGGTATGGGTAGGGTGAAAAGTTCAGCTGTGGCTATAACTGCATCTGTAGGTTCCCTTTATACAGATGTTTGTAATTTCTAATTTTCTAAGTGTAACAGTGATGTCCAGGAAGTGGCTTCTTTTGAATTGCAGAGAGGAGGGAGGAGAGAAAGCAGGTGAAGAAGCCATTTTTTCCTTTTTAAAAGATTTGTGAAGATTTAGAGATTTGCTGACTGGGGAAGCATCTAGTGATAGAGGACTCTATGGTTAGATGCATGGAGAGGGTGTTGGGCAGTGAGGAAAAGGGGAGGGGTGGTCAGATACCTACCTGCAGCCTGAGCCATCCGGGATTGGGAGAAGATAGAAAGGGCAGTGAAGTAGAGGAGGGAGCAGGGAGTGCTAGTGCACTTTGATACCAACAGTCTGGTGAAACAGCCTCTGGAGACAGTGAAGCAGGACTGCCAGAGGCTGGGGGACAGACCGAAGAAGAAGAAAATGGTTTCCTTGGACTTTTCTGAGGTCCTTCCTGTCTGGAGTAGGGAGAAGGTGGAGGTTAGAGTGACGAAGGAGGAGATTGGGGAGTTCAATGGGTAGTTAAAAGTGTGATGTCAGGAACAGAGGCATCAGTTTGTAGGGAACTGGAGGGCATCTGGGATAGGAGACTCTTTAAAGGTGATGGCCTTCACCTGACAAGAAGGCGGACTAGTGCGTTAGATCAGAGGTTTGTCACCTACACTGACAGACAGCTCAACTAAGAATGGGGAGGCTGAGGCTAGGGATTCCACAGTTGAGGTAGGTGAAGTGGGGAACTCAGCTAGGACTACCCCAAGGATGGATGCTAGGGGTGCAAGAAATAGTAGCAGAATGGAACAAGTTCAGGGGACCTGGGAGTGTAGACAAAATAGACCAGCAGACAAGGAAAAACACAAAACATCATGGGTACCAGGGAACTGCAGTGCGACAAGGCAGTGGGTAGGGCCAGTAAGATATTGAAGTACATAGCAAGGGGTATCATGGGCCATTCTGCTGGCACAGGGGCAGGGCACCCGACTCTGATGTCAGTGGCCCAGGTTCGGGAACAGACCTGGGGATGTCAGAGGGCTGGCTGGTGGGAGAAGGTTTGAGCGTCATTGGGACTGCTCTTCTTCTCTGGGAGGGAGGGGGGTAGAGTGTCTGGCACAATGTGAACCCCTGGCGAAGGCGGGGGGTCCCTCTGTGCAGGCACCCTTATTTGTGGGCGGGGCAGATGCGGGACATCATTGCATGCTCCCGCCCACAGGGGGGGACTAGAAAATGGTTGCCGCAACCTATGACGCTGACTCACCCTGGCCCTGATAGCATGCCACGGCACTTCTGGGGATCCCAACCTACCCCATCACCCGCTATGGCAAGTAGGACTTCATGCCCTGCCTTGGGGAGCAAGCCAAGGAGGCAATGCTGGTGGGCTCTCCTGCTAGCATCCTTGTCCCATTGTCGCGGGAGTCCTACTGGTGTGGTGGCCTTGCCCTGGAGGGGGCAATCCAGGGGGTATCGGGGAACTGGAATATAAGTCATGAGGTGAGAGGAGGGTGCTGAGGTCTGGTGGGGGCTGAACCACAAAGGCAGCTTGTACTAAAAACAAAAAAAGGGGTATCACTAGCAGAAGGAGGGAGGTGGTGTTGCCACTGTATAGATCACTGGTGAGACCCCACCTAGACTACTGTGTTCAGCTCTGGAGACCACATTTCAGGAAGGACGTAGACAGAGTGGAGGCAATCCAGAGGAGAGCAACTAAAATGGTGCAGGATCTGCATCAGAACCCTTATAAGGAGAGACTGAAGAACTTCAATGTGCACACCCTGGAAGAGAGAAGGTGAGGAAGATGATAGAAGCCTATAAATTTCTCATAAGGGTAAATAAGGTAATGGAGCGGAGCATTTTTTTCAGAGGAAAAGATGCATGAGAATAAGAGGACATGAAATGAAGCTGGAAGGGGTAAATTCAAGAGATATGTGAGGAAGTACTTCTTCACAGAAAGAGTGGTGGATGCCTGGAACAGTCTTCCAATGGATGTGGTGGGACAAAAATGGCGGGCTTCAAGCATGCGTGGGATAGGCACAAAGGAATCTTAGTGAAAGGCAGGGGGGAGCTGGAGATCAAGTAGTGCCTACTGTGACAGTATTGGCAGAAAAAAATGGGCAGACAAGGTGGACCAAGTGGTCTTTATCTGCTGTCAAATTCTATGTTTCTATGAATTGTGATAGAGAAGTCAGTCAAGAATCAATCGGGATGGAACAGCAAGTTGAGGCATGGTGTGCCTCAACACTAGGTGTCTGGATAATAAAATTAGTGAGCTCCAGGCACTGGTGGCAGACTCTGGGCTGAATCTAGCAGCCATTACAGAAGCCTGGGCCAATGAGAACATTGACTAGGATCTTGCAGTCCCTATTTCCAGGAGCTGCTTTTAGCACTATTTATTTTTATTTAAATCTTTATCTAGGTGCAGGCACCACAGCCCATGCACTAGTGAGAGAGAAAAGAACCCAGGAGTCACGACAAACATTTAAAGTGACCCAGGGGTGGTGTATGGTATTGGTGCCCTGTCCCATAAGACATCAGGGAGGGCACACTACCTACAGGGGCATGGGAGGTAGCAGTCAGTTGGCACAGGAAGTGAAGAATTTGTTTAGGGTAGATGTGATCTCAACAGGATCAGAGATGAGGGAACCCACTAACATTTGGACAGGGAGACAGGTGTTATTGACTGGGGGAGTGTAAAACCAGAGTAGATAACCTTCCAGAATCTGCTTATACCTTAGCAAGTCCTCATATGTACTAGTCCACTTGTATTTTTTTATTTCTCCTTTATTTAACCAGGAAATCCCATTGAGAATAAAACCTCTTTTGCAAGAAAGACATGACCAAGATGGCAGCAATTAATACATCACAATATAAAGTAAAAAACAATAGAATAATAAAACCAGATAAAAAAACTCATCCAGACAAGAAACAAGTCAAAAGATACAACTTAGCAGCTTGGCAATAGTATATTAACTAAAGCTGGAACAAGTTTCCTTTACACTGTACCCTTACCACCTCATGGCTTGATCCCATCAGATTTCAGAAGCTAAGCATGGTCAGGTCTGGCCAGCAGTAGAATGGAAGACCTCCAGTGAACACCAGGTGCTGAAAGAAGTGGTATTGGTAGCTATGGGGCACGCTCCCCTTGGTTATAACTAACCATACCAACGCCACAGGGATATATTATGTTGTCCCTAAACTCAGTATCCTGAGTCTCAGGATCCCGAGTTTACGGGCCTGAAATGCACACT
Source organism: Neoceratodus forsteri (assembly GCA_016271365.2). Classification (NCBI taxonomy): domain Eukaryota; kingdom Metazoa; phylum Chordata; order Ceratodontiformes; family Ceratodontidae; genus Neoceratodus; species Neoceratodus forsteri. The sequence continues at coordinate 1,114,630,764 of CM028129.1, read as the reverse complement.
CTCCGAATTAATCAGATGCCCAACAACACAATGTCGGGCATCTGATTGAACACCACAAAATGCATTTCGGGGGGCTCTGCCCACCGAGCACCTCCACCCTCACCCCTGTAACTAAAATAACAAACTCTGAGGGGGAGCGGACCTCGAAGTTAAACAAAATTAGTTATGGGGGGTAATAAAATGAATGGATGCAGCGCAGACAAGAACCCGGGCCTCCCAGGGCACACTGGCTGAGCTGCCAGTGGTTTAGCTCTCAACACCACCAGGGCAGCTTGGCCAGCTTCTGGATCCAATGAGCATTTGTGGACCATGAGCAGGGGGTTAGGTAGTAACCCATCACATCCGCTACCTTACCCCTGTAAACATCCATTGGCTTTAGTCTCACCGGGATTTTCACTATCTGGATACTGCACCTGTCGGGGAATACTGCACAGGCAGGTGAGTGTCGGGATAGTGAGTCTCGGCATATCATAAGGATACCTGCCACAGCATAGTGTTTAGGGGACATCGTGTTGTTGTGAGGTGCTGTCTTTCAGATGAAATGTCAAACCACATCTGCCTGCTCTTGTGGACATTAGCAAACTCAGACCTGATACCCTAGTCGAATTCTCTACAGTAACTAAAAAAAACACCAGCAGCATAGCCTCATTCAAATACCAATCAATGCATCCTGTATTCCAGCCCACCCCCACCCCCAGACGAGGCTGAATGTATACAGGATAAAATGTCCTAACCCTCCTTTCTCAGTCAACAAAAATAAATAAATAAATAGTCATCAGTTTATAGAAAAGGCATATAATTATATAGTGTCATAAGTTTTTTCTATTCTCTTCTGTAATTTCTGTTTCTGGTTGGAAATAAAATGATTAAAAATCAGCAGCTGACTCAAAGAAATCCTTGAGCAAGCTCTGGCTTAGTTGCCTCTCAACTCGCAAATTCGCTTTTAGTTTTTTGGTAATTTAGTTGCACTGAGTAGTCAGACACAGATGACTCATCTCATTTTCAGTGGAAGACCCTGCTTCCTAAAGGAACTTCTTTTGATAGCATGCTACCTTCTGCGCCTGATAAACATGTAGCCCCACAAGATTGTGTAGCAGAATATCTGGGTTCAGTATGTCTATGCTGGCTGAATAAAAGATATCACACCACCTAATGTGTCTAGTTTTACAAGAACCTACATGATATTTTCTGTGTTTTTGGTGAACAGTTGTTGCAGGTTTTGCAAAGTCTGCAAGGCATATTAAATTATATAAATATTGATTTTTCTTCACAGTGTATTTACCCAAGCCTGCCCAATGGAGATATAGCATGTCATGTTCAGTGGAGCTAAACTTGTACACTGATTTACATCTGGGAGAAACTGCATGACAGGGAGATCGGGTAACTTCATCCTGTGAGTCAGTGGCTGTGGTTGGGTGCAAACGTGGGTTAGCAGTTCTATGCTCTTGACTACTGGAGTGAAGTGCCTTCCATCTGAGTTTGTGTTGAGCCCTGCTCCGTAGAGTCGGTCAGCTGCATCCATCTGATCTTCTCCACATAGAGTATTTTTCCCCTAGCTGTGTCCATTAGGGATATACCCCATTCTCAGAGGTATACCCTATTCTGGACCATTGCTCCCCATCCCCTCTGACCTGTTCCACAATTCTCCCCTCTGTAGCAGGGGCTTTAGTGGGATGGCCATCCTCCCCTAGGAGGCAGTCCACTTGGTAGACTACTGGTGGGCACAGGGACCCAGGGGAAGCCATGTGAGTCCAGGCCGTCGTATAGACAGATATGTTTTTTTCTATTAGCTTTCTCCCTGGTTTGTCTCTCCTCTCCTGGCATGAACATAGGACCTGGAGTGGCATCGGCTACCGTAGTGACATCCTACAAAGGGAGCAAACTTCACTGGCCCACCTGAGGGTCACGGCAGAACCAGAGCCCAATGCCACCCCATCCCCACACCCTGCAGCAACCACAGCACACTGCTGTGGTCTGACCTGTCTTCCAACACAGCAACATGAGTTCACTTTTGAACATGGGTCAGCTGCATGGCAGCGCAGCTTGCTCCCACTGAGTCTTAGGGGGCAACCCGGGTCCAGCGTGTCTTGATCTGCTTTTGTTTTTAGCTTGAATGTTCTTGATCTCGTAGTATGAGGATCACTTGCAGTACTGCCACAGCTACCAGCTGGGGTCAATCTAGCTGCCAGCATACAGCATGAGTAAAGTAGGAATCAGAGTTTAAAAAAAATATGCATGCATCAATTGTAAGTCATTACAACGGGTAGTGAGATTGGCAGTTTTGGCATTGTACTGTAAATGTGAGTTGGATTGAGGATAGTGAACCCTTCTTCCAGTCCAAGCATTAGATCAGCATCGTGACAAGGGGTGTTAAAATATTTAGAAATTCAATCCATTTTTCATTTTTTTTTTTTTTTTAATTATACTAATACTAATCCTAACTACAGTCTGATTACTGTAATCCATCGTATTCAGATTCAGGTTTCAGAATCCAGATCCTAAAATCCTAGATCCTAACATAAACATCCTATCAGCAATACCACAATTAAGAATTTAAAAATTTCATCCCCTAAATCTGAGAATCCTCAATTTTAACTTTAGGACTGGAATCAGAGGTACCGGAATCTGAAAAAGGATATCCGAGCACCTCTTATTGTGACCCTGTCTCCCTCCATTGGGCAAGAGGAGTCTTGGGTATGGTGTGTTTGGGAGACAGTACACAGAGACTTTCAGCAGGGGGAAGGTGAAGCCCAACCCACTCCTGCAGCATCCTTCACTGAGTATATGAAGAGGTGCTGAATATCGTGGTGATTGTGTGTCATCCTTTCTTTCCTACCAAGGTACAGAATGGTGCTGAGTGGATGGCTTACATAGAGACGGACTGTATGAACTGGTCTTCAGGAAGAAAAGCTGTGGTGGGATGATAACTGAGGTCCACCCTAGTCCCAGTAGCCTTTTTGTTATATCCAGGTTTTCCCTGCCTGTAACGCTGGATCCTGAAAGAGGAAGATGCCCTGGCACTCTGTTAAGGGGAGGGGGTTGCAGGGGTATAAATGGCAGCACACTTTGTTGGAGTACTGCAGTGGGCAGCAGTGCTCAGGTGGGAGATATCTCGGGGCAAATTATGCTGCAGTGACCAAAGGAGGGGGAATATTTTCATAAAAAGGGAAGTGTTGGGCATGCCCTCCCAGTTGTTTTGCACTTGTGTCATTTAGAGTTGGTAGAGTTAACTGAAGGAGAAGAAGAAACAATGGAACAATACATTTGTCCATCTCCTGCTTTCCCCAGTCACAGCCTTCATTGTTATGGCTGGAGGAATCCCAAGCTTCAAACGTTGTGTACCATCCATCCAAGGAGCTCGTTTTGGGGTCATTTACTTGAAATTGTTCCTCTAAGCACTCTTGCTGGCCACCATCCCAGAACACATACTTAGTCTTAATTAAAAAACAAATAACCCACTTCCAACAGCTAGGCTGGAACAGCGAGCTGCCATGTAATGTGGACCGTTTTGCCACCTGATAAAATCCAACAAACAGAAATGCCTCTACAGTGTTAGCTGGCAGGGCATCGTGGTGGGGATGGAGGTTTGGAAACAAAAACTGCCTAATTTCTGAAGGGAAGTGACTGCCTAAAATGTACCAACTGACCTACAGACACCTTGGATTCATGCTTATCACACTGAGTGGACTAAGGGTCTCCAGGGGCTATTAAGTCTCAGTAGTACAACAAAGAGAAGTGCTGCCACCTTTACAACAGACTCTGAGGATTTTACAACCAACTCTTTATCCCTCCGTTGCCATTCATTTTGATAGGTGGATACATTTAACAGCCACTTTTATAGAGCCTATAAAAGCCACGTCCAGCACATCACTTGTGTGAGAGGGAGATCCTTGGTGTGTGACAGACTCAGTGCCTAGTGTTGAAACATGGCCAAGCTCACAATGTTATGGTTCCATCAGCCTCACCTAGCTTTAGCTCACAGTTCTGTTGCTGGTTCATTTGAGAACAGCCTCATCAAACAGACTTACTATTGATATGAGACATACAGGGCTTAAAGAAACTTACTCCTGATTGTTAGGGTATCCAGTGATGATAGTGACTGCAAATGAGTGACTGTCAAAACAGTGACTCATTTACAGCCCTACCTTTTTGGGCTAGTCTGTAAGAGTAGTGACTTAATGCGAGTGTAGGGAGGGTGACCGGAAGGTGAGGGATAGGGAGGAGAAGGGGAGGGATAGGGAAGAGGGTTTATGTGGGGTAGTGTGCCTGCTACAACCAACCTAGCCATGTAGTGTGGTGGTGAAGTTGGCTAGCGTCGATGCAGCAGGTACTGGGATCGGGCTGGGGATCGGGGAAACTTTTACTGCTGCCGTTTCCCTGCTGCCATGTTTTGTTTTGTTTTTTAATTCTGACTGTCTCCCCTCCCCGATATGCACCCCCTCACATAAACACTAACTTAGCTTGCCGGATGTCTTTTCGCCTGCAAGTGTATATCGCCGATTTGCTTTTTGGTGATATGCACTCGCTATAACAGCGATCACTGTTTTGCGATCGCTGTTATAACATGAACTCTGATGATTTTAAAGCTCAGTACGTAGTAGAGTTTGCACCGAGGCTCACAATGGAAAGTAAAAGGCATCTCAGGTTTCACATCACAAAGAGTAAAAGAAAGGCCATGGCACTCCAAAACTCACTAGACAAAAAGGGTAATCTAGTGTTCACAGCACTAGGCCATGAACCGGAGACCAAGGTTTGAATCCCACCACTGCAACTTGCTCACTGCATAACCCTAAGTCTCTTAACAAATAATTGTACTGGACATGTAAATCATTTTTCTTGGGCAATATCATTTTAGAACTGTATGATGTCATTTATGTGCCTTTTAGCAATAGAGTTCTATAGCATTTATTTATTATTTGAACATTGGAGACCAAGAGAGGTGCACTGAGCCAAGGCTTGTTTCCAGGTGCGACCTGGGAGAAGGGGAACAAGGGAGAACAGTAATACAGTAAGTGACACGGAAGCAACATGATCCGATATTCCATCAAAAGTAATAACTGAAGCCTACAATTGATAGTAGAACAAAGATCTAAACAGCACAAAAAGCTACAACAAAATATGACCCCTCAAAAAAGTAGGCTGAAAAAATTAGGCTGTAAATAAATAAAAACAAAGCAAAGTCTAAAACAATTAGGTGCAACAAATATGCAACTTACAAGATGCATCTGGCCTTGGGTGCATCAAATAACATTGGAGAAGCACTGGGGGCTGATGGAAGCAGAGGAGAGGCTGGATCAGGTGCCAGAAGGCTGAGGACAGGAGCATGCAGAAGAGAAATGGGACCTCAACAGGGGCTGAAGGACAACATAAGAGGGTGCAATCCCAAGAGAGGAGGGGCGAGAATTCAAGACAGAACTCAGGCATACTGAGAAAACTGACTAACCAGCTGAGATACAGCAATGAGGGATGTTAAAGGAACAAGTATTAGAAATCTATGATACAGTCCGCCTGATCGTTCAGCTCTACATGGGCTCTGTCCCAACTGTAACAAATGCAGCTTTTTTTTTAACAGATTAAAGTAATTCATTGTGCTCCTAAATGTAGCAGTAACTGCACTAACAGGCACCTCAGTAATCTGGCTAAGTTGAAAAAGAAGACTTCAAACTGTTTAAACCAGCTCTGGAACATTTTAACCAGAGACTGGAAGATGCAGAGGTGAGGTTGAACTCACTGGAAGACACCTGAACAAGAGAGGAGAAAGAGAGCTGACAGCTTAAGAAAAAGGTGACCAAACTTGAAGATTGGATAGAGGACCAGGAGTGGATGAGCAAAAAAAATAACCTGACTATTGTGGGTATTCCTGAGAAGGCTGAGGGCAAGGGCATCTTAGCTTTTACCCATGATCTTCTTCTAGATGTGTCTAGTCCCCCACCACCACCAAGCCAGGTACATCCCTTAGCGGGCACACCACTCTTTTAAACCTATCCCACCACCAAACAACACACTCCAGGACATAATTTTAAAGTGACTCAGTTTCCAGGATAAAAATATAGATACAGGCAAACGTGAGGACAAAGCAGAACCTTAACTGCAACGGGCATAGGTTTTTCATATTCAGCGATACCATTCCAGCAATGAGAGATAAACAGATCAGCTACAAAGAGGTGAAAACCTACAAGAGAGGATGTAATGAGATGCAGGGGAACATGGATGCCACATTCTTTTAAATATCTGGGAGTAGTGGTGAGTAGGAACAATGTATGCAAGCAAATACCTTAAACAATCTGGTGGTCAACATTAACAGTGACTTGGCACAGTGAGCAGCTCTACCCCTAACACTGTGAGCCAGAGTAAATGTGCTGAAAATGAATGTGTTCCCTAGGGTATTATACCCAGTAAGTACGTCAGGGCTCTTTTTACCAAAACAGTGGTTCACTAAACTACTGTCAGCCTTGTTAAATTCCCATATGGGCATGCAGTAAACTCATGCCAGCCAAACAAAACCGTGGACTGGAGCTCCCTGGCTTCTTCCTTTACTGCCTGGCTAGTCATGCCTGCCACTTTTTGTGGTGGAGAAGTGGGGAAGCTAACAGGCAAGGCGGGAGATATTGGTCACTACACAGAATAATGGAAGCAGATATCTGTTATCAAACAGGGGTGGACATAAGAGACCTGCTTCATTGCCCATACAAAGTGCTGCCATCACTGGTAAAGGAGGGCCCATGGGTATTTTTGGGCTAGTCTCTAGACAAACTCCATGATTTCTAGGGAACTCCCCCCTTGTTTGATGTGTACCAGCCAATTAAAAATAACCCCAAATTTTAAAATCAGAAACAGGATACTAACAGATAGTTTTCTACCAGCAGCTAAGATTGATTCTTTAGCATATCTAATAGACCAGAATAAGGAAATTACCTATGAAGTTTTTAGGCATAGGAATATCATCAGTCCAAAGAATGCATTTCCCTTAATGCAACTGCATCATTTAATAAGTAAAACTCAAGGCCCATACCCTTGGAACTTTGGCCACATGGGGGTCTGGGAAGACTTTAGTTCAGTGGTGAGCCAGACATGCCATCTGCCTTCTATATAATAAATGAAGGGACTTTGCCACTAGTAAGATGAATCTTCCATTTGACTATTGACATTCAGAATTCCCTGAACTGAAGGAAACTGTCAATACAGTCTGGAAAAATTTACGTAAGTATGAACTTGAAGTCCAATGTTGAAATGTGACATTGTCACAGTAAAAATCATTACTAACATGTACTTTACATGGGTAAGGCTAAAAAATGCGGACATTCGAGACTGATATCTGTCCTCAATGTCAGGAGCAGCAGGGAGCCCTGAAGCATATTATGTGGGAGTCTAACAAGTCCAGACCACTTTGGGAAGAAATACAGCAGAAAATGGATTCCTTACTAGGGCTAAAAGAAGCTTTCACTCCTGTTTTATGTCTGATGGGATTAGTAACAAAAACGATAGGGTAAAGGATACACATGGCAGAGTAATCATGACCGCAACCAGGAGAGTACTACTCAGACACTGGTTAGGTGACTGAGTGCCAATTTACAGGGAATGGCATGCCGCAATCCTAGAGGCATTGAGAATGGGAAAAAACATGGCCAGCTGCAGTCATAGACTAAAAGGCTTTAGTACAAGATGGGAAAAGTTGCAGGCATTGTTGCAATTAGAGTGTCCCACTCAAAACAGAAGGGTAAGGAGAAGATATATGAAATATATGATGAAATGCATCTATGAACCAGTTAGATTAATTTTCAGATTAAATTAATGCAAAATATCCTCTGTATTTATTTATTGACTATGTCTGACCATCAGGAATATTGACAGGTGGCAGACACTGTATACTTTACTTTTGTCTTTGTTTTGAACGTTACATCTGTTTAGCTGTTAATTATTTTTGTTGGCAGATGATACGCCACACCAGGGCCGCAACTGTGCATAAAGATTTTTCTGCAATTTAAATATTTTGTAAATAAAATTAATAAAGTATATTCAGTTTTTCTAAAAAAAGGAACGAGTATTAGAAGAGGGAGGGAGCAGAGGGGAAAGGAGGTCAGACAGGTAGGAGGGAAGGGACAGTAACTAGCACTTAGAAAGAAGAGCAGTGGGTAGGCACTGGTAAGACAGGGAAGGAAGGGTGAGGAGTTGATGCAAGGAACAGTAGAGAGTAGGAGGGGAGAGGGGAGAGCCAGGTGCAAACCAGCAGATGGAGGGAAAGTTAGCATCCCGTCTGGCTAGGGTAAATTTGGAGGTACTACCATAGACCACATCTGTGTAGTCAAAAAGAGCAGAACCAAACAACATAAAAAATGGCGCATTCAGAAAGTAATTTATTTGCTGTGTCTTCTATTACAGTGCACAATGGTCAGCATAACAAAGTCACAGGCATAGCAGAAAGTGGTGGTGCAAACAGACAGAGCACTGGTATGGTGATCCCCAACGTTTTGTGCTCCACTAGCACTTTGACAAACAGCTGTTTCTACATTACGCACACTTCGTGTCATTCAGATGGCAGCTGGTCAAGGTGATGAGAGGCAGGTATGTGTCCGTTGTTGTCAACTGATCTGCCGGCAGCCTGAATGGGCATTTGAAGGGTGTCAGTACTGGATGAGCAGTGCAGAGTTGGTGGGCTGGGGAGTGGGGTGATGGAGTACCACTTACTTCAACGGGGATTGGTTGGTAGGGGATACCACTAGACTACCACTAGACTACCAGGGATGTTTATGATTTTACTCAGGGACTGGGCAGGAGGGGGTGCCACTAGAATACCAGAGATGTTTTTAATATTAATCTGGGAGCAGGCAAGAGGGTTTATCACTGGACTACCAGGGCCATCCATCTTTTCACTAGGGGATGGGGTGAGAGAGAGAGGCACCCCTTGAATGCCAGGGATGTTAATAATTTTACTCAGGGATTGGGCAAAGGGGTGTACCACTGGGCTATGAGGGTGGCCTCTTTTTACTCATGGATTGGGTGGAGGGGGGTACCACTAGACTGCCAGGGACAGTTTTCTCTTTTATAGTGGATCAGGAGTGTGGGGGTGGTGTCGCCGCACAAGTGCTGCTGGGGGTGGGGTGGGGAGGGCATGCACCACTGTGCATGTTGCTACAGGTAGGGTTTTGGAAACGGTAAGTAACACTGTCACACCAGCCTTTTACTGCTTCAAAACTCCGCTTAATACACCGCTGCTCCCAGTATGCATGAGGGTTCCCTCATTTGCATGTGTGCAGTGGTGTATTTAGCACAATCATACCATCAGTGGAGTGCCCTGCTTTGGGCTCCTCTGAATATAGCCTGATCACGTGTGCTTGTTTAGAGTAATTTTAGCATACCGTATTTTATGTAATTTTGTTTATTGTCCCTAACATGCCTGCACATTCGGTTAATTACAACTGTATCTGATGCGACCTATCCCACGTGAAAACCCAAACATGAAATAAAGAAAATAAGCATTCTTTCTCCCAGGTTAAATGCTGTTCTCCTTCATCCTCCCTGCGCCTTTTCCCTTTCTCTATTTAACCTTTGGGAGCTTTTCCTCTTCCCTCAAATCCCCCTTGACCTCCGTGTGTTTACCTTAGAGCTGTTGCTGCTCCTAGATCATCAAAGCCTGTAAAGTGCTTTGGGAAACGGGGTTGGATTTTTACAAGTGAAATACCACCCTTGTGTCCAGGCCAAGTTTCAAAGGGTTTGCATTGACCATGTGCCCCAAACACAAGGGGAGGTTGTGCTGCCGGCAGCAACATGCTGCATTTCCAGTAGTGGATGCAGCTGGCAGAGGGAATAAATTCACATAGATCATTTAAATTCAGTCTAAGTGGACTTTGTTCTGATCATCAGGTGCAGCTCCAGTTGGATGGAAACTGCCAGAAACCACAGCTGACTGTCATAGATGGACTGCGGTTCTGAAAATAGCAGCTGTTGCATCTAAGTGGCAATAGATGTCATGCATACTGCAGAATGCAAGCATACTGCCTGCATCTAAGGGTTTGAAAATGCAGACAGTGTGTATGAAAGGAGCAGTAAAAAGAATGTCCCTTCCTTTCTTTTTTTATTGCAGAATCGAAACCCTTGGGCCCACTGTGGTGTAAAGTTCATCAGAGAAGGGGGTGGCTGCTCCCAGGACCTGCTGTACTGGCATCTGTGTTAATACGGAGCAGTGGTTATCAAATGGTGAGACCAGCCTCCCAAGAGAGACCCCAGCCTATTACAGGGAAAGCCCCGTCAAGCCTGAAAATGTACCGTCTTTACATTTTTGGTTTTGGATGGTTTGTGTGAAAGGATCGTAGGCAAACCAAAAGTGAATAATGACAGGCAGAGGTATTTATTGATGTACAGACTTGTGATCAGGAAAGGCACACTGAGTCAAGGTTCATTTCCAGGTGTTTGTTTATGTACAAATTGGTGATTGGCATTGTCACACTGAGCCAAAGCTTGTTTATAGGTGTAACCTGAGGGAAAAGATACAGGAAGTTGCTTAAACTCAGCCCCAGGTGGCCATTTTGAATAAGGTTAAGCATAGAACATTTTGACTCGCATATGAGTTCTGGGGCTGGACCATTTTTAATGGGAAGATGAGGAGTTGAGTAGGAAAGTGTACCAGATGCAAAGGAAACAGACAGAGAAAGCAGTCTGACCCATGGAGGTATTGCAGTGAAGGGTAATGAGTTCAAGAGTCAGAAAAGTAGAGTGAGCAGGATGACCTGTGGTGTGGGGTTACAGAGAGGGGAGAAAAGCCAGATGAGTAAAATGAGAATAAACTCAGTCAGCTACTGGGGTATTGTGCAAAATATCATGTCTTTCCAATGTGAAGCAGGGCCAGCTTAGAGTTTTGGAGCCCTCAGCAGGCTTTAGGGAAGTCATGCCCCTCCCCCCCCCCACTTGACTCATTTTTATGTTGGCGCGCTTGCGCAGCCAACATCATGGGACAGTGCAGCTTTGGAGGCGGGGTCACTGTTGGGTGAATGCAGGGCATGCCACCAGTAGGTGCATCCGCGTTCCCCCAATCAGCCACATGCAGGCGCCACACCATGCATACATAATGTGGCGAGCACATCTAGAAAAAGTCTTCTGCAATCGAGCAAAGCTTGTCATATGCAGCGGTCCTTTTCTTGCCGTGCTTCGCCGCCATTATGCATGGTCGGCAGCAATTAGCCGCCTAACTACTGCCGACTTTGGAGGTGCCCAATCCTAACCGGTTAACCCCCGCTTTCTTTGTGTGCCGTCGGTGGAGCCCACTCCCGTCGGCATAACCCCCATTGTTGAATGCCGAGGGAGTGCCCAATCCCCTTGGCTCGCGCCCCGCTTTCTTTGTGTGCCGACAGGGGTGCCCAATCCCGTCAGCATTACTTCCTCCCCGTGTTGTGTGCCAACGAGGTGCCCAATCCTCCGTCAGCTACAGACACCCCAAACAGTTAGGTGGCATGCTGGGAAGCGGTCCCTCATAGTTTCGATGCCCCCCCCCAACTCGCACCCACCCACTGCACACCCTGTCTCCCCTCACCCCATACTTACCTGCGGAGTCTGGCGAAACGATCTTCTGTGGACTAGAAACACGTCTGCCCTCTTTAAAGCCAACCGCAAACTGAAGAAATGCCAGTAAGCTGTATAATGGAATGAATAGGGGTTTTTCAACTTTAATGCATATCTCGGGCATTTTTGTGAATTTTGGCCCCAAATTTTCCAACATTGGGTTTTGGGACCCTTCTCGCTGAATTCTTGCACTGTCATAGTATTCAGTCCCGAAGATGATTTCGGCGTCACTGCGTGGAATCACCTTTCGGGACTGAGTAACAAAATGACAGTGCCACTGTTCATGAGAGGGGCTCTCAAAAAGCCTATGTTGCAAGTTTGGTGGGAAAAATCCAAAAAATGACTGTTTTACGAGCGTGCATAGCAACTGCGCAATGCATGCTTGTAAGTTCGCACATTTGTAATATTTTCATGCCACATTCTCAACATTGGCATTTTACCACACCTTCTTGTGAACTGTACAGCTGTCATTTTTCCCGTCCTTGCTGAAATGTGTTTTCGCACTTCCAGCGCAGAATAGCACGGTCGCTGTGTGAAATCACTGTTTGGGACACATTATGAAAATGACAGTGACACTGTTCATGAGCAGAGGTCCTAAAATGCCTGTGTTAAAAATTTGGTGACAATACTCCATAAAATGACTGTGTTACGAGCGCGTTGTGCAGTTTTCATCATTATTTCAACAGTGCCATTGTTCTACACCTCCTAATGAACAGTACACCTGTCATTTTTCACATCTTGGCCAAAATCTGTTTTTGCAGTTCTGGCACACAATAGCACGGTCGCTGTGGAAAGCCCATGTTTGAGACACATTATGAAAATGGCAGTGACACTGTTCATTAGCAGATGTCCTAAAATGCCTATGTGGAAAATTTAGGGATGAAAGTCAATAAAATTAGTGTTTTACGAGCGCATGTTGCGCAGTTTACACGCACGCTCGTGACTTTGTGAATTTGTAATACTTTCACTCCAGCTGTTCATCATTGCCATTTTTCCATACCTCTTTATGAACAGTAAAGCTGGCTGAAATGTGTTTTCGCATGTCCGATGCAGAATTGCACGGTCACTGTGCGAAATCACTTTTCGGGACACTTTCAGGAAATGACGGTGACACTATTCATCAGCAGAGGTCTTAAAATGCCTATGTTGAAAATTTGGTGCGAAAGTCCAGACAGTGACTGTGTTGCAAGCGTGCATTGCGCAATCTCCACGCACCCTTGTAACTTTGTCAATCTGCAATATTTTCATCACTGGCATTTGTGCACACCTCATTATCAATAGTCCAGCTGCCATTTTCCACAGCTCTGCCACACAGTGGCGTACTCACTGTGCAAAATCACCTTTTGGGACACATTAACAAACTCACAGCGCTATGCCTCTCCACCTCCACCACTGCCAATGCCAGAGCGAAAACATTCGGCATTGACAAATGCTTGTTACTCCATGTGTTTGTCTGTAACCCATAAATGCACCATTTTATTTTCAGTACAACCAGTGATACATAAAAATTTTCTAGGGGGCTACAACAGTGTTAGTCCTTGGGGCTGTTCTTCTCATCCATTGCTGCCCATATGCTTCTCATTGATTAGATAATAGCTTGGTAAGGCATTTCTTGACATTATGATACCACATCAGAAAGAGCTACACAGCCCTTTATTGCTGCTTTAAGAAGATATAAAGATGAAAAAACAGTTTAAATTGAATAAGGTGAACTCTTTGGTTAAGGGCCCCTGCAATGGGCAGGAGGGCCCCAGCAACCGCAGGTTTTGCTGGTGCCTAAAACCAGCTAAGATGGGGAAGTCCAAGATTTTTTCCATAGTTTAGAGAGGCTTGAGATCTTTTCCATGCCTTGTGGGAGGTATACTGTCACACAGTCTGAGGACTAGTGATATAGAGGAACTAGAACCACACAAAGAGTACAATACTCTGCTGGAAACCTCAGAAATACAGGTAAATTCAGAAATTAAATGTATTACTTTAAATTGATGCAGACAACAGCATGTCTAAAGAATGCAAAACAAATGCTCACCCTACTTTTTCTAGACACCCTGTTGTTTGTTTGCTTCAAATTGTTGTAATAAACTGAATTGCTGTATTTATCTGAATTCTGAGGTTTCATGTGGAGTACACTAGTCTTTGTGTAGTTCCAGATGACTTATATTCTGCAGCAGCACCAGTACACTACAGCACACATCTCTTTCATGTGTCTTAGTATAGAGAGGATCAGCTCCACTGTTTTTTTTATTATTATTTATTTATTATTGTCTCGGATCATAACACCTTTGAGCTAGCAGCTCGTTTGCAGAGGTTCCACGTCGTGAGGTAAACAATATTTCCACAACAAGTACAGACATCAGAACAATGGTTACAAAAATACAGTAATTACATTCACTGAGTCACCTGGTAATCTGCATATCAATTATATGTCACATCCTCATTTACTTTTCACATCACTAGAACTGCTTTTAACAAGCATTTGTCAATGCCGAATTTTTGCTTGCTGGCATTAGCATTGGAAGTGCAGACAGATGCAGTATAGGAATGGCAGTGAAGTATTGAAATGATGCCAACCCCACCCGCACCCTGCAGAGATGGACAGGCACTGGGGTGTTCCTGTGGGTCATCGCCCATAACGCTCACGCCATTTCACCTCACCCTACCCTGCAGACACCGACAATTGTTGAGGTGTGCCTTGGTGTGTTCGGGCCTTACACTCTCCCCATTCCATAATGAAATATGCTGAAGTGGGTGCAGTATAGGAGAATGGGCTGAACTTAGGGGCCGAACAGTCCAAGGCACACCTCGATGCCTGCCACTGGCTGCAGGGTGGGGGTGGAATGGCGTGAGCATTACTGTCGACAATCCCAAGTCACAACCCTGACACCTGTCAGTCCCTACAGGGTAGGGTCTTATGGTCAGAAATCCTAACACCCTGGGTATTTCTTGGTATTTTCACTCCCAAGTTTTCAATATGGGCTTTTTGTGACCCCACCACATGAACAGTGACAGTATCAGTTCATTAGCCGAAAGGTGATTTTGCACAGCAACAGTGCCATTTGGCGCCACAGGTACAAAAACACATTTCGCACAGGATGTGAAAAATGACAGCTGTACTGTTCATGAGGAGGTGTAAAAAATGGTAATGTTGGAAATCTGGAGTGAAAATATAACAAAATTGGTGAAGTCGCAATGTGACTGGCTGCTGCTTACCCATAATGGAATTATTTTGAGTTTTTACACGATTTTCAACATAGGCATTTTGGGACTTCTGCTCATGAACAGTGGCACAGTAATTTTCTTAATCTGTCCCAAACATTGATTTAGCTGGCGACCACACCCTTGTGTGCCACAGGTGCGAAAACATGTTTTCAGGCAGCATGTGAAAATGACAGCTGTACTGTTCATCAGCGGCGTGCAAAATGACAATGCTGAAATCTGGCGAAAAATCTAAAAAATTGGTGAAGTTACGAGTGTGCGTAGAAACTGCGCAACGCACGCTGGTAACGCAGCCATTTTGGGGAATTTATTCACCAAATTTACAACATGGGCTTTTTGGGACCTCTCCCTGTCACTGTGATTTTCTTAATCTGTCCTGAATATTTATTTCGCACAGCGACCGCGCCACTGTGCGCCACATGTGCAAAAACACATTTGGGTCCAGAGGTGAAAAACGACAGCTGTACTGTTCATAAGGAGGTGTGGAAAATGGCAATGTTGAAAATCTGGAGTGAAAATATAAAAAATTCTCAAAGTTACGAGCGTGCGTTGGAACTGCGCAATGCATGCTTGTAACACAGTCATTTTTGGGAATTATTTCAACAAATTTGCAACATAGGCTTTTTGGGAGCCCACCTCATGAACAGTGACACTGTCATTTCGTTAATCAGTCCTGGAAGGTGATTCCGCACAGTGATCGGAAAAATCTCCTTTCGAGACATGAATAATGACATGACAGTGACTGAGTACATGAGGTGGGATCCCAAGAACCCCATGTTGAAAATTTGGTGCTAAAAGTCACAAAAACGGCAGAGATATCCACCTAAGTTGAAAACCCCCCATTTATGCCATTATACAGCTTACCTGCATTTCTTCAGTTAGGGGTCAGCTTTGAAGAGTGCAGACGTGTTCCCACTCCACCGAAGATCATTGCACTGGGCTTCAGAGGTAAGTATGGGGTGAGGGGAGGTGTGGGGAAGTGGGTGCGCAGAGCGTAAATGCGAGTTGGGGGAGGGGACACAGCAGACAACGAGGGACGGTTTTCATGCTTACAGGTTTAAAAAGAAACAGAACTTTGCGGGAAGGTTTTCTTGTTTTACAAGTACTTTTGACACACTGAGGTACACGCGAACATGCTCATTCATTGACAGCTCAGTGGGCAGGCCGGCCATGGAGGAGAGAGCGGCTGTGCCGGTCCGCCCATTGCCAGGGTTTACGATGGGGGTGGGGTGGGGTGGGACACCTGCTGGGGAGGGAGGGGGTGCTAGACCACCAGAGATTTTGGACTGGGGATTGGGGATGGGGAGGGTTAAAATAAAAAAAAACAGTAGATCAACTGGATTTTTTTAAAACAATGTACTAGGAGATAAGTATGGGGTTACTGTACACTTGGGATGGGCGAGATACTGGGTGGAGGGAGGGATCACTAGCCACCAGGGATATTTTTTTTACATGTGGGGCAGGTGGGGGGGAGGGACCACTAGCCACCAGGGCTTATTTTATTAATACGGGGCAAAATTTTGCCGGTAACTTTCACGGATGTTTTCCGCTCTGCCACAGGCAGAAGTTCAGAAACTTCTGCGAAAGTTCCTTGATTGCTGCGGAAGTTCCATGGAGTGGAAAGCGACAGTTTTGCCCACCCCTACAAAGTAATTCAACAGTGCACTGGGGAGGGGGGCTCTAAATAAATAGCCACACTGTAGAATATGCATATTTATTGAAATACGTAAGACAGCTGACCAGATCCCCGATGGCAGGAAAATAAACAGCTATGTTCTTCTTGAAGATCACACACTGTCCTACAAAGCATGAGAAAAGGACTTTAAAAATGTGACTGTGCTTGTTTCAAACACCCATCTAAAAACATGCACAGCCAACTAAAATTAGAACTTGGTAGAAGTTAATAGTAACTCAGTTCTGTTGGACTTGATATTCAAGCTGAGTCAAGTACCAATCATGCTTGCATTCTTGTTGACTTTCTGGCTGGCATTCATAGTCAAATCTAATTCAATCTTGGGTACTTTTGCTCTTCACGTATCTCTAGTAATAAAGCACAATGGAACACGAGACGCAAACCTTCCTCTCTCTCTCTCTCTGAAATGTGCATCTTATATTCCATTTAACATGGTCTCCAATTAGAGCTGTTACTCAGAGCCCATGCCCCCCAGGTAGTACAGGGAAGGGGCAGCTGCAGGCTATAACCCCCACAAGGACTGTGACGCCATGAGGTCAAGGACAGAGCTTTGCTGTCTATTCAACCTCTGTCATTAATTATGCCCTGTCATTTTCTGTTTATATTTTTTGTTTGAACAGACATTGGATATTTTCATCTCCCTTCCCTCCACCCACCCAATTGCTTGGTTTCAGCTTCAGATCAAAGTGAGTTGAAAGAGAATACTAGGGAACCCCACTGGAGCTAGCCCACTACCTGGTTCTAAAACTATTATTTTAATTAGACTCGGTGCATTCCTTGAATGATAAAAATCTTGACTCTGGGGTCATTATCAGAGCAAACCTCAACACTCACCATGGCCAGGGAAGGGTGCTATTCATTGAATGAACTAAGGGATGTACCAAGAGCCAAACAAAGGGTACCATTCACTAAATGAATTATGGCATGTACCAAGGGCAGAATACAGTGCACAATTCACTAAATGAACTACAGTGTGTACCAAGAGTGGAACAAAGGGTACCATACTCTAAATGAATTATGGGATGTACCAAGTGCAGAATACAGGGTACAATTCAATGAATTTATGAACATACGAAGAAGCCAGCAGAAGGCAACCATTTGGTCTTTCTAGTCTGCTCGTATTGCAGGGTCCTCAGCTTAAGCTACTGACCCTGCCCTCCTCCCCAATCTGCCCTTCCCCTCTATCCTCCCCTCCCTTGATCCTTACTTTCTCCCAAACACTATCCCAGACTCTCTTGATGCTGCCCACTGTCTTTGCCAAAACATAGAAACATACAAGTTGATGGCAGATAAGGACCGCAAGGCCCATCCAGTCTGCCCATTTTTTTTTCTACCTTATGAATGTGCCATAGGCCTTTGCTCTGTCAATGGCCTATCTATTCATACTCATCTGTATTGCTCCCTTATGCCTATCCCATGCCTGTTTGAAGCCCTACACTGTATTCATATCTACCACTTCCTGAGGTAGGCCGTTCCATGCATCCACCACCCTTTCTGTGAAAACGAACTTCCTCACATGACCCTTTAATCGGCCTTCCTCTAATCTCATGCTGTGTCCTCTTGTCCTGCTGTTTTTCTTATATTGAAACATGTTAGACTGTTTCACCTTGTTAATGCACTTAAGGTGTTTGAATGTTTCAATCATATCACCTCTCTCCCTCCTTTGCTCTAGGGTATACATATTGAATTCAGTTACTCTGTCCTCATATGTTTTCTGATGCAGTCCCTGCACCATTTTGGTTGCCCTTCTCTGGACTTCCTCAATTTAGTTAATGTCCTTCTGAAGGTGTGGCCTCCAGTACTGCACTCAGTACTCCAGATGGGGCCTAACTAGTGTCTTGTAAAGAGGGATTATTACCTCCCTCTTCCAACTTGTGATACCCCTACTAATACACCCCAACATCCCTCTAGCCTTACCTACTGCTTTAGAGGTCTGCTTGGATGATTTCAGGTCATCGATGATGATAACGCCCAAGTCTCTTTCTTCCATTGTGACTGCCAGCAACTCCTCTCCCAGCCTATAGGTGGCTTCAGGGTTTCTCTTCCCTATGTGCATGATCTTGCACTTCTTTGCATTAAACCCCAATTGCCACTCTTCTGACCATTGTGCTAGTGTATCCAGATCTCTTCTCATTCTGCCCACCCCATCTGGATCATCTACTCTGTTGCAGATCTTGGTGTCATCTGCAAACAGACAAACCTTACCTTCCAGTCCATCTGCAATGTCACTGATGAAGATATTGAAGAGGACTGGCCCAAAGGACTGATCCTGAGGTACCCACTTGTGACTTGCATCTCTTCACTGTATACCATTTACCACCGATCTCTGTTTTCTGCCCGTCAACCAGTTTGCCACTCAGTTGACCAACATCTGACCCACCCCGAGCCTACCCAGCTTATTAATCAATATTCTGTGTGGAACAGTATTGTAAGCTTTGCTGAAGTCAAGGTAGGCAACATCAAATACTCCCCCTTGGTCCACCACTCTGGTTACCCAGTCAAAGAAACCTAAAAGATTAGTTTGACAGGACCTTCCTTTTGTAAACCCATGCTGTCTTGGATCCTGCGCTCCTATGGATTCCAGGTGTTGCACTATCCTTTCCTTAAGGAGTGCCTCCATAATTTTGCCCACTACTGAGGTAAGACTGACTGGTCTGTAGTTCCCTGCCTCCTCCCTGCTACCACTCTTGTGGAGCGGGATCACATGAGCCCTTCTCCAGTCTTCTGGGACCTCTTCTGTGCTCAGAGACTCACTAAACAGTTCTGATAATGGCTCTGCTAGTTCCACCCTTAGCTCCTTTAGGACCCTGGGATGTATGCCATCAGGTCCCATTGCCTTGTCCACCCTGAGCTTATCAAGCTCTTGCAGGACCCTTTCTTTTGTGAAGGGACTAGTGCACACCTCCCCCCCCCGTGTCCATGGTGCAGAGCTGTGGGCCCTTCCCTACCTTCTCTTCAGTAAATACTGAGCAGAAGTATCTATTTAGGATAGATGCTTTTACATGGTCCTCCTCCTCACACGCCTTTATCCCCTTTGATCTTAGTAATACCCCCTCTGGACTTTCTCCTTTCACTAATGTATCTATAGAAAGTCTTGTCACCTTCTTTTACTGTTTGTGCTAGTGTTTCCTCAGTTTGGGACTTTGCCTGCCTTACTGCCTTCCCTGCTTCCCTTAGGGAAGTTTGGTATGCCTCCCTATCTTCATCTTGCTGCATTCCCTTATATTTCCAGAAGGTCAGCCTTTTGGCTCTGACCTTTTCTGCTACTGTGTTTGAGAACCAAAGTGGTTTCCTTCTTCTTTTGCACTTCCTTTTCTCACTAACACAATGGGATGTTGCTTCAAGTATTGCATCTTTAATGCTTGCCCACTTTGCCTGTACACCCTCACCTGTATTTCTTTTTGCCAGGGCTAGCTTAACTCTGTTGGCCATCTTGTCACCCCTTCCAGAAACACATCCCAATTCACTACCACCCTCTCCATGAAGAAGTGCCACCTAGCTTCCCTCCTGAACTCCACCCTTCCAATTTAAGACTGCATGTGTTCCCTTGTGTTTTGGTTTCCACTTAGCTGAACAAGACCCTCCTTATCCACTCTATTTATTCCTTTTAAATACTTGGAGGTCTCAATCATGTCTCCCCTCTCTCTCGCTTTCTCTCTCTCCTCCAGGGAGTTTAGGGTCTCCAGTCTCTCCTCAAATGATCTACCATGCTGGCCCATGGTCATCTTTTTTGCCCTCCTTTGAACCATCTCCAGCAGGATAATGTACTTTTTAAGGTATGGGCACCAGTACTGTACCCTGCATTCCAGATGTGGCCTCACTAATTACCTGTACAAGGGCAGTATTACCTCCTCTCACCTGCCGCTGATCCCTTCAGCAATGCAGTCCAACATTTTATTTGCCTTTGCTGCTGCCTTCCTACACTGCGTGGAGTGCTTCAGGTCACTAGTGATCATCACTTCCAGATCTTTCTCCTCCTTTGATGCAGATACCTGGACCCCTCCCAGGCTGTACTCTGTCCTGGGGTTCTTGGCTCCAATGTTCATAACTTTGTAATTCTTTGCATTGAAGTCAAGCTGCCAAATCATGGACCACCTCTCTAGTTTTTCCAGATCCTCCTTTAGGTCCAGTATCCCTTCTGCTGTGTCCCCTCCCCCCAGTAGAGCTTGGTGTCATCCACAAATAGGCACATTTTGCCTTATTGCCATCCCTAGTATCATTTATGAAGAAATTGAACAGCACCGGTCCTAGCAGTGAGCCCTGTGTTACCCCACTAGTGGCCTCTTTGGTGCTTAATGGCTCATCCCCCACCACTACTCTCGGAGTCCTGCCCCTTAGCCAGTTTTCCACCCATCCAGTGTATCTTCTCTCCAACCCCGAGATCTGCCAACTTTCTTATGAAAATGTTGTGAGGTACAGAGTCAAAGGCCTTGCTGAAGTCCAGGTAAAGGATGTTCACAACTTGGCCCCTGTCCAGTGTGCAGGTGACCCAGTCAAAGCAGTCAGTCAGATTTGTTTGACACAGTCTTCCTTCCATACCTCTCAACTGCCCCTGATTTTCAGGGATGTCCCTGATTTTGCCTCAAAATGTTACTCTGTCCCTCCTAAAATTTGTGTTTCCATGGCTAAACAGTGGAGATTGCAAGCACAAAATAATGTCAAGCATTAAAGTTATAGACTTGTTCTTCTTTAGAAAATGCATTTTGCACTAAGCCCCATATTCTACCAGCTTTCTGGGTGGATATCTCTCATTTTGAAGATATTTCCCTGATTTTGGTCCTTTGTCCCAGATTTATTTGAGCCTTGTCCCTGATTTATGAGGCAGGAGGTTCAGAGGTATGCTTCCTCCCATAAATCCGTGCTGCTTGACATCCCGGAAACCATGCTCATCTAGATACTGTACTAACATAGAAACATAGAACTTGATGGCAGATAAGGACCACTTGGCCCATCTAGTCTGCCCGTTTCCCTACCTAACAGATAAGCTGCAGATCCTAGTTAACCAACAGCCTGCTTCCTCCTACCACCCACTAGAATTGCCTTATGTCTGTCCCATGCATTCTTGAATTCCCCCACTGTTTTTGACTCTGCAACCTCCTCAGAAAGGTTGTTCCATGCATCTACAACCCTCTCTGTGAAGAAATACTTCCTCATATTACCTGTGAGCCGTCCCCCTCTATCTTCAAATTGTGCCCCCTTGTTCTTGCACATCTGTTTTTCTGAAAGATGCTACCCTCTTGGACTTTGTTGATTCCCTTGAGGTATTTGAAAGTTTCTATCATGTCCCCCTTCTCCCTCCTTTCCTCGAGGCTATGCATCTTAAGCTCCTTTAGTCTTTCTTCATATGTCTTCTGGTGCAGACCCTGCACTATTTTGGTTGCCCTCCTCTGGCCAGCCTCCACCCTGTCTATGTCATTGTGGAGACGGGGTCTCCAGAACTGTACACAGTACTCCAGATGTGGTCTTACCAACTGTCTGTACAGAGGGCCAACAACTTCCTGTTTTCTACTGGTGATGCCTCTCCCTATGCATTCCAGTATCCCCCCAGCCCTCCGTACTGCCTTCTCACATTGCTGGCCCACCTTTAGGTCATCTGATATGATTACGCCCAGGTCCCTTTCCATTTTTGTTGTTGTTAGTATCTCACCCCCCATTGTGTACTATTCCCCTTGGTTTTTGTTTCCCAGGTGCATTACTTTGCACTTCTTTGCATTGAATCTAAGCTGCCATAACCTTAAGTATGGTTTCCATGATCTTGCACATGATTCAGGTCAGAATGACCAGTCTCTAATTCCCTGGATCATCTTGGGGATCACTCTTATGGAGGGGCATTACATATGTTGTTCTCCAGTCCTGCAGTACCACGCCTGACTCCAGTGAGCTATTGAACAGGCCAGCCAGTGTATCTGCAAGCTCCTCTGCCAGTTCCCTCAGCACCCTTGGGTGTGTGCCATCTGGGGATGGGGATTTGTCCACCTTCAAATGCTAGAAGCCATACCCTCACCTTATCCACCTGTATGAGAAGAAGCCAGAAGGTGAAGGAGGGAAACATATTCAATTCAGTGCTTCAGAGTAACTGGTAACTGGTATTTTTCTTTTAAACTTAGACTGTAGGCTTGTAGTGACACTATACTTTCTTTCTGTGTTGTCTTTACTTATAATTGTTTTTGGGCTGTTGAAAATTTAAAAAATAGTGGTGGTGTAATTCTGTGCTGTCTTTAATTGCTGCAAATTTTATCTTGGCTTGTCTGACTGTCCTGTAGCTGGGTGAAGGGTGTTAATTGTCTGGCCTCTGACCTCAGCTACGTGATAACTGGAGGTGGGGCTTAGTCACAGTTAAAGCAGCAAACAGAAGTTCATCTTCTCAGAAGAAGCCAGAAGGTGAAGGAAGGAAACATATTCAATTCAGTGCTTCAGAGTAACTGGTAACTGGTATTTTTCTTTTAAACTTAGATTGTAGGTTTGTAGTGACACTATACTTTCTTTCTGTGTTGTCTTTACTTATAATTGTTTTTGGGCTGTTGAAAATTTAAAAAATAGTGGTGGTGTAATTCTGTGCTGTCTTTAATTGCTGCAAATTTTATCTTGGCTTGTCTGACTGTCCTGTAGCTGGGTGAAGGGTGTTAATTGTCTGGCCTCTGACCTCAGCTACGTGATAACTGGAGGTGGGGCCTAGTCACAGTTAAAGCAGCAAACAGAGGTTCATCTTCTCAGAAGAAGCCAGAAGGTGAAGGAAGGAAACATATTCAATTCAGTGCTTCAGAGTAACTGGTAACTGGTATTTTTCTTTTAAACTTAGATTGTAGGCTTGTAGTGACACTATACTTTCTTTCTGTGCTGTCTTTACTTATAATTGTTTTGGGCTTTGAAAATTTAAAAATAGTGGTGGTGTAATTCTGTGCTGTCTTTAATTGCTGCAAATTTTATCTTGGCTTGTCTGACTGTCCTGTAGCTGGGTGAAGGGTGTTAATTGTCTGGCCTCTGACCTCAGCTACGTGATAACTGGAGGTGGGGCTTAGTCACAGTTAAAGCAGCAAACAGAAGTTCATCTTCTCAGAAGAAGCCAGAAGGTGAAGGAAGGAAACATATTCAATTCAGTGCTTCAGAGTAACTGGTAACTGGTATTTTTCTTTTAAACTTAGATTGTAGGCTTGTAGTGACACTATACTTTCTTTCTGTGTTGTCTTTACTTATAATTGTTTTTGGGCTGTTGAAAATTTAAAAATAGTGGTGGTGTAATTCTGTGCTGTCTTTAATTGCTGCAAATTTTATCTTGGCTTGTCTGACTGTCCTGTAGCTGGGTGAAGGTGTTAATTGTCTGGCCTCTGACCTCAGCTACGTGATAACTGGAGGTGGGCTTAGTCACAGTTAAAGCAGCAAACAGAAGTTCATCTTCTCAGAAGAAGCCAGAAGGTGAAGGAAGGAAACATATTCAATTCAGTGCTTCAGAGTAACTGGTAACTGGTATTTTTCTTTTAAACTTAGATTGTAGGCTTGTAGTGACACTATACTTTCTTTCTGTGTTGTCTTTACTTATAATTGTTTTTGGGCTGTTGAAAATTTAAAAAATAGTGGTGGTGTAATTCTGTGCTGTCTTTAATTGCTGCAAATTTTATCTTGGCTTGTCTGACTGTCCTGTAGCTGGGTGAAGGGTGTTAATTGTCTGGCCTCTGACCTCAGCTACGTGATAACTGGAGGTGGGGCTTAGTCACAGTTAAAGCAGCAAACAGAAGTTCATCTTCTCAGAAGAAGCCAGAAGGTGAAGGAAGGAAACATATTCAATTCAGTGCTTCAGAGTAACTGGTAACTGGTATTTTTCCTTTAAACTCAGATTGTAGGCTTGTAGTGACACTATACTTTCTTTCTGTGTTGTCTTTACTTATAATTGTTTTTGGGCTGTTGAAAATTTAAAAAATAGTGGTGGTGTAATTCTGTGCTGTCTTTAATTGCTGCAAATTTTATCTTGGCTTGTCTGACTGTCCTGTAGCTGGGTGAAGGGTGTTAATTGTCTGGCCTCTGACCTCAGCTACGTGATAACTGGAGGTGGGGCCTAGTCACAGTTAAAGCAGCAAACAGAGTTCATCTTCTCAGAAGAAGCCAGAAGGTGAAGGAAGGAAACATATTCAATTCAGTGCTTCAGAGTAACTGGTAACTGGTATTTTTCTTTTAAACTTAGATTGTAGGCTTGTAGTGACACTATACTTTCTTTCTGTGTTGTCTTTACTTATAATTGTTTTTGGGCTGTTGAAAATTTAAAAAATAGTGGTGGCGTAATTCTGTGCTGTCTTTAATTGCTGCAAATTTTATCTTGGCTTGTCTGACTGTCCTGTAGCTGGGTGAAGGGTGTTAATTGTCTGGCCTCTGACCTCAGCTACGTGATAACTGGAGGTGGGGCTTAGTCACAGTTAAAGCAGCAAACAGAAGTTCATCTTCTCAGAAGAAGCCAGAAGGTGAAGGAAGGAAACATATTCAATTCAGTGCTTCAGAGTAACTGGTAACTGGTATTTTTCTTTTAAACTTAGATTGTAGGCTTGTAGTGACACTATACTTTCTTTCTGTGTTGTCTTTACTTATAATTGTTTTTGGGCTGTTGAAAATTTAAAAAATAGTGGTGGTGTAATTCTGTGCTGTCTTTAATTGCTGCAAATTTTATCTTGGCTTGTCTGACTGTCCTGTAGCTGGGTGAAGGGTGTTAATTGTCTGGCCTCTGACCTCAGCTACGTGATAACTGGAGGTGGGGCTTAGTCACAGTTAAAGCAGCAAACAGAAGTTCATCTTCTCAGAAGAAGCCAGAAGGTGAAGGAAGGAAACATATTCAATTCTGTGCTTCAGAGTAACTGGTAACTGGTATTTTTCTTTTAAACTTAGATTGTAGGCTTGTAGTGACACTATACTTTCTTTCTGTGTTGTCTTTACTTATAATTGTTTTTGGGCTGTTGAAATTTAAAAAATAGTGGTGGTGTAATTCTGTGCTGTCTTTAATTGCTGCAAATTTTATCTTGGCTTGTCTGACTGTCCTGTAGCTGGGTGAAGGGTGTTAATTGTCTGGCCTCTGACCTCAGCTACGTGATAACTAGAGGTGGGGCTTAGTCACAGTTAAAGCAGCAAACAGAAGTTCATCTTCTCAGAAGAAGCCAGAAGGTGAAGGAAGGAAACATATTCAATTCAGTGCTTCAGAGTAACTGGTAACTGGTATTTTTCTTTCAAACTTAGATTGTAGGCTTGTAGTGACACTATACTTTCTTTCTGTGTTGTTTTACTTATAATTATTTTGGGCTGTTGAAAATTTAAAAAATAGTGGTGGTGTAATTCTGTGCTGTCTTTAATTGCTGCAAATTTTATCTTGGCTTGTCTGACTGTCCTGTAGCTGGGTGAAGGGTGTTAATTATCTGGCCTCTGACCTCAGCTACGTGATAACTGGAGGTGGGGCTTAGTCACAGTTAAAGCAGCAAACAGAAGTTCATCTTCTCAGAAGAAGCCAGAAGGTGAAGGAAGGAAACATATTCAATTCAGTGCTTCAGAGTAACTGGTAACTGGTATTTTCTTTAAACTTAGATTGTAGTTGTGGTGACACTATACTTTCTTTCTGTGTTGTCTTTACTTATAATTGTTTTTGGCTGTTGAAAATTTAAAAAATAGTGGTGGTGTAATTCTGTGCTGTCTTTAATTGCTGCAAATTTTATCTTGGCTTGTCTGACTGTCCTGTAGCTGGGTGAAGGGTGTTAATTGTCTGGCCTCTGACCTCAGCTACGTGATAACTGGAGGTGGGGCCTAGTCACAGTTAAAGCAGCAAACAGAGGTTCATCTTCTCAGAAGAAGCCAGAAGGTGAAGGAAGGAAACATATTCAATTCAGTGCTTCAGAGTAACTGGTAACTGGTATTTTCTTTAAACTTAGATTGTAGGCTTGTAGTGACACTATACTTTCTTTCTGTGTTGTCTTTACTTATAATTGTTTTGGGCTGTTGAAAATTTAAAAATAGTGGTGGCGTAGTTCTGTGCTGTCTTTAATTGCTGCAAATTTTATCTTGGCTTGTCTGACTGTCCTGTAGCTGGGTGAAGGGTGTTAATTGTCTGGCCTCTGACCTCAGCTACGTGATAACTGGAGGTGGGGCTTAGTCACAGTTAAAGCAGCAAACAGAGGTTCATCTTCTCAGAAGAAGCCAGAAGGTGAAGGAAGGAAACATATTCAATTCTGTGCTTCAGAGTAACTGGTAACTGGTATTTTTCTTTTAAACTTAGATTGTAGGCTTGTAGTGACACTATACTTTCTTTCTGTGTTGTTTTTACTTATAATTGTTTTTGGGCTGTTGAAAATTTAAAAAATAGTGGTGGTGTAATTCTGTGCTGTCTTTAATTGCTGCAAATTTTATCTTGGCTTGTCTGACTGTCCTGTAGCTGGGTGAAGGGTGTTAATTGTCTGGCCTCTGACCTCAGCTACGTGATAACTGGAGGTGGGGCTTAGTCACAGTTAAAGCAGCAAGCAGAAGTTCATCTTCTCAGAAGAAGCCAGAAGGTGAAGGAAGGAAACATATTCAATTCAGTGCTTCAGAGTAACTGGTAACTGGTATTTTTCTTTAAACTTAGATTGTAGGCTTGTAGTGACACTATACTTTCTTTCTGTGTTGTCTTTACTTATAATTGTTTTTGGGCTGTTGAAAATTTAAAAAATAGTGGTAGTGTAATTCTGTGCTGTCTTTAATTGCTGCAAATTTTATCTTGGCTTGTCTGACTGTCCTGTAGCTGGGTGAAGGGTGTTAATTGTCTGGCCTCTGACCTCAGCTACGTGATAACTGGAGGTGGGGCTTAGTCACAGTTAAGCAGCAAACAGAGTTCATCTTCTCAGAAGAAGCCAGAAGGTGAAGGAAGGAAACATATTCAATTCTAGTGCTTCAGAGTAACTGGTAACTGGTATTTTTCTTTTAAACTTAGATTGTAGGCTTGTAGTGACACTATACTTTCTTTCTGTGTTGTCTTTACTTATAATTGTTTTGGGCTGTTGAAAATTTAAAAAATAGTGGTGGTGTAATTTCATGCTGTCTTAATTGCTGCAAATTTTATCTTGGCTTGTCTGACTGTCCTGTAGCTGGGTGAAGGTGTTAATTGTCTGGCCTCTGACCTCAGCTACGTGATAACTGGAGGTGGGCTTAGTCACAGTTAAAGCAGCAAACAGAAGTTCATCTTCTCAGAAGAAGCCAGAAGGTGAAGGAAGGAAACATATTCAATTCAGTGCTTCAGAGTAACTGGTAACTGGTATTTTTCTTTTAAACTTAGATTGTAGGTTTGAGTGACACTATACTTTCTTTCTGTGTTGTCTTTACTTATAATTGTTTTTGGGCTGTTGAAAATTTAAAAATAGTGGTGGTGTAATTCTGTGCTGTCTTTAATTGCTGCAAATTTATCTTGGCTTGTCTGACTGTCCTGTAGCTGGTGAAGGTGTTAATTGTCTGGCCTCTGACCTCAGCTACGTGATAACTGGAGGTGGGGCTTAGTCACAGTTAAAGCAGCAAACAGAAGTTCATCTTCTCAGAAGAAGCCAGGAGGTGAAGGAATGAAACATATTCAATTCAGTGCTTCAGAGTAACTGGTAACTGGTATTTTTCTTTTAAACTTAGATTGTAGGCTTGTAGTGACACTATACTTTCTTTCTGTGTTGTTTTTACTTATAATTGTTTTTGGGCTGTTGAAAATTTAAAAAATAGTGGTAGTGTAATTCTGTGCTGTCTTTAATTGCTGCAAATTTTATCTTGGCTTGTCTGACTGTCCTGTAGCTGGGTGAAGGGTGTTAATTGTCTGGCCTCTGACCTCAGCTACGTGATAACTGGAGGTGGGGCTTAGTCACAGTTAAAGCAGCAAACAGAAGTTCATCTTCTCAGAAGAAGCCAGAAGGTGAAGGAAGGAAACATATTCAATTCAGTGCTTCAGAGTAACTGGTAACTGGTATTTTTCTTTTAAACTTAGATTGTAAGCTTGTAGTGACACTATACTTTCTTTCTGTGTTGTCTTTACTTATCATTGTTTTTGGGCTGTTGAAAATTTAAAAAATAGTGGTGGTGTAATTCTGTGCTGTCTTTAATTGCTGCAAATTTTATCTTGGCTTGTCTGACTGTCCTGTAGCTGGGTGAAGGGTGTTAATTTTCTAGCCTCTGACCTCAGCTCATGATAACTGGAGGTGGGGCTTAGTCACAGTTAAAGCAGCAAACAGAAGTTCATCTTCTCAGAAGAAGCCAGAAGGTGAAGGAAGGAAACATATTCAATTCAGTGCTCAGAGTAACTGGTAACTGGTATTTTTCTTTTAAACTTAGATTGTAGAGTCTTCGTAAGACTACTATACTTTCTTTATGTATGTTGTCTTTACTTATAATTGTTTTGGGCTGTTGAAAATTTAAAAAATAGTGGTGGTGTAATTCTGTACTGTCTTTAATTGCGTAAATTTTATCTTGGCTTG
Source organism: Neoceratodus forsteri (assembly GCA_016271365.2). NCBI lineage: Eukaryota > Metazoa > Chordata > Ceratodontiformes > Ceratodontidae > Neoceratodus > Neoceratodus forsteri. The sequence goes on along the minus strand of CM028129.1, from coordinate 1,114,601,856 downwards.
TCTGACTGTCCTGTAGCTGGGTGAAGGTGTTAATTGTCTGGCCTCTGACCTCAGCCACGTGATAACTGGGAGGTGGGGCTTAGTCACAGTTAAAGCAGCAAACAGGAGTTCATCTTCTCAGAAGAAGCCAGAAGGTGAAGGAAGGAAACATATTCAATTCAGTGCTTCAGAGTAACTGGTAACTGGTATTTTCTTTTAAACTTGATTGTGAAACATGAGTGACACTATACTTTCTTTCTGTGTTGTCTTTACTTATAATTGTTTTGGGCTGTTGAAAATTTAAAAATAGTGGTGGTGTAATTCTGTACTGTCTTTAATTGCCTGCAAATTTTATCTTGGCTTGCCTGACTGTCCTGTAGCTGGGTGAAGGTTGTTAATTGTCTAGCCTCTGACCTCAACTTCATGTGCTTACTGGAGAGTGGTGCTAGTTGCAGTTAAAGCAGCAAACAGAGGTTCATCTTCTCAGAAAGCCAGAAGGTAGAAGGAAGGAAACATATTCAATTCAGTTCTTCCAGAATGTACAGTAACTAGTATTTTTCTTTTAGAAAACTTAAGATTATAGGCTTGTAAGTGACACTATACTTTCTTTCTGTGTTGTCTTTACTTATATTGTTTTTTTGGGCTGTTAGAAATTTTAAAAAATAGTAGTGAGTGTAATTCTGTGCTGTCTTTAATTGCTGCAAATTTTATCTTGGCTTGTCTGACTGTCCTGTAGCTGGGTGAAGGGTGTTGATTGTCTGGCCTCCGACCCAGCTACGTGATAACTGGAGGTGGGGCTTAGTCACAGTTAAAGCAGCAAACATATTGAAATTTAAAAATAGTGGTGGTAATTCTGTGCTGCTTTAATTGCAAAATTTTCTTGGCTTGTCGACTCACCAACAGCTCGGTGAAGGGTGTTCATTGTCTGGCCTCTGACCTCAGCTACGGACAACTGGAAGTGGGGCTGATCAGATTAAAGCAACAAACGAAGTTCATCTTTCTCAGAAGAAACCAGAATGTGAAGGAGAAACATATTCAACTATGCTTCAAGTAACGTAGTATTTTCTATTAAACTTAGTTTGTAGGTTTGTGAGACACCTCTTTCTTTCTATGTTGTCTTTACTTATAATTGTTTTGGGCCGTTGAAAATTTAAAATAGTGGTGGTGTAATTCTGTACTGTCTTTAATTGCTGCAAATTTTATCTTGACTTGTCTGACTGTCTGTAGCTGCGGAAGGGTGTGATGTCTGGCCTCTGACCTCAGCTACGTGATAAACAGGAGGTGAGTCACAATGAAAGCAGCAAACAGTTCATCTTCTCAGAAGAAGCCACAGAAGGTGAAGAAGGAAATATTCAACTATACTTCAAGTAACAGTAACTGGTATTTCTTTTAAACTTGGTGTAAACATAGTGACACTATCTTTCTTTCTGTGTTATCTTTACTTATAATTGTTTTGGGCTGTTGAAATTTAAAAAATAGTGGTGGTGTAATTCATGCTGTCTTTAATTAATATAAATTTTATCTTGCTTGTCTGACTGTCCTGTAGCTCGGTGAAAATTAATTGTCTGGCCTCTGACCTCAGCTGATAACTGGAGGTAGCTTAGTCACAGTTAAAGCAGCAAAAAAGTTCATCTTCTCAGAAGAAGCAGAAGGTGAAGGAAGGGATATTCAATTCAGTGCCAAGTAACTGGTAACTGGTATTTTCTTTTAAACTGACAGGGAAACAAAGTACACTATACTTTTTTCTGGCATTGTTTACTTATCATTGCTTGGCTAAGAAAAATTTTAAAATAGTGGTAGTACAATTCTGTACCAACTTTAATTACTGCAAATTTATCTGGCTTGTCTGACTGTCCTGTAGCTGGGTGAAGGTGTTAATGTCGGCCTCGACCTCAGCTACGGATAACTGGAGGTGGGGCTGAATCACGGCTAAAGCAGCAAACGAAGTTCATCTTCTCAGAAGAAACCAGAAAAGAAGGAAGGAACATATCAATTCAGTACCTAGGTAACTTGGTAACTGGCATTTTCTTTAAACTTAGATTGCAGGCTTGTAGTGACCTCTTTCTTTCTACGTTGTTTTACTTATAATTGTTTTGGTATTGAAAATTTAAAAATAGTAGTGGTGTAATTCTGTGCTGCCCTTAATTGCTGCAAATTTTATCTTGGCTTGTCTGACTGTCCTGTAGCTGGGTGAAGGTGTTAATTGTCTGGCCTCTGACCTCAGCTACGTGATAACTGGAGGTGGGCTAGTCACAGTTAAAGCAGCAAACAGAGTTCACTTCTCGAAAAGCCAGAAGGTGAAGGAAAGAATATTCAATTCAGTGCTTCGAGTAATGGTAACATTTTTTCTTTAAACTTGATTGTAGGCTTGTAGTGACACTATACTTTCTTTCTGTGTTGTCTTTACTTATAATTGTTTGGGCTATGAAAATTTAAAATAGTGGTGGTGTAATTCTGTACTGTCTTTAATTGCTGCAAATTTTATCTTGGCTTGTCTGACTGTCCTGTAGCTGGGTGAAGGGTGGTATCTGACCTCTGACCTCAGCTCGGATAACACAAGGTGGGGCCTAGTCACAGCAAAGCAACAAACAGGGTTCATCTTCTCAGAAGAAGCCAGAAGATAAGAGAAGGAAACAATTCAGTGCTTCAGAGTAACTGGTAACTAGTATTTTCTTTTAAACAGATTGTAGGCTTGTAGTGACAATACTTTCTTTCTGTGTTGTCTTCTTATAATTGTTTTGACTGTTGAAATTTAAAAATAAATGAAAATAATTCTGTGCTGTCTGGTGCTGCAAATTTATCTTGACTTGTCGACTGTCCAGTTGAGGAAGGGTGTTAATTATACACTCTGACTCAGCTACGATAACTGGAGGCTGAACAGTTAAAGCAGCAAACAAAGTTCATCTTCAGAAGGCCAGAAGGTGAGGAAGGAAACATATTCAATTCAGTGTAAGGTAACTGGTAACTGGTTTTTCTTTTAAACTTAGATTGTGACTTGTAGTGACACTATAACTTTCTTTCTGTGTTGTCTTTACTTTATAATTGTTTTAGAAAATTTAAAAATAGTGGTGGTGTAATTCTGTGCTGTCTTTAATTGCTGCAAATTTATCTGGACATCGACTGTCCTGTAGCTGGGTGAAGGGTGTTAATGTCTGGCCTCTGACCTCAGCTACGTGATAACTGGAGGTGGGGCTTAGTCACAGTTAAAGCAGCAAACAAGTCTCCTCTCAGAAAGAAGCCAAGTGAAGGAAACATATTCAACTAAGTCTTAAAATAACTGGTAACCGGTATTTTCTTTAAACTTAGATTGTAGGCTTGTAGCACAATATACTTTCTTTCTGTTGTCTTTACTATAATTGTTTTGGGCTGTTGAAAATTTAAAAATAGTGGTGGTAATTCTGTGCTGTCTTAAATGCTGCAAATTTTATTGGCTTGTCTGACTGCCCCGCTGCGAAGGTGCTAATTGTCTGGCCTCTGACCAGCCTCGGATAACTGAGGTGGGGCCTAGTCACAGTTAAAGCAGCAAACAGAGGTTCATCTTTCAAGAAGCAGAGGTAAGGAAGGAAACATATTCAATTCAGTGCTAGAAAACTAGTAACTGGTATTTTCTTAGAAAACTTAGATTGCAAACATGAAGTGACAATATACTGTTTTCTGTGTTATCTTTACTTATAATGTTTTGGGCTGAAGAATTTAAAAAATAGTGTATAATTCTGTGCTACCTTAATTGCTGCAAATTTTATCTTGCTTGTCTGACTGTCCTGTAGCTGGGTGAAGGTGTTAATTGTTCGCCCCTGACCTCAGCTACGTGATAACTGGTAGGAAATAGCCACAAGAAAAGCAGCAAACAAGTTCATCTTCTCAGAAAGCCAGAAGGCGAAGAAGAAACAGGTTAATTCCAGTGTCAGGTAACTGGTAACTATTTTCTTTTAAACTTAGATTGCAGGCTTATGTGACAAATAATTTCTTTCTGTGTTGGCTTTACTTATAATTGTTTTGGGCTGTTGAAATTTAAAAAATAGTGGTGGTGTAATTGTGCTGCCTAGTACTGCAAATCTTATCTTGGCTTGTCTGACTGACCTGGGTGAAGGGTGTTAATGTCTGGCTCGACCTCAGCTACATTAACTGGAGGTAGCTTAGTCACAGTTAAAGAAACAGTTCATCTTCTCAGAAAAGCCAGAAGGTGAAGGAGAACTATTCAATTCAGTACCACAGGTAACTGGTAACTGGTATTTTCTTAAAACTTAGATTGTGAGACTTGGTGACTAATTATGCTTTCTTTCTGTGTTGTGCTAACTTATAATTGTTTTGGGCTGTTGGAAAATTTAAAAATAGTGGTGGTGTAATTCTCTGCTGTCTTTAATTGCTGACAAATTTTATCTTGGCTTGTCTGACTGTACTGTAGCTGGGGTGAAGAGGTGTTAGTGTCTGGCCTCTGACCTCAGCTACGTGATAACTGGAGGTGGGGCTTAGTCACAGACAAGCAGCAAACAAGAAGTTCATCTTCTCAGAAAAACCAGAAGGTGAAGGAAGAAACATATTCAATTCAGTGCTTCAAATAACTGGTAACTGTATATTTTCTTTAAAACTTAGATTGTAGGTTTGTAGTGACACTATACTTTCTTTCTGTGTTGTCTTTACTTATAATTGTTTTGGGCTGTTGAACAATTTAAAAATAGTGGTGGTGTAATTCTGTGCTCTTTAATTGCTGCAAATTTATCTTGAAAGCTTTGTCTGACTGTCCTGTAGCTGGGTGAAGGGTGTTACTGTCTGACCTCTGACCTCAGCTACGTGATAACTGGAAGGTGGGACCTAGTCACAGTGAAAGCAGCAAACAAAGTTCATCTTCTCAGGAAAAGCCAGAGAAGGTGAAAAAGAAGCATATTCTATTCAGTGCTTCAGATAACGTGGTAACTGGTATTTTCTTTTAAACTTAGATTGTGGCTTGTAATGACACTATACTTTCTTTCTGTGTTGTCTTACTTATAATTGTTTTTAGACTGTTGAAAATTTAAAAAAATGAACAGTGCAATTGTAATTCTCTGCTGATCTTTAATTGCGCAAATTTTATCTTGCTTGTCTGACTGTCCTGTAGCTGGGTGAAGGTGTTAATTGTCAGCCTCTGACCTCGCTCGTGATAACACAGGTAGAGCCTAGTCACAGTTAAAGCAGCGACAGAGCTCATCTTCTCAGAAGAAGCCAGAAGGTGAAGGAAGAAACATATTCAATTCAGTGCTTCAGGTAACGCTGGTAACTGGTATTTTCTTTAAACTTAGATTGGCAGGCTTGTGGTGACACTATACTTTCTTTCTGTGTTGTCTTTACTTATAATTGTTTTTGGGCTGTTGAAATTTAAAATAGTAGTGGCGTAATTCATGCTGTCTTTAATTGCTGCAATTTTATCTTGGCTTGTCTGACTGTCCTGTAGCTGGGTGAAGAGTGTTAATTGTCTGGCCTCTGACCTCAGCTACGTGATAACTGGAGGATGGGGCTGAGTCACAGTTAAAGCAGCAAACAGAAAGATCATCTCAGAAAAAGCCAGAAGGTGAAGGAAGAAACATATTCAATTCAGTGCTTCAGGTAACTGGTAACTGGTATTTTTCTTTTAAACTTAGATTGTAGAAACATAGTGACACTATACTTTCTTTCTGTGTTGTCTTCACCTATAATTGTTGTGGCTGACTGAAGAACCCCAAAAAATAGTGGTGGTAATTACCCTGTGCTGTCTTTTAATTGCTGCAGAATCTTATCTTGGCTTGTCTGACTGTCCTGGTAGCCAAGTGAAGGGTGTTAATTGTCTGGCCTCTGACCCTCAGCCACGTGATAACTGGAGGTGTGAGGCCTAGTCACAGTTAAAGCAGCAAACAGAAATTCATCTTCTCAGAAGAAGCCAGAAGGTGAAGGAAGGAAATATTCAATTCAGATGCTTCAGAGTAACTGTAACTGGTATTTTTCTTTTAAACTTAGATTGTAGGCTTGTAGTGACACTATACTTTCTTTCTGTGTTGTCTTTACTTATAATTGTTTTGGGCTGTTGAAAATTTAAAAATAATAGTGGTGGCGTACACTCTGTGCTGTCTTTAATTTTGCCACAAATTTGACCTTTGGCTTGTCTGACTGTCTTCCAGCTGGGTGAAGGAGGTGGTAATTGTCTAGGCCTCTGACCTCAGATGCGTGATAACGCTGAAGGTGGGGCTTAGTCACAGTTAAAGCAGCAAACAGAAGTTTATCTTCTCAGAAGAAGCCCAGAAGGTGAAGGAAGAAACATATTCAATCCTGTGCTTCCAATATGAACTGGTAACTGGCATTTGGCTTTTAAACTTAGATTGTAGGCTTGTCTTGTGACACTATACTTTCTTTCTGTGTTGTTTTTATTATAATTGTTTTGGGCTGTTGAGAAAATTTAAAAAATAGTGGTAGTGTAATTCTGTCTGTCTTTAATTGCTGCAAATTTTATCTTGGCAATCTGTCGTCTGTAGCTGGGTGAAGGGTGTTAATTGTCTCACCTCTGACCTCAGCTACGTGATAACTGGAGGTGGGGCTTAGTCACAGTTAAAGCAACAAACAGAAGTTCATCTTCTCAGAAGAAGCCAGAAGGTGAAGGAAGAAACATATTCAATTCAGTGCTTCAGAGTAACTGGTAACCGGTATTTTCTTTTAAACTTAGATTGTAGGCTGTAGTGACACTATACTTTCTTTCTGTGTTGTCTTTACTTATAATTGTTTTGGGCTGTTGAAAATTTAAAAAATAGTGGTGTAATTCTGTGCTGTCTTTAATTGCTGCAAATTTTATCTTGGCTTGTCTGACTGTCCTGTAGCTGGGTGAAGGGTGTTGGTGTCTGGCCTCTGACCTCCCAGCTACGTGATAACTGGAGGTGGGGCCTAGTCACAGTTAAAGCAGCAAACAGAGGTTCATCTTCTCAGAAGAAGCCAGAAGGTGAAGGAAGGAAACATATTCAATTCAGTGCTTCAGAGTAACTGGTAACTGGTATTTTTCTTTTAAACTTAGATTGTAGGCTTGTAGTGACACTATACTTTCTTTCTGTGTTGTCTTTACTTATAATTGTTTTTGGGCTGTTGAAAATTTAAAAAATAGTTGTGGTGTAATTCTGTGCTGTCTTTAATTGCTGCAAATTTTATCTTGGCTTGTCTGACTGTCCTGTAGCTGGGTGAAGGGTGTTAATTATCTGGCCTCTGACCTCAGCTACGTGATAACTGGAGGTGGGGCTTAGTCACAGTTAAAGCAGCAAACAGAAGTTCATCTTCTCAGAAGAAGCCAGAAGGTGAAGGAAGGAAACATATTCAATTCAGTGCTTCAGAGTAACTGGTAACTGGTATTTTTATTTTAAACTTAGATTGTAGGCTTGTAGTGACACTATACTTTCTTTCTGTGTTGTCTTTACTTATAATTGTTTTTGGGCTGTTGAAAATTTAAAAAATAGTGGTGGTGTAATTCTGTGCTGTCTTTAATTGCTGCAAATTTTATCTTGGCTTGTCTGACTGTCCTGTAGCTGGGTGAAGAGTGTTAATTGTCTGGCCTCTGACCTCAGCTACGTGATAATGGAGGTGGGGCTTAGTCACAGTTAAAGCAGCAAACAGAGGTTCATCTTCTCAGAAGAAGCCAGAAGGTGAAGGAAGGAAACATATTCAATTCAGTGCTTCAGAGTAACTGGTAACTGGTATTTTTCTTTTAAACTTAGATTGTAGGCTTGTAGTGACACTATACTTTCTTTCTGTGTTGTCTTTACTTATAATTGTTTTGAGGCTGTTGAAAATTTAAAATAGTAGTGGCGTAATTCTGTGCTGTCTTTAATTGCTGCAAATTTTATCTTGGCTTGTCTGACTGTCCTGTAGCTGGGTGAAGGGTGTTAATTGTCTGCCTCTGACCTCAGCTACGTGATAACTGGAGGTGGGGCTTAGTCACAGTTAAAGCAGCAAACAGAAGTTCATCTTCTCAGAAGAAGCCAGAAGGTGAAGGAAGGAAAGCAGTATTCAATTCTGTGCTTCAGAGTAACTGGTAACTGGTATTTTTCTTTAAACTTAGATTGTAAGCTTGTAGTGACACTATACTTTCTTTCTGTGTTGTTTTACTTATAATTGTTTTGGGCTGTTGAAAATTTAAAAATAGTGGTGGTGTAATTCTGTGCTGTCTTTAATTGCTGCAAATTTTATCTTGGCTTGTCTGACTGCCCTGTAGCTGGGTGAAGGTGTGTTAATTGTCTGGCCTCTGACCTCAGCTACGTGATAACTGGAAGGTGGGGCTTAGTCACAGTTAAAGCAGCAACAAGAAGTTCATCTTCTCAGAAGAAGCCAGAAGGTGAAGGAAGGAAACATATTCAATTCAGTGCTTCAGAGTAACTGGTAACTGGTATTTTTCTTTTTAAACTTAGATTGTGAGCTTGTAGTGACACTATACTTTCTTTCTGTGTTGTCTTTACTTATAATTGTTTTTGGCTGTTGAAAATTTAAAAATAGTGGTGGTGTAATCTGTGCTGTCTTTAATTGCTGCAAATTTTATCTTGGCTTGTCTGACTGTCCTAATAGCTGGGTGAAGGGTGTTAATTGTCTGGCCTCCTCTCCTGACCTCAGCTACGGATAACTGGAGGTGGGCTTAGTCACAGTTAAAGCAGCAAACAGAAGTTCATCTTCTCAGAAGAAGCCAGAAGGTGAAGGAAGGAAACATATTCAATCTCAGTGCTTCAGAGTAACTGGTAACTGGTATTTTCTTTAAACTTAGATTGTAGGCTTGTAGTGACTATACTTTCTTTCTGTGTTGTCTTTACTTATAATTGTTTTTGGGCTGTTGAAAATTTAAAAAATAGTGGTGGTGTAATTCTGTGCTGTCTTTAATTGCTGCAAATTTTATCTTGGCTTGTCTGACTGTCCTGTAGCTGGGTGAAGGGTGTTAATTGTCTGGCCTCTGACCTCAGCTACGTGATAACTGGAGGTGGGGCTTAGTCACAGTTAAAGCAGCAAACAGAAGTTCATCTTCTCAGAAGAAGCCAGGAAGGTGAAGGAAGGAAACATATTCAATTCAGTGCTTCAAGGTAACTGGTAACTGGTATTTTTCTTTAAACTTAGATTGTGGGCTTGTAGTGACACTATACTTTCTTTTCTGTGTTGTCTTTACTTATAATTGTTTTTGGGCTGTTGAAAATTTAAAAATAGTGGTGGTGTAATTCTGCTGTCTTTAATTGCTGCAAATTTTATCTTGGATTTGTCTGACTGTCCTGTAGCTGGGTGAAGGGTGTTAATTGTCTGGCCTCTGACCTCAGCTACGTGATAACTGGAGGTGGGGCTTAGTCACAGTTAAAGCAGCAAACAGAAGTTCATCTTCTCAGAAGAAGCCAGAAGGTGAAGGAAGGAAACATATTCAATTCAGTGCTTCAGAGTAACTGGTAACTGGTATTTTTCTTTTAAACTTAGATTGTAGGCTTGTAGTGACACTATACTTTCTTTCTGTGTTGTCTTTACTTATAATTGTTTTTGGGCTGTTGAAAATTTAAAAAATAGTGGTGGCGTAATTCTGTGCTGTCTTTAATTGCTGCAAATTTTATCTTGGCTTGTCTGACTGTCCTGTAGCTGGGTGAAGGGTGTTAATTGTCTCAACTCCTGACCTCAGCTACGTGATAACTGGAGGGTGGGGCTTGGTCACAGTTAAAAAGCAGCAAAGTTCATCTTCTCAGAAGCCAGAAGGTGAAGAAGGAAGCGTATTCAATTCTGTGCTTCAGAGTAACTGGTAACTGGTATTTTTCTTTTCAAACTTAGATTGTGGCTTGTAGTGATAATTATACTTTCTTTCTGTGTTGTTTTTTACTTATAATTGTTTGTGGCTATTGAAAATTTAAAAATAGTGGTGGTGTAATTCTGTGCTGTCTTTTAATTGCTGCAAATTTTATCTTGGCTTGTCTGACTGCCCTGAAGCTGGTGAAGGTGTTAATTATCTGGCCTTGACCTCAGCTACGTGATAACTGGAGGTGGGGCTAGTCACAGTTAAAGCAGCAAACAGAAGTTCATCTTCTCAGAAGAAGCCAGAAGGTGAAGGAAGGAAACATATTCAATTCAGTGCTTCAAGTATAACTGGTAACTGGTATTTTTCTTTAAACTTAGATTGTAGGTTGTAGTGACACTATACTTTCTTTCTGTGTTGTCTTACTTATAATTGTTTTGGGCTGTTGAAATTTAAAATTGGTGGTGTAATTCAGTGCTGTCTTTAATTGCTGCAAATTTTATCTTGGCATCTGACTTTGTCCAGAAGCTGGGTGAAGGGTGTTAATTGTCTGGCCTCTGAGCCTCAGCTACGTGATAACTGGAGGTGGGCTTAGTCACAGTTAAAAGCAGCAAACAAAGCTCATCTTCTCAGAAGAAGCCAGAAGGTGAAGGAAGGAAACATATTCAATTCAGTGCTTCAAGGTAACTGGTAACTGGTATTTTTCTTTAAACTTAGATTGTAGGTTTGTGTGACACTATACTTTCTTTCTGTGTTGTCTTTACTTATAATTGTTTTTGGGCTGTTGAAAATTTAAAAAATAGTGGTGGTGTAATTCTGTGCTGTCTTTAATTGCTGCAAATTTTATCTTGGCTTGTCTGACTGTCCTGTAGCTGGGTGAAGGGTGTTAATTGTCTGGCCTCTGGCCTCAGCTACGTGATAACTGGAGGTGGGACCTAGTCACAGTGAAAGCAGCAAACAGAGGTTCATCTTCTCAGAAGAAGCCAGAAGGTGAGGAAGAAACATATTCAATTCAATTCTTCAGAGTAACTGGTAACTGGTATTTTCTTTAAACTTAGATTGTAAGGCTTGTAGTGACACTATACTTTCTTTCGTGTTGTCTTTACTTATAATTGTTTTGGGCTGTTGAAAATTTAAAAATAGTGGTGGTGCAATTCTGTGCTGTCTTTAATTGCTGCAAATTTTATCTTGGCTTGTCTGACTGTCCTGTAGCTGGGTGAAGGTGTTAATTGTCTGGCCTCTGACCTCAGCTACGTGATAACTGAGGTGGGCTTAGTCACAGTTAAAGCAGCAAACAGAAGTTCATCTTCTCAGAAGAAGCCAGAAGGTGAAGGAAGGAAACATATTCAATTCAGTGCTCAGAGTAACTGGTACTGTATTTTCTTTAAACTTAGATTGTAGGTTTGTAGTGACACTATACTTTCTTTCTGTATTGTCTTTACTTATAATTGTTTTTGGGCTGTTGAAAATTTAAAAATAGTGGTGGTGTAATTCTGTGCTGTCTTTAATTGCTGCAAATTTTATCTTGGCTTGTCTGACTGTCCTGTAGCTGGGTGAAGGTGTTAATTGTCTGGCCTCTGACCTCAGCCACTGCGTGATAACTGGAGGTAGACCTAGTCACAGTGAAAGCAGCAAACAGAGGTTCATCTTCTCAGAAGAAGCCAGAAGGTGAGGGAAGGAAACATATTCAATTCAGTGCTTCAGAGTAACTGGTAACTGGTATTTTCTTTTAAACTTAGATTGTAGGCTTGTAGTGACACTAACTTTCTTTCTGTGTTGTCTTTACTTATAATTGTTTTGGGCTGTTGAAAATTTAAAAATAGTGGTGGTGTAATTCTGTGCTGTCTTTAATGCTGCAAATTTTATCTTGGCTTGTCTGACTGTCCTGTAGCTGGGTGAAGGGTTTTAATTGTCTGGCCTCTGACCTCAGCTACGTGATAACTGGAGGTGGGGCTTAGTCACAGTTAAAGCAGCAAACAGAAGTTCATCTTCTCAGAAGAAGCCAGAAGGTGAAGGAAGGAAACATATTCAATTCAGTGCTTCAGAGTAACTGGTAACTGGTATTTTTCTTTTAAACTTAGATTGTAGGCTTGTAGTGACACTATACTTTCTTTCTGTGTTGTCTTTACTTATAATTGTTTTTGGGCTGTTGAAAATTTAAAAAATAGTGGTGGTGTAATTCTGTGCTGTCTTTAATTGCTGCAAATTTTATCTTGGCTTGTCTGACTGTCCTGTAGCTGGGTGAAGGGTGTTAATTGTCTGGCCTCTGACCTCAGCTACGTGATAACTGGAGGTGGGGCCTAGTCACAGTTAAAGCAGCAAACAGAGGTTCATCTTCTCAGAAGAAGCCAGAAGGTGAAGGAAGGAAACATATTCAATTCAGTGCTTCAGAGTAACTGGTAACTGGTATTTTTCTTTTAAACTTAGATTGTAGGCTTGTAGTGACACTATACTTTCTTTCTGTGTTGTCTTTACTTATAATTGTTTTTGGGCTGTTGAAAATTTAAAAAATAGTGGTGGCGTAATTCTGTGCTGTCTTTAATTGCTGCAAATTTTATCTTGGCTTGTCTGACTGTCCTGTAGCTGGGTGAAGGTGTTAATTGTCTGGCCTCTGACCAGCTATGTGATAACTGGAGGTGGGGCTTAGTCACAGTTAAAGCAGCAAACAGAAGTTCATCTTCTCAGAAGAAGCCAGAAGGTGAAGGAAGGAAACATCTTCAATTCAGTGCTTCAGAGTAACTGGTAACTGGTATTTTTCTTTTAAACTTAGATTGTATGCTTGTAGTGACACTATACTTTCTTTCTGTGTTGTCTTTACTTATAATTGTTGTTGGGCTGTTGAAAATTTAAAAAATAGTGGTGGTGTAATTCTGTGCTGTCTTTAATTGCTGCAAATTTTATCTTGGCTTGTCTGACTGTCCTGTAGCTGGGTGAAGGGTGTTAATTGTCTGGCCTCTGACCTCAGCTACGTGATAACTGGAGGTGGGGCCTAGTCACAGTTAAAGCAGCAAACAGAAGTTCCACTTCTCAGAAGAAGCCAGAAGGTGAAGGAAGGAAACATATTCAATTCAGTGCTTCAGAGTAACTGGTAACTGGTATTTTCCTTTTAAACTTAGATTGTAGGCTTGTAGTGACACTATACTTTCTTTCTGTGTTGTCTTTACTTATAATTGTTTTGGGCTGTTGAAAATTTAAAAATAGTGGTGGCGTAATTCTGTGCTGTCTTTAATTGCTGCAAATTTTATCTTGGCTTGTCTGACTGTCTCATGGCTGGGTGAAGGGTGTTAATTGTCTGGCCTCTGACCTCAGCTACGTGATAACTGGAGGTGAGGCTTAGTCACAGTTAAAGCAGCAAACAGAAGTTCATCTTCTCAGAAGAAGCCAGAAGGTGAAGGAAGGAAACATATTCAATTCTGTGCTTCAGAGTAACTGGTAACTGGTATTTTCTTTAAACTTAGATTGTAGGCTTGTAGTGACACTATACTTTCTTTCTGTGTTGTTTTACTTATAATTGTTTTGGGCTGTTGAAAATTTAAAAATAGTGGTGGTGTAATTCTGTGCTGTCTTTAATTGCTGCAAATTTTATCTTGGCTTGTCTGACTGTCCTGTAGCTGGGTGAAGGGCGTTAATTGTCTGGCCTCTGACCTCAGCTACGTGATAACTGGAGGTGGGGCTTAGTCACAGTTAAAGCAGCAAACAGAAGTTCATCTTCTCAGAAGAAGCCAGAAGGTGAAGGAAGGAACATATTCAATTCAGTGCTTCAGGTAACTGGTAACTGGTATTTTTCTTTAAACTTAGTTTGTAGGCTTGTAGTGACACTATACTTTCTTTCTGTGTTGTCTTTACTTATAATTGTTTTTGGGCTGTTGAAAATTTTAAAATAGTGGTGGCGAAATTTGTGCTGTCTTTAATTGCTGCAAATTTATCTTGGCTTGTCTCACTGTCCTGTAGCTGGGTGAAGGGTGTTAATTGTCTGGCCTCTGACCTCAGCTACGTGATAACTGGAGGTGGGGCTTATTCACAGTTAAAGCAGCAAACAGAAGTTCATCTTCTCAGAAGAAGCCAGAAGGTGAAGGAAGGAAACATATTCAATTCTGTGCTTCAGAGTAACTGGTAACTGGTATTTTTCTTTTAAACTTAGATTGTAGGCTTGTAGTGACACTATACTTTCTTTCTGTGTTGTTTTTACTTATAATTGTTTTTGGGCTGTTGAAAATTTAAAAAATAGTGGTGGTGTAATTCTGTGCTGTCTTTAATTGCTGCAAATTTTATCTTGGCTTGTCTGACTGTCCTGTAGCTGGGTGAAGGCGTTGAGTATCTGGCCTCTGACCTCAGCTACGTGATAACTGGAGGTGGGGCTTAGTCACAGTTAAAGCAGCAAACAGAAGTTCATCTTCTCAGAAAAAGCCAGAAGGTGAAGGAAGGAAACATATTCAATTCAGTGCTTCAGAGTAACTGGTAACTGGTATTTTTCTTTTAAACTTAGATTGTAGGCTTGTAGTGACACTATACTTTCTTTCTGTGTTGTCTTTACTTATAATTGTTTTTGGGCTGTTGAAAATTTAAAAAATAGTGGTAGTGTAATTCTGTGCTGTCTTTAATTGCTGCAAATTTTATCTTGGCTTGTCTGACTGTCCTGTAGCTGGGTGAAGGGTGTTAATTGTCTGGCCTCTGACCTCAGCTACGTGATAACTGGAGGTGGGGCTTAGTCACAGTTAAAGCAGCAAACAGAAGTTCATCTTCTCAGAAGAAGCCAGAAGGTGAAGGAAGGAAACATATTCAATTCAGTGCTTCAGAGTAACTGGTAACTGGTATTTTTCTTTAAACTTAGATTGTAGGCTTGTAGTGACACTATACTTTCTTTCTGTGTTGTCTTTACTTATAATTGTTTTGGGCTGTTGAAAATTTAAAAATAGTGGTGGTGTAATTCTGTGCTGTCTTTAATTGCTGCAAATTTGCCCTCCCACCCTTCCCCCAACTCTTAATTATATGCCCTGATAAATCTGATTGACAGGAGCTAAACACAGGGTATAGTAAGAGGTGTGAAGTAGGAGGCATAAGGGAAGAAGACCACCCTCAGCACAAGTGTTTTGACTCATTTATTTATTTATTGGTTTCTTTTTCCTTAAAAAAAATATATCTGAGGATCAGTTACAGGATTTTAGTACTGAAATAAATAAAAAGAGAACTAAGAGAGCTTCAGTAGCAGATAAGTAGTGGAATTGCAGTATAAGTGAGGGAGTGGTGCAATGCAGTGGCTGGGGCAGCCATATTCAGGCAGACCTTCTGGACACTGAGGTGCTGCCTATCTGCATGCATCTCTCGGGACTGAGGATGAGGTAGCCAGACTCAGGGCGGAAGTAAACTGGGTCAGGGTGCCATCACCCTGTCCAAGAACCACCCAGTCCAATGCAGCCTCAAAGGATGCCTCAACGCAGGAGCACTTGGATGACAGTGGGGCCAGGAGGGTTAGAGCAGTCAGGGCAGAGGCACATCCCAGATCCTATTCCTCTCAAGAACTCATATGCCACACTGGCAAATGAGGACAACCAAATAGAGGTACCCAGGAAGTGGAAGGAAAGGATGTGGAGGTTAGGCAAGGAGGTGACCTCAGTGGGAAAGCAGTGGACCCCAGAGGAGGAGGAGGCGAATCCTGGTGGGGACTCCATCATAAAAGGGATCCAGCTAGGAACACAGGAGGGAGGACAGGAGGTGAGGTGCCTACTAGGTGCCACGGCATGGAGGGATGGAAGGAAGATACTGGGGATCACTGGGAAGGCAAGACAGGAGGTGAGCTGGATGTCATTATCCACCTAGGTACTAATGACTTGGCAAATGGGGAGCCAAAGGACATTCAGGAAGAGTTTAGGAAACTGGGGAGGGTCTCAAGCAAGTAGCTACTTCTGTCACTTTCTCAGATACTACCTGAGAGGCAAGGAAGCATAGGAGTGCATGCACCAGGAACTTTAACTCATGGTTGAAGAACTGGTGCTGTGAGGAAGGGTTGGATTCATTGGTGACTGGGGACCCATCTGGAGGATGGAGGTTTGTTCAAGCCTGACGACCTGCATCCATCCTGGAGGAATCAAGCACTCAATGATAAGTTTAAATGCTACATTGACAAGCATTTAAACTAGTAAAAGGGGGTGGCAGGCCAGTAAGGATGGTACCTACTTGCTCACCCCTACAGCTAGTAATGGAACCAGTGAACCAGAGAGGGCTATCTCTGCAAAGCAGTGTGCAAAAGTGGAGATTAGTGTCCAAAAGGTGGATAAGCAGAAAGGGGCAAAATTCAGCAGTAGGGCAGACAGCAAGGAGAACCAGGGATAAATGACAACCAAGGAAGGGGCTGGAGTAGAACAGTGAAGCAGTCTAGGAGGTCAAATCATGGAAAGCCATGTGCAAATGCCAGGAGCCTTAGCAACAAGATGGAAGATCTGGAGGCTGTCACGGTACAGTCAGACCTGGACATTGTGGCCATCACTGAAACCTGGTGTAATGATAACCATGACTGGGAGATGGTCATACCTGGCTGACATATTCAGAAGAGACAGAGCAGGCAGGAAGGGAGGAGGAGTGGCACTGTATGTGAAAAATGACATAAGGGCACACAGATCCAGGAGGAACAAAATGGGGGAGAGATACTGTGGGTTAAGCTGGAAAGGAAAATGGGGCCAGCCATCCGCTGACAGGTGTGGTCTATAGACCACCAGCCCAGGAGGAAGAAACAGATAGGGAGCTGATGCTAGCCATCCAAGGATGGCAGACAAGGGTGAGGTAGTACTGGTTGGAGACTTCAGTATACCAGACGGACTGGAGCATCCCAGCAGCAGCATCAACTAGGAGCAGATTTATCCTGGACTCCTTCAGGGTGCCTTCCTCAAGCAACTGGTCATGGAACCAACTCAGCAGAAGGCAATACTGGACCTTGTGCTCACAAACAGGGACAGTGTGATGGGGGTAACAGTGGGGAGCACCTGGGTAACAGTGACCACCAGTCATTGTGGTTTGAAATCACAGAAAGAGCAGAACAAACCACACAAAAACACGTATCCTGGATTTTAGGGGGCAGACTTTGGGAAAATGGGAGATGCTTGAAAGAGGCATTAAGGGGATGGGACAGGAATCAGGGATTGAGGAACAGTGGGCAGTATTTAAATGGGATTATAAGAACAACAGAATTATGCATTAAGCAGGTTAGCAAGAGAAAAGAAAGAGGAGACCATTATGGTTTTCCAAAGAGGTAGCAAAGAAGTGAAAGCCAAAAAGATTGCATTCAGGCAATACAAAAGACACAGGCAGAAGGGGATAGGAGAAGTACCAGGAGAAACAAAGGAGGCAGGAAGTCAGTAAGGGAAGCCAAAGCTCAGACAGAAGAACACATTGCAAAATCAGTGGTTAAAGGGGACAAACCTTTTACAGGTACATAAGTGAAAAAGAAGGACAAAGGAGGGATAGTGAGACTGAAGGGGAGGATGGGCGCGTGGAGGATGACAACAGTAAGTGACATACTGAACAGGTATTTCTGCTCAGTCTTTACTAAGGAAGAGGGTAATGGGTCTGAAGGAGTACAAGGTGAGAATGGTGCAGAAATGGACACAAGTCCCTTTACATGAGAAAGGGTCCTGAAGGAACTGGAAGTAATAAGAGCTGATAAAGCAATGGGGCCAGATGGGGTGCACCCAGGGTCCTTAAAGAACTAAGAGAGGTGGTGGCTGAACCTCTGGCTATCCTGTTCAGCCAATCACTGGAAACAGGGAGGTACCCAAAGACTGAGTGACAAAGCAGATGTAGTCCCTTATATGCAGTGGGAACAAAGAGGAAGTAGGAACTACAGACCAGTCAGTCTCACCTCGGTATTGGGAAAGATCATGGAAGCACTACTGAAGGAGAGATTGGTGGAACATCTGGTTGTCAATGGACTACAGGACCCAAGGCAGCATGGTTTCATCAGGGGAGGTCATGTCAGACCAACCTCATTGAATTTTTGACTGGGTGACTAGGGAGGCTGATCAGGGAGGGCAGTGGACATGGCTATCTGGACTTCAGCAAGGCCTTTGACACTGTGCCCATAGAGACTATTACACAAACTGGGGAATATGGGTATGGGCAGGACAGTAGTGTGGTAGGTAGGTAACTGGCTGGGTGGCAGGACACAGAGGGTGGTGGTAAATGGCTGTCACTCCACAGAGGGAAGAGTGACCAGTGGGTACCACAGGGATCAGTGCTGGGATCGGTCCTATTCAACATCTTCATCAGTGACATTGCACAGGATATAGAAGGCAGAATTTCACTGTTCGCTGATGACACAAAAGCTCTGTAACAGAGTAGACACACCAGAGGGTGTAGACAGAATGAGAACGGACCTGCAGAAACTTGAAGAATGGTCAAGGGTTTGGCAGTTGAAATTCAATGCAAAGAAGTGCAAGATAATGCATATAGGGCACAAAACCCTGGCACAATATATCAGTTGGGGGTGAGGATATAGCATGCACCAAGCAGGAAAGGATCTTGGGGTTGTCATCTCTGATGACCTCAAGGTAGGGAAACAGTGTGACAAGGCATCAGGTAAAGCAAATAGGATGCTGGGATGTATAGGCAGGGCATCACCAGCAGGAAAAGAGGAGGTCATAATTCCGCTATACAAAGACACTGAGTGAGGCCCCACCTGGAGTACAGTGTACAGTTCTGGAGACCATACCTACGTAAGGACATAGACAGGATAGAGAAGGTTCAGAGGAGGGCAACAAAGATGGTGCATGGGTTGCATCACAAGTCCTATGAAGACAGGTTGAAGGAACTGAACATGTACTCCCTGGAGGAGAGGAGGGAGAGAGGGGATATGATAGAGACATACAAGTATCTTACAGGGAGGAACAGGGTGCAGGAAAACACTATTTTTAAGTGAAAAAGATGTTTCAGGACTAGAGGGCATGGGATGAAGTTGGAGGGAGGATGATTCAGAGGAAACATGAGAAAGAATTTCTTCACAGAACGGGTGGTGGACAAGTGGAACACCCTGCCAGAGGAAGTGGTGGCGGCTGAAACAATCATGGGATTTAAGAATGCATGGGATAGACATAAAGGAATTCTAGAGGTCAGGGGTAAGGGGAAATAGACTTCTAGGAAAACAAACTGAACTTACAAGCTCAAATGGGCAGACTAGGTGGGCCATAGGCCCTTATCTGCTGACACTGTCTATGTATCTATATTCATTACATCTGTGCCCCTGCCCCCATTCCCCTTCCTCTTCTTGTCCCTGGTGGCACCAGTCCATCTTTCTCTCTGGTGAAGCTGGAACAGAAGTACTCATTCAGTACCTTGCTCTTTGTCCCCATTCTCTTCCACCTATCAGTCCCCTTTTCTTAGCCTGACAATTCCATCTTTCCTGTCCCTTTTCTTGCTAATATAGCAAAAAAGGCCTTCTCTCACATCTTAATTTCCTCAACTAGCTGCAATTTCTTCTGAGCCTTAGCCCACTGAACCACCTTATCTCCTATGTTAGACATCTTCATGTAATCCTCCCTGTCTTCCTTTCTCTTGGTCCTCCTGAATTTTTTGTAGGTTAACCTCTTGTCCCTTACAACTTGGATGACCTCAGTATTAAACCAGCTGGGTGCTTTGGCTCTTGATTTCTTCCCTTTTGAGCATAATGCACTTCACTGTGGCAACCGCTATTCACTCCTTGATGATGGGCCACCTTTGGTCCACCCACGTATATCCTCAGATGCTTCCCAGCTGACTCCTTAGTAACTTACCCATCTTCCTGAAGTCCGCCTTCTTAAAATCCGGCATTCTAGTCTTCATGGAGGCCCTATATATATCCAACAGGAACCACACTGTAAGATGGTCACTACAACTCAGGGGCTCCTTGACTAATATACATCCTGGACGTGCTCCCCATTTGTCAGCACCAGATCGAGGACTGCCCCCTTCCTTGTGGGTTCTGTTATGCCCTGAGTCAGGAACCCACTTTGCAGCACATCTTCTGGATCTACCAACAGTGGAATAAAGGGTACTATTCACTAAATAAATTATGGGATGTACCAAGAGCAGAATAAGGGGTACCATTCACTACATGAACTATGGGATATACCACAGTCAAAAAAAGGGTATCATTCACTAAATAAACTTAGGGATGTACTGTGCTAAAGGGAAAGGGGAAATTGTTTAACCAGGAAAGGCACACTAAGTTGAAGCTTGTTTCTGGGTATGACCTGGAAGCACAAGAAAGTTAAGTGACTTGCTCAGTGTAGCACAGTATGCAAGTGAAGTCTGTAGGATTCAAACCCAGGTCTCCAGGTTTGCAGCTCAGTGCCCTAAACTAAGGGTGGAATAAAGGGTACCATTCATTGAATGAACTATGGGATGTATCCATCTTGGCAAATATAGGATACCACCACTTATTGAATAAAATTATGGGATGTACCAAAGGCAGAATAAAGGGTACCATTCACTGAATGAACTATGGGATGTATCAAGGGTGGAATAAAACACATCACTAAATGAACCATAGGATATGCCATGGGCAGAATAAACGTGCCATTCACTGAATGACCTACAGGATGTACCAATGCCAGAATAAAGGGTGCCATTTGCTTAATGAATTGAAGGATGTACTAATGGTAGAATAAAGGATATCATTAAATAAATGAACTATGTGATGTACCAAGGACAGAATAAAAGGTACTATTCACAAAATATACAACAGGATGTACCAAAAGTGAAATACAAAGTGTAAAGGATACCACTAACTGAATGTGTACTAAGTGCAGAATAAAGGGTGCCATTCACTGAATGAACAAAGGAATGTACACAGAGTGCAATAAAGGATACCACTGATTGAATGAACTACAGGATGTACAAAGTGCAGAATAAAGGATGCCATTCATTGAATGAACCATGGGATGTATTTAGAGTGGCATAACGGATAACATTCACTGAAGGAAATATGGGATTTACCAAGAGTACTAATGGGTACTATTCAATGAATGAACTATGGAAAATATTGAGGGTGGAATAAAGGGTAATGTTCACTGAATGAACTATGGGATTTACCAAAGGTTTAATACAATGAGCATTAAATTCACTAAATTAACTGAAGGATGTACCATTTGTGAAAAATCAAGGATAACACCATTCACCGAATGGACTATGTGATGTACCAAGAGCAGAATTAAGGGTACCATTCACAGAATGAACTAGTAGATCTACTGAGAGAAGAATAGATGGTACCATTCATGGAATGAACTGCAGAATGTACCAGTAATGGAAACACAGAAACACAGATGTTGTCAACAGATAGGACCTCCTGTCCCACCTAGTCTGCCCTATTTTCTCTACCTACAGTGCCATCACAGACACTATTTGGTCTCCGGCTTTAACCCCCCCCCCACACCCCCAACTTACTTCTAGTATCCCCTTATGTCTATCCCATTCACTAAATGGACTTCAGGATGTACTAAAGGCAGAATAAAGAATAACATTCACATACATACACACACACACACGCCTCTACTTGTACCTGTATTTTCATCATGTTATTCTAATTGTACTTTATTGTAACTTAGAAACATGACTGTGTCATATTCTCCCGGTTGCACCAGGAAATGAGCCTCTGCTCAGTGTGCCTCTCTCGCTCACCAATTTTTGAATAAATAAATAAAATTCACTGAGTGAACCACAGGATATATCACGGGCAGAATAAATGTGCCTTTCACTGAATGAACTACAAGGTGTACTATGGCCAGAATAAAGGGTACCATTTACTTAATGATTTACAGGATGTATCATGCACTAAATAATGGGTACCATTTACTTAATGAACTACATTATACCATGCACCAAATAAAGGGTACCATTTGCTTAATGATTACTATGTATACCATGCACTGAATAAAGGCATTTGCTTAATGATTACTATGTATACCATGCACTAAATAAAGGGTACCATTTGCTTAGTTCTAATCAAATACATATAGAAGCTAGCCTGTGAGATCTTAAACCATTTATTCAACTAAGTTTATTTAGCTTGTGCATTGTAAATCTTTAAAGAGATGTGTTCATTAGTACAGAAATATAGTCTCAATGAACATTTTATTTTATCAAGCTTTTTTTCCCCATCTCCTGCATCACCTAGCAATGTCACCAACCTTCTCATGGACTTAACAGTAATCTACCACTTCTGCAGACCACAGGATTGGTAGGGGACCTGCCATGTTGGCTGTGTGTGGGCCTGCGGTGGTGCTGTGGGGGCAAGTTATGGAGGAACAAAAGGTGGGTCAGCTGGAAAAGCTTGATTGAAAATAAAAAAATCTTTTTTTAATGTTTGTTTTTTGGAACAGTAGCCTGTGAAGTTCGATCCCAGGGTTTCTGTGAGCCTGCATTCTGTCTCTGTGTAAGCTTCTCTGACAGTTTCTCTTTCTCTCCTCATTTCCTCCGTCATTCTCTTTCTCTCTTGGCCTGGTTTTTGTTAACTTTGGAACATGCTCCTTTGGGTCACTAGACCAAGTAAAGAAATACAAAACCAATTTGTATCACTCTAGCTTTTTGTAAGCAATTCAATTCCTTTTGTACTGATCAAATGTCGGTCATCCTATACACACACACACACAGATATACAAACACACACACACACACACACACATATGCAGATATACAAGCACACACACACACACACACACACACACACACAACAGCAGTAGCAGTAAAAACTGGGCCACTGAGGACACCGGTGTAAGGGCCAGGCATCCCCTGTGTCTAGTGGTACTAGGTGCATCTCGTCCAGAAGAGCACCCACTTTATGCCTTATACTGCACCAACATCAGTCACCTTGCCATCACAGATCAGGGGCAATGGGGATCAGGGGCACCTTAAAACCATACCCTGAGGCACCATTAACAAGAGATCACATACAGTCTTGTTTGTTCATACCAGAGCTAGGATCAAGCCTGGTAGTTAAATTACTGCAAGCTGCCTGATGTAACACAGCTATTCAGGCATTTCCCTGGCCAGTAATCTTCTCTTCTGATGATACATGCCCACATTATATTACAACTTCTTCCTTGGGCCATGCCCTACACAAATGTTACTCCACATATTTCTGGGGCTCTCATACATCCCCCCCCCACCGCCACTAGTGTGCATCCAGTTCTACTGCTGCTACTAAATGCTGTCAGATGATACCCATCTGCTTGTGGAGCCTATTTGCCTACTGCAAAGCTACATACATTTCCAGCTGTATTCTCTGAACTAAAGGGGCACAATTATATGTTGCATAAGTAATGGGTCTCTTTCGACCTTACAAAACCCTAACCTTCCTTCTGGGGTCCCTGGAGCCCTGACATCCCAAGACCGTTTGTGCAGTGGCACACCTCGTCATGCAGGGCAAGCACTCACCTGAGATGCAAGCTGTGCTGACCTGAGTCTCAATGTTCCCAACAGGACAACAAATAGAAATGCATATCGGCATATGATATCAGTACTAAGTGTATAAAGTGTGACTGTCTGGCCATGCGTGCCTCCCTTTGACACTACACTGATATCCCTAGAGTCCCAAAAGCAGACTCCTGCCTTTCCCTCACATGGGACCTTAACGACTCCAACCCTTGTCAGGCCCCTTCTACCTGACACCCATTTATTCAGCTACCTGCCAGGGGTTTCTATATGAATTGCCTAGGACTTTATACAATGAGCATTACTATTTAGCAAGGTTAACATACAGCTTTTCTGAACCACAGACTTCTCCCAATTTTCTCTCACTTTCACTATCACTGCTGGGAGTAAACCCATAAGGGTGCCAGCAACCTCCCTTGAAGGTGGTCCACCACTCCTTTCAGGGCTGATGCTCTCTTCTTCTCTGAAGGTGAGTCCCTGGGGCCTCCATCTGCTCTCAGTGTTCTTCTCTGGAGACCAGGCACAAGGGAGCAATGTCACATGATCCCATGGATCCTTCCACCATCCCTGAACTGCAGACCCCCAAGGTCCAGTTGCAGCCAGGAGGCTGGACTGTTCCCTCCTTTTCTAGGCTGTAACCCAGCTGACCAGGCCAGTGTTCTGGTGCCTTCCCTTTATAGAGTATCAGACTATCGGGAAGGGCAAACTATGCATACTCATACTCTAATTTCCCAATCTTAGCTAAGTCTGGCCACCTCGCCATGAGCATCCAGAAATCCTATCTCTAGTAGGGCTGTGCAAATACCTTTTTTCAAATATTCGGCCAAATATTCGGTATTCAGTGCCCATGTGTCTGAATATTTGGCCGAATATTCGGTATTCATGCTTTGTTATTAAACTAAAAAAAAGCCAAGAGCCCACCATCCTCTCTAGCCCTGATCCGGCAGTTGTATTGAGAAGCCCCCTTCTCCCACCCTCAGTTAACACCCAAATCCTCCCTCCTGTCCCTCCACCACAATTTGACATGTCATTAATTTCTATTAAAAAAACTACAGTGATGGGCAACCAGCACAACCTGCTCGCCTTCATGGCTGGCTGCCAAGTTTCAAAATTTTCATCCTCCCGGTAGCTGGCAGCAGCCCACACCCCACACCCCTGCACCCCACACAGTAAATTATAGTAAAAGGCAACTGACATAGCCCACCCTCCTCCATGGCCGGCTGCCTTCTTGTGAATGAAGCCACTTGTGCATGCTCTTACTCGCATAGTAAAACCAGCTGATCACATGATCATCTGGTTCTACTATGCAAGCAAGCGTGAGTGTGGATCCATTCACAAGAAGGCAGACGGCCATGGAGGAGGGCAGGCTGTGCCGGTTGTCTTCTACTATAATTTACTACAGTTAGGTGTGGGGTGGGGGCTGCTGCTAGATACCGTGGAGGATGAAAGTCTTGAAACTTGGTGGCCAGCCATGGAAGAGGGTGGGTTGTGCTAGTCACCCATCATTGTAGATTTTTTAAAGAAATGAATGGCTTGTCAAAATGTGGTGGGAGGAAGGGAGGAGGGGATTTTGGAAGCAACTGAAGGTGGGAGTTGGGGGCTTCACTATATAACTGCCAGATCTGCACTAGGGAGGAGGGTGTGGGGGGGGGCTCTTGTTTTTAATTTTTTTTTTAAGTTTTGGGTACAGCATAAAGGTGCTTCTAGAATAGGGGATGAATAGTGCATTATTTGTGGTATTTGGGAAATAATATTCGGAGCCTGCATAGCCCTAAGCTCTAGCCCCCCAAGAAAACAGCTCTCTGGATCTGGCTTAGCCATTAAAGTGCTCTCTGGAACCTACATTGAGCTGGCTGAGGAGAGAAGCTGATTACACTGGAAATCATTATCCATGGGAAAAGTGATCTGCTGCACAACGGGGGTTAATGTACCTCTTCCATATAGGCTGTGGAAAAGAATGTTTCTGTGTTGGTTGACAGGGTAGAAACAGCAGAGCTGTTTAAAGAGGCTACAGTTACAAGGGGGGGCACAAATGTAAGTTGGCAGAGAGTAAACTCAGTAAAGATGCAAGGAAGTTCTTCACAGAAGGGGTGGAGGAACAGTTGGCTCTGTAGTGCTGAGCAATGGGGCATTGCTCTGGCACGCTGACTGCCTGGGTTTGCGCCTGTGTCAAGATGCCAGGAGCGGAGGCCAGCAGGGAGGGAGTTCCTAGTGACACTTCCCTCCCGGGGGGGGGGCATGGCAATCTGCTCTAATAGCAGCGCCTGGTGATGCCTTCCGGAGGCATACTTGGCAGCGTGGGTGACCATACACTGCTGTATGTCCCCTACCCAGGACATTGCCATGGCTGCACATCTTGTGAGTTGTGGGTGGGTGCCCCAGAAAAAGGAAGATGGCCACCTGTAGCGGTGGTTGATGGCCCTCCAATAGGACCCCTCCTGCCACCAACTGCCCAGCGCACCGCACCTGGCCCCTGACCGACATCCCAGTGTAATGCTCGCCACACTTCCCCACCACCTCCCCAGCAGGGATAAGCCAGATCACTATGGGATAGTTAGCAGATCCCCGGGGAGCCCGAGACAGGTGTGGCAGTGAGGGTTGGGTCTGTGGCGCAGCGGGGGAAGGGTGCCGGCATGGGAGCCTGAAAGAGTGGGGCTGCAGGGGCTCAGTAGGAGCTAAAAAAAAAAAAAAGAAGGGGTGGAGGAGGGCTAAAGTTGCTCACCCAGTAGGGTGTTAAACACTGTCAGTGTAGCATGGTCAAGGTGGGGTGTGATAGACTGAAGGGGTTGTTGAGGGGTGCAGGGAAACCTAGTAGGAGTATCCAGATGGTACTTGTGGGTAAATAGGTGGGGTCAGTAGAGACTGGATGGGCCTTGAGGCCTTTTCCTATCTTCTGCATTTTATTTTTATTTGTAGACAAGTAGTCAGAGCAGATGAAGTCTGTGGGATAGTGATCCTGGTTTCAAAAAGATTTCAGAAGTAATTTAAAGAATGTTTGAAAGAAAGCTAAATATATGAAATAAGTGTGACGAACAACGCCCAGCTGTACATAAAAAGGTTGTAAAGCCACAGAGGTGTTCTGGTGACATTTATAAACTAAGAGGGTGAAGGCCAAGTGGTTTGTGTTTGCCACTAGAACCCTGAGATTGTCATACACCCTTATTTTGTGTAAGGTTCAGCATAGTTTGTTATAATACAGTTTATTGGAGAATGAAGTGAAATGTCACTTGTGTGTTAGAGCTGTGAGGGTTTAGTAAAGCTGGATTTTTAACACTAAAATGAAACTCCTGGTTTTATTGCACTGAACACATGTTTCATTATAAGTAATTTTGTTTACTAAAATATGTGGTAATAATGAAATTGTACCTGTACTGTTGCAGAACAGGGTAGAAAGACATTGTAGGGCCCTCTATGACTGAGCGTTAGGCTCATACTAAATGGGTACAGCTATGCGAATAGCCTGCAGTCAATAGAGTTTATTAACTACAGTTGCTGCATGCCAACTGTGAATTGTAAAACTGCAAAGTACTGGATTTTATAAGAATATAATCAGTCACTATGTATTATAAGCTAATTTGTGTTAACTTTTTATATTTTTTCAAAATTATCCCAGTGGGTTCAGAGGCTCTTTAAATGAATTTAAAGAGGGGATCCAGTGACCAGTAAAGAAAAATCCCTGTTGACATCAGCAGGTCCCAGTCTAAAATAAAACTGAATTTCAAGCTATTCTTATCTTTCAGAATAAGTCTATGTGCATCAAAACAGGATCCTTGTCCTTTAAAGTTAATGTCGCCAGGGTGTTAGTCGGGTATGAGGTCATAATTCACTTCATGACATCGGACCAGTTCCATGGCAACAGATTGTGATGTCAAAATAGAGGCTTGTGGCCATTGCTCCTGACTAGCATCTAAGGTTTCGTACACATATCCTTTTTAATAAAGCAAACAATAGCTTGAAATTCAATAATATTTTTGCGTGTTAGTTAGTGGTGGTCTGCTGATGATAACAATATGATCACAGCCCTTTTTACAAAAAATTGTTTCCTTGTTTTATTTCTACTTTCAAGGAAAACAAAGACATGTAGAAGGATCATGAATCATCTAGTCATCAGGAAAAATCTAGAATGGTTGAAATGCCCCTCAAAACACACGTTGGCTCTATTGCTCATGCGTTACGTGCTTCGCTCTCACTAGGTCACATGACTGGACAGGAGAGCATGCAGTGCACTCTGTAGATAACATAGTGATCTGGTCAGATCCCATGACAGTCGGCTGCAACATTTGCACAGGATACATTGTGTGTTTCCTTTCCCTTGGACATGATGCGGGCAATCGGGGAGAAAACACACAAAGGAAGCGAAATTAGCTGCATTATTTTTAATACCCCCTGTGCATGCTCTTACAAAATCATACATTCATAAATGCACTGCAGAGCAGAGGCGGAGTGTAAACATGTCTGGGTATTTATGTGCTAATTGTGTTTTGATACCTTACAAAGCTTGATTATGAACCAATTGTGCGAGCGGGAGGTAATTGCTGGTGTCTGGAACTCTAGAAGGTTAATGGTACACCTAGGGTGGGTGATTAGTTCAGGCAATGTGGCGGAGTTAAACCTTTGCCAGCTTTAGCTTGAAAAGTCCTGCAGCTTCCCTTTGGCATAATTTTGCTTTGAATCTCTTCGATTTAGAGAGTACATAGCAAAGAATATAGTTTAACTTCCCCAGCTGTGAAATTAGTACTTCTTCTTTTTTGTTGTTATTGTTGGTTTTTAAGATCTGGGAAGGCAGTGCACTGAAGTGATGGTTAGAACTGTCAGAACAAAAGATTGTAATCTTCAACCTTAATCTATACTTAAATCTTTAACATTAAACCTTAACGGTTTCTAACAGCACTGATTTGCTCAGACAGAACACTGAGTTGCAAGATGGGAGACAATCATTAGTTCGAACATTGGCAGAGCCAGTGCTCAGCCTTGAACAACATCCTTGACACCACACACACACACTCAAAACAAGATGTTGCATCTCAATTGGGCTATCATGAATACATACTAAAACTAGTCGGCTCTCTTTCGACTAGGGCCTGGAGGGTCAAACAGGGGCTGCAATACTACTATCCACCTCCGACCTTTCACATTAAATTTACTGCTCATTTTAAGAGCCATGAATATCTGTGGATGGACTTTGTAAAACATTCTCTTTAGACACACTTCGACTTATATTTGAAATATTCTCAGAATTGTTTTAGCTTCCCTTTTCAGAATAATGAAGCACATTAACATAAACACGGGATCACTGTCCATTAGACTTTGTCTACACCTTAAATTAGAATCCTCTGTTATGACACCATAATCTGCTGCTCTGCAAATGTATCAACCAGTCAGGTACAACAAATGGAACCACCATGAGATAAACAATTAAGGGGGCATCAGTGGTTTCCTTTTTATTTTTTGTTCTGTTGTTTAGCCAGGTTAGCCCATCTGTGATGCAACATCTCATTTTCAGAGTGGTCCTGCTGCTACCCATTTCTACAGCTGGGTGGACTGGATTACTGAGTCCAAGGTCACACAGTGAGTACTTCACTCTGTTGGGGTTTGAACCTGTGACCTTCTGGCTTCCACACTGGTGCTCTAACCCCTAGACCACACTGCCTCTCCCTATCAAAATTAAGAATAAGCCTCTCAGCTTCCTGATTTAACAATTCACCCTACCAGGCTGTCCGATTTCATCATCAAAACAAAATAGCATTTTTTCATATGTGCACAACCTATTTGATATCAGCTACTCACAAGCCTCTATACAAGTGAGTGGGTGCTGATGAGGCACCGATATCATGGAAAGCAACCATATGAAGAATTGACACTACCTAGCCTGAGAACACCCCTTCATTTTAGATAAAATACTCAGCCAGATGACAAAGACATCGGATGGCCCAGTAGAACTCTTTTTGCTTTAATCCTAATAAAGCGAGTATTCCACTTCCTGCCTACCAAGAAATTGTAGTAAAAATGATTCTCCTTATCTTTGACTACGGTGACTTAGACTATAGTGCTGCCCCATAAATCTTCCCTTGCCAGACTGGGACCTCCTTTTCCATTCTTTCTGTCGTTTTGTTTTAGATTGCCCCCCTTGTACTGACCACTGCTCTCTTTACTTAACATGTTCTCTCCTCTCCTCTCCTCTCTCTTGATGCTAGGCACCATTCCCATTGTTCAACTTTTATATCCAAATTCTGGTTCCACTCCCTTCCTTCCTATCTTAAATCCCTTCTGTCCTCTCCTCCTTCCTCC
This sequence comes from Neoceratodus forsteri, assembly GCA_016271365.2. Classification (NCBI taxonomy): domain Eukaryota; kingdom Metazoa; phylum Chordata; order Ceratodontiformes; family Ceratodontidae; genus Neoceratodus; species Neoceratodus forsteri. The sequence goes on along the minus strand of CM028129.1, from coordinate 1,114,572,464 downwards.
TACCTTCTCCACAACACTAATTTCCATTCTCTTTCTATTCCTTCTAGAAAATCTACTATTGGACAATCTGCTTTTTCTTACCGATTTGCTAAACTTTGGTCCTCCCTTCCCCTTTCTGCCTATTCTCCTCACTCTCTAAAGTATTTTCTTTATGACTTTTGTTCTCCTACCTGCAACTGTCTATGACCTTCCCTCTCTCTCCTTTCTTATTCCTTTCTCTATACACATGAGTGTGTTTAATTTTCTGCTTGCATTTATTTATTAATTTACCTCTAATTATTTATATACATGTTTCATTCATTACTGTGTTACTGTAATTGATTCCTTATTTTCATCAGTTTATTGTTTAGCTATCTCCTTCTCCTCTTTCCCCCAGGATGCATCTAGAAACAAGCTGTTCTCAGCTCAGTATGACTTTCCCAGTTAAACTTTTAATAAATAAATAAATCCCTCCTTTTCCATACCTCGCTGTAAAACATCTACTAACCAGTCTGCTTTCTCCAGTCACCCTCCCTCCACACACACACACACACACACACACACACACACTCTTTGAAACAGCTTCTGTCTACCTTTGTGTCTCTCCTCTTCTGTTCCCTTCATTAGGTCACACCATTGTGATCATCACATTTCTGTAATTTACGTATCCCCTAGCCCCTCTCTGGTTCACTACTCCCACTCAACTGTTCAGTTTCATTACGAATGTGCAAAAGAATTGCAGACACTGACATTAGCCTCCGCTGCTTATTGATTCTTGTGCTACCACTCTGCCAAGTTTTACTTTGGTTACATTTGTAATTTTTGCACGTCCTTGTTTTTGTATATATTGTATCTGTGCCTGTGGTGCTTTGTTTTGTACTTTTTATGTTGGCTCGCGCATGCTCGCCAGCCAACATATTGCATTAGTAGCAGATTTGGAGGTGCGGTCACTGTGGGCAAATGCAGGGCACGCATCAGTAGGTGCGTTCCTCATTCCCCAATAAGCCAGCATGCAGGTGCCAAACCAGCAATACTTAATGAGGTGAGCACATCTGAGAAAAGGTTCTCTGCAATGAGAGCCAAGCTCGTCAGGCAGCGGCACCAGAACACACCTCCCAACGTGCCCTTGCTGGTGAAGCACTTTCCTAAACATGGCGGCACTGACTGCCGCAGCCACTTCATTTGCTGATGGGGAAGCCCACTCCCCATTGGCATGATGCCCCCCCTCCCATTCCAAGTGTGTGCTGAGGGGGTGCCTAATCCCCCTCGGCATCATGCACCCCCCAGCAGTCTTTCCTTGCCGACAGGGGGCCCAATCCCCATCGACTTCAGTCCCCCCTGCCTAGTTTAGTTTGCACACGGGGGAGCCTACTCGCCTTCGGCATAATGTCCCCAGCCCCCGATGTGAGCTGTGTGCCGAGGTGCTCAATCCTCGTCGGCACCATGTGTGCGCCCCCACCCTCTTTCTGTGCCGACAGGGGACCAATCCCCATCGGCTGCGGTCCCCTCCCATTATGCAGGTGGTACACTGGAGCCTACCCCAGTGTACCAAACAAACACTGCAAAAAAAAAACCGACCCTTATCTTTTTTTTTTTTACCTGTAAAAGAAAAGCGGTCCTTCGTGGTCTCTCCTGCCCCCACCCCCAACCCGCGCCCACCCTCTCGTGCCTCCCTCCCCACACCCTCTCACCCCATACTTACCTCTGGAGTCTGGCGCAACTGTCGTCAGTGGACCAGGAACACGTCTGCACTCTTCAAAGCCGACCGCAAACCGAAGAAATGCCGGTGAGCTGTACAATGGCATAAATAGGGTTATTTTTTTAACTTCAGTGCATATCTCAGCCATTTTTGTGAATTTTGGCACCAAATGTTCAACATGGGGTTACTGGGACCCCTCCTCATGAATTCAGTCACTGTCATGGTGTTATTCGGTCCCAAAAGGTGATTTCGCAGTCACTGCACGGAATCACCTTTCGGGACTGATTAACAAAACGACAGTGCCACTGTTCATGAGGTGGGCTCTCAAAAAGTCTATGTTTGCAAATTTGGTGAAAAATCCCAAAATGGCTGTTTTACGGCATGCGTTGCGCAGTTTCCATGCGCTCGTAACTTAGTGAATTTGTAATATTTTCACTCCAGATTTTCAAAATTGGCATTTTACCACACCTCCTTATGAACAGTGTAGCTGTCATTTACATATCCTGGCGAAATGGGTTTCGCACATCTGGTGCCTAGCACAGCGCCATCGCTGTTGATATAAGTTTCGTGACAGTTTAAGAAAATGACGGTGACACTGTTCATGAGCAGAGGTTCTAAAATGCCTATGTTGAAAATTTGGTGATGAAAGTCCATAAAATGACTGTGTTACAAGCGCATGCTGTGACAGTTTCCACGCACCCTTGAACCTTCGCAAATTTGCAATATTTTCATGCCAGATTTTCAACACTGGCATTTTTTCACACCTCCTTATGAGCAGTACAGCTACCATGTTTCACATCCTACCAAAATGTGTTTTGCACCTGTGGTGCACAATGGCGTGGTCGCTGTGGGAAATCAACTTTTGAGACAGATTAACAAAATCACAGTGCCACTGTTCATGAGGGGAGGTCCCAAAATACCTATGTTGAAAATGTGGTTAAAAAAATCCAAAAAATAATTGAGTTATGGCCGTGTGTTGCACAGTTTCTATGCATGCTCTTGACTTCACCAATTTTTCATATTTTCACTCCAGATTTTCAACATTGCCATTTCTTTTACACCTCCTCATGAACAATACAGTTGTCATTTTTCACATCCTGCCCAAAATATATTTCTGTACCTGTGGTGCCAAATGGTGCAGTCGCTGTGCAAAATTACCTTCAGCTAACAAACTTATAGTGCCGCTCTTCACGAGATGGGGTCACAAAAAGCCCATGTTGATAATTTGGAGTGAAAATACCAACATGCCTACGGTGTTAGGGTTTCCAGCTGTAACACCCACCCTGTAGAGACTGACAGATGTCAGGGGTGTGACTTGGGATCATCTGCTGTAATGCTTTTGCCATTCCACCCCCACCTCCACCCTGCAACCAGTGAAAGGCTTTGAGGTGTGCCATGGAGTGTTCGGCCCCAAAGATCACCCCATTCTACTACACTGCACCCACCTCAACGTATTTCCTTATGGAATGGGTTAAGTAAAAGGCCCAAAGACCCCAAAGCACACCACAACACTTGTTAATGTCTACAGGGTGGGGTGAGGTAAAATGGCATGAGTTTATAGCTGATGACCCAAAGACACACCCCAACGCCTGTCAGTCTCTGCAGGGTGGGGGTGGGGTTAGCGTCAGTTCAATACTTCACTGCCATTCCTATTATGCATCTCTAACTCCTGCACTACCAACGCCAATGCCAGCAAGACAACATTCGGCATTGACAAATGCTTGTTCTTATTTGTACTACACTTCTTCCATTTTGCACAAGATTAATTGTCTTCTGTATCATCTTCCCTGATCCCCTTCCCCCCGAGCTTCAGCTCAGTGGCTTTTCCCAGCCACCAAATTTTAAAAAAATAAAAATTGGGTGGATGCTGAGTCAGAAGGTAAAGAGGTTTATATTTTATTTTACTAAGGAAACAGCAGAGTGCCTAAGAGCTTGAGGGAGTGAATTTCACTGCACTGTCTGCGTTTCTGTAGGCAACTCTGACTAATGTTTGGATGCTGCTAACATTGTGCGAGGTGCACTTGCATGAATTTGCAGCAATGTTCTTGGAGCCTGTATCATGAAAATGGCTCATGCATTATTTTGTTTATTATAAGTGGCTGCAAATCACTGACAAGTGTCACAAACACTCAGGACGCTTTGAAATTAGGGGCTCCCAAGTTTGGGTGCAATTTGTTAGATGCACCTTGGACTAACATCTGGCCCCTCAGAAAATTGGTATTCTGCCAGTCCAGTAACACGATTGAGATTGTGGTTTATGTGTGAATCCCACACTGGAACCTGTTGGAGGCTGGGGGCATTACAGAGGTGTGATGCTTGCTCCCAGGTAGGGAGGGAGGGAGGAGGGAGGCCAGTGGACTACATCCCTGGTAGTGGTACTTTCACTAGCGAGAAGTACTCCTCCTCATCTTTCAAATGATCATCATTTGTCAAATAAAGGAAAATGGGGTGGATAAAATTAGGCAGCAATTAAAATAAAAATGGAGCACTCACTCACCAAAACCAGGGAAGCACTGACCCAGATGATGTTCAAAAGTTTTCATTATTCAGGTGAAACAAAGGGATCCACAGATCAGTGCTGCAAGTGCCCCCCCTCCCTGACAACAACCCATGCAGGGTCTTGAAAAAGCACCGAATCTATGTGTTTCACTTGAATAAAAAATAAAGAAATTATTTGCACTTCATCGTCTGAGTCAGTGCATCTGTGGTTTTGGGTGGGTGGGTGATCCATTTGTGTTTTACTTGCTGCCATTGGTTTTAATGGATTAGCACTCCGCACCCAGAGCTACCTCCATCATTTTACTGGGGATTAAAATTATAAGATCCCATAGAATTGCCTATGAGATTACTGAAACAAGGGGTGCTTATTCTCCAAAACTGCAGAGGGAGCTTGGCATGGAGTACTACTATATTGAGTGCCACCGGGTGGGAGGCAGCCTGATTTTCATGCATCCCCAGTCATTTGGAATCAGCCATGAAGACAGCAGCTCACCCAGTCTCCCAGCAGGAGGAAGGGTGGAGTCAAGGTGGCCTCTAACATCGATGTGGGGGATTGGGGATCCAAAATGGTAAAAATGAAAAATAGCTATCCACATTTATAATTTCATAAGCACACATCATTCAGCTGTTACAATCTAGTACAGCAAGGGTTCTCAACCTTTCTGACAATGAGGACCACTTATCATGACTAGACTTGCCTAAGGAACTACTGTTTATGATGAGACATTACTGAGGACCCCTGGCCATGACCAGACCTTCCCAGGGACCTGTATTCCCAGGCAGAATTTAATTGTTAGCAGTTTTTCACTTTATTGAGTATTAATTAAGAATAGAAGTTTCATACACATACATAATCTGTAAATATTAAAATGTGATTTAGTAAGAAGTTTGGGCTTGGTTTTCATGCCTTCTTGCTTGAGGGCCACCAGCTAAAGCCTCATGGACATCATGTGGACCTTGGTTCCCAGACTGAGAAAAATGTGTTAGAGAATATGTTTTTGAATGTCACTTGTTTTCCAGGTGTTGCAGGGCATTTTATACTTTTCCATAAAATCTGTACTGTATAAAAAGCTTTCCTTTGTTTTGTTTTTTTTACAACATCTTAGGGCCTGCTATGACAACAAACTGAATGTTACAGACACAGCAAGTGAGAGATCAATTGCAGGCAGTCACCTGTTTCTCAAGCATGACATTTGAATAAGGGCTTTTTAAGATAAAATATTGAAAAGATTGATCATTTGATGACGCCAAAGAACTAGAAACATAACCTTTAAATACAATTGCTATCATAATGGATTTCAGTAATTAACTATAGTATATAGCTGCACTTTAGGAGTAATGTTTTTAAAAACTTGCTGCAAACAATACAGAGAGATGTCCCCTTGTCACATGGGAGGGGCAGAGGATTTATTACTCGGCCTCAGGGTTAGGTGGGGCACACACTTGTTCCATTTCTAATGTGAACCCAAAGGAGAAGTGTCTCAACATGCACAATCTGAGGCCTAAAGAGAGGACAGAATGAGGACATGATAAAGCATTACAACTCGTGAGGAAAATAAACAGGGTAGATTGCAATGATCAATTCATGAGGTAAAGCACAGTAACCAAGGGATATGGAAGAAAGTTGGGGCAGGGGATTTAAAAGGATTGCAAGAAGTTCTTTTCCACAGAGTGGGTGGTAAATGAATGGAATTGTTTACCCAGGAAGGTGGTTGAAGCCAGGTCAGTGACCGGGTTAAAGCATGGATAGAACACACACATAGGGACAGTGAGGGTGTGCAGGAAGGGGAGCATAGACAGTATGGAGAGGGGGTGCCATACCACTAGGATAATCACCTCAGTAAATCCAGTCTGGCATTAGGTCAGACATGGAGTCACACAGGTAATGGGCAGATAGTAGGGACTGCTGGGTCGTTATCTGCTTACCTGTATCTGGTAGCAGTCGCATCTGGACAGACAGACACAGATAATGGATACCTTATCCAGATAATCCCAGTTAATGTATCAGAATAATGACTCAGATATCTCTTATTGCCTGATCCTGACAAAAATAATCAGTGCCTAAAATGGCCATTAGTCTGGCTATTCTGACACTAACATGGATTCACCAAGCATCTCTAATGCACGTACAACAGTTTAGCAGCTTGCTTGAGTGACCAAAGAGAGCTGGCCCAGCTTTACAGGTTGGTTTCTTAAACTAAACAAAAACATAACCGGCTGTTCTTTTTAAGCAAAGGGTTAATATAGCTCCAGGAGATGAGTGACATTTTGGTTTGGGCCGACAGTGGCTGCATGGCTCCAGGACTGAACACTAGACATTGTGGCTGGTGATCCTGTTGGAACACAGAGTATTGTTTGGGAAACTTGAGTTTGGAGATAGTGGTTTAAGTCCTCTGACATGCTGCTGCCACTCCCCAGAACATACACATAAAAAGTAAGGTTTATCTCCAAGTGTGCTTGACTGAATGTGGGTAGATGCTCTTGATAAATACAAGGCCTCACACCATGGTTCTCGTAAATTCATGTTGCATTACAAAGGTTAGTACTACGTTGCTGCAGCAGTTCTACACTTCAACATATAATTTTATATACATGATGCACTTCAGCATGTAATTTCAGCAAGATGATATTTCAGCTATTACACTTCACTAGAAATCTTTTCCTTAATTTTAAATTTTCCTTTCCAGGGTTAATGACACATCTTAGTAGTCTATTCAAAAGTCAGTATAAAAAGCAGTTGACTGTCCCCAGCTCACCACATAGTGATATTTGTTCATGACCTCATATTGGTCTCCAAGAAACAGACTTTAATATCACAAATAGCAGTTGTGATGTCAGTTGGGGATAGTCAGTACAGACTGCCAACTGTAATGGTGGAAGCGAGAACAGGAGGCTTCTAGCATGCATGCATGGGATAGACGAAGTGGAATAGTAGTTAGTAGCCAGGGAAGAGGGAGGGTCGCCGGAGACCAGTTAGCATCTGCGGAGACAGACTAGCAGGGATCATCTGGGCAGACTTAGTGAGTCAAGCAGTTCTTTTCTGCCAACAAATTCTATGTTTAGATGCTTTTTGAAAAACTCAGTGTAATGAGTATTGCATTATCTGAAACATCTAGTAAACCAATACAGGAAAAATTAAAAACAAACGTAGAAAACATCAAAGTTAAACATAATTATATTGTAATTCTAATAGTTATAAGCTTTTTATTTTAGTAGAAGACCACTGTTTCAGTACCAACAACTATAACCTCTGCTTACTATATGGTACCTGTTATTCTGTAAATGATGTACCTGGATGAATAATATCAGTAACTGATCTTGAATCAGTGAATCATGTTTCCCATTGTTACCTGTGTGCTACTCCAAAGCATTTTGTGGTACACATATGTGAGCTTCCCTTTTTCGTTTTAGGTAAATATCAGATTCAGTTGTGCAACATAGTTCAGCACCACTCTCTTTTTGGGTTTGATGGCTAGGTTACCTTGAATAGGTAGGCTACATTAAATAGGTAGGTTACCTTAAATGGGTAGGTTACATTAAAAGGACAGGTTACAGAAAGTAGCTATACAACATCAATTGGGTAGGGTAGGTTACATTAAACAGGTATAGTACATTAATTGGGTGGGTTACATTAAATGGGTATAGTACATTAAATGGGTAGGTTACCTTGAACAGGTTGGTTACATCAAGTGGGTAGGTTACAGTAAATGGGCATGGTACATTAAATGGGTAGGTATCAATAAACAGGTAGGTTATGTTAAGTGGGCACATTACATTAGATGGGTACATTAAATTAAATGGCTATGTTACATTAAACAGGTATGTTACCATAAACAAGCAAGTTGCAGTAAGTGGGTACATTAAGCAAATATATAATACAAAACAAGCAGGTTACATTAAATGGTAGCTTAAACATGTACAGTACAGTAAATGGGTACATTACATAAAATGGGTCTGTCACTGTACATTAAACGGGTGGGTAGGTTACATTAAACGTGTGACTTTCAGTAAATGAGTACAGTACATGGAATACAGTTGGTACTTTGCATTAGATAAGTATGTTATATTAAACAGGTAACATAGAAACATAGAATTTGATGGCAGATAAGGACCACTTGGCCCACCTAGTCTGCCCATTTTCCTACCTACTGTTACACCACAGACCCTACCTGAGCTCCAGCTTTACCCCTCCCCCCGTTTTCTTACCAGTAAGGTTTCCTTATGACTATCCCATGCATTCTTGAATCCCATTACAATTTCAGCCCCCCCCCCTCTGCTGAGAAACTATTTCAGGCATCCACCACTCTTTCTGTGAAGAAGTACTTCCTCACATCTTCCCTGAATCTATCCCCTCCAGCTTCATAGCATGTCTCCTTGTTCTTGAGCTTTTTTTCCTGAAAAATGCTTCCCTAAATAAGTAGGCTACCTCATCCAGGTACCTTGCATTACATTAAATGTGTGCATTACATTAAGTAAGTAGGTTACATCATCCAGGTACCCTTCATTACATGAAATGTGTGCATTACATTAAGTAAGTAGGTTACATCATCCGGGTATGCTGCATTAAATGGGTACATAGCATTAAATGAGTATGGTACATTAAATGAATTGGTTACGTTAAACAGGTATGTTGCATTAAACAGGTAGGTTACATTAAGTGGGTAGGTTTCATGAAAAGACTGTGTTATATTAAATGGGTATGTACTTTAAATGAGTATGTTACATTTAACAGATAGATTGCATTAACTGGGTATGGTACATTAAATAAGTAGCTTTCATTATACCAGTAGGTTACATGAAATGGGTATGTTACATTAAATGGGTACGCTACATTAACTGAGTACATTCCATTAAACGGGTATATGTTGCATTAAATGGGTCTGGTACAATAAATAGATAGCTTACATTAAGTGGGTAGGTTACATTAAATGAGTACATTACACTGAATGGGTATATTGCATTAAATGGGTACGCTACCAAAGGTTTGTGCTTATCTCTCAGTGTACAAAGTGCACTAATATCAGCACTCAACTCTGTATGTCTTTTTATGTTTGCCATGCACACACGCAGTGAACATTTTGTTATGAGAGTGGGTATTGAGAGCTGTGACACTGTCAGTCCAATGCAGAACAGTCTGCAAGGGGCTCATCAGTATCACATCAATCATCAGCTAGGCTGATCATGACACTATTCTGGCTTGCTGGGTGGAAACTTTATGTAGTTCAAAGGCGAGTCAGACCAATCATAAGGCGTCTTTCCTTTGATCTGTCGCAGCTGCCAACAAGCACAGCTGATCTGCCATAATCAGCCTACTGCGATCCTTCTCCCCTAACATCATCCCCAGTGCTGGCTACAACCCCGCTGATTTGTTCAAACCTAACCTCTCCACCCTGCCTGCTTTCATTGTGCTACACTGGGGAGCCCACCCTCAGCGCTGCCAGACATAATGTGACACTCCCTCAATCTCTTCCACCCCTTCTGTGTTAGAATTCCAGCATGGGTGTGACCAATCCCCTGTGCTGGCTGCTACTCTCCACCCTGCCTCCTTTTGATTGTGTGACACTGGGGAGCCTGCCCCTGGTGCCGCCAAACACAACACAGACATTGGGGTGCCCAATCCCTTGTGTGAGTACCTGAAATATAGAAAAATGTCCCTCATGGATTTTTTTTAATGAAAAATACAATTTGTAAAAATCAGTGTCTGTTGCTGCCACTGCCATTACTGTCCCCCATCTGACTCTCCCCTCAGCACCCACCCCCCCAAGCTCTTACTTACCTACTGGGGTCCAACACTATAATGCTCTCTGCACCAAAGACATGTCTTTACTCTTCAATGCTGGACTGCAAACTGAGGAAATTAGGTGTGCTGTTCAATGTATTTCAATGGCTTTTGAACTTATCATAACTTGTCCATTTCTGAATATTTTGTCCCAAATTTTCAAAATACCTTTTGGGGACCCCACCTTATGAACAGTGACACTGAAATTAGGTAAATCTGTCCTGAAAGATAATTTTGTGGTAACTGCACAAAATCACCTTGTGGGCAGGATTTGAAAAGTTTCTCCACCCTTGCTCATGAGGTGGGGTCATAATAAGGCTATGTTAAAAGTCTGGGGTACTAATATTAAAAAACAACAAAGTTATGGGCCTACATTGAAATTTATGTATGCAGGCTCATAACTTTGGTAATTTTCAGTATTTTGAGCCCACATTTTCAGCATAGCCATTTCTTCACATCACTTCATTAATGTGACAGCCGTCATTTTTTAAATTCTGGCCAAAATGTTTTTTCACACTTGTGTTGCGAAATCACCTTTTAGACATGATTTGAACATTTTCTCTGCCTTTGTTTATGAGGTGGAGGTCATAAGAAGACTATGTGGGGTCATAAGAAGGTTATGTTTAAAATCTGGGGTACAAATATGAGAAACAAAGTTATGAGCCTAAGTTTAATTTTTTTAATGCACACTTATAACTTTAGTAATTTTCAATATTATGACCCCAGCTTTTCAACATAGCCATTTTTTCACACACCTCATGAATGTGATATCTGTCATTTTTCAAATCCTGGCCAAACTGTGCTTTTATACTTGTGGTGTGAAATCACTTTTTGGGCATGACTTGAAAATGTTCTCCACTGTTGTTCATGAGGTGGGGTCATAAGAAGGCTATGTTGAAAATCTGGGGTAGAAATATCAGAAAAACAATAATACTATGAGTGTATGTTGACATTTTTCAGTGCACGCTTGTAACTGTGGTAATTTTCAGTATTTTAGCCCCAGGTTTTTAACATAATTATTTTTTCACACCAACGCATGAATGTGACAGCTGTCATATTTCAATTCCTGGCAAAATGTGTTTTCACACTTGTGGCATGAAATAATCTTTCAGCATGATTTGGAAATTTTTCTACCCTTGTTCATGAGGTGGGGTCATACGTAAGGCAATGTTGAAAATTTTGGGTAAAATATATAAAAAACAACGTTATGAGTGTCGTTGACATTTTTCAATGCAGCTTGTAACTATGGGCATTTTCAATATTTTGACCCCAACATTTCAACATAGTCACTTTTTCACACCACCTGATGAATGTAACAGCTGTCATATTGCAAATCCTGGCCAAAATGTGTTTTCGCACTTGCGGCACGAAATCACCTTTCTGCACAATTTGGAAATTGTTTCTACCCTTGTTCGTGAGCTGGGGTCATAAGAAGGCTGTGTGGGGTCATAAGAAGGCCATGTTGAAAATTTGGGTTAAAAATATTGCAAATAAAAGTTATGAGTGTACGTTGACATTTTTCAACGCACATTCGTAACTGTGGTAATTTTCAGAATTTTGAACCCAGATTTTTAACATAGTCATTTTTTTCACACCTTATAAATGTGACAGTTGTCATTTTTCAGACTCTACCCAAAATGTGTTTTCACACTTGTGGTGCAAAATGATATTTTAGCCATTGTTTTATAAATGACACTTGTCATGCTCAGCAGAAGGGGTTATAAAAAGATTATTTTGAAAATTTGGGGTAAAAATGTAAAAAAAAAACCTAACTTGTGAGGAAATGTTGAATTGTTCCAACATTGACTGATAACTTTAAATATATCACTAATGTCATCCCACCTCAACATTGCAGGTATAATTTTTCAAATCTCCACTGAATTTTGTTTTCACAGTCACACAGCAAAATCACCTTTCAGATGGGATTTTGCAAATTCCACCTATCTTGATCGTAACGTCATGTCATAAAAAGACTGTTGGAAATTTGGGATCAAAATATGGGAGCCCACTTAAAATTAAACATTGCCTCTCAGCTGCCCTATCCTGGGTACTTACAATCAAACAATGTGTAAGCGCAGGACACCACTGAAAATAAGACCTTGCATTTCATCTTCTCTATCCTGGGTAAATATATAGTAAAAATGTGTACAAGCAAGACCCGGTACAACAGCAGTACCAGTGGTGAACATTCAGCATTGACAAATGACTGGCTTAGTATTTGGCAGCTGAAATCTAACCAGATGTGTATGCCTGTAAATGTGTTGGCCAGTCAAAAAGATCCTATGGCATTTCATTCTCAGGACATTATCTGATGTTTATGTGCTTTATCCCACAGAATGTGTGCCAGCATTAAACCTGAAAACATTTCAAATTAGTAACTTAAAAAAGCTTATATGGTATCTAAATTAATCAAAACCATAATAAATTGACACATTTCAACATTTAACACTAGTTTTTGAGAAAATGGAAGCCAGTTATTAGTTTCGTGAAAAAAGTGGAAAGTATGGGTGTTTTTGCCTTTAAAGTGATTTGTCAGAGTCCTAAAATTAACATATCTATCTATCTGTCTCTCTATCTGTCTATCTATCTACCTATCCCCCCCCCTTGCTCTCTGTCTCTCTCTCTCTCTCTCTCTCTGTGAGTGTGTGTGTGTGTGTGTTGGCGCCAACAGGACTCGGATCTTCTAAGGTTCCCAAAATCTGGATTTCAGAACGTTCCATTTGTTATTAAAAGAACATTTGCATGTAATCAGGTTCTTTGCCCTTAGATGTTTTCTGTTGTTGCTGTGTTTCCTGCCCTGATGTCATCCTCTTCTGCTTGTTACATCAGAATAATTTCTGTGACAACTGGTTGTGATTTAATTTGCAGAGGATTATGACTTCATGGTAGGACTATGTACCTTAAATAGATGAAATTTAAGAGAAGAGGACTCTGCTTTAGTTAAAATCTCTTCAGTGAACACAAAGGAAGGTCCTAAAATTCAGTTTAGGTAATTTTCTGTAATGATATTCTGACTGAGGGCAAACCGTGAACATTTCAGATCCTTACTCCTAAAGATCACTGAGCTATAAGCAGGGCAACAATTAACTTTAAATGTCATCTACCCATCAGACTCCCAACTCATTTAGGTGAAACATTACTACACAGAACTTTAGGCACTATGCACAGTGGTAGGCCAATGCGCATACAGTACATACAGATGAGCATTATAATAGTTACTACTAGTAATGCCAATGTTACAGGCAATAATAAGGTTACTTCTGTTTGAAGTGCTGTTGAAACAAATGTACTGGTAGTGCTTCAGTTGGGGTGGGGTATACAGAATCTCAAAACTTCAAAGTGCACATGCAAACAACAATTTGAAATACATATGACACCCAGGACATACTCCTTCATTTCCCTTTTGTCAGCTTGTGCACTGAGGATGGCCTTCTCAAGGTGAGATGAAGTTGGTTGGTTCATGACAGAAAGCTTAGCTGTGGAATGTGAGCCCTACAACAAAAGAAAACAGATTCCTGATTTGAGGACTTGCACATCCAGCAGCAGCAGTCCAAGCGCTCCAGTGCCAAGTGCTAAGTGATGAAACACACAGGGGACTGAGGGCTAGTTTGTCTGCTGCTTCACTCTGCACTCACTGCTCATAATACAAATGACTCATCCCAAGGGAGCAGTTGAAGCTAATTACCCTTTGCTACAGCTTGATGTGGCCCCTCTGTCCTTCATGTATTTTGAATCCCAAGCCCCAGTTTTAACCTCCATAACAATGAGGCTTCCTGAATACCAGTACTCCCTCCCCATCCCCCTACTGGTGCTGAAGGAGCAGGTTAGCTCAGATGGACCCTTAGAATGTCATAGTGAACAGTGGAATATAAATAGAAACACACATACACACACACACACACACACACACTGCAACATTTGAAATTTCTTTCATAGCTGACATATGTCTCATAGAAAGACGTTTTCTCTTGAGGATTTGACACCCCTGTTCTGTTTGGGGAAAGCAACTGCAAAGATGTAGTACAAAATGTCTCATTATATATTTATGATAGATATATATGTCTCAGTACTACTATTGCTACTACTTGTAATACATGTTTTATATATCCATTGAATATATTTTGAATATTGAAGATATGCTTTTTGTTTCTTTGGCATATATTTTTAAAATATAGCCAGTATATATTTTGTAAATATATACATTGTAAAAACACCTTAAAATACCCAAACAAAAAGAAGATGAACTGTGATACAAAACACTTTACAAAAACAAAACATGAACCAGACTCAACACATTTAGTTCAGATCTTTATTTTCCACTGTAAATAAACTGCCCTCTAACATTTCATTGCAATAACCAATATTTCATGGAAATATATTTCTTTCCCAGTGATAAGTTCTGAATTCTGAAACCACAGAAAACACACATTCATTTAAATTCACAATGTAATGTATCTTTACCTATACATTTGTACAGTTTACGCATTTATATGTTCCTACTTATAGGATTTGCCTCTCAATTTCATATTTAGTAAAGGGTCAAATTGATATTTCTACTAGCCCTTTTGTTTCGCTTTTAGGTTGAGGTTAATTCCTGCAGGTACTTGGTTTATATATTCTGTACATACCCTTTCAGTCTGTAAACTAATATCAATTCAAATGATTTTAATAATAGTACTTTGGTTTTAAAATATGCAAATTAATTATGCAAATGTATACACAGTACCAAAGTAAGAATATATTAAAATATATATAACATATATAGAACATATACTCTATATACAGTATAGTTTATACCTACATATGTGTCTTGCATATAAATTATATATATATATAACCAAAATAAAATATATAGAAATAATGACTTCAATATATAGTTGCAGAATGTGTGTGAAATACATAGAACCCATACTGATCAAATATGAAAATATATTAATTCATTATATTAAACATATTATTATCATGTATAGGTATTATCAATATGTAATGAGGATACATAACACATACTATATATTCCAGATATTTTCTAGAAGTATGTAAGGCCAAACATATGTTTATTTGTTTGTTTATTTATTTATTTTATTTAAGCTTTGGTAACTGGGAAGGCACACTGAGCCAGGGCTCATTTCAGGCGTGACCAGGGATGCGGGTTACAATACAAACAAAGGGAGAGAACAGACACAGCAATTATAACAAAGTCAAGTGCAATGGTGTAAGAATAGGGTCAATATCATACATCTAGTAACTAATCATCAATAACAAGCAGGGTATGCAGGTCAACAAATCAAATAATGTGTCAGAAGGAGGAGACTAGGAGTTCCATATTAAATATATCTTAACCATATATTAATTATATTTCTTAATATAAATATTTAATACATTGAAAATATATATTATATTAACATACACTTATTGTAGAAATACAAAGTAAAATTGAACATGAAAACTCATTAAAAAAGTAAACATATAAGAAACTTAAATGTGTCAATATTATTACAAAAAATATGTATATTTAAAATATATTTGCCAAGTATAAGCAAGCTGTCAATGAATTCTGCAAATATCTGGAATGTATTCAGAAAAATGTGCATATATCTGAAATAAGTCTGAGATATAGTCAAATATTTCACTTTTAACAAAATACAGTTCTTTTCCACATGTGCAATATGACTAATATGCAAAGCCCCTTTTTATTGTATCTTTTTAATGAGTTTTAATGCTGGTGAATGATGAAGGACTGACAACACTGGGGACCGAATCCCTCTGTTTAGCCACAGGGTAAGGCACAGTGTGGGACAGGTTCAGTGCAGGCTTCCCCACACTGTGATATTGTATTTAATGCTGGAGAACAGTGAGGGACTGACAAAACTCTAGACTGATGCCATCTGTTCATCCACAGGTCAGATACCTGGGTAGGTACAGTGTATGCTTTCCAACACTGTGACAGCTTCAGTGCTGGTGAAAGGTGACACTGGTAGCACTGGAGATTGACACCTACTGTTTATCTATAGGGTCAGGTTCAATGTGGGGCATATACAGTGCTAACGTCTACCCACTGCAAAGTATTAAGTGTTTGTGAAAGGTGAGGGTCTAACAGCATTAGAGGTTGAAGTCCATTGATTATCTACAGGGTCAGGTACAGCGTAGGGCATGTACAGTCCTTATTTCCTCACACTGTGATATACTTAGTGCAGGCAAAAGATGAGAGACTTATTGCCCCTGTTTATCCTTAGGGTCAGATATAGTGGGGCAGGTATAGTGCTGTCTTTCATGCACTCTGATGTACTTAGTGCTACTGAAAGGAAAGGGTCTGACAGCATGAGAGAACAAAGCCCTCTGTTTAGCTACAAGGTCTGTTATAGTGTGGGACAGGTACAGAGCTGGCTTTCTCAAACTTTGATGCATTTAGTGCTGGGGAAAGGTGACAGACTGGAGCACTGGAGGCTGAAACCCTCTGTTTATCAACAGTCTAGGCTTTAAAATGGGGGGAGTTGCTGTTGTCACACAAAGCAGGAAAGGGACCTTGGGGTTATAATAACTAATGACCTCAAAGGCACAGGGCAGAGTGACAAGGCAGTGGGCAGGGCCAGTGGGGTGCTGGGGTGTATAGGGAGAGGAATCACCAGCAGTGGGAGGGAAGTGATGTTACCACTGTATAGATAATCAGTGAGACCGCACTTTGAATATTGTGTCCAGTTCTGGAGGTCACGTCTCAGAAAGGACATAGACGGAGTAGAGGCAGTCCAGAGGAGGGCAACTAAAACTGTGCAGGGGTTGCATGAGAAACCATATGAGTAGAGTCTGAGGGATCTCAACATGTATATCCTGGATGAGAAGAGTGGGGGTACATTATAGAGGCCTACAAGCACCTCACAGGGGTGAGCAGGGTACAGGTGGGAAGCCTGTTTCAAAGGAGAAAATGCAACAGAACAGGAAGGCATGCAGCGAAGCTAGAGGAAGGAAGGTTAGGAGGAACATGAAGAAATACTACTTCACTGAAAGAGTGGTGGAAACCTGGAATAGCTTGCCAGCAGAGGCACTAGGGACGAAACAGTGAGTGGGGGGTTTCAAACATTCATGGAATAGGCATAGGGGAATACTGGTAAATAAGCAGGAGTGGGGAGGTCCCTGGAGACCAGTTAGAGTCTGAAGAGATAGAAAAGGCAAGGAATGCGTGGACAGACTGGGTGAACCATGTGCCCTTTTCTGCTGACAAATTCTGTGTTTCTATATTTCTCCCATACTGCCTCTCAAATACGTCTCAAGCCTAACATAGAAGGACCAGATTTAGTGGGTGAGTGATGCATTCAGGCTCCAGCATCATGCAGTCCTTGCTTTTCTAAAAATTATTGTCATCACAAGTGCCAATCAATGCCAATTATGTTGGTGTTTTTTGTAACTTGAGCCTTGTCCACTAAGAACTTGACTGATACTCACCACAACGTGTCTCACATATGGCACTGAACAGTCATCCGATGATAACAGCTGATGGCCCTGTGGACTTCGTCTAAATTTGAGCCTATGGCAAAGAAGTGAAAGACTTCTTAGTCCACTGCCAATCCACTGTGCCAGCATCCCCCCCCCCCGCCATCCCTCATATGAACAAGCTGCATACTGCATCTGCTCCTGCAGCACTGTTTGAATCTGATCCCAATGTTTTCTCTGGCTCTGAAGCCCTAAACTGTTACGTGGAAAAGGCTGAAGCAGTTCGGTTGGCTGAGGGCCATGCTCTGACCTCATCGTGTGTAATGTTAGCTCTCTTCGTAGGTACTGGGTATCACAGCAGACATACATCAAACACAGAAGGCTCTCAGGGATCTCATGCAATAATTAAGTAAATGAATGAAAAACACTTCCATTACTACAGTAAAGCTTTGTTAATTTCACAGTGTAGATACCATGATAATTCAGGCATGAAAACTCCAAGGCTGCAGCGTAACATGCTCCCACCCAAAAAAGTGCCCACTGTTTGCAAAGGGACAGCAGGTCACAGTGCTAAAAGTGTACTGACTAGACGTTCACTGCATATGATGTCAGTATCTTCTCTTAAAACACACTGGTGTAAGCAAGGCAAGACAGCCATCCTAATATGGGCTTCATCTCAAGACCTACCTCTTCAGGCAGTTTAAAGGGCTTTCCAGGTCTGGAGCACATTTCCATTAGGTTCTCAGTTTTATCCCACTCTCACTTTGTCATAACAGATTCTTCATTTTAAAAGCTCACACTTATGGCATTCACCTTGGATAAGCTCAGGGTAAAAGCTGTGGACAACTAGTGTGGGACAATGGTAAGAGCACAGAACTGAAAGGCAGAAGATCCACATTCTGATCCCACCACAGCCACTGATATTAGAGTGTCACCTTGAGGATGTTGCTCCACCTTCTAGTATTTCAGTCCCTCCCATCTGGTAATTGAGCAGACACAGAGCAGTGCCCTGTGAAAAGAGAGGTATCTTTTGCTTGCTCTCCAGAGGTATTTTTTTTTTTTTGTAATACTCTTTCTGAGATGTGCTACACAAAACTGCAGCGTATTACAAACGTCTCTTGTAATTTCAGTCAATCAGTGCCGGAAACTGCAGAACTTCCTATACCATCTGCAGCTGGTATCTCGTGCAGATGCTTGAAGTAGAAGATTCCACTTTAGCAGTGGGGGCACAACACATTATATTCACATAAAAAACTTTAAAATGTAATATTGATCATGCCTGGAAACTCAAGTTATTTATAATATGTTTATGGGCTGCATCTGAGATGTCTCTTACAGAGTAACAGAATCGACTTAGGCTGACAGGACTGGTGAGTGTTGCTTTATGATGCTCTAGCCCAAACAGCACAGGATTGCACCTTTAGGCAGCAAGAAATATCTCACAGACACCCCATATACATACAAAATTGTGTTGTGTTATGTGTTGAATGTACATGTGTGATATTAATTTTTGTATGCCCCGCAAGTCTAAAACCTGTCTCATGCCTTCAAGCATGAACTCTCCAGGATGCATTTAAATGGAATGCTTGAAACACTCATTGAGTATTACTAAAACTTTCGCTTATACAGGGGATGGACTCCTTGACCTGTCCCCCGTCCCTGGCTTTCTCAGATCTGGCATCCATCAGAAATTCATTTGAGTTGGAAGGAACTCCTGCAGTGCTACCGATTTAAAACTCTGAGCTCCCACCCTGCCCCTTCATTGATTATCCTGCAATACTGCGCTGCTACACATGACCTTGGTCTGCTTTTCCCTCTTTAATTTTATTTTAATTCTTCAGGGTCAAAGGACTTCTCGGCAGGTCTTTGCAGGGTCTTATCTCAGCTGTGCATACTTGCTGTATTACTTGGAATAGTTGGCTTTTTCTGGGACTGCAGCAGCTCCACCGTCTTCTCCTTCATAAACATTCTGATTAGGGATGGGAGACTGAAGTGTCTGAGATTCTGACAATTCTTGATAAGTTCTGATAGTTACCTGAACCTTATCTATGCCTAGTTCTTTTTTAAAGTATAAAAAATTATTTAGACTTTATTTACACCTGTAAACTGTTGTTAGTGAAGGGAAACTGCTAATTAAAGTACCAATGGTAATGAGAGGTATTATGCTGCCTTTAGCAAAAGCAGAACCCCATTGGAATGGCTAGCCACTGTAAATAAATTACTTGGAAACACTTTGGGATGCAGTGTATGAATAGTATTACATGCATGTAAATTCTGTATTTTTCTGACCAGGCACTACCAGTAGTTATTCCAAGTACCACTGGAAATGGTACGTGCAGAAGGCCATTTCACTCTACAAATGGCACCATAGCCAGGTCATACACGCTAAAATGCACAATCTTTTCACCTACTAAAACCCATAAGACTTCGCATCTTCGGCTTCAAGAAAGAGGTAAAATCTGGTAAAAATTAGAAAAAAAAAGGCCATAAGTAATCTGGGAATCAAGGGTTATATCTTTTTGAAAAAATGCTTCCAGATTTCGGGCTGTTCCTTTTCACCATAAGGTGAATCCCACAAGAATGGGCATTTCTGTTGCTTAAACTGCCGAGACCAGAATCATTTGAATTTTTCTTTTTATTGTTGCTGTCCCTGAAAGGAGTGAAGTAATTTACATGATGATAGGATGGTTTCTGTAAATACGCATGCAGTCAACAGCCTCCAACTCAGCACAAAGTTTCATGGGTATGCAAATCCATGTGGGGGTGGCGGCTTTAACCTGACTAGGAAATAACTGAACTTTTTTCTCAGTAAATCCCCAAAAATAAGAGTGCTGGAGTGGGAGGCCAGCTGCAGGTGCCTGATCAGGCTGAGGGCAGTACACTGCTTAAGACAACATAGGGTGCACCTCTGTTTTCCTTCCTTCAGCTTCCACAAAAGATGAGATCTAGCCAGGTAAACCAGTCCCTAACCACAGCTACCGTATGACAGTCCAGTGTCAGAATAAACTCCCCATTACCAAAAACTCCTTCCTACCACAAGGTGAATCCCATAATGCAGGCAGCCACTGTTGTTTCTCCTGCCTGAGAGGAGATACCTTTGAACTCCCTTTTTATTGCCATAGTGGAAAGAGTCGAAGTAATTGAAATGCTGATAAGAAAGAAGAATATTAGGATACTTACATGGTACAGGATGGAATATGCATTCCAGTTAGTGTATTTTTTGTAAACACACACATACAGTCAAAATCTGTAGACCATCAAGATGCTGGGATGCATAGGGAGGGGGGATAAGCAGCAGAAGCTGGGAACTGATCCTCGCATTGTACAGGTTACTGAGGGGACCATATCTGGAATGCTGTGCAGGTACTGGAGTCCATACCTAATGAAGGATGGCTCAAGGCAGAAACAGTACAGCTCAGGGTAATCAAGATGGTGCATGGACTAAGGAGCAAGACATATAAGGGTGACTGCAGGACTTGAGCATGTGCACTTTGTAAAAGGAGGAAAGAGGTAACATGATTGAAACATACAAGTACCTGCATAGGATAAATAAGGTGGCTGCCAAAGTGCTTTTCTCCTTGGAGCAAAAATATAGGAACAAGGGAAACTCAGTGAAGCATGTGGTGGGGGGTTCAAGGGATATCTGCAAACACCTTTTCACTGAAAGAGTGGTGGACAGCCAGCCTAGTGGTGCTGAGGACTGAGGTGCTGGTTGCCTTACTTTGTGCTACGCCCCGGCGACTCAGGTTCAGGAACAAGCACGGACCGCCGGGGTTTGGCAGGGGAGGAGAAGGATCAAGCATCCTTGGGACTGCTCTCCTTCTCTGGGGAGGGGGGCCACCAGCAGTTGGTGTCGACTGCCCCCTAGCAGTAGCTGGGGGACAGCACACTGATGCTTTAAAAGGAGAGGAGAGGAGGCAGACGCTTGGAGGAGTGCATGTGGACGTGTGCGTGCTCTCTCCATAGGGCGTCATTACACGCCGCTTCTCTTAAGGGGGAGAAAAAGAGAAAAAAGGAGTCCTGGGTGTGGCAAGATGAGAGCTGATCCCCACAGACCCCACTCCCACAAATAGCGGTTACCTCCACACTGGATTTATTTTGGCGGATTGAGGGATCCTTGCCTCCCCACAACAGGGGGCAAGCCATGGAGGACAGCAGAAGGTAGGCCACGAGTGAGGGATGGAGCTGGGGAATTGGGCATGAAGGAGTGCCACCCGGAGCAAGGAGAAAGAAATTAACTGCAAAAAAGAAAGAGTGGTGGACAAGCGGAACAAGCTGCTGGAGGAAGCAGTGCATGCCCAATCAGTGAGCAGCTTCAAACAGGGAGGGGTAGGCATATGGGAGAATTTTGAAAGGGTGGCAGAAACAAAGGGAGGTGATCACTAAGGCCAATTCAGAGCAGTTAGGCAGGTGGGAAGACTGGCTGGGTCTATAGGCCTTTTTCTGTTATCATTTTCTATGTATCTATGCCTCGGTTCCAGCACACATTATTATGCGTATGCAAATCCATATGTGTGTGTGTGGGGGGGGGGGGTAAACTGACTAGGGAATAATTGAACCTGGACTACATTCAGTTTGACATGTCACTACTTGGATCTCACCACAGCTGACTCACACAATGAGCACAATTATCTTTAAAATCTGCACAAAAGAGTTTGCATGATGACAATAGGCAGAAGGTGTCACTTGCCACCGACAAGCAACTTAAGAGTTGTATAAAATACCCTAGTGTCATATAACTAATTAGCACCCCATAAGTAACACAACTTTGAAAATCACTACTTTCTTCAACCCCCCCAACCCCAAACCACTCCATACTTTTTCTTGGTCTTTTAACTAGATCAGACCTTTTTCTGGTCTGATCTGCTGGGAAGTACAGGTACAAAATCAATATTTAAAAAAAATTCAGAACTTTAGCAAAACCTAACAAAAATATTCTGATCGTGTTTTTTTTTTTTTCGTTTTAGTTTTTTTTTACAGAATACAGAAAATGGCACAGGTTCTGGAATGTGCTGGACTGGCCAGGCCCAGTTCTCCCATTGCTTGTTATAATTAGGTCAGTTAGGGCTTAGCGTTCAAAGAATGCCACAGCCCAGCATTTGCGAACATCCACTAAGCATTACTGTTAGGCAGATCCTAAACCTGGGTAATTGCAGCTTGGCAGGCACTAGTGATGTGAAGTGTGAGTTGATAATCTTCACAAGCATGTCTGTACTGTAGAAGAAGGTTTGTGTATGAGGCATAAGATTGTGACTGTGCAACCTAAGTGTGCTGATGCTAGAAAGGAGCCCCCCACTGCATCACCAGCACCTGTTCCCCCTCCAGCTACCCAACATTGCTGGTAAGGCAAACTCTTATGAAGGCCAGAAACCATGAGTATCAGTCTCTGGGGCCCTCTCCAGTGTCCATCATCAGGGGGCTTTTACCATGGGAGGCGTCAACTATCGCAGCTTGCTTGGAGAACTAGCTGGGTGTGGAGCAGTGGTGCAGGCAGGAAGGGAAGCTGTCCAGCCAAGCAAGGAGATTGAAGATAAGTTGACTGATGGAGAGAGATTAGAAACAGTGCATACAAAAAATAAAAGGAATGCAGCCCAGCGTTGGTATGTAGTGAAATGTCTGCATCTGTGAGCCAGAAGGACAGGGGTTGTGCTCTAAAGAAACACTACTGTACTCAATGGATTTTCACTGCTGGGTCAGAGGTGAAGAAATATAGCCCTACAGACAGATGCAGCACCCAAAGAGTAACCTGTGAGCCCAGCAGGTCAGTGGGGAACAGACTGAGCCTTACTATGGATACAGAGGTTCAAGATATTTGCCACATGCAGCTGGTGCAGAGTGTGGCAGCCAGGTTGCTGGTTGATCTACCCAGGATGTGCCATATTACACCTGTGCTATGCTCTCTGCACTGGCTGCTGGTTAGGTGGAGGATCTCCTTCAAGGTCAGTTTGAGTAGGGCCTTATAAGTCAGCAATCAGGGGCCCGGTAACCTGAAAGACCTCCTGGTCCCCCACCAGCCTGTCCAGTGGCAGAGCTGGGGGGAACGGGGGGGTGGTTTCCCCTCCTGGCTGCCCTAGTGTGAGTAGTGACTCCCTGCCACCACCTTTATTCACTGTTTAGTGCCCATTGTGGAGCCCCTGATTGACTAAATGGCCCCCCTGGCTCCCAAATGCTCCAAAACCTGGCTCCGCCACTGAGCCTGTCTGCTCCCTTTGCTCCACAGACATGGGTTTATTGGAATCCACTTAAAACCATCAAGGGCTCATGCCTTTTCTTACACAGCCCCAATCCTGTGGAACTCCCTCTCACATTATATGAGACACAGTTCAACAGTGGACATTTTTAAACAGGGGCTTAAAACCTTCCTGTTGGAACAGGCTTTACAGCAAGTTAGGAATATTTGTATTGAAATAATCTGTATTTTATTGGCACACATCTGTATGTTTATATTGCATTTTTGGAAATTTTAAGAACTGTTATTGTGAAGCATGCTGAGTTACAATTGAGATATGCGCTATATGAAATAAAGACTGACTGAGTGAAGTCTTTATTACATTTGTTAAACTTGATTCTTTATATCCTTGACCTTCCCTTCTGACTCTGGATCAAATCCCATTGCACCACTCAACCTGCAGTGCCCTGCAGCACCCCACCACTATAGCTGCTTTCACTGGGAACTCTGATTGATGTGCTAGTGCTGGAGATCAGTGGCATGGAGCCTGGAGTCATCGTCCAAGATCAGTGGCTTATGCAACAGAGGGACTGGTATGAGGAGTGACAGTGAGCTGCATCTGATACTTAGAAGAACTGTTTCATCTAATCTAAGGATCTGGTTTCATCAGAGCATGGCTGTTACTTCTTGTCTGACAGCTACTTCAGAACATGCTGTGGCTGCTTCTCATTCTTACTCAGTGTTCACCTGTTACACTGGAGAATTTCTCAAGTTAAGCTTCAAACACTTGGCTGCGCTTCTCGTTGCTGTAATGGTCCAGTGCTTTTGATCAAGTTGAGGCAGGCAGACTGTTTGGCTCGTTGGGATGTCCTGTGAGAGGAATCGGGGCTTCTTGATTTAACCAAGCTGCATTTCTGCTTGGTGTCTCATCCTTACATGTCCGACTCTCCCCATAGGTTCCTGCCATACGTTATGGAACTTAACAAATATTTTGGAAAGTAAAGATTTCTGTCCTCCTTACTTTGTAGAGATTTTCAGTGGGGTTTGGAACCATAAGCTGCCTCTCCCAAATGTACCTCAGGTTTCTATCAAATGTTACAGAAGTTGCAGTCACTTTCCACCAGTAGACATGAATGGAGTACATCTTACAAAGATACAAGTAATCATGAGGGAAAAGGTTTAGAAAGCGGTGCTAATTGTGGTGACAGTAATAACTCAGGAGGGACCATCGTTGGAATTATGGGGACGCATCTAGGACCCTATAGTTAACTGACCCCATGCAGTTCATGCAAACCTACATTTACCCTTAATGGAAGGCCACTGTTTAAAATAGGCCCTCAGGGGCTCTCAAACCACAGCACTGATTGAGATTGCACTACATACTGGCTCTGATTGAGCAGGAAAAGACTTTTGTGGCAGAATCGGGGTCCTTGAGCCTGGACTGGAAACCTCATACCCACTGTCTTTAGAGAACAGGTGTAAGCAGTACTTTACTTCAGGGAGTGTTTTCCACTTTTTATGTTTGCATTTGTGCATGCAAAGTGAATATGTTGTGGCTACTGGAGGCATAGCAGCTCACCACTGACAGTCCCTCCAGGAGGAAGCTAATCGTGATGGCGTTCAGTTTGGCTGATGGGTGGAAGCTTTGTGTAGTTGAAAGAACACAGCCACCCCTATCATAGTGTGGCTGCATGCTTTTATCTACAACATGCCACCCAGCAGCCAGGTGAGTGGTGTCACGATCATCCTGCTCCTCATCCCCCCCAATCTAGTGGCTTCCCTCCATTGCTTAGTCTGTAGAAAAACAATCCCACTCTCTGACATTTAGCCTGCCCACCTCCCAGTTGATTTCCCAGTGCCCATTCTGTAAACATAGAATCCCATCTTCTGCAGTTTAGCCTGCTCACCTCCCGATCGCTTCCACTGGCGCCCCATTTCCTGGCTACACCGGAAAAGAAGACAGTCCAGTGACAACTTCTGCCCCCCCCCACAATGTCCCTACCGCAACCTCCACTCTCAACACCCACCCCCCACCTATCACTTATCTATCTGGTCCACTGGCACGTCCTGCTGCTTCCACCCACACAGCCTGCTGCTCTGGAGCCTGGTCTGGAAGTGACTGAAAGCAAGGTTCAGTTAATGTTTTTTTAATGTGTTTTGAATTTTTACTTAGAACTTTGTCATTTTTAATGTTTTTGCCCCATATTTTAACATAGCCCTTTTTACCCCACCTCGCGAACCAGGTAGGGGAAATTTCTCAACCCCAAAATGTGTTTTTGCAGTCACTCTGTGAAATCATATGATTCAGACATGAATTAAAAACTTCTACCTGTATTGATCCTAATGTGGTGTAATAAAAAGGCTCTGTTGAAAAACAGGGGTCAAAATCTCAAAAAACAGCTAAGTTATGAACAAATGTTGAAATTCTTTACCATTTACTCACAACTTTATTTTTTCTAGATTTTTACAACATATTTTACAACACAGACTTTTTTTTACCACACCTTATGAACCAGGTAGGGGAAATTTTTCAAATATCCCCTAAACTTGTTTTCACAGTTGCTCTGCCAAATCATGTTTCAGATGGGATATGAAAGTTCCACTTGTCTTGATTATATGGTGAGGTAATAAATACAAAGACAATGTTGAAAATCTGGGATCAAAAATCTCAAAAAAAAAAAAAAAATAAAACAACATTGTGAAGAAACGTTGAAGTTCTTCAACATTTACTTATAACGTTGCTACTTTTCCAAATTTTGACCCCAAAATTTCAGCATAGTCATTTATTTACCCCACCTTATGAACAAGGTAGATGTAATTGTTTAAATCCCCTGCTAAACATGTTTTTACAAACACTCCATGAAATCACTGTTTTGGACCAGATTTACAACATTTTCACCTGTGTGGATCATAAAGTGGGGTAATAAAAAGACTGTTGAAAATCTGGGGTCAAACCCACATTATTACTTTTGCTAATTTTAGCCTTTGCACTATCGATCCCACACAGCTACCCAGCAAAGTAATAGGACATGCCAGGGGATTGGCCAGGTTTGTTTATTTGGTAAAATATGTTTAAATAGTAAATCAATGCAAGTAGGCAAACATCCGACATTGACAAATGCTTGTTTGATAGCTTTTTAAACTCCCTTTTCAACCGAGTAATTTGCTCACATTTGAATACTGATTATGTACTAAATGTCCATTTGCATTTCGAACAGCTAGAGCTATTTTTAATGGGGAAGTTATTTTTTAGTTCTAAATTTTAGAACTAGTTAGTTTCATGGTGGGTGGGGGCTTCGAACTTAGAACCAGATCTGCCCTTACCCTTTGTCTAAACACAATTTATTTCTCGGGTCCATCTCTTACATGCAGCTACCCAGGTGGAAAGTAATGATTCCATGGCGCTTTTAGAAAAGTACGGGATATCGCTGGTATCTCCTGGCAATCATTCTTGCTCTCAGTGGACTAGGTTCTCAATCAGTACACGTGTGTGTGTGTGTGTGTGTGTGTGTGTCAGTATTGGTGTTCTTAGTGGCTGCTACATATCTTCAGCATTCATAATCCCTGCACTACCAGTATCAAAATCATTGCTTCATAAAGGGCTTTAAGATACAGTGAAAAAGGTACTGATAAAATCAAATTCATTTGAATGCACTTAACTGAAAAATAAGTCTTAATGATCAGTTACAGTCTTGCTGCCCACTGTTTATGCAGAGGAGCCACAGTCTGTTATCACAAAACAATTACTTTATTACTTTGATAAAACAACAGAACTGCAGCTTTCAGCAAAGCGTTCATAAATAAAATTAAAGAGCAGTTCATGCTGGTCATGAAAAAAGGCACTACTTTTTTAAAATTCAGTAAGGATGTGCCTTCTATGCAGGGCTGCCTTACCAAGTCACACTAGTGTAAGCTAAAAACTATGATAAAAAGAGTTGATTTTCTCTTACTGATTCTCTGTAGATCCAAAAAATGGGAGCTCTGACCAGCTCCTGCTGACTCTTGACCAGTCACGATAGATGCCTGAAAAGGATGTCTCTTGCAAGATTGATCTATGGGGGGGGGCAGGCCACAGCCATCTTTGACTCCCCAGAAAATAATAAAGGTAAAAATAAACTATTTTACCAGTGCTGTTTTCGTCTTAAAGGAGACCAGCTGAATAAAGGACTCTAGATTTTTTTATTTTTTATTTTAGTCTTTGGTAACCGGGTAAGATGCTCCCTTACTGAGTCGAAATAAGCAGTGCTGTTTCACAGCCAGCATGCTGCTTTAACTCAGACTCTGCTATTTCTGAGCTGCAAACAAACCAGCACAGGCAGCTGGACAGGAACTGAAATATGTGACAGTTCTTAAACTGGTTTAACTGAAGATAACAGTTTGATAACTCAACTCATGTGACCTTTCTATATTGACAGCTACAATCTCTGCAAGACATAACAGTGCCCTCTACATAGACAGCATTAAAGAGCTAGCTGCACAAAACATGGTAGTCAGAAAATGTTTCTCATTTGTCTGAATGGAGCAAGTTGTTATTTTTTATTTCTGAAACAGAAACAGAATTAGTCAGCAGAAAAGGATTGCTTTGCCCACCCAATTTGTACAGATGGTCTCTGCCTAGTGGTCCTTGCCTAGTCTGTCTCCCCAGACCCTGATTGATCTCAGATGATCCTCTCTCTCCTCCCTGCTTATTTACTAATATTCCCCTATGTCTATCCCATGCATGCTTGACGCCCTCTGCTATTCTCATCTCCTCCACTTCTGCTGGCAGTCTGTTCCAGGCATCTACAACTCTTTCAGTGACATAGTCTGAACTCCCATCTCTCTTGAACTCCCTCCCTCAGCTTCATCACATGCACTCTGGTCCTGCTGTTCTTTCTCATTTGAAAGAAACTCCTCTCCTGCACCTTGTTTATCCCTGTGAAGTGCTTGTCACTTTCTATCATGTCCCATCTCACTCTCCTCTCTTCAGGGTGTCCATGAGAGATCCTGCAGTCTCTCCTTGTAGGGATTTTGGTGAACCTGCAACATTTTAGTTGCCTTCCTCTGGGCTGCCTCAGCCTCCAGAACTGGACACAATACTACAGGTGGGAGTCTCACCAGTGAGCAATATGCTGTCAACACTACCTCCTCGTCCTGCTGGAATGACGCTCCTGTGCATCCCAGTATCACTGGCTCTACCCACAGCTGTCACACTGCCTGAGGTCATCAGATATGATAACCTTATGGTCCCTTTGCTGCTTAGTGACTGCCAGTACTGTACCTGCCCCCAACCATTCTATACGCAGCTCCTGTATTCCTATGCCTAGGTGCATAATTTTGCACTTTTTTGGCATTGAACCCCAACTGAC
Source organism: Neoceratodus forsteri (assembly GCA_016271365.2). Classification (NCBI taxonomy): domain Eukaryota; kingdom Metazoa; phylum Chordata; order Ceratodontiformes; family Ceratodontidae; genus Neoceratodus; species Neoceratodus forsteri. The sequence goes on along the minus strand of CM028129.1, from coordinate 1,114,543,566 downwards.
ATGTTCTTGACCACTCAAGTTTCCCAAGATCCCTACGTACTTTCTCCACCCCCTTCTGAGTGTCAACCCTATTACAAATGTTGGTGTCAAATACAACAAGGCATATCTTCACTTCCAGTTCTTCATCAGTGTTGCTGATGTAGACATTGAAGAGGACTAGTCCTAGTACTGAGCCCTGCAGTACCCTACTGGTCACTCTCTAATTATTAGAGTGAGTGAGGTTAAATTACAATGTCTGTCTCCTATCTGTTAGTTTCTAACAATTAACCGCTTTGGATCCCAACTCCAGTCTGCTCAGTTTCCTTATCAGTCTCCTGTGTGGCACAGTTTCAAAGGCCTTGCTAAAGTCCAGATAGACCATGTCTACTGCCCTTCTGTGATCTATTTCCCTGGTCACCCAGTTACAGAAATCAATCAGATTTTTTAGGCATGATCCTCAAATCCATGCTGCATGTGGTCTTGCAGCCCACCGGATTTAAGATGCTCTGCCAACTTTTCCTTTAACAGGGTTTCCATTAATTTCCCCACCACTGAGGTGAGACTGACCAACCTGTGTCTGCTAGCATCCCCCCCTGCTGCCGCTTTTATGTAGAGGAACACTGTCTGCTCTCCTTCAGTCCTTTAAAACCATGCCTACTTCCAGAGAGCTGTTAAATAAGGCTGGCCCATTAGTAGGGCAGCTAGCACCTCCTTGCATTCCTTTTGTACCCTTGGGTGTATCCCAACTGGTCCCTTAGCCTTGTCCACTTTCAGAACTTCAAGTTCCTTGAGGACTCTTTCCTCTCAAAATAGACTTGTGTTCAACTTCCCCTACCCTTTGCTCCTGCTGCTCCCTAGTGATTTGTCCCCCCTCCTTCCACTGAGAAGACTGAGCAGAAGTACCTGCTCAGGATGTCTGCTTTTTCTTGGACCTCTTCTGTGTAGTCCCCCCTACTGCCCTCCTTATCCTCACTATTCCTCCCCTTGCCTTCCTCTTCTCACTTACGTACTTGAAGAAAATCTTATCCCCTCTAGCAACCCCCAGCTATCCTTTCCCCTATCTGCACCTTTGCTCCCCTCATTGCCTTTCCTGCTTCCCTCTGTTTAGTTTGGTACACCTCCCTGTCTTCTTCCCTCTGTGTTTCCTTATACCTCCTGAATGCCACCTTCTTCCCTTCACTACCTTGGACACTTCCCTTTAGAACCATAATGGTCTGTTTTTTTCCTTCTGCTTTTACTCACTTCCTTCATGCAGTGGTTGTCTTACTATGCCCTCCCTTATTTTTCCCCACTGTACCTCTGCCCCTCCTTAGCAATCACCCCATGTTTTCTTTGTTCTGGTTGATCATTAGAAGGTATTCTCCCTGATAAAATTAGCTGTAATGTAAGGAGCAGTACATTACCTGGAGACTGACATATCTAGTTCTATTTTCTTCATAGCTCATTAGCACTGCCCCTCACTCATTGTGACATAATGAGTGACCAAAGAAGAGAAGAAGATGAGTGTTCCTCTTGGTCAGTAGTGATGCCACAATGAGTGAGATCACAATACTGATGAGGTAGGAGGGGAACAGAACTCAATATTTCAGCCTCCAGGTAAAGTCTTGGTCTGCATATCACGCCTAGCACTGTGAGACAGAAAATCTTCTAACTGGCAAAAGGGAAAGGAAAAAGCACTTAAAAGATATATCAACAATTCAGACTTTGAGGAATGCTCATGAATGGTTCATAAACATCCAGCAAAGTTCACCAGATGTTTTTTGTTAATGATTTGCTCAACACAAAGTTTATAAATTCACTGAACCTTTAATGGATTTAGATGATCCATTGCAAGTAAACAATTTACATAACGGCATACGCTGTTTCCCACCTTAAGTGATATAAATAATGAGAAAATCAGAAGGCTTACAACTTAGGAGAGGGAAGCATATTTTCTGCAAGGCAATTAACTAGCTGAGCAAGCAAGCAATAACACATGACAGCATGAGTGGCATTGGGCTATACATACCCAGGGGCATTATAGCCCCAGGAAGGATGGTATCGCTCATAAGCCCACCCTGGAGTTTATTATGCACTTAGAAAATGGGTATTTGTAGTATTACACTTGAGAAGGATTTTCTTCCAGCTGGACATAAGTCTCTAAGTAGTGGCTAATGGACAAATGTCTATCTGATTATATAGAAACAGGACCAGGGGTCTCTGATGTAAGTTTTCTGTATCACATTTTACATTTATACCCATGTACTGTACTCTGTATGATTACACTAATAAAGACATATAAAAAAAAAGAAAATAGGTATTTGTTGACTATATTAAAAGAAATGTAAAATAAATTTAATAAAATTAACAAAACAGTAAAAACCCTATTTGTCTGTAAGTAGTTCTTCTGCAGGACAATTGCCAGTAGAGAGTGATGCTGCTTCACTGAGCTGTTTCGCTTCAGTGGTGTAACATAGCCAGCATTATGTTTTTTCTAAAACTGGGGCAGATAATTATTTATTTATTTTTGCAATTATGGCAGTTGTGACTCGTGATGTTCAGGAGGCAGAGACGTTTAATGTGGTTGTGAGGAATGGCAGGATGAACATGGCTGAACAGCTCATGAGGATGAGAGATTGAACATTGCCAGGTGACTCAGGGAGGGATGCAAAGAAGAGAAGCGATCAACTGGCTCACTGGTTGAGATAAGAGTGGTACTTATGGAGCTGCAGTGCAAGTACTGTAATAGCGCAATGTTCACTTCATTTTGTTTTAAATATATTTGTCAGTGGGGAAATTTCTCGTGTTTGGGAGCAGGGAAGTGAGAGGTGAGCGGCAGGACTATTTATACAGAATGAAAGTGTCTCACGTGCTAGGGAAAGGTGCGCGTCCTTGATATATATAGTACAGTATACAGATGAAAACTGTTAGTTTATTTGACATGTTTTAGTTGCACAGTAATAGGACAAAATGTTAACATTAGAGGGACACTCTTAGAGTTTTGTGAATTTCAACAATTTTCCAATAATCCCAGAAATGGAAAAGAAATTAAAATATTAAAAACTAATTACTTGCTGTGCAGGCAGAGGAACAAGGATTCCTTATGTGTAAAATAATGATTTTCTTCCTTTTTGTGTACTACTGTAAGAGATGGCACAGAGGCATCCAGCTGCTTTCTGCCTCTTTTAAGCATGCCACTGCTGGGAGGGCGTTAGTCTGAGTCACAGAGTTAAGGATCGGATTGCCACTAACAGACACCACAAAGTGGTAAGAGACTCAGCAAAAGCCATGAGCCATGTCATTCCTAACCATCTTGGTTCTACAAGGATAAATCCCTTGCTTCTCTGCTTTCATTGGAAGGAAGTATTCCTTTCATTAAATCTTGAGGTTATTGAAAAATATCAAAATTCAGTCCGAAGCTTTCTATATGTAAAATATCAAGGCATCACTATACTTTTCAAGAGCATGGCCCTGTGCATCCTTTGGGTGAGAGGACTGCAAACCAAAGAATAGTATACGATTCTGACCCTCCTGAAGAATGTAATGACTTCAGTGGGCCCATGGGTGTGCACCTCAGATACGGGTATTGGCAGAGGAAGAGAGAGGAGATAAAGCTAATGGTGGTGGTGGGAACAGAAAGTAAACTAAAAAAAAGGGTGTCACCTGCACACCTTTGAGGGATTTGGGTTATGCCTAAAAGTTTATGATGTCCTGTGGTCCATATTATTCTTCTATATATTGCCTCAATACTAGAAAAAAAAAAAAACAAAATTCCTACCGCTTAAAAAAGTGGAACGGTTCACTTTTCAAAATTCATGTCTTGTTTTTTCCCAGTCAAGGTTTTTCTCCAACTGGCAGCACATTGGGTCTCTTTATGGCATGGCAGCCACCCTGCCCCATCTGCCATTAACCTCTCTGCAAGTGCTATCCCACAGCTTGCCCCCTATGACGGAGTGTCAGGGGAGGGACCCCTGACATCAAGGATCAGTATGTGGGCAGATGGTTTCATGGTGTTAGGTCAGAGTGTGCCCGCCATCATGGAGATGACGGCCTGTTTTTTCTCTTTTTCTTTCCTCTACTCTCTACCCACTAGAGCTTGCCAATAACCTTGCATTGGCATTGGAAGCTGCAGTGATATTCCTTGGTGATGAACAAACTCCTTCCCTCTACAGGGGTCACTTCAGTGCCAGACTGGCACTCTCTTCCTCCCTGAGCAGTGAAGCCCTGCCATCACCAGCACCATGTACCAGCCTGGCTTCCTGCCAATGCATCCCAAGTCTGCTTTCAAACCTGGGATGCTGGTGTGGTCTTCACATGCAAGTAAACCTCAGTCAAGATAGGTTGAATCAGTGTAAGCAATTTATAAAAAAGGATGGCAGTGAGATCCGGTACTAATGAACAGAACTGTGACTCAGGAGATCCCAGGTTCAATCAATCAATCAATCAAAGTCTTTATTTAACTCAAATCCCTCTACAACCACTGACCCACTGTGTGACCCTGAAGATGTCTCTTGACCTCTTTGTGCTTCCGCTATCCTCACCGTTGGTAAAACTGGTTAGTAGCAGGACCCCCACGGTAAATGAGATGTTGTATCCTAGTGTGCCTGTGCTTAGTATAGGATGTAAACTGCTAAAGATGATTGTTCTTAACATAATGACTTTTTAACATTTTATTTTAGTTGCTCCCCTGCCATTTGAATAATCAGCTGAACTTTAATGGCATCTGGGACTGATCAGAGCAAGTATTAAAAAACACTGTAAAGCTGCAGACAAAGCTTCTTGGTGGTTTCTGTGGACCTGGTTCATATTTGCAGTGGTGAGTGACTTTGTATGGTATGGTGGTGGAACTTCTGACCATCACCTTAAGCCCTGGGTTTATATCCAGACTCTCAAGTTTTACTGGCCTTGGGAGAGAGGAAGTGCTGGTGAGGTTGTGTGTGGTGTGGGGAAGGGGGGGTTGAGGGCTATTTCCTATTTTTTTTGGAAACTGTCATGTACCAGAGATGGATAGAAGTGACTTGACTAGCATCTCATCTGAACGATGGCACCTCCGTGAATGAAGTATGCAGTACAGTTATAATTACTTTACAGTTGCATTTCACACTGCAGTTTTCATACCAGACTATCATAAAATGCTTTACAGACTCACAGAGTAATAGGAAACTGCTGTCTACACAATACAGGGATTGTTGAAATTCATTTAGAAAAGGACCTGGGGGCAGTGGTTAGTAACAGTATTGAATAGGGCAACAGTGTGGGGCAGCAGCTAGCAAAGCAAACCACAATGATGGAATGCATTGAGAGAAACCTCCTGAGCAGATCAAGGATTCTTGCAATGCCCATGTATATATCAGTGGCCACACCTCATCTCGAGTAGAGTGCTCCACCATTCCTTGCCCATACCTGAGGAAAGATATCAACAGGATTGGGAAGGTGCAGAGCAGAGTAACCAAGGTAACTGGCAGAACTGGGACTGTTCTCCATAGAAGATGGGAGATTCAGGATGACATGATTACATGACAGCACTTAAATATCTGAGTGGGATAACACCATAAGATTAAATGCAGCTCTTTCTGATGTGCAAAGGTGAGAGAGGAAGGGTGCAAAGAGGTAGCGTTGAGGCACAACAAAACAAGCAGCTGCTTGGGTTTGCCAACAGAAAGCAGTGAAAATAAAGTAAAAGTAGAGATCAGCTTGAATTGCAAGAAGTGTTAACATAAAACAAAAACTGTTTGTCACCTTGTATTCATAGATGTTCTACCACCTATTGAATGTTGTGTGGGATGGAAGAGGAGGGGCTGTGGGAGCAGAGAAGGGGCACCAAAGTATTTCTGCTTGGTACACCATTGGGTCTAAAACCAGTCCTGGACTGTGCACTCAGTGGGCCCAGTTCACAAACAGGGATGTAGGGCTTGCATCAAATCTTGTGTCAAACCAGTTTTTTTTGTTTTTGGGCATAGCTGCACCAGACACTTTGTGACAATGTGCACCGATTCTAGTAGACCAGGCACATTTGTGACACTTTTCCCGATTCTACGACAGCTTATGCCAAATATTTGGCACAAGCCCCATAAAATGGGTACCCAAGATTGCTGCAAGTTAGACCGAAAAAGCTGGTCTAACTTGCAGTATTTGAGAACGCGGGATCGGAAATCCCCATCACCAGTCAGGGAATGCCTCAATCCCGTGCACCATATGTTCACTGCACCCAGGGCATGCTACATTCTTGAACGTTTGTGAAACAAACCCAATATCTTTGAAAGGAGGAAAATTCAAGGGTAACATAAGGAAGAACTACTTTACAAAGGAGTGGTGGGCACTTGGAACTGACTTCCAGAACAAGTAGTATCAGTCAACAGACACTGTTTCTACATTCAGACTTAAACAAGATAATTACTGTGAAGAAAAAGGGTAATACGTATATTCCACTGTGCTGCTGGGGAAAGAATTCAAAGAGCTAGTGGATTTCTTTATTTTTCTTTATTTTTCAATTTATATTTTCATGATACAAAAACAAAATAGGCTGTGCCTATGACCCAGGCTTGAGAGAAGACTCAGCAGCCAGGATTAGTTGCAGCTGAGGCTGGAAGAGCTGCTGTTTCACAAACCAAAGTTATCAAGCACTCATCCCTTGTAGACAGTGCAATAAGTGCAAATAAACAGTGCAAGGAGGCAGTATAGCACAGTGGTCTAAGGCTGTGAGCTGCAAATCTGGTGACATCTAGCAGACCAGGCCTGGGTTTGAATCCCACAGCTTCCAGTTGCATACTGTGTGACCCTGAGCAAGTCACTTAACCTCCTTGTGCTCCAGGTCGCCTCTGTAAAAAGCTTTCAGCTTAGTGTGCTATACCTGGTTAAAAAAACAACAAAAAAAATAAAGACAGCTCTTCATAATTATTTGGTGCAAAATGCCTGCAGCGCAAGCCTGGCTGGGAGAGACATAAGCACACCACTGGCACAATGACCCAGCAGTGAGCTGTGGAGTCTGTTCCTTCATGGGCTGTACATGTATACTGCACTGGCCCATGGGAAACTGACACAGTCTACAGCTGACAGGTGGAGGAAGGGCTCTGGGGGTAGATTCAGGGAAAACCCCAACTGACTACCAGAATGGTGACTGCCAGCACACATGGGCTTCACATCATTCAGCCTTCCACCCAAACAGATCCCTTGGTGTTGGGGAGGGGAGACATAGCCCTCCTTCGCAGGATCTTGCCATGAAACTGTGTGGAAATACCTCGTATGTAGAGGAAGGTTAGTGGCAGATGGAGCTTCAGTGGTTGCCTGGCAGCAACCGAGAAGGGTCCTATTATACAAGCAGTGGGAAAAGTTTTTGAAAAAAAATCATAAAAACATTTGTAACCAGGTCACTGTGGATGTTGTGGTTACTACCCCTGCTCTGTGTGCTCAAACAAGGTTGCGGGAACTGGGTCAATACATTATTGGTTGGGAGGTTTGTAGCACATATTTAAATAAGTTGAGCAGTGCCTCTGTGCAGAGAAAGGTTTTAAGTGGGCCTGGTGTCAGTATGATACAATCTCCCAGCAGATGTAGTACCTACTCACCTCCCCATGGTAACACTCCACCCGAATCCTCACAGTGGAATTAACAATTTAACCAAAACAATAATTATTAGTACTGTATTATTAATAATATGCACACAAGTAATAATGCTGAACAAACACCAGCACCACTCTACTGTTAGAAAAACAGGCGATTATTAAAGCTAAACTAACAACCCGTCCAACAGACTGGGTCGCTTATGCAATCCCTGACCACCCTCACTTCACTGCATCATCAGAGGGATGAAGAACACAGGTGATCAGCAATGAATGATTAAAAAAAGATCTACTTAAAGTGACAGTGTAGAAAAACAAACACACAGAGTGCAAAGTGTATATAAAAATGTAGGTAAAAGAAAACACTGAAATCCATGCAGCAAAATATTAGCTACGATTATCCATAACTACACACATATTCAAATGGTCAACTTTTATAAATATCAATATAAAAGCTGATTAATCTCAATCCAGTGCTAAGAGTACAAGGGGCACTCAGCTGGTGCCTGAGGTAAACCAATCTTCTCTCCTCAGCACTCTAGAATGGAAAAAGAACAAGGGAAAAGCACATTAGTATAGAACCAAAATAATACACAGACCCTGTACAATTATTGCTCCTCCTATCTTTTCATGCACAGTAGTCCATCCTATCATTAAGTCCAGGATATCTAAGTGCTCCTAGTGTGAATATGCAGTAGGATTCTCTCCAGATATGTTTCTGGCCTAGATCCCCTCCTCGAGGACCCACCACTACTTTTTTTATCCCACAAAATCTGAAAACGTGGCTCCCCCGAATGTCTCTTGGCCTTACATTGGTTGGCCAATGGATTGTCACAATCCTCATTCAAAATGCTTCTCAAATGCTCTCCAATGCGTACTTTAACAGCCCTTGTGGTCTTGCCCACATAAAAGGCTACACATCCGCACACAGCCATGTATACTAGGCTGGTTGTGCTGCAGCTGAAAAATGACCTAGCTTCAAAAATCTTAGTGTTGTTCTCACTAGTAATGTACTGCTTTTAAGAACAGCAGTGCAGAACTTACAGTTACCAAGCGTAATATGCCTTATGAGTGTGAGGGTCACCATTGTCCTGTTGTGGGTACAGGTGCCATTGCAGGTTGTAAACTATGTACTAAGTGGTCCTGTAAGTTTTTCCTCTTTAGTACACCATTCTAGGAGGTAGCCAGGTGGCATCTCTCAATATGGGATCTGTCTGCAATACATTCCAGTTTCTCTTAAGGACATTCTCAATTTCCCTGCACTGTCTGTAATGGACAGTGACAAAATGCATTCTCTTGGGCTCTCTTCTGTAGTATTGGCAGGCAGCAGGCTCTCCCTGTCTAGTCCAAAGGTGTTTGGAAAAGCCTGATCCACCACCCCTGCTGTAACCTCTCTCCCAAAACCTCCTGATCATTTCAAGACCCATTAATTAAAAAGTCCCTATCTTCACTGTAGTTTCTTCTTATCCTTAACATTTGGGCCTTGGGAATATTGTTTATAAGATAGTGCAGGTGGCAGCTAGAGGCATGCAACGGGTTTCTATCTGTTGATTTCCTAAACAAATTTGTTTCAGTAGTTCCATCATTTTTATTCATTACCAGAATATCTAAAAATGAAACAGAATGTTTGTCACTGAATAGTGAATTTCAGATTTGGATTACTATTTTCTAAGTATCCAATGAATTCGTTCAGCTCATCCCTAGTGCCATGCCATACCATAAAGATGTCGTCTATAAAACGAGGCCAAGTGTCAGTTTTATGGCAATAAGGATTGACTTGACTGTCATGGATGATTTCTCTCTCCACTTGCCCAAATAAAGGTTGGCATAGTTGGGAGCAAATGTAGCCCCTTGGCCGTACCTTTAGTCTGAAGATAGTGAGTACCCTGAAAAAGACAATAGTTTTTCCTTAAAATATGCTCTGAATGCTCCAATAAAATTGTTTATGCTGTACATCGATGGTCTCATCCAGTCCGTGCCAATATTCAAAGCCTCAAGTCCCCTGTATGGGGACATTGGTGTAGAGTGAAACAGTTTCCATTGATACCAGATACCATTCTTGTTCCAACCGGAGGTCCCCAGGATGCCCAGCATCTGCATAGTATCATGAATAAAAGTTGACCATTTGAATATGTATGTAGTTGCAGATAATCCTAGCTAAGGATTTGCTGTGTGGATTTCAGTGGGGGCGCTTTTACCTACATTTTTATATACACTTTTGCACTCTGTGTGTTTGTTTTTCTGCACTGTCACTTTAAGTAGATATTTTTTAATCACTGCTGATCACCTGTGTTCTTCATCCCTCTGATGACGCAATGAAGCGAAACTGGTCTGGGATTCTGTAAGCGACCTGGTCTGTTGGACGGTTCATTATTTTAGCTTTAATAAAAGCCTTTTTTGCTAACAGTAGAGTGGTGCGGTGTTTGTCCTGCCTTGTGAGTTATTAATACTGGGCACACTCATTATGGTGGAGTGATTTTGCTGCCTCTTACACACAAGTAACAACCACATGTGGTACAGTATGTAGCCAAGATTTAAATTAGTTGCACGGTGCCTCCACCCAGAGAAACTTTCTAAGTGGGCCTGGTGTCAGTGTGTTGCAACCCCCCAGCAGATGCAGTACCTACCCACCTCCTTTTGGTAACACACCACCCATGAACCCACACAGAGCAATAATATTTTGACCAAAACTATAATTACCAGCACTCTGTTAATAATATGCACACAAGTAATAACCACATGTGGTACAGTATGTATCCAATTAAATTAGCTGCATGGTGCCTCCACACAGAGAAACTTTCTAAGTGGGCCTGGTGCCAGTATGTTACAAACCCCCACAGATGCACTACTTCCCCATGTCACAATGGTAACATCCTGCCCAGGAACCCTCACTGTGCAATAACACTGTAACCAAAAATAGAATTATTAGCACTCTATACATAATATGCACACAAATAATAATATGCTCATGTGTCAGGCATTGTGAACAAACAACACAAGCGTTTATTTGGGGGGCAGAGACAAGTTCAGTACTTACTACCCCTTCTTCCTGGACATGTGCCTGCGTGTTCTGCCTCTTGAAGAAGGACCTCAATCCCAGAGTTCTTACAGACTTGTGGACATCTGTTACAGTTTCAAACAAATTGTATCTCTTTGTGGCCATTATGAACTGTGACTTTTTTAAACAGGGTAATGGGATGCTATTATGTGGTGTGGCGTGGTGTGATTGTCATTTGGCTCTGTTAATGGATTAGGCAGTTATTTTGCACTTTAACATCAAGTGATTTTAAGCATGCAAGTGTGTGTATATCTTTAATTGAATTTAAAAGGGGCACTGCTATTGGTCCTGTGATACCTTTGATGAAACATTGACAAGCGAAACGCGTTGGGTGACTCGGACCTTTAATGAAGGGAAGGGAGAGTGAGAAGGAGATTGTGTAGTGTCCTGAATGTGGAATTCTCTTTGTGCACTTTAAATAAAATGAATCACCTTTTGGACCACTATCTTCCAGTGTGCTCTCTTTTTTGGTACACAATAGTGACTTAGTGACAGCCTTTGCAAACTAGAAAGCTACGGTTTTATTCAGGGTGGTTCACCAACTACCGAGTTGTAGTGTGTGCCAGCATTTTGTAATAGTTAAATATAATACTAAGAATAAAAGCATCAGGGCTGTATATTTGTTAAAATACTCTAAATATTGAAATGTAGATAAACTAAACAAAATTAAGTACTATTATTGTCAGTCAAAGCAGAGAGACTGTTGATGACAAACAATAAGGAAGAAAGAAAAGGAATGTCTTGAAGTGAGCTTTAAGAAGCTGAATAAAGTAATTTTGGGGAACATAAAGAGGGTGTTTATTCCAGATTTGAGGAGCTGTATCAGGGTTGGATTGGGGTCCACCAGAATAACCAGCCAAAGAATGGAAGGATTTAAAAACCCTATTGCATGCTGAGTTCTGAAACCTGTTGTCCTTGAGACTAACCCTGAAACTAGGTTCCCACTGTTGGCAGAGCTTGTCAGGATTCAGGTCAAAAGAGGTGAGAGGTCACCAAGTGAAATGCCCTGCCTGTCTATCACCAAGAAGGGGATCAGCTAAATTACCCATAATAGACCTGGGAAAGCCAACGGGGATCAATAGGAGGGGAGGGACAGCTGTCAGTTAACCCTCATTCGCTATTGTTGGGGTTGTTCCAGCTCTCCCCACATTGCTGACTCCATAATTGAGGAGGTTTGTCAGTCAAGTTGCCGTGATCTGCCAGGCGTGGAGGTTTTTGGCATTTGTTCAGTCACTTAGCCGAGCGGATTTTTAAACTGTCTTTGGACTCAAAGGCAGGGTGAAAGCCAGCAGATTTAATAAAGAAACCAAAAAGTGTGCCTCCAGTCATCCACCTGTTCTCAAAATAGCCAGACAGAGTGAGAAGAGAGTGAGTTTTGTTTGAGAACTTGAAAGTTTACAATACACAGACATCTAGAGCTTGTGGGCATCATAGTGCACAATGCATGATTCACTTGCCTTTGCTTGCCAATGTGGATTCGAATACATGCTTGCCACACGTAAAACACTTTTGGTGGTTTCTCTCACTGCTCAGTTCCTATTGGACTCAACAGCCCCATACCTGCCCCAACACCAATTGCCCAGTTAGGACACAACAGACTAAATCATTCCTCTGAGGCTTCCACCCAAAGGAAAGTCGTTTCTCTGGGACAATTAGCACTAAAGCAGGGCAGCTTGTGGCTGAACAGAGAGCTCTGTTCTCCAGTTATGTCAGCCTTCACCTTTCACTGACACAATCTATAGCAGTGTGTGGGAAGCCATCACTGTACCTTTTTATTGTGTACTTGGTACAGCAGATAAGAAGGATTCAGTGTCCAGTGTGGTCTAGTTCTCATTTTTTGCCAGCACTAAGTTCATCGGTATGGGAAGCCTGCAATGTGCCTGTCAAACACTGTACCTTTCCTGTGGATAAACAAAGGATACATGTCTGTGGATAAACCTTACATTGACTTGGAAACATCACATAGTGTATGGTAGAGTGCCATTGTGCAATCAATTCATCACTTTTCCAGAGCTGTTGTACCATCAATGTGATGTCAAACAGTTGTTGTACCCTCCTGGATATGTCACATCAATGGTACAGCAGCATGGAATGCTCAAGGTGTGATTGCCCTGGCATCCTGCAATCACTTGGGGTTGTGACCATTTCCAGACAGTTGTGAAAAAAAAAACTGAACGATCGCAATGTTGGCAGCATTGTTTATCAAACCGCTGTTTCTGAATTAAAAAACCATTCCTGACAGATCTTGTAGCGGCTTTCTTTTGATCTGGTCAGGTAGAAGACAAAGTCCGTGATGTTTAAAAATATGGGCTAAGTGGTTTTTTGTTTGTTTTGTTACTGCTTGGACTGTCCTTATAACGTGAGAAAGGCTTCAGCGATGTTCATGGATGACCATGCACTATAAAGACAATCTATGGTCATCGCTGAACAAACAGCGCTGAGTTCACTTCTGTGGCTGTCATGACAACAGTAAATCGCTCGAGCTTCAATCTCGAGGTTTATTAGGTTGTCATGGCAGCCACTCGAAGTGAACACAGCGCTGTTGTTCACCAAAGACCATACATTATCCTTTATATACTGCTGAGCAGCAAAACCCACTCTGCTGCCCCTGAATTGTTTATACAAGTTGTACAGGTTCATTCTCTCCTGTGGATGGCTGACCCATCATTGTCTGCAGTATGACCAGCTTAACTGGCCAAGTCAAGCATCAGTCTGGCATGATTATCACTGGATTTCCTTCCTAGCCCAGCTCACACAGTCAAGAGGTGCCTACTCACTCAATTCAGCAGCAGCAGCACTTAACCTTCTCAAGTCCCAGAATGAAGCGTGAATTTGGTAGAAAGGTTTTGCATTTGCAACACTCTACATCGCAACAAACTCCTCCAGTTAAGGAATGTTTCTAACTTGCAAGTGTTCAAGCCAGTTTTTCTAGCCACAGTAGAACTCCTGTACCTGTTCTGGACCAGTATTCCCTCTGCCCGATTGTGATCATGTTGCTTAGAATGTTCATGTTCTTTATTTGATTTGAGCCCAGATTGTTAGCTTGTTTTGATTCCTGCTTGGATGTACTTACCTTCACAGTTTTGTCTTTTTCTGCCTGATACATTTTAGTCAGTATATAGTTATTCCTACTGAACTATGCTAATCTGTTACCCCATGAAAATGAGATGCTGCATCTAAGTGGATTAATCCTATTTGAGTATGTTCAAATAAACAAATAAAAAAGAGGCTTCCATCTCCAGTGCTGTCAGTCTGTACTCTTTCACCTTTTACTGGCACTAAATCCATCACAGTTCGGGGGAAGCCAGCATGCTACCTGCCCACACTGTATCTACTCTGTGGATTAGAAGACATACAGTATTCAGTCTCCAGTGCTGTCAGCCCTCACCTTTTTCCTGCACAAAATGCATTAGTGTGGTGAAGTCTGCATTGCCTACAGTACCAGAAACTGTGGATAATAGCATGCTTCAGTTGACGGTGCTTCAGCCCCTCACATTCACCAGCATTTAATGCTTCACAGAAGACAACACTGTACCTGACCCACACTATACCTGATCCTGTGGATAAACACAGGGTTTTGGTTCCAAGTGCTGTCAATCACTCATCATTCTCCAGTACTGTACATCACAGTATGGGTAATTTTTCACTGTATCTACCCCACACTGCAGGTCTCCTCAGGGATCGACAGAGGACTGCAACCTTCGGTGCTGCCAGTTACTCAGCTTTTACACACACTAAACACATCAATATGGGGAGGCCTGCACCATACCTGCCAACACCGTAACTATCTTTAAGGGTAAACAGAGGGCTGTAGTCTCAGTACTGTACATCCTTCTCCTTTCACCAGTACTACATACATCACAGAGTGTGGAAGTTTGCATTGTACCTGCCTGTGCACACTTTGTCCATGGCCTGTGAATAAACAGGGACTTCAGTCTGTAGTGCCATCAGGCCCTCATGTTTTCACACAGTGCAGCCTGCAGTGCTTGAATGCTGTGAAAATGCAAATCTTGTACTTAGTGGTATTAGCTGGGGAATACAATACAGACCAAAGGGTGTGGTGATAATATTGTCACTGTAAGGTCCTGGTGGAATTATACCTGAAGTTCATTGTTCCGCTCTGTCCAACTTTCTTGTCTTGCTCTTGAGTAAATTATTCAGGGCTCAGAAACCTGCACAAGCTGATATGGCCTCAGTTCAGAGTCTGTTATGAACGGTACAAGAGACTCTGAGCATGAGGTTTGGGCAAGAGGACCACAAAATGAAGCCCCTCATGGGAAAAGTTGCTTATACCATACGAGACAGGCAGCAGGAGCACTATATATCACTCAAGTTAGTTGGAGTGATTTATAATAAGTTTCAAGTCTTTTATTTTTAGTTCAAAAGTTTAGTAAAGCCCATACCCCACCCCAGTTCGGCATGCTTCATTCCTAGTCCTCCTGCACAAGAGACCACCGTATGCAGTATAAGAGATACAGCAGCTCTGTGTGCTGATTGGATGAAATCACGTCGCCAGGATTTATAATGTAAATTATGAAGCCTGACTAACAGTGTGAGACTTGCTTGGTGGAACTTCAAAACAGATCCATCCTGAATCTGTCCGCTGATAGTTTCAACCGGGCGTCCATCCACACTAACAGCATCCAAAGTTCAGCTGCAGCTACACTGAAAACATACAGAATTTGTGTCAAAAAGCATGTGCCTTTTTTTTTTTACACAAACTCGCAGAACCGGGACCCTTTGAAAGTAAGGTGCCCAACTTTGTGCAATCAGGCAGGCGGCACAGGTGGAACACACACATGCACCGTCAGCTGCTCCTTCTGAAACCCCAGTCACTGTCTCTAGAACAAAGATGGCTTCAGAGCAATGCTGGGAACAATAATATTGATCAGAAAATGTTCACTCAGATGAAACATTTGAAACCAGTGGCATAAATTCAAAAATAAAGAATGCATAAGGCACGCTTTACTGTAGAAACTGTTTATTAAAAATACCAGTATCAATTCTGTAGCATTCCTTCTTTACCGCTTCATATTACACTCAGTGGATCTTTCTGATTTATTCACTTAAAGAAAATACCATTTTGAGCTGCACCATGTAGGTTATCCTCCTTTGAACACAGAGTTTTTGTTAGAACGCCAACACTTCAACAATGTACAAGCTTAAAATGCATTCACTTCAGGAGTACACAAGCAAGCTGAAACATTCTGTGCTCAACTTTATTAAAATGGTCACGAACTGGCATTAACAAGGGCATAAACTACATCATGTGGTTCTTGCTGCAAGGTCAGTTACAAAGATGGAACAATAATGGAAATTTGGAATGTGAACTAGAATTGAAACAGCCTCTGAAAATGTAGACTTACAGGTTAAAGGCAGTTCTCATTACAGCAGTTGAGAACAATGTTGACATCTGGACAGAACTTGTTTTAACCCAAAGTGTGGTGACATATGGAAGATGTTGCCAGTGAAGAGCACGGAAGCAACTAATTCATGTAGTTCAAGAATGAGGTACTGTCGTTATGTGGCTTCATGAAGAAGGGTTAGAGAAAAATGGGAAGAGAGTAGGTAGGTGGTGAAAAACAACCTATAAAGGACATGCTTCTTGGGTCAATTCCAGTTCCTAAAATGTCTTATGGTTGCATGTCACAACTCTTCCCTTACTGACAAGGTATGCAATAATCACTACTTATTTGGTGAGGAAGGGTCTGCAAAGTAAACAGGAGTGTTACCAGAGGTAGCCAGCAGACCTACTAGACTTAAAGAGCTTGTCAGACTGTCCTCCTGTCTTTACAGCTTGGCAGGATTAACAGAGGGACATAAGGTCTACATCTGTGTTCCTGACTTAGCCTTTTTGGGTACTCTGGCTTCCACTATGTCTGCAGAGATATGACAGCACCTCACACCCTGACTGTTCTAAGCCTCTGAAAAAAAAACACTGGTAAAAAAAAAAGAGGCAAAATATGTCCTCTGCTACTCCCCCTCCTTATCTGCCTCATTGACAAATTTAGTTATAATTTCACTTGTCAGCTCCACTCAGCAGTTCTGAAAACAGGAACCTACCCCCTCCCCACATACACACACAGAACCTAAACAGATCAGGCTTTGAGAAATGAGGCCATGAGCCCAGAGGCCAGACAGCTCTTGGAATGTATTGTTTGGCCAACTCACCCTGTCACCCTCTCATCAGCATTTGGGTCTGTGCCCAGATATTCAGTTTGGAAGGGGGTTCCTCACATGCGGGGGGACTTTGCCACAGATCTCATCATACCCTAAGCAATAATTAACACAACTTTTTTCAAAGAAAACATTTCCCCCACCACCCTCACTTCTACCACTACCTATTCCCGAGCCTATTTGTCATTTTGCCCTCTCCCCTGCACTCTCTTCAGTTACTGAAAGTGGTGGAAATACATTTTAGGAGCTGTGAGGTCCCTGTCTTTAAACAGAGCCCCCCCTACCCCAGTATAAATAAATGGAATCCTAAAATCACCAACTGCACTGTTAAGCAGGGTATCTCCCCCAGAAGAATTTTAGCTAGTGATAGATTACACATGTAATGAGAAATTTGTCTCCAAAATGTGGGGTTTTTTTTGTTTGTTTTTTTAACTTCTTAGCAGTCTTCTTAAAAATTAAGTTGGACCACCACTTGATCATTCCCAGTTGTGCCTAAGGAGCCAACCCAACCTTGGGTCTCCACCACCCCCATTACAAGTTGTGTCTAGTCTCATACTACTTTGTGTCTATGCAGCTAACTCTACCTTACCCCTCCCCCCAACGCAAGTTGTATCTAGTACCACATCAAAAGCTAAATAAATAAATGTTGTGTCTATGCAGCCAGCCCTAGCTTTGTTTGCCCCATAGTGTATTGTGTTCAGTTTTGGCTTGTGTCAATGCAGCTTATCCTGCCTTGGTTTACCCCTGGATCATTGTGAGTTGCCGAGTAACATACAGCCTAGTTCTACACAACCTACCCTTCCTTGAGACACCCTTTTCTTGTTTCACATTGTGTGAATCGTGTCTCTCACACACAGTCTGTGCTGCTTTAGGTCTCTTCCAGGTCATTTTGTTTAGCAGTATCTAACACCTACACAGTCTGTTTCACATTGAGACCGCCTTGGCCATCTTGAGTTTTGTCTAGTGGGGTGGGGTGGAGTGAGGTGGGGGTAGTCAGACTTTGTGGATCTAGGATCCTTTCTGACCCTAAATTATTATGTGTTAGGTCATCTCTGGGGGTTTCGAGTTTGTCTAGCACTGTATTGTCTACATAGCCTACCCTACCTTGAGTCACCTCTGGGCAGTTTCAAGCTGTGTGTATAGCACCACTCTGCCTACTCAGTTAAACCAGCTTTGTAGATTTTGAACTACTGGAATGTGTCTGGGTCTAAAATATAATGAGAAAAGAGCATTTCCATAAAAACAGTTTGTGTAGTTCATAAGGAATGGCACACTCCGGGGTGTCCAGTTGTGCCATATTGAATGAAAAATCTGCCAAGAGATCTGGGATGTTGGGTTATGCTGTGATAACTGATCAGGCACATGATGTTCTTAACCAATCAGATCACTAGGATTTCTTCACTAATTTTATTTCAACATTATTAACATACATTTATGTAGCATATAATAATTAATGTGCAGATGTATACAAATGAGCATGTTAGAAAACAAGAATGGCTTGAGGTTCAAATAGGAACCATGAAAGACTTGTTGGTCTCTTGTTTGAACTTGGCATTATGGCCCCAAGATGAGAGTGCTCAAGTTTACATTTGGATCTACCTGCAGTAAAGTGTCCCTTCTAGCACATCCACATGCATACGGTGGTGCCTGTCAGGATGAAATTCAGTGTTTCAGATAACTGCATGACAAAAGAGATTAACTGCTAACTTTGCTGCAGAATGCTGCAGTACTGCAATGCATTCTGGTGGGCGTCATTGTGTACGGTATCCTGTGATGATACCAATCAAAAATGAGTGACTGCAAGAACAGCAACTCATTTTTAGTGCTATCATTATGGGCTACACTGCAAGGGTAGCGATTGAACAGCTAGGGGGGTGACCAGAAGGGGAGGGATAAGGAAGAGGGTTTAGGTAGGGGGTGTGCCTGCTGCAGCTGAGCCAGCCCTGTGGTGTGGTGGTGAGGGTGGCTGGCTCAAGTGCAGCAGGCACTGAGTTTGGGCCAGACTGGGGGGGAAATTTTACGCTGCTTGAGGCTGCCATTTTTTTTTACTCCCACACCTAGTTTTGCCCCTCCTCAACATGCACCTCCTGGAGTTGGTAATCCAAAATCAGGGGATGCAGGGGCAAGTGTGCCCCCACAAAGACACTATATGTTTCGGAAGTGTGGTCACGGAGAAGTGTATATCACTGATATGCTTTTTGCATTTACACTCGCGTAATAGCGATCGCTGTTTTGCAATCGCTATTATTGCATGGAACCACTGTATACTGTACCCCATGTCTGGGTGCTCTTTGATGGAGTACATCACCTCCATCATGGCAAACACTCCTACAAACAGTACTGGGGTATTGGTAGAGGGAGTATATCAACATCATCATCACAGCAGGCTGCCTACATACCATGCTGGATTATTGGTAGATGGAGTATGTCACTTCCAGTATTAGAGCATGCAGATTCTAAGACATGCTGGAGTATAGAAAGATGGAGTCTAGCACTGCACTTTCACAGCATGCCTCCTTACACAGTCTGCTGAAGTACTGGTCGATGGGGTATATCACTTCCAGTATTACTGCATACCCCCTACACAACATGCTGGATAATTAGTAGATGGAGTATCTTACCTCCAACAATCACAGGCCTACACACCACGATAGAGTATAGCTAGAAAAAGTATGCCACTGCCCACATCCCAGCAAGCCACTTACATACCTTGATTGAGTATTGGTACAGTAAATGTAGTTTATCACCACCAACAATCACAGCATGTCTTTACACACCACGCTTGAGTAGTGTTAAGCGTATGACACTTCCAATATCTCAGCATACCCCCTATACAACATATTGAAGTACTGGTAGCAGGAATATGTCACTTCCAATATCCCAGCATGCCCTCTACATACCATACCAGAGTATTGGTATATGGAGTAAATCACCTCCAACATCACAGCATTCCCCAACACACCGCGGTAGGGTATCGGTTGATGTGTTAATTATGTCACCTACTGCATCACAGAAAACACATCCTACACACCATGCTGGGTTATTAATAGATGGAGTACCTTATCTCAAACATCACAGCATAACCTCTGCATGATATGCTGGACTACTGGAAGATGAAGTATGTTCACCTCAAACATATCACATCAACCCATCCCCTTTACACTCACCATGGTGGTGTGGAGGATGTCACCTCCAACATCACAGCACACCACCAGAGTTTCTCAAGATCTCTTTCTTTCCTGATTAAGACTAAACTTGTATTGTTCATCTTCTACCAAAATAACCCCCTTGCTCCCCAAAAATTCATATGCCGTAGATGCCCAAAGACTGGAACTGTTGAATTAATTGACACAACACATTTTCAGCTTTGATGCCAACTGGATCTTTTAATCTGGGATAATGACCTGCTCACTCCTCCCACCCAAAGTATATAAATTCCCCACGTAATTAGTAACTACAAAAACACCCTTTCACACCACACTATAACAGGAGCCAAATCCTGGATTTAGACCTGTACGATGCAGATTTCCACTCTCCTCTTAAGTACTCCCAATCAGCTGTTCACAGCTTTCATCTTGGCAAGTGTCTCATGATTTACTGCTGGCATCGGAGATGCCCACATGCACCTGCGTTTCTGCCAGCTGGCACTTTGCCCAGGTGGAAGGATAGGTGAATGGGGGGAGAGTTCAAGTTAGCAGGGTTACATTTGCAATTCCAAGTGTCCCCGCTCTCTTCTCATTGTCCAGAGAGTGCAAAGGAAACAGGCAGTAGATTGAAAGGTCTTAATTCACTTCTGACTATAGTTCTTCAACCCCTTCCCCTATGGTACATCAAAAAAAAAACACAGATTATGTGTCAAACTGGGAAAAGATGGAAAATGTTTAGAACCTGTTTCTATCCCGGGAATGGCAGATTGTTAATTTGTGTGCAGACTAGGGTTGTGCAGTTGCAGATCATGTGGATGGCATAAACCATACACTGATACAGAGCAGATAGTCCATTATCTGACTCCACTATCCAGGCTACATGCACTAAATACTTTGAATAGTGCAGTGTCTAAACCTTCATTACAAACATAGATACGTAAGGGTAGAAAATGACTTGGCATCCACCCTGTCTGCCTTGGGGCCCTACATGAAATCACTTTGAGATGGATATCCTGACAGATCCGATAGCACACTATTCACACAATGTTTGTACAGCAACTGGTTCTAATTTCGCAATTCAACTGGTTTATACCTGTTTGAACATTGATTAGTTTACTCCAGAGTTGGTTTCTGTCCAAAATAAATTGCAACTGAGATCCTTAAGGAGCTGCAGTCTTATTATTAGCATTCATTTGAGGCTGGATCATGAGTCTGGATCTCATCAAATTTTTTTTTTAATTACTTTTCTTTTATTATTATCTATTTACCCAGGATAGCCAAGCTGAGACAAAAATCTTGTTTTCTTGGAGTCCTGCTTCTACGTATTTCTGCTGCTGGGTGGATTGGAGTACTGGGAGGTTAGGTGATGTGCCCAAGGTCATGCAGTGTGCATTGGGCTGAAGCAGGATTTTAACCTGCGATCTATAGGTTCCAAAGTCAGTACTCTAACCACTAGACCTCATTGCCTCTGTTTATCTACCTACTGGACTGCCTAACCTGACCAATCTATGTGTCCAGTATATGTGTCCACATGCCAGCTTGTACGGTGGAGGAGGAGCTGCCAGGACATCAGCAATCAGAATGGTGCCCATTTTCCACCACAGGATATGCTGCAGCAGTGCAAAGATGCCAGTCCCCCCCCCCCCTACACACACACACAAAGTGCTGCCTTTGCACTACTCCCAGGACTCCCTCAGCCCAGTGAAGAGAGTAGGGCATGTGATGTGAACTCTGATCGCCCGTGTGTTAGCAGAATGTACTACCCCCCAGCAGCAGTGGACCTATCAAAATGTTTTAGACAGAAATTTGTCTGAGTGTTTTTGATTTTTTTACTATATTTATAGGGACATGTTACATTGATCCTTGAAGTCTGACGCAGTGTATCATTGTAGGACATCACTCAGGGTGGAGCAGTGTATGATATCACTCAGGGGTGCAGCAGTGCATTTGTGTATGACATCACTCAGGAGTGGAGCAGTGTAACAATTAAGCAATAATAATGCACGACAAGGTGTGGTATATCATGGGATATCATCGTGCCTTGGGTGCAATGTGAGGCAGGAGGCTGCTGGATGAGTGTTTCGTGCACCTGAGAAGTGACAATATCCCATGATATACCACACCCTACTGGACTAAAAGTTTTATAAATTAAAAATAAAATTGAACATTTAAAACCTTTTAAAAATGAGTGTCTGGGATATCATAGGAGTATATTTTAAGAAAATTGTTCTTGAAGAGTTGTGATCAGTAGGTGCCACTGTTGCAGTTGGAGCTGACAGGAGACGTGAAGGACTTGAGTTGGCTTGAACCCTTTCTCTCCCTTCCCATTTGAACTGTGTTGTCCCTGCCTTTCTTCCCAATTCCCATTTGGAGTGAGTAATTTTTTTTTTTGCTAACTCCGTGGTCAGTTACAAACATATACTGTGGTTGTCTGAGGTATTAACATGAGCCACTAATGGCATGGAATCACTGATGTTTGCTATGAAGTTGGGGGTGGAACACTCAGGGAAGATATGAGGAAGTACTTCTTCACAGGAAGAGTGGTGGATGCCTGGAACAGCCTCCCAGTGGAGGTGGTGGGAGCAAAAATGATAACGGGCTTCAAGAATGCATGGGATAGGCATAAAGGAACCTTAAACGAAGGGAAAGGGGAAGGGACAACATCAGAGATCAAGTAGGGTCTGTGGTGTTATACTGTAGTAGGTAAGGAAAATTG
Source organism: Neoceratodus forsteri (assembly GCA_016271365.2). NCBI lineage: Eukaryota > Metazoa > Chordata > Ceratodontiformes > Ceratodontidae > Neoceratodus > Neoceratodus forsteri. The sequence continues at coordinate 1,114,520,952 of CM028129.1, read as the reverse complement.
GCAGACTAGGTGGGCCAAGAGGTCCTTATCTGCCATCAAATTCTGTGTGTCTGTGTTTGCCGGGGGTGTCAAAAGATGCAGTTGGCACTTATCAGCAGTTAGTTTTATAATATACTGGTATATTAAATGCCGTGAGTGAGAGTGATTTTGTGTGCTTTTTTTCCTAAGAAAAGGCACTGCAAAAGTGCACTAAGGGGTTTCCATGTTGCAGTCAACAGCAGTTACTGTGTCCCAACAATGTTTTTGAACTGCACAATTTAATCAGGGCTTGTTTACAGAGCAACTGATTTTTTTTGTTGTTGTTGTTTTTAGTTTTTGAACTAGTGTGTATGATGGGTTTAAAGTTATGTTTGTTGCCAGCAGTCTCTGAGGCTGCCAAAAACTATCTGTTTTAAAATAGATTGGTTTGACACGGCATGGACAGAGGGACGTTTAGGTGTGGTGAAAGTGGATGTATTTAGAGAGAGAGTGAGGAGGCTGGTGACTGGAGGTTTTTTTGAAGCCATGATTATGTGGTGGGATGTAATCACAACTCCAAATACCTCTCAGCCAATCAGGTTCCTTTATTTTATTCTTCCAGTTCATAATGTACGATATCACACTGGAGTAGGGCAGTGTATCAGTGCATAATATCACTTAGGAGTGGAGCAGTGTATCAATTTATAGCATTACTCAATGGTGAAGTAGTATGCTAATGTACAATTCACTGGAAGGTGGAGCGTTACACAATGGGCTCCAAGAATCCAGCAACCTGATTGACTGACTGGAACCTTTTAGCCATGGTAAATCCTGGCCTTGCCCATGGCAAGGGTGCCAGTCAGCCACATCAGCAGTGCCATCTCAGTGAAATCAATGCGATCCACCATCTTTACTCCCCGCTAAATGGCAAAGCTGGAGCAGGAGATTGAAAAGAACAGATGATATTTTCTACGGCGTTGCTGGCAAAAACTGTCACAGTACCCAGCACACTGAGATCTCCACTCTCTCACCAGTCCATTCAAATACAAGGAATCCCCCACCCACGCTCCAGTCCTCCCAACCCTGGTGACTACCCAAAACCATGGAGTGGTCACTCACCTGATGCTGAGCTGCACCCTTTGCAGTCCTTACTGGGATTTCATGGACAGAGACCTAAAACTTAAAAAAAAAAAAACACAGAACTCACAACACCGCTTCTCCAAATGGAAAGCTGCACTGACCCCAGAACCACACCCTGAACTACCACACCACAACATCGGCTGTCTCACTCTTCAGCTCCATTTATGGTAGAGACCTAAATATATTTAAATAAAAACATGGAACTCACACCACCGCTTTCCTGAACGGAAGGTCACACTGACACTGGAACCACACCCTGAACTGCCACACCACAGTATTGACTGTCTCCCCCTTCAGCTCCATTCATGCTGCACCTCCACAGAAACACAGGAAAAACTCTGGATGTACAGATTTTATTAAAATAAAAAAAAAGTCTGCATGTCTGCCAAATGGGACTAAGTCACGCTGACATCCCCCTACCCTGATCTTCCGCTTTCCGACATTGGCCGTCTCCCTCTTCAGCTCCATTCATGTTGCATCTCAGTAGCAACACAGAAAAAACCCTGGATATACACATTTTATTAAAATGAAAAAAAATCTGCCTGTCTGCCAAATGGGAGCCACTCAGGAGACATCACCCATCGCTTGGCACCCTCTGAGCTCAACTCCATCTCCCTAGCAACATAGAGCTATTTTTCTGGCGGAGCTACAAATTCCATAAACACAGTTTAAAATACAAAAGCTCTTTTTATTCTTTTTTCTCACCAAAAAAGGGGCACATTGTACCATCACAATAAACCACTCAGGGTGTAGGTTATGCTGGCCTCTTGACGCAAATTGGTCCGACTCCCCGTCAGGCGAGGGTAAATTCCAGTATAACCCACACACTGTTGTGGTTTATTGCTTAAATATATCACATATGATATCATTTAAGAGTGGGATGTGGTATATCATGGGATATCGTCATGTCTCAGGTGCATTGTGAGGCATGGGACCGCAGGCTGAGTGCCTCCTGCACCCAAAAAAATGACAATATCCCATGATATACCACATCCTGGAGTGTATTATTGCTATTATGAACAGGATCCATATTTTATGCATTTAATGTAAAAAAAAAAGTTTTCAAAATGTTTTTATGCTGTTTTAATATGAAAGTATGTACACATTTTAAAACATGTTATTCTATGTTGTGTTTTAAACAGTAGGTGGTGCTGTTGCATATTGATTTACGTGTTAGAAACTGTTCATACTCATTTAGTCTTCCTGTCCCTCCCCCACACACACAGTATTCTATCCTGACTATCCCGTGTGTACTTTATTTTATTTAATGGCCGGTAGTGAGATCATGTTTTCATGAATCAGAAAGGCTCCAGGCGATGGTGGTAGAATTTTGTTTTGTGGTTCATTTCACTTTTGTAGAACTGAGTCACTGTTCACAGATTTAAGAGCTGTGTTTGATGGTTTCTTTACCACAAAGGGGACTGCAGAGTTGGCAGACCTGATTTAGGTAATTGTGTTGAAGCCGATAACAGCGGCAGTTACAAAGAGTTTAGTGAAATCAAAATCACTTGTCTTGGATGTTATCATGGCACTTCAGTTTTTGAATTGGACTGTTCAGTGTTACAGTGGTGGTCAGCGCATGACATGTTTGTTTAAGTCCATGAGAGGGACTTAGGTGCTAGATTAAGCATCATGGCAGTGTGTGGCAGCGTAAGTATAACCCACTGACCTGCCCACTGCTGCCATCGACTGTGACTTCAGCCGTGCTGTTTGGGTGCCAAAATGTACAGATGAATGGATCTACAGCAGCCAAAAAAAAACAACCTGTTGGCTGGTACCTTTTTTTATATGTTGTGGATTTTAATCACAGGTTAGAAGAGGGCTCAGTTAATCAGGCTGCTAGATTTTTGAAACCTAGTTCATAATGTATGATACCACACAGGAGTCAAGTAGTGCATAAATGTACAACATCACTCAGGAGTGGAGCAGTGTATCAATGAATGACAACACTTATGGGCAGAGCAGTGTATCAGTGATTGATAACACTTAGGGGTGGAACAGTGTATCAGTGAAAGACAACACTTAGGAGCGGAGCAGACCACCACAGCACCCAGCAAACTAGAGGTTCACAACAACTAACCTTCCTTGTCCCCAGATGCTAGACTACCACAGGCCAGAGGGCCTTTGCCCACAGAGCACCACAGTGGTACAATACTGTCAACAAAAAAACTCTTACTGCTGCTGTTTGGCCCTTTTAAGAGACAACTCGGACTTCATCTCATTTCAACTAGTCGTTGTGACTGCCTCACCTAATCAGGGGCCCACCGCTCACTGCCCTCCACTTCAGTCTTGACAGCTACCTCTCCCTGTCTTGCCCCCTTCTACTTGCCTACCCCCTTGCCCCCTCTCCCTTTCCTCCCCCCTGGGCATTTCCTGACTTTTATCCCTCCCTCCCTCCCCTTTAGAGCTCTTACCCTCACCCTCCGACAATGGCCTTCCTGCCTGCATACCCCCTTCCCTCTCACCTGCAGTGCTTATTTCTAAGATTGCCCTTGGCTGGTATGTCATGCTACCTAACATTTGGCACATTTTGAATTACTGGAATTTCCTAAGCCTCAGTCTCTTACTTCTTTTTATTGTGTAACTATGTATTATTATGTTGACCTTTGTATGTATGTATACCCTCCATTCCTTCGACGTGGAACATTTGTAAACTAGCAGTTCCTTCTCAAAGGTATTTGTAATCCTAGATTTCAATAAAATAAAATAAAAATATCACTCAGGAGCTGAGCAGTGTATTAATATATGACATCACTCAGGAGTGGGGTAGTCTATCAATAAATGACAACACTTATGGGTGGAATATTGTATCAGTTTATGACATCATCCAGTGGTGGAGCAGTGTATGAATGTATGATATCACTCAGGAGTTGAGCAGTGTATTAATGTATGACATCACCAGGAGGGGGCGGTGTAGCAATAAATGACAACACTTATGGGAGGAGCAGTGTATTAATGTATGACACCATCCTTGGCGGGTGGGTAAGAATGTGTGATATGGTATGCACACCCAACAGTGACGTTTTGACAGCAGGGTATCCTACAGCAACAACAGCGCCACATTGCTATAGGAAACCTGCAGGAACCCAGCACTGTGGGGGTCTGAGGGCACTTGTTTTCTAGAAAGTTGGCAGCAGACTGCAAATGCAGTCGACCTGCCGGTTTCGTTGTCTGGTAGTTCACAACATTTTGTCGATGACCAGTCATGGATCCTATGATATCACACAGGTTTCAAGCAGTGTATTAATGTGTGACATCACTCAGGGGCATAGCAGTGTATCAATATGTGAATCACTCAGGAGTGGAGCAGTTGAGCAATGTGTCATATCATTCAAGGGCTGAGCAGTGTATCAGTGTATGAATCACTAAGGGGGGTGGAGCAGTGTGTCAGTGTCATATCACTCAGGAGTGCAACAGTGTAACAATGTGTGATATCACGCAGGAGTGGAGTAGTGCAGCAATGTGTGATATCATGCAGACATGGAACAGTGTAGCAATGTGTGATATCACGCAGGAGTCGAGCAGTGCAGCAATGTGTGATATCATGCAGGCGTGGAGCAGTGTAGCAATGTGTGATATCATGCAGGAGTGGAGCAGTGCAGCAATGTGTGATATCATGCAGAAGTGGAGCAGTGTGTCAATTTACGAATCATTCAGCTGTGGCACAGTGTACCAGTGTGTGATAGCATTCAGGAGTGGAACAGTGTATCAATGTTTGCTATCACTCAGGAGTGAAGCAGTGTAATAATGTGTGACATCACTTAAGAGTAGAGTAGTGTTACCAACATATGACACTGTTTGTGGAATAAGAAGGGAGGGAGAGAAGACCCTTTAGCACATCAAAAACTCTCCCCCCCCCCACACCAATTCAGTGGGAATGTCACTTTGCTTCAAAATAATCGGCCAGTTAGAGCTGGAAGGTAGAATCTGTGTCAGCTGATACCACCAGTTCTGAAAGTTTCTTCAATGTAGACCACTCATGCTGCGAAAGTTCTTCTTGGTGTTTTCCTTGCATGACATAGATTTTGTTTGTTAGCTGCTGCCCAGTTCTGTTTTGACCCTTTAGAAATGTTGCTGTTCAGTTCTTTACCATAGATTCTCTTCTTGCTAGGTGTTAGTAATTTTGGATGTTATTTAGGTAGGATTTATTTCTTGATATTCTTCTAATCTAGATGCATCACTTAGCAATTTTCAACACTGAAGGTCATCTACCATTATTCTACCCCCATTTCAAGCCAGTTCAGGCTCTTCTGTATTTCATTAACCTCCTGCTGAGATAAAACCAACTTTCATATTTCGTTTTCATCTGCAAACTTGGCAACTCAGCTACTGGTGCCCATCTCCAGATCTTTTATAAGTATTTTAAACAGTGTTTGCCCACCCACAGAGATCATTGCAGGATTTCACTGATGACTAGCTGCCATGTGGATATACTGTTTTGCAGGTTTATTATAACTGTTTGCTTCCTGCCCACCAGTCAGCTTGTTATACCTAGGTATTTACTTTGCACACTAGTTTGCTGTGTGGTGTAGTTTTTATTTGTTTATTTATTTAGAATTTCCTGGTTTCCTATAGGATGTTGGACTGCTTCAAGAGGGATGGGACAGTGAGGGAATGACTGGGAAGGAGAAGGCAGAGGTGGGTCAGCTGCAAGTTGAGGGGCTAGCTGCACAATCGAGCAGACTCTATAGACCATGTGGCCTGTTTCTGCTGGCATTTCACATGTTTGTATAAAATTCACATTTAGGCTGAAGAATGGGTCCCAGAGAGAACAGATAAAGCACCGTGTTATAACAATAGTTAGTTACACAAATATGAAAAAGTGTATGCAACAGTAAATCCAGATACTGTAGTACTAAAAACTCAAATATTGTTGACATTATAATATATATTCATTAGTAAAGTTCACAGGCAATCGATGAGGGGACAAGGAGAAGGGGATCAGCTGGCAACAGCAAAGGTATGCCGCAACTTAGGAGGAGCACCAAGGGCCTGGGGGCTGCCACAGTTACATGAGGATGTTCAGGTGAGCAAACACTGCATGTTTGAAAACGATAACATTGGCTTCTTCTGTGGTACCTGAGGGAAGTTTGTTCCAACTGGTAGAAGTGGCTATGGCTTTCGTTTCTGTTGCTCTCCGTGTTCTCTGGACATGTAGGATGAACTTGGATTGTGACCTTAGCATGCAGGATTGGAGGGCTTTTTAGTGTCAAAGGCTTTGCAAAAGTCCAGAAACACAACATCCACATGGAGAAGTTAGTGGTAACAGAATAACTGGGCAGACCAGCCTGAATGATAGATTAGGATCAGGGGGACTCCACTGTACCACCAGGTGATCTAGAATGCTGGGGTTAAAGAGGGGTAAATGACTGAGCCATCAGGCTGACTGGCTACCATGCCACGGAGGAGACACAGGATCACTAGAGCACTAGACTCAAAGGTAGAGTATGGAGGGGGCAACACTAACAGGCAGGAAGCCATTTGCAGTCCACAGCACCTGGATCCCAGAATGGCATTATAACATGTGCCTGGTGCAGTGCCTTGCTACAGTCTCATTGCAGATGTAATCCAGCCAGTTAGCAAGTCCAAACCCTATCACAAATTTGGATTCTACCTCTATCGTATGGAGTGCTGCACCAACATTTAGGAATAATGTTACTGAGAGGCATCAAACTGAGGCAACCCAAACCCATCCATTCTGTGCTGCTCCAAACGGTGACTGAGAATGGGATCCTGGGATCAAAACAAAGGTTTAATTTTCTAAGGAAGTTTGTTAGTATCGATTTTGTCATAGGAGAGGATGAGCTTTAGTTCTTAGAGACAACACCAACAGACATTTACTTCGATCAAAGGAAAAGTTGGCATTTGTGTGTTCAGAAATCAACTCTTCAGACCTGAAGTAGGCAGATGTGGTTAAAAAAAAAAAACACTAGAAAAAGCCTTTTGATTGTTCAGATTGACAGATGCAGTCAGATTAGCTCATGTCTCAGTTTCTTGCCTTGATGAGAAGTGACTTTCTCTTACCAAAATCCTCATGTGAGGTTCCTTTGCCCCTGTTTAGAATTACTGGCCCCTTCTTCACAGGACAGGCTGCCAGTAAAAGCAACTTCCTTTTTGTAGAAGTCCACACAAGGCCGTCCAAAGTAGGCAGAGCAAAGTGAATCTAACAGTTTATTCATTCTCTGAGGATTAAGAATACTTGTGGGGGGGGCAGGGAGACCTAATAACCTCTGGCCACCAGTGAGGGATGTCGGGGGTGTAAGATGTCTCATTGATTAGGTGGTGGGGAGAATAATAGTGTCAGGTTGTATCAGTTTGATGGACTCTTGCCAGTTAATTCCCCTTTCCTACTCATTTAAGGTTATAGGAAAACTAAAAATATTTGAACAATCCTTTGTTTCTTGCCTTCAGTCATATTCATCGGAGATATACTTTGGCAGATTTTCATTTCCTCCCACAAATGATTCATATTACAATATTTACTACTACTAAGTGTGCTTTGTCTTCTTTCTCATCATTGTTTATACTGTTTCTAGTATTTCTGGAAATTCGGTGGTCTACACTGCTCCACACTGTTAACTAATCAGTGTAGAACAGTAGGAACAGATGTAACAGAATACTTCATCAGCTAATCAGTGCAGAACAGTATGAACTGATATCATAGAATACTTAAATAAACCAATCAGTGCAGAACAGCGGAAACTGACATCACAGAATACTGTAAACAAATTAATGTAGAACAGCGGGAACTGACATCATAAAATACTTAACTAAACCTAAGTGTAGAACAGTGGGAACTCGTATCACCGAATACTATCACCCCAATTGAGTGGCAGGGGGACACCGAGCGATGGAGGCTTTGGGAGGGACTGAAATGGGAGTCAGAGACCATGTTACTCAGCCTGACCAATTGGGCAGCCATAGTCTGAGGTATAAAGGAGCCATCTTGGTAGTTTTCCTCCTTGTGCAGCCTCTGTCGAGTGGAGAGGAGGAGCGAGCTTTAGCAAGAAAGTAAACTAATTTGACTTACGGTGGTTGCGGGTTGAATGACATAAAAAATAACCCCATAAAATACAGAGTTCTGAGGGACTGGTTGGCCAGAGCATGCTGAGTGAGGGAGGCTGTGGGAGAGACTGAAATGGGAGTCTGAGAGCACGTGACTCAGCCCAACCAATAGGGTGGCCGTAGTCTATATATATTACCCAGGGGGCCAAGCGACCCCTCACATTTGCGACCCTGAAGCATGAGTGCCATGAAGCAGTAGTGTGGCGTCCTTTGACTAAGTGGTATCTAGGCATGTCTGCAGGAGGACGGCAGGCCACACTGCACAGGGGCAACTGAGGTAGTGTGTGCTACAGGGAGAGAAGTATTGTGAAAAAAATAAAGCACCTTTTATTAAGTAAGGAACACAAGAGTGTAAAAACACAGAAAAGTGGGAGTAATTGAAGCACCTTATAAAGGGTAAGGGAACACAAGAGATTTACAAAGATATAAAAGTTTGGGGTAGGTGAAACACCCTATATAGGGTAAGGAACAAAGGGATTTCAAAGGAAAGAAAAGGAGGCAGTGTAGAAAGGAAAGATGATGGGAGTGGTGCAGTTCAGTGGATGTGGGGCAGCAGTCTTCAGAGAGACCTTCTGGAGGTAACATTGCTGTCCTATCTGTGTGCACCTCTCTGGGTTGAGGAGGAGATTGCCAGACTCAAGGTCGAGTTTGTCTTGGTTTTGGAGGACCTCCATCCCCACCCAGGGACCACCTGGTCTGCCTTCAGTGCCTCAAAGGATGCCAGGAAGGAGAAGCAACTAGACAACAGTGGTCTCGGGAGGGGTTAGGGTGGTAGCATGCAAGCACATACCCCATCTGATACCACTGCTAATTCCTGCACCGCCACATGGGCCGTGGGAATATCCCACAGAGGCACCTGAAGAAGTGACCAGGGTAGATCTGGGGTCCTCCATAGTGTAGATCCCAAGGGGTGGAAGAGTACCCTAGAGGATGAGGAAGTGAATCCTGGTGCGAGACTCCATAATAAAGAGGATACAGTTGGGGGCAGGTAGGAATGAGGAGAGAGAGAGAGAGAGAGAGGTTAGGTGCCTTCCTGGTGCCATGGCTCAAAGGGATGGAAAGAAGATCCAAGGGATTGCTCGGGCAACAAGAAGGGAATATTAAATCAAGGGATCCACATGTTCTAGGCCAGCCCAGTGGCACTGAGAGTTGAGGTGCTGATCGCCACACCTCACGCCGCCGTGACCTGGGTTCGGGAATGGACTCGGGTCGTCGGTGGGTCAGCAGGGAGGATCAGGATCGAGCATCTATAGACTGCCTCCTGATCCTGGGGAGGGTTGGGGAATTCCACCATGCTGTAGCAGCCTCTGGAGATGCCCGAGGCACTACATGCCAGTGGACATGTGGGGAGCAATAGCGGACATTGGCGCACGTTGTGCCTGGACATCATTGCACATCCATGCTCCAGTGAGCTCAAAAACTAGGTGGAAAATGGCTGGGTGCGACCGTGCAGCTTGATGGCCATGCCCTGCCTCACAGGGAGGACTCACGTGGAATCACACTGGGGGGCTCTGGGGCTGGTTTGGCTGGGCAGGGTACAGGGAGGTCCTCCAGTGGACTGGTGATGACCATACCAGATCCCCCAGCATGTGAGTGAGCCTGGTGCTCTCCCGGCGGGCAGGGCAGGCGGCTGGATGCCCCAGCCAGTAGTCGCCGCAGTAAGGCGAAAATAGAGGTATGATACAAAAAAAAAAAAGGGATCCACATGTTCTGATGCCCCTTTATAGGGCATATGCTAGACCGCATTTAGAATATGCCTTACCATTGTGGTCCTCTTACAAGAAATCTGAACTAAAACTGCTTGAAAAAGTACAAAGAAAATACACTAAGCATATTAAAGGGTACCATAACATAGCCTACGAAAATAGACTTAATTCACTTAATTTGATGCCCCTGGCCACAAGACGTCTCAGGGGAGACCTGGTTTTTATGTATGATATCATGCAGAACCCTTATCTTCTGACTGAACTGGGCTTTGAATTCAAAAACTCATCTCACTAGAGGTCACCCACTTCAATTGACTGGGAAAAAATTCAATTAATTGAGTCAGAAATATGTCTACACTAACATAATTATTAGCCCTTGGAATAAACTACCATTTGAGGTTATCTCTAGTAAAACCAAAGAGGAATTTAAACAAACATTTGTCAATGCCGAATGTTGTCTCACTGGCATTGGCATTGGTAGTGCAGGAGGAGGGTAGGTATACAAAGTAGAAAAATAGCACTGCTGCATTGTGTTGCCTCATAGGTATAGCTACTGTTTTTTTTAGTGCAGTGGACTTGTTCTACAGTCCCACCCCCAACACACACACACACTCACTTCTCTTTGTGTGATAACCTGTCCCTGTCCCTCAAGTTTAATTGACCTGGTCCTGCTGCCTACCCTGGGACTGGGTGAAGATATGTCCCCCATTGAAACCACATCGATATATGGAGAACATAGTAAGAGTGCAAAGGAGCCAGGTGGAGACTTCCGGTTTTCCATTCCACTTGGTAAGTCGGCATCGATCGGAATGATCGAGTAAATTATCATGAGTTTTTTATTTCCATAGAAAAACTATTTTACTGAGCTTTAAAATAGCCACTGCATGTGGCTTTCTGGAGAAATCGCCAAGCCCTGAGGAGTGAGCACACACTGTGTGGAACCAGGAGCAATGAAACTGGCCACATGCAGCAGCCATTTCTTTAATTAAACTAATTTCTAAGCAAAATATGTTACTTGACTTGCTTGGAGAGCAAGGGATGGAACTGGTGTTGGTGAAGGTGTGATGTATTCATTAAATGGTTTGGTTCTGTTCAGCTTGTGTAGGGAGTGATTTTTGAGCTGGTTATGCAGTCTTTTCCATGCCTACCCTAGATAGTGATAATATTATCCGGTAACTTCACTGTAACTAGGGCATAGCAGCCAGTCAGGTTGCAGGGATTGTTCTTGCCATGGTATAATTGACATTCTGAACCTTGTTACTTATTTTAAAATTCTATGATCACACTAAGGTATTCAAGGGTGTGAATGCATATATGGCACAAGCACTTATCTCCTCTTGCTTCACTTCCAGAGGCATGTTGTTATCCCTCAATAACACACACATGCTATGCCTTCCTGCCTAGTTGTAAACAGTGTCATTTAACAAATGTGCTGTTGATACCATTCTTTTTATGGTAGTCTTCTTTTAATATCCATTGTCTCTTCCATTCTAATTTAAATATATTCTTATTTATTTAGTTGACTCTCCGGCTTTCATAAAAAAATTAATTTTGTGTAATATAATATAATGTTCTTGACTTTTTATCTACTATTACATATATAATGCAACGTGTCCATGTAATCTATTCTTTACATTTAATAGTATTGTAAAATTCTACTCTGTGAATTTCTTTTCATTTTTGTTTTTGCTGTGAAGTATTTTGAGATACAATTTGTTTGAAATTCTTTTTACAAAAATAAATGGCATTGTGTTGTATTAAAGAATGTCCAGGAAACCTTGGAACAGAAATTTATAAACAGTAAACAGTGTGAAACTAAGGCACAAACCATTATTATTTTTTTTATTCTCTGGTAATCAGGTAAAAGCCTACTAGACACAATGTATATTTTCAGGGGTGACCTGGGAGCACTGAGGAGGTTAAGTGACTTGCTCAGGGTCAAACAGCATGCAAGTGGAAGTCATGGGACAGAACCTCAGGTCTGTTGGATGTACCACGCTCATTCATAGCTTGTTATTCTAACCTCTAGGCTAGGCTGCCAGCCCAGCAAGAAAAGTTAAAAAAAGTTGTCATTTGCTGATTAAAAAAAAACACACAGCCAAGTGGTAAATTACATAATAACATCATAACATAATATAATAACATCAGAACATAATATAATAACATCATAACATAATATAATAACATCAGCTTTTGGGATGAAAAAGGCTTAGATCACCGCTAGAGCCAAATACTCACTGTGTGGCCTTGTGCAAGTCATTTGACCTCTCGTGCTCCAGTTCACCAAAGCTGCAGAAATGGTAGCAGTAGGACCCCACTGGAAAAGGAATGCATGCACATTGAGGCACACACACACACACACACACACACACACACACACACATATGTATCAGCACTGAGGGTCCTCCCCTAAGTGTGAATGTCCCAACTGTGCTGCTATCCAGCCTCCACTGGTAGCAGATGAACACAGGATACAGAATTCCCCTCCCACCCCATGGGAGAAGAGCTGTCTCAGGCTGCTCGAGTCTCCTCCCTGGCCAGTCCCTGGGAGACCTGAGTCCGTTCCATAACCCATCTCACCAGTATTGTGAGCTGTAGCCTTACTGCTGTGTTATCAGGCTGGCCCAGATTATATCACATCTTTACTCACAGAACTTACCCACAAAGCTGCCTATTAGCTATGTGGCCCTATTCTGGATGCTTTTACTTGCTCAGTGTTCTTTCTGTACTGTGGTGACCAAAATGGGGTGCAATATTCAGTTGCAGTCTAATCAAGTGAGGAACAGGCTGTGGTGTAAAAGTTCTGATTCATACCTCAGGGATGTGGACATGTGGCCAAGGCCAGGTGGCTTTATGACCCTCAGAAGTGCAACAAAATCCTTTAAACCACAGCCTCAGTGGCTTATTCAGAGCAAGGACATTTTGAGGTTGTAGTTTAATAATATATATACAGGTCAGTCTGGTGGCAGTGAGGGTTAGCGCTGGATGCCACACTTGCACTGCAGCTGGCGACCGGGTTGGAAATGAGCCGGGGCATCGAGAAGTCAACAGGGAGGGGTTAGGATTGAGCGTCCACAGACTGCTGTCCTATGGGGACTCCACCGCTCTGTAGTGGCCACTGGTGATGATCAGAGGCACTACCTAGGAGTTAGTACATAAGGGGTGGAGTGTGGCAGGCGTTGGCACATAATGCCTCGGCGTCATTGCACGTCTGCACTCCAAGGGGCCAAAAGAACAACAGAGGAAAAGGCTGGGCACAAGCAAGCAGCTTGATAGCCATGCTTGTTCTGTCGTGGAATTGCACTGGAAGGGTTCAGTCTTTTCCCGACATGGGAAGGCATGGGGGGTCCTCTCAGTGGGTCAGGGAATGGCCATACCGACCCCTCATCATGTGAGTGAGCCTGCTGCCCTCTGGGCGGGTAGAGCTGGTGGCTGGATGCCCCTGCTGATCGCACCGCAGCAGGGCGGATAAACAATGACATGATAAAAAAAAATAATATAGATATACAGAGACATGGTTGTTTGGCTGTTTTCAAGAAAGTTATTTAATTTGTATGTGACAGAATACATTAAATTGCCCTCTTTATAGAAAAGGTTTCAATTAAGCTGGAGGAGAGAGAGAGTCTGGAGTAGGCTCTGGCAGAGGTGCTAAAGAGCTAAAACTAGGCAGCATAAACTGCAGTTCTGTGCAAAGGAACTTAATCAAGGGGCAAAGGTTTGTACTGATTTGTAATTAGGTTGCAAATACTGTACCAGTATGATTTTGACTTGATCTTAGAAAGGAGATTTGACATCTAACCGTATACGAACATGCGAACATACGAAAATTGTCTTTGTGGTCTATCAAGTCTGCTCGCTTGTGCAGCTCAGTCTATTTTATTGGAGTTGCCCCACCCTCCTCTTGCCCCCAAGAGCAATCCTCCCTCCCCTTCCCCATCCCCCTCCTCCCTCCCGTTACCAGTCTAATTTTTACCCTGTCCCACCCTCCTTAAAACTTCCCACTGTTTTCAATGATATCACCTCCTAAGGCAATTCATTCCACTTTGATACCACCCTTTCCACGAAAAAGTGCCTTCTCATTTCTTTTAAATCTACCCCCACACATTTTAGACTATAGCCCTAGTGGTCCCCCTTTTTAAATTGAAAATGCCCTCCACTCTGTCAATTCAGTATCCCACCCCTACTTCTGAATTCACTCGAGGACGCAAGGCTTGCACCTCCCTCCATTTGGTGGCTTGATTCCTATCTAAAAGACAGACACCAGTCCATTAAAATTGCAAACTCCTCCTCCCCCTCCCTCCCTATCCCAGCAGGTGTCCTCCAGGTTTCTATACTCAACCTTATCCTGTTTTCTATTTTCATAAATAACCTCCCATCTGCTTGCTCCTCCGCCCTCATCCATATGTATGCAGATGACTCCATCTTGTTCACATCCAGCCTAGACCTGGCCACAGTCCACTCTACACTGCAACAAGACTTCAGCTCAGTTCAGGCTTGGTCTGCCTCTCAAAACAGCTTAAACTAAATACTACAAAAACAGTTTTAATGACCTTCGGAACTTCCCATAGATTGGCCAAATCAATCGATGCCCACCTATCACCTCCTTTGACGGCACCGCACTAAAAGTGGTCCCATGCTACAACTACCTTGGCATCTGGCTTGACCCACAACTAACCTTCTCTCTTCATATTAATTACATTACATCCAAACTATGACCCAAGCTCGGAGTCCTCTACCAGAACAGAGACTCTCTCCCCCTACCAGTACATTGTGAACTCTTGACAAAGATGATAATGCCAGTCTTTGACTCTGTGGACATTGTTTATGGCACTGCTTTCTCAACTGTGCTCTCCCAATTTCACTCCCTCTATCATGCCTTCTGTCACTTTGCCTCTAACTCTCCTTCCTGGACTCAACACTGTTCCCTTCTCTCCTGCTTGGATCTCCCTCCACTCTCACACAGATGTCTCACTCACTCACTCTATATCCTTCATCTCAAAATTCTGGTTCAACCTGCTTCCCTTCTGCATCTCTTCCCTCCTTTCTCCTGCCCCTACCTCTACCTAGTCCCTATGTTCCAGGGACTCACGTACCTTCTCACTCCCTATCCCATCTTCAAACTTTGGTAAATCCACCTTTAACTATCGCCTCCCCTCCCTGTGGAACTCTCAACCCCCTCTCTTATGAAACTCTTCCTCTCACTCAGCTGTCAAATCTCAGCTATGCCTTTTACCCCTCCCCTTCTGTCCCCATAACCCCACTTAGCCTGTACTTTAAGTAACTAAATTGCACTTACTCTGCACTCTGTTAATCCTCCACTCACGCATACCTTACCACACATCCTGTACATCCAAGTAGCCTATTGTGTTGTATTAGTTCACGTAAAATATCCGCCTCTGAGGAACCTTGTAACTGTATCCCACTATACTAATTGTAACTGTATCCCACTATACTAACTGTATCTGTATCCCACTGTACTAATTAATAGAAGCCTACGCACTATCACCTTGTATACTGAAATTGCTTGACTATGTATTCATGTAATGTACTGTATGCTGTGTATCATTGTAATTGTCTATTTGACCTTTGTTCCCCTTCCCCTGGGTCACACCTGGAAACGAGCCTTGGCTCAGTATGCCTTTCCTGATCACCAAATGTTTAAATAAAATGAATAAAAACTTCAACCCTGTTTATACCCTTTAGAAACTTGAAGGTTTCTGTCTTATCCCCCTTTCCCTTCTGTCCTCCAAGGAATACGTATTAAGCTCCCTCAACCTCTCATCATGGTTTGTCTCCCATGCCCTGGATCATCTTAGTTGACCCTACGCTGGAACCCATCAAGTAGTTTATGTCCTTCTTCAAATAAGGGCACCAGAACTGCACAGTACTCCCAAGTGCGGTCTAACCAATGAACTGTACAAGGGCAGAATGACTTCCTCTCCTGGAGGTGATTCCCTGGAGATGCATCCCACCATTTTACTTGCTTTGGCTGCCCGCTTTACAACACTGCACAGGCGTATCATGTCACCCCTGACTATCACCCCTAGATCCTTTTCCTTTGAGCTGGACACCTGTACCCCCTCCCCGTATATTAATAGAGTTTTAAATTAATGGTCAGGTGATAGCTTTTAACCATTAAGGTTTCTAAATTCTTTCTTGCCATTTTCTAAGGCCTTATAAAGGAAAGAGAACACTTCCAATGACCTGCTTCCTTCCTTCCCCTTAAATGCACCCCCAGCAGTGAATTTGCACTCAAGACTGCAACAGCGTATTGCTTGACAGTCTTGGTGACTGTAGATTGCAGGTTCAAACCCCACTAGAGCCAAATACTCACTGTATGAGATTGGAATCCTTAACCTCAAAGTATCAGTCCACCCAGTTCTGGAAAATGGGTAGAAGCATGACCCACTGTAAATTAAATGTTGTGTCTCAGTTGGCTATCCTATGAACATATGAACATACAAAATTGCCAGCAGAAACAGGCCCCTGGTCTGCTCCAGTCTGCAGCTAGCACCTCATCTCACAGCTGCCCTCCACCCCCTCTTCCCAGTATCCTTCCCTTACCTTGTCCCAACCTTTCTTGAAACTGCCCATCGTCTTACAGGACCCTATGTCATCTGGTAAGGTGCTCCATTTATCCACCACTCTTTCAGTGAAAAAATGTCTACTCATCTCCCTCCCGAATCTTCTCCCCTCCAATCTCAGTCCATGCCCTCTTGTGTCCCTCCCCCTTCTCATCTGGAAAATCCCTTCTGTGTTGGTCTTGTTTTTCCCCTTCAGATACTTAAAGGTCTTGATCATATCCCTCCATCCCTCCTCTCCTCCAGCGAGTACATATTCAACTCTTCCAGCCTGTCCTCGTAGGGCTTGCTCTCTAATCCCTGGATCATCTCTGTGACTCTTTGCTGCACCCCCTTCAACAATCTGACGTCCTTCTTCAGGAATGGGTACCAGTACTGTACACAATACTCCAGGTGGGGCCTGACCAATGACCTATACAGGGGCAGGATAACCTCCCTCCTTCTGGAGGAGATCCCTCTTGCAATACACCCCAGCATTTTGTTGGCTTTTGCTGTCACCTTCAAGCACTGAACAGAGTTGTTCATGCTCTCCATAATGATCACTCCTAGGTCCGTCTCCTCTGTGGAGCTCCCCAACTGTGCCCTATTCAAGTGATAATCCCTCCCCCGGTTCCTGGCTCCCCTGGTTCCTGGCTCCGAAGTGCAGAACCTTGTACTTGGCGTTGAACCCCAACTGCCATGTTTCCGCCCACTCCTGCAGCTTAGTCAGGTCCTAGTGCAACCCCTTCCACTCCTCCACATCATCAACTACAGCTTGGTATCATCTGTGAACAGAGTGATCCTGCTCCACATCCTGTGTGAGATATCTGCAGTAAAAATCCAAAACAGCACTAGTCCCAGTACCGATCCCTGTGGTATCCCACTCATCACCGCTCTCGGTGACTAGAGTCCCCACCACCACCACCACCACCCTTTGCTGCCTTCCCTTTTGCCAGTTTGTGATCCATTTCACCATTTTGGTCCCTTCATATTCCAGTTCCATCCCCCCAACCTCCCATGCGGCACTGAATAAAAGGCCTTGCTAAAGTCTAAATACAGGACATCCGCTACATGGCCCTTGTCCAGTTCCCACATCACCCAGTCCGTAGTATTCTACAAGGTTTGTCTGCCAGGATCTGCCTGCTACAAACCCATGCTGTTGACCATCCTGGAGACCATTTTCCTCCAAGAAGCTCACTAGCCTCTCTTTTAGGATGGTCTCCATGAGCTTTCCCACGATCGATGTGGGGCTCACTGGCCAATAGTTTCCTGGTTCATCCTTTGGGCCACTTTTGTGGATGGGTACCACATGGGTCAGTCTCCAGTCCTGTGGTACACATCCATGCCCTGGGAAAATGATCCTGGGTAAATAAATAGTTAAATAAAACAAGTAGTACATATATAACTGGATGGAAATTACAGGAGGGTGTTTTAAGATATTTAAAATAATTTCCTATCACCCTTGAAATTATACTTCTTGACTGCTCCACCTCCCCCTACCAAAAACTTCTGCACGTAGGTCATATCATGAGAAGACTTTAAAGAGCAATTGTTATGTTATGGTGTTATGTTATGTTATATTATGCTATGTTATTACTAATATTTCTTAGTGGGGATGGCATGTCTCAACGAATCGTTATTTAAAACATTTTTTTATTAATGAAGTGATTTAAAGAAGCAATAGACAAATAGAGAAAAATGTTTTCCCCCAAACTTGTTTTTATGGCCCAACTCTGATAAGGCTGCAAGGCACACAGTTCAGAGCAGTGTGGCTGTCCTCTGAAACCCACCAAGAAATGGGAGAAAGTTGCCAGAGGTTTGCTGGCTAGTACATCTGCAAATCTGTTTCACATTGATTTTTTTAAAGGTGGGGCGGGGATGTAGATGTAGGAATGATGATTGGTGGACTATCAACAATCAGTTTGTTTATTTATTAGAACAAATGCGAAGCATCTCTATGCACTTACCATAAAACAATTTAAACATGCAAAGACAACAGCAAAAATCCAAAGTATCACATAATCATAGCACATACAAAGATTCTAAAACAGACTAGTTAGGACTAATTCTTGCAAAGCTTGTATGAAAAGAGCCGGAAACAAGGGCATAGCTAGAGAATCACAAATCCACTGTGGTGAGGCGTTCCATAAATTAGTCCTATTAACAGAAAAAGCCCAATCACATGTATTTTTAGCTGGGTATGCAGTATAACAAGTACATTTGTAGAAACTGATAAAATTCCGCCTCTATTCATTCTATCCCACTCTCTTGGCCCCACCCACTCCAAATTATCATAATACACCAAGGCATGTGGGATCTGCTAAATGTTTGTTTCAGAGGCAAATTATTTGCCTGGCATAAACCACAGATATATTGTAACATAGCTGAAGCACACTGCGAGCACTAAAGGCATGTTCCAATATACCACCCAGGCACAATCCCAGTTATGTCTGCAGTCCTTAGCCCCCTACTAGCCACAGGAGGTACAGTACGTTGTTAATAGGTTGCTTTTTGGCATGCCATCTGGCTGTTAGGGCCTGCAATGGTGACTGCTCCTTTGGAGCAATCTGTCATATTCATACATTTATATGCTAATGACCCCATACCACTATCAAGGTGCTATGGGGTTTTTTGCACCCTAATCGGGCCCCATTACAGACCAGGAGCAAACAGTTTTAATGCTTGTCAGGGCTGCCTGTAGGTGGTCTAATGATTTCCATGCCCCACCCCAGTTGACTGCCTATATGAACATTTTTATATCCCTGGTGGTCCAGTGGCCCCCCTGCCCCCCCCATTGCCCAACAGTATGTAATGTGGAATATCCCTGGTGGTCAAGTGGTCCCTTGCATGTGCTATGGTAAGAAAAGCCCTGGTGTCCAATGGTCCCCCCCAATTGCCCGCAAATAGGTAGTCTTGAATATCCCTGGTAGTCCAGTGGTTTTCCCACTCCACTCTGATCTACAACCCATATGTAGTGTTGTGTATTCGTGGTGGTCCAGTGGTCTCGCACACACCCTGCTCCTGTAGACCCCCCCACTCCATCCCGCCTGCTAAGGCCCCTCTACCCCCACCTGCCTTGGCCCACCACCCACTGTAGCAGCCGTCCACCCCCAAAGGTGACCAGCATAACCCCTCTGCTCACCACTTTGGCTGGCTGTTGTCTGAATGACAGGGAGCGAGTCATGTTTACTGTAGAAACAAAACAGGATACTTTAGTAAAGCAGTTGTATTCAGTTTTGAATTCAGCATTTAGAACCAGCTGAAAGCAGTTTAGGAGCCCAACAGCCCTGTTTTGGGAGGCAGTTTGTTCCAGGATATGACAGCACTCAACAGGAGTCATTTGGCAATAGCACATTTTAATCTTGGGGAAGGGGATTAAGGCTGCAGTGGAGTACTGGTGTAGCACTGTGGTTCTAGAGACTGGGATTCCAAGATACCTTCAGGGGCTAGAACATTCAGTTAAAACAGTTTGAAGAGGGTGCAGCCAATTTCTTTCTCTTCTGATACTAAGGGAGACCAGTTTAAATTTTGTAGCATGTGACATGAGTGATCAATCAATCAGTCAATCACTCAGTCTTTATTTTACCAGGCGAAACACCATTGAGTGAACTCATTTTCAAGGTGGACCTGGGAAGCTAAGATAAGTATCAGGTACAATAAGAAAATAGTATACATAATGTAGAATAATGGTACACAGGATGAATGCATAATGATGTGAGACTTATACAATAGAGAAATCAGAGAATAGTCTGAGAAGGCAAAAAAAAGGCTATAAATAGTATGTACAAGTAACATGTAGTTTACAATATATATACAAATGTCTGCAAGCAGTACTATAAGAGAATCCTTGAGGCAACACATAAATAAATATTAGGTTACCCACTGAGGTGCCTCACATATGGGGAGGAAGAGGAAGTGGGGACATTATGCATAGTAGGAGGGAAAGGAAGAGAAGGATGCAGAGGAGACAGGAGGAAGGAGGAGATACAAAGCGATGGGAGGCACCAACTTTATTTAGTGAGGATGGTGTCAAGTGTACCAAGGGAGGCAACTGCAGACAGGTAATACCAGTGAGTATCAAAGGGGTAGAATAGGACAAAGCATGTACTATCTTGTTTAAAGTTACATCCAGTTTCTGCAGAGATACTTTTGGGGCATGTTTATATCCATCCATAATCAAGTACTGGTAGCAAGCACTGATGAGCAATCTAAGATTTCTCTTTTCATCCCTGAATCTAGTGGTCTCATGCAGTGGACCTATACATGATTTACGGGTATTGTCAAATATTTTGTCATCAGCAAGGGAACTGTCAGGGATGACTCTGAGGCATTAGCAAGAATCTGTCTTGACAATCCAAGTTTCCCTGTTTTTGACCAGGATGATGGTCTGGCTCTACCTTTTAGGATGGAAGCTCATTGCCTGTATCTTTTGGCATTCATTACAAGTTTAGAACACTTTTCTATGGAGCAAAGTCTTCTTGCGATTTGGACCTCAGATTATTCTCACAGAGGTACCTGTGGCCACTAGCACAGTGTCAAACATGTGCAGTTTACATATTTAAGAGTGCTTCACAGTGAGGCAGAGAATCCACAAAGAAGAAATAATAATGGATTTCAGATCAAGCCTGATGAGACACCTCTGTGAATCGGGTAAGAACTGGATATGGAATTCTGTATGTACTCACTGGGATCGGTCTGCTAAGCTAAGCCACCAGAATGTGTCTGATAATACTCCAGTATCTTTTAGCATAAGTAGCAATGAGGAGTGATCAACTAGATCAAAAGCTTTGGATAGGGCCACAAACACAGCTGATTCTATCAGGTATTTATCCAAATGCAGTCAGAACTACTCTGATTGTTAAAATCAAGGAGTGTCATGTCCGTGGAGTATTCAGCCGTTGAAACCTGATTGATATGTGTGATGAGGTGGTAAGACTCAAGGTAGTTGGAAAATTATCTGTTACAGAAAGTTGTTAAACTGGTCACATATAAGCCCCACAAACAGAAAGTTACTCCCAGTACATACAGTACAGTTCAGCAGAAAACAATCCAGTCAGATATCTGAGCCATATGTAGAATGTTACTCTGGATAAATTCTGTTTGCCTCAGAAAGTGAGGATCCAGTAACGTATCCAAACCATATATAAAAGGTTATACCGAATATATACTGTGCTATGCAGAAAGTGACTGATCCAGGCAAATGATCTCCCCATTGATACATGGATACAAATAGGAAAACCTAGCTAGGCTATGGATTCAGAGTTGTCGGGTATAAGTATCCGGAAGTGTCCATTAAGAGGGCCCTGGGGCACTACTCAGCTGTGTGCAGTACACTGTAATAACCTCAGTGTCACAAGGTATAATTAGGTCCCACAATTGAGACCACACTGATGGGGTAAGACCTTGGGATGACTTGTGTGCTACTAAGAGCTCTGCTGTTTTCTGTGCTGTAGTTCGGGGGCGGGAGATGCACTTCATGGCACATGTAGGTAGAATGTTTGGGTTACCAATGTCAACTCGGAGGCAGCGCTGCCTCCAGGGCAGCACTTTACTGATGCACTTATTCTTTCTCATAACGAAGTCTCCTCTTTTATATACTTACTCTTCAAACTCTATGCTATCATGGATCACCACTCTAGTAAAATAACAACTGCATTTCTTTTAGAAGTGCATAAGTGACTGTTAGGATTTCAACTTGGTCTCTTGCTAAAAATAATTCATGCCTGATTTCAAACCCCTGGCCCTTAAATAACAGTCTTTTGATAGCTCTTCTGTGCCACTAAGCTGCACGACAATGACGATGCAGCTCCTATGATGTAGTTGTTAATTCAGATCAGTACAGAGCAAGAATAAGAGAAACTAAATGCTGCCTCTGAGGCAGTGTTGGTTCCCCAAACATTTCTGTACCGTGGCTCACAGAACTGTATCTGTGAACCAGCAGTTCCATTCCATCATCTCCATGATCAGGGTTTGTCCACCTCCCATCTGCTGTTGTAATGGTTTGTTAATCTAGAACTGTGCTTTTTTGCAGGGCTTTTTACACCTATTTACCCAACTCCTCCACTTGTTGGGAGCTGCTCTAGCTACCCCAAGAGTTGCTAGAAAGTGTAGGCTCTCACCTTTACCAGCACTGATGGTCTGTGGTTGTCACGAGATGATTAAGCAACTGGAGGGAGGCTCACACCCTCCTATCCCATACAGTATTGGAGCAGAGCTAACAGCGTTCCACCCAGCAGCTAAGTATGGCCCGCTCCCTCCCGCCCAGAATCAGAGTGTGACTTGTACCCTCCCACTGAGCATAAGAGTGCTTCACTGATAAAGCAGTTCCAGCCAGAATGCAGCGCAGTACCTGGCAGTATCACTGCAGCGTGCTGCAGAGAACAGTGTAATTCAATAGCAATTAGTCCCTTTTGTCATGCAGCATTTTTTGTCCGGCATGTAGTATAAGGAACTGTGTTGTATCCAGACTGCCTCCACTGTAACTCAATCAATTGCTACTACTACTGCATGTGTGTAGGAGCATGCATGCTATGCTTGCAAATTGTTTGGAGGGTGCAATTCTGGGTCCTTGCCATTGACATTTGGTTGTTCCACTATCCAGTCCCTACCCCAGCTGATGTAATATTGTGACTGCTGTCCTCTGTTTGAACTAAACAGAATGCTAAATGCATAAAACTAAGTACTGCTGTGAGGTTTTCTGCTCTTACTATGCACTTTCACAAATACAATATGAGGCTCTCTGAGGAGAGGGATAAGGCAACATAAAAGGATGGGGGCATAAGAGGGTCTTGGATACAAACAGCATTCTCCTTGTTACACCATTGCCTCCCATATATCACATTTACCCCAGTCCCAGTGCCAGGTGACCCAGCCCTGGACATGAACCCTGGACCACTCGGAGGCAGAATGGAGTAATGCCATTCTTCAGGCCATTGGGCTGCCTGGCATAGGATTCATTTTACAAAATGTGAATATGTTAAAAAAAATACCTTCATCCCACCCATCAGAGAAGGGGCTCACTGTGGCAACTGGTTTCCACTTCTTTGAAGAGGCTTATTGCAGAGGGCAATATATCAACATCCTTAACTTTTCTTGAACACCTCCCTGTCTGTACCTTACCTGCTGTATGTAAATACTGCCAGTACAATTTTTGCTGTATACAATACCTGTATCTTTGTCACTGTTATTTTTATTCCTGTCTCCCCGTTACACCTGGAAATGAACATTGGCTCAGTGTGCCTTGCCCAGTTACCATGTTTAATAAACAAAATAATTAGCCAAAAACAACCTCCTCTCGAAGCAAACAAACCTCAACTGACAGATTCTCTTTTTGAAGAGGGCTGTAGTTCATTGAGCTAAATGTCAAAAACATCAAACCAAACAGCAGTGGGGCATAAACTCAAAAGGAAAAATCCACTTCAGTTGTCTTTGAGCAGTGTGTGTGTGTGTGTGTGTGTGTGTGTGTGTGTGTGTGTGTCTGATTGATTGTGAATTATTGTCTTTGCATGTTTGTATGGCTGGACTTGTGTTTGCATATATGATTCTTTTTGCATGTGTGTGTCTTGGTATATAGTTCAGTATGTGTGTGTGTATGGTGTGTGTTTAATGAGGAAACTAATAGCAGCACTGTGGAGACACAATTAGTAATCCGCCCCCCTCCCCATGGAAATTATGCTTCCAAAAATATTTCTCTGAGCTTGCCAAAACCTGACTTAATTATCATTGCATATCGTACGAAAGGAATAAGGAATGTCAGATGTGTGAATTTAAAAAAAAACACATCACTTAACAGAATTTAAATTCTAAAACCCTGGGGTGAGATCAGACGCCATCTGTTGAAATATTTAGCATGTTTCTATTGGTGTGTTGCTGGCAAAGGCTCCCTTCTTGTACTTTCCTTCCCTCCTAGCAAAAGCAGTGCCGAATCTTCAGACCTCCTCCGGGGAAGGCAGGAGACACTACAGAATGGATTCTTCACACACGTTCTCCTGCCCTACTGCTCTCGTGTTCTTCTTTCATGGTGGTGTGATTTCTGTAAACCTGTTCTCCAGTCTCTTCATTTCTCCTGCGAGGACCTGTGGAGTGAGATGGCTGCTGGGAGGTGGTCTGAGCTGTAACAGGTGCAGCCACTTCTTGACAACAGCATGCCTTTGGTCAGCAGTGAGTGCTTCGTTTCAAGTGATTTCCCAGGGTCCAGGAAAACATTTTAAAATATAATATTCAAACACATTTCAGCTTGTTTTTCAATAATTGTCTGTTATCTCCTGTATTATTTATTACCGTGGACATTTGCATCAAAACAGGATCTTTATCCCCAGACATCATCTGCTCCCTTTACTGATTTTTTTCCCTCTGCATAAGTCATAATTCTGTGTTTGTGATATCCCAGTCTGTTGCTGTGAAAATGACTGTAATGTCACGAAAGGAGCAGATGAAACCAGAGATAATGAAGATATCATTTCAGTGCAGATGTTCTCAGTAATAAAGAATAATAAATACAGAAAACTGATGAAATATAAGCTGAACTGTGTACAAATATTATATTTTAAAAAACTTTTCAGGACACTGGAAAATTGCATTAAGAAATCTATGTGTTTGTTTGTTTTGGTGACTGGGTAAGCCCACTAGCTCTTGAAGTCCCATTTTCTGGTGTGACCGGCATGAGTTACAGAGAGAAATGCATTCACAATTCAAACAACAAGGAATTCTCTCTAGCTGGGAAGTTATAGAGAGCTCCTTTGCTTTATACTTGCTATACTATAGTCCACCACTAGACGGCTCTATTGCGTTTGAATGTTATTCACAGCTTTCACTACTAGACAGTACCACTTTGAGCTGATGGCCTTTTTTCATATACAATATGTAACATTTCCCTAACCATCATTTCTTTTCAGTTTATTAAACAACTATTAATATTTTTATTCTCTAGCTTTCAGAACAGGGATATGTTCTTTTTGTTTGGAGGTGGGGCAGGATCTTGCTCAACAGTCAACAAGAAGAAAGGGCCACAGTCTCAAGGCCCAGAGGCAGTGAAAGGCTGGTCCAGTGATGCCATGGCAGTGTTTTGTGATGCCAGCTGTAAGACTGGGGTTGACCTGTGGACTTGGGTTTCTGAGATCTGCAGGGGCACATGTTTAGCAAGGGGGAAGAGCTTGACTCCATTTGGTGAGAAAGGGTATGGACAGCCTAGTGTTTATGCTCCCTTGTCATCAGATTGCCTTTTCAGCTGGATCCCAAAATGCTGTCATCATAAAAGTATAAGGGTGAGAAATGGTGGAAGCCAGGATAAAAGATTATTTGGTGTAGGCATCACATAGACAGCAATGCTTTCTATTTAATATTGGGAGGGGGCAATAATGAGCAGAGTGACAAAGTCAAAATTTTGCCTAGTCACACTGTACTTCACATGTGGCTAATGGAAGGTCTTCAGCGACAAGTAAATGCGCATCATATCAACTTGATTATGTTTCTGAGTTTGCCCTTCTGCAGGGATTCCCAAGTTTGAATTTCCCAGTACAACTGGCCAGGCTAGATATCATTCAAGGCAAGTTGACCATGTTGGGTTCCAGACTGGAGGGTGGCTCCTCACAGACCAGACATCTTTGGATGGGTGGGGAAAGGTAGAATTCTGGAGGAATGTATCAGTACTGCTGGCCAACAGT
Organism: Neoceratodus forsteri; assembly: GCA_016271365.2. Classification (NCBI taxonomy): domain Eukaryota; kingdom Metazoa; phylum Chordata; order Ceratodontiformes; family Ceratodontidae; genus Neoceratodus; species Neoceratodus forsteri. The sequence goes on along the minus strand of CM028129.1, from coordinate 1,114,494,861 downwards.
GGCACCTCCTGCTGTAGTCATGGAGATTGTTGTGGGCATGAGGACAAAAGGGTGCCTGAGGGATTCATGAGTAAAGGCTGTGCAGAGGATAATGTTGAAAACAATTGTAATCAGAGAAAGGTCTTTTATTTTTAATGCCAGTTAGTTCCCTGGTGACATTTGACCCAGCTGATAAACTGGGCTCACAAAAATGTGATTCACAGTGCCACTCTGCAAGCGGAGCTCATGGGCAGCATTTCATAGACCACAGGTGCACTCTTGAATGGGTGCAGAGATCAAAATGAATGAAGTGAGTGGTTCAGAGGGAGAAGCTGACCCAGAAACCAGACTTCCAATCAGAGGCCTAGGTCAGCCGTGGACTATATCGCTGGCTCCTTATGAGCAGGGTATTATGGAAAATGGCAGCCCATGACAGGACTGACCCATTACCTTACAGTGGTGCTTTTTATAAAGCAACTAACTTATTAGGGATACCCACAGTCACCCTGAGCTCTCTGTGCCATAATGTCTGGCCAACTAGCCAGTAAAAGGTAGACACTGAGGAGCCTGAAGCTGATGCTGGGAATCTACTACTAGTCCTATAATCCAGTGGAACACTATGCACAAATCCAACCCACTGGCTTTCCAGAAAGCCATGAAGTAACTTGCAGAATAGCAGAAGTTCCCTGGTAGAAGCACTGGGTAACTCTAAAAAAGGCAGGAGCTCAAACAGACACCAGTGTAGGCACATAACCTATGTCCTTAAACCAAATGAAACATCAGTGTCTTTGAAAAATAATCCCCAAATACAGCAACATTTCAGTGCAGAAGTCCACTCAGCAATAACAGAATCTGTTCATCATTTTGTAAATTCTGTTTAATCCAGGGGGACTGAATGTCTCATTGGATTGGTAGTGGGTTAAGTAGTCCTTTACCTCTAGGCCATTGGTTTAAATCTGTTCCAGGATAGTAAGAAACTAAAGCAATTGCCATTTTTGTGGCCTCTGGAGGTCTCAGTCTTGTCCCTAGTTGGCAGGCGACCACCTCACAAAACCACCAGTACAACTGGCACCCTCACAAGTCTCACATAACTTAACTGGGCATGGTATCCGAAAAAAACTTCTCACCATCTATGACAATGTCAGGGTTGAGGCACATTGGCACAGAAGTATGGGGGACAGCTTGAACCAGGACCATTGGTGCTATACCTGGTACGTGGCTAAATTAAGGACTTCAGTCTCCAGTGATGTCACTGCAGGCTTTTTTAGGAGCATGGACTAATGTTCAAAAAAAGCAGAATTTTGTTTTAATGGATTTGGTTTAAGAAAATGATTTGAGAGTATTCATTGGTAATCTTTAAAATTCTCTCTTAAAAGCCTGTACTTTGACTTTCTCTTTGACAGGTTACAGTCAGAGTACTTGGTCCTGGAAGATATAACATTAGCCCTAATCTTGCTTTAGACAGATTTTCATGTTTCCACTTCTCTTGGGAGGGTGGGGGGTAGGGTAGGGTTTTGTTCCTTGCAAATTTTAATCCTCACTCCCAGGGCCATCATTACATGAGTGAGGAAGAACAGGCACCCTGAAATCTCCTCCGGTTAGCTGGAGTGCAGGTGGATGGGAGATAAGCAGCCAGCCCTGATGGAAAACACTTTACCTTTCTAGGATTCCTGCAAATGGTTGTGCGATAATTCAGCCAGACAAGATAACTCTTTCTGAGTATTTGAGTACTGCAGGGGATATACTATGAAATTGCAGCTGTAGTGAAGTGGAATTATGTATGAGGTTTTGCAGTAAATCACCAACTTGAATATATGCTGTCTTGTAAGAACATAGAAGCGTAGGAAAAGTTAGTTGAAAAAGTGTCCATTGGGTTCATCTCCATGCCATGCCGGCAGCTGCACCAATCCATACTATAAGAAATAGCTTTGCAGGCCTGCTAATGTAGCAGTAGGCTACCACTGGCAGCGCTGGTGAGCCGGGTTCAGAAGCTAACCTGGGTCATCGGAGGCAGGTTATGGGACGAGGACTTAGCCTTCCAGAAGATGCTTTCCTCTGCCAGGGCAGATGGGTACCATCTGCCACCACAACTCTACCACCTGGGTGACTACAGGTGGTAGTTTAACTGAAGAGCCAAGGGATGGTGCAGACATCACAGTTGTCAGCACTAGCCTTGTATGCAAAACCATGATGAAAATGGCATGCAATGTCCATGAGAGGCAAACCAGAAGAAAATGACCACTGAGGCAGAAGGACCCCATTATATCAAGCCCCACACCTCTGCCTTGGTGCTCTGACTGTTGCAACATGAACATCAGGGTAATACCCCCTACACTGTCCCCAGCTGGAGAAGGTAGACAACAGCTCCATGGTGGACATGCAGGTAAGGTGGTGCTGGGGGTACAATAGGCCATGGGAGCTCCAGAGTGATTCAGAGGCTGGAAAGAAGAAAAGGGCACAAATAGTTGAAAAAAAAAAGAAAGATAGAAAGAAAGAGAAAGAAACCTCCAAAGCCATTGTTTAGTGGAAAGTAAGAAAGTACTAGTAATTGTGATGAACTTTTGCACTCTGGTCAGAAAAACTGCAAAAATCTCTGTCAACCCACTGCTGAGTGATATGACTGTTCCTCCAAGATACGCTAATTCTGCGGTCATGTTTGCTCCTTGCCGAGACACTCCCCAGTGAATTAACTGCTGTCTCCAACAATGTTGTCAGTGTTAGTGGCTCAGTATACAGCATGTTTGCCTTTGAGGGCTGAAGATCAGAAGGTCATAGGTTCTAATCCTACACCGGGCACTTGGTCTCATGCCCAATAATAACATTGTAGTGCAGCACTGTTGAGGTCAGTCAGTGTCATCTTTCAGATGAGACATTAAACAGAGGTCCCTTCTGACAACCTCTGGTAACTTTCCAGGTGGAATTTAAAGATACCTGATACCACCTTTGCAAGAGTGAGGGATTTTCCCTAAAGTCCTGACCTTAAGTCCCCATCTATAAAACAGGTCCATGTAAATCTAACCACCTTCCCAGTATACCCCTGGAAATGAGCTGTCACAGCTCAGTGTGCCTCATCTGGTCAAAACATACAAAATAATATACAATATTACATACAAACATATGAATCTGCCAGCAGAAACAGGCCTTATGGTCTATCAAGTTAGTCTGCACAAATGCACAGCTAGCACCCTTATATTGCAGCTTCCCCTCACACCCTGTCCCCTCAAAACTGCCACTGTGCTACAGGATACCCCCTCCTTGGGTACAGTGTTCTATTTCCCCACCACCCTCTCTGAAAAAATGCCTCCTCATCTGTCTCCGATATTTTCCGCCCTCCAACCTGAAACCATGCCCTCTGGTGTCCCTTCCTCTCCTCCGCTTAAATATCCCTTCTGTGCCCATTTTGTTAATCCCTTTCAAATATTTGAAGGTCTCAATCATATCCCCCCGATCCCTCCTCTCCTCCAGGGTGTACATATTCAGCTCAGTCAGCCTGTCCTCATAGGTTTTGTCCTCCAGCCCCTGGATCATCTTAGTTGCCCTACGCTGCACCCACTCCAGCAATCTGATATTCTTCTTCAGAAAAGGACATCAGAACTACACATAGAACTCCAAATGTGGACTGACTATGGACCTGTACAGCGGCAGGATCACATCCCTATTTCTGGATAAGATTCCTCTCAAAATACACCCCAGCATCTTGTTGGCCTTAGCTGCCACCGCCTGCACTGAGCTGAGTTGTTCATGTTACCTGTCATGATCACCCCTAGGTCCTTCTCCTCCTCTGTGACCTCTATCTGAACCCCTCACAACTAGTAGCTCCTCCTTGGGTTCCTTGCTCCAAAGTGCATAACCTTGTACTTCTTCACATTGAAGCTCAGTTGCCACTTTTCTGACCACTCCAGTTTGATCAGGTCCTCCTGTAGCCCCTGCCACCCCTCTATGTCGTTCATCACCGCCCCTATCTTGGTATCATCTGTGAACAGACTGATCTTGCTCCTAACACCATGTGAGATATCCGATATGAATAACCCAAACAACACTGGACCCAGGACTGAGCCCTGTGGCACCCCGCTTGTCACCACCCTTAGGGAAGACAGTGGCCCCCACCAACACCACCTGTTGCTGCCTCCCCTTCAGCAGTTAATAATCCAGTTTACCATCTTTGTCCCTGCCTCCACATACTGCAACTCCTACTGGATCAATACTGTGCATGCAAGATAGTGCGTATTAACCTCCTGTCTACAGAGTGCATGTAGTTATAGCAACAGGGATAGAACAGCACTAGGAAGATACCACTACCCCTGTACGCTGTACGCGTTTCTGGCATAGCTCAAGTTGCCATGTGCTGGGTGCCTGGTCAAGCTGCTCCTGTGTTGGAGTGCCTAGGGCCCCGGCATACGGCACAATGGGAGACCTGGGACCATGGTTTGGTTCCCCCAGGTCTCCCTGTGCTGCAAAATTTTGTGGCAAATTTTTTTTTTCACCAGTAAACTTCCCCCCTGCTGAGTTATCTCCATTCTCCATTCCCCAATGTCCGCAACCCCCCGGAGTTTGTTATTTAAATTCTGGGGTGTGTAGGGGGTGATGCTCCTTCATGTCGGGGGGTTTGGGGGGGGCAAAGCTCCCCACATAAACAGATGACGCCCATAGAGTATAAGGGAATGCACTGCCTGCATTCTTCAGTATTTTGCCTGGTGACATCACAGCGTACATTCTTAGGCTTGTGGCATGAAATGCTGTGTAGTGTTTTCCTGTGCCATTATGACCCTGTGTCATTGCAACTTACTTACTCCCCCAACCTCCCATAAGGCACTGAATCAAAGACCTTGCTGAAATCTAAATACAGCACATCCACTGCATGGCCTTTAACCAGTTCGCTTGTTACCTAGTGGTAGTATTCAATTAGGTTGGTTTGGCAGGATCGTCCAGAGACGAATCCATGCTTCTGACTGTCCTGGAGTCCATTTTCCTCCAAAAAGGTCAACAGCCTCTCTCCATGAAGATCTGATACCATTGGAATTTAAAAGTAAAAAGAGACGAATTTAGGTTTTTTAAAACACCCATTTCTTGAATTTCTTCCATTTCACATTTATTTATTTAGCTGTTTATTTATTTATGCATTTATTTAAAGTTTTCACCAAGAAAAGCATACTGAGCTGTGAACCACTCGTTTCTAGATGGTTCCTGGTAAGTGGAACAAGGTAGAATTATTAATTAATTATATCAACTGCTCTGACAGGTTTTGGATGGGTTTAAGTCAGAAATGACTTTTATTCCTATTTTAATGCTTTTGTGTGTACCTTGGAGCTGACCTTTTACTGATTATATCTTTCAGTTCCAGGATTCCCTGGATGTCCTGTGGTGTCAGTTCCTGCTGATCTGTGCTAATTAGTTAACACACTGCAGATCACAGCATAAAGTGACAATATCCTGGAAACCTAGAAACAGACGGTGTACACATTGAAGAGAAAAAGGGCAAAGCACACTGAAAATCACTTGCGCATTCATGCATGTGAATATGATTCAAAGAAAGAAACAAGGAGTCCCTAAATAAAGAAATACTTAAAATGGTTTCCCATCACCTTTAAAAGTTTTCTCACTCCCCCATTTTGTATAGCCTATAAGCAACTTATAACATGACATACTGGGGTATGTTCTGTAAACTATTATAGGATAAGCAATTATGGGACCTGTCTCCGTGCCGGCATTATACAGAGCCATAATCTGCTTCCAGAGTGGAGGAAGTGTGAAGCTGACAACCAAGTACAGTACTTTTCCTCAATGAGAGAAGCAGATTATTCAGAGAGAATTAAAGTTGCATGATCTTTCAGCATTGTTGCGCCACTGGTTTTAAAAAGAGGATTATGTAGTTGCACGTCTCATGGTGAAGAAAGCAAGAGCCTCCACAGACAAAACAGCCAAGTAAAATATCAGTACAAGAGTGACTTTACTGTTGATTTAGCACACACCTAACTGTAACCTCCATGTTTTGCATTAAAGGTTGTATTCGGTTAAAGATGAACAGTCAGCACTAAGAGCCCCACACCCTGCTATGCATGTCATGGATACTGTATTATAAGCTCAATCAGATGTTTGCCAACCCTGCTGTCCTTCTAGAGCTAAGTACAGTCCTCTAAGACTGTACTTAACCCCCAGGAGGACAGCAGGACCAGCAAACAAAAGATCAAAGCTTATAAAAACTATGATATGCACTGCAGGCTATTATATTGAATCTCCCATTGCAGCAGCCCTGCTCTGATGTTAGTTGCAGGGGAATCTGGGGTTTCTAGTTACAGCAAATGTCAGCTTGCAAGTCAGCAAAATTAACCTGATGCAGTCCACTGTATTATGCGACAGTAAATAGTACGGTAAAAATAAAAATGTTTTGCACACAAAGTGCAAACTGAGACCAACCCTCACACTTAGGTGTAGGGCTCTAAATATTGACTGTTCCCCTTTAAAAGCTTTGTAAGCTGCATTCTGATTGACTGGGAAAGTTTATTTGTGTATGCAGTGATCCGACTCACAATATGCAATTTATTTTCTAGTGTGAGTGGGTAGGAAGCTAACTTTTGACAGGCAGAACCATGAGTGAGTTATGCAAGTCCTGTCCCCTCAGAAGTGATGATAAACTGACTAGCTGGAGACAGACCATTTTATATCCAATACACACAACAGTAGTTTAGTAGTTACAGCTGTTAAATCTGCTGCTTGTTTGAAGATTTAATTGTTTTCCTTTGATTTTAATAGCTGTCTTCAGTGCTACGCTAGGCAATTGTGATGTCATCAGCCCTGTGAAAGCTTATTTTTGATTAAGGCAACAGTCTGTACAATATCCATTGTAACAACAATGTATTTTTATTTATTTATTGAATTTTGATGACTGGGTAGGCCTGCTGTGACTGCAGGAGTCCCTTTTTCAGGGGCAACCCGGGATTAATTACAGAGAACACAGCAAGGCGAGGCACATACAATATCAGTTTGTAAGTTACAGAAGGTATGGTAACACTTATAAATCAATTCAAACAATGAAGGTAAATATATGTACATTAATCAGGTTCACATAGTGAAGAAAGATACAGGCATAAGACATAACAAAAAAGTCCTTTGTACAGAAAAGATGGCTAGGCTAAACAGTAAATCCTAGTCTAAGGAAGAACCAAAGGGTGACAGAGCCAGAGGCAGACAAGCAAGGAGGAGAGACCATCAGCAATAGCAGTTGCAAAGGCTACGGCTCCAGCAGGAGGTCTTCAGGCCTTTTTTGAAGCCGTCGAATGAGGAGCATTCTTATAGGCTACTTGGGAGGTCATTCCAGAGGTAGGATTGAGGTAGCAAATGCCCTTTTACCTGAGGTGGTCCTAACTTTGGGGACCAGGAGGAATGATAAGCTTGAGGACCTAAGGGATCACCTCTGGGGTTTTGAAATTAATATGTCTTGTAGACTAGGAGGATCATTGCTGTTCCTATGTTTAAGCATAAAGGCACAGACAGGAGTAATCCATCATGCATTCAAGTGAGGCCAATTTAGCATCTGAAGTACTTTTGCGAAATGACCTACTATATGCTGTGATACAGTGTTTTGAGCTTCTACATTTCAGAACGCCTGACTGATTGGAGAACCAGAGACCCACAGAGTAGGGTAGGGAGTAGGGTGCCATTTGCAATACGCAGGCATGACTCCTTTGTGAGGAGGGGGCTTAGGTGATAAAGGAGTCCAATTTTTTGACGCAACAATTGATTTGATGCTCCACATGTACCTTGAAGGCGATGTCTTGGTCCATGTATACCAGAAGCACTTGATGGAATTGACTACCTCAGTTACAGACCCGTTTGAAAAGGATGGGGTCAGAATATGCTGCCTTTGAGGGCCTAAGCTCCTCAGGCCAAAGAGGATGGCCTTGGTCTTCTTGATATTGAGAACCAGTTTATTTGGTAAGAACCAGTTCTCCAGTATCTGAAGGTAATTTTAGAGCAGGCTCTTCAATTGGGATTTATTGCTGTTACTGATCTCATTTGTGTGTTTGTCTGTCTGTTTGTTTGTTTGAAAAATGCTGCCCGGGAAAGGCACACTGAGATGAGACTCATTTCCAGGTGCATTCTGGGCGAGGGGTGACAATAGGGAGAACAAAAGCACATTTTTGGTACTGTTAATTACAGGTGGTGCAATAGTTACATGTGGTACACGAATGCATAATAAAAAGTAAACGAAAGATAAAATGTAAAAGCAAAGATATTTTTAGATGGTGAGTAAATACATACCAGTGCAGTGAAGATGCAAACTTCAAATACAAAGTAACGCTGTAGATGTAATACACTATTATATACAGAAATAGTCCAGACATGCCCTAAATATTGCATTATATATAATGTATTATGTATTTTAAATGAAATATATCTACAAGATAGTAAAATATTAAACAAATATTTTGATGTATAACATGACCTAAATAGGCACATTATGTAACATGACTTATCCACTTTGCAACAGCATATACAAATAGTATGTAGAAAATGCTGTACTATATAGTGCATACAATGAATTAGATTGCATTACATAACAAGACTTGTAAGTTGTAACTGCATAAAAGGAGATGTTGCATCACAATTGGACTATCCTGGACACATTAAGTGATATAGATAGATAGACAGACAGACAGACAGACAGACAGACAGACAGATCATATTCTTTTAATTGGTATGGTTAGACTGGAGGGTGATTAACATCAAGTAATTATTCACCCATAAGACAGATGGCATATGACAAAGTTCAGTGCTATTTAGCAGAGGGAGTGGGAGCCATAGTGTAATACTAAAAGGTAGCCTACTGCCTAGGAAACTCAGACAAACAGGGTAAGACAAATTTTTGACACTCTTTTTGAAAACCTTTCCCCACTCCTCCTCACACTTGCTTTAATCAGCAGCACATTCTGCATGACTGTGTTCTACCTGCATGGTTTTCAGCCAGTCAGAAGACTGGATTCTCATTCTATACTATATAACATGTATACAAACATGTATACAGTAGTAAATGAGGCAGAGTAGCCCAGGGGTTAGAGCAATGAACTGTGAATCTCTGAGAGCACCTGATTTAAATCCCACCTCAGTCATGGATTCACTATGAGACATTGAGGTCTACACAACTTCTAGTTGGGTGAAACAGTACCATTTTTGACTGGATGCATTCTAAGAGATGGGGCTTAGAAATCTACATGCAGGGGCTGCTGGTTTGGTGGCACTGAGGGTTAAGACACTGGATACCATACCTCACACTATGCCGCGACCTGGGTTCAGGAATGACCTCGAGTCATTGGGGTGCTGGCATGGGGGAGCAGTATTGAGCAGAGCCAGCAGGCTGCACTAATCTACTCTCCTGGGGGTGGGGTGGGTTGTCGCCCCTTCCTGTAGTTCTGCTCCCACCAGGTGGAGGTCCAGTGGGATTACACAGGTGAAGGGTTCAGCAAGGATGGGAGATTGGAAGGGCTGAGCTGGCACCACGGTAGGCGTGGCGCAGTCCACACGCACGCAGCTGTGCGTCACCAGGGAAAGCAGGACAACCTACAAAGAAAACCCATAAAAACCTATATATATAAAAAAGAAAGAACTCTAAATGCAGTATTTTCTGGAATAATTAATGGATTTTAGATATTTAAGTTATTTGTTTTTAACTGTACTGCTGAGTTTATAACTGTAATCTGTTTTTTGTATAGGACCTTGAGCATGGAGTAAATGTGCTCTTGAAATGCCTGTCTATTCATCTTTGAACATAGGGTGCAAGGTCTAAGTCCTTCTGAGACTCCCACCCTAGAATCTCACACAAAGCCCAGCTCTGACTCTGGTCTTTGTTGGCAGGAGGCACAACTTTAGAGGATAACTTCAGGCTCACTGTGCTGACTTGATAGCATAGCAAAATAATTTAACTGCACTCCCGAGAGTCAGTAACATACGCAAACACAAAACTGATGCTGAATTTCATTTTAATTGCGCTTGAATCGCTCTAATTCTGGACAAATACTGAGCCAAAACTACCCCAGCGCTTAGCCTTCTCAATGGGCTTCATGAAAAGTAGTGAAGCGCTGGGTAATTTTACCTGTGTATCAAGGCTCGATTCATCTGAGTAAAATGAAATTTAGCATCAGTTTAGTGTCATGTTAACTCTCGAGAGTGCAGTTAAATTATTTTGTTGTAAGTTCGGGACTGCCATCCTCTAACTGGACCCACCAACAAACAACAGGCGCATGAGCTTATTTGGAATCTTGATAGCATAGCAGCTGGGGAGCTGCTTGACATGCTCACAACCAAGGTATGCATCCTGAGCCTGGATCTTCTCTGCAAGCCAGAAGGAGGCTGAGCCAGCACCTGTGCAGGTGTTAGTCTCTGGAGAAAGTGAGCAGGATGCTGCAGTGTGTTGCTACCGAGCATCTGCAGCACATTGCTAAGCAGGTGGGGAACACTGTGGGCACCATACTGGCATGCCATTCCATGTGTGAGGGTATAAATAAATTCATGGCCCTCACAATCCCTGAGATGGTGGGGTTCCCATAGAAAAAGAAACAGCAGCAGCCAGACAGCTAGACAAGGCAAGCCAATTTATTTGTTTGGGGCCTATCCCAGAAACTCTGAGCACCATACAGAAGCATAACACTAAAAATAATGAAACATAACATAAATATAAAATGTAACACTGGCAGATCAGGTAACAAATATTACAATTAAGAATCATATTAAAATACATAGATACCCTTTTATTTAGCTTTTGGGACCATCTGGAAAATTGTAAGTCTTTATTCTCCACTTGAATACTTACACAGAGACAGCTCCGTGGATGTGCAGGGACAACGAGTTCCATAGGAGAGGCACAGCAACATTAAATGGTCTGTCCCCTGATGACTTTAAATGAGAGTGTGGAACTACCAGGAGCCCTGTCTATGAAAAACTACCTTGATCTTCAGCCCAGTGTCTCACTTTGGCAGGTGATGGGCATTAGACTCGTGGAGACAGAGGCTCTCTGTTCCTGAAGGGGTAAAATTGTGGGGTTAGCAGTCGAAATAAGAAAGTTGTCAGAGCTTAGAGGGGCCTGTGGGTATGAGAAGTTAGTCTTTGATGCACAGTATAAAGGTTGTTGGCCCTGGTATAGTCAGGATCATAGGTTTAGCCAAACGTAAGCAATTTGTCAGGCCTGGTAGAGGCTTCAGGGGGGAGGTTATGAGCATGGGGGTTAGCTGTTGATATAAGGAAGTTGTTAGTGCTGGAAGTGGTCTGGGGGAGGACTGTGGAGGTTAGCTATGAAGGTAAAGGTAAAAAGGTTTTCAGGCCTGAGAGGGGCCTGTGGGGTTCAAGCTGTTGAGGTAAGGAGGTTTATGAATATGGCCTGGACAGACAAGGCGTCTTTAGATACCTACATGTATGCTACCTGGTCACATCCCATCCCAAAAATAAGAGACCACCAAGATATCCTCATTGATAACTTTTTGTTACACATTAGAACACAGGACACCAGGCGTAATATCTCAGTCATATACAAGGCACTGCAGAAAACACAACATTCTGCTACATTATATGCAGCCCTAAAACGCGGAGCCAAGCTAGATGTGCACCAGGACAGGAAGGACTGTAAATGGGGTGCTATGTGGCAAGCAAAATTACCCCTCATATGTTTGGCTTGAATATGCCTGGAAGCCATTAATGCCCTTCTTTCTGACCCTGTAGTCACTGCCAGATATGGGACTGGCAGATGTGCAGCGTGGTGAAAGTCATGTAACACACACACACACACACACACACACATTATGTGGACCTACCCCATGCTTATAAATTGTAATACAGAATTCTAGAGGCCACGTCAGAAGTCTTGCATACCCGATTACCTTGACACCTAACATATATCTACTTCACCAATACCCCAGACAGCTGAAGGATTGGTATACAAAATACATACTAGGGATCATGATAGTGGCAGCCAAAAGTGCGTTACTGAGGAAATGATTAACCTCACAACAAGTGGGGATAGGCTATACAGGCAATCCATAAATTACATTTACAAGATGGAAAAAGATAACCTTTGGTCTTAATGAAAAGTCAGAACTGTTTACCTCTGGATGTAATACCTGGGTCACATATGTAATGGAGCACAACCTTAGTTTGTGCCATAAATTAGGATGAGGCACTGGGAGGAAAGGACCTAACTGGGATCGAGCGTCCACTGGGGAGAGTCCAAGAAGGAAGTCTATGACCACTCTGCCAGTACTCCACAGTACTGAGATGTTTTAATGCTAGTAGGAGTATTTGCTGTAATGTTGAGGACACTTCCTTCCCCAAAGTATATCAGGGAAGGGAGGACTTTAACCATGAACAGGTGAGTGTATTCTTTTCTCCTATGGCATGTGACACTAGATTGAGCTCTGCAATAATTCTGTAATGTAGCACATAAACTTTAATAAAAATATATTAAAAAAAAAGATTTATGAGGTTGTGAGATTGCAATAGTGTCCTGTGGGGGAGGCCCATGGAGGTTAGCAATAAAGGTAAAATGGTTGTTGGGCCAGGAGGAGACTGCAGGAGGACCATGAGGGTTAGCTGTCTAGATAAGAAGGTTGTCCGTCTGAAAGGACCAGCAGAGGAGGACTGTGTGGTTTAGTTGCCAAGGAAAGAAGGTCGTTGGGACTATGAGGGGCTAGGAGGGAATTGTGGGTGTTGGCCATCAAGGTAAAGAGGTTGTTGGGCCTTTGAGGGACCTCAGTGGGGACCGTGTGGGTTAATAGTCGAGGTAAGAAAGTTGTTGGGCATTATATGGACTTTGGGGGACCATGTGGGTTAGCAATCAAGGTAAGAAGGTTGGTGGGACTAGGTGGGACCAGGGAGGTGAAGATGTAGGGCTGCTTGGGTTTGCATCGCAGTAAGATGTTTGTTGGGACTAGGAGGGTCCTAGGACAGGAGCAGGACCATGATGGTTAGCTGTTATGGTAAGAAGATTGTTGGGACTAGGAGGGACCTGGGGCAGTGAAGGTAAAGACTGTATGGGTTAGCAGTCAATGTAAGAAGGTTGCTTGGACTAGGAGGGACTTGGGGCAGGAGACAGACCCTGGGGGTTAGCTGTTAAAGTGAGAAGGTTTTTAGGACGAGGCAAGACCTTGGCGTGGAAAAGGACCATGTGGGTTAACTGTCAAGGGAATAAGGTTGTTGGGACTATAAGGGACCTGGTAGGATAGAGGAGAAGGACTGTGTGGGTTAGCAGTTAAGGTAAGAAGTTTGTTGGGTTTTGGAAAGACATTTTGTGGGGTGGGGACCATGTGGGTTAGCAGTTGACATAAGAAGGTTGTTGAGCCTTGGAGGCACCTCTGAGGGAGGACTGCAGGGGGTTAGCTGCAAGGTAAGAAGGTTGTTGGAGCTGGAAGAAGAGTGTGGGAGTAACATGGGGGTTACCTGTTGAGGTACAAATGTTGTGTGAGCCAGCAGGGACCTGCAGGAGAGAGAGGACCATAGTGGTTAATCATTGAGTAAGAAGGTTGTTGGGGCAGGGAGAGGTCTGTTGGGATGGGGAAGTCTGTGGATGTCAGCTGTTGAAGTTATAGGTTGTTTGGGCTGGGAGTGGTCTGCAGAGGAGGCTATGAGTGTTAACTGTTGAGGTAAGAGGATTGTCTGACTGGGAGGTTGCCAGGAGGAACCTGCAATGTAGGACCGTTGGGGTCAACCATCACAATAAGAAGATTGTTACAGCCTCCTGGAAACTTCTCCACCACCCTTCTTTTCTGTCCCTCTCCACCCTTTTGTCTTCCAAATGCAACCCCAAAGGCTCCATTAAGCTCACCAGCTGCTTGCCACTACTTCTTGATGGTGATGTTGAGCTAAACCCTGGTCCTTTTCCTCCTTAACCCTTGCTAAGGTGCTTAGGATCCTGCATATAAATATTCACTATTCTCCCAAAAAAAGACCACCTGTGACTGTATGTTCAACTACTCAAGCCATCTGTATCAGTTATCTCTGTGACCTGGCTCTCCCCAAGATCAGTCACACTGACATAACCCTCCTAGGTACTTCATTGTCCAGCAGGACTGGTCTAGAAGAGATGGTGGTGTTGCCATTTATGTTGTCGTCTCCCACGGTTTGAGGTTGTGCACCATCTCCTCCCCAATGCTCATGAACTTCCTGTGGGCAAACTTTGCATCCTTTTCTTCCTGAACCATGTTAATGTCACTGGAGTGTACCTTTGTGTAGGTTCCAAACATCACAACATCCTTCACCTTCTTTCTTCTATCCATATGCTTGCTACTGATGGTGAGCTCCTAATGATGGGTAACTTTAACTAGAATTGTGCTTCCCCTGCTGTGAAAAAACTTAAGTCAGCAAATTCGGTACCTCTGCTTCACACAGTACATCTCTGAGCCAACACAGCATAAACCTTCATCCTCACATTACTCCCTCCTTGATTAAGTTCTCTCCTCCCATCCCTATCACATTATTAGTACAGGTACCCTCTCTGATGCTCCCAGTGACTGTCAGATTATCTATTGTGTATGTGAGGTTACCGACCAAAAGCTTCTCCAAAGTCATTCAGCTTTGGACTTCATGGTCTCTGAATCTGTCTGCCCTGCAAGCTGACCGCCATGCCAGCATTTGGTCTTTCATCTCCTCATCCTTGGATGTTGTTGCTGCCCTTCCCAAATGCCAGTTGTGCTCTTCCTCTGTTTAGGACAAACATGTGACAAACATATTCCTTTATGCAAATTTTGTGTTTATGGGATCTACCTCCCTAGTTTGTCCATATGGCTCATCTTGTATCTCCACTCCAGAGACCCTGCCTGGCCGCTGCATGAGGCCACTGTCTTGCCAACAGAACCTTCTCAGGTATAAGAAGTGTGTAACATGTACAGCATGGCCACCAGGATGGCCAAATTGGAGTTTTTTTATCTCAAACATTTCATGAGTGGTGGTTTTATCGTGATACTGCCCAAGTGTTCTGTCACACTTTGCCCTACTCAGTCAGCATACATATGGTTCAGTCTTGTTCAGGGCTCCATGACAGAAACTCGTTAGACTCCAAAAGGACTGAAGGGATCATTCACCATAGCATTTAACAGGACTGTTTACATGAATACCACCACAACTGGGGAACCTGAGTCACAAATCCCTCAGCAGGACTAAACCATAGGTATGACGGAACACTTGGGCAGTATACCATGTAGGACCTCCATTTCTTGACAAGAGGCATCAGCTGAAATACTGAGCCAAGATGGACATACATTGAATAAGACTGAATTCTTCTCATAGCAGAGATGGAGTCATGTCTATTTCTTTTGGTATGTCTGCACTATGTCGCTAGACTTGGACTGTTTCTCAGACAAGACTCCCCTGTCCAGTTAGTGCTGTAGATCATCCTGGGTATTTTTGTACAACAGAAACAGTAAGGCAGGAAATTAGTTTCCTACAGTAGATGCCTCAGCTTAGCATACCTTCAAAGAAAAGACTGCCAGCTGCTTGACAGCTGTATTTAATAAGAAGGGTTTTGCGTCCGAGCACCAGAATCCTATGCTGAGGCCAACTGTGAGCCAGGTGTGTTGTGGATGCAAGCTGCTCGTCTCCCAAGGAGGAAGGGGGTAGGTTTCTTGGCTCTCATGCACTCCCTGATGGCTGTACAAGGAACTGCATTGGCATTAGCTGTGAAGAAAGTCACTCTCTCACCATCAATAGGCTCATGGAAAGCTGAAATACTGTAGCAGCCAAGTGTACCTTGATAGAAGAGTATTGCAGTCCTGCATCTGACAAGGACAACAAATACTTCAGAACCTGATTCACTGGACGAGTGACAGGATCCAGCTGATGAGAAGTTGCCCACAAAGCAAACTGCTTGCACTTCATTGAATAAGTGGCTCTGGTGGAAGGTTTTCTGGCAGCCAACAGGATGTCAGCCACCTTTGGGGACACTCCAGATCTCATGATGGCTATGTCTTCAGGAACCAAGCATGGAGATGGAGTGACTTGAGATCTGGATGGACCAAGGTTCCCTGTTCCTGAGATAGCAAGCCCTTGCACAAGGGAAGGAGTCCTGGGGGTTCCACTGTCAGCTGTTGCAGTAAGGGAAACCAGATCTGGTGAAGTCAAATGGGGAGCCATGAGAATTAAAGTAGCTCTCTCCATTTTGAGCTTGATTAGCACCCTCTGAAAGAGGAACCTCTCTTTCCAAGAGAGGGACAAGACGTCTCACCAGAAAACTCCAGGCCCCGGAACGAACAAGCAGAAAACTGTCAGTTTTGCATCGAGTGGGAATGCAAAAAGGTCCAACTCTGGATGCCCCCCCTTCAACAGGTCTTCAACCACTGGGGTCAGCAATTCCAATGCATGCATTCTGTACTGGTACATGCTTAGCTTGTCTGCCAGAACATTTTGGATGCCTGGAACATGGATGTCTGACAGCTCTAGACCATGTTCTAGAGCCCAGTAAAAAACCTTCATCACTTCCCTGTACAGTGGGTAAGAATGAGTCCCCCCTTGCTTGTTTACGTAGTGTTCTACACTGATGTTGTTCATTTGCACCAGCAGATGCCCCGGAACCAGATGGTTCTGGAAGGCTTGCAGAGCATACAGAACAGCCCTCATCTCTAGGATGTTTATGAAAAGGGAAGTCTCCACTCTGGTCCATGTGCCTTGTGTCTGATGAGGTCCCAGATATGCACCCCAGCCCAGCCCTGAAGCACTTGCAAAGAGAATCTACTGAGGGAAGGGAATGAGGAAGGGAACCTCTTTCAGCAAATTGCTGGGTTCTATCCACCACTGGAGCACCTTTCAAACAGAAGAAGTTATTGGAACCTAATGTTCTGGATCATCAGTGCACTGATCCCACTGGACTCTTAATGTCCACTGAGGGATCCTCATGTGCAACTTGGCCAGAGGTACTGTGACAATGGCTGCTACCATCAGGCCCAACAGTTTTGGGAATGTCCTGGCTGTGATATACCTGCTGTTGTACAGCATCTGGACCCGTGCCATGAGGTGCTCCACCTTGACCTGGGGCAGAAGGCTAAGCCCTGAGCAGTATCCAGTACTGTCCTTATGTACTGCAGACACTGACAAAGTGTCAAGACTGAATTGGGCAGATTGACCATGATCCGTAGAGCACTGAATAGCTGTCTGGTGCACGTTAGGGTGTAAGACAGAGTGCTCTTGGGACTGAGCTTTCAACCACCAGTCATCTAGATTGGGAAAGACATACAGTCCCTCTCTCCTAAGAGCTGCTGCCACAGTTTCCAAGCATTTGGTAAATACCATGGCACGGATAACTACCTGAATTGGTAGTGTTCCCCAGAAACAGGAACCTGAGGTACTTCCTGTGGGGTGGACAAACCTTGATATGCAGATAAGCATCCTGCATGTCCAGGGAGCATATCCAGTCCCCTTTTTGCAGGAGGGGCAGCAGGCCTTGCAGAGTGACCATTCTGAACTTCTTGTACTTACTATAGAAGTTCAGATCCCTCAGATCCAGAATGGGCCTTAAGTCCCCTGTGGATGTGGGGACTAGGAAGAAATGAGAATAGAATCCCCTGTTCCCAGGGAACCAGTTCTATGGCCCTCTTGCACAGCAGTGTACGCACTTCCTCTAGCAGCACTGGTATGTGATCTGAAGGAAACGTTGAGGGACTTGGAGGAAGGTCTGGAGGCAACTTCAGAAATTCCAGAGTGTGGCCTCGTTCTAATAACTGCAGAACCCAAGCATCTGTTGTAATCTGTCTCCACTGTTCCAGGTGGTGGGAGAGGTGACCTCAGATTTTGTACTGGAGGGTGGGGATCTAATAAGGAGCCATGCTGAAGTGGATCCCTCAGCTGCAATTGCATCTCCTCTAAGGGCTTTGCAGTGGGCACCTGTGGAGGAGGTTGGGGCCAGCAAAGCTGCTCTCCTTTTGCTCTGTTGCCCAGCCCCTGACTTAGGTCTGTTGGTAGCCCTGCAAAAGAGCACCCTCTGCCTACTTCTTGGTTGTGTGTGGTAGAGGGAATGGACTGACCTTAGAGTCCTTCCCAAGGCTTGCAGGTCAGAGAGGATATCCTACACATCTGCCCCAAAGAGCTTGTATCCTCTGAAAGGGGCATTCAGAATGGATTGTTGGACATCACTAGCAAATCCTGACACCCTCAACCAAGAATGCCTTCTAAGTCAGATGCCAGTTACAGCTGCTGTGGCTGAGGCATCTGAAATGTCCTAGGCAGGCCTTAAGAGGCGTTTACCCATGTCAGCCCCAGTCTGGAAGGCCTTGAGGAGCTTCTGCTTCTGGAAACCCTCTGGGAGGGACTGGGCTGCTTCTTTAGCCTTTCTCCAGAGGGTATCCTGGTATTTGGCCATATGGGCCTGATAATTTGCTATTTTGAGGCCCAGTATGGCAGAGGCAAAGGTTCTCTTTACCATGAGGTTCAATTGTCTCAACTCTTTATTTGGGGGCGGAACTGAGATGTATGGGCATCTTAGACCTATCATGGGCTGCATTTATCACAACTCAATCAGGTTGGCCTGTGAAAACAGCTTTCCTGAGGGAGCCTGGTACAGCTTGTCTACCTTTCTGGGCATGGCAGAGATCAAGCTTGCTCTGTGCCAGGCAGCCAGGATGGTGTCCTCTAGACAGCCAATAGGGAGGAATGATATGAGGTGGAGAATCTGGAAGTTCTAGAAATGCTACCAAGTTTCTCCTAATGATGTCTTGCTACTCAGCATCAAACCCCATTGCAGCTTGGAGCTGCTTCATTATAGAGATGAAGAAGGGGTCCTCAGGAGGGGAATCATGGGTTATACAATGTAGAGTCCTCCTGGTGGAAATGGTGGAGCCAGACCTGTCAGCGAGGCTCCCATCCATATCTTCCTCCTCCTCCTCCTCTTCTTCCCTTTGTAATAGGAGGTCAGGGTTATATTCCCTATCCTCTTGATGGACACTGGAGGCTGCAAGGAAGGAAGGAAGTGAGGACTTTGATTCCCTGGAGTGTGTAGGGCATGTTGACAGAGCAGGCGCCGATGCAGAGGCTGGTCTAAGAGGTCTCATTGTCATCATGCCTGGGGTTCCATGTGATAACAGCGATTGTGCAAAAGCAATCACTGTTAGGGGGAGTGTGCATCACTGAAAATCAGTTTAGGCAATGTACACCCCTAGCGCACAGTAAAAGGGCACTGGGGACTTAGATTTTAGGTTGTTATGCAGGGGGTTGTGCCCCTCGCACCCCCCCACCAAAGGATTCTCAACTCCACGGGGGTGCATTGGGAGGGGCAAATTCTTATAAAATAATTTTGGGCCAGGTGCACAGAAATGTAGGTGTGCCTGGACCCAAACCCAAACTGAACCCTGGCAGCACTAGGCTGCCACTAACCCACCATGCTATGAGGCCAGCTCAGCAGCCTCACACCAACCATGCCAGGCCAACCTCCTCCTCCCAACATGCTCGCCCCCTCATATGCATATATATAGCGATGTACTGTTGCTGTATGCATGAACCTCCCCTCCAGTTGCCCTTCCTCATTGGTAGCCCGTTAACATGTGCCAGGATTGAGTCACCATTTTAAAAGCTCTCAATCGCTGATATCCATACTACACGCTAACATGCCAGGCATAGGAGGAGGCGGTATAAGACTTTGTATTATCTCGACAAAGGAGGAGAGCACCATCTGAGCACTGACAGTGGCCTACAGTGCAGGGGCACCTTGTAACGTCGATGGGGGTGACTGGAGCCCCGACGTTGACGGGCCATCACAGCCATAGTAGGTCCAGCAGAACTCACCACAAGATGACCTTGAAGGTTTTGAGGTCTGAGCAACAGGAATTGCGACATCGATGGGGGTGTCAGCAGCCCCAATGTTGATGGCCTTTCCTGGCTATGGGAGGTCTGGCAGAACTCACTGCCAGAGCCGACGTTGTGGGTTCCAAAGTCTGAGTGGCAGGAGGTGTCACCGCTGAAGTGGTTGACAACACTGCAGCGATTGGTGCCAAGGATGGCAGCAACCAGGAGCATATCAGGGGATTTATTCTTATTCTGCTCCCCTCCAAGTATTTGTGCTTTCCTAGAGATGTCTGTCAGGCCCTGAGGATGGGTAGCCTGAGGAATGGGCCATTGGCACAGTGGAGCTCTTCCTGGAGCTCTCTCCATTCTGGCTAACTGCTGTTCAAGAAGAAAAGTATGCAGGGCTTTTGATGGCATTGCCAGGTAGTTTATTAAACTTCAGGCACATCTCACAGGTCTTAACATCATGGGCATCTCTGAGACAGCACGCCTAGACATCATGATTGTCATCGGAGTAGATTTTTCCACCGCACTCACAGTAACAGAAGAGTTTAGCCACATCTTTCATTGACATACACAGTGATGGCAATCACTTTAAAATAAAGTGTAGCCACCCCACCTCCCCATTTGTCAAGGAGTTCCAATGTTTCAAGGGGGGCTACCCAAAGAGACCCAGACCAGAACATTAACAACCATGGAGAATAAAATGGTGTTGTTCTACCATGGCCGGGTCCTACTGCAGTATACTGAAACCACTAACCCCTCACCACCTCTGGATACCATGGATTGGAAATGGGAGACCTCTTCTTTTTCTTTCTTCTCTCGAGTCCCCCATCAGCATCCTGGCCCAGGAAGCACTGATATCAATCGAGCTATGAACTTAAACCCCCACCCCAAGAAGTCTGGTTAAAATTCATTAGATTCTCAGCAATTCATCGATGTAGTAAAACATTAAAACACTCTTGCACATTCAGAAATAAACAACAGACCAATTTATTGCACTGAGGTCCCAATGATTTTTTTTCAAGGACCCAGGGGTTCCTATTGCTTGCTTAAAAACCTTATTTGCCATTTGGCCCATGCAGCACAAACTATTTACAGAGCCAGGGGCACAAGACTGGAAGAACAGATGTACTAGGCAGCATTCCACTCAGGCAGCTGATGAAACCTCGGATGCTATTCCCAAACCTCCTCGGACCTTGAGCCAAACCTACCCTATGGCACTGGTAAGCTGGTCTCTGACTTATACTTGTCCTTTTTTCCTTTACCCTGGTCAGTCTCCCACCTATTGGAAAAGCGAGATGCTTCTCCCCACCTGGTCCCATGCCATGGAGACACAGGAATTTTCCTTCCTGATCAGTCCCTTAAAATCCTTAAACCTGCCAAAATCCCATTCAAACATGGCCGCAGTCACACCTGGTCTCTTTTCTCTATCTACGGGGATCCCAAAATACTTGGCTTGGCCCCACCAGCCTTACTGCCTTGTGCTTGCTTTGCCACTGCACAAAGGGCTTCACAAGCCCGTCTCTAACCGACTTGTGGCCTGCCCCAACAGCTTGTGATCTAGGCCTCAGACCTACCCCTTCAAGCAAGCCCTATTGTGGGTGAGAAGCCTCCAGCGCTCCCTTTAACCAGGCCTGGACCACCCTGCCACACTGGGAACCAGGAGAGGAGCTGCCACCACCTCTCCCTGGAGGAATCCCTGCCACCAAACCTCCAGCCCTGGCAGTCTAAGCCTACTTCCAACAGGCCTGGAACCCCATCAAACTATCTCTTAAGGCACTCTCACCACCCCTTTCTCCCTGGAGCCCCATCTGCCCCCACACGATTCTGGCATGCTAACTGATGCCCTCACCACGCACCTCCCATTACCACTGCCACATCACCTTACTCACTGCACTTATGAGGGGGGAGGTCCCCCTCGTAATCCTGCCCAAACCCGGGCTGATGAGCTCCTTCCTGCCTGCCTGTCCTGCCATCTCCCAGCCAGCCTCCTGTCTCCCTTTGCTACCCGTACTCATGGCTTTTTAAGGGCTAAAAGCCTGCCCCTAGTGGCAGTCTCAATGCATAGCCCAGAATGGTGTCATTCCCAAAAAAACCTACCAAAACCCTAAACTTGGGAGAAGGCACAAAGTGGGGCCCTCTAATGAGGAACTTCAGCCCCTCTCTGGGAGAGGGGGCTTACAAAAGTGATGGCTTCTAGAGGAGAAAAATAATACAACTTAGAAAAATTGAAGATTTAGCAGTTGACTGTAGCAGCAGCACCTCCATGGAGTCCAGTGAGTATAGTCGACAGTGGAAAAGAACTGAGGAGGGAGAGGGACAACCCACATCTAAATAGAGAGGAAGTCAATGTAAGATGTCATCGGGTGGCCCCTAGTGGACAGCTAGCAAAAATATTTCCATGTGGTCCTGGCACCTGATAGTGATAAATCCATAGATGTGACCTGATGAAAGAGATAGCCTTGAAGATCTGTCAGACAAAGGTGCAAAATGTGAGACATTAGCTTTAAAACTGTGGGGCAAATAGGATAAAACAAAGAACACTGGCTTTAAAACTGGTGGGCAAAGGGCAAAATGTGAAACCCAGATTAAGGAGAAGCACACTGTGAAGGCTGAAGAGATGTGTGCTTTGGGGCATTTTCATTAAGTTGTTAATGGACTATTATAGATCAATATTGATTTCCATTTCTACATGAAACTTACTTAATATGTATACTATATTATAATATATGGTCAGCCCTTTAAATTCCCAAATAGCCATTTACAGTTTTGCCATAATTCACAGCTGTGACATTCAGAATCCTGCAATTCACAGTTGTGATGTCAGAACTGTGAAATATGGCTTTTTTTAGAATGTATGTGTCCCTCAAACTGCCTGACATGTCCTTCTTACTCATGAATATTCAAAGTTAAACAATGCCACTTAAGTCACATTCAACAGATCAAAAACAGCTTTATTCATGTGGCAGTTTTAAGCCCTGTGAACAGTGTTGGACCCTACATTACACAACATAAAAAAGTCAAACTAAATTGCAAGGCTTGTAATTCCCTCTTGGGGTTCTAGTGGTATTTACAAAAGCACTGGAGCTTTTCTCTCATGGTTTATGATGTCACCAGCACCCTTTGATGGAATTACTACCTTGCAATATATGTTTCCCGATCATTTATTCTGAGTACTGTTGTGCAGCTAGCTGCTCCACTGAACGGTACGTGGATGTGCAACCTTTCACACACATGAATGGACCTCAACTGTAAGTACACTCACCAACCCTGATACTCCCAGGCACTATGTGCCAAATGTAAGCTAGAAAACTCCACTGATCCCAGGTAGGAATAATTTACTCAAATACTTACATATTGTGAAGATCAAAACATTAGCTTCAGGAGTAAATAACAGCAATGAAGACGTAGGCTTAAATCAGTTTCAAAACTTATCTGTTGTGAAGCCAGCATCTCAGAGACACTGCCTGTCATGGTAGAAAGCAATGAATGTTTCACCCACTTAGCCCATGGGGTTCATCAGAACAGCTGTTATTCGAACCTTAAGCTAATGTTTACTGCCTCTCCTGTATGTCTCTTAAGAATGGTAGTGCACTGGAGGGGGAAGCAGACTGTTATGGCCAGTGAAGGAAAGTGGTTGTGGCATTAATTCCTTCAAGATGTTTTTTATCTAACACCAGAAATGATTAACTACATCTTTTACGTACACTTTTTCCTAAAAAACAGCACAGGGTACAGATGAGTAAAACTTTAGATCATAATTAACTAGTTTGTATCACTTGAGAGCTCTTCCTACAGTATTGCGTTTTTTATTTAATTATATATTTTTGGGGAAACCGATCCCCCACCCTCACTATTGTTGGGATACCTCTTATCTGCAGTCGGGAAGGGAGAGTGAGCGGCTGCATTAATATATCATAGCCAGTTGTGTTTCTTCCATGTGAACAAAACACAGTCTTTTCTTGTGCTAGCTGATATCAGCCTTTAGAGCCTGACCTCTCCCTAACAGGCTCTTGTTATTTTTCCTGCAAGATCAAAAAAGAAGAAACAGAAGATATTTGTGTCTTGTTAAGGAACATGGAGCCTTTCCCAGTGAGGAAATGTCCAATGTGTGAAAAAAACTCTTCCCAATAGTGGCTATATATGAAAGGGCTGGCCCTGCTTAGAACTGGAAGCTGGCATACTGCCTTTACAACATTGCGTTTTCCTGTTCAGCACTGGGAAGTGAGTCACCCCCACCTTTTCCCACCACTACGTCATCTACAGCACCATGCACCAAAGAAACAAAACCAAATATATAGCCGGCTCCATGAAACCAGATTTGACCTGTAAGAGCAGATACAAGTTAATGGCCCTGCTAGAATGTTTTAATATGAATCCAGATGCATTCAGCTGTATCTTTGTTAGAGGTTGGAGAAAGGGTTTCTTCCTGCTTCCTCCCATAAAGCAGCAAGAATTAACAGTAGCACAAGGGCAGAGCACCAATTTATGTTTGCCTTGAGCATTTAGGGCCAAAATTCCCTTTAGCCAGACTGCCAACTACAAGTTTCTTCTTGGAAATGGAATACAGTTCAAGACTTTGGAGTCCTAAAAAGACAAGGATTGAAGGAGTTATAATTAAAGTTCCCCTACTTGTTTCCCAATGGGAGCAACACCAAGCAGTCCATCTGTTCCACCGTCATTTCCCTTAAAATGATGTCCACAAAAAGGAAAAAAAAAAGTCAGCATTAAAATTGAATTCAAGAGCAATAAATCTTTACAGACATAGAGACTTCCTTTTCTAAAGCAAGCCTGGATGTCTGAATGAAGGTTATCATGACTGTTGCAGAGGTCAAGGGAGTCACCTTTGACTCGTATCCGATGATGCCATGTCCTGTTAAGCAAGGACCTGCCTTCCAATGAAGTAATAGTCTCTTTCAGTCTCCTCCTTAGCAATGGTTAAGCAGAGTACAAAATGATATCAGCATATCCTGTTCTCCACTGCTGCCTTGTTCCCAAAATACTGTCAGGCCCAGCTGAATCATATGGGTTTTACACAAGTTTAAAAAGAGCTACTTTCTCAGATATGGATACAACAGCAAAAATAGGCATAGAAGATGGGTAATGAACTGCTAATGTGATGACTTTCAAATAACAGAACAATATAATCAAAGACTGATAGAACATAATGGTCACACTAACCTGTAGAGAGCAGAAAAAGGCAGGGTGCTGCAGAAGAAGAAATGTGGGAGGTAATGAATCAATGTACTCCTACTTGGGCTTAATCGCTTGGCACAGGTAATCATGGACCAGTGCTTCACAGCCACTTTGGCTCATCACTCTGGAGTAGTTGTGTTCTGGTCTTGTGAAAATTAAGTAATGTGTGTGCAAAGGAAGAGGAAATAGCCATGCGTAATATAGATGTGCCAAAATACACATACCCCATTCATGCAAAGCATCATGGGAATTATGAAATTCGCCATAAAAAATACTAGCGATGGTTTGGCTTTAATCAGGACTAGACTGTGCCAAAAGACCTCACAAATAATATGCAAAGGCTGAAAATGGCAGACCGCAGACCCATGTTTAATCTTTCTTACAGTAGGACTCATCTGTGTGCCACATCTAAGTATCTATATATCTGTCTATCTATCTAGCTATATATATATTTATTTAGAGAGAGAGATGATTTTATGTTTTATATGCTCTGTAATGTGCCTATGAATATGCTTTTGTTGTATTTGTTTTTATTTGTAGCCGTGTAGCACTCTAAGCCTCTGGAAAGGGGCGCTTTATAAATAAAGTATCTATCTATCTATCGATCTATCTATCTATCTATCTCTGTCCGTGTTTGTGTGTGTGTGTGGGGGGGTACTTCATGGGGCAGTGTGAAAATAAATAATTTAATTTTTGCTTCGGGTTCTGACCTCTATAGATTACACAAAGCAAAAAATAAATAGTTTATTTTCACACTGCCAATGCCATATTTCGTTTATGCAATGGGCAAAATTCTGGATGGACAAACTGCTATTTGTTTCTGTCTCCCTGCTGACTATGAGAAAAAAAACAACTCCATTTGAATAAGAATAATCAGTGCAACATCGCAGCTACTGTACTTTTTTCCATGACAAGAAGCAGAGCTGTTTTTATGTATGAATAGGCTATTTTTTTCAAATTTTTTTTTGCACCTTCCTGGTTGGCCACAACCTCTTGGTTGGCCACTCTTTCAGGCTGCCTAGGCCCCTGCTTGAACCTTACACCAATACCAGCCAGCACCACCCCACATTGCAGCCCCCCCCCGGGTAATCCAGCGTAACCCTTCGCCAGATGGATCCCCCTCCTCTGAGGGAGAAAGGCACCAGTGGGGGTTGGCCAGCACACTCTACTTGGCCTGGGTGCTGCTGAGGTGGTTCTGGGCTGCATCGGGGCTTCCGTGGCAGCTGGAGCTGGTGACCGTCATCTGGTCTGCCATGGAGCACTTTTTTCTGTTTGCTCCCCAGGGGTATGGTGTGCCACTAATGTCAAGGCATACATCGATGTTCACCATGCCCCTTTTGCTCAACAAGACACAATGCATTGCTGTTCCCCTGGCCGCCACCAGGAGTCAGCAAGCGCCGGGTCATCACCCCACCCTCCCTCTGAGAGAAGGCAAGCAGTCAGACACTCAAGCCTTCTCTCCCCAGCTGGCCCTCCAGTGCCCCGGGTCCATTCCCGAACCTGGGTCGCCAGCGTCGCAAGTGGAAATCCAACCACTGCACTGAAGGGCCAGGCTTTTTTTACATTTTTAAGTATTTCAAGATTGAAATAGTCATTGGGGCATAGTGCAGTGTGTGAGTCAAAGACAAAGCTCATGCATAAAAAAAAGGACATTTCAATCTTGGTCCAGCTATGCACGAACTTGGCCTTTGCCTTGTGCCGCTCTCAGTGTTCTTTATGAAGCAGCTGCAGTGGAAATAAATGCTGATGACAAACCTGGAGTGTAAATAAATGATTTATTTACACTGGAAGCACGTCATCACTGCAAATAAACATGTTTATTTGCTGATTTTTATTCTCTTCCCCACTGTATATATAAAATAACCCAGGGAGATGGGGAATCAGCCTTATGATCTGAGTTGTTTTGGTCATGTTGAGCCCAAAATAGGAACGCAATTGACCTGACAGGAGCTTCAGTACAATGCCACTAAAACAAAGGTTACTCTGGAAAGGCATTGGCAATAAAGCCAAGTTTCAAGGACATACCAAATTACACATACCTCACTCATGCAAAGCATCTCAGCAAATATATGCAAATCACCATGAAAAAACTAAGCATAATATGTGCCATATTACTATAAAAGGAACTCGCCCATATCCACAGTGTACTGTAGTTTCAGCATCAAGTCATGTAGCTTAGTGTTAGTACTGCTCTTGACTGTCTAGGTCAGAAAGTATTGTCTTCAGTTAAAACATGGAGACCTGAGCTCCACCCATTTCTGACCATGTAGTGTGTGCTGGGGCTCATACATAACACTGGCACTGTAGTGTTATAACAAGATAAATGAAAACAAAACACAAAATCAAACCATTACTTGCATTTTCTTCCTTCTAATTACTCTGACCAGGTTATAAACCCAGCAACTTATCTGAAATGGATATCATTAACTGCAGGTACTGCGGATCACTTTTCAGAAAGACAGTCTTACAGGATTTAGGACACTGTCCTACATGCTGGGCCATTGGAGATCTTAGGGCTCAGCTCCGGGCAGCATGGGCAGAGACCGCGCACCTCAAATTCCATATTCAAGAGGAAATACATTATAAGAACCACCCGCCATTTCCCCAACATCCAACAGAAGAACCTCAACCACAGAGGGTAGTTGGTCCAGGAGGTTGGCAGGTGGTTAGGAGTGGCAAATTGGGTGCCCAATCACTCTGTGTTCTCCAACATATTACCTCCAAAAACCATATAAACACTACAAACAGGTATCTGCTTCTATCTCTGAAATCAAACAAAGGGGCAGAGGACACTGCACAGCAGGACACTGCAGCACAGGAACTAGCACAACAAAACTCACCCAAATCAGGAACCAAAACAAGAAAAGCAAAAAGGAAATCCAAAAAACTTCTGATCATAGGAGACTCCATGATTCGGGTAGTTGATACCCATCTCCAGCCAGGGATAATGGTCAGATGTCTCCCAGGTACATCAGCGTGGAGAGACACTGACCGCATTTCTAAAATTGTTCACAAAGCAGGAGAAAACATTGACGTCCTGGTACACATAGGGACTAATGATCTCACCAGCCAGTCAGTTGTGGAGACCAAGGAACACCTGACCAGGCTGGGTGACAAACTATCATCCATTTCATCCGACATCTCCTTCTCTGAGATCCTGCCAGTCTGGGAGAGTGGGGCAGATGGACATAAGGTCAGAGAAGGGGAGATAGGGGAGCTAAACATGTGGTTCAAGCTTCAAGGGCTGGTACCGGAAAAAAGACACAGATTTGTAGGGAACTGGCAACAGTTCTGGGAGTGAAGGTTCTTTAAATTTGATGGACTGCATCTGACTAAGAAGGGAGTCAGTGCATTGGAGCAGAAGTTTGACATATTTTCAGAATATTTAAACTAGCAAATGGGGAGAGGGGTGCGCACCCCATACGTCGAATGGGAAGAACACCCCTCGCCCCCTCAGCTAGTGGTCAAACAGGGATTCAGCATGTTTGCAGTTCATTTGCATCACCAGGTAAGAAAAAAGGTCCATCTCCCCATACAACGCACAGGGGAAATGCCGGACCTCACCCAACAACTAACACACTGAAATCTGGCCAATGGAAAATCATGTACACAAATGCTCACAGCCTAGGAAATAAGATCCCAGACCTGCAGGCAATAATGTCAGAGGCTAAAATGGACATAGTAGCAATTAGTGAGACGGATTTACCAGTAACCACACTTGGGAGACTTCAGTACCTGGCTATGTACTGTTCAGAAGAGACCGAGGTAAAAAGGGGGGTGTAGTGGCCTGTATGTCAATGAAAATATCAAAGCTACAGAAATTCAGAATACACATAAGGAGCCAGAAGAACTGTGGGTCACCCTGGAAACAGGAAATTGGACAGCCATAGGAACTGGGGTTGCCTACAGGCCCCCAGACCAGGGGGAAGACAGCTAAAGGGGAGGTTCTGATAATGGGAGACTTCAATATTATTATTATTTATTTATTCGTTTTTTGTTGACTGGGTAAGCGCACTAGACAAATCCTGCCTATTTTCAGGCACGACCCGGGGGAGGGGGATACAGATGAATGCCAACTGACCTTGAACCAGATTAAGCTGTTGGTGGTATTTTTAGTGAATGAGGGAAATGTGGCCAGAACACCAGGGAAATTCCCCTGCTCTTTTCCATAAGTGCCACGGGATCTTTAACATCCACCTGAACTACCACCAATCCATATAGATGGGACTTCGGTTTAACGTCATGCCGGATACAGATTGGTCAATACCAGCAGGAACATCTGCCAGAACTAGACACATGGCGGATTCCCTGAAGAGGGAGGGCCTAAACAACTGGTACAACAACCCACAAGAGACAGGGCTATCCTAGATCTATTACTGACTAACAGGGAAGGGATCACAGAACTCCAGGTAGAAGGTCACCTGGGGGGCCAATGACCATCACATGGTATGGTTCAAGTTTCGCCACTACATCTAAATCATCCCATTCCAAGGCAAAAATATGGGACTTCAGATGAGCTAACTTTGATAAGATGGCAAACAGAGTTAAGCTAGCCCTGGCAAAAAGAAACACAGGTGAGGGGTACAGGCAAAGTGGGCAAGCATTAAGGATGCAATACTGAAGCAACATCCCATTGTGTTAGACAGAAAAGGAAGTGCAAAAGAAGAAGGAAACCACTTTGGTTCTCAAATATAGTAGCAGAAAAGGTCAGAGCCAAAAGGCTGGCCTTCAGGAAATATAAGGGAACATAGCGGGATGAAGATAGGGAGGCATACCAAACTGCCCTAAGGGAAGCAAGGAAGGCAGTAAGGCAGGCAAAGTCCCAAACTGAGGAAACACTAGCATGAACAGTAAAAGAAGGTGACAAGACTTTCTATAGATACATTAGTGAAAGGAGAAAGTCCAGAGGGGGTATTGCTAAGCTCAAAGGAGAAAAGGGGGCATGTGAGGAGGAGGAGGACCCTGTAAAAGCATCTATCCTAAATAGGTACTTTTGCTCAGTATTTACTGAAGAGAAGGTAGTGCAGGGCCCACAGCTCAGCACCATGGACACAGGGGGGAGGGAGATGAGCACTACTCCCTTCACAAAAGAAAGGGTCCTACAAGAGCTCGCTAAGCTCAGGGTGGACAAGGCAATGGGACCTGATGGCATACATCCCAGGGTACTTAAGGAACTAAGAGTGGAACTATCAGAGCCATTAGCAGAACTGTTTAGTGAGTCGCTGAGCACAGGAGAGGTCCCAGAAGGTTGGAGAAGGGCTCATGTGATCTCGCTCCACAAAAGTGGTAGCAGGGAGGAGGCAGGGAACTACAGACCAGTCAGTCTTACCTCAATAGTGGGCAAGATTATGGAGGCACTCCTTAAGGCAAGGATAGTGCAACACTTGGAATCCATAGGGGCACAAGATCCAAGACAGCATGGGTTTACAAAAGGAAGGTCCTGTCAAACTAATGTCATAGATTTCGTTGACTGGGTAACCAGAGTGGTGGACCAAGAGGGAGCAGTTGATTTCACCTACCTTGACTTCAGCAAAGCTTTCGACACTGTTCCACATAGAAGATTGATAAATAAGCTGGGTAGGCTCAGGGTGGGTCAGAAGTTGGTCAGCTGGGTGGCAAGCTGGTTGATGGGCAGAAAACAGAGTGGTGGTAAATGGTATACAGACAGAAGAGATGCAAGTCACAAGTGGGGTACCTCAGGGATCAGTCCTGGGGCCAGTCCTCTTTAATATCTTCATTAGTGACATTGCAGATGGACTAGAGGGTAAGGCTTGTCTGTTTGCAGATGACACCAAGATCTGCAACAGAGTAGATGATCTAGATGGGGTGGGCAGAATGAGAAGAGATCCGGATAAACTAGCAAAATGGTCAGAAGAGTGGCAACTGGGATTTAATGCAAAGAAGTGCAAGATCATGCACATAGGGAAGAGAAACCCTGAAGCCACCTATAGGCTGGGAAGGGAGTTGCTGGTAGTCACAAAAAAAGAAAGAGAGTTGGGCATCATCATCACCGATGACCTGAAATCATCCAAGCAGACCTCTAAAGCAGTAGGTAAGATGCTAGGGTGTATTGGTAGGGGTATCACAAGTCATAAGAGGGAGGTAATAATCCCTCTTTACAAGACACTGGTTAGGCCCCATCTGGAGTACTGCATGCAGTACTGGTAGCCACACCTTCACAAGGACATTAACCAAATTGAGGCAGTCCAGAGAAGGGCAACCAAAATGGTGCAGGGACTGCATCAGAAGACATATGAGGACAGATTAACGGAGCTCAATATGTATACCCTTGAGCAAAGGAGGGAGAGAGGTGATATGATCGAAACATTCAAACACCTTAAGGGCATTAACAAGGTGAAAGAATCTAACATGTTTAAATAAAAGAAAAATAGTAGGACAAGAGGACACAGCATGAGATTATAGGGAGGCTGATTAAGGGGGAATGTGAGGAAATTACTTTTCACAGAAAGAGTGGTGGATGCATGGAACGGCCTACCTCAGGAAGTGGTGACTATGAATACAGTGCGGGGCTTTAAACAGGCATGGGATAGGCAAAAGGGAGCAATACAGATGAGTATGAATAGACAGACCATTGACAGAGCAAAGGCCAATGGCACATTCATAAGGCAGAAAAAGAAATGGGCAGACTGGATGGGCCTTGCGGTCCTTATCTGACGTCAACCTCTATGTTTCTATGTAGTGCAATACTAGGTGGTGTCCATACTGGGGACTTGTGAATGTTGTTGAGCACTTCATAGCTTTCATGCTTGACTATATGCACGTCCTCCATGACCAGTTTCAAACACATTTTGAGATTCTCTCTCTGCATGTAAGGAGCTGTTTAAATCCAGATTCTGTTCTGTACCATTCAATAGATTTATGTCTCTTTCTGACATGAGGATCTCCCTTGTGTACTTTGTGGGAGAAAAAAAAGCAAAAAAAAGTGAGCCAATCTTGGATTGTAAGAATGCAACAAATGTACTCAGACCAATAAGAGAACCCCTAAGTGTCCATATAAATACATGATAACTATACAAGGGACACTGACAATTCATGAAGTGCCAGAAAGAGCTCTTTAATCCCAGTAGCCTTGTTTTTTCCCTTACCACCACCACAGCATTTCACCGATCTCCTATTAGCAACTCCTCAGTTCTCCCAAGGCCTGCGGCTTCATCTTATTAGAAAAAGTGAGGCCTCCTAAAGCAGTGCTACTGCCAGATCTCCTCTGAAATCCCCATAACCTGTGGGCAGCCCTGAAAAGGGGAAGCAATAAGCCCGAGAAAGCTGGCATTAGCTGGAATAATCTTTCAATAGGAGTGTCATTGGAAGGTTAACTAAATAAAGGTCCCTTTTTTGAAGAGATTATGTTGGGAGTACTTTGTGCCTCTTTTTACCTCATGATGCAGCTCTTATCTTGCCTCATTGATCACAGCTCACGGGAGTCTGTGATGTTGCTTTGTCTTCCACTCCATCTCTTTTTTGACTGACCGAGACCAGCAGCTCCAAGTGATGAGAACAGTGTTTTGACAGGTCTGCTGAGCCGAATCTACTGAGGGTGATGCGCAGATAGACAGGCACTCTTTGAGCAGCTGCTTCTTGTCACGTTATCGCAGTTTGAAGTTTTGAACCTGAAGAATTCAGTGCTCGTGAAATCTAGAGCTGTGCAACCCAATAAATAAAATGTCCCCAGTTTAAATTTTTTACTCTGGAGAACTTGGATCATTTCTTCAAATCTAGTTTATTTTCTTCGGGGCTTATGATGTGATCTTACCTTTTCAGGAATACAGTAGCTGCATCAGGAAATGGATGTAGTAATTACTGCTGGTAAAAGTTGAGGGACTGACTATACTGGAGACCAAAGCTCTATGTTTATCCACAGACCAGGTTCAGTGGAGACAGGTACAGTGCAGATCTCCCCACATTGTAATATATAGTATGTATTATTGGTGAAAAGTGAGGGATTGAACGCACTGGAGACTGAAAACCTCAGTTTATCCACAGGGTCAGGTACAGTGTGGACCAGTACAGTGCAGGCTTCCTCATACTGTTATGCAGTTAGCACTGGTGAAAGATGAGAGACTGACAGCCCTGTAGACTGAAGCCCTCTGTTTATTCACAGGTCAGGTGCTTGATGTGTTGATTAGTCATTGCATTTCAAACCACTAAAACTGGTTTGAAGAGGTTTTGACTTTAAATGTTAAAACTGGTCCAGGTCTGGGAGTTCTTTTTCTGTTTTTAGAATCAATTTTGTCAGTTGTAAATTAAGAGTACCAAGCAGGCTGCACTGGAGGAGGGGGGCTTTAATTCATGTGTACTTGTGATTGGGTTATTGCTTTATAGAGTAGACTCATCACAGGATATTGGGCCAATACATTCTCTTATGGCTCAATTCAGGGACACATCCAATAGCCACTCATTTCTAAGGATGATAGTTGATAATCATTGGACAAACAGTATTTATCTGAAAACAAAGACTAGTCAGTCCATGGAACATGGTGATGCTTTCCACCTAATGTTCATGGCCTGTGTCTGTACAAGCTGTAGCTTTTCGATGTGCATGCATCTTCTTCTGGAAAACTGGACCAGTACTGTCACAGGCTATGAACACTCAGTCTGGAGTGTTTTAATGGGTTTTTTTGTTTGCATTTTTGCACTTTATGCCACCCTTTATCACTGACAGCGTCTGATTAATAAATGAAGTGGACTCAATGTGAGGCTCTGCCTAGTACATTTGGGGAGTGAGAGGTACCACAACTCTTCTGATGGACCATGTTCTATGTGCCAATGACCGTTTCCCTTTTCATATTATGTACCCTGGTCTGGCGTGCCACCTGACTAGTTGGGAGCTCCAAAACCGCTGAGTTTATTATTTATTGGAAATTTGCATCAGACGGATGGCCCCATGAGATACAATATCTCAATATCATGAGGGTCCCTTGCTACAGTGTTGTGCAAAAAGTGCTTAGTATACAATCCATTATAACAGGATATACAACATCATCATGCTGCTGTCAGTCTAATATCAGGGCTGGGGATGGACAAACCCTTTCCTAGATTCAGTGTGGATCAATTCAAGAAAAAAAAAGGTTATGGTTCCTGGAATTTTTTTTTTACCAGTAATTAACATATCATTTTCAGATAGATAATAAGCACATTTATGTTAATTAAGCAAATAAGGTATGATCAGGGGCTATGTTAATAGTTTGCAAATCAC
The DNA here is from genome assembly GCA_016271365.2 of Neoceratodus forsteri. Lineage (NCBI taxonomy): Eukaryota > Metazoa > Chordata > Ceratodontiformes > Ceratodontidae > Neoceratodus > Neoceratodus forsteri. The sequence goes on along the minus strand of CM028129.1, from coordinate 1,114,460,726 downwards.
CAGCTAGCAAAAGGAATCCATGCCCCTAAAGGGTGATTAACTGACCCTTAATATGACTGCTGGGGAATGCCTTATTGCTATTACAATTAAAATGTTTTCTAGTGTTGCACCTTGTTCAACATGCGAATAGCCTCTAAATGTGTGTTAACAAAAGATTAACATAATGCTTATGACCAATAAGAAAGCTTTATTTCTTAGACCCTTTTTTATAATTATATAACACAGTAGACTGCAGTCGTGTGGTTAGAGCACTCCCCCATGCTACCAAAGCCCTGCCGTGAGCCCCAGTACCCTACACATCACTGACATTTATTTAAAATGGGAAAGGAGGCTCAGTTTAAAGACTGGACCCTCATGAGCCTGCATAGCTCCCAAATCTTATTAATTGTTATCCCCACACTGAGCATCCCTATTAGGACACTAAATAACGAGATAAAAGCCAAGGAGTGGGAGCAGCTTTTGGCAGCGTGTCTAAAAATAAAATGACTTTAGCCTGGTATCCACCTTTGGCACATTTACACCTTCAATTGCTCATGTTTCCCAGGGTCACTGGGTGAATTTGTGTCTACTGGTAGTACATTCTTGTTCAGCTTTGACTATTCCCCCATGCTTCAAAAGTTCACAAATTTAGCCAAACTACTCCAGATTCCCCTCCAATATGAATGCTAAGGCCTTGCATTTTTACTACTAAAGACCTTTTCATTAAACCAGGAGCTTTCTGCCTTTGATTCTAATCTGTTCCTGTTGCTTTTTTTTTCAAATTTAGTAAACTACATTTAACATTTCCATTTTACAGCAACATTTAAACAATGTCATAGTGCTGGACTAGAGATAGTTGTCCAAAGTGTTAACAACACACCTTAATAAGTTCAGAGTTCACTACCACACTTGTATTCCTGGTTAACAAAGATAATGTAAATACAACAGTCAATAGTCGGTAAAGTACAATTCCTCTCCCTCATTCTCTCACCTCCTCTATTCTAAGTCCCTCCTCCCTCCCGGTATGCAAATCAAATGTCACATGGTCTAGACAATTTAAGCTAAACACATAAAATTAGCAGGAGACAATTTCATTGTGGTTTATAGTATTACAACATTCCTCATTATGGTCAGGTGGTCAGTAGAGTGTGTAAGGGGGCCCATACCCTTTGGTGGTAGTACACTGTCTTAGACATTTGAACTATAAGGTTCTGATTGTAGAGCAAAGAGGACCTCATGTAGCCATTCTGTAAGAGAAGGGACCTCCTGGTCAAGCCAGTAGCGAATAATTACTTTTCTGGCTCAGAGTGACGCAATAGCCATATGTTTTCGCTGTTTGTCAATCAGGGATCCCCTACACTCCCCCAGGATACAGATTTCTGGATTGAAGGCATCTGAGAGGGCCAGTAACGGGTTCAATTTACATTTTATAACCTTCCAAAATGGAACAACCTTGTCACATTCCCATAGTATATGCAGTAAAGTGCCAGGTTGTGTCCCACATCTGGAACAAAGATTAGAGGGAAGCTTCCCCATTTTATACAGTTTAACCGGTGTATAATATAAATCATGAATTACATAGAACTGCAGAAGATGGTATCTATCCCACTTTACATTCCGGTTTATTTGGACCATATTTTAGACCAGGATCTAGCTGCCGAGGACGCAGCAGGCAATACCTGGTCCCACATATAGTGTGGTTGGCCTCCTAGTTCCTCCACCACACCCCGCAGGAGAAGATAGAAGAAGGAGATGAAGTGAGAGGTGAGAGAAGTTGAGATGACTGATGATATAGGTCCAATTGATTTCTGTTCCGAGTCCTGTTCCAAAGTGTTGAAGAAGCATATGTGAGAGTTGAATGTATCTAAAACAGTACGTAATAGGAAGATTATATTTAAGGCTAGCTTTCTGAAATGTCAGCAGCTTATGGTCCTTCAAAAGATCATCAACTTTAGATTTGGGGTTAAATGGCCAGAAAGTTTTGCTAAGGGGTTTGTCTTCAGTTTTGAAATTAGGATTCCTAAGTATAGGTTGGGACACGTCCTTCATTATGGAGACTTGAATCATGGCGCATAGTTGGGCATGCACCTAGAGGGTTACCTTAATGGGCATAGTAAGCAAGGTTTTGGGGATGCTTTTAAGGGGAGGGCATATATAAGTGTATTGAGATCAAGGCTTTGAGAGAAACAGAGAGTTTTTTCAATTTGTAGCCAAAGGGGAAAATATAACGGTGAATCCATCAGCGTCATGTCTCTTATCTATTGCCAAAGGACCGAACAGGTAGCATAGAAGTAATAAAGAAGAAAATTAGGTAATTGTAGTACAGCTTTGGCTTTACTTCGCTGCAACTTGGAGAGGGCCCTCCTAGACGTTTTGCCATTCCAAATGAAGTTAGATATAATTCTATGTACCTGTGTAAACCAGAGTTTCGGGAGAAAGAGGGTAGTCATTTGCAAGGGATATAACAAATGAGGAAGAACAATAATTTTTATTATGCTTATATGCCCCCAAAGTGAGAGAGGAAGTAAGGACCAACGATTTAGATCTATTTTGATTTGTGCAAGGATTTTATCAAGATTGTATTGTTTCATATTGGGACCAGATGTAGAGAGATAAATCCCTAAATACTTCAATTTATCCTTAACCCACTGTAGACCCAGGTGGGATACATCGGGTGAGAATGTATGAACGTTGAGGGGCATTATCTCTGTTTTGGAAACATTGAGTTTGTAATTAGAGAATCTACTGAATTCTTCAGTAATAGCCAGTGTGGCAATACTCAATATAGAGGGATGGGACACATTCAGAAGTATATCATCAGCATATTCAGATAGTTTGTACTGATGGGGCCAGACAGAGATCCCTGAGACTTGAGAGGAGACATTAATACAATGGATGAGCGTCTCCAAGTATAAATCAAATAAAAGCGGAGAGAGAGGGCATCCTTGTCTAGTGCCCTGTTGGACATACATATGAACATACGAATGTGCCAGCAGAAACAGACCACCAGGTCTATCTAAGTCTGCTTGAGTGTGCAGCTAGCACCCCTAGTTTGCAGCTGCCCCACCCCTCCTCTTTGTTATCCCACTGCCACCCCCACCTCCCATACCCTCTCTCTCTCCCTGTTCCATGTCCTTTGAAGCTGTCCACAGATTTACATGATACCACCCATTCTGGTATTATGTTCCATTTTGCTACCACCCTCTCTGTGAAGTAGTGTCTCCTCATTTCCCTCTAAATCTTCCCCTCTATTCTTAGCCCATGCCCCTGGTGACCCCTCCTTAGCTTAAAACCCCATCTTCCCCTCCTTATTGATTCCCCTCAGATACTTGAATGTCTCCATCATGTCCCCCCTGTACCTTCTATCCTCCAGGGTGTACATATTCAGGTCTCCCAGCCTGCTGTCATAGTCTCTCCCCTCCATTCCACATATCTTCTTTGTTGCTCTCCTCTGCACCCCCTCCAGTAGCCCAATATCATGCTTTAGATATGGCCTCCAAAACTGCACACAGTACTCTAAGTGCGGCCTTGCCAGTGACCTGTAGAGGGGCAAAATCACCTCTCTTTGCCTGGACAAAAACCCCCTTGTTATGAACCCCAGCATTTTATTCACCTTTGCAGCCACTCTCCTGCACCAGGCAGTGTTGTTCATGGCCCCTGTTATCATTACCCTAGGTCCTTCTCCTCCTCAGTGATCCCCAGCTTAACACCCCCCAGCTAGTACTCTCTCCTTAGGTTCTTCACCCCAAAGTGCATAACCTTACACTACTTTGCATTGAACCCCAGCTGCCACCCCTCTGACCAGTCTTCTAGCTAGTTTAGGTCCCCCTACAGCTGCTTCCATCCCTCCTGTCTATCCACCACTGCTTTGATTTTGGTGTCATCAGCAAAGATTTATCTTACTCACCACCCAATGTGCAATGTCTGATATGAAGAGCCCAAATAATACCTGCCCCAACACAGAGCCCTGTGGCACCCCACTCATCACTGGCTTTGGAGTTGAGAGCTCCCCTCTCACCACCACCCATTGCAGCCTCCTACTCAGCCAGCTTGTAATCCAGTTCATCATGTTTGTCCCTACTCCTGCACCAGCTAGCTTCCCCCCAAGCTGCTCATGAGGCACAGAATCAAAGGCCTTGCTAAAGTCCAAGTAAAGAACATCGACCACATGACCCTTATCCAGCTCACCTGTCACCCAGTCATAATATTGTATCAGGTTAATTTGACAAGACTTCCCTGAAATGAACCCATGCTGCCTCACATCCTGGAGGCCACTGTCCTCCAGGTACGACACCAGTCTTTCCTTTAGTATCATTTCCATGAGTTTGCACACTATGGAGGTGAGACTTACCGGACGATAATTACCCCGTTCATCCCTTGGTCCACTCTTGCGTAATGGTACTACATGTGCCATCCTCCAGTCCAGTGGTACACATCCTGACTCCAGTGAGGTGCTGTACAGATCTGCCAGTGGCTCCGCCAACACCTCCGCCATCTCCCTCAGCACTCTGGGGTGGATACCATCTGGCCCTGATGCCTTGTCTGCCTTCAGTGCCCTCAGTCCCTCTAGGACAATACTTGCCTCAATCCTTCCATCTGGAGAGTAAAGGGCTGTGATAGCAGACCGTTGCAAAGTACACGAGTGGTGGAGTACATGTATAAGATTCTAATCCAGTTAAAAAACTGTGGGGGAAGTCAGTATTTGGGCAACAGGTAGAAAAGATTGTCCCAGGAGACTCTATCGAAGGCCTTCTCTGCATCCAGGCAGACCAAAGCTGATGGAATTAAGGAGTCCCTGGATGCAGAGATGAGGTATGCCAGCTTGCACATGTGGTCTGAGGAGTACCTTCCTGCTATAAAACCTACCTGTTCTGGACTTATAAGACACTGCCATACCTTGGCAAGTCTGTTGGCTAAAATTTGGGCTAATATTTTAAAATCCACTTAATCAGGGAAATACCATGGTAATTGACGACGAGAAGGGGGTCCCTGCCTGGTTTAGGAAGAACAACTATCATTGTTTCTGCGAGGGAATAATCAGACACACCATGCTTATATATGTAGTTGTATGTATTTAATAAAACAGAAGCCAACTGCTTTTTATAGGCCTTGTAAAACTCTGTGGTACAACCGTCTGGGCCTGGTGTTTTATTTGGTGGCAATGTGTCTATGGCGGAATATATCTCAATTGCCGAAAGGGGAACTTTCAGTACAGCTATCTGATGGTCCTCTAGATGTGGAAGCTGGATGTTTTCTATAAATTTGTCTACTTTTTCAGGGCGGAACGGAGTGTTTGGGCAGGAATATGGTGCTTGGTAATATTCCTGGAAACAGTTTATTTCCCGGAGGGAGGTAACAAGATGTCCAGCTGAGTTATGAATAGAAGGAATGATCCTGTCTGCTCTTTGGGCCTGCAGTCGAAGGGCCAATAATTTGATCCCTTTATCTCCCTGATCAAAATATAGAATTTTTTGATCGGAGAAGAAGATGCTCAACTTTTTCTGTTAGTAAAAGATTGTAACGGTCTCTAAGAATTTCAAGATTATTGAAGTCCTTAGGGGAAGGGTGGACAGGAAAGGACAATTCTGCTCTCCTTATTTCTTGGAGTAGACTAAATGTGACTTGTGAGGCAATCTTTTTTCTTATAGAAGTCAATCAGATAATCTCACCCCCGAGAGTACACTTCAGTGCCCCCCAGAGCAAATCTAGCTTGGGCATAGTAGGAGAGTGAGTATTAAGGAAATCGGTGAGAAAAGTATTAAGATGAGAAGTGAGACTGTCAGATCTAAGTAGTTGGCTATTAAATCTCCACACCTTATCTCGGGGAGAAGGGGGACCCGGGTTCCAGTGCAGTAAAGTGGGATGATGGTCTGAGATGACCTTAGGAAGATAATTACATGACAGTACTGAAGAAAGGTGCCCAGTGTCCAGTAAAAGAAGTCAGTCCTGGAAAATGAATTGTGGGGAATGGAATCGAAAGAGTACTCTTTCCGAGAAGGGAAGAGTGCCCTCCATGGATCAATTAAACCCACTGTGTCTCATTTCCCTGAAGGCCAACTGTGCGAGGGAAAGGGACGAATTATTAGATCTGGAGCAGTCCAAAACATTACAATGTACCAAGTTCCAGTCACCATCCAGCAGCAAAGGGCTGGAAGACCACGGGATCAGCTGAGTCATGAGAAAAGTGAAGAACTGGGGATCATCTGCTGTTGGACCATAGATTGACCCATGCACAACTTCAGAGTGTCCTAGTAGGGCCTTAATTAGAATAAATCTGTCTTGATTATCTTCTATGGTATCCAGCAAGCGAAAGGGCAGTCAGCATGCCGCAAGGATGGCAAACCCTCCCCTGCGAGTGCTAGGGCTCGTTCCCAATGCCTGACCTACCCAGGTCCTATTTAACTGGAGGACCTGAAATGAGGGCAAATGGGTTTCTTGAAGAAAAGCAATGTCAATATCCAGCTTACGAAGATGCAACAATATTTTTGCACGCTTAACTGGAGACTGAGCATCCTTCATATTCCATGAACAAATTTTATAACTGGTCATCATGAAAACTTTTTAATATAATATCCTCCATTGTGGAACCTCCTAAGCAATGAGCATGCCTCTCTGCATCAAAGAACTTGCCACTAGTTGCAATGCATACCCAATCCCTAAATCCCCCCTCCCTCCCTGAATTTGCCCAAGTCATTAACAGAACAGGCCCTAAAAAATCAGAACAAGAGAGAAACAGATGTCCAGGACTCATTTATAATTACTCACTCCCGTTCCCCCCTTGTGTTCTCTTAAACAGACACTAATTTGTGTGAAGGCAATGATATAAGAAAAGTAGAGAATACTGAGTTCCCAAAACCCTCCCCACCCCTCCCCCCACCCTCCATCCACAACAAGCAAATAACGCCCTTAGTGGGCTGATTTAATGCTTGGCCTTCCGTGATTTGCAGCCCAGTAAGATTAATTAAAAGAAAAAATATTGCCCTGGAATATGCACGTGTCAGCTGTGGATACCACCCCCTACTACAATACATAATGCCCTGTTGGAGCTGCAATAGAGCCACCATTAACCCTCCCTCCCGCCCCAACTCACAACATGCTGGAATAGAAAATAATTATTTAGCACTAACTAAAGAGAAGATTATTCAATTTGACGGACAAGAGAAGTAGTCCAGAAAAGAACTGGTCTGAGAGCAGTTTAGCGAGTCCAGAATCGTTGACCACAGGATCTTTTTTTTTTTTTTTTTTAATATACATTCTGGGCCCAGCGTGCCGATCCATTCCCCACAGCATGAAACAAAGAAGGGAGAAAACAAGAAACAAGCGCTGGGTGGAGCGTTTTAATAACAGAGCCCTCAGATAAATGATAAAAAGAAAAGCATGAAATACACATCCAGCACTCTTCACTTGAGTGCTTTAAATCCCCCTCTGCTCCCTAGTGGTCAATAAAGCCAAAAACCAGTGATCGCTTTTCGAGGCAAAAGTAAAAAGAAAATAGTTCCCGGGAGCTGCAAGTTTATCAGGTTATAGGCAGAAAGCAATATTATTAAAAACAAAAGAAGGAAGTCAACATAATTGCCAGGTATCTTCTGCCGCTTACTTCGACTAAACAGCTTCCTGGAGATGTACTTCTTTGCTGCCTTCTTGCAGATGATTTGGCACAACATCAGTCAGTTGTGCAAAGTGCGCACATTAGTGCGGTGCTTAGCTGCAGAAACCAAGAGGCCCTCTAACTGTGGATCTTCAGTGAACACCAAACAGATCTGGGAGCATGGTTCGCAGTGCTGGAAGAGTTTGCTGAGTTGTATCATAGGTATGCCAGGTTCCAGTGTGGCGTACAGCCAGACGTGATGGATATTGTACCTTGTATTTTATTCCAACAGCTATATGCTTTGTTACAAGTGGATGGTACTCTGACCTACGTTATCTGACACTCGCTGGTAGACCCTGGGCAAATCGTAGTTGCTGGCCCTCCTACAGAACCTGCTGTAGCTCTCTAACCTTCCCAAGGACATGGGTCTTGTCCAGGTAATTTAGAAATTTTAGGATAAGGGGTCTGGGCAGTTTTCCTGCTGCCGGCTTCGGTCTTAACAAGCTGTGGGCCATCTCTATAATACATGTAGTGTTATTAGGGGAGGGCCCGGTGATCTTCGTCAGCATTTTCTGCAGGAAAAGTATTGGAGCAGGCCCCTCAGAGTCCTCTGGAAGGCTGAAGATGATTATATTGTTTCTGCGACTTCAGTCTTCCAAGTCCTCTAGTTTAGCTTCCATCCTATGTAACCTTTGTCGTAGGCTAGTCACTTCAGGTTCGATCTTGGCCTTCTATCCTTCCAGGGACGTTGTTCGGGCTGTTACATCCAAAATGGCTTGGTTTGTGTCAGCCAGCTCTCCTCTTATTGTTTTAAGTTCTGCCGTGATTTCTTGCAAAGTTGTTTTAAAAGGTTGAAGATCCTCCAGGAATTTTTTCTCTGATAAAGGAGTCGGAGCTTGCGGGGCTGCTGAGACTGCAGTCGACTTCGAGGAAGCCCCTGACTGACTCTTGGGCCTTTTTGGACCCTTTTCAGGGGTCTGCAATGGAGTGTGAGTTGGGAGAGCCTGGCGCATTTCAGCCTTCATGTCAGCGGTAGGCCGCAAAATGAAAGAATGTTGCTCCGATTCCTTTTACAGCTGATTTTCCTGAATACTTTGCCTCAGGTATGTCAGGAAGCTATTAGAAGTAGGTACTGCTAGATTAAGCAGAAAATGCGAAGATAGACTAATTAAATTAGCTGTAAGTTGTAAGTCGGAGCGGGAGCCAATCTATGGTGCTGCAGGCTTCACAGTGGCATCACGTGATCGCCCCCATTCCTATTGCTTATTCCTGCAGTTAAGAAATAATAATAATAATATACTTTATTTGTAATGTGAATTTCTAAAAATCAATGTGCCTTACAATAAGATACAAAGGGATAAAATAGGATGTTGTAAAAACAATAAATACAGGGTTTCATAAAATTCAGAATAAAATACCATCATATGGAGTAGGCTCGATGCCACAAGTGGGTCTTTACGGCCTATTTAAATCCCTCCAAGGTCATGCACTCCCGCAGCTGATGGGGTAGAGAATTCCAAAGGGATGGGGCTGCGTACATAAATGCCCAGGCCCCCGAAGATTTTAAAGAAACCCTTAGAATCTCTAGCCTCGTCAGCCGGACGGGAGCGATCGCCTGGAGCAATATGGCACCAGAAGCTCTTTCAGGTAGTCTGGGCCCAGTCCGTGTAGGGCTTTATAAGTCAGAAGTCTGACTTTAAAGGTGATCCACCACTGTACTGGCAGCCAGTGTAGTTCGTGCAGCACCAGAGAGATTTGACAAGTCCAGGGAGTACCCATCAACAGCCGGGCTGCAGCGTTCTGCACCAGCTGCAAGTGGCAGATATCAACCCCAGGTAGCCCTAGATAAAGGAAGTTACAATAATCTAGGCACGAGGTCACAAAGGCGTGGACCAAGGTAGGCAGATCACCAGATGGAACTACGTGCTTAACCCTGAAGATGTTCCTCTGATGATAAAAGGAAGATTTGACGACTGCCAACACTTGCGAACGCAGTGTCAGCCCATCGTCAAAAATCACCCCCAGGTTTTGTACCCATTCAGAGGTAAGGAGCTGGAAGCCTCCAAGAAAAAGTCCCAAAGGTAAACCCGCTCCTAACCCCTCTATCCGGTGACCCGGGTCCACAACCATCACCTCAGTCTTCTCTGAGTTCAACCTCAGCCAGCTCAGATTCATCCAATCCTGGATTTCAGCAAGGCAGTTGTTAAATACTGAGAGAGCTCTATCCTGGTCAGGTGCAAAAGATAGGTAGAGCTGGGTATCATCAGCATAGCAGTGAAACCTCAGCCCGTATCTTCTTACAATGTCTCTGAGGGGTAGCATGTACACTGCAAACAACATGGGGGACAACACCGAACCCTGAGGTACCCCACATGACAGAGAGACTGCGTTGGAGGAGTAAATCCCTGATACCACCCTCTGAGTTCTGCCAGTGAGGAAAGATCTAAACCACCTGAGGACCATACTAGACAGACCACAGATGAACCACAGGCGTTTGAGAGGAACCCCCGTGGTCCACAGTATCAAACACTGATGAGAGATCTAGAAGAACTGAGATGGAGCGGCTCTTCCGATCTCTCGCCATCAAGAGATCATTGAGCACCTGAACCAGCACAGTCTCGGTACTATGCCTCTTTTGAAAAACGGATTGGAGGGGTTCATAAATGTCATGGTCAAATGGTTCTCCAGTTGTAGGGCAACTACTTTCTCAATCACCTTCCCCACAAAGGGAAGGTTAGAGATTGATCTGTAGTTGGCAGAACAGTCTGGGTCCAGAGAAGCTTTCTTCAGGAGAGGTTTTACCACTGCCTCCTTCAGGGAGCTAGGAAACTCACCCATCTCAAGGGAGCACCAGACTATCCATGCTAGGACTGGGCCGATGGTATCACAACAGCCCATAATCAGGGCAGTTGGGCCTGGATCCAAACTACAGCACGTAAGGCGCATACCCTGGACAATACGCATGACATTGATGAACTCCAGCCAATCAAAGGAACTCCAGGAGAACTGCGGGATGGTGACCATGTGCCAATCCATTGCATTCCCCATAGGGTGTGCTGGTTGGAGCTCTGCCCTGATGTCAGCCACCTTAGCCTCAAAGAATCGAGTAAGCTCTTTACACTCCACTTGTGAAAAGGCTCTTCGAACCTGCAGGCAGCCTGGGTTGCACAGTTTGTCTACAGTTCGAAAGAGCTGAGCCAGTCAGTTCTGAGCAGTCACGATCTCCCCAGACAGGAACTCTGCCTTCTTACGGGTGATTGCAGATTGATAGACTTGATAGTGTTCCAATCTAAGGTGGTAGGCATCTAGGGTGGATTTCCGCCAGCAACGCTCTAATCTTCATCCTTGTCGCCGCATCTCCCTCAAGGTCCCATCAAACCTGGGGGATCGAGGGCGAAGGGGCAGAGGACAAACATGGATGGGAGCAATGACATCCAGAGCCATAGAGATGGCCTTGTTATAAGCTAAAACCAAGGCATCTGGGTCATTGCTTGCTCCAGGAAGCACTGATAGGTCAAGTGCCACTGCCAGGCCTTCAGAGCTTACATCTCACAAAGGGCGGTACCTGACCATCTCCACAGGGGTAGGCCTACGTAGGGGGTCACAAAAACTGAACCCCATGGTGTAATGATCGGACCATCCGACAGGTTCCACCCCCAAATCGAAGGCTTCGATCCCCAGGAGGAAGACTAGGTCAAGAGAGTGACCATGTTTATGAGTGGCAGAAGTAACAACTTGTGAAATTGTGTAAGGCCCAAAGATGACATCAATTGGAGGAAGTGTTGTCCAAATTGTGAGAGTCCTTTACTCATGACATCAGAACCTTGATGCCACAAACAGAGGACTATGATTACAGGGCAAGAAAAGCTCGGGGAACAGAATGAGTCTAAAGGGCAAGAAGCATTGTTACATGTAAATATAGTTGTTTATGTACACAGCATAGCCCATCTGAGATGTAACAGCCGGTTTCCAGTGGGATCCTGCTTGTACCATTTCTGCAGCTGGCAGGACTGGAGCACTGAGGGGTTAAGTGACTTGCCCAAAGTCACACAGTGAAAGTTTGGCTCTAGTGAGGTTTGAACCGGCCATCACCTGGTTACCAATCTGGTGTCCTCAAATTAAATACTTTCTGGAATGTTATGAGATTTGAGTTCTGACAATGCCAGCTGTAACCATACCTCTCAGCCTCCTGTCTCACAAATCAGGGACAAGCCTTAAAAAAAAAATGACAAATAACCACAATCAGGGCTACATCTTAAAAAAATAGTACTGTCTGTTCCATAGACCATGTACTACATACTGCTTAGTGTAAATAGCACTTTTTTAATGCCAACTAGACTGTAATATGAATGAACAAGGTGCTGCGTCAGTGTGTTGGCTGCAAAGAAAACAATAGGGTATTATATTAAATGCACACTGAAAATAGAAAATAGATTTAGGATCTAGGTTTCGCCTGCCCAGTAGTGCAGATGGCTGTGGCACCAGCACTTACCTGCCACCACACCAGCAGACTAGGCCAACAACATAGAAACATAGAAACTGTCAGCAGAAAAGGACTGTTTGGCCACCCAGTCTGCTCAGATTTTCCCTGTCTTATGTGTCTTCAGACTTTACCTGGTCACCGTCAACCCCCGCCTGTTTACCAATATTCACATATGCCTATCCCATACATGCTTGAAGCACCCCCAACTGTTTTCACTCCCACCAGCTATACTGGCAGACCATTCTGGGCATCCACCACTCTTTCAGTGACACAGTACTTCCTCACATCCATCTTAAACTCCGCTCCCAGCTTCACTGCATGCCTTCGTGTCCTGGTGCACCTCTTCATTTGAAATAGACTCCCCTCCTGTACCCTATTCACCCCTTTGAGGTACTTGTAGGTCTCTATCATGCCCTCTTCTCCCTCCTCTCTTCTATGGCGTACGTGTTGAGATCACTCTCTCCTTGTAAGGCTTTTGATGTAACCCCTGCACCATTTTAGTTGCCCTCCTCTGGACTGCCCCCACTCTGTCTATATCCTTTCTGAGATGCAGCCTTCAGAACTGGACACTACTCCAGGTGGGGTGTCATCAGTGACTGTTATGGTGGTAACACCACCTCTTTCCTCCTACTGGCGATACCTCTCCCTATGCACCATAGCATCACACTGGCCCTGCCCACCACTTGTCACACTGCCTTGCCAATTTGAGGCAATTGGATATGATAACCCAAGGTATCTTGGAGCTGAAGCACACCTTTTGTGAACTGGATCCGGCACCAATGCGTTTCTTAATGAGATGTACCGATGCCGTTGGCAAGGCGTTTGCCAGGATTGCCAGGTGCTCAATGGCGGAGGGGGTCTTCCCAGTAGCTTTGAAAGAAGCACTGGTGAATCACCTCCTAAAGAAATCATCCCTCAACCCAGACATCCTGATGAATTATTGTCCGATCTCCAATCTGCCATTTTTGAGCAAGGTTGTTGAGAAATTGGTGACACATCAGTTTGAGGATTGCCTGGTGTTCTCGGATGTCTACGAGTCATTCCTGTCTGGTTTTCTGGCCAGACACAGCACTGAAACTGCTCTAGTGAGGGTGCATAATGATCTGCTTAGGGCTACAGATAGAGGAGACAGGTCAGTTCTTGTGCTTCTCGATCTCCCCTCAGCTTTTGACACTGTGGCTCGTGCCATGCTTCTTGATCAGCTCTGAGTTTTGTAGACTCGTCGGCACCATCATCAAATGGTTTGAGTCCTATCTCTTGGACAGTGTTCGGTAGGTGATGATGGGGAATTTCTCCTCCTCCTCAATGCCTCTGTCTTGTGGAGTACCTCAGGGTTCGATCTTGTCGCATATGTTGTTCGCAGTGTACATGCTACCCCTAGGCGAGATCATTTGACAATACAGTGTGGAGTTTCACTGCTATGCAGATGATACCCAGTTGTATTTGTCTTTTGCACCTGGAACATTGGGAGCAGTCGACACGCTTAACATCTGTCTGGCTAAAATTAATGACTGCATGACTTTCAGCTGGCTGAGAAACCAACCCGGCCAAGACTGAGGTGTTGGTGATCGAGCCTGGTCACGGGCGTGATGGCCTACCACTGGGGGCTGACTCTGGACTTGTTCTGGGGTCTACTCCATTGGTGGTTTCTCAGAGGGTGTGAAATCTAGGCATGATCCTTGAGTACAGATTGACCTATGAAGATCAGGTGTCAGCTGTAGTCAGCAGTGGTTTTTACCACTAGCAGAACATTGCCCGGATTAAGCCCCTCATTCCACCCGAGGACCTGCTGACACTAGTACATGCCTTTGTGACTTATATGCTCGACTGCTGTAATGCTCTGTGCTTTGGGATCATGGGAGGGACCCTCTGCAGGCTGCAGCTAGTGCAGAATGCAGCGGCCCAGTTACTGACGGGCATGTCGAGGTCTAGTCATGTGACTCTGGTTCTGCGTGCTCTGCAGTGGCTGCCAGTCAGGTGGAGGGTACTTTTGAAAGTGAGTCTTCTCACCTTTAAGGCCCTGTACGGGCTGGGTCCTGGGTACCTGTCTAAGCTCCTGACACTGGTTTCCTCTGCTTGCTCCCTCCGCTCCTCCTCCTCCTCGAGGAGCCTCCTGAACGTTCCCAGGGTTCGGCTCAAGACCTCGGCAGATTGCACTTTTAGTGTCTCTGGGCCAGCCCTGTGGAACTTGCTTCCACCTGCAGTCTGGGAGGCTCCCTCAATTGAAGTGTTTCAGGGGAGGCTAAAGGCCCACCTCTTCAGCCTGGCCTTTGACTGCTGATACCGACTTCAGCTTTGGCCAGTCCCTTGAAGACTGACTTTTGGAAATCTCTATTTTGTTGAATTTAGATCCCATTATGGTTTTAATAAGGTTTTATGTTTTTATTTACTGCTGTATGTCCTCATTTATGTTTGGCACCCAGAGCCTCTGGGATTGAGCACCTTATAAATAAAATTGCCTTACCTTGCCTCTTTCCTGCTTAGTGACCCTCAATCCCCCGGTTTCCCCATAGTTTATGCTCAGCTCCTGGGTGAATGATTTTGCACTTTAGCATTGAACCCCAGCTGTCATGCCTTCAACCGCTCCTTGAGTTTTCTATAATCCTTAGTCATTATCTTCACCTCCTCCTGAGTATCCATCCTATTATAGATTTGGCATCATCTGCAAAAAGGCATACATTCCATTCCAGCTCCTCTTCATTGTCACTTATAAAGTCATTGAAGAGGACCAGTCCCAGTACTGAGGCTTGAGGCACCCAGCAGGTCACACTCCCCTCATTACAGTGCACAGCATTTACCATCATCCTCTGTTGCCTTTCCAGTAACCCGTTTTTTCCCCAGTTTACCACTTTGGATCCCACCCCTAGACTGCCCAATGTCTTTATCAGTCTTCTGTGTGGCACAGTGTGGAAGGCCTTGCTGAAGTCCAAGTAAGCCATGTCCACTGCCCTTTCTTGATCTATTTCCCTCATCACCCAGTCGAAGAAATCAATTAGATACGTCAGGCATGACTTCCCCACTAATGAATCCATGCTGCCTTTGGTCTTGTAACCCACTGGATTCAAGATACCCTACTAACCTTTCCTTTTACAGGGTTTTCATTAATTTCCCCACCACTGATTTGAAACTCACCAGCCTATAGTTACTAGCCTTCTCCCCACTGTCACTCATGTGGAGCAGGACTCTGTCTGCTCTCTTAAAGTCCTCTGGAACCACTCCTGTTTCCAGTGAGTTCTCTTAACACCCTTGAGTATATCCTATCTGGTCCCATGGTCTTGTCCACTTTCAGATTCACAAGTCATCACAGGACTATTTCCTTTGAAATGAACTTGTGTCCAGCCCCCCACCCCCTCCCAGTGTTCCTGCTGCTCCTTGGTGCCCTGTCCTGGTCTCTCTCCCCTGAGAAGACTGAGCAGAAGTACCTGTTCAGGATGTCTGCTTTTTCCTGATCTTCTTCAGTGCTCTTCTTCTTCTGCCATTCTCCTTATCCTGACTATCTCTCCTCTTGTCTTCCTCTTTTCTCTTATGTACCAGAAGAAAGTCTTTTCCCCTTTTACTACCCCTGTGACAGTCCTTTCCTTTGTTTGTGCGTTTGCTCCCCTCACATCCTTACCTGCTTCTTTCTGTTTTACCTGGTACACCTCACTATCCTTGTCTGTTTGCATTTCTTTGTACCTCCTGAATGCCACCTTTTTCCTTCACCTTTGTGGCCACGTCCCTAGAGTACCTTAGTGGTCCTTTTCCCTCCTGCTTTTGCTCACTTCCTTCACACAGAGGCTGGTTACCTTCACTGTGCCGCTCTTATTTTCTTAAAATCCACCCTCCTAAACTCCAGGACCCTCATCTTTGTGTGGTTTACCTAGAGTCTGTACCCATTTTAATGCTGAACCACACTGTACAGTGATCACTGGTCCCCAGGGGATAGTCCACTGTGATGTCTGCAACGTTGTCTGTGTTAATAAACACTAGGTCCAGTAGTACCCCATCGCTAGTGGGTTCACTGACTAGCTGCCTGAGAAATGAAACACCCTCTGCAGGGAGTCAAGGATGGCCCTGCTTTTAGCTAAAGCTGAATTTGAAAGACTCCAATCCACTTCTGGCAGACTGAAGTCCCCAAATAGCACAGCAGCACTTCCCACTTTTTTGCAAACCTGATAATGGTTCCCCTAGTGCTTTATCCAATTCCTCCCCTGGTGCTGGAAGTCTCTATATCACCCCAGTACAAATACTGGTCCCAGCTCTTGTCTCCAGGGTGACCTACAACACATCCAGCCCTTTCTTTACCTCCAGGTTCCCTTACACATCCATAGCCCTGATAGCCTCTCTCCCATACAGAAGAACAACCCCTCCTCCTATCCCTGTCTCTTCTGAATTGAGAGTAGCCTGGTATGGCCATGTCTGAGTCGTGACTCTCATTGCTCCATGACTTAGTTATTGGCACCAAATCCAGGTCTACCTCCACCATGATGGCCTCCAGGTCTGGAATTTTATTTCCAACACTCTTTGCTTTGGTACACATTGCTCTCCCAACCAGTGGTGGAGCCAGGTTTGGGAGCATTTGGGAGCCGGGGGGGGCCATTCAATCAATCGTGGGCTCCACAATGGGCACTAAACATTGAATAAAGATGGTGGTGGGGCCCCACTACTCACACTGGGGCAGTCAGGAGGGGTGACCGCTACCCCAGCCCCCCCTCTAGTTCTGCCACTGCTCCCAACCTCTCTCTCTCTCTCTCTCTGTCTGCAACCCCTTTTCCTCCCTCTTTCTGGCTGTGCTGGTCCCTGCAACGGCCCCTGACTCCCCTCTTCCCTAGTTACTTTCTCTGTTTCTTATCTCCTCTATACGTTTTTTTCTGCCTCCTTTGTTCTTACCCTGCCTTTTGCCCCACCTTGTCTACACCACTTCATCTTGCACCCCTACCTGGGGGAGGTTCTCCCCTTGGGCCATCCCTCCTTGTTGCTTCAATCTGCAGGGACATGGCAGTTTATGCCTCTCTTGGTGGTACAGCCTCCTCCCTTGGCTAGTTTAAATGCTCATCCAAGTAACATTTAATGCAAGGAAAGGCGGCCACAGAGAGACTCCAGCCAAGCCCAAGTCATGCAAAGTCCAGAGCAAATTAAAAGAAGACCAGGCTAAAGCTAACACACTGCTAAACCACAGTCTTGCTTGTCATATACAGAATAATTTTATAATTAAAAATGAACAGATACAGAACTCACCCACCCATGCCAACGTTTTGCGCATATCACGTGCGGTTTGTCATGGCAAGTAACATTTGAAGCTCCCACTGAGGACTGTGGTCCCCTGCCTAGAAGAATGCAGACCATCACCTCTGTAGTGGCCCATATCCTTCCAGGATAACCACCAGTCCCCAGTAAAGCCCAAACCCCACTCCCTGCACCATGCCTTCAACCAACTGTTAAAGTTCCTGGTGCGGTGTGCCCTATCCTTCTCTTGGCCATACTCATGCCATGCCTCTGCATCTTCATCATTACCTTTTTGTTTTCCCGCTTCTATTCTTATTTTGCCTAGTATCACTTTTTCTCCAAGATCCTCCCCCATTGTCTTTACTCATATATGTATCCTTTATTTTCTCTTACCTCTCCACTAACTTTGTTTTTTTTTTCTCTTTTATATAGTTCCTTAAGAAGACCATTGGTCAAAACATTAATTCTAACTCTATTTTCTATTTCCAGAGTACATTTAATATTATCTTTTTGTTTGTAATGCAAATAGTTGGCATTATTTTTATGTTTCACGGTCATACTGTTTAGCAACAAAAATAACAAATGTATGGGGAACCGAGGAAAATCCTGAGTCAAAATCAGTGACATAAAGACAATAGGGGACTGTTGAGAGGTTTGCCTATAACTGTTTTGCAGGAACTTGGCAAATCTTTTTAAATTCAATAATCATCAACAGTCAATAAGAATAGGAAGAGAAATACATGAAAGCTGAATAGACTGTGGTATTAGTATTGCCTTGAAGTTTGTCCCAGTTTGCAACTCCCCTAAAAGGTTAAACTTTATGTGAGCGCTCACTTTTAGGAAAACATCAGACATAATATGTAGACACAGTTTATTTATTTAGCTTTTGTTAACCGGGTAGGTGCACTAGCCATAAAATGACTATTTTCAGGCACGACCCGGGAGAGTACAACAAAAGGAGAACAGTTGAACAACAGCAACGTGGGTACAATAGTACAAATAGAGGAACAGTACAGCAGTGCTACAAAAATACAATGGGTAGAAACAACAAAAAATACAGATAATGGCAGTAAGATATATAATAAGTGCAGAAACCATGGACCCGCCCTATGGAGTGAAAGGGTTAATAAGATAGTAAGGTTATGTAGAGAGAAATGTGAGGAATGTTCAAATATAACAAGAAAGACTGACAGAAGGAAGGTCAGGGTGATAATTGGCAAAACAACAGTGGATGGTCAGCAACAAGGTTCAAGAAGGAAGAGAGCTAGTAGTCAAGAAGTTATTTACAAAGAGAAGGAAAAATATGGGGAGCGGAAGAGGAGACAGTCTTGGAGCTGGATTAGAGCAGGGGTGACATTACTGGTAAGTCTCAGGAGCTTCAGGTTGGGTCAAAGCATGTACAAGCACCAGCTAAGGATAGATAACAATGATATTTTCTTTTAAATCCAAAGTGAGACTGAGACAGCTGGAGGTTGAGTGGAAGAGCACTCCATAGCCTGGGAGCAGAGAATTGAAAGGCCCCTGTGCCTTTAGTCGTCCGACATCTCGGAACATAGAGCAAGTTAAGATTATATCTCATAGATGTTCTATATTTCTATTCCAATTATTATTTGCTGCTATCTTATTTACATGGGAAAAAGCCAAGTCCCCGACAGTTGAGCTACTCCTGCTCTTTAAACCTTTGCTGACATCACAGTCCTCAGTTTGTGACCTCATAATCAGTTCCACAGCAACAAACTGTGATGTCACAAACAGAGGATTATGAATTCAGAAAAGGAGTGAGTAGTGGAAGGAGATAAACTCTGGGAGACAGGGATCCTGCGTACACCTAAATTAACCTAAAGAAGGACACAGGAAAGAGATAAAAATAGGAATGTTATTGTCTTGTGCACTTACCCAGTAAACAAAAAGCTGAAAAACTAAAAATAATTGCATACAATAATTATATAATAAACGATGAATTTATAGACACTTTATTGTCTTGTGCACTTACCTGGTAAACAAAAACAGAAAGAAAATAAATGCAGATAATAGTTATATAGAATTCAATAAATTGAATAAAAAAATTCCTAAGCATGTTATTGTCTAGTGCACTTACCTGGTAAACAAAACCTAATCAATAAAAAAAATACAGATAGTTATTATATAACAAAAAATAAATTGTCTAAATATTATTTTAAAGCTTCCTCTAAAGCCACAAACTGATTAGCCTGCTCTTATCATTGATATCCCTGTCACTACTGCTTACTTCTTCCTCCACTCACACATATTTTATCCCCACTTAACCTGGCTTAGAGTAGCTCGTTTACACAGGGATCTAGATAAGGACAACATCAAGATGGGGTTGGGAGGGGGAGTGTCGACAAAGCTACTGTTTGTCACCTCTTGCCCTCATTAAAACCCACTAATAGTTCTCCAAACTGCTAAGGGGAGTGGATGGGAAGACAGCGGGAAGATCAAAAGTAAGCACAGACTAATCTTTGCAGTGCTGGACAGAGCTGAATATGTACAGAAGCAGTGTCTCAGGTGACAGCAGTCCATGTGGGGTCCCTCCTCCTGATGTTTGGATAATAGCTCCTTGTTCCGAGGATGCTTCCACCCTGAGTTCTGCATCAGTGATCTTAAACATCTGTGATGGACCATACCTGTCAACCTTTTGTCACTGAAATAAGGGGCACAAACATTCAGAATGAAGCACAGTGAGAGAAACTGGCCCTCATAATGTAGGACACAACCTCAAATATGGAGTTACAAGTGCAGAATACTGTGGAAATCATTGCGTCTTCTTATACAGAGTATACTTTTGATGTAGCATCTTAAAATATTATGAATTTCTATTTTAAAGTCAGAATTTACAAAATATTTTCTGCGTGGGTATCACCTTTTCCATAAGGGACAGATGAGGGACTGAGCAATTTTGAGGGGTAAAATGAAGGATGTCCCTTGCAATCAGGGACAATTGACAAATATGAAAAGGACAGTACTAAGTCATAGTTCACTGTCCTATGCAGCCAGTATAGTGTTATGCTTGTGCAACTGTGTTAGTTTGGTTTTGTCCATTCTCACTCTCTATTCCAGAGGAATTACCACTCTGTAGGGATACGAAATGCAAGGAACCCTCAGAGAGGGTTCCACCTCTAGAGGTGCCACGGGATGATTCCCATAGCTAAAGGTACCTTAGGAATTCCCAAAAGAAATGTAGTACAATCATCCCCAAAGAAGGAGGCAACATGAAGCATATGAGCAAGCAGTAACTGTGATGGAGTAGCAGTAACTGTGACGTAGTAGTAGAGAAGCATAGATAGTTTGGTAGCATAATGAGATGCTCAGTTTGATAATGTAATGAAATGCCCAGGTTTACGTAGCATGATACTGATGGTTTGCATTGAGATTAGGGGATCCCCTAAGGAGAGAGGGAATGGCAGGACGTCCTCCACCTCCGTCCAACAGCAGAACCTACCTAAAGAAACTAAGGGACACTACTATGCTAACTAAGAGTTATGACCTGAGGCAATGGAGGAGAGAAAAAAACCCTATGAGGAGGAACTCTCTGAGGATCCTAGGCCTAGGTTGCCTTCCCTCCAGGCCTGGGATAGTTTATTTAGTGATGGCTCTGCAGCTGCAATTTGGAAAACCTAATTAAAGGGAGGTGGAAAATATTCCAATTTGGAGGAAGGCTCTCATTCAAACCCTTTATCAGGAATGCCATGGAAGGTTACGAGAAAACTCTGCAACAATATGTGCAACCAAGGCACAGGAGAAGAGCAACGACTGCTGAGGCACTCACCTGATCTACCCACCCTAAATCAAACCAGGTGAACCAGAGGCAGTCATAGGGAAAATGTGGTGAAAGTGCCTTGCTAGGGAAACCACCTAAGTCAATGGCTAACCGTTATAGTGGAACACTAGAGCCAAAGGAGGTAATTTTTTCCACCCTTCACCGCTAGTCTTAAATTCTACACCAGGCGCTGGTGTCACGTAGCAGGCAGCTAAAGCCAATCTTGGGGCGAGGACATTCCCAGCTATGGGCCAGGTGAGAAGGATCCCACCCCAAGTTGGACATGCTTGAGATGCGGACTAAATGCAGAGCGAGACCGTCAGCTGCAGGAACCCTGCACCAGAACAGAATGGCTTGTATGCCCCAGAAATTGATTGAGAGCTGAAAATCTGGTGAGCTGAATGAGCACAGCGTGCTAAGATCGTAATGAGCCTTGAGTGCTGAGACCTTGCAAGGTCAAATGCAGAATTGAGTGCAGCAGAATCCCAGAGGCTGAAGCCGAGGGGATGGCAGTAGGCATGAAGCAATAGTTTGCGTAAGCAAGGAGCAATGATTGCTTAAGCAAATGTGGACCTGCACGTAAATCAGTAAACAGTAGTAATAAATGGACCTGCATGTAGGTCTGCATAAAACATAGGCAATGAAACAGAACTGAATATTGGGGCAAGCCAGCCAGGCATTTCCAAAGCCAAATCAAAGTGACAAACTCTGAGGATTTTTGGCAGGGAAGACAGTATTTAAAACAGAAATAATTAGCCACATGGGCCACGACCCTCTAAACACCTCCCAGTCTCCACCATAGGACAAACAAGGAAGCAATGGAAGGGTCGAGAACTACATGCAGATATTAGAGCCAATTTAATAGCCTCAGCAGGAGCTTTAGCTAACCTCAGAGTAGGACAGCAGTGTACAAAGGGAATAACAGGATTGAACTGCATAGCAAGGTTCAGAGCTTGAAGCAGGTGTACAAACATAGAAGCAGCATATGTATTGAGTACACTAAGTTGCAAACTGCAATAAACGTAAAACAAAGGAGGCACAATACCCTGAAAACAGCTGTCACAGGCAGTGCAATGAACTGTGGTAATGAGGCAGGTAGAATGAGTTGAGCATGATTCAGCTGTATAGCCAGGGTTCAGTGTGAGCCAGAATCAGGTGAAAGCAATTAAGTATGCAACACAGAAAACAGCTATGGCTGAGCTGAACACACAGATAATGTTTGCAGTTGCATTGCAAGGCATTTGAGTGTTGTAATTGAAAGCAATTCAAGTTGTGAGTAACTGAAAGCAAGTAGTATGAGCTCTGGAGCAGCACTATCCCAGGAGCTGAGAAACAAAGCCCCCACAAAAAAACTAAACCAAAGACACACAAACACAAAACAGGGAGCAAAGACAGAAGAAGCATGCACAGCCAAAGGCAAAATACAAACCAGAAGCAGGAAAGAAACACAGAAGCCAGCAGACAAGCAGGAGCAGCGCGGGGGGGGGGTAGGCCCCAATCAGCTCAGAGGATAGACGGACAGAGCTTTCAGCTGCAAAGAAAAAATGCTTCACAATGAGGCTAAGAGGAACTGTTTATATAGCTCAGGAAGTGGGAGTGGCTGGCTGCTTGGCCATTGAACTCCAGGCAAAAGTCTTTCCAATTATATACTAAATATTTAAATGTGCATGGTGGATAAATATATAAACAGTACTCACAAGTCCATGATCACGATATGCGCGACAGCAGTAGGCATGCTACATCAGCATGTCTGTTTTGCCCAGCCCCTTTCGAGCTTGGTCACAGCACTTTGTGGCATTACTTGCTTCTTCCTTTTGTACTGATTTTGTTATTTACGCAGGAGTGTTCCCGGTGTGCTCCTCCATGCAGTAACAGAAGTAGACACTGCTAGCCACATGGTCCATAAAATACCATGTTTGAAAGGCAATGGAGCACTCTAACTTCCCAGCCACTGAGATTTCATTTTAGCTGGCTGCTTAAGACGCTGCCTTCAGGACTCAGGGTCCCATGTTTGATTCCCAAGTGCTGGAGATGCCTCTAGCCAAGTAAAGGACACAGACAGAAAGTGAAGCCTGCCGTGATGCAATGTAGTAGTACAGCATTTTGATGCAGTGTTACTGCAGGAAATTAGGCAATTTCAATGACAGTGTTGCACTGGTGATGATACAGATAGGTGAAAGAGGCAGGTGGTAACAGCTCAGCTCCTAGACTAATGGTTTGCTGGTACCTGCTCAAGAAAGTCTGGGTTTCCACAGGGGTTATATTTGAAAATATTTAGGAATATTGAAATTTAAAAATAGTGGTGGTAATTCTGTGCTGCTTTAATTGCAAAATTTTCTTGGCTTGTCGACTCACCAACAGCTCGGTGAAGGGTGTTCATTGTCTGGCCTCTGACCTCAGCTACGGACAACTGGAAGTGGGGCTGATCAGATTAAAGCAACAAACGAAGTTCATCTTTCTCAGAAGAAACCAGAATGTGAAGGAGAAACATATTCAACTATGCTTCAAGTAACGTAGTATTTTCTATTAAACTTAGTTTGTAGGTTTGTGAGACACCTCTTTCTTTCTATGTTGTCTTTACTTATAATTGTTTTGGGCCGTTGAAAATTTAAAATAGTGGTGGTGTAATTCTGTACTGTCTTTAATTGCTGCAAATTTTATCTTGACTTGTCTGACTGTCTGTAGCTGCGGAAGGGTGTGATGTCTGGCCTCTGACCTCAGCTACGTGATAAACAGGAGGTGAGTCACAATGAAAGCAGCAAACAGTTCATCTTCTCAGAAGAAGCCACAGAAGGTGAAGAAGGAAATATTCAACTATACTTCAAGTAACAGTAACTGGTATTTCTTTTAAACTTGGTGTAAACATAGTGACACTATCTTTCTTTCTGTGTTATCTTTACTTATAATTGTTTTGGGCTGTTGAAATTTAAAAAATAGTGGTGGTGTAATTCATGCTGTCTTTAATTAATATAAATTTTATCTTGCTTGTCTGACTGTCCTGTAGCTCGGTGAAAATTAATTGTCTGGCCTCTGACCTCAGCTGATAACTGGAGGTAGCTTAGTCACAGTTAAAGCAGCAAAAAAGTTCATCTTCTCAGAAGAAGCAGAAGGTGAAGGAAGGGATATTCAATTCAGTGCCAAGTAACTGGTAACTGGTATTTTCTTTTAAACTGACAGGGAAACAAAGTACACTATACTTTTTTCTGGCATTGTTTACTTATCATTGCTTGGCTAAGAAAAATTTTAAAATAGTGGTAGTACAATTCTGTACCAACTTTAATTACTGCAAATTTATCTGGCTTGTCTGACTGTCCTGTAGCTGGGTGAAGGTGTTAATGTCGGCCTCGACCTCAGCTACGGATAACTGGAGGTGGGGCTGAATCACGGCTAAAGCAGCAAACGAAGTTCATCTTCTCAGAAGAAACCAGAAAAGAAGGAAGGAACATATCAATTCAGTACCTAGGTAACTTGGTAACTGGCATTTTCTTTAAACTTAGATTGCAGGCTTGTAGTGACCTCTTTCTTTCTACGTTGTTTTACTTATAATTGTTTTGGTATTGAAAATTTAAAAATAGTAGTGGTGTAATTCTGTGCTGCCCTTAATTGCTGCAAATTTTATCTTGGCTTGTCTGACTGTCCTGTAGCTGGGTGAAGGTGTTAATTGTCTGGCCTCTGACCTCAGCTACGTGATAACTGGAGGTGGGCTAGTCACAGTTAAAGCAGCAAACAGAGTTCACTTCTCGAAAAGCCAGAAGGTGAAGGAAAGAATATTCAATTCAGTGCTTCGAGTAATGGTAACATTTTTTCTTTAAACTTGATTGTAGGCTTGTAGTGACACTATACTTTCTTTCTGTGTTGTCTTTACTTATAATTGTTTGGGCTATGAAAATTTAAAATAGTGGTGGTGTAATTCTGTACTGTCTTTAATTGCTGCAAATTTTATCTTGGCTTGTCTGACTGTCCTGTAGCTGGGTGAAGGGTGGTATCTGACCTCTGACCTCAGCTCGGATAACACAAGGTGGGGCCTAGTCACAGCAAAGCAACAAACAGGGTTCATCTTCTCAGAAGAAGCCAGAAGATAAGAGAAGGAAACAATTCAGTGCTTCAGAGTAACTGGTAACTAGTATTTTCTTTTAAACAGATTGTAGGCTTGTAGTGACAATACTTTCTTTCTGTGTTGTCTTCTTATAATTGTTTTGACTGTTGAAATTTAAAAATAAATGAAAATAATTCTGTGCTGTCTGGTGCTGCAAATTTATCTTGACTTGTCGACTGTCCAGTTGAGGAAGGGTGTTAATTATACACTCTGACTCAGCTACGATAACTGGAGGCTGAACAGTTAAAGCAGCAAACAAAGTTCATCTTCAGAAGGCCAGAAGGTGAGGAAGGAAACATATTCAATTCAGTGTAAGGTAACTGGTAACTGGTTTTTCTTTTAAACTTAGATTGTGACTTGTAGTGACACTATAACTTTCTTTCTGTGTTGTCTTTACTTTATAATTGTTTTAGAAAATTTAAAAATAGTGGTGGTGTAATTCTGTGCTGTCTTTAATTGCTGCAAATTTATCTGGACATCGACTGTCCTGTAGCTGGGTGAAGGGTGTTAATGTCTGGCCTCTGACCTCAGCTACGTGATAACTGGAGGTGGGGCTTAGTCACAGTTAAAGCAGCAAACAAGTCTCCTCTCAGAAAGAAGCCAAGTGAAGGAAACATATTCAACTAAGTCTTAAAATAACTGGTAACCGGTATTTTCTTTAAACTTAGATTGTAGGCTTGTAGCACAATATACTTTCTTTCTGTTGTCTTTACTATAATTGTTTTGGGCTGTTGAAAATTTAAAAATAGTGGTGGTAATTCTGTGCTGTCTTAAATGCTGCAAATTTTATTGGCTTGTCTGACTGCCCCGCTGCGAAGGTGCTAATTGTCTGGCCTCTGACCAGCCTCGGATAACTGAGGTGGGGCCTAGTCACAGTTAAAGCAGCAAACAGAGGTTCATCTTTCAAGAAGCAGAGGTAAGGAAGGAAACATATTCAATTCAGTGCTAGAAAACTAGTAACTGGTATTTTCTTAGAAAACTTAGATTGCAAACATGAAGTGACAATATACTGTTTTCTGTGTTATCTTTACTTATAATGTTTTGGGCTGAAGAATTTAAAAAATAGTGTATAATTCTGTGCTACCTTAATTGCTGCAAATTTTATCTTGCTTGTCTGACTGTCCTGTAGCTGGGTGAAGGTGTTAATTGTTCGCCCCTGACCTCAGCTACGTGATAACTGGTAGGAAATAGCCACAAGAAAAGCAGCAAACAAGTTCATCTTCTCAGAAAGCCAGAAGGCGAAGAAGAAACAGGTTAATTCCAGTGTCAGGTAACTGGTAACTATTTTCTTTTAAACTTAGATTGCAGGCTTATGTGACAAATAATTTCTTTCTGTGTTGGCTTTACTTATAATTGTTTTGGGCTGTTGAAATTTAAAAAATAGTGGTGGTGTAATTGTGCTGCCTAGTACTGCAAATCTTATCTTGGCTTGTCTGACTGACCTGGGTGAAGGGTGTTAATGTCTGGCTCGACCTCAGCTACATTAACTGGAGGTAGCTTAGTCACAGTTAAAGAAACAGTTCATCTTCTCAGAAAAGCCAGAAGGTGAAGGAGAACTATTCAATTCAGTACCACAGGTAACTGGTAACTGGTATTTTCTTAAAACTTAGATTGTGAGACTTGGTGACTAATTATGCTTTCTTTCTGTGTTGTGCTAACTTATAATTGTTTTGGGCTGTTGGAAAATTTAAAAATAGTGGTGGTGTAATTCTCTGCTGTCTTTAATTGCTGACAAATTTTATCTTGGCTTGTCTGACTGTACTGTAGCTGGGGTGAAGAGGTGTTAGTGTCTGGCCTCTGACCTCAGCTACGTGATAACTGGAGGTGGGGCTTAGTCACAGACAAGCAGCAAACAAGAAGTTCATCTTCTCAGAAAAACCAGAAGGTGAAGGAAGAAACATATTCAATTCAGTGCTTCAAATAACTGGTAACTGTATATTTTCTTTAAAACTTAGATTGTAGGTTTGTAGTGACACTATACTTTCTTTCTGTGTTGTCTTTACTTATAATTGTTTTGGGCTGTTGAACAATTTAAAAATAGTGGTGGTGTAATTCTGTGCTCTTTAATTGCTGCAAATTTATCTTGAAAGCTTTGTCTGACTGTCCTGTAGCTGGGTGAAGGGTGTTACTGTCTGACCTCTGACCTCAGCTACGTGATAACTGGAAGGTGGGACCTAGTCACAGTGAAAGCAGCAAACAAAGTTCATCTTCTCAGGAAAAGCCAGAGAAGGTGAAAAAGAAGCATATTCTATTCAGTGCTTCAGATAACGTGGTAACTGGTATTTTCTTTTAAACTTAGATTGTGGCTTGTAATGACACTATACTTTCTTTCTGTGTTGTCTTACTTATAATTGTTTTTAGACTGTTGAAAATTTAAAAAAATGAACAGTGCAATTGTAATTCTCTGCTGATCTTTAATTGCGCAAATTTTATCTTGCTTGTCTGACTGTCCTGTAGCTGGGTGAAGGTGTTAATTGTCAGCCTCTGACCTCGCTCGTGATAACACAGGTAGAGCCTAGTCACAGTTAAAGCAGCGACAGAGCTCATCTTCTCAGAAGAAGCCAGAAGGTGAAGGAAGAAACATATTCAATTCAGTGCTTCAGGTAACGCTGGTAACTGGTATTTTCTTTAAACTTAGATTGGCAGGCTTGTGGTGACACTATACTTTCTTTCTGTGTTGTCTTTACTTATAATTGTTTTTGGGCTGTTGAAATTTAAAATAGTAGTGGCGTAATTCATGCTGTCTTTAATTGCTGCAATTTTATCTTGGCTTGTCTGACTGTCCTGTAGCTGGGTGAAGAGTGTTAATTGTCTGGCCTCTGACCTCAGCTACGTGATAACTGGAGGATGGGGCTGAGTCACAGTTAAAGCAGCAAACAGAAAGATCATCTCAGAAAAAGCCAGAAGGTGAAGGAAGAAACATATTCAATTCAGTGCTTCAGGTAACTGGTAACTGGTATTTTTCTTTTAAACTTAGATTGTAGAAACATAGTGACACTATACTTTCTTTCTGTGTTGTCTTCACCTATAATTGTTGTGGCTGACTGAAGAACCCCAAAAAATAGTGGTGGTAATTACCCTGTGCTGTCTTTTAATTGCTGCAGAATCTTATCTTGGCTTGTCTGACTGTCCTGGTAGCCAAGTGAAGGGTGTTAATTGTCTGGCCTCTGACCCTCAGCCACGTGATAACTGGAGGTGTGAGGCCTAGTCACAGTTAAAGCAGCAAACAGAAATTCATCTTCTCAGAAGAAGCCAGAAGGTGAAGGAAGGAAATATTCAATTCAGATGCTTCAGAGTAACTGTAACTGGTATTTTTCTTTTAAACTTAGATTGTAGGCTTGTAGTGACACTATACTTTCTTTCTGTGTTGTCTTTACTTATAATTGTTTTGGGCTGTTGAAAATTTAAAAATAATAGTGGTGGCGTACACTCTGTGCTGTCTTTAATTTTGCCACAAATTTGACCTTTGGCTTGTCTGACTGTCTTCCAGCTGGGTGAAGGAGGTGGTAATTGTCTAGGCCTCTGACCTCAGATGCGTGATAACGCTGAAGGTGGGGCTTAGTCACAGTTAAAGCAGCAAACAGAAGTTTATCTTCTCAGAAGAAGCCCAGAAGGTGAAGGAAGAAACATATTCAATCCTGTGCTTCCAATATGAACTGGTAACTGGCATTTGGCTTTTAAACTTAGATTGTAGGCTTGTCTTGTGACACTATACTTTCTTTCTGTGTTGTTTTTATTATAATTGTTTTGGGCTGTTGAGAAAATTTAAAAAATAGTGGTAGTGTAATTCTGTCTGTCTTTAATTGCTGCAAAT
This sequence comes from Neoceratodus forsteri, assembly GCA_016271365.2. Classification (NCBI taxonomy): domain Eukaryota; kingdom Metazoa; phylum Chordata; order Ceratodontiformes; family Ceratodontidae; genus Neoceratodus; species Neoceratodus forsteri. Next base: position 1,114,431,783 of record CM028129.1, on the reverse strand, counting down.
TTTATCTTGGCAATCTGTCGTCTGTAGCTGGGTGAAGGGTGTTAATTGTCTCACCTCTGACCTCAGCTACGTGATAACTGGAGGTGGGGCTTAGTCACAGTTAAAGCAGCAAACAGAAGTTCATCTTCTCAGAAGAAGCCAGAAGGTGAAGGAAGGAAACATATTCAATTCAGTGCTTCAGAGTAACTGGTAACCGGTATTTTCTTTTAAACTTAGATTGTAGGCTGTAGTGACACTATACTTTCTTTCTGTGTTGTCTTTACTTATAATTGTTTTGGGCTGTTGAAAATTTAAAAAATAGTGGTGTAATTCTGTGCTGTCTTTAATTGCTGCAAATTTTATCTTGGCTTGTCTGACTGTCCTGTAGCTGGGTGAAGGGTGTTGGTGTCTGGCCTCTGACCTCCCAGCTACGTGATAACTGGAGGTGGGGCCTAGTCACAGTTAAAGCAGCAAACAGAGGTTCATCTTCTCAGAAGAAGCCAGAAGGTGAAGGAAGGAAACATATTCAATTCAGTGCTTCAGAGTAACTGGTAACTGGTATTTTTCTTTTAAACTTAGATTGTAGGCTTGTAGTGACACTATACTTTCTTTCTGTGTTGTCTTTACTTATAATTGTTTTTGGGCTGTTGAAAATTTAAAAAATAGTTGTGGTGTAATTCTGTGCTGTCTTTAATTGCTGCAAATTTTATCTTGGCTTGTCTGACTGTCCTGTAGCTGGGTGAAGGGTGTTAATTGTCTGGCCTCTGACCTCAGCTACGTGATAACTGGAGGTGGGGCTTAGTCACAGTTAAAGCAGCAAACAGAAGTTCATCTTCTCAGAAGAAGCCAGAAGGTGAAGGAAGGAAACATATTCAATTCAGTGCTTCAGAGTAACTGGTAACTGGTATTTTTCTTTTAAACTTAGATTGTAGACATGTAGTGACACTATACTTTCTTTCTGTGTTGTCTTTGCTTATAATTGTTTTTGGGCTGTTGAAAATTTAAAAAATAGTGGTGGTGTAATTCTGTGCTGTCTTTAATTGCTGCAAATTTTATCTTGGCTTGTCTGACTGTCCTGTAGCTGGGTGAAGAGTGTTAATTGTCTGGCCTCTGACCTCAGCTACGTGATAATGGAGGTGGGGCTTAGTCACAGTTAAAGCAGCAAACAGAGGTTCATCTTCTCAGAAGAAGCCACAAGGTGAAGGAAGGAAACATATTCAATTCAGTGCTTCAGAGTAACTGGTAACTGGTATTTTCTTTTAAACTTAGATTGTAGGCTTGTAGTGACACTATACTTTCTTTCTGTGTTGTCTTTACTTATAATTGTTTTGAGGCTGTTGAAAATTTAAAATAGTAGTGGCGTAATTCTGTGCTGTCTTTAATTGCTGCAAATTTTATCTTGGCTTGTCTGACTGTCCTGTAGCTGGGTGAAGGGTGTTAATTGTCTGCCTCTGACCTCAGCTACGTGATAACTGGAGGTGGGGCTTAGTCACAGTTAAAGCAGCAAACAGAAGTTCATCTTCTCAGAAGAAGCCAGAAGGTGAAGGAAGGAAAGCAGTATTCAATTCTGTGCTTCAGAGTAACTGGTAACTGGTATTTTTCTTTAAACTTAGATTGTAAGCTTGTAGTGACACTATACTTTCTTTCTGTGTTGTTTTACTTATAATTGTTTTGGGCTGTTGAAAATTTAAAAATAGTGGTGGTGTAATTCTGTGCTGTCTTTAATTGCTGCAAATTTTATCTTGGCTTGTCTGACTGCCCTGTAGCTGGGTGAAGGTGTGTTAATTGTCTGGCCTCTGACCTCAGCTACGTGATAACTGGAAGGTGGGGCTTAGTCACAGTTAAAGCAGCAACAAGAAGTTCATCTTCTCAGAAGAAGCCAGAAGGTGAAGGAAGGAAACATATTCAATTCAGTGCTTCAGAGTAACTGGTAACTGGTATTTTTCTTTTTAAACTTAGATTGTGAGCTTGTAGTGACACTATACTTTCTTTCTGTGTTGTCTTTACTTATAATTGTTTTTGGCTGTTGAAAATTTAAAAATAGTGGTGGTGTAATCTGTGCTGTCTTTAATTGCTGCAAATTTTATCTTGGCTTGTCTGACTGTCCTAATAGCTGGGTGAAGGGTGTTAATTGTCTGGCCTCCTCTCCTGACCTCAGCTACGGATAACTGGAGGTGGGCTTAGTCACAGTTAAAGCAGCAAACAGAAGTTCATCTTCTCAGAAGAAGCCAGAAGGTGAAGGAAGGAAACATATTCAATTCAGTGCTTCAGAGTAACTGGTAACTGGTATTTTTCCTTTAAACTTAGATTGTAGGCTTGTAGTGACTATACTTTCTTTCTGTGTTGTCTTTACTTATAATTGTTTTTGGGCTGTTGAAAATTTAAAAAATAGTGGTGGTGTAATTCTGTGCTGTCTTTAATTGCTGCAAATTTTATCTTGGCTTGTCTGACTGTCCTGTAGCTGGGTGAAGGGTGTTAATTGTCTGGCCTCTGACCTCAGCTACGTGATAACTGGAGGTGGGGCTTAGTCACAGTTAAAGCAGCAAACAGAAGTTCATCTTCTCAGAAGAAGCCAGGAAGGTGAAGGAAGGAAACATATTCAATTCAGTGCTTCAAGGTAACTGGTAACTGGTATTTTTCTTTAAACTTAGATTGTGGGCTTGTAGTGACACTATACTTTCTTTTCTGTGTTGTCTTTACTTATAATTGTTTTTGGGCTGTTGAAAATTTAAAAATAGTGGTGGTGTAATTCTGCTGTCTTTAATTGCTGCAAATTTTATCTTGGATTTGTCTGACTGTCCTGTAGCTGGGTGAAGGGTGTTAATTGTCTGGCCTCTGACCTCAGCTACGTGATAACTGGAGGTGGGGCTTAGTCACAGTTAAAGCAGCAAACAGAAGTTCATCTTCTCAGAAGAAGCCAGAAGGTGAAGGAAGGAAACATATTCAATTCAGTGCTTCAGAGTAACTGGTAACTGGTATTTTTCTTTTAAACTTAGATTGTAGGCTTGTAGTGACACTATACTTTTCTTTCTGTGTTGTCTTTACTTATAATTGTTTTTGGGCTGTTGAAAATTTAAAAAATAGTGGTGGCGTAATTCTGTGCTGTCTTTAATTGCTGCAAATTTTATCTTGGCTTGTCTGACTGTCCTGTAGCTGGGTGAAGGGTGTTAATTGTCTCAACTCCTGACCTCAGCTACGTGATAACTGGAGGGTGGGGCTTGGTCACAGTTAAAAAGCAGCAAAGTTCATCTTCTCAGAAGCCAGAAGGTGAAGAAGGAAGCGTATTCAATTCTGTGCTTCAGAGTAACTGGTAACTGGTATTTTTCTTTTCAAACTTAGATTGTGGCTTGTAGTGATAATTATACTTTCTTTCTGTGTTGTTTTTTACTTATAATTGTTTGTGGCTATTGAAAATTTAAAAATAGTGGTGGTGTAATTCTGTGCTGTCTTTTAATTGCTGCAAATTTTATCTTGGCTTGTCTGACTGCCCTGAAGCTGGTGAAGGTGTTAATTATCTGGCCTTGACCTCAGCTACGTGATAACTGGAGGTGGGGCTAGTCACAGTTAAAGCAGCAAACAGAAGTTCATCTTCTCAGAAGAAGCCAGAAGGTGAAGGAAGGAAACATATTCAATTCAGTGCTTCAAGTATAACTGGTAACTGGTATTTTTCTTTAAACTTAGATTGTAGGTTGTAGTGACACTATACTTTCTTTCTGTGTTGTCTTACTTATAATTGTTTTGGGCTGTTGAAATTTAAAATTGGTGGTGTAATTCAGTGCTGTCTTTAATTGCTGCAAATTTTATCTTGGCATCTGACTTTGTCCAGAAGCTGGGTGAAGGGTGTTAATTGTCTGGCCTCTGAGCCTCAGCTACGTGATAACTGGAGGTGGGCTTAGTCACAGTTAAAAGCAGCAAACAAAGCTCATCTTCTCAGAAGAAGCCAGAAGGTGAAGGAAGGAAACATATTCAATTCAGTGCTTCAAGGTAACTGGTAACTGGTATTTTTCTTTAAACTTAGATTGTAGGTTTGTGTGACACTATACTTTCTTTCTGTGTTGTCTTTACTTATAATTGTTTTTGGGCTGTTGAAAATTTAAAAATAGTGGTGGTGTAATTCTGTGCTGTCTTTAATTGCTGCAAATTTTATCTTGGCTTGTCTGACTGTCCTGTAGCTGGGTGAAGGGTGTTAATTGTCTGGCCTCTGGCCTCAGCTACGTGATAACTGGAGGTGGGACCTAGTCACAGTGAAAGCAGCAAACAGAGGTTCATCTTCTCAGAAGAAGCCAGAAGGTGAGGAAGAAACATATTCAATTCAATTCTTCAGAGTAACTGGTAACTGGTATTTTCTTTAAACTTAGATTGTAAGGCTTGTAGTGACACTATACTTTCTTTCGTGTTGTCTTTACTTATAATTGTTTTGGGCTGTTGAAAATTTAAAAATAGTGGTGGTGCAATTCTGTGCTGTCTTTAATTGCTGCAAATTTTATCTTGGCTTGTCTGACTGTCCTGTAGCTGGGTGAAGGTGTTAATTGTCTGGCCTCTGACCTCAGCTACGTGATAACTGAGGTGGGCTTAGTCACAGTTAAAGCAGCAAACAGAAGTTCATCTTCTCAGAAGAAGCCAGAAGGTGAAGGAAGGAAACATATTCAATTCAGTGCTCAGAGTAACTGGTACTGTATTTTCTTTAAACTTAGATTGTAGGTTTGTAGTGACACTATACTTTCTTTCTGTATTGTCTTTACTTATAATTGTTTTTGGGCTGTTGAAAATTTAAAAATAGTGGTGGTGTAATTCTGTGCTGTCTTTAATTGCTGCAAATTTTATCTTGGCTTGTCTGACTGTCCTGTAGCTGGGTGAAGGTGTTAATTGTCTGGCCTCTGACCTCAGCCACTGCGTGATAACTGGAGGTAGACCTAGTCACAGTGAAAGCAGCAAACAGAGGTTCATCTTAGCAGAAGAAGCCAGAAGGTGAGGGAAGGAAACATATTCAATTCAGTGCTTCAGAGTAACTGGTAACTGGTATTTTTCTTTTAAACTTAGATTGTAGGCTTGTAGTGACACTAACTTTCTTTCTGTGTTGTCTTTACTTATAATTGTTTTGGGCTGTTGAAAATTTAAAAATAGTGGTGGTGTAATTCTGTGCTGTCTTTAATGCTGCAAATTTTATCTTGGCTTGTCTGACTGTCCTGTAGCTGGGTGAAGGGTTTTAATTGTCTGGCCTCTGACTCCAGCTAAGTGATAACGGAGGTGGGGCTTAGTCACAGTTAAAGCAGCAAACAGAAGTTCATCTTCTCAGAAGAAGCCAGAAGGTGAAGGAAGGAAACATATTCAATTCAGTGCTTCAGAGTAACTGGTAACTGGTATTTTTCTTTTAAACTTAGATTGTAGGCTTGTAGTGACACTATACTTTCTTTCTGTGTTGTCTTTACTTATAATTGTTTTTGGGCTGTTGAAAATTTAAAAAATAGTGGTGGTGTAATTCTGTGCTGTCTTTAATTGCTGCAAATTTTATCTTGGCTTGTCTGACTGTCCTGTAGCTGGGTGAAGGGTGTTAATTGTCTGGCCTCTGACCTCAGCTACGTGATAACTGGAGGTGGGGCCTAGTCACAGTTAAAGCAGCAAACAGAGGCTCATCTTCTCAGAAGAAGCCAGAAGGTGAAGGAAGGAAACATATTCAATTCAGTGCTTCAGAGTAACTGGTAACTGGTATTTTTCTTTTAAACTTAGATTGTAGGCTTGTAGTGACACTATACTTTCTTTCTGTGTTGTCTTTACTTATAATTGTTTTTGGGCTGTTGAAAATTTAAAATAGTGGTGGCGTAATTCTGTGCTGTCTTTAATTGCTGCAAATTTTATCTTGGCTTGTCTGACTGTCCTGTAGCTGGGTGAAGGTGTTAATTGTCTGGCCTCTGACCAGCTATGTGATAACTGGAGGTGGGGCTTAGTCACAGTTAAAGCAGCAAACAGAAGTTCATCTTCTCAGAAGAAGCCAGAAGGTGAAGGAAGGAAACATCTTCAATTCAGTGCTTCAGAGTAACTGGTAACTGGTATTTTTCTTTTAAACTTAGATTGTATGCTTGTAGTGACACTATACTTTCTTTCTGTGTTGTTTTACTTATAATTGTTGTTGGGCTGTTGAAAATTTAAAAAATAGTGGTGGTGTAATTCTGTGCTGTCTTTAATTGCTGCAAATTTTATCTTGGCTTGTCTGACTGTCCTGTAGCTGGGTGAAGGGTGTTAATTGTCTGGCCTCTGACCTCAGCTACGTGATAACTGGAGGTGGGGCCTAGTCACAGTTAAAGCAGCAAACAGAAGTTCCACTTCTCAGAAGAAGCCAGAAGGTGAAGGAAGGAAACATATTCAATTCAGTGCTTCAGAGTAACTGGTAACTGGTATTTTTCCTTTAAACTTAGATTGTAGGCTTGTAGTGACACTATACTTTCTTTCTGTGTTGTCTTTACTTATAATTGTTTTGGGCTGTTGAAAATTTAAAAATAGTGGTGGCGTAATTCTGTGCTGTCTTTAATTGCTGCAAATTTTATCTTGGCTTGTCTGACTGTCTCATGGCTGGGTGAAGGGTGTTAATTGTCTGGCCTCTGACCTCAGCTACGTGATAACTGGAGGTGGGGCTTAGTCACAGTTAAAGCAGCAAACAGAAGTTCATCTTCTCAGAAGAAGCCAGAAGGTGAAGGAAGGAAACATATTCAATTCTGTGCTTCAGAGTAACTGGTAACTGGTATTTTCTTTAAACTTAGATTGTAGGCTTGTAGTGACACTATACTTTCTTTCTGTGTTGTTTTACTTATAATTGTTTTGGGCTGTTGAAAATTTAAAACATAGTGGTGGTGTAATTCTGTGCTGTCTTTAATTGCTGCAAATTTTATCTTGGCTTGTCTGACTGTCCTGTAGCTGGGTGAAGGGCGTTAATTGTCTGGCCTCTGACCTCAGCTACGTGATAACTGGTGGTGGGAGCTTAGTCACAGTTAAAGCAGCAAACAGAAGTTCATCTTCTCAGAAGAAGCCAGAAGGTGAAGGAAGGAACATATTCAATTCAGTGCTTCAGGTAACTGGTAACTGGTATTTTTCTTTAAACTTAGTTTGTAGGCTTGTAGTGACACTATACTTTCTTTCTGTGTTGTCTTTACTTATAATTGTTTTTGGGCTGTTGAAAATTTTAAAATAGTGGTGGCGAAATTTGTGCTGTCTTTAATTGCTGCAAATTTATCTTGGCTTGTCTCACTGTCCTGTAGCTGGGTGAAGGGTGTTAATTGTCTGGCCTCTGACCTCAGCTACGTGATAACTGGAGGTGGGGCTTAGTTACAGTTAAAGCAGCAAACAGAAGTTCATCTTCTCAGAAGAAGCCAGAAGGTGAAGGAAGGAAACATATTCAATTCTGTGCTTCAGAGTAACTGGTAACTGGTATTTTTCTTTTAAACTTAGATTGTAGGCTTGTAGTGACACTATACTTTCTTTCTGTGTTGTTTTTACTTATAATTGTTTTTGGGCTGTTGAAAATTTAAAAAATAGTGGTGGTGTAATTCTGTGCTGTCTTTAATTGCTGCAAATTTTATCTTGGCTTGTCTGACTGTCCTGTAGCTGGGTGAAGGCGTTGAGTATCTGGCCTCTGACCTCAGCTACGTGATAACTGGAGGTGGGGCTTAGTCACAGTTAAAGCAGCAAACAGAAGTTCATCTTCTCAGAAAAAGCCAGAAGGTGAAGGAAGGAAACATATTCAATTCAGTGCTTCAGAGTAACTGGTAACTGGTATTTTTCTTTTAAACTTAGATTGTAGGCTTGTAGTGACACTATACTTTCTTTCTGTGTTGTTTTACTTATAATTGTTTTTGGGCTGTTGAAAATTTAAAAAATAGTGGTAGTGTAATTCTGTGCTGTCTTTAATTGCTGCAAATTTTATCTTGGCTTGTCTGACTGTCCTGTAGCTGGGTGAAGGGTGTTAATTGTCTGGCCTCTGACCTCAGCTACGTGATAACTGGAGGTGGGGCTTAGTCACAGTTAAAGCAGCAAACAGAAGTTCATCTTCTCAGAAGAAGCCAGAAGGTGAAGGAAGGAAACATATTCAATTCAGTGCTTCAGAGTAACTGGTAACTGGTATTTTTCTTTTAAACTTAGATTGTAGGCTTGTAGTGACACTATACTTTCTTTCTGTGTTGTCTTTACTTATAATTGTTTTGGGCTGTTGAAAATTTAAAAATAGTGGTGGTGTAATTCTGTGCTGTCTTTAATTGCTGCAAATTTGCCCTCCCACCCTTCCCCCAACTCTTAATTATATGCCCTGATAAATCTGATTGACAGGAGCTAAACACAGGGTATAGTAAGAGGTGTGAAGTAGGAGGCATAAGGGAAGAAGACCACCCTCAGCACAAGTGTTTTGACTCATTTATTTATTTATTGGTTTCTTTTTCCTTAAAAAAAATATATCTGAGGATCAGTTACAGGATTTTAGTACTGAAATAAATAAAAAGAGAACTAAGAGAGCTTCAGTAGCAGATAAGTAGTGGAATTGCAGTATAAGTGAGGGAGTGGTGCAATGCAGTGGCTGGGGCAGCCATATTCAGGCAGACCTTCTGGACACTGAGGTGCTGCCTATCTGCATGCATCTCTCGGGACTGAGGATGAGGTAGCCAGACTCAGGGCGGAAGTAAACTGGGTCAGGGTGCCATCACCCTGTCCAAGAACCACCCAGTCCAATGCAGCCTCAAAGGATGCCTCAACGCAGGAGCACTTGGATGACAGTGGGGCCAGGAGGGTTAGAGCAGTCAGGGCAGAGGCACATCCCAGATCCTATTCCTCTCAAGAACTCATATGCCACACTGGCAAATGAGGACAACCAAATAGAGGTACCCAGGAAGTGGAAGGAAAGGATGTGGAGGTTAGGCAAGGAGGTGACCTCAGTGGGAAAGCAGTGGACCCCAGAGGAGGAGGAGGCGAATCCTGGTGGGGACTCCATCATAAAAGGGATCCAGCTAGGAACACAGGAGGGAGGACAGGAGGTGAGGTGCCTACTAGGTGCCACGGCATGGAGGGATGGAAGGAAGATACTGGGGATCACTGGGAAGGCAAGACAGGAGGTGAGCTGGATGTCATTATCCACCTAGGTACTAATGACTTGGCAAATGGGGAGCCAAAGGACATTCAGGAAGAGTTTAGGAAACTGGGGAGGGTCTCAAGCAAGTAGCTACTTCTGTCACTTTCTCAGATACTACCTGAGAGGCAAGGAAGCATAGGAGTGCATGCACCAGGAACTTTAACTCATGGTTGAAGAACTGGTGCTGTGAGGAAGGGTTGGATTCATTGGTGACTGGGGACCCATCTGGAGGATGGAGGTTTGTTCAAGCCTGACGACCTGCATCCATCCTGGAGGAATCAAGCACTCAATGATAAGTTTAAATGCTACATTGACAAGCATTTAAACTAGTAAAAGGGGGTGGCAGGCCAGTAAGGATGGTACCTACTTGCTCACCCCTACAGCTAGTAATGGAACCAGTGAACCAGAGAGGGCTATCTCTGCAAAGCAGTGTGCAAAAGTGGAGATTAGTGTCCAAAAGGTGGATAAGCAGAAAGGGGCAAAATTCAGCAGTAGGGCAGACAGCAAGGAGAACCAGGGATAAATGACAACCAAGGAAGGGGCTGGAGTAGAACAGTGAAGCAGTCTAGGAGGTCAAATCATGGAAAGCCATGTGCAAATGCCAGGAGCCTTAGCAACAAGATGGAAGATCTGGAGGCTGTCACGGTACAGTCAGACCTGGACATTGTGGCCATCACTGAAACCTGGTGTAATGATAACCATGACTGGGAGATGGTCATACCTGGCTGACATATTCAGAAGAGACAGAGCAGGCAGGAAGGGAGGAGGAGTGGCACTGTATGTGAAAAATGACATAAGGGCACACAGATCCAGGAGGAACAAAATGGGGGAGAGATACTGTGGGTTAAGCTGGAAAGGAAAATGGGGCCAGCCATCCGCTGACAGGTGTGGTCTATAGACCACCAGCCCAGGAGGAAGAAACAGATAGGGAGCTGATGCTAGCCATCCAAGGATGGCAGACAAGGGTGAGGTAGTACTGGTTGGAGACTTCAGTATACCAGACGGACTGGAGCATCCCAGCAGCAGCATCAACTAGGAGCAGATTTATCCTGGACTCCTTCAGGGTGCCTTCCTCAAGCAACTGGTCATGGAACCAACTCAGCAGAAGGCAATACTGGACCTTGTGCTCACAAACAGGGACAGTGTGATGGGGGTAACAGTGGGGAGCACCTGGGTAACAGTGACCACCAGTCATTGTGGTTTGAAATCACAGAAAGAGCAGAACAAACCACACAAAAACACGTATCCTGGATTTTAGGGGGCAGACTTTGGGAAAATGGGAGATGCTTGAAAGAGGCATTAAGGGGATGGGACAGGAATCAGGGATTGAGGAACAGTGGGCAGTATTTAAATGGGATTATAAGAACAACAGAATTATGCATTAAGCAGGTTAGCAAGAGAAAAGAAAGAGGAGACCATTATGGTTTTCCAAAGAGGTAGCAAAGAAGTGAAAGCCAAAAAGATTGCATTCAGGCAATACAAAAGACACAGGCAGAAGGGGATAGGAGAAGTACCAGGAGAAACAAAGGAGGCAGGAAGTCAGTAAGGGAAGCCAAAGCTCAGACAGAAGAACACATTGCAAAATCAGTGGTTAAAGGGGACAAACCTTTTACAGGTACATAAGTGAAAAAGAAGGACAAAGGAGGGATAGTGAGACTGAAGGGGAGGATGGGCGCGTGGAGGATGACAACAGTAAGTGACATACTGAACAGGTATTTCTGCTCAGTCTTTACTAAGGAAGAGGGTAATGGGTCTGAAGGAGTACAAGGTGAGAATGGTGCAGAAATGGACACAAGTCCCTTTACATGAGAAAGGGTCCTGAAGGAACTGGAAGTAATAAGAGCTGATAAAGCAATGGGGCCAGATGGGGTGCACCCAGGGTCCTTAAAGAACTAAGAGAGGTGGTGGCTGAACCTCTGGCTATCCTGTTCAGCCAATCACTGGAAACAGGGAGGTACCCAAAGACTGAGTGACAAAGCAGATGTAGTCCCTTATATGCAGTGGGAACAAAGAGGAAGTAGGAACTACAGACCAGTCAGTCTCACCTCGGTATTGGGAAAGATCATGGAAGCACTACTGAAGGAGAGATTGGTGGAACATCTGGTTGTCAATGGACTACAGGACCCAAGGCAGCATGGTTTCATCAGGGGGAGGTCATGTCAGACCAACCTCATTGAATTTTTTGACTGGGTGACTAGGGAGGCTGATCAGGGGAGGGCAGTGGACATGGCTATCTGGACTTCAGCAAGGCCTTTGACACTGTGCCCATAGAGACTATTACACAAACTGGGGAATATGGGTATGGGCAGGACAGTAGTGTGGTAGGTAGGTAACTGGCTGGGTGGCAGGACACAGAGGGTGGTGGTAAATGGCTGTCACTCCACAGAGGGAAGAGTGACCAGTGGGTACCACAGGGATCAGTGCTGGGATCGGTCCTATTCAACATCTTCATCAGTGACATTGCACAGGATATAGAAGGCAGAATTTCACTGTTCGCTGATGACACAAAAGCTCTGTAACAGAGTAGACACACCAGAGGGTGTAGACAGAATGAGAACGGACCTGCAGAAACTTGAAGAATGGTCAAGGGTTTGGCAGTTGAAATTCAATGCAAAGAAGTGCAAGATAATGCATATAGGGCACAAAACCCTGGCACAATATATCAGTTGGGGGTGAGGATATAGCATGCACCAAGCAGGAAAGGATCTTGGGGTTGTCATCTCTGATGACCTCAAGGTAGGGAAACAGTGTGACAAGGCATCAGGTAAAGCAAATAGGATGCTGGGATGTATAGGCAGGGCATCACCAGCAGGAAAAGAGGAGGTCATAATTCCGCTATACAAAGACACTGAGTGAGGCCCCACCTGGAGTACAGTGTACAGTTCTGGAGACCATACCTACGTAAGGACATAGACAGGATAGAGAAGGTTCAGAGGAGGGCAACAAAGATGGTGCATGGGTTGCATCACAAGTCCTATGAAGACAGGTTGAAGGAACTGAACATGTACTCCCTGGAGGAGAGGAGGGAGAGAGGGGATATGATAGAGACATACAAGTATTTTACAGGGAGGAACAGGGTGCAGGAAAACACTATTTTTAAGTGAAAAAGATGTTTCAGGACTAGAGGGCATGGGATGAAGTTGGAGGGAGGATGATTCAGAGGAAACATGAGAAAGAATTTCTTCACAGAACGGGTGGTGGACAAGTGGAACACCCTGCCAGAGGAAGTGGTGGCGGCTGAAACAATCATGGGATTTAAGAATGCATGGGATAGACATAAAGGAATTCTAGAGGTCAGGGGTAAGGGGAAATAGACTTCTAGGAAAACAAACTGAACTTACAAGCTCAAATGGGCAGACTAGGTGGGCCATAGGCCTTATCTGCTGACACTGTCTATGTATCTATATTCATTACATCTGTGCCCCTGCCCCCATTCCCCTTCCTCTTCTTGTCCCTGGTGGCACCAGTCCATCTTTCTCTCTGGTGAAGCTGGAACAGAAGTACTCATTCAGTACCTTGCTCTTTGTCCCCATTCTCTTCCACCTATCAGTCCCCTTTTCTTAGCCTGACAATTCCATCTTTCCTGTCCCTTTTCTTGCTAATATAGCAAAAAAGGCCTTCTCTCACATCTTAATTTCCTCAACTAGCTGCAATTTCTTCTGAGCCTTAGCCCACTGAACCACCTTATCTCCTATGTTAGACATCTTCATGTAATCCTCCCTGTCTTCCTTTCTCTTGGTCCTCCTGAATTTTTTGTAGGTTAACCTCTTGTCCCTTACAACTTGGATGACCTCAGTATTAAACCAGCTGGGTGCTTTGGCTCTTGATTTCTTCCCTTTTGAGCATAATGCACTTCACTGTGGCAACCGCTATTCACTCCTTGATGATGGGCCACCTTTGGTCCACCCCCGTATATCCTCAGATGCTTCCCAGCTGACTCCTTAGTAACTTACCCATCTTCCTGAAGTCCGCCTTCTTAAAATCCGGCATTCTAGTCTTCATGGAGGCCCTATATATATCCAACAGGAACCACACTGTAAGATGGTCACTACAACCCAGGGGCTCCTTGACTAATATACATCCTGGACGTGCTCCCCATTTGTCAGCACCAGATCGAGGACTGCCCCCTTCCTTGTGGGTTCTGTTATGCCCTGAGTCAGGAACCCACTTTGCAGCACATCTTCTGGATCTACCAACAGTGGAATAAAGGGTACTATTCACTAAATAAATTATGGGATGTACCAAGAGCAGAATAAGGGGTACCATTCACTACATGAACTATGGGATATACCACAGTCAAAAAAAGGGTATCATTCACTAAATAAACTTAGGGATGTACTGTGCTAAAGGGAAAGGGGAAATTGTTTAACCAGGAAAGGCACACTAAGTTGAAGCTTGTTTCTGGGTATGACCTGGAAGCACAAGAAAGTTAAGTGACTTGCTCAGTGTAGCACAGTATGCAAGTGAAGTCTGTAGGATTCAAACCCAGGTCTCCAGGTTTGCAGCTCAGTGCCCTAAACTAAGGGTGGAATAAAGGGTACCATTCATTGAATGAACTATGGGATGTATCCATCTTGGCAAATATAGGATACCACCACTTATTGAATAAAATTATGGGATGTACCAAAGGCAGAATAAAGGGTACCATTCACTGAATGAACTATGGGATGTATCAAGGGTGGAATAAAACACATCACTAAATGAACCATAGGATATGCCATGGGCAGAATAAACGTGCCATTCACTGAATGACCTACAGGATGTACCAATGCCAGAATAAAGGGTGCCATTTGCTTAATGAATTGAAGGATGTACTAATGGTAGAATAAAGGATATCATTAAATAAATGAACTATGTGATGTACCAAGGACAGAATAAAAGGTACTATTCACAAAATATACAACAGGATGTACCAAAAGTGAAATACAAAGTGTAAAGGATACCACTAACTGAATGTGTACTAAGTGCAGAATAAAGGGTGCCATTCACTGAATGAACAAAGGAATGTACACAGAGTGCAATAAAGGATACCACTGATTGAATGAACTACAGGATGTACAAAGTGCAGAATAAAGGATGCCATTCATTGAATGAACCATGGGATGTATTTAGAGTGGCATAACGGATAACATTCACTGAAGGAAATATGGGATTTACCAAGAGTACTAATGGGTACTATTCAATGAATGAACTATGGAAAATATTGAGGGTGGAATAAAGGGTAATGTTCACTGAATGAACTATGGGATTTACCAAAGGTTTAATACAATGAGCATTAAATTCACTAAATTAACTGAAGGATGTACCATTTGTGAAAAATCAAGGATAACACCATTCACCGAATGGACTATGTGATGTACCAAGAGCAGAATTAAGGGTACCATTCACAGAATGAACTAGTAGATCTACTGAGAGAAGAATAGATGGTACCATTCATGGAATGAACTGCAGAATGTACCAGTAATGGAAACACAGAAACACAGATGTTGTCAACAGATAAGGACCTCCTGTCCCACCTAGTCTGCCCTATTTTCTCTACCTACAGTGCCATCACAGACACTATTTGGTCTCCGGCTTTAACCCCCCCCCCACACCCCCAACTTACTTCTAGTATCCCCTTATGTCTATCCCATTCACTAAATGGACTTCAGGATGTACTAAAGGCAGAATAAAGAATAACATTCACATACATACACACACACACACGCCTCTACTTGTACCTGTATTTTCATCATGTTATTCTAATTGTACTTTATTGTAACTTAGAAACATGACTGTGTCATATTCTCCCGGTTGCACCAGGAAATGAGCCTCTGCTCAGTGTGCCTCTCTCGCTCACCAATTTTTGAATAAATAAATAAAATTCACTGAGTGAACCACAGGATATATCACGGGCAGAATAAATGTGCCTTTCACTGAATGAACTACAAGGTGTACTATGGCCAGAATAAAGGGTACCATTTACTTAATGATTTACAGGATGTATCATGCACTAAATAATGGGTACCATTTACTTAATGAACTACATTATACCATGCACCAAATAAAGGGTACCATTTGCTTAATGATTACTATGTATACCATGCACTGAATAAAGGCATTTGCTTAATGATTACTATGTATACCATGCACTAAATAAAGGGTACCATTTGCTTAGTTCTAATCAAATACATATAGAAGCTAGCCTGTGAGATCTTAAACCATTTATTCAACTAAGTTTATTTAGCTTGTGCATTGTAAATCTTTAAAGAGATGTGTTCATTAGTACAGAAATATAGTCTCAATGAACATTTTATTTTATCAAGCTTTTTTTCCCCATCTCCTGCATCACCTAGCAATGTCACCAACCTTCTCATGGACTTAACAGTAATCTACCACTTCTGCAGACCACAGGATTGGTAGGGGACCTGCCATGTTGGCTGTGTGTGGGCCTGCGGTGGTGCTGTGGGGGCAAGTTATGGAGGAACAAAAGGTGGGTCAGCTGGAAAAGCTTGATTGAAAATAAAAAAATCTTTTTTTAATGTTTGTTTTTTGGAACAGTAGCCTGTGAAGTTCGATCCCAGGGTTTCTGTGAGCCTGCATTCTGTCTCTGTGTAAGCTTCTCTGACAGTTTCTCTTTCTCTCCTCATTTCCTCCGTCATTCTCTTTCTCTCTTGGCCTGGTTTTTGTTAACTTTGGAACATGCTCCTTTGGGTCACTAGACCAAGTAAAGAAATACAAAACCAATTTGTATCACTCTAGCTTTTTGTAAGCAATTCAATTCCTTTTGTACTGATCAAATGTCGGTCATCCTATACACACACACACACAGATATACAAACACACACACACACACACACACATATGCAGATATACAAGCACACACACACACACACACACACACACACACAACAGCAGTAGCAGTAAAAACTGGGCCACTGAGGACACCGGTGTAAGGGCCAGGCATCCCCTGTGTCTAGTGGTACTAGGTGCATCTCGTCCAGAAGAGCACCCACTTTATGCCTTATACTGCACCAACATCAGTCACCTTGCCATCACAGATCAGGGGCAATGGGGATCAGGGGCACCTTAAAACCATACCCTGAGGCACCATTAACAAGAGATCACATACAGTCTTGTTTGTTCATACCAGAGCTAGGATCAAGCCTGGTAGTTAAATTACTGCAAGCTGCCTGATGTAACACAGCTATTCAGGCATTTCCCTGGCCAGTAATCTTCTCTTCTGATGATACATGCCCACATTATATTACAACTTCTTCCTTGGGCCATGCCCTACACAAATGTTACTCCACATATTTCTGGGGCTCTCATACATCCCCCCCCGCCACTAGTGTGCATCCAGTTCTACTGCTGCTACTAAATGCTGTCAGATGATACCCATCTGCTTGTGGAGCCTATTTGCCTACTGCAAAGCTACATACATTTCCAGCTGTATTCTCTGAACTAAAGGGGCACAATTATATGTTGCATAAGTAATGGGTCTCTTTCGACCTTACAAAACCCTAACCTTCCTTCTGGGGTCCCTGGAGCCCTGACACTCCCAAGACCGTTTGTGCAGTGGCACACTCGTCATGCAGGGCAAGCACTCACCTGAGATGCAAGCTGTGCTGACCTGAGTCTCAATGTTCCCAACAGGACAACAAATAGAAATGCATATCGGCATATGATATCAGTACTAAGTGTATAAAGTGTGACTGTCTGGCCATGCGTGCCTCCCTTTGACACTACACTGATATCCCTAGAGTCCCAAAAAGCAGACTCCTACGTCTTCCCCCTCACATGGGACCTTAACGACTCCAACCCTTGTCAGGCCCCCCCTTCTACCTGACACCCATTTATTCGGCTACCTGCCAGGGGTTTCTATATGAATTGCCTAGGACTTTATACAATGAGCATTACTATTTAGCAAGGTTAACATACAGCTTTTCTCTGAACCACAGACTTCTCCCAATTTTCTCTCACTTTCACTATCACTGCTGGGAGTAAACCCATAAGGGTGCCAGCAACCTCCCTTGAGAGGTGGTCCACCACTCCTTTCAGGGCTGATGCTCTCTTCTTCTCTGAAGGTGAGTCCCTGGGGCCTCCATCTGCTCTCAGTGTTCTTCTCTGGAGACCAGGCACAAGGGGAGCAATGTCACATGATCCCATGGATCCTTCCACCATCCCTGGAACTGCAGACCCCCAAGGTCCAGTTGCAGCCAGGGAGGCTGGACTGTTCCCTCCTTTTCTAGGCTGTAACCCCAGCTGACCAGGCCAGTGTTCTGGTGCCTTCCCCTTTTATAGAGTATCAGACTATCGAGGAAGGGCAAAACTATGCATACTCATACTCTAATTTCCCAATCTTAGCTAAGTCTGGCCACTCAAGCATGAGCATCCAGAAATCCTATCTCTAGTAGGGCTGTGCAAATACCTTTTTTCAAATATTCGGCCAAATATTCGGTATTCAGTGCCCATGTGTCTGAATATTTGGCCGAATATTCGGTATTCATGCTTTGTTATTAAACTAAAAAAAAGCCAAGAGCCCACCATCCTCTCTAGCCCTGATCCGGCAGTTGTATTGAGAAGCCCCCTTCTCCACCCTCAGTTAACACCCAAATCCTCCCTCCTGTCCCTCCACCACAATTTGACATGTCATTAATTTCTATTAAAAACTACAGTGATGGGCAACCAGCACAACCTGCTTTCCTTCATGGCTGGCTGCCAAGTTTCAAAATTTTCATCCTCCCGGGTAGCTAGCAGCCCACCACACCCTGCACCCACACAGTAAATTATAGTAAAGGCAACTGACATAGCCCACCCTCCTCCATGGCGGCTGCCTTCTTGTGAATGAAGCCACTTTAGCATGTTATCAGATAGTAAAACCAGCTGATCACATGATCATCTGGTTCTACTATGTGCGCAAGCGTGAGGTGGATCCATTCACAAGAAGGCAGACGGCCATGGAGGAGGGCAGGCTGTGCCGGTTGTCTTCTACTATAATTTACTACAGTTAGGTGTGGGGTGGGGCTGCTGCTAGATACCGTGGAGGATGAAAGTCTTGAAACTTGGTGGCCAGCCATGGAAGAGGGTGGGTTGTGCTAGTCACCCATCATTGTAGATTTTTTAAAGAAATGAATGGCTTGTCAAAATGTGGTGGGAGGAAGGGAGGAGGGGATTTTGGAAGCAACTGAAGGTGGGAGTTGGAGCTTCACTATATAACTGCCAGATCTGCACTAGGGAGGAGGGTGTGGGGGCTCTTGTTTTTATTTTTTTTAAGTTTTGGGTACAGCATAAAGGTGCTTCTAGAATAGGGATGAATAGTGCATTATTTGTGGTATTTGGGAAATAATATTCGAGCCTGCATAGCCTAAGCTCTAGCCCCCCAAGAAAACAGCTCTCTGGATCTGCTTAGCCATTAAAGTGCTCTCTGGAACCTACATTGAGCTGGCTGAGGAGAGAAGCTGATTACACTGGAAATCATTATCCATGGGAAAAGTGATCTGCTGCACAACGGGGTTAATGTACCTCTTCCATATAGGCTGTGGAAAAGAATGTTTCTGTGTTGGTTGACTAGGGTAGAAACAGCAGAGCTGTTTAAAGAGGCTACAGTTACAAGGGGGCACAAATGTAAGTTGGCAGAGAGTAAACTCAGTAAAGATGCAAGGAAGTTCTTCACAGAAGGGTGGAGGAACAGTTGGCTCTGTAGTGCTGAGCAATGGGGCATTGCTCTGGCACGCTGACTGCCTGGGTTTGCGCCTGTGTCAAGATGCCAGGAGCGGAGGCCAGCAGGGAGGAGTTCTAGTGACACTTCCCTCCCGGAGGGCATGGCAATCTGCTCTAATAGCAGCGCCTGGTGATGCTTCCAGGCATGCAGCAGCGTGGGTGACCATACACTGCTGTATGTCCCTACCCAGGACATTGCCATGGCTGCACATCTTGTGAGTTGTGGGTGGGTGCCCCAGAAAAAGGAAGATGGCCACCTGTAGCGGTGGTTGATGGCCCTTCAATAGGACCCCTCCTGCCACCAACTGCCCAGCGCACCGCACCTGGCCCCTGACCGACATCCCAGTGTAATGCTCGCTTACACTTCCCCACCACCTCCCAGCAGGGATAAGCCAGATCACTATGGGATAGTTAGCAGATCCCCGGGGGAGCCCGAGACAGGTGTGGCAGTGAGGGTTGGGTCTGTGGCGCAGCGGGGGAAGGGTGCCGGCATGGGAGCCTGAAAGAGTGGGGCTGCAGGGGCTCAGTAGGAGCTAAAAAAAAAAAAAAGAAGGGGTGGAGGAGGGCTAAAGTTGCTCACCCAGTAGGGTGTTAAACACTGTCAGTGTAGCATGGTCAAGGTGGGGTGTGATAGACTGAAGGGGTTGTTGAGGGTGCAGGAAACCTAGTAGGAGTATCCAGATGGTACTTGTGGGTAAATAGGTGGGGTCAGTAGAGACTGGATGGGCCTTGAGGCCTTTTCCTATCTTCTGCATTTTATTTTATTTGTAGACAAGTAGTCAGAGCAGATGAAGTCTGTGGGATAGTGATCCTGGTTTCAAAAAGATTTCAGAAGTAATTTAAAGAATGTTTGAAAGAAAGCTAAATATATGAAATAAGTGTGACGAACAACGCCCAGCTGTACATAAAAAGGTTGTAAAGCCACAGAGGTGTTCTGGTGACATTTATAAACTAAGAGGGTGAAGGCCAAGTGGTTTGTGTTTGCCACTAGAACCCTGAGATTGTCATACACCCTTATTTTGTGTAAGGTTCAGCATAGTTTGTTATAATACAGTTTATTGGAGAATGAAGTGAAATGTCACTTGTGTGTTAGAGCTGTGAGGGTTTAGTAAAGCTGGATTTTTAACACTAAAATGAAACTCCTGGTTTTATTGCACTGAACACATGTTTCATTATAAGTAATTTTGTTTACTAAAATATGTGGTAATAATGAAATTGTACCTGTACTGTTGCAGAACAGGGTAGAAAGACATTGTAGGGCCCTCTATGACTGAGCGTTAGGCTCATACTAAATGGGTACAGCTATGCGCGAATAGCCTGCAGTCAATAGAGTTTATTAACTACAGTTGCTGCATGCCAACTGTGAATTGTAAAACTGCAAAGTACTGGATTTTATAAGAATATAATCAGTCACTATGTATTATAAGCTAATTTGTGTTAACTTTTTATATTTTTTCAAAATTATCCCAGTGGGTTCAGAGGCTCTTTAAATGAATTTAAAGAGGGGATCCAGTGACCAGTAAAGAAAAATCCCTGTTGACATCAGCAGGTCCCAGTCTAAAATAAAACTGAATTTCAAGCTATTCTTATCTTTCAGAATAAGTCTATGTGCATCAAAACAGGATCCTTGTCCTTTAAAGTTAATGTCGCCAGGGTGTTAGTCGGGTATGAGGTCATAATTCACTTCTTATGACATCGTAACCAGTTCCATGGCAACAGATTGTGATGTCAAAATAGAGGCTTGTGGCCATTGCTCCTGACTAGCATCTAAGGTTTCGTACACATATCCTTTTTAATAAAGCAAACAATAGCTTGAAATTCAATAATATTTTGGCGTGTTGGCTAGTGGTGGTCTGCTGATGATAACAATATGATCACAGCCCCTTTTTTACAAAAAAAAATTGTTTCCTTGTTTTATTTCTACTTTCAAGGAAAACAAAGACATGTAGAAGGATCATGAATCATCTAGTCATCAGGAAAAATCTAGAATGGTTGAAATGCCCCTCAAAACACACGTTGGCTCTATTGCTCATGCGTTACGTGCTTCGCTCTCACTAGGTCACATGACTGGACAGGAGAGCATGCAGTGCACTCTGTAGATAACATAGTGATCTGGTCAGATCCCATGACAGTCGGCTGCAACATTTGCATAGGATACATTGTGTGTTTCCTTTCCCTTGGACATGATGCGGGCAATCGGGGAGAAAACACACAAAGGAAGCGAAATTAGCTGCATTATTTTTAATACCCCCTGTGCATGCTCTTACAAAATCATACATTCATAAATGCACTGCAGAGCAGAGGGTGTAAACATGTCTGGGTATTTATGTGCTAATTGTGTTTTGATACCTTACAAAGCTTGATTATGAACCAATTATGCGAGCGGGAGGTAATTGCTGGTGTCTGGAACTCTAGAAGGTTAATGGTACACCTAGGGTGGGTGATTAGTTCAGGCAATGTAGGAGTTAAACCTTTGCCAGCTTTAGCTTGAAAAGTCCTGCAGCTTCCCTTTGGCATAATTTTGCTTTGAATCTCTTCGATTTAGAGAGTACATAGCAAAGAATATAGTTTAACTTCCCCAGCTGTGAAATTAGTACTTCTTCTTTTTGTTGTTATTGTTGGTTTTAAGATCTGGGAAGGCAGTGCACTGAAGTGATGGTTAGAACTGTCAGAACAAAAGATTGTAATCTTCAACCTTAATCTATACTAAATCTTTAACATTAAACCTTAACGGTTTCTAACAGCACTGATTTGCTCAGACAGAACACTGAGTTGCAAGATGGGAGACAATCATTAGTTCGAACATTGGCAGAGCCAGTGCTCAGCCTTGAACAACATCCTTGACACCACACACACACACTCAAAACAAGATGTTGCATCTCAATTGGGCTATCATGAATACATACTAAAACTAGTCGGCTCTCTTTCGACTAGGGCCTGGAGGGTCAAACAGGGGCTGCAATACTACTATCCACCTCCGACCTTTCACATTAAATTTACTGCTCATTTTAAGAGCCATGAATATCTGTGGATGGACTTTGTAAAAACATTCTCTTTTAGACACACTTCGACTTATATTTGAAATATTCTCAGAATTGTTTTAGCTTCCCCTTTTTCAGAATAATGAAGCACATTAACATAAACACGGGATCACTGTCCATTAGACTTTGTCTACACCTTAAATTAGAATCCTCTGTTATGACACCATAATCTGCTGCTCTGCAAATGTATCAACCAGTCAGGTACAACCAAATGGAACCACCCGAAGAGATAAACAATTAAGGGGGCATCAGTGGTTTCCTTTTTAATTTTTGTTCTGTTGTTTAGCCAGGTTAGCCCATCTGTGATGCAACATCTCATTTTCAGAGTGGTCCTGCTGCTACCCATTTCTACAGCTGGGTGGACTGGATTACTGAGTCCAAGGTCACACAGTGAGTACTTCACTCTGTTGGGGTTTGAACCTGTGACCTTCTGGCTTCCACACTGGTGCTCTAACCCTAGACCACACTGCCTCTCCCTATCAAAATTAAGAATAAGCCTCTCAGCTTCCTGATTTAACAATTCACCCTACCAGGCTGTCCGATTTCATCATCAAACAAAATAGCATTTTTCATATGTCACAACCTATTTGATATCAGCTACTCACAAGCCTCTATACAAGTGAGTGGGTGCTGATGAAAGCACCGATATCATGGAAAGCAACCATATGAAGAATTGACACTACCTAGCCTGAGAACACTCTTCATTTTAGATAAAATACTCAGCCAGATGACAAAGACATCGGATGGCCCAGTAGAACTCTTTTTGCTTTAATCCTAATAAAGCGAGTATTCCACTTCCTGCCTACCAAGAAATTGTAGTAAAAATGATTCTCCTTATCTTTGACTACGGTGACTTAGACTATAGTGCTGCCCCATAAATCTTCCCTTGCCAGACTGGGACCTCCTTTTCCATTCTTTCTGTCGTTTTGTTTTAGATTGCCCCCTTGTACTGACCACTGCTCTCTTTACTTAACATGTTCTCTCTCTCCTCTCCTCTCTCTTGATGCTAGGCACCATTCCCATTGTTCAACTTTTTATATCAAATTCTGGTTCCGCCCCTTCCTTCCTATCTTAAATCCCTTCTGTCCTCTCCTCCTTCCTCCTACCTTCTCCACAACACTAATTTCCATTCTCTTTCTATTCCTTCTAGAAAATCTACTATTGGACAATCTGCTTTTTCTTACCGATTTGCTAAACTTTGGTCCTCCCTTCCCCTTTCTGCCTATTCTCCTCACTCTCTAAAGTATTTTCTTTATGACTTTTGTTCTCCTACCTGCAACTGTCTATGACCTTCCCCTCTCCTCTCCTCTTCTTATTCCCTTTCTCTATACACATGAGTGTGTTTAATTTTCTGCTTGCATTTATTTATTAATTTACCTCTAATTATTTATATACATGTTTCATTCATTACTGTGTTACTGTAATTGATTCCTTATTTTCATCAGTTTATTGTTTAGCTATCTCCTTCTCCTCTTTCCCCCAGGATGCATCTAGAAACAAGCTGTTCTCAGCTCAGTATGACTTTCCCAGTTAAACTTTTAATAAATAAATAAATCCCTCCTTTTCCATACCTCGCTGTAAAACATCTACTAACCAGTCTGCTTTCTCCAGTCACCCTCCCTCCACACACACACACACACACACACACTCTTTAAAACAGCTTCTGTCTACCTTTGTCTCTCCTCTTCTGTTCCTTCATTAGGTCACACCATTGTGATCATCACATTTCTGTAATTTACGTATCCCCTAGCCCCTCTCTGGTTCACTACTCCCACTCAACTGTTCAGTTTCATTACCAATGTGCAAAAGAATTGCAGACACTGACATTAGCCTCCGCTGCTTATTGATTCTTGTGCTACCACTCTGCCAAGTTTTACTTTGGTTACATTTGTAATTTTTGCACGTCCTTGTTTTTGTATATATTGTATCTGTGCCTGTGGTGCTTTGTTTTGTACTTTTTATGTTGGCTCGCGCATGCGCGCCAGCCAACATATTGCATTAGTAGCAGATTTGGAGGTGCGGTCACTGTGGGCAAATGCAGGGCACGCATCAGTAGGTGCGTTCCTCATTCCCCAATAAGCCAGCATGCAGGTGCCAAACCAGCAATACTTAATGAGGTGAGCACATCTGAGAAAAGGTTCTCTGCAATGAGAGCCAAGCTCGTCAGGCAGCGGCACCAGAACACACCTCCCAACGTGCCCTTGCTGGTGAAGCACTTTCCTAAACATGGCGGCACTGACTGCCGCAGCCACTTCATTTGCTGATGGGGAAGCCCACTCCCCATTGGCATGATGCCCCTCCCATTCCAAGTGTGTGCTGAGGGTGCCTAATCCCCTCGGCATCATGCACCCCAGCAGTCTTTCCTTGCCGACAGGGGGCCCAATCCCCATCGACTTCAGTCCCCCCTGCCTAGTTTAGTTTGCACACGCGGGAGCCTACTCGCCTTCGGCATAATGTCCCCAGCCCCCGATGTGAGCTGTGTGCCGAGGGGGTGCTCAATCCCCGTCGGCACCATGCGTGCGCCCCCACCCTTTTCTGTGCCGACAGGGGACCAATCCCCACCGGCTGCGGTCCCCTCCCATTATGCAGGTGGTACACTGGGAGCCTACCCCAGTGTGCAAACAAGCACCTGCAAAAAGAAAACCGACCATATCTTTACCTGTAAAGAAAGAAAAGCGGTCCTTGGTCTCTCCTGCCCCCACCCCCAACCCGCGCCCACCCTCTGCGTATTCCTCCTCCCCACAATTCCTCTCACCCCATACTACTGGAGTCTGGCGAACTGTCGTCAGTGGACCAGAACACGTCTGCACTCTTCAAAGCCGACCGCAAACCGAAGAAATGCCGGTGAGCTGTACAATGGCATAAATAGGGTTATTTTTTTAACTTCAGTGCATATCTCAGCCATTTTTGTGAATTTTGGCACCAAATGTTCAACATGGGGTTACTGGGACCCCTCCTCATGAATTCAGTCACTGTCATGGTGTTATTCGGTCCCAAAAGGTGATTTCGCAGTCACTGCACGGAATCACCTTCGGGACTGATTAACAAAACGACAGTGCCACTGTTCATGAGGTGGGCTCTCAAAAAGTCTATGTTGCAAATTTGGTGAAAAATCCCAAAATGGCTGTTTTACGAGCATGCGTTGCGCAGTTTCCATGCACGCTCGTAACTTCGTGAATTTGTAATATTTTCACTCCAGATTTTCAAAATTGGCATTTTACCACACCTCCTTATGAACAGTGTAGCTGTCATTTTACATATCCTGGCCGAAATGGGTTTTCGCACATCTGGTGCAGCACAGCGCGATCGCTGTTCGATATAAGTTTTCGTGACAGTTTAAGAAAATGACGGTGACACTGTTCATGAGCAGAGGTTCTAAAATGCCTATGTTGAAAATTTGGTGATGAAAGTCCATAAAATGACTGTGTTACAAGCGTGCGTTGCACAGTTTCCACGCACCCTTGAACCTTCGCAAATTTGCAATATTTTCATGCCAGATTTTCAACACTGGCATTTTTTCACACCTCCTTATGAGCAGTACAGCTACCATGTTTCACATCCTACCCAAAATGTGTTTTTGCACCTGTGGTGCACAATGGCGTGGTCGCTGTGGGAAATCAACTTTTGAGACAGATTAACAAAATCACAGTGCCACTGTTCATGAGGGGAGGTCCCAAAATACCTATGTTGAAAATGTGGTTAAAAAAATCCAAAAAATAATTGAGTTATGGCCGTGTGTTGCACAGTTTCTATGCATGCTCTTGACTTCACCAATTTTTCATATTTTCACTCCAGATTTTCAACATTGCCATTTCTTTTACACCTCCTCATGAACAATACAGTTGTCATTTTTCACATCCTGCCCAAAATATATTTCTGTACCTGTGGTGCCAAATGGTGCAGTCGCTGTGCAAAATTACCTTTCGGCTAACAAACTTATAGTGCCGCTCTTCACGAGATGGGGTCACAAAAAGCCCATGTTGATAATTTGGAGTGAAAATACCAACACATGCCTACGGTGTTAGGGTTTCCAGCTGTAACACCCCACCCTGTAGAGACTGACAGATGTCAGGGGTGTGACTTGGGATCATCTGCTGTAATGCTTTTGCCATTCCACCCCCACCTCCACCCTGCAACCAGTGAAAGGCTTTGAGGTGTGCCATGGAGTGTTCGGCCCCAAAGATCACCCCATTCTACTACACTGCACCCACCTCAACGTATTTCCTTATGGAATGGGTTAAGTATAAGGCCCAAAGACCCCAAAGCACACCACAACACTTGTCAATGTCTACAGGGTGGGGTGAGGTAAAATGGCATGAGTTTATAGCTGATGACCCAAAGACACACCCCAACGCCTGTCAGTCTCTGCAGGGTGGGGTGGGGTTAGCGTCAGTTCAATACTTCACTGCCATTCCTATTATGCATCTCTAACTCCTGACTACCAAGCCAATGCCAGCAAGACAACATTCGGCATTGACAAATGCTTGTTCTTATTTGTACTACACTTCTTCCATTTTGCACAAGATTAATTGTCTTCTGTATCATCTTCCCTGATCCCCCTCCCCCCGAGCTTCAGCTCAGTGGCTTTTCCCAGCCACCAAATTTTAAAAAAATAAAAATTGGGTGAGTTGCTGAGTCAGAAGGTAAAGAGGTTTATATTTTATTTTACTAAGGAAACAGCAGAGTGCCTAAAGAGCTTGAGGGAGTGAATTTCACTGCACTGTCTGCGTTTCTGTAGGCAACTCTGACTAATGTTTGGATGCTGCTAACATTGTGCGAGGTGCACTTGCATGAATTTGCAGCAATGTTCTTGGAGCCTGTATCATGAAAATGGCTCATGCATTATTTTGTTTATTATAAGTGGCTGCAAATCACTGACAAGTGTCACAAACACTCAGGACGCTTTGAAATTAGGGGCTCCCAAGTTTGGGTGCAATTTGTTAGATGCCTTGGACTAACATCTGGCCCCTCAGAAAATTGGTATTCTGCCAGTCCAGTAACACGATTGAGATTGTGGTTTATGTGTGAATCCACACTGGAACCTGTTGGAGGCTGGGGCATTACAGAGGTGTGATGCTTGCTCCCAGGTAGGGAGGGAGGGAGGAGGGAGGCCAGTGGACTACATCCCTGGTAGTGGTACTTTCACTAACGAGAAGTACTCCTCCTCATCTTTCAAATGATCATCATTTGTCAAATAAAGGAAAATGGGGTGGATAAAATTAGGCAGCAATTAAAATAAAAATGGAGCACTCACTCACCAAAACCAGGGAAGCACTGACCCAGATGATGTTCAAAAGTTTTCTATTATTCAGGTGAAACAAAGGATCCACAGATCAGTGCTGCAAGTGCCCCCCCTTCCTGACAACAACCCATGCAGGGTCTTGAAAAAGCACCGAATCTATGTGTTTCACTTGAATAAAAAATAAAGAAATTATTTGCACTTCATCGTCTGAGTCAGTGCATCTGTGGTTTTGGGTGGGTGGGTGATCCATTTGTGTTTTACTTGCTGCCATTGGTTTTTAATGGATTAGCACTCCCGCACCCAGAGCTACCTCCATCATTTTACTGGGGATTAAAATTATAAGATCCCATAGAATTGCCTATGAGATTACTGAAACAAGGGGTGCTTATTCTCCAAAACTGCAGAGGGAGCTTGGCATGGGTACTACTATATATTGGAGTGCCACCGGGTGGGGAGGCAGCCTGATTTTCATGCATCCCCAGTCATTTGGAATCAGCCATGAAGACAGCAGCTCACCCAGTCTCCCAGCAGGAGGAAGGGTGGAGTCAAGGTGGCCCCTAACATCGATGTGGGGGATTGGGGATCCAAAATGGTAAAAATGAAAAATAGCTATCCACATTTATAATTTCATAAGCACACATCATTCAGCTGTTACAATCTAGTACAGCAAGGGTTCTCAACCTTTCTGACAATGAGGACCACTTATCATGACTAGACTTGCCTAAGGAACTACTGTTTATGATGAGACATTACTGAGGACCCCTGGCCATGACCAGACCTTCCCAGGGACCTGTATTCCCAGGCAGAATTTAATTGTTAGCAGTTTTTCACTTTATTGAGTATTAATTAAGAATAGAAGTTTCATACACATACATAATCTGTAAATATTAAAATGTGATTTAGTAAGAAGTTTGGGCTTGGTTTTCATGCCTTCTTGCTTGAGGGCCACCAGCTAAAGCCTCATGGACATCATGTGGACCTTGGTTCCCAGACTGAGAAAAATGTGTTAGAGAATATGTTTTTTGAATGTCACTTGTTTTTCCAGGTGTTGCAGGGCATTTTTATACTTTTCCATAAAATCTGTACTGTATAAAAAGCTTTCCTTTGTTTTGTTTTTTTTACAACATCTTAGGGCCTGCTATGACAACAAACTGGAATGTTACAGACACAGCAAGTGAGAGATCAATTGCAGGCAGTCACCTGTTTCTCAAGCATGACATTTGAATAAGGGCTTTTTTTAAGATAAAATATTGAAAAGATTGATCATTTGATGACGCGAAAGAACTAGAAAACATAACCTTTAAATACAATTGCTATCATAATGGATTTCAGTAATTAACTATAGTATATAGCTGCACTTTAGGAGTAATGTTTTTTAAAAACTTGCTGCAAAACAATACAGAGAGATGTCCCCTTGTCACATGGGAGGGGGCAGAGGATTTATTACTCGGCCCCTCGGGGTTAGGTGGGGGCACACACACTTGTTCCATTTCTAATGTGAACCCAAAGGAGAAGTGTCTCAACATGCACAATCTGGAGGCCTAAAGAGAGGACAGAATGAGGACATGATAGAAACGTACAACTTCGTGAGGAAAATAAACAGGGTAGATTGCAATGATCAATTCATGAGGTAAAGCACAGTAACCAAGGGATATGGAAGAAAGTTGGGGGCAGGGGGATTTAAAAGGATTGCAAGGAAGTTCTTTTCCACAGAGTGGGTGGTAAATGAATGGAATTGTTTACCCAGGAAGGTGGTTGAAGCCAGGTCAGTGACCGGGTTAAAGCATGGATAGAACACACACATAGGGACAGTGAGGTGTGCAGGAAGGGGGGAGCATAGACAGTATGGAGAAGGGGGGTACTTAAATACCACTAGGATAATCACCTCAGTAAATCCAGTCTGGCATTAGGTCAGACATGGAGTCACACAGGTAATGGGCAGATAGTAGGGACTGCTGGGTCGTTATCTGCTTACCTGTATCTGGTAGCAGTCGCATCTGGACAGACAGACACAGATAATGGATACCTTATCCAGATAATCCCAGTTAATGTATCAGAATAATGACTCAGATATCTCTTATTGCCTGATCCTGACAAAAATAATCAGTGCCTAAAATGGCCATTAGTCTGGCTATTCTGACACTAACATGGATTCACCAAGCATCTCTAATGCACGTACAACAGTTTAGCAGCTTGCTTGAGTGACCAAAGAGAGCTGGCCCAGCTTTACAGGTTGGTTTCTTAAACTAAACAAAAACATAACCGGCTGGGAGCTTCTTTTTTTTAAGCAAAGGGTTAATATAGCTCCAGGAGATGAGTGACATTTTGGTTTGGGCCGACAGTGGCTGCATGGCTCCAGGACTGAACACTAGACATTGTGGCTGGTGATCCTGTTGGAACACAGAGTATTGTTTGGGAAACTTGAGTTTGGAGATAGTGGTTTAAGTCCTCTGACATGCTGCTGCCACTCCCCCAGAACATACACATAAAAGTAAGGTTTATCTCCAAGTGTGCTTGACTGAATGTGGGTAGATGCTCTTGATAAATACAAGGCCTCACACGCATGGTTCTCCGTAAATTCATGTTGCATTACAAAGGTTAGTACTACGTTGCTGCAGCAGTTCTACACTTCAACATATAATTTTATATACATGATGCACTTCAGCATGTAATTTCAGCAAGATGATATTTCAGCTATTACACTTCACTAGAGAAATCTTTTCCTTAATTTTAAATTTTCCTTTCCAGGGTTAATGACACATCTTAGTAGTCTATTCAAAAGTCAGTATAAAAAGCAGTTGACTGTCCCCAGCTCACCACATAGTGATATTTGTTCATGACCTCATATTGGTCTCCAAGAAACAGACTTTAATATCACAAATAGCAGTTGTGATGTCAGTTGGGGATAGTCAGTACAGACTGCCAACTGTAATGGTGGAAGCGGAACAGGAGGCTTCTAGCATGCATGCATGGGATAGACGAAGGAATAGTAGTTAGTAGCCAGGGAAGAGGGAGGGTCGCCGGAGACCAGTTAGCATCTGCGGAGACAGACTAGCAGGGATCATCTGGGCAGACTTAGTGAGTCAAGCAGTTCTTTTCTGCCAACAAATTCTATGTTTAGATGCTTTTGAAAACTCAGTGTAATGAGTATTGCATTATCTGAAACATCTAGTAAACCAATACAGGAAAAATTAAAACAAACGTAGAAAACATCAAAGTTAAACATAATTATATTGTAATTCTAATAGTTATAAGCTTTTTATTTTAGTAGAAGACCACTGTTTCAGTACCAACAACTATAACCTCTGCTTACTATATGGTACCTGTTATTCTGTAAATGATGTACCTGGATGAATAATATCAGTAACTGATCTTGAATCAGTGAATCATGTTTCCCATTGTTACCTGTGTGCTACTCAAAGCATTTTGTGGTACACATATGTGAGCTTCCCTTTCGCTTTTAGGTAAATATCAGATTCAGTTGTGCAACATAGTTCAGCACCCTCTTTTGGGTTTGATGGCTAGGTTACCTTGAATAGGTAGGCTACATTAAATAGGTAGGTTACCTTAAATGGGTAGGTTACATTAAAAGGACAGGTTACAGAAAGTAGCTATACAACATCAATTGGGTAGGGTAGGTTACATTAAACAGGTATAGTACATTAATTGGGTGGGTTACATTAAATGGGTATAGTACATTAAATGGGTAGGTTACCTTGAACAGGTTGGTTACATCAAGTGGGTAGGTTACAGTAAATGGGCATGGTACATTAAATGGGTAGGTATCAATAAACAGGTAGGTTATGTTAAGTGGGCACATTACATTAGATGGGTACATTAAATTAAATGGCTATGTTACATTAAACAGGTATGTTACCATAAACAAGCAAGTTGCAGTAAGTGGGTACATTAAGCAAATATATAATACAAAACAAGCAGGTTACATTAAATGGTAGCTTAAACATGTACAGTACAGTAAATGGGTACATTACATAAAATGGGTCTGTCACTGTACATTAAACGGGTGGGTAGGTTACATTAAACGTGTGACTTTCAGTAAATGAGTACAGTACATGGAATACAGTTGGTACTTTGCATTAGATAAGTATGTTATATTAAACAGGTAACATAGAAACATAGAATTTGATGGCAGATAAGGACCACTTGGCCCACCTAGTCTGCCCATTTTCCTACCTACTGTTACACCACAGACCCTACCTGAGCTCCAGCTTTACCCCTCCCCCCGTTTTCTTACCAGTAAGGTTTCCTTATGACTATCCCATGCATTCTTGAATCCCATTACAATTTCAGCCCCCACCACCTCTGCTGAGAAACTATTTCAGGCATCCACCACTCTTTCTGTGAAGAAGTACTTCCTCACATCTTCCCTGAATCTATCCCCTCCAGCTTCATAGCATGTCTCCTTGTTCTTGAGCTTTTTTTCCTGAAAAATGCTTCCCTAAATAAGTAGGCTACCTCATCCAGGTACCTTGCATTACATTAAATGTGTGCATTACATTAAGTAAGTAGGTTACATCATCCAGGTACCTTCATTACATGAAATGTGCATTACATTAAGTAAGTAGGTTACATCATCCGGGTATGCTGCATTAAATGGGTACATAGCATTAAATGAGTATGGTACATTAAATGAATTGTTACGTTAAACAGGTATGTTGCATTAAACAGGTAGGTTACATTAAGTGGGTAGGTTTCATGAAAAGACTGTGTTATATTAAATGGGTATGTACTTTAAATGAGTATGTTACATTTAACAGATAGATTGCATTAACTGGGTATGGTACATTAAATAAGTAGCTTTCATTATACCAGTAGGTTACATGAAATGGGTATGTTACATTAAATGGGTACGCTACATTAACTGAGTACATTCCATTAAACGGGTATGTTGCATTAAATGGGTCTGGTACAATAAATAGATAGCTTACATTAAGTGGGTAGGTTACATTAAATGAGTACATTACACTGAATGGGTATATTGCATTAAATGGGTACGCTACCAAAGGTTTGTGCTTATCTCTCAGTGTACAAAGTGCACTAATATCAGCACTCAACTCTGTATGTCTTTTTATGTTTGCCATGCACACACGCAGTGAACATTTTGTTATGAGAGTGGGTATTGAGAGCTGTGACACTGTCAGTCCAATGCAGAACAGTCTGCAAGGGGCTCATCAGTATCACATCAATCATCAGCTAGGCTGATCATGACACTATTCTGGCTTGCTGGGTGGAAACTTTATGTAGTTCAAAGGAGCGAGTCAGACCAATCATAGGGCGTCTCTTTCCTTTGATCTACATAACGCTGCCCAGCAAGCACAGCTGATCTGCCATAATCAGCCTACTGCGATCCTTCTCCCCTAACATCATCCCCAGTGCTGGCTACAACCCCGCTGATTTGTTCAAACCTAACCTCTCCACCCTGCCTGCTTTCATTGTGCTACACTGGGGAGCCCACCCTCAGCGCTGCCAGACATAATGTGACACTCCCTCAATCTCTTCCACCCCTTCTGTGTTAGAATTCCAGCATGGGTGTGACCAATCCCCTGTGCTGGCTGCTACTCTCCACCCTGCCTCCTTTTGATTGTGTGACACTGGGGAGCCTGCCCCTGGTGCCGCCAAACACAACACAGACATTGGGGTGCCCAATCCCTTGTGTGAGTACCTGAAATATAGAAAAATGTCCCTCATGGATTTTTTTTAATGAAAAATACAATTTGTAAAAATCAGTGTCTGTTGCTGCCACTGCCATTACTGTCCCCCATCTGACTCTCCCCCTCAGCACCCACCCCCCCAAGCTCTTACTTACCTACTGGGGGTCCAACACTATAATGCTCTCTGCACCAAAGACATGTCTTTACTCTTCAATGCTGGACTGCAAACTGAGGAAATTAGGTGTGCTGTTCAATGTATTTCAATGGCTTTTGAACTTATCGTAACTTGTCCATTTCTGAATATTTTTGTCCCAAATTTTCAAAATACCTTTTGTGGGACCCCACCTTATGAACAGTGACACTGAAATTAGGTAAATCTGTCCTGAAAGATAATTTTGTGGTAACTGCACAAAATCACCTTGTGGGCAGGATTTGAAAAGTTTCTCCACCCTTGCTCATGAGGTGGGGTCATAATAAGGCTATGTTAAAAGTCTGGGGTACTAATATTAAAAAACAACAAAGTTATGGGCCTACATTGAAATTTATGTATGCAGGCTCATAACTTTGTAATTTTCAGTATTTTGAGCCCACATTTTCAGTATACCATATTTCTTCACATCACTTCATTAATGTGACAGCCGTCATTTTTAAATTCTGGCCAAAATGTTTTTTCACACTTGTGTTGTGAAATCACCTTTTAGACATGATTTGAACATTTTCTCTGCCTTTGTTTATGAGGTGGAGGTCATAAGAAGACTATGTGGGTCATAAGAAGGTTATGTTTAAAATCTGGGGTACAAATATGAGAAACAAAGTTATGAGCCTAAGTTTAATTTTTTAATGCACACTTATAACTTTAGTAATTTTCAATATTATGACCCCAGCTTTCAACATAGCCATTTTTTTCACACACCTCATGAATGTGATATCTGTCATTTTTCAAATCCTGGCCAAACTGTGCTTTTATACTTGTGGTGTGAAATCACTTTTGGGCATGACTTGAAAATGTTCTCCACTGTTGTTCATGAGGTGGGGTCATAAGAAGGCTATGTTGAAAATCTGGGGTAGAAATATCAGAAAAACAATAATACTATGAGTGTATGTTGACATTTTTCAGTGCACGCTTGTAACTGTGGTAATTTTCAGTATTTTAGCCCCAGGTTTTTAACATAATTATTTTTTCACACCAACGCATGAATGTGACAGCTGTCATATTTCAATTCCTGGCAAAAATGTGTTTTCACACTTGTGGCATGAAATAATCTTTCAGCATGATTTGGAAATTTTCTCTACCCTTGTTCATGAGGTGGGGTCATACGAAGGCAATGTTGAAAATTTTGGGTAAAAATATATAAAAAAAAAACAACGTTATGAGTGTACGTTGACATTTTTCAATGCACGCTTGTAACTATGGGCATTTTCAATATTTTGACCCCAACATTTCAACATAGTCACTTTTTCACACCACCTGATGAATGTAACAGCTGTCATATTGCAAATCCTGGCCAAAATGTGTTTTCGCACTTGCGGCACGAAATCACCTTTCTGCACAATTTGGAAATTGTTTCTACACTTGTTCGTGAGCTGGGGTCATAAGAAGGCTGTGTGGGTAAGAAGGCCATGTTGAAATTTGGGTTAAAAATATTGCAAATAAAGTTATGAGTGTCGTTGACATTTTTCAACGCATTCAGTAATCGTGGTAATTTTCAGAATTTTGAACCCAGATTTTAACATAGTCATTTTTTCACCTTATAAATGTGACAGTTGTCATTTTCAGACTCTACCCAAAATGTGTTTTCACACTTGTGGTGCAAAATGATATTTTAGCCATTGTTTTATAAATGACACTTGTCATGCTCAGCAGAAGGGGTTATAAAAAGATTATTTTGAAAATTTGGGGTAAAAATGTAAAAAAAAAACCTAACTTGTGAGGAAATGTTGAATTGTTCCAACATTGACTGATAACTTTAAATATATCACTAATGTCATCCCACCTCAACATTGCAGGTATAATTTTTCAAATCTCCACTGAATTTTGTTTTCACAGTCACACAGCAAAATCACCTTTCAGATGGGATTTTGCAAATTCCACCTATCTTGATCGTAACGTCATGTCATAAAAAGACTGTTGGAAATTTGGGATCAAAATATGGGAGCCCACTTAAAATTAAACATTGCCTCTCAGCTGCCCTATCCTGGGTACTTACAATCAAACAATGTGTAGCGCGAGGACACCACTGAAAATAAGACCTTGCATTTCATCTTCTCTATCCTGGGTAAATATATAGTAAAAATGTGTACAAGCAAGACCCGGTACAACAGCAGTACCAGTGGTGAACATTCAGCATTGACAAATGACTGGCTTAGTATTTGGCAGCTGAAATCTAACCAGATGTGTATGCCTGTAAATGTGTTGGCCAGTCAAAAAGATCCTATGGCATTTCATTCTCAGGACATTATCTGATGTTTATGTGCTTTATCCCACAGAATGTGTGCCAGCATTAAACCTGAAAACATTTCAAATTAGTAACTTAAAAAAGCTTATATGGTATCTAAATTAATCAAAACCATAATAAATTGACACATTTCAACATTTAACACTAGTTTTTGAGAAAATGGAAGCCAGTTATTAGTTTCGTGAAAAAAGTGGAAAGTATGGGTGTTTTGCCTTTAAAGTGATTTGTCAGAGTCCTAAAATTAACATATCTATCTATCTGTCTCTATCTGTCTATCTATCTACCTATCCCCCCCCCTTGCTCTCTGTCTCTCTCTCTCTCTCTCTCTGTGAGTGTGTGTGTGTGTGTGTTGGCGCCAACAGGACTCGGATCTTCTAAGGTTCCCAAAATCTGGATTTCAGAACGTTCCATTTGTTATTAAAAGAACATTTGCATGTAATCAGGTTCTTTGCCCTTAGATGTTTTCTGTTGTTGCTGTGTTTCCTGCCCTGATGTCATCCTCTTCTGCTTGTTACATCAGAATAATTTCTGTGACAACTGGTTGTGATTTAATTTGCAGAGGATTATGACTTCATGGTAGGACTATGTACCTTAAATAGATGAAATTTAAGAGAAGAGGACTCTGCTTTAGTTAAAATCTCTTCAGTGAACACAAAGGAAGGTCCTAAAATTCAGTTTAGGTAATTTTCTGTAATGATATTCTGACTGAGGGCAAACCGTGAACATTTCAGATCCTTACTCCTAAAGATCACTGAGCTATAAGCAGGGCAACAATTAACTTTAAATGTCATCTACCCATCAGACTCCCAACTCATTTAGGTGAAACATTACTACACAGAACTTTAGGCACTATGCACAGTGGTAGGCCAATGCGCATACAGTACATACAGATGAGCATTATAATAGTTACTACTAGTAATGCCAATGTTACAGGCAATAATAAGGTTACTTCTGTTTGAAGTGCTGTTGAAACAAATGTACTGGTAGTGCTTCAGTTGGGGTGGGGTATACAGAATCTCAAAACTTCCAAAGTGCACATGCAAACAACAATTTGAAATACATATGACACCCAGGACATACTCCCTTCATTTCCCTTTTTGTCAGCTTGTGCACTGAGGATGGCCCTTCTCAAGGTGAGATGAAGTTGGTTGGTTCGTACAGAAAGCTTAGCTGTGGAATGTGAGCCCTACAACAAAAGAAAACAGATTCCTGATTTGAGGACTTGCACATCCAGCAGCAGCAGTCCAAGCGCTCCAGTGCCAAGTGCTAAGTGATGAAACACACAGGGGACTGAGGGCTAGTTTGTCTGCTGCTTCACTCTGCACTCACTGCTCATAATACAAATGACTCATCCCAAGGGAGCAGTTGAAGCTAATTACCCTTTGCTACAGCTTGATGTGGCCCCTCTGTCCTTCATGTATTTTGAATCCCAAGCCCCAGTTTTAACCTCCATAACAATGAGGCTTCCTGAATACCAGTACTCCCTCCCCATCCCCCCTACTGGTGCTGAAGGAGCAGGTTAGCTCAGATGGACCCTTAGAATGTCATAGTGAACAGTGGAATATAAATAGAAACACACACATACACACACACACACACACATACACACTGCAACATTTGAAATTTCTTTCATAGCTGACATATGTCTCATAGAAAGACGTTTTCTCTTGAGGATTTGACACCCCCTGTTCTGTTTGGGGGAAAGCAACTGCAAAGATGTAGTACAAAAATGTCTCATTATATATTTATGATAGATATATATGTCTCAGTACTACTATTGCTACTACTTGTAATACATGTTTTATATATCCATTGAATATATTTTGAATATTGAAGATATGCTTTTTGTTTCTTTGGCATATATTTTTAAAATATAGCCAGTATATATTTTGTAAATATATACATTGTAAAAAAACCTTAAAATACCCAAACAAAAAGAAGATGAACTGTGATACAAAACACTTTACAAAAACAAAACATGAACCAGACTCAACACATTTAGTTCAGATCTTTATTTTCCACTGTAAATAAACTGCCCTCTAACATTTCATTGCAATAACCAATATTTCATGGAAATATATTCTTTCCCAGTGATAAGTTCTGAATTCTGAAACCACAGAAAAACACACATTCATTTAAATTCACAATGTAATGTATCTTTACCTATACATTTGTACAGTTTACGCATTTATATGTTCCTACTTATAGGATTTGCCTCTCAATTTCATATTTAGTAAAGGGTCAAATTGATATTTCTACTAGCCCTTTTGTTTCGCTTTTAGGTTGAGGTTAATTCCTGCAGGTACTTGGTTTATATATTCTGTACATACCCTTTCAGTCTGTAAACTAATATCAATTCCAAATGATTTTAATAATAGTACTTTGGTTTTAAAATATGCAAATTAATTATGCAAATGTATACACAGTACCAAAGTAAGAATATATTAAAAATATATGTAACATATATAGAACATATACTCTATATACAGTATAGTTTATACCTACATATGTGTCTTGCATGTAAATTATATATATATATAACCAAAATAAAATATATAGAAATAATGACTTCAATATATAGTTGCAGAATGTGTGTGAAATACATAGAACCCATACTGATCAAATATGAAAATATATTAATTCATTATATTAAACATATTATTATCATGTATAGGTATTATCAATATGTAATGAGGATACATAACACATACTATATATTCCAGATATTTTCTAGAAGTATGTAAGGCCAAACATATGTTTATTTGTTTGTTTATTTATTTATTTTATTTAAGCTTTGGTAACTGGGAAAGGCACACTGAGCCAGGGCTCATTTCCAGGCGTGACCCAGGGATGCGGGGTTACAATACAAACAAAGGGAGAGAACAGACACAGCAATTATAACAAAGTCAAGTGCAATGGTGTAAGAATAGGGTCAATATCATACATCTAGTAACTAATCATCAATAACAAGCAGGGTATGCAGGTCAACAAATCAAATAATGTGTCAGAAGGAGGAGACTAGGAGTTCCATATTAAATATATCTTAACCATATATTAATTATATTTCTTAATATAAATATTTAATACATTGAAAATATATATTATATTAACATACACTTATTGTAGAAATACAAAGTAAAATTGAACATGAAAACTCATTAAAAAGTAAACATATAAGAAACTTAAATGTGTCAATATTATTACAAAAATATGTATATTTAAAATATATTTGCCAAGTATAAGCAAGCTGTCAATGAATTCTGCAAATATCTGGAATGTATTCAGAAAATGTGCATATATCTGAAATAAGTCTGAGATATAGTCAAATATTTCACTTTTAACAAAATACAGTTCTTTTCCACATGTGCAATATGACTAATATGCAAAGCCCCTTTTTATTGTATCTTTTTAATGAGTTTTAATGCTGGTGAATGATGAAGGACTGACAACACTGGGGACCGAATCCCTCTGTTTAGCCACAGGGTAAGGCACAGTGTGGGACAGGTTCAGTGCAGGCTTCCCCACACTGTGATATTGTATTTAATGCTGGAGAACAGTGAGGGACTGACAAAACTCTAGACTGATGCCATCTGTTCATCCACAGGTCAGATACCTGGGTAGGTACAGTGTATGCTTTCCAACACTGTGACAGCTTCAGTGCTGGTGAAAGGTGACACTGGTAGCACTGAGAATTGACACTACTGTTTATCTATAGGGTCAGGTTCAATGTGGGGCATATACAGTGCTAACGTCTACCCACTGCAAAGTATTAAGTGTTTGTGAAAGGTGAGGGTCTAACAGCATTAGAGGTTGAAGTCCATTGATTATCTACAGGGTCAGGTACAGCGTAGGGCATGTACAGTCCTTATTTCCTCACACTGTGATATACTTAGTGCAGGCAAAAGATGAGAGACTTATTGCCCCTGTTTATCCTTAGGGTCAGATATAGTGTGGGGCAGGTATAGTGCTGTCTTTCATGCACTCTGATGTACTTAGTGCTACTGAAAGGAAAGGGTCTGACAGCATGAGAGAACAAAGCCCTCTGTTTAGCTACAAGGTCTGTTATAGTGTGGGACAGGTACAGAGCTGGCTTTCTCAAACTTTGATGCATTTAGTGCTGGGGAAAGGTGACAGACTGGAGCACTGGAGGCTGAAACCCTCTGTTTATCAACAGTCTAGGCTTTAAAATGGGGAGTTGCTGTTGTCACACAAAGCAGGAAAGGGACCTTGGGGTTATAATAACTAGACCTCAAAGGCACAGGGCAGAGTGACAAGGCAGTGGGCAGGGCCAGTGGGGTGCTGGGGTGTATAGGGAGGGAATCACCAGCAGTGGGAGGAAGTGATGTTACCACTGTATAGATAATCAGTGAGACCCATACTTTGAATATTGTGTCCAGTTCTGGAGGTCACGTCTCAGAAAGGACATAGACGGAGTAGAGGCAGTCCAGAGGAGGGCAACTAAAACTGTGCAGGGGTTGCATGAGAAACCATATGAGTAGAGTCTGAGGGATCTCAACATGTATATCCTGGATGAGAAGAGTGGGGGTACATTATAGAGGCCTACAAGCACCTCACAGGGGTGAGCAGGGTACAGGTGGGAAGCCTGTTTCAAAGGAGAAATGCAACAGAACAGGAAGGCATGCAAGCGCTAGAGGAAGGAAGGTTAGGAGGAACATGAAGAAATACTACTTCACTGAAAGAGTGGTGAAACCTGGAATAGCTTGCAGCAGAGGCACTAGGGACAAACAGTGAGTGGGGGTTTCAAACATTCATGGAATAGGCATAGGGAATACTGGTAAATAAGCAGGAGTGGGAGGTCCCTGGAGACCAGTTAGAGTCTGAAGAGATAGAAAAGGCAAGGAATGCGTGGACAGACTGGGTGAACCATGTGCCCTTTTCTGCTGACAAATTCTGTGTTTCTATATTTCTCCCATACTGCCTCTCAAATACGTCTCAAGCCTAACATAGAAGGACCAGATTTAGTGGTGAGTGATGCATTCAGGCTCCAGCATCATGCAGTCCTTGCTTTTCTAAAAATTATTGTCATCACAAGTGCCAATCAATGCCAATTATGTTGGTGTTTTTGTAACTTGAGCCTTGTCCACTAAGAACTTGACTGATACTCACCACAACGTGTCTCACATATGGCACTGAACAGTCATCCGATGATAACAGCTGATGGCCCTGTGGACTTCGTCTAAATTTGAGCCTATGGCAAAGAAGGAAAGACTTCTTAGTCCACTGCCAATCCACTGTGCCAGCATCCCCCGCCATCCTCATATGAACAAGCTGCATACTGCATCTGCTCCTGCAGCACTGTTTGAATCTGATCCCAATGTTTTCTCTGGCTCTGAAGCCCTAAACTGTTACGTGGAAAAGGCTGAAGCAGTTCGGTTGGCTGAGGGCCATGCTCTGACCTCATCGTGTGTAATGTTAGCTCTCTTCGTAGGTACTGGGTATCACAGCAGACATACATCAAACACAGAAGGCTCTCAGGGATCTCATGCAATAATTAAGTAAATGAATGAAAAACACTTCCATTACTACAGTAAAGCTTTGTTAATTTCACAGTGTAGATACCATGATAATTCAGGCATGAAAACTCCAAGGCTGCCAGCGTAACATGTGCTCCCCACCCAAAAAAAAGTGCCCACTGTTTGCAAAGGGGACAGCAGGTCACAGTGCTAAAAGTGTACTGACTAGACGTTCACTGCATATGATGTCAGTATCTTCTCTTAAAACACACTGGTGTAAGCAAGGCAAGACAGCCATCCTAATATGGGGCTTCATCTCAAGACCTACCTCTTCAGGCAGTTTAAAGGGCTTTCCAGGTCTGGAGCACATTTCCATTAGGTTCTCAGTTTTATCCCACTCTCACTTTGTCATAACAGATTCTTCATTTTAAAAGCTCACACTTATGGCATTCACCTTGGATAAGCTCAGGGTAAAAAGCTGTGGACAACTAGTGTGGGACAATGGTAAGAGCACAGAACTGAAAGGCAGAAGATCCACATTCTGATCCCACCACAGCCACTGATATTAGAGTGTCACCTTGAGGATGTTGCTCCACCTTCTAGTATTTCAGTCCCCTCCCATCTGGTAAATTGAGCAGACACAGAGCAGTGCCCTGTGAAAAAGAGAGGTATCTTTTGCTTGCCTCTCCAGAGGTATTTTTTTTTTTTTGTAATACTCTTTCTGAGATGTGCTACACAAAACTGCAGCGTATTACAAACGTCTCTTGTAATTTCAGTCAATCAGTGCCGGAAACTGCAGAACTTCCTATACCATCTGCAGCTGGTATCTCGTGCAGATGCTTGAAGTAGAAGATTCCACTTTAGCAGTGGGGGCACAACACATTATATTCACATAAAAAACTTTAAAATGTAATATTGATCATGCCTGGAAACTCAAGTTATTTATAATATGTTTATGGGCTGCATCTGAGATGTCTCTTACAGAGTAACAGAATCGACTTAGGCTGACAGGACTGGTGAGTGTTGCTTTATGATGCTCTAGCCCAAACAGCACAGGATTGCACCTTTAGGCAGCAAGAAATATCTCACAGACACCCCATATACATACAAAATTGTGTTGTGTTATGTGTTGAATGTACATGTGTGATATTAATTTTTGTATGCCCCGCAAGTCTAAAACCTGTCTCATGCCTTCAAGCATGAACTCTCCAGGATGCATTTAAATGGAATGCTTGAAACACTCATTGAGTATTACTAAAACTTTTTATACAGGATGGACTCCTTGACCTGTCCCCGTCCCTGGCTTTCTCAGATCTGGCATCCATCAGAAATTCATTTGAGTTGGAAGGAACTCCTGCAGTGCTACCGATTTAAAACTCTGAGCTCCCACCCTGCCCCTTCATTGATTATCCTGCAATACTGCGCTGCTACACATGACCTTGGTCTGCTTTTCCCTCTTTAATTTTATTTTAATTCTTCAGGGTCAAAGGACTTCTCGGCAGGTCTTTGCAGGGTCTTATCTCAGCTGTGCATACTTGCTGTATTACTTGGAATAGTTGGCTTTTCTGGGACTGCAGCAGCTCCACCGTCTTCTCCTTCATAAACATTCTGATTAGGGATGGGAGACTGAAGTGTCTGAGATTCTGACAATTCTTGATAAGTTCTGATAGTTACCTGAACCTTATCTATGCCTAGTTCTTTTTAAGTATAAAAATTATTTAGACTTTATTTACACCTGTAAACTGTTGTTAGTGAAGGAAACTGCTAATTAAAGTACCAATGGTAATGAGAGGTATTATGCTGCCTTTAGCAAAGCAGAACCCCATTGGAATGGCTAGCCACTGTAAATAAATTACTTGAAACACTTTGGGATGCAGTGTATGAATAGTATTACATGCATGTAAATTCTGTATTTTTCTGACCAGGCACTACCAGTAGTTATTCCAAGTACCACTGGAAATGAGAATGCAGAAGGCCATTTCACTCTACAAATGGCACCATAGCCAGGTCATACACGCTAAAATGCACAATCTTTTCACCTACTAAAACCCATAAGACTTCGCATCTTCGGCTTCAAGAAAGAGGTAAAATCTGGTAAAAATTAGAAAAAAAAAGGCCATAAGTAATCTGGGAATCAAGGGTTATATCTTTTTGAAAAAATGCTTCCAGATTTCGGGCTGTTCCTTTTCACCATAAGGTGAATCCCACAAGAATGGGCATTTCTGTTGCTTAAACTGCCCGAGACCAGAATCATTTGAATTTTTCTTTTTATTGTTGCTGTCCCTGAAAGGAGTGAAGTAATTTACATGATGATAGGATGGTTTCTGTAAATACGCATGCAGTCAACAGCCTCCAACTCAGCACAAAGTTTCATGGGTATGCAAATCCATGTGGGGGGTGGCGGGGCTTTAACCTGACTAGGAAATAACTGAACTTTTTTTTCTCAGTAAAATCCCCAAAAATAAGAGTGCTGGAGTGGGGAGGCCAGCTGCAGGTGCCTGATCAGGCTGAGGGCAGTACACTGCTTAAGACAACATAGGGGTGCACCTCTGTTTTCCTTCCTTCAGCTTCCACAAAAGATGAGATCTAGCCAGGTAAACCAGTCCCTAACCACAGCTACCGTATGACAGTCCAGTGTCAGAATAAACTCCCCCATTACCAAAAACTCCTTCCTACCACAAGGTGAATCCCATAAGTACGGGCAGCCACTGTTGTTTCTCCTGCCTGAGAGGAGATACCTTTGAACTCCCTTTTTATTGCCATAGTGGAAAGAGTCGAAGTAATTGAAATGCTGATAAGAAAGAAGAATATTAGGATACTTACATGGTACAGGATGGAATATGCATTCCAGTTAGTGTATTTTTTGTAAACACACACATACAGTCAAAATCTGTAGACCATCAAGATGCTGGGATGCATAGGGAGGGGGGATAAGCAGCAGAAGCTGGGAACTGATCCTCGCATTGTACAGGTTACTGAGGGGACCATATCTGGAATGCTGTGCAAGGTACTGGAGTCCATACCTAATGAAGGATGGCTCGAAGGCAGAAACAGTACAGCTCAGGGTAATCAAGATGGTGCATGGACTAAGGAGCAAGACATATAAGGAGTGACTGCAGGACTTGAGCATGTGCACCTTTGTAAAAAGGAGGGAAAGAGGTAACATGATTGAAACATACAAGTACCTGCATAGGATAAATAAGGTGGCTGCCAAAGTGCTTTTCTCCTTGAGCGCAAATATAGGAACAAGGGGAAACTCAGTGAAGCATGTGGTGGGGGGGGTTCAAGGGGATATCTGCAAACACCTTTTCACTGAAAGAGTGGTGGACAGCCAGCCTAGTGGTGCTGAGGACTGAGGTGCTGGTTGCCTTACTTTGTGCTACGCCGGCGACTCAGGTTCAGGAACAAGCACGGACCGCCGGGGTTTGGCAGGGGAAGAGAAGGATCAAGCATCCTTGGGACTGCTCTCCTTCTCTGGGGAGGGGGGCCACCAGCAGTTGGTGTCGACTGCCCCCTAGCAGTAGCTGGGGGACAGCACACTGATGCTTTAAAAGGAGAGGAGAGGAGGCAGAGGCTTGGAGGAGTGCATGTGGACGTATAGGTACTCTCCATAGAGCGTCATTACACGCTCGCTTCTTGGAGGGGAGAAAAGAGAAAAAGGAGTCCTGGGTGTGGCAAGATGAGAGCTGATCCCCACAGACCCCACTCCACAAATACAGTTACCTCCACACTGGATTTATTTTGGCGGATTGAGGATCCTTGCCTCCCCACAACAGGGGGCAAGCCATGGAGGACAGCAGAAGGTA
The DNA here is from genome assembly GCA_016271365.2 of Neoceratodus forsteri. Taxonomy (NCBI): domain Eukaryota; kingdom Metazoa; phylum Chordata; order Ceratodontiformes; family Ceratodontidae; genus Neoceratodus; species Neoceratodus forsteri. Next base: position 1,114,387,305 of record CM028129.1, on the reverse strand, counting down.
GGCCACGAGTGAGGGATGGAGCTGGGGAATTGGGCATGAAGGAGTGCCACCCGGAGCAAGGAGAAAGAAATTAACTGCAAAAAAGAAAGAGTGGTGGACAAGCGGAACAAGCTGCTGGAGGAAGCAGTGCATGCCCAATCAGTGAGCAGCTTCAAACAGGGAGGGGGTAGGCATATGGGAGAATTTTGAAAAGGGGTGGCAGAAACAAAGGGGAGGGTGATCACTAAGGCCAATTCAGAGCAGTTAGGCAGGTGGGAAGACTGGCTGGGTCTATAGGCCTTTTTCTGTTATCATTTTCTATGTATCTATGCTCGGTTCCAGCACACATTATTATGCATGCAAATCCATATTGTGTGTGGGGGGTAAACTGACTAGGAATAATTGAACCTGGACTACATTCAGTTTGACATGTCACTACTTGATCTCACCACAGCTGACTCACACAATGAGCACAATTATCTTTAAAATCTGCACAAAAGAGTTTGCATGATGACAATAGGCAGAAGGTGTCACTTGCCACCGATAAGCAACTTAAGAGTTGTATAAAATACCCTAGTGTCATATAACTAATTAGCACCCATAAGTAACACAACTTTGAAAATCACTACTTTCTTCAACCCCCCCAACCCCAAACCACTCCCATACTTTTTCTTGGCTTTTAACTAGATCAGACCTTTTTCTGGTCTGATCTGTTGGGAAGTACAGGTACAAAATCAATATTTAAAAAAATTCAGAACTTTAGCAAAACCTAACAAAAATATTCTGATCGTGTTTTTTTTTTTTTCGTTTTAGTTTTTTTTTACAGAATACAGAAAATGGCACAGGTTCTGGAATGTGCTGGACTGGCCAGGCCCAGTTCTCCCATTGCTTGTTATAATTAGGTCAGTTAGGGCTTAGCGTTCAAAGAATGCCACAGCCCAGCATTTGCGAACATCCACTAAGCATTACTGTTAGGCAGATCCTAAACCTGGGTAATTGCAGCTTGGCAGGCACTAGTGATGTGAAGTGTGAGTTGATAATCTTCACAAGCATGTCTGTACTGTAGAAGAAGGTTTGTGTATGAGGCATAAGATTGTGACTGTGCAACCTAAGTGTGCTGATGCTAGAAAGGAGCCCCCCACTGCATCACCAGCACCTGTTCCCCCTCCAGCTACCCAACATTGCTGGTAAGGCAAACTCTTATGAAGGCCAGAAACCATGAGTATCAGTCTCTGGGGCCCTCTCCAGTGTCCATCATCAGGGGGCTTTTACCATGGGAGGCGTCAACTATCGCAGCTTGCTTGGAGAACTAGCTGGGTGTGGAGCAGTGGTGCAGGCAGGAAGGGAAGCTGTCCAGCCAAGCAAGGAGATTGAAGATAAGTTGACTGATGGAGAGAGATTAGAAACAGTGCATACAAAAATAAAAAGGAATGCAGCCCAGCGTTGGTATGTAGTGAAATGTCTGCATCTGTGAGCCAGAAGGACAGGGTTGTGTCTAAAGAAACACTACTGTACTCAATGGATTTTCACTGCTGGGTCAGAGGTGAAGAAATATGCCCTACAGACAGATGCAGCACCCAAAGAGTAACCTGTGAGCCCAGCAGGTCAGTGGGGAACAGACTGAGCCTTACTATGGATACAGAGGTTCAAGATATTTGCCACATGCAGCTGGTGAGAGTGTGGCAGCCAGGTTGCTGGTTGATCTACCCAGGATGTGCCATATTACACCAAAGTATGCTCTCTGCACTGGCTGCTGGTTAGGTGGAGGATCTCCTTCAAGGTCAGTTTGAGTAGGGCCTTATAAGTCAGCAATCAGGGGCCCGTAACCTGAAAGACCTCCTGGTCCCCCACCAGCCTGTCCAGTGGCAGAGCTGGGGGGAACGGGGGGGTGGTTTCCCCTCCTGGCTGCCCTAGTGTGAGTAGTGACCCTGCCACCACCTTTATTCACTGTTTAGTGCCCATTGTGGAGCCCCTGATTGACTAAATGGCCCCCTGGCTCCCAAATGCTCCAAAACCTGGTCCTCCACTGAGCCTGTCTGCTCCCTTTGCTCCACAGACATGGGTTTATTGGAATCCACTTAAACCATCAAGGGCTCATGCCTTTTCTTACACAGCCCCAATCCTGTGGAACTCCCTCTCACATTATATGAGACACAGTTCAACAGTGGACATTTTTAAACAGGGGCTTAAAACCTTCCTGTTGGAACAGGCTTTTACGGCAAGTTAGGAATATTTGTATTGAAATAATCTGTATTTTATTGGCACACATCTGTATGTTTATATTGCATTTTTTTGGAAATTTTTAAGAACTGTTATTGTGAAGCATGCTGAGTTACAATTGAGATGTGCGCTATATGAAATAAAGACTGACTGAGTGAAGTCTTTATTACATTTGTTAAACTTGATTCTTTATATCCTTGACCTTCCCTTCTGACTCTGGATCAAATCCCATTGCACCACTCAACCTGCAGTGCCCTGCAGCACCCCCACCACTATAGCTGCTTTCACTGGGAACTCTGATTGATGTGCTAGTGCTGGAGATCAGTGGCATGGAGCCTGGAGTCATCGTCCAAGATCAGTGGCTTATGCAACAGAGGGACTGGTATGAGGAGTGACAGTGAGCTGCATCTGATACTTAGAAGAACTGTTTCATCTAATCTAAGGATCTGGTTTCATCAGAGCATGGCTGTTACTTCTTGTCTGACAGCTACTTCAGAACATGCTGTGGCTGCTTCTCATTCTTACTCAGTGTTCACCTGTTACACTGGAGAATTTCTCAAGTTAAGCTTCAAACACTTGGCTGCGCTTCTCGTTGCTGTAATGGTCCAGTGCTTTTGATCAAGTTGAGGCAGGCAGACTGTTTGGCTCGTTGGGATGTCCTGTGAGAGGAATCGGGGCTTCTTGATTTAACCAAGCTGCATTTCTGCTTGGTGTCTCATCCTTACATGTCCGACTCTCCCCATAGGTTCCTGCCATACGTTATGGAACTTAACAAATATTTTGGAAAGTAAAGATTTCTGTCCTCCTTACTTTGTATGAGATTTTCAGTGGGGTTTGGAACCATAAGCTGCCTCTCTCCAAATGTACCTCAGGTTTCTATCAAATGTTACAGAAGTTGCAGTCACTTTCCACCAGTAGACATGAATGGAGTACATCTTACAAAGATACAGTAATCATGAGGGGAAAAGGTTTAGAGAAAGCGGTGCTAATTGTGGTGACAGTAATAACTCAGGAGGGACCATCGTTGGAATTATGGGGGGGACGCACCAGGGACCCCATAGTTAACTGACCCCATGCAGTTCATGCAAAACTTACATTTACCCTTAATGGGAAGGGGCCACTGTTTAAAAATAGGCCCTCAGGGGCTCTCAAACCACAGCACTGATTGAGATTGCACTACATACTGGCTCTGATTGAGCAGGAAAAGACTTTGTGGCAGAATCGGGGGTCCTTGAGCCTGGACTGGAAACCTCATACCCACTGTCTTTAGAGAACAGGTGTAAGCAGTACTTTACTTCAGGGAGTGTTTTCCACTTTTTATGTTTGCATTTGTGCATGCGCAAAGTGAATATGTTGTGGCTACTTGGAGGCATAGCAGCTCACCACTGACAGTCCCTCCAGGAGGAAGCTAATCGTGATGGCGTTCAGTTTGGCTGATGGGTGGAAGCTTTGTGTAGTTGAAAGAACACAGCCACCCCTATCATAGTGTGGCTGCATGCTTTTATCTACAACATGCCACCCAGCAGCCAGGTGAGTGGTGTCACGATCATCCTGCTCCTCATCCCCCCCAATCTAGTGGCTTCCCTCCATTGCTTAGTCTGTAGAAAAACAATCCCACTCTCTGACATTTAGCCTGCCCACCTCCCAGTTGATTTCCCAGTGCCCATTCTGTAAACATAGAATCCCATCTTCTGCAGTTTAGCCTGCTCACCTCCCGACGCTTCCACTGGCGCCCCATTTCCTGGCTACACCGGAAAGAAGACAGTCCAGTGACAACTTCTGCCCCCCACAATGTCCCTACCGCAACCTCCACTCAACACCCACCCCCACCTATCACTTATCTATCTGGTCCACTGGTCGTCCTGCTGCTTCCACCCACACAGCCTGCTGCCTGGAGCCTGGTCTGGAAGTGACTGAAAGCAAGGTTCAGTTAATGTTTTTTAATGTGTTTTGAATTTTACTTAGAACTTTGTCATTTTAATGTTTTGCCCCATATTTTAACATAGCCCTTTTACCCCACCTCGCGAACCAGGTAGGGGAAATTTCTCAACCCCCAAAATGTGTTTTGCAGTCACTCTGTGAAATCATATGATTCAGACATGAATTAAAAACTTCTACCTGTATTGATCCTAATGTGGTGTAATAAAAGGCTCTGTTGAAAACAGGGGTCAAAATCTCAAAACAGCTAAGTTATGAACAAATGTTGAAATTCTTTACCATTTACTCACAACTTTATTTTTCTAGATTTTTACAACATATTTTACAACACAGACTTTTTTACCACACCTTATGAACCAGGTAGGGGAAATTTTTCAAATATCCCCTAAACTTGTTTTCACAGTTGCTCTGCCAAATCATGTTTCAGATGGGATATGAAAGTTCCACTTGTCTTGATTATATGGTGAGGTAATAAATACAAAGACAATGTTGAAAATCTGGGATCAAAAATCTCAAAAAAAAAAAAATAAAACAACATTGTGAAGAAACGTTGAAGTTCTTCAACATTTACTTATAACGTTGCTACTTTTCCAAATTTTGACCCCAAAATTTCAGCATAGTCATTTATTTACCCCACCTTATGAACAAGGTAGATGTAATTGTTTAAATCCCCTGCTAAACATGTTTTTACAAACACTCCATGAAATCACTGTTTGGACCAGATTTACAACATTTCACCTGTGTGGATCATAAAGTGGGGTAATAAAAAGACTGTTGAAAATCTGGGGTCAAACCCACATTATTACTTTGCTAATTTTAGCCTTTGCACTATCGATCCCACACAGCTACCCAGCAAAGTAATAGGACATGCCAAGGGATTGGCCAGGTTTGTTTATTTGGTAAAATATGTTTAAATAGTAAATCAATGCATGTAGGCAAACATCCGACATTGACAAATGCTTGTTTGATAGCTTTTAAACTCCTTTTCAACCGAGTAATTTGCTCACATTTGAATACTGATTATGTACTAAATGTCCATTTGCATTTCGAACAGCTAGAGCTATTTTTAATGGGGAAGTTATTTTTTAGTTCTAAATTTTAGAACTAGTTAGTTTCATGGTGGGTGGGGGCTTCGAACTTAGAACCAGATCTGCCCTTACCCTTTGTCTAAACACAATTTATTTCTCGTCGGTCCATCTCTTACATGCAGCTACCCAGGTGGAAAGTAATGATTCCATGGCGCTTTTAGAAAAAGTACGGGATATCGCTGGTATCTCCTGGCAATCATTCTTGCTCTCAGTGGACTAGGTTCTCAATCAGTACACGGTGTGTGTGTGTGTGTGTGTGTGTGTGTGTCAGTATTGGTGTTCTTAGTGGCTGCTACATATCTTCAGCATTCATAATCCCTGCACTACCAGTATCAAAATCATTGCTTCATAAAGGGCTTTAAGATACAGTGAAAAAGGTACTGATAAAATCAAATTCATTTGAATGCACTTAACTGAAAAATAAGTCTTAATGATCAGTTACAGTCTTGCTGCCCACTGTTTATGCAGAGGAGCCACAGTCTGTTATCACAAAACAATTACTTTATTACTTTGATAAAACAACAGAACTGCAGCTTTCAGCAAAGCGTTTCGCAAGTAAAATTAAAGGAGCAGTTCATGCTGGTCATGAAAAAAAGGCACTACTTTTTTAAAATTCAGTAAGGATGTGCCTTCTATGCAGGGCTGCCTTACCAAGTCACACTAGTGTAAGCTAAAAACTATGATAAAAAGAGTTGATTTTCTCTTACTGATTCTCTGTAGATCCAAAAAATGGGAGCTCTGACCAGCTCCTGCTGACTCTTGACCAGTCACGATAGATGCCTGAAAAGGATGTCTCTTGCAAGATTGATCTATGGGGGGCAGGCCACAGCCATCTTTGACTTCAGAAAATAATAAAGGTAAAATAAACTATTTTACCAGTGCTGTTTTCGTCTTAAAGGAGACCAGCTGAATAAAGGACTCTAGATTTTTTATTTTTATTTTAGTCTTTGGTAACCGGGTAAGATGCTCCCTTACTGAGTCGAAATAAGCAGTGCTGTTTCACAGCCAGCATGCTGCTTTAACTCAGACTCTGCTATTTCTGAGCTGCAAACAAACCAGCACAGGCAGCTGGACAGGAACTGAAATATGTGACAGTTCTTAAACTGGTTTAACTGAAGATAACAGTTTGATAACTCAACTCATGTGACCTTTCTATATTGACAGCTACAATCTCTGCAAGACATAACAGTGCCTCTACATAGACAGCATTAAAGAGCTAGCTGCACAAAACATGGTAGTCAGAAAATGTTTCTCATTTGTCTGAATGGAGAGTTGTTATTTTTATTTCTGAAACAGAAACAGAATTAGTCAGCAGAAAAGGATTGCTTTGCCCACCCAATTTGTACAGATGGTCTCTGCCTAGTGGTCCTTGCCTAGTCTGTCTCCCCAGACCCTGATTGATCTCAGATGATCCTCTCTCTCCTCCCTGCTTATTTACTAATATTCCCCTATGTCTATCCCATGCATGCTTGACGCCCTCTGCTATTCTCATCTCCTCCACTTCTGCTGGCAGTCTGTTCCAGGCATCTACAACTCTTTCAGTGACATAGTCTGAACTCCCATCTCTCTTGAACTCCCTCCCTCAGCTTCATCACATGCACTCTGGTCCTGCTGTTCTTTCTCATTTGAAAGAAACTCCTCTCCTGCACCTTGTTTATCCCTGTGAAGTGCTTGTCACTTTCTATCATGTCCCATCTCACTCTCCTCTCTTCAGGGTGTCCATGTAGAGATCCTGCAGTCTCTCCTTGTAGGGATTTTGGTGAACCCTGCAACATTTTAGTTGCCTTCCTCTGGGCTGCCCCCTCAGCCTCCAGAACTGGACACAATACTCCAGGTGGGGTCTCACCAGTGAGCAATATGCTGTCAACACTACCTCCCTCGTCCTGCTGGAGATACCGCTCCCTGTGCATCCCAGTATCCCACTGGCTCTACCCACTGCTTTGTCACACTGCCCTGCCACTTTGAGGTCATCAGATATGATAACCTTATGGTCCCTTTGCTGCTTAGTGACTGCCAGTACTGTACCTGCCCCCAACCATTCTATACGCAGCTCCTGTATTCCTATGCCTAGGTGCATAATTTTGCACTTTTTTGGCATTGAACCCCAACTGACATGTTCTTGACCACTCAAGTTTCCCAAGATCCCTCACGTACTTTCTCCACCCCTTCTGAGTGTCAACCCTATTACAAATGTTGGTGTCAAATACAACAAGGCATATCTTCACTTCCAGTTCTTCATCAGTGTTGCTGATGTAGACATTGAAGAGGACTAGTCCTAGTACTGAGCCCTGCAGTACCCTACTGGTCACTCTCTAATTATTAGAGTGAGTGAGGTTAAATTACAATGTCTGTCTCCTATCTGTTAGTTTCTAACAATTAACCGCTTTGGATCCCAACTCCAGTCTGCTCAGTTTCCTTATCAGTCTCCTGTGTGCACAGTTTCAAAGGCCTTGCTAAAGTCCAGATAGACCATGTCTACTGCCCTTCTGTGATCTATTTCCCTGGTCACCCAGTTACAGAAATCAATCAGATTTTTTAGGCATGATCCTCAAATCCATGCTGCATGTGGTCTTGCAGCCCACGGTTTAAGATGCTCTGCCAACTTTTCCTTTAACAGGGTTTCCATTAATTTCCCACCACTGAGGTGAGACTGACCAACCTGTGTCTGCTAGCATCCCCCCCTGCTGCCGCTTTTATGTAGAGGAACACTGTCTGCTCTCCTTCAGTCCTTTAAAACCATGCCTACTTCCAGAGAGCTGTTAAATAAGGCTGGCCCATTAGTAGGGCAGCTAGCACCTCCTTGCATTCCTTTTGTACCCTTGGGTGTATCCCAACTGGTCCCTTAGCCTTGTCCACTTTCAGAACTTCAAGTTCCTTCAGGACTCTTTCCTCTCAAAATAGACTTGTGTTCAACTTCCTCCCTTTTGCTCCTGCTGCTCCTAGTGATTTGTCCCCTCCTTCCACTGAGAAGACTGAGCAGAAGTACCTGCTCAGGATGTCTGCTTTTCTTGACCTCTTCTGTGTAGTCCCCCTACTGCCCTCCTTATCCTCACTATTCCTCCCTTGCCTTCCTCTTCTCACTTACGTGATTTGAAGAAAATCTTATCCTCTAGCAACCCCAGCTATCCTTTCCCTATCTGCACCTTTGCTCCCCTCATTGCCTTTCCTGCTTCCCTCTGTTTAGTTTGGTACACCTCCTGTCTTCTTCCCTCTGTGTTTCCTTATACCTCCTGAATGCCACCTTCTTCCCTTCACTACCTTGGACACTTCCCTTTAGAACCATAATGGTCTGTTTTTTTCCTTCTGCTTTTACTCACTTCCTTCATGCAGTGGTTGTCTTACTATGCCCTCCCTTATTTTTCCCCACTGTACCTCTGCCCCTCCTTAGCAATCACCCCATGTTTTTCTTTGTTCTGGTTGATCATTAGAAGGTATTCTCCCTGATAAAATTAGCTGTAATGTAAGGAGCAGTACATTACCTGGAGACTGACATATCTAGTTCTATTTTCTTCATAGCTCATTAGCACTGCCCCCTCACTCATTGTGACATAATGAGTGACCAAAGGAGAAGAAGATGAGTGTTCCTCTTGGTCAGTAGTGATGCCACAATGAGTGAGATCACAATACTGATGAGGTAGGGAAGGGAACAGAACTCAATATTTCAGCCTCCAGGTAAAGTCTTGGTCTGCATATCACGCCTAGCACTGTGAGACAGAAAATCTTCTAACTGGCAAAAGGGAAAAGAAAAAGCACTTAAAAGATATATCAACAATTCAGACTTTGAGGAATGCTCATGAATGGTTCATAAACATCCAGCAAAGTTCACCAGATGTTTTTTGTTAATGATTTGCTCAACACAAAGTTTATAAATCACTGAACCTTTAATGGATTTAGATGATCCATTGCAAGTAAACAATTTACATAACGCATACGCTGTTTCCACCTTAAGTGATATAAATAATGAGAAAATCAGAAGGCTTACAACTTAGGAGAGGGAAGCATATTTTCTGCAAGGCAATTAACTAGCTGAGCAAGCAAGCAATAACACATGACAGCATGAGTGGCATTGGCTATACATACCCAGGGGCATTATAGCCCCAGGAAGGATGGGTATCGCTCATAAGCCCACCCTGGAGTTTATTATTGCACTTAGAAAATGGGTATTTGTAGTATTACACTTGAGAAGGATTTTCTTCCAGCTGGACATAAGTCTCTAAGTAGTGGCTAATGGACAAATGTCTATACGATCAATATAGAAACAGGACCAGGGGTCTCTGATGTAAGTTTTTCTGTATCACATTTTTACATTTATACCCATGTACTGTACTCTGTATGATTACACTAATAAAGACATATAAAAAAAAAGAAAATAGGTATTTGTTGACTATATTAAAAGAAATGTAAAATAAATTTAATAAAATTAACAAAACAGTAAAAACCCTATTTGTCTGTAAGTAGTTCTTCTGCAGGACAATTGCCAGTAGAGAGTGATGCTGCTTCACTGAGCTGTTTCGCTTCAGTGGTGTAACATAGCCAGCATTATGTTTTTTCTAAAACTGGGGCAGATAATTATTTATTTATTTTTGCAATTATGGCAGTTGTGACTCGTGATGTTCAGGAGGCAGAGACGTTTAATGTGGTTGTGAGGAATGGCAGGATGAACATGGCTGAACAGCTCATGAGGGATGAGAGATTGAACATTGCCAGGTGACTCAGGAGGGATGCAAAGAAAGAGAGAGCGATCAACTGGCTCACTGGTTGAGATAAGAGTGGTACTTATGGAGCTGCAGTGCAAGTACTGTAATAGCGCAATGTTCACTTCCATTTTGTTTTAAATATATTTGTCAGTGGGGAAATTTCTCGTGTTTGGGAGCAGGGAAGTGAGAGGTGAGCGGCAGGACTATTTATACAGAATGAAAGTGTCTCACGTGCTAGGGAAAGGTGCGTGTCCTTGATATATATAGTACAGTATACAGATGAAAACTGTTAGTTTATTTGACATGTTTTAGTTGCACAGTAATAGGACAAAATGTTAACATTAGAGGGACACTCTTAGAGTTTTGTGAATTTCAACAATTTTCCAATAATCCCAGAAATGGAAAAGAAATTAAAATATTAAAAACTAATTACTTGCTGTGCAGGCAGAGGAACAAGGGATTCCTTATGTGTAAAATAATGATTTTCTTCCCTTTTTGTGTACTACTGTAAGAGATGGCCACAGAGGCATCCAGCTGCTTTCTGCCTCTTTTAAGCATGCCACTGCTGGGAGGAGCGTTAGTCTGAGTCACAGAGTTAAGGATCGGATTGCCACTAACAGACACCACAAAGTGGTAAGAGACTCAGCAAAAGCCATGAGCCATGTCATTCCTAACCATCTTGGTTCTACAAGGATAAATCCCTTGCTTCTCTGCTTTCATTGGAAGGAAGTATTCCTTTCATTAAATCTTGAGGTTATTGAAAAATATCAAAATTCAGTCCGAAGCTTTCTATATGTAAAATATCAAGGCATCACTATACTTTTCAAGAGCATGGCCCTGTGCATCCTTTGGGTGAGAGGACTGCAAACCAAAGAATAGTATACGATTCTGACCCTCCTGAAGAATGTAATGACTTCAGTGGGCCCATGGGTGTGCACCTCAGATACGGGGTATTGGCAGAGGAAGAGAAGGAGAGGAGATAAAGCTAATGGTGGTGGTGGGGAACAGAAAGTAAACTAAAAAAAAAAAAGGGTGTCACCTGCACACCCTTTGAGGGATTTGGGTTATGCCTAAAAAGTTTATGATGTCCTGTGGTCCATATTATTCTTCTATATATTGCCTCAATACTAGAAAAAAAAAAGAAAACAAAAATTCCTACCGCTTAAAAAGTGGAACGGTTCACTTTTCAAAATTCATGTCTTGTTTTTTCCCAGTCAAGGTTTTTCTCCAACTGGCAGCACATTGGGTCTCTTTATGGCATGGCAGCCACCCTGCCCCATCTGCCATTAACCTCTCTGCAAGTGCTATCCCACAGCTTGCCCCCTATGGCGGAGTGTCAGGGGAGGGACCCCTGACATCAAGGATCAGTATGTGGGCAGATGGTTTCATGGTGTTAGGTCAGAGTGTGCCCGCCATCATGGAGATGACGGCCTGTTTTTCTCTTTTTTCTTTCCTCTACTCTCTACCCACTAGAGCTTGCCAATAACCTTGCATTGGCATTGGAAGCTGCAGTGATATTCCTTGATGATGAACAAACTCCTTCCCTCTACAGGGGGTCACTTCAGTGCCAGACTGGCACTCTCTTCCTCCCTGAGCAGTGAAGCCCTGCCATCACCAGCACCATGTACCAGCCTGGCTTCCTGCCAATGCATCCCAAGTCTGCTTTCAAACCTGGGATGCTGGTGTGGTCTTCACATGCAAGTAAACCTCAGTCAAGATAGGTTGAATCAGTGTAAGCAATTTATAAAAAAGGATGGCAGTGAGATCCGGTACTAATGAACAGAACTGTGACTCAGGAGATCCCAGGTTCAATCAATCAATCAATCAAAGTCTTTATTTAACTCAAATCCCTCTACAACCACTGACCCACTGTGTGACCCTGAAGATGTCTCTTGACCTCTTTGTGCTTCCGCTATCCTCACCGTTGGTAAAACTGGTTAGTAGCAGGACCCCCACGGTAAATGAGATGTTGTATCCTAGTGTGCCTGTGCTTAGTATAGGATGTAAACTGCTAAAGATGATTGTTCTTAACATAATGACTTTTTAACATTTTATTTTAGTTGCTCCCCTGCCATTTGAATAATCAGCTGAACTTTAATGGCATCTGGGACTGATCAGAGCAAGTATTAAAAAACACTGTAAAGCTGCAGACAAAGCTTCTTGGTGGTTTCTGTGGACCTGGTTCATATTTGCAGTGGTGAGTGACTTGTATGGTATGGTGGTGGAACTTCTGACCATCACCTTAAGCCCTGGGTTTATATCCAGACTCTCAAGTTTTACTGGCCTTGGGAGAGAGGAAGTGCTGGTGAGGTTGTGTGTGGTGTGGGGGAGGGGGGGTTGAGGGCTATTTCCTATTTTTTTTGGAAACTGTCATGTACCAGAGATGGATAGAAGTGACTTCGGCTTAGCATCTCATCTGAACGATGGCACCTCCGTGAATGAAGTATGCAGTACAGTTATAATTACTTTACAGTTGCATTTCACACTGCAGTTTTCATACCAGACTATCATAAAATGCTTTACAGACTCACAGAGTAATAGGAAACTGCTGTCTACACAATACAGGGATTGTTGAAATTCATTTAGAAAAGGACCTGGGGGCAGTGGTTAGTAACAGTATTGAATAGGGCAACAGTGTGGGGCAGCAGCTAGCAAAGCAAACCACAATGATGGAATGCATTGAGAGAAACCTCCTGAGCAGATCAAGGATTCTTGCAATGCCCATGTATATATCAGTGCCACACCTCATCTCGAGTAGAGTGCTCCACCATTCCTTGCCCATACCTGAGGAAAGATATCAACAGGATTGGGAAGGTGCAGAGCAGAGTAACCAAGGTAACTGGCAGAACTGGGACTGTTCTCCATAGAAGATGGGAGATTCAGGATGACATGATTACATGACAGCACTTAAATATCTGAGTGGGATAACACCATAAGATTAAATGCAGCTCTTTCTGATGTGCAAAGGTGAGAGAGGAAGGGTGCAAAGAGGTAGCGTTGGGCACAAGCAAAACAAGCAGCTGCTTGGGTTTGCCAGCACAGAAGCAGTGAAAATAAAGTAAAAGTAGAGATCAGCTTGAATTGCAAGAAGTGTTAACATAAAAACAAAAACTGTTGTTGTCACCCTTGTATTCATAGATGTTCTACCACCTATTGAATGTTGTGTGGGATGGAAGAGAGGAGGGGGCTCTGGGAGCAGAGAAGGGGGCACCAAAAGTATTTCTGCTTGGTACACCATTGGGTCTAAAACCAGTCCTGGACTGTGCACTCAGTGGGCCCAGTTCACAAACAGGGATGTAGGGCTTGCATCAAATCTTGTGTCAAACCAGTTTTTTTTTTGTTTTTTTTGGGCATAGCTGCACCAGACACTTTGTGACAATGTGCACCCGATTCTAGTAGACCAGGCACATTTGTGACACTTTTCCCGATTTACGGCAGCTTATGCCAAATATTTGGCACAAGCCCCATAAAATGGGTACCCAAGATTGCTGCAAGTTAGACCAGAAAAAGCTGGTCTAACTTGCAGTGACTGGGGCACGGGATCGGAAATCCCCATCACCAGTCAGGGAATGCCTCAATCCCCGTGCACCATATGTTCACTGCACCCAGGGCATGCTACATTCTTGGAACGTTTGTGAAACAAACCCAATATCTTTGAAAGGAGGAAAATTCAAGGGTAACATAAGGAAGAACTACTTTACAAAAGGAGTGGTGGGCACTTGGAACTGACTTCCAGAACAAGTAGTATCAGTCAACAGACACTGTTTCTACATTCAGACTTAAACAAGATAATTACTGTGAAGAAAAAGGGGTAACACGATATTCCCACTGTGCTGCTGGGGGAAAGAATTCAAAGAGCTAGTGGATTTCTTTATTTTTTCTTTATTTTTTCAATTTATATTTTCATGATACAAAAACAAAATAGGCTGTGCCTATGACCCAGGCTTGAGAGAAGACTCAGCAGCCAGGATTAGTTGCAGCTGAGGCTGGAAGAGCTGCTGTTTTCACAAACCAAAAGTTATCAAGCACTCATCCCCTTGTAGACAGTGCAATAAGTGCAAATAAACAGTGCAAGGAGGCAGTATAGCACAGTGGTCTAAGGCTGTGAGCTGCAAATCTGGTGACATCTAGCAGACCAGGCCTGGGTTTGAATCCCACAGCTTCCAGTTGCATACTGTGTGACCCTGAGCAAGTCACTTAACCTCCTTGTGCTCCCAGGTCGCTCCTGTAAAAAAGCTTTCAGCTTAGTGTGCTATACCTGGTTAAAAAAACAACAAAAAAAAAATAAAGACAGCTCTTCATAATTATTTGGTGCAAAAAAAATGCCTGCAGCGCAAGCCTGGCTGGGGAGAGAGACATAAGCACACCACTGGCACAATGACCCAGCAGTGAGCTGTGGAGTCTGTTCCTTCATGGGCTGTACATGTATACTGCACTGGCCCATGGGAAACTGACACAGTCTACAGCTGACAGGTGGAGGAAGGGCTCTGGGGGTAGATTCAGGGAAAACCCCAACTGACTACCAGAATGGTGACTGCCAGCACACATGGGCTTCACATCATTCAGCCTTCCACCCAAACAGATCCTTGGTGTTGGGGAGGGGGGAGACATAGCCCTCCTTCGCAGGATCTTGCCATGGGGGAAACTGTGTGGAAATACCTCGTATGTAGAGGAAGGTTAGTGGCAGATGGAGCTCAGTGGTTGCCTGGCAGCAACCGTAGAAGGGGTCCTATTATACAAGCAGTGGGGAAAAAAGTTTTTTTGAAAAAAAAAAAAATCATAAAAACATTTGTAACCAGGTCACTGTGGATGTTGTGGTTACTACCCCTGCTCTGTGTGCTCAAACAAGGTTGAGGGAACTGGGTCAATACATTATTGGTTGGGAGGTTTGTAGCACATATTTAAATAAGTTGAGCAGTGCCTCTGTGCAGAGAAAGGTTTTAAGTGGGCCTGGTGTCAGTATGATACAATCTCCCAGCAGATGTAGTACCTACTCACCTCCCCATGGTAACACTCCACCCGAATCCTCACAGTGGAATTAACAATTTAACCAAAACAATAATTATTAGTACTGTATTATTAATAATATGCACACAAGTAATAATGCTGAACAAACACCAGCACCACTCTACTGTTAGAAAAACAGGCGATTATTAAAGCTAAACTAACAACCGTCCAACAGACTGGGTAACATGCAATCCCTGACCACCCTCACTTCACTGCATCATCAGAGGGATGAAGAACACAGGTGATCAGCAATGAATGATTAAAAAGATCTACTTAAAGTGACAGTGTAGAAAAACAAACACACAGAGTGCAAAGTGTATATAAAAATGTAGGTAAAAGAAAACACTGAAATCCATGCAGCAAAATATTAGCTACGATTATCCATAACTACACACATATTCAAATGGTCAACTTTTATAAATATCAATATAAAAGCTGATTAATCTCAATCCAGTGCTAAGAGTACAAGGGGCACTCCGCTGGTGCCTGAGGTAAACCAATCTTCTCTCCTCAGCACTCTAGAATGGAAAAAGAACAAGGGAAAAGCACATTAGTATAGAACCAAAATAATACACAGACCCTGTACAATTATTGCTCCTCCTATCTTTTCATGCACAGTAGTCCATCCTATCATTAAGTCCAGGATATCTAAGTGCTCCTAGTGTGAATATGCAGTAGGATTCTCTCCAGATATGTTTCTGGCCTAGATCCCCTCCTCGAGGACCCACCACTACTTTTTTTATCCCACAAAATCTGAAAACGTGGCTCCCCCGAATGTCTCTTGGCCTTACATTGGTTGGCCAATGGATTGTCACAATCCTCATTCAAAATGCTTCTCAAATGCTCTCCAATGCGTACTTTAACAGCCCTTGTGGTCTTGCCCACATAAAAGGCTACACATCCGCACACAGCCATGTATACTAGGCTGGTTGTGCTGCAGCTGAAAAATGACCTAGCTTCAAAAATCTTAGTGTTGTTCTCACTAGTAATGTACTGCTTTTAAGAACAGCAGTGCAGAACTTACAGTTACCACAAGCGAATATGCCTCATGAGTGTGAGGGTCACCATTGTCCTGTTGTGGGTACAGGTGCCATTGCAGGTTGTAAACTATGTACTAAGTGGTCCTGTAAGTTTTTTCCTCTTTAGTACACCATTCTAGGAGGTAGCCAGGTGGCATCTCTCAATATGGGATCTGTCTGCAATACATTCCAGTTTCTCTTAAGGACATTCTCAATTTCCCTGCACTGTCTGTAATGGACAGTGACAAAATGCATTCTCTTGGGCTCTCTTCTGTAGTATTGGCAGGCAGCAGGCTCTCCCTGTCTAGTCCAAAGGTGTTTGGAAAAGCCTGATCCACCACCCCCTGCTGTAACCTCTCTCCCAAAACCTCCTGATCATTTCAGACCCATTAATTAAAAAGTCCCTATCTTCACTGTAGTTTCTTCTTATCCTTAACATTTGGGCCTTGGGAATATTGTTTATAAGATAGTGCAGGTGGCAGCTAGAGGCATGCAACGGTTTCTATCTGTTGATTTCCTAAACAAATTTGTTTCAGTAGTTCCATCATTTTTATTCATTACCAGAATATCTAAAAATGAAACAGAATGTTTGTCACTGAATAGTGAATTTCAGATTTGGATTACTATTTTCTAAGTATCCAATGAATTCGTTCAGCTCATCCCTAGTGCCATGCCATACCATAAAGATGTCGTCTATAAAACGAGGCCAAGTGTCAGTTTTATGGCAATAAGGATTGACTTGACTGTCATGGATGATTTCTCTCTCCCACTTGCCCAAATAAAGGTTGGCATAGTTGGGAGCAAATGTAGCCCCCTTGGCCGTACCTTTAGTCTGAAGATAGTGAGTACCCTGAAAAAGACAATAGTTTTTCCTTAAAATATGCTCTGAATGCTCCAATAAAAATTGTTTATGCTGTACATCGATGGTCTCATCCAGTCCGTGCCAATATTCAAAAGCCTCAAGTCCCCCTGTATGGGGACATTGGTGTAGAGTGAAACAGTTTCCATTGATACCAGATACCATTCTTGTTCCAACCGGAGGTCCCCCAGGATGCCCAGCATCTGCATAGTATCATGAATAAAAGTTGACCATTTGAATATGTATGTAGTTGCAGATAATCCTAGCTAAGGATTTGCTGTGTGGATTTCAGTGGGGGGGCTTTTACCTACATTTTTATATACACTTTTGCACTCTGTGTGTTTGTTTTTCTGCACTGTCACTTTAAGTAGATATTTTTTAATCACTGCTGATCACCTGTGTTCTTCATCCCTCTGATGACGCAATGAAGCGAAACTGGTCTGGGATTCTGTAGGCGACCTGGTCTGTTGGACGGTTCATTATTTTAGCTTTAATAAAAGCCTTTTTTGCTAACAGTAGAGTGGTGCCGGTGTTTGTCCTGCCTTGGTGAGTTATTAATACTGGGCACACTCATTATGGTGGAGTGATTTTTGCTGCCTCTTTACACAAGTAACAACCACATGTGGTACAGTATGTAGCCAAGATTTAAATTAGTTGCACGGTGCCTCCACCCAGAGAAACTTTCTAAGTGGGCCTGGTGTCAGTGTGTTGCAACCCCCCAGCAGATGCAGTACCTACCCACCTCCTTTTGGTAACACACCACCCATGAACCCACACAGAGCAATAATATTTTGACCAAAACTATAATTACCAGCACTCTGTTAATAATATGCACACAAGTAATAACCACATGTGGTACAGTATGTATCCAATTAAATTAGCTGCATGGTGCCTCCACACAGAGAAACTTTCTAAGTGGGCCTGGTGCCAGTATGTTACAAACCCCCACAGATGCACTACTTCCCCATGTCACAATGGTAACATCCTGCCCAGGAACCCTCACTGTGCAATAACACTGTAACCAAAAATAGAATTATTAGCACTCTATACATAATATGCACACAAATAATAATATGCTCATGTGTCAGGCATTGTGAACAAACAACACAAGCGTTTATTTGGGGGGCAGAGACAAGTTCAGTACTTACTACCCTTCTTCCTGGACATGTGCCTGCGTGTTCTGCCTCTTGAAGAAGGACCGTAATCCCAGAGTTCTTACAGACTTGTGGACATCTGTTACAGTTTCAAACAAATTGTATCTCTTTGTGGCCATTATGAACTGTGACTTTTTTAAACAGGGTAATGGGATGCTATTATGTGGTGTGGCGTGGTGTGATTGTCATTTGGCTCTGTTAATGGATTAGGCAGTTATTTTGCACTTTAACATCAAGTGATTTTAAGCATGCAAGTGTGTGTATATCTTTAATTGAATTTAAAAGGGGCACTGCTATTGGTCCTGTGATACCTTTGATGAAACATTGACAAGCGCGAAACGCGTTGGGTGACTCGGACCTTTAATGAAGGGAAGGGGAGAGTGAGAAGGAGATTGTGTAGTGTCCTGAATGTGGAATTCTCTTTTTGTGCACTTTAAATAAAATGAATCACCTTTTTGGACCACTATCTTCCAGTGTGCTCTCTTTTTTTGGTACACAATAGTGACTTAGTGACAGCCTTTGCAAACTAGAAGCTACGGTTTTATTCAGGGTGGTTCACCAACTACCCGAGTTGTAGTGTGTGCCAGCATTTTTGTAATAGTTAAATATAATACTAAGAATAAAAGCATCAGGGCTGTATATTTGTTAAAATACTCTAAATATTGAAATGTAGATAAACTAAACAAAATTAAGTACTATTATTGTCAGTCAAAGCAGAGAGACTGTTGATGACAAACAATAGGAAGAAAGAAAAGGAATGTCTTGAAGTGAGCTTTAGAAGCTGAATAAAGTAATTTTGGGAACATAAAGAGGGTGTTTATTCCAGATTTGAGGAGCTGTATCAGGGTTGGATTGAGGTCCACCAGAATAACCAGCCAAAGAATGGAAGGATTTAAAAACCCTATTGCATGCTGAGTTCTGAAACCTGTTGTCCTTGAGACTAACCCTGAAACTAGGTTCCCACTGTTGGCAGAGCTTGTCAGGATTCAGGTCAAAAGAGGTGAGAGGTCACCAAGTGAAATGCCCTGCCTGTCTATCACCAAGAAGGGGATCAGCTAAATTACCCATAATAGACCTGGGGAAAGCCAACGGGGATCAATAGGAGGGGAGGGACAGCTGTCAGTTAACCCTCATTCGCTATTGTTGGGGTTGTTCCAGCTCTCCCCACATTGCTGACTCCATAATTGAGGAGGTTTGTCAGTCAAGTTGCCGTGATCTGCCAGGCGTGGAGGTTTTTGGCATTTGTTCAGTCACTTAGCCGAGCGGATTTTTAAACTGTCTTTGGACTCAAAGGCAGGGTGAAAGCCAGCAGATTTAATAAAGAAACCAAAAAGTGTGCCTCCAGTCATCCACCTGTTCTCAAAATAGCCAGACAGAGTGAGAAGAGAGTGAGTTTTGTTTGAGAACTTGAAAGTTTACAATACACAGACATCTAGAGCTTGTGGGCATCATAGTGCACAATGCATGATTCACTTGCCTTTTGCTTGCCAATGTGGATTCGAATACATGCTTGCCACACGTAAAACACTTTTGGTGGTTTCTCTCACTGCTCAGTTCCTATTGGACTCAACAGCCCCATACCTGCCCCAACACCAATTGCCCAGTTAGGACACAACAGACTAAATCATTCCTCTGAGGCTTCCACCCAAAGGAAAGTCGTTTCTCTGGGACAATTAGCACTAAAGCAGGGCAGCTTGTGGCTGAACAGAGAGCTCTGTTCTCCAGTTATGTCAGCCTTCACCTTTCACTGACACAATCTATAGCAGTGTGTGGGAAGCCATCACTGTACCTTTTTATTGTGTACTTGGTACAGCAGATAAGAAGGATTCAGTGTCCAGTGTGGTCTAGTTCTCATTTTTTGCCAGCACTAAGTTCATCGGTATGGGGAAGCCTGCAATGTGCCTGTCAAACACTGTACCTTTCCTGTGGATAAACAAAGGGATACATGTCTGTGGATAAACCTTACATTGACTCTGGAAACATCACATAGTGTATGGTAGAGTGCCATTGTGCACCGAATTCGATCACTTTCCAGAGCTGTTGTACCATCAATGTGATGTCAAACAGTTGTTGTACCCTCCTGGATATGTCACATCAATGGTACAGCAGCATGGAATGCCCTCGTGGTGTGATTGCCCTGGCATCCACGGCAATCACTTGGGGTTGTGACCATTTCAGACAGTTGTGAAAAAAAAAAACTGAACGATCGCAATGTTGGCAGCATTGTTTATCAAACCGTTGCTTCTGAATTAAAAAAAAAAACCATTCCTGACAGATCTTGTAGCGGCTTTCTTTTTGATCTGGTCAGGTAAGAAGACAAAGTCCGTGATGTTTAAAAATATGGGCGCAAGTGAGTTTTTTTTGTTTGTTTTTGTTACTGCTTGGACTGTCCTTATAACGTGAGAAAGGCTTCAGCGATGTTCATGGATGACCATGCACTATAAAAGACAATCTATGGTCATCGCTGAACAAACAGCGCTGAGTTCACTTCTCGTGGTTGTCATGACAACAGTAAATCTCTCGAGGTTTATTAGGTTGTCATAACAGCCACTCGAAGTGAACACAGCGCTGTTGTTCACCAAAGACCATACATTATCCTTTATATACTGCTGAGCAGCAAAACCCACTCTGCTGCCCCTGAATTGTTTGAACAAGTTGTACAGGTTCATTCTCTCCTGTGGATGGCTGACCCATCATTGTCTGCAGTATGACCAGCTTAACTGGCCAAGTCAAGCATCAGTCTGGCACGATTATCACTGGATTTCCTTCCTAGCCCAGCTCACACAGTCAAGAGGTGCCTACTCACTCAATTCAGCAGCAGCAGCACTTAACCTTCTCAAGTCCCAGAATGAAGCGTGAATTTGGTAGAAAGGTTTTGCATTTGCAACACTCTACATCCGCAACAAACTCCCCTCCAGTTAAGGAATGTTTCTAACTTGCAAGTGTTCAAGCCCAGTTTTTCTAGCCACAGTAGAACTCCCTGTACCTGTTCTGGACCAGTATTCCCCTCTGCCCGATTGTGATCATGTTGCTTAGGAATGTTCATGTTCTTTATTTGATTTGAGCCCAGATTGTTAGCTTGTTTTGATTCCTGCTTGGATGTACTTACCTTCACAGTTTTGTCTTTTTCTGCCTGATACATTTTAGTCAGTATATAGTTATTCCTACTGAACTATGCTAATCTGTTACCCCATGAAAATGAGATGCTGCATCTAAGTGGATTAATCCTATTTGAGTATGTTCAAATAAACAAATAAAAAAAAGAGGGCTTCCATCTCCAGTGCTGTCAGTCTGTACTCTTTCACCTTTTACTGGCACTAAATCCATCACAGTGCTGGGGAAGCCAGCATGCTACCTGCCCACACTGTATCTACTCTGTGGATTAGAAGACATACAGTATTCAGTCTCCAGTGCTGTCAGTCCCTCACTCTTTTTCCTGCACAAAATGCATTAGTGTGGTGAAGTCTGCATTGTGCCTACAGTACCAGAAACTGTGGATAATAGCATGCTTCAGTTGACAGTGCTTCAGCCCCTCACAATTCACCAGCATTTAATGCTTCACAGAAGACAACACTGTACCTGACCCACACTATACCTGATCCTGTGGATAAACACAGGGTTTTGGTTCCAAGTGCTGTCAATCACTCATCATTCTCCAGTACTGTACATCACAGTATGGGTAATTTTTCACTGTATCTACCCCACACTGCAGGTCTCCTCAGGGATCGACAGAGGACTGTAACCTTCGGTGCTGCCAGTTACTCAGCTTTTACACACACTAAACACATCAGTATGGGGAGGCCTGCACCATACCTGCCAACACCATAATAACTATCTTTAAGGGTAAACAGAGGGCTGTAGTCTCAGTACTGTACATCCTTCTTTCACCAGTACTACATACATCACAGAGTGTGGAAGTTTGCATTGTACCTGCCTGTGCACACTTTGTCCATGGCCTGTGAATAAACAGGGGACTTCAGTCTGTAGTGCCATCAGGCCCTCATGTTTTCACACAGTGCAGCCTGCAGTGCTTGAATGCTGTGAAAAATGCAAATCTTGTACTTAGTGGTATTAGCTGGGGAATACAATACAGACCAAAGGGTGTGGTGATAATATTGTCACTTTGTAAGGTCCTGGTGGAATTATACCTGAAGTTCATTGTTCCGCTCTGTCCAACTTTCTTGTCTTGCTCTTGAGTAAATTATTCAGGGGCTCAGAAACCTGCCACAAGCTGATATGGCCTCAGTTCAGAGTCTGTTATGAACGGTACAAGAGACTCTGAGCATGAGGTTTGGGCAAGAGGACCACAAAATGAAGCCCCTCATGGGAAAAGTTGCTTATACCATACGAGACAGGCAGCAGGAGCACTATATATCACTCAAGTTAGTTGGAGTGATTTATAATAAGTTTCAAGTCTTTTATTTTTAGTTCAAAAGTTTAGTAAAGCCCATACCCCACCCCAGTTCGGCATGCTTCATTCCTAGTCCTCCTGCACAAGAGACCACCGTATGCAGTATAAGAGATACAGCAGCTCTGTGTGCTGATTGGATGAAATCACGTCTGTGATTTATAATGTAAATTATGAAGCCTGACTAACAGTGTGAGACTTGCTTGGTGGAACTTCCAAAACAGATCCATCCTGAATCTGTCCGCTGATAGTTTCAACCCGGGGCGTCCATCCACACTAACAGCATCCAAAGTTCAGCTGCAGCTACACTGAAAACATACAGAATTTGTGTCAAAAAAGCATGTGTTTTTTTTTTTTTTACACAAACTCGCCAGAACCCGGGACCCTTTGAAAGTAAGGTGCCCAACTTTGTGCAATCAGGCAGACGCAGGCACAGGTGGAACACACACATGCACCGTCAGCTGCTCCTTCTGAAACCCCAGTCACTGTCTCTAGAACAAAGATGGCTTCAGAGCAATGCTGGGAACTAATAATATTGATCAGAAAATGTTCACTCAGATGAAACATTTGAAAACCAGTGGCATAAATTCAAAAATAAAGAATGCATAAGGCACGTTTTACTGTAGAAACTGTTTATTAAAAATACCAGTATCAATTCTGTAGCATTCCTTCTTTACCGGCTTCATATTACACTCAGTGGATCTTTCTGATTTATTCACTTAAAGAAAATACCATTTTGAGCTGCACCATGTAGGTTATGCCTCCTTTGAACACAGAGTTTTCTGTTAGAACGCCAACACTTCAACAATGTACAAGCTTAAAATGCATTCACTTCAGGAGTACATAGCAAGCTGAAACATTCTGTGCTCAACTTTATTAAAATGGTCACTGTGAACTGGCATTAACAAGGGCATAAACTACATCATGTGGTTCTTGCTGCAAGGTCAGTTACAAAGATGGAACAATAATGGAAATTTGGAATGTGAACTAGAATTGGAAACAGCCTCTCTGGAAAATGTAGACTTACAGGTTAAAGGCAGTTCTCATTACAGCAGTTGAGAACAATGTTGACATCTGGACAGAACTTGTTTTAACCCAAAGTGTGGTGACATATGGAAGATGTTGCCAGTGAAGAGCACGGAAGCAACTAATTCATGTAGTTCAAGAATGAGGTACTGTCGTTATGTGGCTTCATGAAGAAGGGTTAGAGAAAAATGGGAAGAGAGTAGGTAGGTGGTGAAAAACAACCTATAAAGGACATGCTTCTTGGGTCAATTCCAGTTCCTAAAATGTCTTATGGTTGCATGTCACAACTCTTCCCTTACTGACAAGGTATGCAATAATCACTACTTATTTGGTGAGGAAGGGTCTGCAAAGTAAACAGGAGTGTTACCAGAGGTAGCCAGCAGACCTACTAGACTTAAAGAGCTTGTCAGACTGTCCTCCTGTCCTTTACAGCTTGGCAGGATTAACAGAGGGACATAAGGTCTACATCTGTGTTCCTGACTTAGCCTTTTTGGGTACTCTGGCTTCCACTATGTCTGCAGAGATATGACAGCACCTCACACCCTGACTGTTCTAAGCCTCTGAAAAAAAAACACTGGTAAAAAAAAAAGAGGCAAAATATGTCCTCTGCTACTCCCCCTCCTTATCTGCCTCATTGACAAATTTAGTTATAATTTCACTTGTCAGCTCCACTCAGCAGTTCTGAAAACAGGAACCTACCCCCTTCCCACATACACACACAGAACCTAAACAGATCAGGCTTTGAGAAATGAGGCCATGAGCCCAGAGGCCAGACAGCTCTTGGAATGTATTGTTTGGCCAACTCACCCTGTCACCCTCTCATCAGCATTTGGGTCTGTGCCCAGATATTCAGTTTGGAAGGGGGTTCCTCACATGCGGGGGGACTTTGCCACAGATCTCATCATACCCTAAGCAATAATTAACACAACTTTTTTCAAAGAAAACATTTCCCCCACTACCCTCACTTCTACCACTACCTATTCCCGAGCCTATTTGTCATTTTGCCCTCTCCCCTGCACTCTCTTCAGTTACTGAAAGTGGTGGAAATACATTTTAGGAGCTGTGAGGTCCCTGTCTTTAAACAGAGCCCCCTACCCCAGTATAAATAAATGGAATCCTAAAATCACCAACTGCACTGTTAAGCAGGGTATCTCCCAGAAGAATTTTAGCTAGTGATAGATTACACATGTAATGAGAAATTTGTCTCCAAAATGTGGGGTTTTTTGTTTGTTTTTAACTTCTAGCAGTCTTCTTAAAATTAAGTTGGACCACCACTTGATCATTCCTAGTTGTGCCTAAGGAGCCAACCCAACCTTGGGTCTCCACCACCCCATTAAGTTGTGTCTAGTCTCATACTACTTTGTGTCTATGCAGCTAACTCTACCTTACCCTCCCCAACGCAAGTTGTATCTAGTACCACATCAAAAGCTAAATAAATAAATGTTGTGTCTATGCAGCCAGCCCTAGCTTTGTTTGCCCCATAGTGTATTGTGTTCAGTTTTGGCTTGTGTCAATGCAGCTTATCCTGCCTTGGTTTACCCCTGGATCATTGTGAGTTGCCGAGTAACATACAGCCTAGTTCTACACAACCTACCCTTCCTTGAGACACCCTTTTCTTGTTTCACATTGTGTGAATCGTGCTCTCACAACACAGTCTGTGCTGCTTTAGGTCTCTTCCAGGTCATTTTGTTTAGCAGTATCTAACACCTACACAGTCTGTTTCACATTGAGACCGCCCTTGGCCATCTTGAGTTTTGTCTAGTGGGGTGGGGTGGAGTGAGGTGGGGGTAGTCAGACTTTGTGGATCTAGGATCCTTTCTGACCCTAAATTATTATGTGTGTTAGGTCATCTCTGGGGGTTTCGAGTTTGTCTAGCACTGTATTGTCTACATAGCCTACCCTACCTTGAGTCACCTCTGGGCAGTTTCAAGCTGTGTGTATAGCACCACTCTGCCTACTCAGTTAAACCAGCTTTGTAGATTTTGAACTACTGGAATGTGTCTGGGTCTAAAATATAATGAGAAAAGACATTTCCATAAAAACAGTTTGTGTAGTTCATAAGGAATGGCACACTCGGGTGTCCAGTTGTGCCATATTGAATGAAAAATCTGCCAAGAGATCTGGGATGTTGGGTTATGCTGTGATAACTGATCAGGCACATGATGTTCTTAACCAATCAGATCACTAGGATTTCTTCACTAATTTTATTTCAACATTATTAACATACATTTATGTAGCATATAATAATTAATGTGCAGATGTATACAAATGAGCATGTTAGAAAACAAGAATGGCTTGAGGTTCAAATAGGAACCATGAAAGACTTGTTGGTCTCTTGTTTGAACTTGGCATTATGGCCCCAAGATGAGAGTGCTCAAGTTTACATTTGGATCTACCTGCAGTAAAGTGTCCCTTCTAGCACATCCACATGCATACGGTGGTGCCTGTCAGGATGAAATTCAGTGTTTCAGATAACTGCATGACAAAAGAGATTAACTGCTAACTTTGCTGCAGAATGCTGCAGTACTGCAATGCATTCTGGTGGGCGTCATTGTGTACGGTATCCTGTGATGATACCAATCAAAAATGAGTGACTGCAAGAACAGCAACTCATTTTTAGTGCTATCATTATGGGCTACACTGCAAGGGTAGCGATTGAACAGCTAGGGGGTGACCAGAAGGAGGGATAAGGAAGAGGGTTTAGGTAGGGGGTGTGCCTGCTGCAGCTGAGCCAGCCCTGTGGTGTGGTGGTGAGGGTGGCTGGCTCAAGTGCAGCAGGCACTGAGTTTGGGCCAGACTGGGGGGGAAATTTTACCGCTGCTTGAGGCTGCCATTTTTTTTTTTACTCCCACACCTAGTTTTGCCCCCTCCTCAACATGCACCTCCCTGGAGTTGGTAATCCAAAATCAGGGGATGCAGGGAAGTGTGCCCCCACAAAGACACTATATGTTTCTGGAAGTGTGGTCACGGAGAAGTGTATATCACTGATATGCTTTTTGCATTTACACACGCGTAATAGCGATCGCTGTTTTGCAATCGCTATTATTGCATGGAACCACTGTATACTGTACCCCATGTCTGGGTGCTCTTTGATGGAGTACATCACCTCCATCATGGCAAACACTCCTACAAACAGTACTGGGGTATTGGTAGAGGGAGTATATCAACATCATCATCACAGCAGGCTGCCTACATACCATGCTGGATTATTGGTAGATGGAGTATGTCACTTCCAGTATTAGAGCATGCGGATTCTAAGACATGCTGGAGTATAGAAAGATGGAGTCTAGCACTGCACTTTCACAGCATGCCTCCTACACAGTCTGCTGAAGTACTGGTCGATGGGATATCACTTCCAGTATTACTGCATACCCCTACACAACATGCTGGATAATTAGTAGATGGAGTATCTTACCTCCAACAATCACAGGCCTACACACCACGATAGAGTATAGCTAGAAAAGTATGCCACTGCCCACATCCCAGCAAGCCACTTACATACCTTGATTGAGTATTGGTACAGTAAATGTAGTTTATCACCACCAACAATCACAGCATGTCTTACACACCACGCTTGAGTAGTGTTAAGCGTATGACACTTCCAATATCTCAGCATACCCCCTATACAACATATTGAAGTACTGGTAGCAGGAATATGTCACTTCCAATATCCCAGCATGCCCTCTACATACCATACCAGAGTATTGGTATATGGAGTAAATCACCTCCAACATCACAGCATTTCCCCAACACACCGCGCTAGGGTATCGGTTGATGTGTTAATTATGTCACCTACTGCATCACAGAAAACACATCCTACACACCATGCTGGGTTATTAATAGATGGAGTACCTTATCTCAAACATCACAGCATAACCTCTGCATGATATGCTGGACTACTGGAAGATGAAGTATGTTCACCTCAAACATATCACATCAACCCATCCCTTTACACTCACCATGGTGGTGTGGAGGATGTCACCCAACATCACAGCACACAGCACCAGAGTTTCTCAAGATCTCTTTCTTTCCTGATTAAGACTAAACTTGTATTGTTCATCTTCTACCAAAATAACCCCTTGCTCCCCAAAAATTCATATGTCGTGATGCCCAAAGACTGGAACTGTTGAATTAATTGACACAACACATTTTCAGCTTTGATGCCAACTGGATCTTTTAATCTGGGATAATGACCTGCTCACTCCTCCCACCCAAAGTATATAAATTCCCCACGTAATTAGTAACTACGAAAACACCTTTCATACCACACTATAACAGGAGCCAAATCCTGGATTTAGACCTGTACGATGCAGATTTCCACTCTCCTCTTATACTCCCAATCAGCTGTTCACAGCTTTCATCTTGGCAAGTGTCTCATGATTTACTGCTGGCATCGGAGATGCCCACATGCACCTGCGTTTCTGCCAGCTGGCACTTTGCCCAGGTGGAAGGATAGGTGAATGGGGAGAGTTCAAGTTAGCAGGGTTACATTTGCAATTCCAAGTGTCCCCGCCTCTTCTCATTGTCCAGAGAGTGCAAAGGAAACAGGCAGTAGATTGAAAGGTCTTAATTCACTTCTGACTATAGTTCTTCAACCCCTCCCTATGGTACATCAAAAACACAGATTATGTGTCAAACTGGGAAAAGATGGAAAATGTTTAGAACCTGTTTCTATCCCGGAATGGCAGATTGTTAATTTGTGTGCAGACTAGGGTTGTGCAGTTGCAGATCATGTGGATGGCATAAGCCATACACTGATACAGAGCAGATAGTCCATTATCTGACTCCACTATCCAGGCTACATGCACTAAATACTTTGAATAGTGCAGTGTCTAAACCTTCATTACAAACATAGATACATAAGGGTAGAAAATGACTTGGCATCCACCCTGTCTGCCTTGGGGCCCTACATGAAATCACTTTGAGATGGATATCCTGACAGATCCGATAGCACACTATTCACACAATGTTTGTACAGCAACTGGTTCTAATTTCGCAATTCAACTGGTTTATACCTGTTTGAACATTGATTAGTTTACTCCAGAGTTGGTTTCTGTCCAAAAATAAATTGCAACTGAGATCCTTAAGGAGCTGCAGTCTTATTATTAGCATTCATTTGAGGCTGGATCATGAGTCTGGATCTCATCAAATTTTTTTTTTAATTACTTTTCTTTTATTATTATCTATTTACCCAGGATAGCCAAGCTGAGACAAAAATCTTGTTTTCTTGGAGTCCTGCTTCACTTATTTCTGCTGCTGGGTGGATTGGAGTACTGGAGGTTAGGTGATGTGCCCAAGGTCATGCAGGTGCATTGGGCTGAAGCAGGATTTTAACCTGCGATCTATAGGTTCCAAAGTCAGTACTCTAACCACTAGACCTCATTGCCTCTGTTTATCTACGTACTGGACTGCCTAACCTGACCAATCTATGTGTCCAGTATATGTGTCCACATGCCAGCTTGTACGGTGGAGGAGGAGCTGTCAGGACATCAGCAATCAGAATGGTGCCCATTTTCCACCACAGGATATGCTGCAGCAGTGCAAAGATGCCAGTCCCCCCCCCCCCACACACACACACAAAGTGCTGCCTTTGCACTACTCCCAGGACTCCCTCAGCCCAGTGAAGAGAGTAGGGCATGTGATGTGAACTCTGATCACCCGTGTGTTAGCAGAATGTACTACCCCCAGCAGCAGTGGACCTATCAAAATGTTTTAGACAGAAATTTGTCTGAGTGTTTTGATTTTTTACTATATTTATAGGGACATGTTACATTGATCCTTGAAGTCTGGACGAGTGTATCATTGTAGGACATCACTCAGCAGTGGAGCAGTGTATGATATCACTCAGGGTGCAGCAGTGCATTTGTGTATGACATCACTCAGGAGTGGAGCAGTGTAACAATTAAATAATAATGCACGACAAGGTGTGGTATATCATGGGATATCATCGTGCCTTGGGTGCAATGTGAGGCAGGAGGCTGCTGGATGAGTGTTTCTGCACCTGAGAAGTGACAATATCCCATGATATACCACACCCTACTGGACTAAAAGTTTTATAAATTAAAAATAAAATTGAACATTTAAAACCTTTTAAAAATGAGTGTCTGGGATATCATAGGAGTATATTTTAAGAAAATTGTTCTTGAAGAGTTGTGATCAGTAGGTGCCACTGTTGCAGTTGGAGCTGACAGGAGGCGTGAAGGACTTGAGTTGGCTTGAACCTTTCTCCCTTCCATTTGAACTGTGTTGTCCCTGCCTTTCTTCCCAATTCCCATTTGGAGTGAGTAATTTTTTTTTTTTTTGCTAACTCCGTGGTCAGTTACAAACATATACTGTGGTTGTCTGAGGTATTAACATGAGCCACTAATGGCATGGAATCACTGATGTTTGCTATGAAGTTGGGGGTGGAACACTCAGGGAAGATATGAGGAAGTACTTCTTCTAGGAAGAGTGGTGGATGCTCTGGAACAGCCTCCCAGTGGAGGTGGTGGGAGCAAAAATGATAACGGGCTTCAAGAATGCATGGGATAGGCATAAAGGAACCTTAAACGAAGGGAAAGGGGGGGACAACATCAGAGATCAAGTAGGGTCTGTGGTGTTATACTGTAGTAGGTAAGGAAAATTGGCAGACTAGGTGGGCCAAGAGGTCCTTATCTGCCATCAAATTCTGTGTGTCTGTGTTTGCCGGGGGTGTCAAAAGATGCAGTTGGCACTTATCAGCAGTTAGTTTTATAATATACTGGTATATTAAATGCCGTGAGTGAGAGTGATTTTGTGTGCTTTTTTTCCTAAGAAAAGGCACTGCAAAAGTGCACTAAGGGGTTTCCATGTTGCAGTCAACAGCAGTTACTGTGTCCCAACAATGTTTTTGAACTGCACAATTTAATCAGGGCTTGTTTACAGAGCAACTGATTTTTTTTGTTGTTGTTGTTTTTAGTTTTTGAACTAGTGTGTATGATGGGTTTAAAGTTATGTTTGTTGCCAGCAGTCTCTGAGGCTGCCGGAAAAAAACTATCTGTTTTTAAAAATAGATTGGTTTGACACGGGCATGGACAGAGGGACGTTTAGGTGTGGTGAAAGTGGATGTATTTAGAGAGAGAGTGAGGAGGCTGGTGACTGGAGGTTTTTTTGAAGCCATGATTATGTGGTGGGATGTAATCACAACTCCAAATACCTCTCAGCCAATCAGGTTCCTTTATTTTATTCTTCCAGTTCATAATGTACGATATCACACTGGAGTAGGGCAGTGTATCAGTGCATAATATCACTTAGGAGTGGAGCAGTGTATCAATTTATAGCATTACTCAATGGTGAGTAGTATGCTAATGTACAATTCACTGGAAGGTGGAGTTACACAATGGGCTCCAAGAATCAGCAACCTGATTGACTGACTGGAACCTTTTAGCCATGGTAATCCTGGCCTTGCCCATGGCAAGGTGCCAGTCAGCCACATCAGCAGTGCCATCCAGTGAAATCATGCGATCCACCATCTTTACTCCCCGCTAAATGGCAAAGCTGGAGCAGGAGATTGAAAAGAACAGATGATATTTTCTACGGCGTTGCTGGCAAAAACTGTCACAGTACCCAGCACACTGAGATCTCCACTCTCTCACCAGTCCATTCAAATACAAGGAATCCCCCACCCACGCTCCAGTCCTCCCAACCCTGGTGACTACCCAAAACCATGGAGTGGTCACTCACCTGATGCTGAGCTGCACCCTTGCAGTCCTTACTGGGATTTCATGGACAGAGACCTAAAACTTAAAAAAAACACAGAACTCACAACACCGCTTCTCCAAATGGAAAGCTGCACTGACCCCAGAACCACACCCTGAACTACCACACCACAACATCGGCTGTCTCACTCTTCAGCTCCATTTATGGTAGAGACCTAAATATATTTAAATAAAAACATGGAACTCACACCACCGCTTTCCTGAACGGAAGGTCACACTGACACTGGAACCACACCCTGAACTGCCACACCACAGTATTGACTGTCTCCCCCTTCAGCTCCATTCATGCTGCACCTCCACAGAAACACAGGAAAAACTCTGGATGTACAGATTTTATTAAAATAAAAAAAAAGTCTGCATGTCTGCCAAATGGGACTAAGTCACGCTGACATCCCCCTACCCTGATCTTCCGCTTTCCGACATTGGCCGTCTCCCTCTTCAGCTCCATTCATGTTGCATCTCAGTAGCAACACAGAAAAAACCCTGGATATACACATTTTATTAAAATGAAAAAAAATCTGCCTGTCTGCCAAATGGGAGCCACTCAGGAGACATCACCCATCGCTTGGCACCCTCTGAGCTCAACTCCATCTCCCTAGCAACATAGAGCTATTTTTCTGGCGGAGCTACAAATTCCATAAACACAGTTTAAAATACAAAAAGCTTTTTATTCTTTTTTTTCTCACCAAAAAAGGGGGCACATTGTACCATCACAATAAACCACTCAGGGTGTAGGTTATGCTGGCCTCTTGACGCAAATTGGTCCGAACCCCCGTCAGGCGAGTAGAATTCAGTATAACCCACACACTGTTGTGGTTTATTGCTTAAATATATCACATATGATATCATTTAAGAGTGGGATGTGGTATATCATGGCGATCGCCATGTCTCAGGTGCATTGTGAGGCATGGGACCGCAGGCTGAGTGCCTCCTGCACCCAAAAATGACAATATCCCATGATATACCACATCCTGGAGTGTATTATTGCTATTATGAACAGGATCCATATTTTATGCATTTAATGTAAAAAAAAAGTTTTCAAAATGTTTTATGCTGTTTTAATATGAAAGTATGTACACATTTTAAAACATGTTATTCTATGTTGTGTTTTAAACAGTAGGTGGTGCTGTTGCATATTGATTTACGTGTTAGAAACTGTTCATACTCATTTAGTCTTCCTGTCCCTCCCCCACACACACAGTATTCTATCCTGACTATCCCGTGTGTACTTTATTTTATTTAATGGCCGGTAGTGAGATCATGTTTTCATGAATCAGAAAGGCTCCAGGCGATGGTGGTAGAATTTTGTTTTGTGGTTCATTTCACTTTTAGTAGAACTGAGTCACTGTTCACAGATTTAAGAGCTGTGTTTGATGGTTTCTTTACCACAAAGGGGGGACTGCAGAGTTGGCAGACCTGATTTAGGCAATTGTGTTGAAGCCGATAACAGCGGCAGTTACAAAGAGTTTAGTGAAATCAAAATCACTTGTCTTGGATGTTATCATGGCACTTCAGTTTTTGAATTGGACTGTTCAGTGTTACAGTGGTGGTCAGCGCATGACATGTTTGTTTAAGTCCATGAGAGGGACTTAGGTGCTAGATTAAGCATCATGGCAGTGTGTGGCAGCGTAAGTATAACCCACTGACCTGCCCACTGCTGCCATCGACTGTGACTTCAGCCGTGCTGTTTGGGTGCCAAAATGTACAGATGAATGGATCTACAGCAGGCAAAAAAAAACAACCTGTTGGCTGGTACCTTTTTTTATATGTTGTGGATTTTAATCACAGGTTAGAAGAGGGCTCAGTTAATCAGGCTGCTAGATTTTTGAAACCTAGTTCATAATGTATGATACCACACAGGAGTCAAGTAGTGCATAAATGTACAACATCACTCAGGAGTGGAGCAGTGTATCAATGAATGACAACACTTATGGGCAGAGCAGTGTATCAGTGATTGATAACACTTAGGGGTGGAACAGTGTATCAGTGAAAGACAACACTTAGGAGCGGAGCAGACCACCACAGCACCCAGCAAACTAGAGGTTCACAACAACTAACCTTCCTTGTCCCCAGATGCTAGACTACCACAGGCCAGAGGGCCTTTGCCCACAGAGCACCACAGTGGTACAATACTGTCAACAAAAAAACTCTTACTGCTGCTGCTTTTGGCCCTTTTAAGAGACAACTCGGACTTCATCTCATTTCAACTAGTCGCTAGGACTGCCTCACCTAATCAGGGGCCCACCGCTCACTGCCCTCCACTTCAGTCTTGACAGCTACCTCTCCCTGTCTTGCCCCTTCTACTTGCCTACCCCTTGCCCCTCTCCCTTTCCTCCCCTGGGCATTTCCTGACTTTTATCCCTCCCTCCCTCCCTTTAGAGCTCTTACCTCACCCTCCGACAATGGCCTTCCTGCCTGCATACCCCTTCCTCTCACCTGCAGTGCTTATTTCTAAGATTGCCCTTGGCTGGTATGTCATGCTACCTAACATTTGGCACATTTTGAATTACTGGAATTTCTAAGCCTCAGTCTCTTACTTTTTATTGTGTAACTATGTATTATTATGTTGACCTTTGTATGTATGTATACCTCCATTCCTTCGACGTGGAACATTTGTAAACTAGCAGTTCCTTCTCAAAGGTATTTGTAATCCTAGATTTCAATAAAATAAAATAAAAATATCACTCAGGAGCTGAGCAGTGTATTAATATATGACATCACTCAGGAGTGGGGTAGTCTATCAATAAATGACAACACTTATGGGTGGAATATTGTATCAGTTTATGACATCATCCAGTGGTGGAGCAGTGTATGAATG
Source organism: Neoceratodus forsteri (assembly GCA_016271365.2). NCBI lineage: Eukaryota > Metazoa > Chordata > Ceratodontiformes > Ceratodontidae > Neoceratodus > Neoceratodus forsteri. The sequence continues at coordinate 1,114,353,356 of CM028129.1, read as the reverse complement.
TATGATATCACTCAGGAGTTGAGCAGTGTATTAATGTATGACATCACTCAGGAGTGGGGCGGTGTAGCAATAAATGACAACACTTATGGGAGGAGCAGTGTATTAATGTATGACACCATCCTTTGGCCGGGTGGTGTAAGAATGTGTGATATGGTATGCACACCCAACAGTGACGTTTTGACAGCAGGGTATCCTACAGCAACAACAGCGCCACATTGCTATAGGGAACCTGCAGGAACCCAGCACTGTGGGGGGTTCGGAGGGCACTTGTTTTTCTAAGAAGCTGGCAGCAGACTGCAAAATGCAGTCGACCTGCCGGTTTCGTTGTCTGGTAGTTCGACAACATTTTTGTCGATGACCAGTCATGGATCCTATGATATCACACAGGTTTCAAGCAGTGTATTAATGTGTGACATCACTCAGGGGCATAGCAGTGTATCAATATGTGAATCACTCAGGAGTGGAGCAGTTGAGCAATGTGTCATATCATTCAAGGGCTGAGCAGTGTATCAGTGTATGAATCACTAAGGGGGTGGAGCAGTGTGTCAGTGTCATATCACTCAGGAGTGCAACAGTGTAACAATGTGTGATATCACGCAGGAGTGGAGTAGTGCAGCAATGTGTGATATCATGCAGACATGGAACAGTGTAGCAATGTGTGATATCACGCAGGAGTGGAGCAGTGCAGCAATGTGTGATATCATGCAGGCGTTGAGCAATGTAGCAATGTGTGATATCATGCAGAAGTGGAGCAGTGCAGCAATGTGTGATATCATGCAGACATGGAACAGTGTAGCAATGTGTGATATCACGCAGGAGTCGAGCAGTGCAGCAATGTGTGATATCATGCAGGCGTGGAGCAGTGTAGCAATGTGTGATATCATGCAGGAGTGGAGCAGTGCAGCAATGTGTGATATCATGCAGAAGTGGAGCAGTGTGTCAATTTACGAATCATTCAGCTGTGGCACAGTGTACCAGTGTGTGATAGCATTCAGGAGTGGAACAGTGTATCAATGTTTGCTATCACTCAGGAGTGAAGCAGTGTAATAATGTGTGACATCACTTAAGAGTAGAGTAGTGTTACCAACATATGACACTGTTTGTGGAATAAGAAGGGAGGGAGAGAAGACCCTTTAGCACATCAAAAACTCTCCCCCCCCCCACACCAATTCAGTGGGAATGTCACTTTGCTTCAAAATAATCGGCCAGTTAGAGCTGGAAGGTAGAATCTGTGTCAGCTGATACCACCAGTTCTGAAAGTTTCTTCAATGTGTAGACCACTCATGCTGCGAAAGTTCTTCTTGGTGTTTTCCTTGCATGACATAGATTTTGTTTGTTAGCTGCTGCCCAGTTCTGTTTTGACCCTTTAGAAATGTTGCTGTTCAGTTCTTTACCATAGATTCTCTTCTTGCTAGGTGTTAGTAATTTTGGATGTTATTTAGGTAGGATTTATTTCTTGATATTCTTCTAATCTAGATGCATCACTTAGCAATTTTCAACACTGAAGGTCATCTACCATTATTCTACCCCCATTTCAAGCCAGTTCAGGCTCTTCTGTATTTCATTAACCTCCTGCTGAGATAAAACCAACTTTCATATTTCGTTTTCATCTGCAAACTTGGCAACTCAGCTACTGGTGCCCATCTCCAGATCTTTTATAAGTATTTTAAACAGTGTTTGCCCACCCACAGAGATCATTGCAGGATTTCACTGATGACTAGCTGCCATGTGGATATACTGTTTTGCAGGTTTATTATAACTGTTTGCTTCCTGCCCACCAGTCAGCTTGTTATACCTAGGTATTTACACTTTGCACACTAGTTTGCTGTGTGGTGTAGTTTTTATTTGTTTATTTATTTAGAATTTCCTGGTTTCCTATAGGATGTTGGACTGCTTCAAGAGGGGATGGGACAGTGAGGGGGGAATGACTGGGAAGAGGGGAGCGAAGGGTGGGTCAGCTGCAAGTTGAGGGGCTAGCTGCACAATCGAGCAGACTCTATAGACCATGTGGCCTGTTTCTGCTGGCATTTCACATGTTTGTATAAAATTCACATTTAGGCTGAAGAATGGGTCCCAGAGAGAACAGATAAAGCACCGTGTTATTTATAACAATAGTTAGTTACACAAATATGAAAAAGTGTATGCAACAGTAAATCCAGATACTGTAGTACTAAAAACTCAAATATTGTTGACATTATAATATATATTCATTAGTAAAGTTCACAGGCAATCGATGAGGGGACAAGGAGAAGGGGATCAGCTGGCAACAGCAAAGGTATGCCGCAACTTAGGAGGAGCACCAAGGGCCTGGGGGCTGCCACAGTTACATGAGGATGTTCAGGTGAGCAAACACTGCATGTTTGAAAACGATAACATTGGCTTCTTCTGTGGTACCTGAGGGAAGTTTGTTCCAACTGGTAGAAGTGGCTATGGCTTTCGCTTTCTGTTGCTCTCCTGTTCTCTGGACATGTAGGATGAACTTGATTGTGACCTTAGCATGCAGGATTGAGGGCTTTTTAGTGTCAAAGGCTTTGCAAAAGTCCAGAAACACAACATCCACATGGAGAAGTTAGTGGTAACAGAATAACTGGGCAGACCAGCCTGAATGATAGATTAGGATCAGGGGACTCCACTGTACCACCAGGTGATCTAGAATGCTGGGGTTAAAGAGGGGTAAATGACTGAGCCATCCAGGCTGACTGGCTACCATGCCACGGAGGAGACACAGGATCACTAGAGCACTAGACTCAAAGGTAGAGTATGGAGGGGGCAACACTAACAGGCAGGAAGCCATTTGCAGTCCACAGCACCTGGATCCCAGAATGGCATTATAACATGTGCCTGGTGCAGTGCCTTGCTACAGTCTCATTGCAGATGTAATCCAGCCAGTTAGCAAGTCCAAACCCTATCACAAATTTGGATTCTACCTCTGTCGTATGGAGTGCTGCACCAACATTTAGGAATAATGTTACTGAGAGGCATCAAACTGAGGCAACCCAAACCCATCCATTCTGTGCTGCTCCAAACGGTGACTGAGAATGGGATCCTGGGATCAAAACAAAGGTTTAATTTTCTAAGGAAGTTTGTTAGTATCGATTTTGTCATAGGAGAGGATGAGCTTTAGTTCTTAGAGACAACACCAACAGACATTTACTTGATCAAAGGAAAAGTTGGCATTTGTGTGTTCAGAAATCAACTCTTCAGACCTGAAGTAGGCAGATGTGGTTAAAAAAACACTAGAAAAAGCCTTTTGATTGTTCAGATTGACAGATGCAGTCAGATTAGCTCATGTCTCAGTTTCTGCCTTGATGAGAAGTGACTTTCTCTACCAAAATCCTCATGTGAGGTTCCTTTGCCTCTGTTTAGAATTACTGGCCCCTTCTTCACAGGACAGGCTGCCAGTAAAAGCAACTTCCTTTTGTAGAAGTCCACACAAGGCCGTCCAAAGTAGGCAGAGCAAAGTGAATCTAACAGTTTATTCATTCTCTGAGGATTAAGAATACTTGTGGGGGGGGCAGGGAGACCTAATAACCTCTGGCCACCAGTGAGGGATGTCGGGGGTGTAAGATGTCTCATTGATTAGGTGGTGGGGAGAATAATAGTGTCAGGTTGTATCAGTTTGATGGACTCTTGCCAGTTAATTCCCCTTTCCTACTCATTTAAGGTTATAGGAAAACTAAAATATTTGAACAATCCTTTGTTTCTTGCCTTCAGTCATATTCATCGGAGATATACTTTGGCAGATTTTCATTTCCTCCCACAAATGATTCATATTACAATATTTACTACTACTAAGTGTGCTTTGTTCTTTTCTCATCATTGTTTATACTGTTTCTAGTATTTCTGGAAATTGGTGGTCTACACTGCTCCACACTGTTAACTAATCAGTGTAGAACAGTAGGAACAGATGTAACAGAATACTTCATCAGCTAATCAGTGCAGAACAGTATGAACTGATATCATAGAATACTTAAATAAACCAATCAGTGCAGAACAGCGGAAACTGACATCACAGAATACTGTAAACAAATTAATGTAGAACAGCGGGAACTGACATCATAAAATACTTAACTAAACCTAAGTGTAGAACAGTGGGAACTCGTATCACCGAATACTATCACCCCAATTGAGTGGCAGGGGGACACCGAGCGATGGAGGCTTTGGGAGGGACTGAAATGGGAGTCAGAGACCATGTTACCAGCCTGACCAATTGGGCAGCCATAGTCTGAGGTATAAAGGAGCTATTTTCAGTAGTTTTCTCTGTGCAGCCTCTGTCGAGTGGGAGAGGAGGAGCGAGCTTAGCAAAGAAAGTAAACTAATTTGACTTACGGTGGTTGCGGGTTGAATGACATAAAAATAACCCCATAAAATACAGAGTTCTGAGGGACTGGTTGGCCAGAGCATGCTGAGTGAGGGAGGCTGTGGGAGAGACTGAAATGGGAGTCTGAGAGCACGTGACTCAGCCCAACCAATAGGGTGGCCGTAGTCTATATATATTACCCAGGGGGCCAAGCGACCCCTCACATTTGCGACCCTGAAGCATGAGTGCCATGAAGCAGTAGTGTGGCGTCTTTGACTAAGTGGTATCTAGGCATGTCTGCAGGGAGGACGGCAGGCCACACTGCACAGGGCAACTGAGGTAGTGTGCTACAGGGGAGAGAAGTATTGTGAAAAAAAATAAAGCACCTTTTATTAAGTAAGGGAACACAAGAGTGTAAAAAACACAGAAAAGTGGGAGTAATTGAAGCACCTTATAAAGGGTAAGGGAACACAAGAGATTTACAAAGATATAAAAAGTTTGGGGGTAGGTGAAACACCCTATATAGGGTAAAGGAACAAAGGGATTTCAAAAGGAAAGAAAAGGAGGCAGTGTAGAAAGGAAAGATGATGGGAGTGGTGCAGTTCAGTGGATGTGGGGCAGCAGTCTTCAGAGAGACCTTCTGGAGGTAACATTGCTGTCCTATCTGTGTGCACCTCTCTGGGTTGAGGAGGAGATTGCCAGACTCAAGGTCGAGTTTGTCTTGGTTTTGGAGGACCTCCATCCCCACCCAGGGACCACCTGGTCTGCCTTCAGTGCCTCAAAGGATGCCAGGAAGGAGAAGCAACTAGACAACAGTGGTCTCGGGAGGGGTTAGGGTGGTAGCATGCAAGCACATACCCCATCTGATACCACTGCGAAACTCCTGCACCGCCACATGGGCCGTGGGAATATCCCACAGAGGCACCTGAAGAAGTGACCAGGGTAGATCTGGGGGTCCTCCATAGTGTAGATCCCAAGGGGGTGGAAGAGTACCCTAGAGGATGAGGAAGTGAATCCTGGTGCGAGACTCCATAATAAAGAGGATACAGTTGGGGGCAGGTAGGAATGAGGAGAGAGAGAGAGAGAGAGAGAGGTTAGGTGCCTTCCTGGTGCCATGGCTCAAAGGGATGGAAAGAAGATCCAAGGGATTGCTCGGGCAACAAGAAGGGAATATTAAATCAAGGGATCCACATGTTCTAGGCCAGCCCAGTGGCACTGAGAGTTGAGGTGCTGGACGCCACACCTCACGCCACGCCGGTGACCTGGGTTCGGGAATGGACTCGGGTCGTCGGTGGGTCAGCAGGGGAGGATCAGGATCGAGCATCTATAGACTGCTCTCCTGATCCTGGGGAGGGTTGGGGAATTCCACCATGCTGTAGCAGCCTCTGGAGATGCCCGGAGGCACTACATGCCAGTGGACATGTGGGGGGGAGCACAGCGGACATTGGCACGTTGTGCCTGGACATCATTGCACATCCATGCTCCAGTGAGCTCAAAAACTAGGTGGAAAATGGCTGGGTGCGACCGTGCAGCTTGATGGCCATGCCCTGCCTCACAGGGAGGACTCACGTGGAATCACACTGGGGGGCTCTGGGGCTGGTTTGGCTGGGCAGGGTACAGGGAGGTCCTCCAGTGGACTGGTGATGACCATACCAGATCCCCAGCATGTGAGTGAGCCTGGTGCTCCCGGCGGGCAGGGCAGGCGGCTGGATGCCCCAGCCAGTAGTCGCCGCAGTAAGGCGAAAATAGAGGTATGATACAAAAAAAAAGGGATCCACATGTTCTGATGCTCTTTATAGGGCATATGCTAGACCGATTTAGAATATGCCTTACCATTGTGGTCCTCTTACAAGAAATCTGAACTAAAACTGCTTGAAAAGTACAAAGAAAATACACTAAGCATATTAAAGGGTACCATAACATAGCCTACGAAAATAGACTTAATTCACTTAATTTGATGCCCCTGGCACAAGACGCCCTCAGGGAGACCTGGTTTTTATGTATGATATCATGCAGAACCCTTATCTTCTGACTGAACTGGGCTTTGAATTCAAAAACTCATCTCACTAGAGGTCACCCACTTCAATTGACTGGGAAAAAATTCAATTAATTGAGTCAGAAATATGTCTACACTAACATAATTATTAGCCCTTGGAATAAACTACCATTTGAGGTTATCTCTAGTAAAACCAAAGAGGAATTTAAACAAACATTTGTCAATGCCGAATGTTGTCTCACTGGCATTGGCATTGGTAGTGCAGGAGTTAGAGACACATAATAGGAATGGCAGTGAAGTATTGAAGTGACACCAACCCTACCCCCACCCTGCAGAGACCGACAGGTGTTGGGGTGTGCCTTTGGGTTGTCAGCTATAATGCTCATGACATTTTACCTCACCCTACCCTGTAGACACTGACAAGTGTCGTTGTGTGCTTTGGGGTCTTTGGGGGTTATACTTACCCCATTCCATAAGGAAATACGCTGAGGTGGGTGCTGTATAGGAGAATGGGGTGAACTTTGTGGCCGAACAGTGCAAGGCACACCACGATGCCTGTCACTGGCTGCAGGGTGGGGGTGGAGGTGGAATGGCATGAGCATTACAGCCGATGATCCCAAGTCACACCCCTGATGCCTGTCAGTCTGTACAGGGTGGGGTGTTACAGTTATAAACCCTAATGCTGTAGGCGTGTGTTGGTATTTTCACTCCAAATTTTCAACATGGGCTTTTTGTGACCCCACCTCATGAAGAGCGGTACTATCAGTTTGTTAGCTGAAAGGTGGTTTTGTACAGTGGCTATGCCATTTGGCGACACAGAGATGAAAACACATTTTGGGCAGTTAGTGAAAAATGACAACTGTATTGTTAATGAGGAGGTGTAAAAAAATGGCAACGTTGAAAAGCTGGAGTGAAAATATTAAAAATTGGTGAAGTCATGAGCATGCATAGAAACCGTAACCCAATTATTTTTGGGATTTTTTTAACCACATTTTCAACATAGGCATTTTGGGACCTCCTCATGAACAGTGGCATTGTGATTTTGTTAATTTGTCCCAAACGTTGATTTCACACAGCGACTACCTATTTAGTACCACAGGTGCAAAACACATTTTGGGCAGGATGTGAAAAATGACAGCTGTACTGTTCATAAGGAGGTGTGAAAAAATGCCAGTGTTGGAAATGTGGCATGAAAATATTGCAAATTTGCTAAGGTACAAGGGTGCGTGGAAACTGCGCAATGCATGCTTGTAACACAGTAATTTTATGGACTTTCATCACCGATTTTCAATATTGGCATTTTAGGACCTCTGCTCATGAACAGTGTCACCGTCATTTCCTCAAATTGTCCCGAGAACTGATTTTGCACAGCGACCGCGCTATACTGGCGCCAGATGTGCGAACACATTTCGGCCAGGATATGTAAAATGACAGCTATAGTGTTCATGAGGAGATGTGAAAAATGCCAATTTTGAAAATCTGAGGAAAATATTACAAATTCGAGAAGTTACGAAAGGCGTGGAAACTGCACAGAATGTACGCCCATAAAACAGCCATTTTGCTGGATTTTTACACCAGATTTGCAACATAGGCTTTTTGAGAGCCCCCCTCATGAACAGTGGCACTGTCGTTTCGTTAATTGGTCCCGAAAGGTGATTCTGCACAGTGACCACGAAATCACCTTTCAGGACCAAATAACACCATGACAGTAACTGAATTCATGAGGAGAGGTCCCAATAACCCCATGTTGAAAATTTGGTGTCAGAATTCCCAAAAATGCCCGAGATATGCACCAAAGTTGAAAAAACATGTCTATTTATGCCATTATACAGCTTATCGGCATTTCTTCAGTTCGCGGTCGGCTTTGAAGAGTGCAGACGGTTCTCGGTCCACCAAGATCATCACACCAGACTCTGGAGTAAGTATGGGGAGAGGGGGTGTGGAGGCAGGGTGCGCAATCGATGGCGCGGGTTGTAGGGGCAGGGAGATTCACGAGGACCATTTTCTTTTACAGGGTAAAAAGGGCACATCGCTGGATGGTTTTTGTTTCTTCAGCCACATTTGGCATGCTGGGGTGGCTCCTCAGCTGTCACCTGATTGTTTTGGGGGCTGTAGCCAACGGGATTGGCACCCCATCGGCACATGGGAGGGCAAGAGCCGAGGGGATTGGGCAACTCCTCGGCACACAACAGATGGGGGATCATTATGGTGACGGGAGTGGCCCCATCGGCTAAATAAACAGGGATGGGGGACCGTGAGTCGGGATTGGGCACCCTCGGCACACACTTGGGGGTCATTATTCCAACGTGGGTGGGCTCCCATTGGCAAATGAAGTGGGTCGGGAATGCAACGGGGATGGGGCACCCTGTTGCCATAGTTTATGTAGGGAGGTTGTGCTGCAATGAGAAGCTTGCTTTTCATTGCAGTGGACGTTTTCTAGATGTGGTCACCATATTACATCTTGCTGGTGTAACGCCTGCATGTTGTCTTATTGGGGAATGAGGGACGCACTCACTGATGCGCTCCTGCATTCTCGCCCCCACAGTGACTGCACCTCCAAATTGCTCCAGACGTAATATGTTGGCTAGCGCGCAAGCACGAGCCAACATAAAAATGACTAGATAGGCTTTTGTTATCTGAGCATAATCTCTCCCGCTATAGATATTAGACAGTAGGAGCATATATGGGTTTATCTGCCTCCTAGCTCCTCAATTTCCTTGGTAGTAGTGATCCTTAGTAGTAGAGGGAGAGCTGGATATCATTATCTATTTGATGACAAATTATCTGGCTAGGGATGAGCTAGCAATAGTTCAGTATGAGTTCAGCGAATTGGGGAGGGATCTTAGGCAATTAGCACAATCTGTGATCTTCTTGGAGGTGCTACCTGTCTATGACGGAGGAAAGACAGGATTCTCCACACCAGGAACTTCAACACATGGTTGAAGGAATGGTGCAGAGAGGAGGGATTTGGATTCATTTTGGACTGAGGCCCCACCTGGAGGGATAAAGGTCTGTACCTGGGCAATGGCCTGAACCCATCCAGGAGGGGAACCATGATCCTCATTGAATGCCGGTTTAAATGCTACATTGATCCAGGCTTACGAGGCCAGTAGTGGGAAAGAATCCAGGGGGGATAAAAGTGGGGAACAAGAAGAGTAGCGGACGTAGTGCTGCTCTATCAGGAGGAACAAGGAGAAAACAGGGAACTACAGACTTGACATACTTACCTGTATTGCAGGTAAACTAATGGAGACACTAGTCAAAGAGGACCTTGTGAACTACATGGAGTACAGTGTACTGCAGGATAGTAAACAACATACGTTTGTGACTGGAAGCTCTTGTCAGATCATCCTGATAGTATTCTTTGACCAGGCAATGAGGGTAGTAGAAAAGGGCCTTGCTGCCGATTTACTTTGATTTTAGCAAAACTTTCGACTTGGTGCCTCACAAACGGTTGCTGAAGAAGCTAGAGGATCTTGGTGCAGTGAAGGACAGAGATGGTAAGAAACTGGTTGGAACAGAGACAGCAGAAGGTTGTGGTTAAGGGAGTCATTTCAGAAGAAAGGGAGGTCACCAGTGGGGTGCCACAAGGATTAGTCCTGGATCCAGTCCTTTTCAGCATGTTCATCAGTGACATGGGAGAAGGATTCCAGGGAAAGACGTGTCTCTTTGTAGATGATGCTAAGCTCTATGGCAGGGTAGACAGTGAAGAGGGCATTAGGAAGATGTAGAGAAACTGTCAAAGGCTAGAAGTGGTCAAAAGTTTGGCAGTTGAAATTCATGCCAAAAAGTGCAAGGTAATGCACATAGGGAGCATGAATCCCAGGACAGAGTACTAGATGAGGGAGGGGGGTTAAACTAAGCATGATCTCTGAAGAAAGAGACCTAGGGGTCATCATTCATCAGTGACTCCCCTAAAACAACCAAACCAGCATAACAAGGTCTACAGTGTCAGCGTGGCTCAGTTGGTAGCACATCCGCCTTTGGACCAGAAGGTTGTAGGTTCTGGTCCCACACCAGGATTGGGTTCATACCTAAATGCTGACACCCGAATACAGTATTTGGGGGGTGCCTGTACTGTTGGGGTATGCCATCCTTTGGATGAGACATTAAACCAAGGTCCCTTCAACCCGACCTGGTGGGTGTCCAGGTAGAAGTAAAAGGCGCTCTTCGCAAAGAGTAGGGGACATTCCCAGTGTCTGGCCAATACTCCCCTTCCCATAAAACCAGTTCATGCAACTGTCCATGGCTATGTGTGGGTTTTAATGTGTGATATGGCTGCCACTACACATTCAGTCACTTCACTACCTGTCTAGCATTGCTTGTAAAGCACGTTGGGATACAATGAGTATGAAAAGTGCTATATAAATGCTGATTCTACTTCTTCTTTCTTCTTCTTCTTCAACAGGATACTGGGTTGTATTGGAAAGGACATTGACAAAAGGAAGGAGATATTAATTCCTCCTATAGATCACTGGTGAGGCCCACCTAGAGTACTGTGCCCAGTTCTGGAGTCCTCACGTAAGGAAAGATAAGAACAGGCTGGAGACAGTGCAACGTAGGGTGACCCAAATCATTCAGGACCACCAGGGCAGACCTTTTGAGGATTGGCTCAAGGCACTGAACATGTACTCTCTGGAGGTCAGACAACAAAGGGGAGATAAAATACAGACCTTCAAGTTTCTAAAAGGAATGAACAAGGTAAACTGTGAGGAGTTATTTAGCATAAATGGCAGATCAAGAACATGATGGCATGAGGGGAAACTGATGGGGGGAGCTTCAAGAGGGCAGTGAGAAAGTTTTATTTTACAGAAAGGGTGGTGGTACCATGGAACAGTCTGCCAGCTGATGTGGTGGATGCCAAAACTATCAATGGTTTCAAACACGGCTGGGACAGAGTGAAGGGCTTAGTGGTTACTCAGGGTGGTAAAGGTAGGGCTGGGAGCATGGATGTGGATATTGTGGGTTGGAACCCTTTATGGACAATAGGTTCTGGGTTTGTTTGGGTTTTGGGGCAGACTGGATGGACCAATGGTCTTTTTCTGCCATCATTGTCTATGTTCCTATGTTAAAGGTTTTCAGTGGATAAAGGTTAAAGCCATGTTTGGGATAGTAATCAGTGATGAGTGAAGTGGGTCATGAATTCTCTATGTGTTTTTCCCAAATTCCACTGCCTGAACTTATTCCAACCTCTGCATTTCTGGAGGGTGAACACATGGGTCTTTGAACTTATTTAGCCAATCAGGAAGCAGTAAAATTCCAATCCATTTTATAATCAAGCACAACAACACAGCTCAGAAATATTTAAGCAATAAGGCACAACAGGATGTGTGTTATTGTGTAATAATGTCACGCCTGAGATGGGTTGAAGCATGAGGCTGCAGGCCGAGTGCATTCAATGCCTGAGAAGTGACATTATTACACATTAATACACATCCCTGGAGTGCCTTATTGCTATTATACAATGGCTTCTTTGTAATAAAATTTAGAAAAAAGATAAAAAATATGTTTAAAAATATGTTTTAGTCGTTTTTTACAGGGTAGGTATACAAAGTAGAAAAATAGCACTGCTGCATTGTGTTGCCTCATAGGTATAGCTACTGTTTTTTTTAGTGCAGTGGACTTGTTCTACAGTCCCACCCCCAACACACACACACACTCACTTCTCTTTGTGTGATAACCTGTCCCTGTCCCTCAAGTTTAATTGACCTGGTCCTGCTGCCTACCCTGGGACTGGGTAGATATGTCCCCCATTGAAACCACATCGATATATGGAGAACATAGTAAGAGTGCAAAGGAGCCAGGTGGAGACTTCCGTTTTCCATTCCACTTGGTAAGTCGGCATCGATCGGAATGATCGAGTAAATTATCATGAGTTTTTTATTTCCATAGAAAAACTATTTTACTGAGCTTTAAAATAGCCACTGCATGTGGCTTTCTGGAGAAATCGCCAAGCCCTGAGGAGTGAGCACACACTGTGTGGAACCAGGAGCAATGAAACTGGCCACATGCAGCAGCCATTTCTTTAATTAAACTAATTTCTAAGCCAAAATATGTTACTTGACTTGCTTGGAGAGCAAGGGATGGAACTGGTGTTGGTGAAGGTGTGATGTATTCATTAAATGGTTTGGTTCTGTTCAGCTTGTGTAGGGAGTGATTTTTGAGCTGGTTATGCAGTCTTTTCCATGCCTACCCTAGATAGTGATAATATTATCCGGTAACTTCACTGTAACTAGGGCATAGCAGCCAGTCAGGTTGCAGGGATTGTTCTTGCCATGGTATAATTGACATTCTGAACCTTGTTACTTATTTTAAAATTCTATGATCACACTAAGGTATTCAAGGGTGTGAATGCATATATGGCACAAGCACTTATCTCCTCTTGCTTCACTTCCAGAGGCATGTTGTTATCCCTCAATAACACACACCATGCTATGCCTTCCTGCCTAGTTGTAAAACAGTGTCATTTAACAAATGTGCTGTTGATACCATTCTTTTTATGGTAGTCTTCTTTTAATATCCATTGTCTCTTCCATTCTAATTTAAATATATTCTTATTTATTTAGTTGACTCTCCGGCTTTCATAAAAAAATTAATTTTGTGTAATATAATATAATGTTCTTGACTTTTTATCTACTATTACATATATAATGCAACGTGTCCATGTAATCTATTCTTTACATTTAATAGTATTGTAAAATTCTACTCTGTGAATTTCTTTTCATTTTTGTTTTTGCTGTGAAGTATTTTGAGATACAATTTGTTTGAAATTCTTTTTACAAAAATAAATGGCATTGTGTTGTATTAAAGAATGTCCAGGAAACCTTGGAACAGAAATTTATAAACAGTAAACAGTGTGAAACTAAGGCACAAACCATTATTATTTTTTTTTTATTCTCTGGTAATCAGGTAAAGCCTACTAGACACAATGTATATTTTCAGGGGTGACCTGGGAGCACTGAGGAGGTTAAGTGACTTGCTCAGGGTCAAACAGCATGCAAGTGGAAGTCATGGGACAGAACCTCAGGTCTGTTGGATGTACCACGCTCATTCATAGCTTGTTATTCTAACCTCTAGGCTAGGCTGCCAGCCCAGCAAGAAAAGTTAAAAAAAGTTGTCATTTGCTGATTAAAAAAAAACACACAGCCAAGTGGTAAATTACATAATAACATCATAACATAATATAATAACATCAGAACATAATATAATAACATCATAACATAATATAATAACATCAGCTTTTGGGATGAAAAAGGCTTAGATCACCGCTAGAGCCAAATACTCACTGTGTGGCCTTGTGCAAGTCATTTGACCTCTCGGTGCTCCAGTTCACCAGCTGCAGAAATGGGTAGCAGTAGGACCCCACTGGAAAAGGAATGCATGCACATTGAGGCACACACACACACACACACACACACACACACACACACATATGTATCAGCACTGAGGGTCCTCCCCTAAGTGTGAATGTCCCAACTGTGCTGCTATCCAGCCTCCACTGGTAGCAGATGAACACAGGATACAGAATTCCCCCTCCCACCCCATGGGAGAAGAGCTGTCCTCAGGCTGCTCGAGTCTCCCTCCCTGGCCAGTCCCTGGGAGACCTGAGTCCGTTCCATAACCCATCTCACCAGTATTGTGAGCTGTAGCCTTACTGCTGTGTTATCAGGCTGGCCCAGATTATATCACATCTTTACTCACAGAACTTACCCACAAAGCTGCCTATTAGCTATGTGGCCCTATTCTGGATGCTTTTTACTTGCTCAGTGTTCTTTCTGTACTGTGGTGACCAAAATGGGGTGCAATATTCCAGTTGCAGTCTAATCAAGTGAGGAACAGGCTGTGGTGTAAAGGATTCTGATTCATACCTCAGGGATGTAAGACATGTGGCCAAAGGCCAGGTGGCTTTATGACCCTCAGAAGTGCAACAAAATCCTTTAAACCACAGCCTCGAGTGGCTTATTCCAAGAGCAAAAGGACATTTTGAGGTTGTAGTTTAATAATATATATACAGGTCAGTCTGGTGGCAGTGAGGGTTAAGGCGCTGGATGCCACACCTTGCACCACGCTGGCGACCCGGGTTCGGAAATGAGCCCGGGGCATCAGGGGTCAGCAGGGGAGGGTTAGGATTGAGCGTCCACAGACTGCTGTCCTATGGGGACTCCACCGCTCTGTAGTGGCCACTGGTGATGATCAGGGGCACTACCTAGGGTTGGAGCACTTAAGGGGTGGAGTGTGGCAGACGTTGGCACATAATGCCTCGACGTCATTGCACGTCTGCACTCCAAGGGGCCAAAAGAACAACAGAGGAAAAGGCTGGGCACAAGCAAGCAGCTTGATAGCCATGCTTGTTCTGTCGTGGAATTGCACTGGAAGGGTTCAGTCTTTTCCCGACATGGGAAGGCATGGGGGGTCCTCTCAGTGGGTCAGGGAATGGCCATACCGACCCCTCATCATGTGAGTGAGCCTGCTGCCCTCTGGGCGGTGAGAGCTGGTGGCTGGATGCCCCTGCTGATCGCACCGCAGCAGGGCGGATAAACAATGACATGATAAAAAAAAATAATATAGATATACAGAGACATGGTTGTTTGGCTGTTTTCAAGAAAGTTATTTAATTTGTATGTGACAGAATACATTAAATTGCCCTCTTTATAGAAAAGGTTTCAATTAAGCTGGAGGAGAGAGAGAGTCTGGAGTAGGCTCTGGCAGAGGTGCTAAAGAGCTAAAACTAGGCAGCATAAACTGCAGTTCTGTGCAAAGGAACTTAATCAAGGGGCAAAGGTTTGTACTGATTTGTAATTAGGTTGCAAATACTGTACCAGTATGATTTTGACTTGATCTTAGAAAGGAGATTTGACATCTAACCGTATACGAACATGCGAA
This sequence comes from Neoceratodus forsteri, assembly GCA_016271365.2. Classification (NCBI taxonomy): domain Eukaryota; kingdom Metazoa; phylum Chordata; order Ceratodontiformes; family Ceratodontidae; genus Neoceratodus; species Neoceratodus forsteri. Next base: position 1,114,338,177 of record CM028129.1, on the reverse strand, counting down.
CATACGAAAATTGTCTTTGTGGTCTATCAAGTCTGCTCGCTTGTGCAGCTCAGTCTATTTTATTGGAGTTGCCCCACCCTCCTCTTGCCCCAAGAGCAATCCTCCTCCCTTCCCCATCCCTCCCTCCTCCCGTTACCAGTCTAATTTTTACCCTGTCCCACCCTCCTTAAAACTTCCCACTGTTTTCAATGATATCACCTCCTAAGGCAATTCATTCCACTTTGATACCACCCTTTCCACGAAAAAGTGCCTTCTCATTTCTTTTTTAAATCTACCCCCCACACATTTTAGACTATAGCCCCTAGTGGTCCCCCCCTTTTTAAATTGAAAATGCCCTCCACTCTGTCAATTCAGTATCCCACCCCTACTTCTGAATTCACTCGAGGACGCAAGGCTTGCACCTCCCTCCATTTGGTGGCTTGATTCCTATCTAAAAGACAGACACCAGTCCATTAAAATTGCAAACTCCTCCTCCCCCTCCCTCCCTATCCCAGCAGGTGTCCTCCAGGTTTCTATACTCAACCTTATCCTGTTTTCTATTTTCATAAATAACCTCCCATCTGCTTGCTCCTCCGCCCTCATCCATATGTATGCAGATGACTCCATCTTGTTCACATCCAGCCTAGACCTGGCCACAGTCCACTCTACACTGCAACAAGACTTCAGCTCAGTTCAGGCTTGGTTCGTCTCAAAACAGCTTAAACTAAATACTACAAAAACAGTTTTAATGACCTTCGGAACTTCCCATAGATTGGCCAAATCAATCGATGCCCACCTATCACCTCCTTTGACGGCACCGCACTAAAAGTGGTCCCATGCTACAACTACCTTGGCATCTGGCTTGACCCACAACTAACCTTCTCTCTTCATATTAATTACATTACATCCAAACTATGACCCAAGCTCGGAGTCCTCACCAGAACAGAGACTCTCTCCCTACCAGTACATTGTGAACTCTTGACAAAGATGATAATGCCAGTCTTTGACTCTGTGGACATTGTTTATGGCACTGCTTTCTCAACTGTGCTCTCCCAATTTCACTCCTCTATCATGCCTTCTGTCACTTTGCCTCTAACTCTCCTTCCTGGACTCAACACTGTTCCTTCTCTCCTGCTTGGATCTCCTCCACTCTCACACAGATGTCTCCTCACCACTCACTATATCCTTCATCTCAAAATTCTGGTTCAACCTGCTTCCTTCTGCATCTCTTCCCTCCTTTCTCCTGCCCCTACCTCTACCTAGTCCCTATGTTCCAGGGACTCACGTACCTTCTCACTCCCTATCCCATCTTCAAACTTTGGTAAATCCACCTTTAACTATCGCCTCCCCTCCCTGTGGAACTCTCAACCCCTCTCTTATAAACTCTTCCTCTCACTCCAGCTGTCAAATCTCAGCTATGCCTTTACCCTCCCTTCTGTCCCCATAACCCCACTTAGCCTGTACTTTAAGTAACTAAATTGCACTTACTCTGCACTCTGTTAATCCTCCACTCACGCATACCTTACCACACATCCTGTACATCCAAGTAGCCTATTGTGTTGTATTAGTTCACGTAAAATATCCGCCTCTGAGGAACCTTGTAACTGTATCCCACTATACTAATTGTAACTGTATCCCACTATACTAACTGTATCTGTATCCCACTGTACTAATTAATAGAAGCCTCGCACTATCACCTTGTATACTGAAATTGCTTGACTATGTATTCATGTAATGTATGTACTGTGTATCATTGTAATTGTCTATTTGACCTTTGTTCCCCTCCCTGGGTCACACCTGGAAACGAGCCTTGGCTCAGTATGCCTTTCCTGATCACCAAATGTTTAAATAAAATGAATAAAAACTTCAACCCTGTTTATACCCTTTAGAAACTTGAAGGTTTCTGTCTTATCCCCCTTTCCCTTCTGTCCTCCAAGGAATACGTATTAAGCTCCCTCAACCTCTCATCATATGGTTTGTCTCCCATGCCCTGGATCATCTTAGTTGACCTACGCTGGAACCCATCAAGTAGTTTTATGTCCTTCTTCAAATAAGGGCACCAGAACTGCACACAGTACTCCCAAGTGCGGTCTAACCAATGAACTGTACAAGGGCAGAATGACTTCCTCTCTCCTGGAGGTGATTCCCCTGGAGATGCATCCCACCATTTTACTTGCTTTGGCTGCCGCTTTACAACACTGCACAGAGCGTATCATGTCACCCCTGACTATCACCCCTAGATCCTTTTCCTTTGAGCTGGACACCTGTACCCCCTCCCCGTATATTAATAGAGTTTTAAATTAATGGTCAGGTGATAGCTTTTAACCATTAAGGTTTCTAAATTCTTTCTTGCCATTTTCTAAGGCCTTATAAAGGAAAGAGAACACTTCCAATGACCTGCTTCCTTCCTTCCCCTTAAATGCACCCCAGCAGTGAATTTGCACTCAAGACTGCAGCAGCGTATTGCTTGACAGTCTTGGTGACTGTGAGATTGCAGGTTCAAACCCCACTAGAGCCAAATACTCACTGTATGAGATTGGCAAGTCACTTAACCTCAAAGTATCAGTCCACCCAGTTCTGGAAAATGGGTAGAAGCATGACCCCACTGTAAATTAAATGTTGTGTCTCAGTTGGCTATCCTATGAACATATGAACATACAAAATTGCCAGCAGAAACAGGCCCCCCTGGTCTATCGAGTCTGCAGCTAGCACCTCATCTCACAGCTGCCCCTCCCACCCCCCTCTTCCCAGTATCCCTTCCCCTTACCTTGTCCCAACCTTTCTTGAAACTGCCCATCGTCTTACAGGACCCTATGTCATCTGGTAAGGTGCTCCATTTATCCACCACTCTTTCAGTGAAAAAATGTCTACTCATCTCCCTCCCGAATCTTCTCCCCTCCAATCTCAGTCCATGCCCTCTTGTGTCCCTTCCCCTTCTCATCTGGAAAATCCCTTCTGTGTTGGTCTTGTTTTTCCCCTTCAGATACTTAAAGGTCTTGATCATATCCCTCCATCCCTCCTCTCCTCCAGCGAGTACATATTCAACTCTTCCAGCCTGTCCTCGTAGGGCTTGCTCTCTAATCCCTGGATCATCTCTGTGACTCTTTGCTGCACCCCCTTCAACAATCTGACGTCCTTCTTCAGGAATGGGTACCAGTACTGTACACAATACTCCAGGTGGGGCCTGACCAATGACCTATACAGGGGCAGGATAACCTCCTCCTTCTGGAGGAGATCCCTCTGCAATACACCCCAGCATTTTGTTGGCTTTTGCTGTCACCTTCAAGCACTGAACAGAGTTGTTCATGCTCTCCATAATGATCACTCCTAGGTCCGTCTCCTCTGTGGAGCTCCCCAACTGTGCCCTATTCAGTGATAATCCCTCCCCGGTTCCTGGCTCCCCTGGTTCCTGGCTCCGAAGTGCAGAACCTTGTACTTGGCGTTGAACCCCAACTGCCATGTTTCCGCCCACTCCTGCAGCTTAGTCAGGTCCTAGTGCAACCCCTTCCACTCCTCCACATCATCAACTACAGCTTGGTATCATCTGTGAACAGAGTGATCCTGCTCCACATCCTGTGTGAGATATCTGCAGTAAAAATCCAAAACAGCACTAGTCCCAGTACCGATCCCTGTGGTATCCCACTCATCACCGCTCTCGGTGACTAGAGGTCCCCCACCACCACCACCACCACCCTTTGCTGCCTTCCCTTTTGCCAGTTTGTGATCCATTTCACCATTTTTGGTCCCGCCCCCACATATTCCAGTTCCATCCCCCCAACCTCCCATGCGGCACTGAATAAAAGGCCTTGCTAAAGTCTAAATACAGGACATCCGCTACATGGCCCTTGTCCAGTTCCCACATCACCCAGTCCGTAGTATTCTACAAGGTTTGTCTGCCAGGATCTGCCTGCTACAAACCCATGCTGTTGACCATCCTGGAGACCATTTTCCTCCAAGAAGCTCACTAGCCTCTCTTTTAGGATGGTCTCCATGAGCTTTCCCACGATCGATGTGAGGCTCACTGGCCAATAGTTTCCTGGTTCATCCTTTGGGCCACTTTTGTGGATGGGTACCACATGGGTCAGTCTCCAGTCCTGTGGTACACATCCCATGCCCTGGGAAAATGATCCTGGGTAAATAAATAGTTAAATAAAACAAGTAGTACATATATAACTGGATGGAAATTACAGGAGGGTGTTTTAAGATATTTAAAATAATTTCCTATCACCTTGAAATTATACTTCTTGACTGCTCCACCTCCCCCTACCAAAAACTTCTGCACGTAGGTCATATCATGAGAAGACTTTAAAGAGCAATTGTTATGTTATGGTGTTATGTTATGTTATATTATGCTATGTTATTACTAATATTTCTTAGTGGGGATGGCATGTCTCAGCAGATACGTTATTTAAAACATTTTTTTTATTAATGAAGTGATTTAAAGAAGCAATAGACAAATGAAGAGAAAATGTTTTTCCCCCCTAGCTTCGTGTTTTTATGGCCCAACTCTGATAAGGCTGCAAGGCACACAGTTCAGAGCAGTGTGGCTGTCCTCTGGAAACCCACCAAGAAATGGGAGAAAGTTGCCAGAGGTTTGCTGGCTTGGTACATCTGCAAATCTGTTTCACACATTGATTTTTTTAAAGGTGGGGCGGGGATGTAGATGTAGGAATGATGATTGGTGGACTATCAAGCAATCAGTTTGTTTTATTTCGGTAGAACAAATAATGCAAGCATCTCTATGCACTTACCATAAAACAATTTAAACATGCAAAGACAACAGCAAAAATCCAAAGTATCACATAATCATAGCACATACAAAGATTCTAAAAACAGACTAGTTAGGACTAATTCTTGCAAAGCTTGTATGAAAAGAGCCGGAAACAAGGGCATAGCTAGAGAATCACAAATCCACTGTGGTGAGGCGTTCCATAAATTAGTCCTATTAACAGAAAAGCCCAATCACATGTATTTTTAGCTGGGTATGCAGTATAACAAGTACATTTGTAGAAACTGATAAAATTCGCCTCTATTCATTCTATCCACTCTCTTGGCCCCACCACTCCAAATTATCATAATACACCAAGGCATGTGGGATCTGCTAAATATTTGTTTCAGAGGCAAATTGTTGCCTGGCATAAACCACAGATATATTGTAACATAGCTGAAGCACACTACGAGCACTAAAGGCATGTTCAATATACCACCCAGGAAAACACAATCCCAGTTATGTCTGCAGTCCTTAGCCCCTACTAGCCACAGGAGGTACAGTACGTTGTTAATAGGTTGCTTTTGGCATGCCATCTGGCTGTTAGGGCCTGCAATGGTGACTGCTCCTTTGGAGCAATCTGTCATATTCATACATTTATATGCTAATGACCCCATACACCACTATCAAGGTGCTATGGGGTTTTTTGCACCCTAATCGGGCCCCATTACAGACCAGGAGCAAACAGTTTTAATGCTTGTCAGGGCTGCCTGTAGGTGGTCTAATGATTTCCATGCCCCACCCCAGTTGACTGCCTATATGAACATTTTATATCCTGGTGGTCAGTGGCCCCCCTGCCCCATTGCCCAACAGTATGTAATGTGGAATATCCCTGGTGGTCAAGTGGTCCCTTGCATGTGCTATGGTAAGAAAAGCCCTGGTGTCCAATGGTCCCCCCCAATTGCCCGCAAATAGGTAGTCTTGAATATCCCTGGTAGTCCAGTGGTTTTCCCCCTCCACTCTGATCTACAACCCATATGTAGTGTTGTGTATTCGTGGTGGTCCAGTGGTCTCGCACACACCCTGCTCCTGTAGACCCCCCCACTCCATCCCGCCTGCTAAGGCCCCTCTACCCCCACCTGCCTTGGCCCACCACCCACTGTAGCAGCCGTCCACCCCAAAGGTGACCAGCATAACCCCTCTGCTCACCACTTTGGCTGGCTGTTGTCTGAATGACAGGGGCGAGTCATGTTTACTGTAGAAACAAAACAGGATACTTTAGTAAAGCAGTTGTATTCAGTTTTGAATTCAGCATTTAGAACCAGCTGAAAGCAGTTTAGGAGCCCAACAGCCCTGTTTTGGGAGGCAGTTTGTTCCAGGATATGACAGCACTCAACAGGAGTCATTTGGCAATAGCACATTTTAATCTTGGGGGAAGGGATTAAGGCTGCAGTGGAGTACTGGTGTAGCACTGTGGTTCTAGAGACTGGGATTCCAAGATACCTTCAGGGGCTAGAGAACATTCAGTTAAAACAGTTTGAAGAGGGGGTGCAGCCAATTTCTTTCTCTTCTGATACTAAGGGGAGACCAGTTTAAATTTTGTAGCATGTGACATGAGTGATCAATCAATCAGTCAATCACTCAGTCTTTATTTTACCAGGCGAAACACCATTGAGTGAACTCATTTTCAAGGTGGACCTGGGAAGCTAAGATAAGTATCAGGTACAATAAGAAAATAGTATACATAATGTAGAATATGGGTACACAGGATGAATGCATAATGATGTGAGACTTATACAATAGAGAAATCTGGAGAACAATAGTCTGAGAAGGCAAAAAAAAAGGCTATAAATAGTATGTACAAGTAACATGTAGTTTACAATATATATACAAATGTCTGCAAGCAGTACTATAAGAGAATCCTTGAGGCAACACATAAATAAATATTAGGTTACCCACTGAGTGCCTCACATATGGGGAGGGAAGAGGAAGTGGGGACATTATGCATAGTAGGAGGGAAAAGGAAAGAGAAGGATGCAGAGGAGACAGGAGGAAGGAGGAGATACAAAGCGATGGGAGGCACCAACTTTATTTAGTGAGGATGGTGTCAAGTGTACCAAGGGAGGCAACTGCAGACAGGTAATACCAGTGAGTATCAAAGGGGTAGAATAGGACAAAACGTACTATCTTGTTTAAAGTTACATCCAGTTTCTGCAGAGATACTTTTGGGGCATGTTTATATCCATCCATAATCAAGTACTGGTAGCAAGCACTGATGAGCAATCTAAGATTTCTCTTTTTCATCCCTGAATCTAGTGGTCTCATGCAGTGGACCTATACATGATTTACGGGTATTGTCAAATATTTTGTCATCAGCAAGGGAACTGTCAGGGATGACTCTGAGGCATTAGCAAGAATCTGTCTTGACAATCCAAGTTTCCCTGTTTTTGACCAGGATGATGGTCTGGCTCTACTTTTAGGATGGAAGCTCATTGCCTGTATCTTTTTGGCATTCATTACAAGTTTAGAACACTTTTCTATGGAGGCAAAGTCTTCTTGCGATTTGGACCTCAGATTATTCTCACAGAGGTACCTGTGGCCACTAGCACAGTGTCAAACATGTGCAGTTTTACATATTTAAGAGTGCTTCACAGTGAGGCAGAGAATCCACAAAAAGAAGAAATAATAATGGATTTCAGATCAAGCCTGATGAGACACCTCTGTGAATCGGGTAAGAACTGGATATGGAATTCTGTGTATGTACTCACTGGGATCGGTCTGCTAAGCTAAGCCACCAGAATGTGTCTGATAATACTCCAGTATCTTTTAGCATAAGTAGCAATGAGGAGTGATCAACTAGATCAAAAGCTTTGGATAGGGCCACAAACACAGCTGATTCTATCAGGTATTTATCCAAATGCAGTCAGAACTACTCTGATTGTTAAAATCAAGGAGTGTCATGTCCGTGGAGTATTCAGCCGTTGAAACCTGATTGATATGTGTGATGAGGTGGTAAGACTCAAGGTAGTTGGAAAATTATCTGTTACAGAAAGTTGTTAAACTGGTCACATATAAGCCCCACAAACAGAAAGTTACTCCCAGTACATACAGTACAGTTCAGCAGAAAACAATCCAGTCAGATATCTGAGCCATATGTAGAATGTTACTCTGGATAAATTCTGTTTGCCTCAGAAAGTGAGGATCCAGTAACGTATCCAAACCATATATAAAAGGTTATACCGAATATATACTGTGCTATGCAGAAAGTGACGATCCAGGCAAATGATCTCCCCATTGATACATGGATACAAATAGGAAAACCTAGCTAGGCTATGGATTCAGAGTTGTCGGGTATAAGTATCCGGAAGTGTCCATTAAGAGGGCCCTGGGGCACTACTCAGCTGTGTGCAGTACACTGTAATAACCTCAGTGTCACAAGGTATAATTAGGTCCCACAATTGAGACCACACTGATGGGGTAAGACCTTGGGATGACTTGTGTGCTACTAAGAGCTCTGCTGTTTTCTGTGCTGTAGTTCGGGGGCGGGAGATGCACTTCATGGCACATGTAGGTAGAATGTTTGGGTTACCAATGTCAACTGAGGCAGCGCTGCCTCCAGGGCAGCACTTACTGATGCACTTATTCTTTCTCATAACAAGTCTCCTCTTTTATATACTTACTCTTCAAACTCTATGCTATCATGGATCACCACTCTAGTAAAATAACAACTGCATTTCTTTTAGAAGTGCATAAGTGACTGTTAGGATTTCAACTTGGTCTCTTGCTAAAAATAATTCATGCCTGATTTCAAACCCCTGGCCCCTTAAATAACAGTCTTTTGATAGCTCTTCTGTGCCACCAAGCTGGCACGACAATGACGTGCAGCTCCTATGGTGTAGTTGTTAATTCAGATCAGTACAGAGCAAGAATAAGAGAAACTAAATGCTGCCTCTGAGGCAGTGTTGGTTCCCCAAACATTTCTGTACCGTGGCTCACAGAACTGTATCTGTGAACCAGCAGTTCCATTCCATCATCTCCATGATCAGGGTTTGTCCACCTCCCATCTGCTGTTGTAATGGTTTGTTAATCTAGAACTGTGCTTTTTTGCAGGGCTTTTTACACCTATTTACCCAACTCCTCCACTTGTTGGGAGCTGCTCTAGCTACCCCAAGAGTTGCTAGAAAGTGTAGGCTCTCACCTTTACCAGCACTGATGGTCTGTGGTTGTCCTGAGATGATTAAGCAACTGGAGGGAGGCTCACACCTCCTATCCCATACAGTATTGGAGCAGAGCTAACAGCGTTCCACCCAGCAGCTAAGTATGGCCCGCTCCCTCCCGCCCAGAATCAGAGTGTGACTTGTACCCTCCCACTGAGCATAAGAGTGCTTCACTGATAAAGCAGTTCCAGCCAGAATGCAGCGCAGTACCTGGCAGTATCACTGCAGCGTGCTGCAGAGAACAGTGTAATTCAATAGCAATTAGTCCCTTTTGTCATGCAGCATTTTTTGTCATGACATGTATTGTAAGGAACTGTGTTGTATCCAGACTGCCTCCACTGTAACTCAATCAATTGCTACTACTACTGCATGTGTGTAGGAGCATGCATGCTATGCTTGCAAATTGTTTGGAGGGGGGGTGCAATTCTGGGTCCTTGCCATTGACATTTGGTTGTTCCCACTATCTGATCCCTACCCCAGCTGATGTAATATTGTGACTGCTGTCCTCTGTTTGAACTAAACAGAATGCTAAATGCATAAAACTAAGTACTGCTGTGAGGTTTTCTGCTCTTACTATGCACTTTCACAAATACAATATGAGGTCTCTGAGGAGAGGGGGATAAGGCAACATAAAAGGATGGGGGGCATAAGAGGGGTCTTGGATACAAACAGCATTCTCCTTGTTACACCATTGCCTCCCATATATCACATTTACCCCAGTCCCAGTGCCAGGTGACCCAGCCCTGGACATGAACCCTGGACCACTCGGAGGCAGAATGGAGTAATGCCATTCTTCAGGCCATTGGGCTGCCTGGCATAGGATTCATTTTACAAAATGTGAATATGTTAAAAAATACCTTCATCCCACCCATCAGAGAAGGGGTCACTGTGGCAACTGGTTTCCACTTCTTTGAAGAGGCTTATTGCAGAGGGCAATATATCAACATCCTTAACTTTTCTTGAACACCTCCTGTCTGTACCTTACCTGCTGTATGTAAATACTGCCAGTACAATTTTGCTGTATACAATACCTGTATCTTTGTCACTGTATATTTTTATTCCTGTCTCCCCCTTACACCTGGAAATGAACATTGGCTCAGTGTGCCTTGCCCAGTTACCATGTTTAATAAACAAAAATAATTAGCCAAAACAACCTCCTCTCGAGCAAACAAACCTCAACTGACAGATTCTCTTTTTGAAGAGGGCTGTAGTTCATTGAGCTAAATGTCAAGAAAACATCAAACCAAACAGCAGTGGGGCATAAACTCAAAAGGAAAAATCCACTTCAGTTGTCTTTGAGCAGTGTGTGTGTGTGTGTGTGTGTGTGTGTGTGTGTGTGTGTGTGTGTCTGATTGATTGTGAATTATTGTCTTTGCATGTTTGTATGGCTGGACTTGTGTTTGCATATATGATTCTTTTTGCATGTGTGTGTCTTTGGTATATAGTTCAGTATGTGTGTGTGTATGTGTGTGTGTTTAATGGAAACTAATAGCAGCACTGTGGAGACACAATTAGTAATCCGCCTCCCATGGAAATTATGCTTCAAAAATATTTCTCTGAGCTTGCCAAAACCTGACTTAATTATCATTGCATATCGTACTGAAAGGAATAAGGAATGTCAGATGTGGTGAATTTAAAAACACATCACTTAACGAGAATTTAAATTCTAAACCCTGGGGTGAGATCAGACGCCATCTGTTGAAATATTTAGCATGTTTCTATTGGTGTGTTGCTGGCAAAGGCTCCCTTCTTGTACTTTCCTTCCCTCCTAGCAAAAGCAGTGCCGAATCTTCAGACCTCCTCCGGGGAAGGCAGGAGACACTACAGAATGGATTCTTCACACACGTTCTCCTGCCCTACTGCTCTCGTGTTCTTCTTTCATGGTGGTGTGATTTCTGTAAACCTGTTCTCCAGTCTCTTCATTTCTCCTGCGAGACCTGTGGAGTGAGATGGCTGCTGGGAGAGTGGTCTGAGCTGTAACAGGTGCAGCCACTTCTTGACAACAGCATGCCTTTGGTCAGCAGTGAGTGCTTCGTTTCAAGTGATTTCCCAGGGTCCAGGAAAACATTTTAAAATATAATATTCAAACACATTTCAGCTTGTTTTTTCAATAATTGTCTGTTATCTCCCTGTATTATTTATTACCGTGGACATTTGCATCAAAACAGGATCTTTATCCCCCCAGACATCATCTGCTCCCTTTACTGATTTTTTTCCCTCTGCATAAGTCATAATTCTGTGTTTGTGATATCCCAGTCTGTTGCTGTGAAAATGACTGTAATGTCACGAAAGGAGCAGATGAAACCAGAGATACGAAGATATCATTTCAGTGCAGATGTTCTCAGTAATAAAGAATAATAAATACAGAAAACTGATGAAATATAAGCTGAACTGTGTACAAATATTATATTTTAAAAAACTTTTCAGGGCACTGGAAAATTGCATTAAGAAATCTATGTGTTTGTTTGTTTTTGGTGACTGGGTAAGCCCACTAGCTCTTGAAGTCCCATTTTCTGGTGTGACCCGGCATGAGTTACAGAGAGAAATGCATTCACAATTCAAACAACAAGGAATTCTCTCTAGCTGGGAAGTTATAGAGAGCTCCTTTGCTTTATACTTGCTATACTATAGTCCACCACTAGACGGCTCTATTGCGTTTGAATGTTATTCACAGCTTTCACTACTAGACAGTACCACTTTGAGCTGATGGCCTTTTTTCATATACAATATGTAACATTTCCCTAACCATCATTTCTTTTCAGTTTATTAAACAACTATTAATATTTTTATTCTCTAGCTTTCAGAACAGGGATATGTTCTTTTTTGTTTGGAGGTGGGGCAGGATCTTGCTCAACAGTCAACAAGAAGAAAGGGCCACAGTCTCAAGGCCCAAGAGGCAGTGAAGGCTGGTCCAGTGATGCCATGGCAGTGTTTTGTGATGCCAGCTGTAAGACTGGGGTTGACCTGTGGACTTGGGTTTCTGAGATCTGCAGGGGGCACATGTTTAGCAGGGGTGAAGAGCTTGACTCCATTTGGTGAGAAAGGGTATGGACAGCCTAGTGTTTATGCTCCCCTTGTCATCAGATTGCCTTTTCAGCTGGATCCCAAAATGCTGTCATCATAAAAGTATAAGGGTGAGAAATGGTGGAAGCCAGGATAAAAGATTATTTGGTGTAGGCATCACATAGACAGCAATGCTTTCTATTTAATATTGGGAGGGGGCAATAATAGAGCAGAGTGACAAAGTCAAAATTTTGCCTAGTCACACTGTACTTCACATGTGGCTAATGGAAGGTCTTCAGCGACAAGTAAATGGCGCATCATATCCAACTTGATTATGTTTCTGAGTTTGCCCTTCTGCAGGGGATTCCCCAAGTTTGAATTTCCCAGTACAACTGGCCAGGCTAGATATCATTCAAGGCAAGTTGACCATGTTGGGTTCCAGACTGGAGGGTGGCTCCTCACAGACCAGACATCTTTGGATGGGTGGGGAAAGGTAGAGATTCTGGAGGAATGTATCAGTACTGCTGGCCAACAGTGGCAGCCTCCTGCTGTAGTCATGGAGATTGTTGTGGGCATGAGGACAAAAGGGTGCCTGAGGGATTCATGAGTAAAGGCTGTGCAGAGGATAATGTTGAAAACAATTGTAATCAGAGAAAGGTCTTTTATTTTTAATGCCAGTTAGTTCCCTGGTGACATTTGACCCAGCTGATAAACTGGGCTCACAAAAATGTGATTCACAGTGCCACTCTGCAAGCGGAGCTCATGGGCAGCATTTCATAGACCACAGGTGCACTCTTGAATGGGTGCAGAGATCAAAATGAATGAAGTGAGTGGTTCAGAGGGAGAAGCTGACCCAGAAACCAGACTTCCAATCAGAGGCCTAGGTCAGCCGTGGACTATATCGCTGGCTCCTTATGAGCAGGGTATTATGGAAAATGGCAGCCCATGACAGGGACTGACCCATTACCTTACAGTGGTGCTTTTTTATAAAGCAACTAACTTATGTTAGGGATACCCACAGTCACCCTGAGCTCTCTGTGCCATAATGTCTGGCCAACTAGCCAGTAAAAGGTAGACACTGAGGAGCCTGAAGCTGATGCTGGGAATCTACTACTAGTCCTATAATCCAGTGGAACACTATGCACAAATTCAACCCACTGGCTTTCCAGAAAGCCATGAAGTAACTTGCAGAATAGCAGAAGTTCCCTGGTAGAAGCACTGGGTAACTCTAAAAAAGGCAGGAGCTCAAACAGACACCAGTGTAGGCACATAACCTATGTCCTTAAACCAAATGAAACATCAGTGTCTTTGAAAAATAATCCCCAAATACAGCAACATTTCAGTGCAGAAGTCCACTCAGCAATAACAGAATCTGTTCATCATTTTGTAAATTCTGTTTAATCCAGGGGGACTGAATGTCTCATTGGATTGGTAGTGGGTTAAGTAGTCCTTTACCTCTAGGCCACTGGTTTAAATCTGTTCCAGGATAGTAAGAAACTAAAGCAATTGCCATTTTTGTGGCCTCTGGAGGTCTCAGTCTTGTCCCTAGTTGGCAGCGCACCACCTCACAAAACCACCAGTACAACTGGCACCCTCACAAGTCTCACATAACTTAACTGGGCATGGTATCCGAAAAAAACTTCTCACCATCTATGACAATGTCAGGGTTGAGGCACATTGGCACAGAAGTATGGGGGACAGCTTGAACCAGGACCATTGGTGCTATACCTGGTACGTGGCTAAATTAAGGACTTCAGTCTCCAGTGATGTCACTGCAGGCTTTTTAGGAGCATGGACTAATGTTCAAAAAAGCAGAATTTTGTTTTAATGGATTTGGTTTAAGAAAATGATTTGAGAGTATTCATTGGTAATCTTTAAAATTCTCTCTAAAAGCCTGTACTTTGACTTTCTCTTTGACAGGTTACAGTCAGAGTACTTGGTCCTGGAAGATATAACATTAGCCCTAATCTTGCTTTAGACAGATTTTCATGTTTCCACTTCTCTTGGGAGGGTGGGGGTAGGGTAGGGTTTTGTTCCTTGCAAATTTTAATCCTCACTCCCAGGGCCATCATTACATGAGTGAGGAAGAACAGGCACCCTGAAATCTCCTCCGTTAGCTGGAGTGCAGGTGGATGGGAGATAAGCAGCCAGCCCTGATGGAAAACACTTTACCTTTCTAGGATTCCTGCAAATGGTTGTGCGATAATTCAGCCAGACAAGATAACTCTTTCTGAGTATTTGAGTACTGCAGGGATATACTATGAAATTGCAGCTGTAGTGAAGTGGAATTATGTATGAGGTTTTGCAGTAAATCACCAACTTGAATATATGCTGTCTTGTAAGAACATAGAAGCGTAGGAAAAGTTAGTTGAAAAAGTGTCCATTGGGTTCATCTCCATGCCATGCCGCAGCTGCACCAATCCATACTATAAGAAATAGTTTTGCAGGCCTGCTAATGTAGCAGTAGGCTACCACTGGCAGCGCTGGTGAGCCGGGTTCAGAAGCTAACCTGGGTCATCGGAGGCAGGTTATGGGACGAGGACTTAGCCTTCCAGAAGATGCTTTCCTCTGCCAGGGCAGATGGGTACCATCTGCCACCACAATACTACCACCTGGGTGACTACAGGTGGTAGTTTAACAGAGGGCCAAGGGATGGTGCAGACATCACAGTTGTCAGCACTAGCCTTGTATGCAAGAGCCATGATGAAAATGGCATGCAATGTCCATGGGGGGGGGCAAACCCAGAAGAAAATGACCACTGAGACGAAGGACCCCATTATATCCAAGCCCCACACCTCTGCCTTGGTGCTCTGACTGTTGCAACATGAACATCAAGGGTAAATACCCCCTACACTGTCCCCAGCTGGAGAAGGTAGACAACAGCTCCATGGTGGACATGCAGGTAAGGTGGTGCTGGGGGTACAATAGGCCATGGGAGCTCCAGAGTGATTCAGAGGCTGGAAAGAAGAAAAGGCACAAATAGTTGAAAAAAAAAAGAAAGATAGAAAGAAAGAGAAAGAAACCTCCAAAGCCATTGTTTAGTGGAAAGTAAGAAAGTACTAGTAATTGTGATGAACTTTTGCACTCTGGTCAGAAAAACTGCAAAAATCTCTGTCAACCCACTGCTGAGTGATATGACTGTTCCTCCAAGATACGCTAATTCTGCGGTCATGTTTGCTCCTTGCCGAGACACTCCCCAGTGAATTAACTGCTGTCTCCAACAATGTTGTCAGTGTTAGTGGCTCAGTATACAGCATGTTTGCCTTTGAGGGCTGAAGATCAGAAGGTCATAGGTTCTAATCCTACACCGGGCACTTGGTCTCATGCCCAATAATAACATTGTAGTGCAGCACTGTTGAGGTCAGTCAGTGTCATCTTTCAGATGAGACATTAAACAGAGGTCCCTTCTGACAACCTCTGGTAACTTTCCAGGTGGAATTTAAAGATACCTGATACCACCTTTGCAAGAGTGAGGGATTTTCCCTAAAGTCCTGACCTTAAGTCCCCATCTATAAAACAGGTCCATGTAAATCTAACCACCTTCCCAGTATACCCCTGGAAATGAGCTGTCACAGCTCAGTGTGCCTCATCTGGTCAAAACATACAAAATAAATATACAATATTACATACAAACATATGAATCTGCCAGCAGAAACAGGCCTTATGGTCTATCAAGTTAGTCTGCACAAATGCACAGCTAGCACCCTTATATTGCAGCTTCCCCTCACACCCTGTCCCCTCAAAACTGCCACTGTGCTACAGGATACCCCCTCCTTGGGTACAGTGTTCTATTTCCCACCACCCTCTCTGAAAAAATGCCTCCTCATCTGTCTCCTATATTTTCCGCCTCCAACCTGAAACCATGCCCTCTGGTGTCCCTTCCTCTCCTCCGCTAAATATCCCTTCTGTGCCCATTTTGTTAATCCCTTTCAAATATTTGAAGGTCTCAATCATATCCCCGATCCCTCCTCTCCTCCAGGGTGTACATATTCAGCTCAGTCAGCCTGTCCTCATAGGTTTTGTCCTCCAGCCCCTGGATCATCTTAGTTGCCCTACGCTGCACCCACTCCAGCAATCTGATATTCTTCTTCGAAAAGGACATCAGAACTACACATAGAACTCCAAATGTGGACTGACTATGGACCTGTACAGCGGCAGGATCACATCCCTATTTCTGGATAAGATTCCTCTCAAAATACACCCCAGCATCTTGTTGGCCTTAGCTGCCACCGCCTGCACTGAGCTGAGTTGTTCATGTTACCTGTCATGATCACCCCTAGGTCCTTCTCCTCCTCTGTGACCTCTATCTGAACCCCTCACAACTAGTAGCTCCTCCTTGGGTTCCTTGCTCCAAAGTGCATAACCTTGTACTTCTTCACATTGAAGCTCAGTTGCCACTTTTCTGAGCCACTCCAGTTTGATCAGGTCCTCCTGTAGCCCCTGCCACCCCTCTATGTCGTTCATCACCGCCCCTATCTTGGTATCATCTGTGAACAGACTGATCTTGCTCCTAACACCATGTGAGATATCCGATATGAATAACCCAAACAACACTGGACCCAGGACTGAGCCCTGTGGCACCCCGCTTGTCACCACCCTTGGGGAAGACAGTGGCCCCCCCCACCAACACCACCTGTTGCTGCCTCCCCTTCAGCCAGTTAATAATCCAGTTTACCATCTTTGTCCCTGCCTCCACATACTGCAACTCCTACTGGATCAATACTGTGCATGCAAGATAGTGCGGTATTAACCTCGCTGTCTACAGAGTGCATGTAGTTATAGCAACAGGGATAGAACAGCACTAGGAAGATACCACTACCCCTGTCGCTGTACGCGTTTCTGGCATAGCTCAAGTTGCCATGTGCTGGGTGCCTGGTCAAGCTGCTCCTGTGTTGGAGTGCCTAGGGCCCCGGCATACGGCACAATGGGAGACCTGGGACCATGGTTTGGTTCCCCAGGTCTCCCTGTGCTGCAAAAATTTTGTGGCAAATTTTTTTTCACCAGTAAACTTCCTGCTGAGTTATCTCCATTCTCCATTCCCCAATGTCCGCAACCCCGGAGTTTGTTATTTAAATTCTGGGTGTGTAGGGGTGATGTCCTTTCATGTCGGGGGTTTGGGGGGCAAAGCTCCTCACATAAACAGATGACGCCCATAGAGTATAAGGGAATGCACTGCCTGCATTCTTCAGTATTTTGCCTGGTGACATCACAGCGTACATTCTTAGGCTTGTGGCATGAAATGCTGTGTAGTGTTTTCCTGTGCCATTATGACCCTGTGTCATTGCAACTTACTTACTCCCCCAACCTCCCATAAGGCACTGAATCAAAGACCTTGCTGAAATCTAAATACAGCACATCCACTGCATGGCCTTTAACCAGTTCGCTTGTTACCTAGTGGTAGTATTCAATTAGGTTGGTTTGGCAGGATCGTCCAGAGACGAATCCATGCTTCTGACTGTCCTGGAGTCCATTTTCCTCCAAAAAGGTCAACAGCCTCTCTCCATGAAGATCTGATACCATTGGAATTTAAAAGTAAAAAGAGACGAATTTAGGTTTTTTAAAACACCCATTTCTTGAATTTCTTCCATTTCACATTTATTTATTTAGCTGTTTATTTATTTATGCATTTATTTAAAGTTTTCACCAAGAAAAGCATACTGAGCTGTGAACCACTCGTTTCTAGATGGTTCCTGGTAAGTGGAACAAGGTAGAATTATTAATTAATTATATCAACTGCTCTGACAGGTTTTGGATGGGTTTAAGTCAGAAATGACTTTTATTCCTATTTTAATGCTTTTGTGTGTACCTTGGAGCTGACCTTTTACTGATTATATCTTTCAGTTCCAGGATTCCCTGGATGTCCTGTGGTGTCAGTTCCTGCTGATCTGTGCTAATTAGTTAACACACTGCAGATCACAGCATAAAGTGACAATATCCTGGAAACCTAGAAACAGACGGTGTACACATTGAAGAGAAAAAGGGCAAAGCACACTGAAAATCACTTGAGCATTCATGCATGTGAATATGATTCAAAGAAAGAAACAAGGAGTCCCTAAATAAAGAAATACTTAAAATGGTTTCCCATCACCTTTAAAAGTTTTCTCACTCCCCATTTTGTATAGCCTATAAGCAACTTATAACATGACATACTGGGGTATGTTCTGTAAACTATTATAGGATAAGCAATTATGGGACCTGTCCCGATGCCGGCATTATACAGAGCCATAATCTGCTTCCAGAGTGGAGGAAGTGTGAAGCTGACAACCAAGTACAGTACTTTTCCTCAATGAGAGAAGCAGATTATTCAGAGAGAATTAAAGTTGCATGATCTTTCAGCATTGTTGCGCCACTGGTTTTAAAAAGAGGATTATGTAGTTGCACGTCTCATGGTGAAGAAAGCAAGAGCCTCCACAGACAAAACAGCCAAGTAAAATATCAGTACAAGAGTGACTTTACTGTTGATTTAGCACACACCTAACTGTAGCCTCCATGTTTTTGCATTAAAGGTTGTATTCGGTTAAAGATGAACAGTCAGCACTAAGAGCCCCACACCCTGCTATGCATGTCATGGATACTGTATTATAAGCTCAAATCAGATGTTTGCCAACCCTGCTGTCCTTCTAGAGCTAAGTACAGTCCTCTAAGACTGTACTTAACCCCAGGAGGACAGCAGGACCAGCAAACAAAAGATCAAAGCTTATAAAAACTATGATATGCACTGCAGGCTATTATATTGAATCTCCCATTGCAGCAGCCCTGCTCTGATGTTAGTTGCAGGGGAATCTGGGGTTTCTAGTTACAGCAAATGTCAGCTTGCAAGTCAGCAAAATTAACCTGATGCAGTCCACTGTATTATGCGACAGTAAATAGTACGTAAAAAATTAAAAATGTTTTTGCACACAAAGTGCAAACTGAGACCAGCCTCACACTTAGGTGTGGGGCTCTAAATGTTGACTGTTCCCCTTTAAAGCTTTGTAAGCTGCATTCTGATTGACTGGGAAAGTTTATTTGTAGTATGCAGTGATCCGACTCACAATATGCAATTTATTTTCTAGTGTGAGTGGGTAGGAAGCTAACTTTTGACAGGCAGAACCATGAGTGAGTTATGCAAGTCCTGTCCCCTCAGAAGTGATGATAAACTGACTAGCTGGAGACAGACCATTTTATATCCAATACACACAACAGTAGTTTAGTAGTTACAGCTGTTAAATCTGCTGCTTGTTTGAAGATTTAATTGTTTTTCTTTGATTTTAATAGCTGTCTTCAGTGCTACGCTAGGCAATTGTGATGTCATCAGCCCTGTGAAAGCTTATTTTTGATTAAGGCAACAGTCTGTACAATATCCATTGTAACAACAATGTATTTTTATTTATTTATTGAATTTTGATGACTGGGTAGGCCTGCTGTGACTGCAGGAGTCCCTTTTCAGGGCAACCGGGATTAATTACAGAGAACACAGCAAGCGAGGCACATACAATATCAGTTTGTAAGTTACAGAAGGTATGGTAACACTTATAAATCAATTCAAACAATGAAGGTAAATATATGTACATTAATCAGGTTCACATAGTGAAGAAAGATACAGGCATAAGACATAACAAAAAAGTCCTTTGTACAGAAAAGATGGCTAGGCTAAACAGTAAATCCTAGTCTAAGGAAGAACCAAAGGGTGACAGAGCCAGAGAGGCAGACAAGCAAGGAGGGAGAGACCATCAGCAATAGCAGTTGCAAAGGCTACGCTCCAGCAGGAGGGTCTTCAGGCCTTTTTTGAAGCCGTCGAATGAGGAGCATTCTTATAGGCTACTTGGGAGGTCATTCCAGAGGAGTAGGATTGAGGTAGCAAATGCCCTTTTACCTGAGGTGGTCCTAACTTTGGGGACCAGGAGGAATGATCGGCTTGAGGACCTAAGGGATCACCTCTGGGGTTTTGAAATTAATATGTCTTGTAGACTAGGAGGATCATTGCTGTTCCTATGTTTAAACGCAAGGCACAGACAGGAGTAATCCATCATGCATTCAAGTGAGGGCCAATTTAGCATCTGAAGTACTTTTGTGAAATGACCTACTATATGCTGTGATACAGTGTTTTGAGCTTCTACATTTCAGAACGCCTGACTGATTGGAGAACCAGAGACCCACAGAGTAGGGTAGGGAGTAGGGTGCCATTTGCAATACGCAGGCATGACTCCTTTGTGAGGAGGGGGCTTAGGTGATAAAGGAGTCCAATTTTTTGACGCAACAATTGATTTGATGCTCCACATGTACCTTGAAGGCGATGTCTTGGTCCATGTATACCAGAAGCACTTGATGGAATTGACTACCTCAGTTACAGACCCGTTTGAAAAGGATGGGGTCAGAATATGCTGCCTTTGAGGGCCTAAGCTCCTCAGGCCAAAGAGGATGGCCTTGGTCTTCTTGATATTGAGAACCAGTTTATTTGGTAAGAACCAGTTCTCAGTATCTGAAGGTAATTTTAGAGCAGGCTCTTCAATTGGGATTTATTGCTGTTACTGATCTCATTTGTGTGTTTGTCTGTCTGTTTGTTTGTTTGAAAAATGCTGCCGGGAAAGGCACACTGAGATGAGACTCATTTCCAGGTGCATTCTAGGCGAGGTGACAATAGGAGAACAAAAGCACATTTTGGTACTATTAATTACAGGTGGTGCAATAGTTACATGTGGTACCACGAATGCATAATAAAAAGTAAGCAAAGATAAAATGTAAAAGCAAAGATATTTTTAGATGGTGAGTAAATACATACCAGTGCAGTGAAGATGCAAACTTCAAATACAAAGTAACGCTGTAGATGTAATACACTATTATATACAGAAATAGTCCAGACATGCCCTAAATATTGCATTATATATAATGTATTATGTATTTTAAATGAAATATATCTACAAGATAGTAAAATATTAAACAAATATTTTGATGTATAACATGACCTAAATAGGCACATTATGTAACATGACTTATCCACTTTGCAACAGCATATACAAATAGTATGTAGAAAATGCTGTACTATATAGTGCATACAATGAATTAGATTGCATTACATAACAAGACTTATGTAAGTTGTAACTGCATAAAAGGAGATGTTGCATCACAATTGGACTATCCTGGACACATTAAGTGATATAGATAGATAGACAGACAGACAGACAGACAGACAGACAGACAGATCATATTCTTTTAATTGGTATGGTTAGACTGGAGGGGTGATTAACATCAAGTAATTATTCACCCATAAGACAGATGGCATATGACAAAGTTCAGTGCTATTTAGCAGAGGGAGTGGGAGCCATAGTGTAATACTAAAAGGTAGCCTACTGCCTAGGAAACTCAGACAAACAGGGTAAGACAAATTTTTGACACTCTTTTTGAAAACCTTTCCCCACTCCTCCTCACACTTGCTTTAATCAGCAGCACATTCTGCATGACTGTGTTCTACCTGCATGGTTTTCAGCCAGTCAGAAGACTGGATTCTCATTCTATACTATATAACATGTATACAAATATGTATACAGTAGTAAATGAGGCAGAGTAGCCCAGGGGTTAGAGCAATGAACTGTGAATCTCTGAGAGCACCTGATTTAAATCCCACCTCAGTCATGGATTCACTATGAGACATTGAGGTCTACACAACTTCTAGTTGGGTGAAACAGTACCATTTTTGACTGGATGCATTCTAAGAGATGGGGCTTAGAAATCTACATGCAGGGGCTGCTGGTTTGGTGGCACTGAGGGTTAAGACACTGGATACCATACCTCACACTATGCCGGCGACCTGGGTTCAGGAATGACCTCGAGTCATTGGGGTGCTGGCATGGGGGGGAGCAGTATTGAGCAGAGCCAGCAGGCTGCACTAATCTACTCTCCTGGGGGGGTTGGGGTGGGTTGTCGCCCCCTTCCTGTAGTTCTGCTCCCACCAGGTGGAGGTCCAGTGGGATTACACAGGTGAAGGGTTCAGCAAGGATGGGAGATTGGAAGGGGCTGAGCTGGCACCACGGTGTGCGTGCGTGTGTCCACACGCACGCAGCTGTGCGTCACCAGGGAAAGCAGGACAACCCACAAAGAAAACCTATAAAAACCTATATATATAAAAAGAAAGAACTCTAAATGCAGTATTTTCTGGAATAATTAATGGATTTTAGATATTTAAGTTATTTGTTTTTAACTGTACTGCTGAGTTTATAACTGTAATCTGTTTTTTGTATAGGACCTTGAGCATGGAGTAAATGTGCTCTTGAAATGCCTGTCTATTCATCTTTGAACATAGGGTGCAAGGTCTAAGTCCTTCTGAGACTCCCACCCTAGAATCTCACACAAAGCCCAGCTCTGACTCTGGTCTTTGTTGGCAGGAGGCACAACTTTAGAGGATAACTTCAGGCTCACTGTGCTGACTTGATAGCATAGCAAAATAATTTAACTGCACTCGAGAGTCAGGTAACATCACATAAAACACAAAACTGATGCTGAATTTCATTTAATTGCGCTTGAAACGCTCTAATTCTGGACAAATACACAGGCAAAAACTACCCCAGCGCTTAGCCTTCTCAATGGGCTTCATGAAAAGTAGCTGAAGCGCTGGGTAATTTTACCTGTGTATCAAACGGCGATCATGCTGAATAAAATGAAATTTAGCATCGTGTTGTTTAGTATGATTGACTGGAGTGCTCAGAAATGTAAACTGTTATGAGTCTGGACTGCCATCCTCTAACTGGACCCACCAACAAACAACAGGCGCATGAGCTTATTTGGAATCTTGATAGCATAGCAGCTGGGGAGCTGCTTGACATGCTCACAACCAAGGTATGCATCCTGAGCCTGGATCTTCTCTGCAAGCCAGAAGGAGGCTGAGCCAGCACCTGTGCAGGTGTTAGTCTCTGGAGAAGAGTAGCAGGATGCTGCAGTGTGTTGCTACCCGAGCATCTGCAGCACATTGCTAAGCAGGTGGGGAACACTGTGGGCACCATACTGGCATGCCATTCCATGTGTGAGGGTATAAATAAATTCATGGCCCTCACAATCCCTGAGATGGTGGGGTTCCCATAGAAAAAAGAAACAGCAGCAGCCAGACAGCTAGACAAGGCAAGCCAATTTATTTGTTTGGGGCCTATCCCAGAAACTCTGAGCACCATACAGAAGCATAACACTAAAAATAATGAAACATAACATAAATATAAAATGTAACACTGGCAGATCAGGTAACAAATATTACAATTAAGAATCATATTAAAATACATAGATACCCTTTTATTTAGCTTTTGGGACCATCTGGAAAATTGTAAGTCTTTATTCTCCACTTGAATACTTACACAGAGACAGCTCCGTGGATGTGCAGGGACAACGAGTTCCATAGGAGAGGCACAGCAACATTAAATGGTCTGTCCCCTGATGACTTTAAATGAGAGTGTGGAACTACCAGGAGCCCTGTCTATGAAAAACTACCTTGATCTTTCGCCCAGTGTCTCACTTTGGCAGGTGATGGGCATTAGACTCGTGGAGACAGAGGCTCTCTGTTCCTGAAGGGGTAAAATTGTGGGGTTAGCAGTCGAAATAAGAAAGTTGTCAGAGCTTAGAGGGGCCTGTGGGTATGAGAAGTTAGTCTTTGATGCACAGTATAAAGGTTGTTGGCCCTGGTATAGTCAGGATCATAGGTTTAGCCAAACGTAAGCAATTTGTCAGGCCTGGTAGAGGCTTCAGGGGGGAGGTTATGAGCATGGGGGTTAGCTGTTGATATAAGGAAGTTGTTAGTGCTGGAAGTGGTCTGGGGGAGGACTGTGGAGGTTAGCTATGAAGGTAAAGGTAAAAAGGTTTTCAGGCCTGAGAGGGGCCTGTGGGGTTCAAGCTGTTGAGGTAAGGAGGTTTATGAATATGGCCTGGACAGACAAGACGTCTTTAGATACCTACATGTATGCTACCTGGTCACATCCCCATCCCAAAAAATAAGAGACCACACCAAGATATCCTCATTGATAACTTTTTTGTTACACATTAGAACACAGGACACCAGACGTAATATCTCAGTCATATACAAGGCACTGCAGAAAACACAACATTCTGCTACATTATATGCAGCCCTAAAATGCGGAGCCAAGCTAGATGTGCACCAGGACAGGAAGGACTGTAAATGGGGGTGCTATGTGGCAAGCAAAATTACCCCCTCATATGTTTGGCTTGAATATGCCTGGAAGCCATTAATGCCCTTCTTTCTGACCCCTGTAGTCACTGCCAGATATGGGACTGGCAGATGTGCAGCGTGGTGAAAGTCATGTAACACACACACACACACACACACACACATTATGTGGACCTACCCCATGCTTATAAATTGTAATACAGAATTCTAGAGGGCCACGTCAGAAGTCTTGCATACCCCGATTACCTTGACACCTAACATATATCTACTTCACCAATACCCCAGACAGCTGAAGGATTGGTATACAAAATACATACTAGGGATCATGATAGTGGCAGCCAAAAAGTGCGTTACGAGGAAATGATTAACCTCACAACAAGTGGGGATAGGCTATACAGGCAATCCATAAATTACATTTACAAGATGGAAAAGATAACCTTTGGTCTTAATGAAAAGTCAGAACTGTTTACCTCTGGATGTAATACCTGGGTCACATATGTAATGGAGCACAACCTTAGTTTGTGCCATAAATTAGGATGAGGCACTGGGAGGGGGAAAGGACCTAACTGGGATCGAACGTCCACTGGGGAGAGTCCAAGAAGGAAGTCTATGACCACTCTGCCAGTACTCCACAGTACTGAGATGTTTTAATGCTAGTAGGAGTATTTGCTGTAATGTTGAGGACACTTCCTTCCCCAAAGTATATCAGGGAAGGGAGGACTTTAACCATGAACAGGTGAGTGTATTCTTTTCTCCTATGGCATGTGACACTAGATTGAGCTCTGCAATAATTCTGTAATGTAGCACATAAACTTTAATAAAATATATTAAAAAAAAAGATTTATGAGGTTGTGAGATTGCAATAGTGTCCTGTGGGGGAGGCCCATGGAGGTTAGCAATAAAGGTAAAATGGTTGTTGGGCCAGGAGGAGACTGCAGGGAGGACCATGAGGGTTAGCTGTCTAGATAAGAAGGTTGTCCGTCTGAAAGGACCAGCAGAGGAGGACTGTGTGGTTTAGTTGCCAAGGAAAGAAGGTCGTTGGGACTATGAGGGGCTTGTAGGAGGGAATTGTGGGTGTTGGCCATCAAGGTAAAGAGGTTGTTGGGCCTTTGAGGGACCTCAGTGGGGACCGTGTGGGTTAATAGTCGAGGTAAGAAAGTTGTTGGGCATTATATGGACTTTGGGGGGGACCATGTGGGTTAGCAATCAAGGTAAGAAGGTTGGTGGGACTAGGTGGGACCCAGGGAGGTGAAGGTAAGGGCTGCTTGGGTTAGCAGTCGCAGTAAGATGTTTGTTGGGACTAGGAGGGTCCTAGGACAGGAGCAGGACCATGATGGTTAGCTGTTATGGTAAGAAGATTGTTGGGACTAGGAGGGACCTGGGGCAGTGAAGGTAAAGACTGTATGGGTTAGCAGTCAATGTAAGAAGGTTGCTTGGACTAGGAGGGACTTGGGGCAGGAGACAGACCCTGGGGGTTAGCTGTTAAAGTGAGAAGGTTTTTAGGACGAGGCAAGACCTTGGCGTGGAAAAGGACCATGTGGGTTAACTGTCAAGGGAATAAGGTTGTTGGGACTATAAGGGACCTGGTAGGATAGAGGAGAAGGACTGTGTGGGTTAGCAGTTAAGGTAAGAAGTTTGTTGGGTTTTGGAAAGACATTTGTGGGGTGGGGACCATGTGGGTTAGCAGTTGACATAAGAAGGTTGTTGAGCCTTGGAGGCACCTCTGGGGGAGGACTGCAGGGGGGGGTTAGCTGCAAGGTAAGAAGGTTGTTGGAGCTGGAAGAAGAGTGTGGGAGTAACATGGGGGTTACCTGTTGAGGTACAAATGTTGTGTGAGCCAGCAGGGACCTGCAGGAGAGAGAGGGACCATAGTGGTTAATCATTGAGTAAGAAGGTTGTTGGGGCAGGGAGAGGTCTGTTGGGATGGGGAAGTCTGTGGATGTCAGCTGTTGAAGTTATAGGTTGTTTGGGCTGGGAGTGGTCTGCAGAGGAGGCTATGAGTGTTAACTGTTGAGGTAAGAGGATTGTCTGACTGGGAGGTTGCCAGGAGGAACCTGCAATGTAGGACCGTTGGGGTCAACCATCACAATAAGAAGATTGTTACAGCCTCCTGGAAACTTCTCCACCACCCTTCTTTTCTGTCCCTCTCCACCCTTTTGTCTTCCAAATGCAACCCCAAAGGCTCCATTAAGCTCACCAGCTGCTTGCCACTACTTCTTGATGGTGATGTTGAGCTAAACCCTGGTCCTTTTCCTCCTTAACCCTTGCTAAGGTGCTTAGGATCCTGCATATAAATATTCACTATTCTCCCAAAAAAAGACCACCTGTGACTGTATGTTCAACTACTCAAGCCATCTGTATCAGTTATCTCTGTGACCTGGCTCTCCCCCAAGATCAGTCACACTGACATAACCCTCCCTGAGTACTTCATTGTCCAGCAGGACTGGTCTAGAAGAGATGGTGGTGTTGCCATTTATGTTGTCGTCTCCCACCGGTTTGAGGTTGTGCACCACATCTCCTCCCCCAATGCTCATGAACTTCCTGTGGGCAAACTTTGCATCCTTTTCTTCCTGAACCATGTTAATGTCACTGGAGTGTACCTTTGTGAAGGTTCCAAACATCACAACATCCTTCACCTTCTTTCTTCTATCCATATGCTTGCTACTGATGGTGAGCTCCTAATGATGGGTAACTTTAACTAGAATTGTGCTTCCCCTGCTGTGAAAAAACTTAAGTCAGCAAATTCGGTACCTCTGCTTCACACAGTACATCTCTGAGCCAACACAGCATAAACCTTCATCCTCACATTACTCCCTCCTTGATTAAGTTCTCTCCTCCCATCCCTATCACATTATTAGTACAGGTACCCTCTCTGATGCTCCCAGTGACTGTCAGATTATCTATTGTGTATGTGAGGTTACCGACCAAAAGCTTCTCCAAAGTCATTCAGCTTTGGACTTCATGGTCTCTGAATCTGTCTGCCCTGCAAGCTGACCGCCATGCCAGCATTTGGTCTTTCATCTCCTCATCCTTGGATGTTGTTGCTGCCCTTCCCAAATGCCAGTTGTGCTCTTCCTCTGTTTAGGACAAACATGTGACAAACATATTCCTTTATGCAAATTTTGTGTTATGGGATCCTACCTCCCCTGGTTGTCCGCTATGGCTCATCTTGTATCTCCACTCCAGAGACCCTGCCTGGCCGCTGCATAAGGCCACTGTCTTGCCAACAGACCTTCTCAGGTATAAGAAGTGTGTAACATGTACAGCATGGCCACCAGGATGGCCAAATTGGAGTTTTTTTTTTATCTCAAACATTTCATGAGTGGTGGTTTTATCGTATACTGCCCAAGTGTTCTGTCACACTTTGCCCTACTCAGTCAGCATACATATGGTTCAGTCTTGTTCAGGGCTCCATGACAGAAACTCGTTAGACTCCAAAAGGACTGAAGGGATCATTCACCATAGCATTTAACAGGACTGTTTACATGAATACCACCACAACTGGGGAACCTGAGTCACAAATCCCTCAGCAGGACTAAACCATAGGTATGATGGAACACTTGGGCAGTATACCATGTAGGACCTCCATTTCTTGACAAGAGGCATCAGCTGAAATACTGAGCCAAGATGGACATACATTGAATAAGACTGAATTCTTCTCATAGCAGAGATGGAGTCATGTCTATTTCTTTTGGTATGTCTGCACTATGTCGCTAGACTTGGACTGTTTCTCAGACAAGACTCCCCTGTCCAGTTAGTGCTGTAGATCATCCTGGGTATTTTTGTACAACAGAAACAGTAAGGCAGGAAATTAGTTTCCTACAGTAGATGCCTCAGCTTAGCATACCTTCAAAGAAAAGACTGCCAGCTGCTTGACAGCTGTATTTAATAAGAAGGGTTTTGCGTCCGAGCACCAGAATCCTATGCTGAGGCCAACTGTGAGCCAGGTGTGTTGTGGATGCAAGCTGCTCGTCTCCCAAGGAGGGAGGGGGTAGGTTTCTTGGCTCTCATGCACTCCCTGATGGCTGTACAAGGAACTGCATTGGCATTAGCTGTGAAGAAAGTCACTCTCTCACCATCAATAGGCTCATGGAAAGCTGAAATACTGTAGCAGCCAAGTGTACCTTGATAGAAGAGTATTGCAGTCCTGCATCTGACAAGGACAACAAATACTTCAGAACCTGATTCACTGGACGAGTGACAGGATCCAGCTGATGAGAAGTTGCCCACAAAGCAAACTGCTTGCACTTCATTGAATAAGTGGCTCTGGTGGAAGGTTTTCTGGCAGCCAACAGGATGTCAGCCACCTTTGGGACACTCCAGATCTCATGATGGCTATGTCTTCAGGAACCAAGCATGGAGATGGAGTGACTTGAGATCTGGATGGACCAAGGTTCCCTGTTCCTGAGATAGCAAGCCCTTGCACAAGGAAGAGTCCTGGGGTTCCACTGTCAGCTGTTGCAGTAGGGAAACCAGATCTGGTGAAGTCAAATGGGGAGCCATGAGAATTAAAGTAGCTCTCTCCATTTTGAGCTTGATTAGCACCCTCTGAAGAGGAACCTCTCTTTCAAGAGAGGGACAAGGCGTCTCACCAGAAAACTCCAGGCCCCGGGCAGAACAAGCAGAAAACTGTCAGTTTTGCATCGGTGGGAATGCAAAAGGTCCAACTCTGGATGCCCCCTTCAACAGGTCTTCAACCACTGGGGTCAGCAATTCCAATGCATGCATTCTGTACTGGTACATGCTTAGCTTGTCTGCCAGAACATTTTGGATGCCTGGAACATGGATGTCTGACAGCTCTAGACCATGTTCTAGAGCCCAGTAAAAAACCTTCATCACTTCCCTGTACAGTGGGTAAGAATGAGTCCCCCCTTGCTTGTTTACGTAGTGTTCTACACTGATGTTGTTCATTTGCACCAGCAGATGCCCCGGAACCAGATGGTTCTGGAAGGCTTGAGAGCATACAAGAACAGCCCTCATCTCTAGGATGTTTATGAAAAGGAAGTCTCCACTCTGGTCCATGTGCCTTGTGTCTGATGAGGTCCCAGATATGCACCCCAGCCCAGCCCTGAAGCACTTGCAAAGAGAATCTACTGAGGGAAGGGAATGAGAGAGGAACCTCTTTCAGCAAATTGCTGGGTTCTATCCACCACTGGAGCACCTTTCAAACAGAAGAAGTTATTGGAACCTAATGTTCTGGATCATCAGTGCACTGATCCCACTGGACTCTTAATGTCCACTGAGGGATCCTCATGTGCAACTTGGCCAGAGGTACTGTGACAATGGCTGCTACCATCAGGCCCAACAGTTTTGGGAATGTCCTGGCTGTGATATACCTGCTGTTGTACAGCATCTGGACCCGTGCCATGAGGTGCTCCACCTTGACCTGGGGCAGGAAGGCTAAGCCCTGAGCAGTATCCAGTACTGTCCTTATGTACTGCAGACACTGACAAAGTGTCAAGACTGAATTGGGCAGATTGACCATGATCCGTAGAGCACTGAATAGCTGTCTGGTGCACGTTAGGGTGTAAGACAGTTGCTCTTGGGACTGAGCTTTCAACCACCAGTCATCTAGATTGGGAAAGACATACAGTCCCTCTCTCCTAAGAGCTGCTGCCACAGTTTCCAAGCATTTGGTAAATACCCATGGCACGGATAACTACCTGAATTGGTAGTGTTCCCCCAGAAACAGGAACCTGAGGTACTTCCTGTGGGGTGGACAAACCTTGATATGCAGATAAGCATCCTGCATGTCCAGGGAGCATATCCAGTCCCCTTTTTGCAGGAGGGGCAGCAGGCCTTGCAGAGTGACCATTCTGAACTTCTTGTACTTACTATAGAAGTTCAGATCCCTCAGATCCAGAATGGGCCTTAAGTCCCCTGTGGATGTGGGGACTAGGAAGAAATGAGAATAGAATCCCTGTTCCCAGAGAACCAGTTCTATGGCCCTCTTGCACAGCAGTGTCGCACTTCCTCTAGCAGCACTGGTATGTGATCTGAAGGAAACGTTGAGGGACTTGGAGGAAGGTCTGGAGGCAACTTCAGAAATTCCAGAGTGTGGCCTCGTTCTAATAACTGCAGAACCCAAGCATCTGTTGTAATCTGTCTCCACTGTTCCAGGTGGTGGGAGAGTGACCTCAGATTTTGTACTGGAGGGTGGGGATCTAATAAGGAGCCATGCTGAAGTGGATCCCTCAGCTGCAATTGCATCTCCTCTAAGGGCTTTGCAGTGGGCACCTGTGGAGGAGGTTGGGGCCAGCAAAGCTGCTCTCCTTTTGCTCTGTTGCCCAGCCCCTGACTTAGGTCTGTTGGTAGCCCTGCAAAAGAGCACCCTCTGCCTACTTCTTGGTTGTGTGTGGTAGAGGGAATGGACTGACCTTAGAGTCCTTCCCAAGGCTTGCAGGTCAGAGAGGATATCCTACACATCTGCCCCAAAGAGCTTGTATCTCTGAAAGGGCATTCAGAATGGATTGTTGGACATCACTAGCAAATCCTGACACCCTCAACCAAGAATGCCTTCTAAGTCAGATGCCAGTTACAGCTGCTGTGGCTGAGGCATCTGAAATGTCCTAGGCAGGCCTTAAGAGGCGTTTACCCATGTCAGCCCCAGTCTGGAAGGCCTTGAGGAGCTTCTGCTTCTGGAAACCCTCTGGGAGGGACTGGGCTGCTTCTTTAGCCTTTCTCCAGAGGGTATCCTGGTATTTGGCCATATGGGCCTGATAATTTGCTATTTTGAGGCCCAGTATGGCAGAGGCAAAGGTTCTCTTTACCATGAGGTTCAATTGTCTCAACTCTTTATTTGGGGGGCGTGAACTGAGATGTATGGGCATCTTAGACCTATCATGGGCTGCATTTATCACAACTCAATCAGGTTGGCCTGTGAAAAACAGCTTTCCTGAGGGAGCCTGGTACAGCTTGTCTACCTTTCTGGGCATGGCAGAGATCAAGCTTGCTCTGTGCCAGGCAGCCAGGATGGTGTCCTCTAGACAGCCAATAGGGGAGGAATGATATGAGGTGGAGAATCTGGAAGTTCTAGAAATGCTACCAAGTTTCTCCTAATGATGTCTTGCTACTCAGCATCAAACCCCATTGCAGCTTGGAGCTGCTTCATTATAGAGATGAAGAAGGGGTCCTCAGGAGGGGAATCATGGGTTATACAATGTAGAGTCCTCCTGGTGGAAATGGTGGAGCCAGACCTGTCAGCGAGGCTCCCATCCATATCTTCCTCCTCCTCCTCTTCTTCCCTTTGTAATAGGAGGTCAGGGTTATATTCCCTATCCTCTTGATGGACACTGGAGGCTGCAAGGAAGGAAGGAAGTGAGGACTTTGATTCCCTGGAGTGTGTAGGGCATGTTGACAGAGCAGGCGCCGATGCAGAGGCTGGTCTAAGAGGTCTCATTGTCATCATGCCTGGGGTTCCATGTGATAACAGCGATTGTGCAAAAGCAATCACTGTTAGGGGGAGTGTGCATCACTGAAAATCAGTTTAGGCAATGTACACCCCTAGCGCACAGTAAAAGGGCACTGGGGACTTAGATTTTAGGTTGTTATGCAGGGGGTTGTGCCCCTCGCACCCCCCCACCAAAGGATTCTCAACTCCCGGGGGGTGCACGTCAGGAGGGTGCAAATTCTTAAATAAAAAATAATTTTGGGCCAGGTGCACAGAAATGTAGGTGTGCCTGGACCCAAACCCAAACTCGGAACCCTGGCAGCACTAGGCTGCCACCAACCCACCATGCTATGAGGCCAGCTCAGCAGCCTCACACCAACCATGCCAGGCCAACCCTCCCTCCCTCCCAACATGCTCGTCCCCCCCCTCATATGCATATACATATAGCGATGTACTGTTGCTGTATGCATGAACCTCCCCCCTCCAGTTGCCCTTCCTCATTGGTAGCCCCGTTAACATGTGCCAGGATTGAGTCACCATTTTAAAAAGCTCTCAATCGCTGATATCCATACCACACGCTAACATGCCAGGCATAGGAGGAGGCGGTATAAGACTTTGTATTATCTCGACAAAGGAGGAGAGCACCATCTGAGCACTGACAGTGGCCTACAGTGCAGGGGCACCTTGTAACGTCGATGGGGGTGACTGGAGCCCCGACGTTGACGGGCCATCACAGCCATAGTAGGTCCAGCAGAACTCACCACAAGATGACCTTGAAGGTTTTGAGGTCTGAGCAACAGGAATGCGACATCGATGGGGTGTCAGCAGCCCCAATGTTGATGGCCTTCCTGGCTATGGGAGGTCTGGCAGAACTCACTGCCAGAGCCGACGTTGTGGGTTCCAAAGTCTGAGTGGCAGGAGGTGTCACCGCTGAAGTGGTTGACAACACTGCAGCGATTGGTGCCAAGGATGGCAGCAACCAGGAGCATATCAGGGGGATTTATTCTTATTCTGCTCCCTCTCCAAGTATTTGTGCTTTCCTAGAGATGTCTGTCAGGCCCTGGAGGATGGGTAGCCTGAGGAATGGGCCATTGGCACAGTGGAGCTCTTCCCCTGGAGCTCTCTCTCCATTCTGGCTAACTGCTGTTCAAGAAGAAAAGTATGCAGGGCTTTTGATGGCATTGCCAGGTAGTTTATTAAACTTCAGGCACATCTCACAGGTCTTAACATCATGGGCATCTCTGAGACAGCACGCCCAGACATCATGATTGTCATCGGAGTAGATTTTTCCACCGCACTCACAGTAACAGAAGAGTTTAGCCACATCTTTCATTGACATACACAGTGATGGCAATCACTTTAAAATAAAGTGTAGCCACCCCACCTCCCCATTTGTCAAGGAGTTCCCAATGTTTCAAGGGGGGGGGGGGCTACCCCAAAGAGACCCAGACCAGAACATTAACAACCATGGAGAATAAAATGGTGTTGTCTTACCATGGCCCGGGTCCTACTGCAGTATACTGGAAACCACTAACCCTCACCACTCCTCTGGATACCATGGATTGGAAATGGGAGACCTCTTCTTTTTTTCTTTCTTCTCTCGGAGTCCCCCATCAGCATCCTGGCCCAGGAAGCACTGACATCAATCGGGCTATGAACTTTAAACCCCCCCAACCCCAAGAAGTCTGGTTAAAAATTCATTAGATTCTCAGCAATTCATCGATGTAGTAAAACATTAAAAACACTCTTGCACATTCAGAAATAAACAACAGACCAATTTATTGCACCTGAGGTCCCAATGATTTTTTTTCAAGGACCCAGGGGTTCCCATTGCTTGCTTAAAAAAAAAACCTTATTTGCCATTTGGCTCCATGCAGCACAAACTATTTACAGAGCCAGGGGGCACAAGACTGGAAGAACAGATGTACTAGGCAGCATTCCACTCCAGGCAGCTGATGAAACCTCGGATGCTATTCCCGAAACCTCCCTCGGACCTTTGAGCCAAACCTACCCTATGGCACTGGTAAGCTGGTCTCTGACTTATACTTGTCCTTTTTTCCTTTACCCTGGTCAGTCTCCCACCTATTGGAAAAGCGAGATGCTTCTCCCACCTGGTCCCATGCCATGGAGACACAGGAATTTTCCTTCCCTGATCAGTCCCTTAAAATCCTTAAACCTGCCAAAATCCCATTCAAACATGGCCGCAGTCACACCTGGTCTCTTTTCTCTATCTACTGGGGATCCCAAAATACTTTGGCTGTGCCCCACCAGCCTTACTGCCTTGTGCTTGCTTTGCCACTGCACAAAGGGCTTCACAAGCCCGTCCTAACCGACTTGTGGCCTGCCCCAACAGCTTGTGATCTGGCCCCGAGACCTACCCCTTCAAGCAAGCCCTATTGTGGGTGAGAAGCCTCCAGCGCTCCCTTTAACCAGGCCTGGACCACCCTGCCACACTGGGAACCAGGAGAGGAGCTGCCACCACCTCTCCCCTGGAGGAATCCTGCCACCAAACCTCCAGCCCTGGCAGTCTAAGCCTACTTCCAACAGGCCTGGAACCCCATCAAACTATCTCTTAAGGCACTCTCACCACCCCTTTCTCCCTGGAGCCCCATCTGCCCCCACACGATTCTGGCATGCTAACTGATGCCCTCACCACGCACCTCCCATTACCACTGCCACATCACCTTACTCACTGCACTTATGAGGGGGGAGGTCCCCCTCGTAATCCTGCCCAAACCCGGGCTGATGAGCTCCTTCCTGCCTGCCTGTCCTGCCATCTCCCAGCCAGCCTCCTGTCTCCCTTTGCTACCCGTACTCATGGCTTTTTAAGGGCTAAAAGCCTGCCCCTAGTGGCAGTCTCAATGCATAGCCCAGAATGGTGTCATTCCCAAAAAAACCTACCAAAACCCCTAAACTTGGGAGAAGGCACAAAAGTGGGGCCCCTAATGGTGAACTTCAGCCCCTCTCTGGGAGAGGGGGGCTTACAAAAGTGATGGCTTCTAGAGTTGAGAAAAATAATACAACTTAGAAAAATTGAAGATTTAGCAGTTGACTGTAGCAGCAGCACCTCCATGGAGTCCAGTGAGTATAGTCGACAGTGGGAAAAGAACTGAGGAGGGAGAGGGACAACCCACATCTAAATAGAGAGGAAGTCAATGTAAGATGTCATCGTGGGTGGCCCCTAGTGGACAGCTAGCAAAAACATTTCCATGTGGTCCTGGCACCTGATAGTGATAAATCCATAGATGTGACCTGATGAAAGAGATAGCCTTGAAGATCTGTCAGACAAAGGTGCAAAATGTGAGACATTAGCTTTAAAACTGTGGGGCAAATAGGATAAAACAAAGAACACTGGCTTTAAAACTGGTGGGCAAAGGGGCAAAATGTGGAAACCCAGATTGCAAGGAGAGAGAAGCACACTGTGAAGGCTGAAGAGATGTGTGCTTTGGGGCATTTTCATTAAGTTGTTAATGGACTATTATAGATCAATATTGATTTCCATTTCTACATGAAACTTACTTAATATGTATACTATATTATAATATATGGTCAGCCCTTTAAATTCCCAAATAGCCATTTACAGTTTTGCCATAATTCACAGCTGTGACATTCAGAATCTGCAATTCACAGTTGTGATGTCAAAACTATGAAATATGGCTTTTTAGAATGTATGTGTCCTCAAACTGCCTGACATGTCCTTCTTACTCATGAATATTCAAAGTTAAACAATGCCACTTAGTCACATTCAACAGATCAAAAACAGCTTTATTCATGTGGCAGTTTTAAGCCCTGTGAACAGTGTTGGACCCTACATTACACAACATAAAAAAGTCAAACTAAATTGCAAGGCTTGTAATTCCCTCTTGGGGTTCTAGTGGTATTTACAAAAGCACTGGAGCTTTTCTCTCATGGTTTATGATGTCACCAGCACCCTTTGATGGAATTACTACCTTGCAATATATGTTTCCCGATCATTTATTCTGAGTACTGTTGTGCAGCTAGCTGCTCCACTGAACGGTACGTGGATGTGCAACCTTTCACACACATGAATGGACCTCAACTGTAAGTACACTCACCAACCCTGATACTCCCAGGCACTATGTGCCAAATGTAAGCTAGAAAACTCCACTGATCCCAGGTAGGAATAATTTACTCAAATACTTACATATTGTGAAGATCAAAACATTAGCTTCAGGAGTAAATAACAGCAATGAAGACGTAGGCTTAAATCAGTTTCAAAACTTATCTGTTGTGAAGCCAGCATCTCAGAGACACTGCCTGTCATGGTAGAAAGCAATGAATGTTTCACCCACTTAGCCCATGGGGTTCATCAGAACAGCTGTTATTCGAACCTTAAGCTAATGTTTACTGCCTCTCCTGTATGTCTCTTAAGAATGGTAGTGCACTGGAGGGGGAAGCAGACTGTTATGGCCAGTGAAGGAAAGTGGTTGTGGCATTAATTCCTTCAAGATGTTTTTTATCTAACACCAGAAATGATTAACTACATCTTTTACGTACACTTTTTCCTAAAAAACAGCACAGGGTACAGATGAGTAAAACTTTAGATCATAATTAACTAGTTTGTATCACTTGAGAGCTCTTCCTACAGTATTGCGTTTTTTATTTAATTATATATTTTTGGGGAAACCGATCCCCCACCCTCACTATTGTTGGGATACCTCTTATCTGCAGTCGGGAAGGGAGAGTGAGCGGCTGCATTAATATATCATAGCCAGTTGTGTTTCTTCCATGTGAACAAAACACAGTCTTTTCTTGTGCTAGCTGATATCAGCCTTTAGAGCCTGACCTCTCCCTAACAGGCTCTTGTTATTTTTCCTGCAAGATCAAAAAAGAAGAAACAGAAGATATTTGTGTCTTGTTAAGGAACATGGAGCCTTTCCCAGTGAGGAAATGTCCAATGTGTGAAAAAAACTCTTCCCAATAGTGGCTATATATGAAAGGGCTGGCCCTGCTTAGAACTGGAAGCTGGCATACTGCCTTTACAACATTGCGTTTTCCTGTTCAGCACTGGGAAGTGAGTCACCCCCACCTTTTCCCACCACTACGTCATCTACAGCACCATGCACCAAAGAAACAAAACCAAATATATAGCCGGCTCCATGAAACCAGATTTGACCTGTAAGAGCAGATACAAGTTAATGGCCCTGCTAGAATGTTTTAATATGAATCCAGATGCATTCAGCTGTATCTTTGTTAGAGGTTGGAGAAAGGGTTTCTTCCTGCTTCCTCCCATAAAGCAGCAAGAATTAACAGTAGCACAAGGGCAGAGCACCAATTTATGTTTGCCTTGAGCATTTAGGGCCAAAATTCCCTTTAGCCAGACTGCCAACTACAAGTTTCTTCTTGGAAATGGAATACAGTTCAAGACTTTGGAGTCCTAAAAAGACAAGGATTGAAGGAGTTATAATTAAAGTTCCCCTACTTGTTTCCCAATGGGAGCAACACCAAGCAGTCCATCTGTTCCACCGTCATTTCCCTTAAAATGATGTCCACAAAAAGGAAAAAAAAAAGTCAGCATTAAAATTGAATTCAAGAGCAATAAATCTTTACAGACATAGAGACTTCCTTTTCTAAAGCAAGCCTGGATGTCTGAATGAAGGTTATCATGACTGTTGCAGAGGTCAAGGGAGTCACCTTTGACTCGTATCCGATGATGCCATGTCCTGTTAAGCAAGGACCTGCCTTCCAATGAAGTAATAGTCTCTTTCAGTCTCCTCCTTAGCAATGGTTAAGCAGAGTACAAAATGATATCAGCATATCCTGTTCTCCACTGCTGCCTTGTTCCCAAAATACTGTCAGGCCCAGCTGAATCATATGGGTTTTACACAAGTTTAAAAAGAGCTACTTTCTCAGATATGGATACAACAGCAAAAATAGGCATAGAAGATGGGTAATGAACTGCTAATGTGATGACTTTCAAATAACAGAACAATATAATCAAAGACTGATAGAACATAATGGTCACACTAACCTGTAGAGAGCAGAAAAAGGCAGGGTGCTGCAGAAGAAGAAATGTGGGAGGTAATGAATCAATGTACTCCTACTTGGGCTTAATCGCTTGGCACAGGTAATCATGGACCAGTGCTTCACAGCCACTTTGGCTCATCACTCTGGAGTAGTTGTGTTCTGGTCTTGTGAAAATTAAGTAATGTGTGTGCAAAGGAAGAGGAAATAGCCATGCGTAATATAGATGTGCCAAAATACACATACCCCATTCATGCAAAGCATCATGGGAATTATGAAATTCGCCATAAAAAATACTAGCGATGGTTTGGCTTTAATCAGGACTAGACTGTGCCAAAAGACCTCACAAATAATATGCAAAGGCTGAAAATGGCAGACCGCAGACCCATGTTTAATCTTTCTTACAGTAGGACTCATCTGTGTGCCACATCTAAGTATCTATATATCTGTCTATCTATCTAGCTATATATATATTTATTTAGAGAGAGAGATGATTTTATGTTTTATATGCTCTGTAATGTGCCTATGAATATGCTTTTGTTGTATTTGTTTTTATTTGTAGCCGTGTAGCACTCTAAGCCTCTGGAAAGGGGCGCTTTATAAATAAAGTATCTATCTATCTATCGATCTATCTATCTATCTATCTCTGTCCGTGTTGTGTGTGTGTGGGGGTACTTCATGAGGCAGTGTGAAAATAAATAATTTAATTTTTGCTTCGGGTTCTGACCTCTATAGATTACACAAAGCAAAAAATAAATAGTTTATTTTCACACTGCCAATGCCATATTTCGTTTATGCAATGGGCAAAATTCTGGATGGACAAACTGCTATTTGTTTCTGTCTCCCTGCTGACTATGAGAAAAAAAACAACTCCATTTGAATAAGAATAATCAGTGCAACATCGCAGCTACTGTACTTTTTTCCATGACAAGAAGCAGAGCTGTTTTTATGTATGAATAGGCTATTTTTTTCAAATTTTTTTTTGCACCTTCCTGGTTGGCCACAACCTCTTGGTTGGCCACTCTTTCAGGCTGCCTAGGCCCCTGCTTGAACCTTACACCAATACCAGCCAGCACCACCCCACATTGCAGCCCCCCCCCGGGTAATCCAGCGTAACCCTTCGCCAGATGGATCCCCCTCCTCTGAGGGAGAAAGGCACCAGTGGGGGTTGGCCAGCACACTCTACTTGGCCTGGGTGCTGCTGAGGTGGTTCTGGGCTGCATCGGGGCTTCCGTGGCAGCTGGAGCTGGTGACCGTCATCTGGTCTGCCATGGAGCACTTTTTTCTGTTTGCTCCCCAGGGGTATGGTGTGCCACTAATGTCAAGGCATACATCGATGTTCACCATGCCCCTTTTGCTCAACAAGACACAATGCATTGCTGTTCCCCTGGCCGCCACCAGGAGTCAGCAAGCGCCGGGTCATCACCCCACCCTCCCTCTGAGAGAAGGCAAGCAGTCAGACACTCAAGCCTTCTCTCCCCAGCTGGCCCTCCAGTGCCCCGGGTCCATTCCCGAACCTGGGTCGCCAGCGTCGCAAGTGGAAATCCAACCACTGCACTGAAGGGCCAGGCTTTTTTTACATTTTTAAGTATTTCAAGATTGAAATAGTCATTGGGGCATAGTGCAGTGTGTGAGTCAAAGACAAAGCTCATGCATAAAAAAAAGGACATTTCAATCTTGGTCCAGCTATGCACGAACTTGGCCTTTGCCTTGTGCCGCTCTCAGTGTTCTTTATGAAGCAGCTGCAGTGGAAATAAATGCTGATGACAAACCTGGAGTGTAAATAAATGATTTATTTACACTGGAAGCACGTCATCACTGCAAATAAACATGTTTATTTGCTGATTTTTATTCTCTTCCCCACTGTATATATAAAATAACCCAGGGAGATGGGGAATCAGCCTTATGATCTGAGTTGTTTTGGTCATGTTGAGCCCAAAATAGGAACG
Source organism: Neoceratodus forsteri (assembly GCA_016271365.2). NCBI lineage: Eukaryota > Metazoa > Chordata > Ceratodontiformes > Ceratodontidae > Neoceratodus > Neoceratodus forsteri. The sequence continues at coordinate 1,114,298,804 of CM028129.1, read as the reverse complement.
CAATTGACCTGACAGGAGCTTCAGTACAATGCCACTAAAACAAAGGTTACTCTGGAAAGGCATTGGCAATAAAGCCAAGTTTCAAGGACATACCAAATTACACATACCTCACTCATGCAAAGCATCTCAGCAAATATATGCAAATCACCATGAAAAAACTAAGCATAATATGTGCCATATTACTATAAAAGGAACTCGCCCATATCCACAGTGTACTGTAGTTTCAGCATCAAGTCATGTAGCTTAGTGTTAGTACTGCTCTTGACTGTCTAGGTCAGAAAGTATTGTCTTCAGTTAAAACATGGAGACCTGAGCTCCACCCATTTCTGACCATGTAGTGTGTGCTGGGGCTCATACATAACACTGGCACTGTAGTGTTATAACAAGATAAATGAAAACAAAACACAAAATCAAACCATTACTTGCATTTTCTTCCTTCTAATTACTCTGACCAGGTTATAAACCCAGCAACTTATCTGAAATGGATATCATTAACTGCAGGTACTGCGGATCACTTTTCAGAAAGACAGTCTTACAGGATTTAGGACACTGTCCTACATGCTGGGCCATTGGAGATCTTAGGGCTCAGCTCCGGGCAGCATGGGCAGAGACCGCGCACCTCAAATTCCATATTCAAGAGGAAATACATTATAAGAACCACCCGCCATTTCCCCAACATCCAACAGAAGAACCTCAACCACAGAGGGTAGTTGGTCCAGGAGGTTGGCAGGTGGTTAGGAGTGGCAAATTGGGTGCCCAATCACTCTGTGTTCTCCAACATATTACCTCCAAAAACCATATAAACACTACAAACAGGTATCTGCTTCTATCTCTGAAATCAAACAAAGGGGCAGAGGACACTGCACAGCAGGACACTGCAGCACAGGAACTAGCACAACAAAACTCACCCAAATCAGGAACCAAAACAAGAAAAGCAAAAAGGAAATCCAAAAAACTTCTGATCATAGGAGACTCCATGATTCGGGTAGTTGATACCCATCTCCAGCCAGGGATAATGGTCAGATGTCTCCCAGGTACATCAGCGTGGAGAGACACTGACCGCATTTCTAAAATTGTTCACAAAGCAGGAGAAAACATTGACGTCCTGGTACACATAGGGACTAATGATCTCACCAGCCAGTCAGTTGTGGAGACCAAGGAACACCTGACCAGGCTGGGTGACAAACTATCATCCATTTCATCCGACATCTCCTTCTCTGAGATCCTGCCAGTCTGGGAGAGTGGGGCAGATGGACATAAGGTCAGAGAAGGGGAGATAGGGGAGCTAAACATGTGGTTCAAGCTTCAAGGGCTGGTACCGGAAAAAAGACACAGATTTGTAGGGAACTGGCAACAGTTCTGGGAGTGAAGGTTCTTTAAATTTGATGGACTGCATCTGACTAAGAAGGGAGTCAGTGCATTGGAGCAGAAGTTTGACATATTTTCAGAATATTTAAACTAGCAAATGGGGAGAGGGGTGCGCACCCCATACGTCGAATGGGAAGAACACCCCTCGCCCCCTCAGCTAGTGGTCAAACAGGGATTCAGCATGTTTGCAGTTCATTTGCATCACCAGGTAAGAAAAAAGGTCCATCTCCCCATACAACGCACAGGGGAAATGCCGGACCTCACCCAACAACTAACACACTGAAATCTGGCCAATGGAAAATCATGTACACAAATGCTCACAGCCTGGGAAATAAGATCCCAGACCTGCAGGCAATAATGTCAGAGGCTAAAATGGACATAGTAGCAATTAGTGAGACGTGATTTACCAGTAACCACACTTGGGAGACTTCAGTACCTGGCTATGTACTGTTCAGAAGAGACCGAGGTAAAAAGGGGGGTGTAGTGGCCTGTATGTCAATGAAAATATCAAAGCTACAGAAATTCAGAATACACATAAGGAGCCAGAAGAACTGTGGGTCACCCTGGAAACAGGAAATGGACAGCCATAGGAACTGGGGTTGCCTACAGGCCCCCAGACCAGGGGAAGACAGCTAAAGGGGAGGTTCTGATAATGGGAGACTTCAATATTATTATTATTTATTTATTCGTTTTTTGTTGACTGGGTAAGCGCACTAGACAAATCCTGCCTATTTTCAGGCACGACCCGGGGGAAGGGGATACAGATGAATGCCAACTGACCTTGAACCAGATTAAGCTGTTGGTGGTATTTTTAGTGAATGAGGGAAATGTGGCCAGAACACCAGGGAAATTCCCCTGCTCTTTTCCATAAGTGCCACGGGATCTTTAACATCCACCTGAACTACCACCAATCCATATAGATGGGACTTCGGTTTAACGTCATGCCGGATACAGATTGGTCAATACCAGCAGGAACATCTGCCAGAACTAGACACATGGCGGATTCCCTGAAGAGGGAGGGCCTAAACAACTGGTACAACAACCCACAAGAGACAGGGCTATCCTAGATCTATTACTGACTAACAGGGAAGGGATCACAGAACTCCAGGTAGAAGGTCACCTGGGGGGCCAATGACCATCACATGGTATGGTTCAAGTTTCGCCACTACATCTAAATCATCCCATTCCAAGGCAAAAATATGGGACTTCAGATGAGCTAACTTTGATAAGATGGCAAACAGAGTTAAGCTAGCCCTGGCAAAAAGAAACACAGGTGAGGGGGTACAGGCAAAGTGGGCAAGCATTAAGGATGCAATACTTGAAGCAACATCCCATTGTGTTAGACAGAAAAGGAAGTGCAAAAGAAGAAGGAAACCACTTTGGTTCTCAAATATAGTAGCAGAAAAGGTCAGAGCCAAAAGGCTGACCTTCAGGAAATATAAGGGAACATAGCGGGATGAAGATAGGGAGGCATACCAAACTGCCCTAAGGGAAGCAAGGAAGGCAGTAAGGCAGGCAAAGTCCCAAACTGAGGAAACACTAGCATGAACAGTAAAAGAAGGTGACAAGACTTTCTATAGATACATTAGTGAAAGGAGAAAGTCCAGAGGGGGTATTGCTAAGCTCAAAGGAGAAAAGGGGCATGTGAGGAGGAGGAGGACCCTGTAAAAGCATCTATCCTAAATAGGTACTTTTGCTCAGTATTTACTGAAGAGAAGGTAGTGCAGGGCCCACAGCTCAGCACCATGGACACAGGGGGAGGGAGATGAGCACTACTCCCTTCACAAAAGAAAGGGTCCTACAAGAGCTCGCTAAGCTCAGGGTGGACAAGGCAATGGGACCTGATGGCATACATCCCAGGGTACTTAAGGAACTAAGAGTGGAACTATCAGAGCCATTAGCAGAACTGTTTAGTGAGTCGCTGAGCACAGGAGAGGTCCCAGAAGGTTGGAGAAGGGCTCATGTGATCTCGCTCCACAAAAGTGGTAGCAGGGAGGAGGCAGGGAACTACAGACCAGTCAGTCTTACCTCAATAGTGGGCAAGATTATGGAGGCACTCCTTAAGGCAAGGATAGTGCAACACTTGGAATCCATAGGGGCACAAGATCCAAGACAGCATGGGTTTACAAAAGGAAGGTCCTGTCAAACTAATGTCATAGATTTCGTTGACTGGGTAACCAGAGTGGTGGACCAAGAGGGAGCAGTTGATTTCACCTACCTTGACTTCAGCAAAGCTTTCGACACTGTTCCACATAGAAGATTGATAAATAAGCTGGGTAGGCTCAGGGTGGGTCAGAAGTTGGTCAGCTGGGTGGCAAGCTGGTTGATGGGCAGAAAACAGAGTGGTGGTAAATGGTATACAGACAGAAGAGATGCAAGTCACAAGTGGGGTACCTCAGGGATCAGTCCTGGGGCCAGTCCTCTTTAATATCTTCATTAGTGACATTGCAGATGGACTAGAGGGTAAGGCTTGTCTGTTTGCAGATGACACCAAGATCTGCAACAGAGTAGATGATCCAGATGGGGTGGGCAGAATGAGAAGAGATCCGGATAAACTAGCAAAATGGTCAGAAGAGTGGCAACTGGGATTTAATGCAAAGAAGTGCAAGATCATGCACATAGGGAAGAGAAACCCTGAAGCCACCTATAGGCTGGGAAGGGAGTTGCTGGTAGTCACAAAAAAAGAAAGAGAGTTGGGCATCATCATCACCGATGACCTGAAATCATCCAAGCAGACCTCTAAAGCAGTAGGTAAGATGCTAGGGTGTATTGGTAGGGGTATCACAAGTCATAAGAGGGAGGTAATAATCCCTCTTTACAAGACACTGGTTAGGCCCCATCTGGAGTACTGCATGCAGTACTGGTAGCCACACCTTCACAAGGACATTAACCAAATTGAGGCAGTCCAGAGAAGGGCAACCAAAATGGTGCAGGGACTGCATCAGAAGACATATGAGGACAGATTAACGGAGCTCAATATGTATACCCTTGAGCAAAGGAGGGAGAGAGGTGATATGATCGAAACATTCAAACACCTTAAGGGCATTAACAAGGTGAAAGAATCTAACATGTTTAAATAAAAGAAAAATAGTAGGACAAGAGGACACAGCATGAGATTATAGGGAGGCTGATTAAGGGGGAATGTGAGGAAATTACTTTTCACAGAAAGAGTGGTGGATGCATGGAACGGCCTACCTCAGGAAGTGGTGACTATGAATACAGTGCGGGGCTTTAAACAGGCATGGGATAGGCAAAAGGGAGCAATACAGATGAGTATGAATAGACAGACCATTGACAGAGCAAAGGCCAATGGCACATTCATAAGGCAGAAAAAGAAATGGGCAGACTGGATGGGCCTTGAGGTCCTTATCTGACGTCAACCTCTATGTTTCTATGTAGTGCAATACTAGGTGGTGTCCATACTGGGGACTTGTGAATGTTGTTGAGCACTTCATAGCTTTCATGCTTGACTATATGCACGTCCTCCATGACCAGTTTCAAACACATTTTGAGATTCTCTCTCTGCATGTAAGGAGCTGTTTAAATCCAGATTCTGTTCTGTACCATTCAATAGATTTATGTCTCTTTCTGACATGAGGATCTCCCTTGTGTACTTTGTGGGAGAAAAAAAAGCAAAAAAAAGTGAGCCAATCTTGGATTGTAAGAATGCAACAAATGTACTCAGACCAATAAGAGAACCCCTAAGTGTCCATATAAATACATGATAACTATACAAGGGACACTGACAATTCATGAAGTGCCAGAAAGAGCTCTTTAATCCCAGTAGCCTTGTTTTTTCCCTTACCACCACCACAGCATTTCACCGATCTCCTATTAGCAACTCCTCAGTTCTCCCAAGGCCTGCGGCTTCATCTTATTAGAAAAAGTGAGGCCTCCTTAAACAGTGCTACTGCCAGATCTCCTCTGAAATCCCCATAACCTGTGGGCAGCCCTGAAAAGGGGAAGCAATAAGCCCGAGAAAGCTGGCATTAGCTGGAATAATCTTTCAATAGGAGTGTCATTGGAAGGTTAACTAAATAAAGGTCCCTTTTTTGAAGAGATTATGTTGGGAGTACTTTGTGCCTCTTTTTACCTCATGATGCAGCTCTTATCTTGCCTCATTGATCACAGCTCACGGGAGTCTGTGATGTTGCTTTGTCTTCCACTCCATCTCTTTTTTGACTGACCGAGACCAGCAGCTCCAAGTGATGAGAACAGTGTTTTGACAGGTCTGCTGAGCCGAATCTACTGAGGGTGATGCGCAGATAGACAGGCACTCTTTGAGCAGCTGCTTCTTGTCACGTTATCGCAGTTTGAAGTTTTGAACCTGAAGAATTCAGTGCTCGTGAAATCTAGAGCTGTGCAACCCAATAAATAAAATGTCCCCAGTTTAAATTTTTTACTCTGGAGAACTTGGATCATTTCTTCAAATCTAGTTTATTTTCTTCGGGGCTTATGATGTGATCTTACCTTTTCAGGAATACAGTAGCTGCATCAGGAAATGGATGTAGTAATTACTGCTGGTAAAAGTTGAGGGACTGACTATACTGGAGACCAAAGCTCTATGTTTATCCACAGACCAGGTTCAGTGGAGACAGGTACAGTGCAGATCTCCCCACATTGTAATATATAGTATGTATTATTGGTGAAAAGTGAGGGATTGAACGCACTGGAGACTGAAAACCTCAGTTTATCCACAGGGTCAGGTACAGTGTGGACCAGTACAGTGCAGGCTTCCTCATACTGTTATGCAGTTAGCACTGGTGAAAGATGAGAGACTGACAGCCCTGTAGACTGAAGCCCTCTGTTTATTCACAGGTCAGGTGCTTGATGTGTTGATTAGTCATTGCATTTCAAACCACTAAAACTGGTTTGAAGAGGTTTTGACTTTAAATGTTAAAACTGGTCCAGGTCTGGGAGTTCTTTTTCTGTTTTTAGAATCAATTTTGTCAGTTGTAAATTAAGAGTACCAAGCAGGCTGCACTGGAGGAGGGGGGCTTTAATTCATGTGTACTTGTGATTGGGTTATTGCTTTATAGAGTAGACTCATCACAGGATATTGGGCCAATACATTCTCTTATGGCTCAATTCAGGGACACATCCAATAGCCACTCATTTCTAAGGATGATAGTTGATAATCATTGGACAAACAGTATTTATCTGAAAACAAAGACTAGTCAGTCCATGGAACATGGTGATGCTTTCCACCTAATGTTCATGGCCTGTGTCTGTACAAGCTGTAGCTTTTCGATGTGCATGCATCTTCTTCTGGAAAACTGGACCAGTACTGTCACAGGCTATGAACACTCAGTCTGGAGTGTTTTAATGGGTTTTTTTGTTTGCATTTTTGCACTTTATGCCACCCTTTATCACTGACAGCGTCTGATTAATAAATGAAGTGGACTCAATGTGAGGCTCTGCCTAGTACATTTGGGGAGTGAGAGGTACCACAACTCTTCTGATGGACCATGTTCTATGTGCCAATGACCGTTTCCCTTTTCATATTATGTACCCTGGTCTGGCGTGCCACCTGACTAGTTGGGAGCTCCAAAACCGCTGAGTTTATTATTTATTGGAAATTTGCATCAGACGGATGGCCCCATGAGATACAATATCTCAATATCATGAGGGTCCCTTGCTACAGTGTTGTGCAAAAAGTGCTTAGTATACAATCCATTATAACAGGATATACAACATCATCATGCTGCTGTCAGTCTAATATCAGGGCTGGGGATGGACAAACCCTTTCCTAGATTCAGTGTGGATCAATTCAAGAAAAAAAAAGGTTATGGTTCCTGGAATTTTTTTTTTACCAGTAATTAACATATCATTTTCAGATAGATAATAAGCACATTTATGTTAATTAAGCAAATAAGGTATGATCAGGGGCTATGTTAATAGTTTGCAAATCACCAGCTAGCAAAAGGAATCCATGCCCCTAAAGGGTGATTAACTGACCCTTAATATGACTGCTGGGGAATGCCTTATTGCTATTACAATTAAAATGTTTTCTAGTGTTGCACCTTGTTCAACATGCGAATAGCCTCTAAATGTGTGTTAACAAAAGATTAACATAATGCTTATGACCAATAAGAAAGCTTTATTTCTTAGACCCTTTTTTATAATTATATAACACAGTAGACTGCAGTCGTGTGGTTAGAGCACTCCCCCATGCTACCAAAGCCCTGCCGTGAGCCCCAGTACCCTACACATCACTGACATTTATTTAAAATGGGAAAGGAGGCTCAGTTTAAAGACTGGACCCTCATGAGCCTGCATAGCTCCCAAATCTTATTAATTGTTATCCCCACACTGAGCATCCCTATTAGGACACTAAATAACGAGATAAAAGCCAAGGAGTGGGAGCAGCTTTTGGCAGCGTGTCTAAAAATAAAATGACTTTAGCCTGGTATCCACCTTTGGCACATTTACACCTTCAATTGCTCATGTTTCCCAGGGTCACTGGGTGAATTTGTGTCTACTGGTAGTACATTCTTGTTCAGCTTTGACTATTCCCCCATGCTTCAAAAGTTCACAAATTTAGCCAAACTACTCCAGATTCCCCTCCAATATGAATGCTAAGGCCTTGCATTTTTACTACTAAAGACCTTTTCATTAAACCAGGAGCTTTCTGCCTTTGATTCTAATCTGTTCCTGTTGCTTTTTTTTTTTCAAATTTAGTAAACTACATTTAACATTTCCATTTTACAGCAACATTTAAACAATGTCATAGTGCTGGACTAGAGATAGTTGTCCAAAGTGTTAACAACACACCTTAATAAGTTCAGAGTTCACTACCACACTTGTATTCCTGGTTAACAAAGATAATGTAAATACAACAGTCAATAGTCGGTAAAGTACAATTCCTCTCCCTCATTCTCTCACCTCCTCTATTCTAAGTCCCTCCTCCCTCCCGGTATGCAAATCAAATGTCACATGGTCTAGACAATTTAAGCTAAACACATAAAATTAGCAGGAGACAATTTCATTGTGGTTTATAGTATTACAACATTCCTCATTATGGTCAGGTGGTCAGTAGAGTGTGTAAGGGGGCCCATACCCTTTGGTGGTAGTACACTGTCTTAGACATTTGAACTATAAGGTTCTGATTGTAGAGCAAAGAGGACCTCATGTAGCCATTCTGTAAGAGAAGGGACCTCCTGGTCAAGCCAGTAGCGAATAATTACTTTTCTGGCGTAGAGTGACGCAATAGCCATATGTTTTCGCTGTTTGTCAATCAGGGATCCCCTACACTCCCCCAGGATACAGATTTCTGGATTGAAGGCATCTGAGAGGGCCAGTAACGGGTTCAATTTACATTTTATAACCTTCCAAAATGGAACAACCTTGTCACATTCCCATAGTATATGCAGTAAAGTGCCAGGTTGTGTCCCACATCTGGAACAAAGATTAGAGGGAAGCTTCCCCATTTTATACAGTTTAACCGGTGTATAATATAAATCATGAATTACATAGAACTGCAGAAGATGGTATCTATCCCACTTTACATTCCGGTTTATTTGGACCATATTTTAGACCAGGATCTAGCTGCCGAGGACGCAGCAGGCAATACCTGGTCCCACATATAGTGTGGTTGGCCTCCTAGTTCCTCCACCACACCCCGCAGGAGAAGATAGAAGAAGGAGATGAAGTGAGAGGTGAGAGAAGTTGAGATGACTGATGATATAGGTCCAATTGATTTCTGTTCCGAGTCCTGTTCCAAAGTGTTGAAGAAGCATATGTGAGAGTTGAATGTATCTAAAACAGTACGTAATAGGAAGATTATATTTAAGGCTAGCTTTCTGAAATGTCAGCAGCTTATGGTCCTTCAAAAGATCATCAACTTTAGATTTGGGGTTAAATGGCCAGAAAGTTTTGCTAAGGGGTTTGTCTTCAGTTTTGAAATTAGGATTCCTAAGTATAGGTTGGGACACGTCCTTCATTATGGAGACTTGAATCATGGCGCATAGTTGGGCATGCACCTAGAGGGTTACCTTAATGGGCATAGTAAGCAAGGTTTTGGGGATGCTTTTAAGGGGAGGGCATATATAAGTGTATTGAGATCAAGGCTTTGAGAGAAACAGAGAGTTTTTTCAATTTGTAGCCAAAGGGGAAAATATAACGGTGAATCCATCAGCGTCATGTCTCTTATCTATTGCCAAAGGACCGAACAGGTAGCATAGAAGTAATAAAGAAGAAAATTAGGTAATTGTAGTACAGCTTTGGCTTTACTTCGCTGCAACTTGGAGAGGGCCCTCCTAGACGTTTTGCCATTCCAAATGAAGTTAGATATAATTCTATGTACCTGTGTAAACCAGAGTTTCGGGAGAAAGAGGGTAGTCATTTGCAAGGGATATAACAAATGAGGAAGAACAATAATTTTTATTATGCTTATATGCCCCCAAAGTGAGAGAGGAAGTAAGGACCAACGATTTAGATCTATTTTGATTTGTGCAAGGATTTTATCAAGATTGTATTGTTTCATATTGGGACCAGATGTAGAGAGATAAATCCCTAAATACTTCAATTTATCCTTAACCCACTGTAGACCCAGGTGGGATACATCGGGTGAGAATGTATGAACGTTGAGGGGCATTATCTCTGTTTTGGAAACATTGAGTTTGTAATTAGAGAATCTACTGAATTCTTCAGTAATAGCCAGTGTGGCAATACTCAATATAGAGGGATGGGACACATTCAGAAGTATATCATCAGCATATTCAGATAGTTTGTACTGATGGGGCCAGACAGAGATCCCTGAGACTTGAGAGGAGACATTAATACAATGGATGAGCGTTTCCAAGTATAAATCAAATAAAAGCGGAGAGAGAGGGCATCCTTGTCTAGTGCCCTGTTGGACATACATATGAACATACGAATGTGCCAGCAGAAACAGACCACCAGGTCTATCTAAGTCTGTTGAGTGTGCAGCTAGCACCCCTAGTTTGCAGCTGCCCCACCCCTCCTCTTTGTTATCCCACTGCCACCCCCACCTCCCATACCCTCTCTCTCTCCCCTGTTCCATGTCCTTTTGAAGCTGTCCACAGATTTACATGATACCACCCATTCTGGTATTATGTTCCATTTTGCTACCACCCTCTCTGTGAAGTAGTGTCTCCTCATTTCCCTCCTAAATCTTCCCCTCTATTCTTAGCCCATGCCCCTGGTGACCCCTCCTTAGCTTAAAACCCCCATCTTCCCCTCCTTATTGATTCCCCTCAGATACTTGAATGTCTCCATCATGTCCCCCTGTACCTTCTATCCTCCAGGGTGTACATATTCAGGTCTCCCAGCCTGCTGTCATAGTCTCTCCCCTCCATTCCACATATCTTCTTTGTTGCTCTCCTCTGCACCCCCTCCAGTAGCCCAATATCATGCTTTAGATATGGCCTCCAAAACTGCACACAGTACTCTAAGTGCGGCCTTGCCAGTGACCTGTAGAGGGGCAAAATCACCTCTCTTTGCCTGGACAAAAACCCCCTTGTTATGAACCCCAGCATTTTATTCACCTTTGCAGCCACTCTCCTGCACCAGGCAGTGTTGTTCATGGCCCCTGTTATCATTACCCTAGGTCCTTCTCCTCCTCAGTGATCCCCAGCTTAACACCCCCCAGCTAGTACTCTCTCCTTAGGTTCTTCACCCCAAAGTGCATAACCTTACACTACTTTGCATTGAACCCCAGCTGCCACCCCTCTGACCAGTCTTCTAGCTAGTTTAGGTCCCCCTACAGCTGCTTCCATCCCTCCTGTCTATCCACCACTGCTTTGATTTTGGTGTCATCAGCAAAGATTTATCTTACTCACCACCCAATGTGCAATGTCTGATATGAAGAGCCCAAATAATACCTGCCCCAACACAGAGCCCTGTGGCACCCCACTCATCACTGGCTTTGGAGTTGAGAGCTCCCCTCTCACCACCACCCATTGCAGCCTCCTACTCAGCCAGCTTGTAATCCAGTTCATCATGTTTGTCCCTACTCCTGCACCAGCTAGCTTCCCCCCAAGCTGCTCATGAGGCACAGAATCAAAGGCCTTGCTAAAGTCCAAGTAAAGAACATCGACCACATGACCCTTATCCAGCTCACCTGTCACCCAGTCATAATATTGTATCAGGTTAATTTGACAAGACTTCCCTGAAATGAACCCATGCTGCCTCACATCCTGGAGGCCACTGTCCTCCAGGTACGACACCAGTCTTTCCTTTAGTATCATTTCCATGAGTTTGCACACTATGGAGGTGAGACTTACCGGACGATAATTACCCCGTTCATCCCTTGGTCCACTCTTGCGTAATGGTACTACATGTGCCATCCTCCAGTCCAGTGGTACACATCCTGACTCCAGTGAGGTGCTGTACAGATCTGCCAGTGGCTCCGCCAACACCTCCGCCATCTCCCTCAGCACTCTGGGGTGGATACCATCTGGCCCTGATGCCTTGTCTGCCTTCAGTGCCCTCAGTCCCTCTAGGACAATACTTGCCTCAATCCTTCCATCTGGAGAGTAAAGGGCTGTGATAGCAGACCGTTGCAAAGTACACGAGTGGTGGAGTACATGTATAAGATTCTAATCCAGTTAAAAAACTGTGGGGGAAGTCAGTATTTGGGCAACAGGTAGAAAAGATTGTCCCAGGAGACTCTATCGAAGGCCTTCTCTGCATCCAGGCAGACCAAAGCTGATGGAATTAAGGAGTCCCTGGATGCAGAGATGAGGTATGCCAGCTTGCACATGTGGTCTGAGGAGTACCTTCCTGCTATAAAACCTACCTGTTCTGGACTTATAAGACACTGCCATACCTTGGCAAGTCTGTTGGCTAAAATTTGGGCTAATATTTTAAAATCCACTTAATCAGGGAAATACCATGGTAATTGACGACGAGAAGGGGGTCCCTGCCTGGTTTAGGAAGAACAACTATCATTGTTTCTGCGAGGGAATAATCAGACACACCATGCTTATATATGTAGTTGTATGTATTTAATAAAACAGAAGCCAACTGCTTTTTATAGGCCTTGTAAAACTCTGTGGTACAACCGTCTGGGCCTGGTGTTTTATTTGGTGGCAATGTGTCTATGGCGGAATATATCTCAATTGCCGAAAGGGGAACTTTCAGTACAGCTATCTGATGGTCCTCTAGATGTGGAAGCTGGATGTTTTCTATAAATTTGTCTACTTTTTCAGGGCGGAACGGAGTGTTTGGGCAGGAATATGGTGCTTGGTAATATTCCTGGAAACAGTTTATTTCCCGGAGGGAGGTAACAAGATGTCCAGCTGAGTTATGAATAGAAGGAATGATCCTGTCTGCTCTTTGGGCCTGCAGTCGAAGGGCCAATAATTTGATCCCTTTATCTCCCTGATCAAAATATAGAATTTTTTGATCGGAGAAGAAGATGCTCAACTTTTTCTGTTAGTAAAAGATTGTAACGGTCTCTAAGAATTTCAAGATTATTGAAGTCCTTAGGGGAAGGGTGGACAGGAAAGGACAATTCTGCTCTCCTTATTTCTTGGAGTAGACTAAATGTGACTTGTGAGGCAATCTTTTTTCTTATAGAAGTCAATCAGATAATCTCACCCCCGGGAGTACACTTCAGTGCCCCCCAGAGCAAATCTAGCTTGGGCATAGTAGGAGAGTGAGTATTAAGGAAATCGGTGAGAAAAGTATTAAGATGAGAAGTGAGACTGTCAGATCTAAGTAGTTGGCTATTAAATCTCCACACCTTATCTCGGGGAGAAGGGGGACCCGGGTTCCAGTGCAGTAAAGTGGGATGATGGTCTGAGATGACCTTAGGAAGATAATTACATGACAGTACTGAAGAAAGGTGCCCAGTGTCCAGTAAAAGAAGTCAGTCCTGGAAAATGAATTGTGGGGAATGGAATCGAAAGAGTACTCTTTCCGAGAAGGGAAGAGTGCCCTCCATGGATCAATTAAACCCACTGTGTCTCATTTCCCTGAAGGCCAACTGTGCGAGGGAAAGGGACGAATTATTAGATCTGGAGCAGTCCAAAACATTACAATGTACCAAGTTCCAGTCACCATCCAGCAGCAAAGGGCTGGAAGACCACGGGATCAGCTGAGTCATGAGAAAAGTGAAGAACTGGGGATCATCTGCTGTTGGACCATAGATTGACCCATGCACAACTTCAGAGTGTCCTAGTAGGGCCTTAATTAGAATAAATCTGTCTTGATTATCTTCTATGGTATCCAGCAAGCGAAAGGGCAGTCAGCATGCCGCAAGGATGGCAAACCCTCCCCTGCGAGTGCTAGGGCTCGTTCCCAATGCCTGACCTACCCAGGTCCTATTTAACTGGAGGACCTGAAATGAGGGCAAATGGGTTTCTTGAAGAAAAGCAATGTCAATATCCAGCTTACGAAGATGCAACAATATTTTTGCACGCTTAACTGGAGACTGAGCATCCTTCATATTCCATGAACAAATTTTATAACTGGTCATCATGAAAACTTTTTAATATAATATCCTCCATTGTGGAACCTCCTAAGCAATGAGCATGCCTCTCTGCATCAAAGAACTTGCCACTAGTTGCAATGCATACCCAATCCCTAAATCCCCCCTCCCTCCCTGAATTTGCCCAAGTCATTAACAGAACAGGCCCTAAAAAATCAGAACAAGAGAGAAACAGATGTCCAGGACTCATTTATAATTACTCACTCCTGCCCCCCTTGTGTTCTCTTAAACAGACACTAATTTGTGTGAAGGCAATGATATAAGAAAAGTAGAGAATACTGAGTTCCCAAAACCCTCCCCACCCCTCCCCCCACCCTCCATCCACAACAAGCAAATAACGCCCTTAGTGGGCTGATTTAATGCTTGGCCTTCCGTGATTTGCAGCCCAGTAAGATTAATTAAAAGAAAAAATATTGCCCTGGAATATGCACGTGTCAGCTGTGGATACCACCCCCTACTACAATACATAATGCCCTGTTGGAGCTGCAATAGAGCCACCATTAACCCTCCCTCCCGCCCCAACTCACAACATGCTGGAATAGAAAATAATTATTTAGCACTAACTAAAGAGAAGATTATTCAATTTGACGGACAAGAGAAGTAGTCCAGAAAAGAACTGGTCTGAGAGCAGTTTAGCGTAGTCCAGAATCGTTGACCACAGGATCTTTTTTTTTTTTTTTTTTTTTTAATATACATTCTGGGCCCAGCGTGCCGATCCATTCCCCACAGCATGAAACAAAGAAGGGAGAAAACAAGAAACAAGCGCTGGGTGGAGCGTTTTAATAACAGAGCCCTCAGATAAATGATAAAAAGAAAAGCATGAAATACACATCCAGCACTCTTCACTTGAGTGCTTTAAATCCCCCTCTGCTCCCTAGTGGTCAATAAAGCCAAAAACCAGTGATCGCTTTTCGAGGCAAAAGTAAAAAGAAAATAGTTCCCGGGAGCTGCAAGTTTATCAGGTTATAGGCAGAAAGCAATATTATTAAAAACAAAAGAAGGAAGTCAACATAATTGCCAGGTATCTTCTGACGCTTACTTCGACTCAACAGCTTCCTGGAGATGTACTTCTTTGCTGCCTTCTTGCAGATGATTTGGCACAACATCAGTCAGTTGTGCAAAGTGCGCACATTAGTGCGGTGCTTAGCTGCAGAAACCAAGAGGCCCTCTAACTGTGGATCTTCAGTGAACACCAAACAGATCTGGGAGCATGGTTCGCAGTGCTGGAAGAGTTTGCTGAGTTGTATCATAGGTATGCCAGGTTCCAGTGTGGCGTACAGCCAGACGTGATGGATATTGTACCTTGTATTTTATTCCAACAGCTATATGCTTTGTTACAAGTGGATGGTACTCTGACCTACGTTATCTGACACTCGCTGGTAGACCCTGGGCAAATCGTAGTTGCTGGCCCTCCTACAGAACCTGCTGTAGCTCTCTAACCTTCCCAAGGACATGGGTCTTGTCCAGGTAATTTAGAAATTTTAGGATAAGGGGTCTGGGCAGTTTTCCTGCTGCCGGCTTCGGTCTTAACAAGCTGTGGGCCATCTCTATAATACATGTAGTGTTATTAGGGGAGGGCCCGGTGATCTTCGTCAGCATTTTCTGCAGGAAAAGTATTGGAGCAGGCCCCTCAGAGTCCTCTGGAAGGCTGAAGATGATTATATTGTTTCTGCGACTTCAGTCTTCCAAGTCCTCTAGTTTAGCTTCCATCCTATGTAACCTTTGTCGTAGGCTAGTCACTTCAGGTTCGATCTTGGCCTTCTATCCTTCCAGGGACGTTGTTCGGGCTGTTACATCCAAAATGGCTTGGTTTGTGTCAGCCAGCTCTCCTCTTATTGTTTTAAGTTCTGCCGTGATTTCTTGCAAAGTTGTTTTAAAAGGTTGAAGATCCTCCAGGAATTTTTTCTCTGATAAAGGAGTCGGAGCTTGAGGGGCTGCTGAGACTGCAGTCGACTTCGAGGAAGCCCCTGACTGACTCTTGGGCCTTTTTGGACCCTTTTCAGGGGTCTGCAATGGAGTGTGAGTTGGGAGAGCCTGGCGCATTTCAGCCTTCATGTCAGCGGTAGGCCGCAAAATGAAAGAATGTTGCTCCGATTCCTTTTACAGCTGATTTTCCTGAATACTTTGCCTCAGGTATGTCAGGAAGCTATTAGAAGTAGGTACTGCTAGATTAAGCAGAAAATGCGAAGATAGACTAATTAAATTAGCTGTAAGTTGTAAGTCGGAGCGGGAGCCAATCTATGGTGCTGCAGGCTTCACAGTGGCATCACGTGATCGCCCCCATTCCTATTGCTTATTCCTGCAGTTAAGAAATAATAATAATAATATACTTTATTTGTAATGTGAATTTCTAAAAATCAATGTGCCTTACAATAAGATACAAAGGGATAAAATAGGATGTTGTAAAAACAATAAATACAGGGTTTCATAAAATTCAGAATAAAATACCATCATATGGAGTAGGCTCGATGCCACAAGTGGGTCTTTACGGCCTATTTAAATCCCTCCAAGGTCATGCACTCCCGCAGCTGATGGGGTAGAGAATTCCAAAGGGATGGGGCTGCGTACATAAATGCCCAGGCCCCCGAAGATTTTAAAGAAACCCTTAGAATCTCTAGCCTCGTCAGCCGGACGGGAGCGATCGCCTGGAGCAATATGGCACCAGAAGCTCTTTCAGGTAGTCTGGGCCCAGTCCGTGTAGGGCTTTATAAGTCAGAAGTCTGACTTTAAAGGTGATCCACCACTGTACTGGCAGCCAGTGTAGTTCGTGCAGCACCAGAGAGATTTGACAAGTCCAGGGAGTACCCATCAACAGCCGGGCTGCAGCGTTCTGCACCAGCTGCAAGTGGCAGATATCAACCCCAGGTAGCCCTAGATAAAGGAAGTTACAATAATCTAGGCACGAGGTCACAAAGGCGTGGACCAAGGTAGGCAGATCACCAGATGGAACTACGTGCTTAACCCTGAAGATGTTCCTCTGATGATAAAAGGAAGATTTGACGACTGCCAACACTTGCGAACGCAGTGTCAGCCCATCGTCAAAAATCACCCCCAGGTTTTGTACCCATTCAGAGGTAAGGAGCTGGAAGCCTCCAAGAAAAAGTCCCAAAGGTAAACCCGCTCCTAACCCCTCTATCCGGTGACCCGGGTCCACAACCATCACCTCAGTCTTCTCTGAGTTCAACCTCAGCCAGCTCAGATTCATCCAATCCTGGATTTCAGCAAGGCAGTTGTTAAATACTGAGAGAGCTCTATCCTGGTCAGGTGCAAAAGATAGGTAGAGCTGGGTATCATCAGCATAGCAGTGAAACCTCAGCCCGTATCTTCTTACAATGTCTCTGAGGGGTAGCATGTACACTGCAAACAACATGGGGGACAACACCGAACCCTGAGGTACCCCACATGACAGAGAGACTGCGTTGGAGGAGTAAATCCCTGATACCACCCTCTGAGTTCTGCCAGTGAGGAAAGATCTAAACCACCTGAGGACCATACTAGACAGACCACAGATGAACCACAGGCGTTTGAGAGGAACCCCCGTGGTCCACAGTATCAAACACTGATGAGAGATCTAGAAGAACTGAGATGGAGCGGCTCTTCCGATCTCTCGCCATCAAGAGATCATTGAGCACCTGAACCAGCACAGTCTCGGTACTATGCCTCTTTTGAAAAACGGATTGGAGGGGTTCATAAATGTCATGGTCAAATGGTTCTCCAGTTGTAGGGCAACTACTTTCTCAATCACCTTCCCCACAAAGGGAAGGTTAGAGATTGATCTGTAGTTGGCAGAACAGTCTGGGTCCAGAGAAGCTTTCTTCAGGAGAGGTTTTACCACTGCCTCCTTCAGGGAGCTAGGAAACTCACCCATCTCAAGGGAGCACCAGACTATCCATGCTAGGACTGGGCCGATGGTATCACAACAGCCCATAATCAGGGCAGTTGGGCCTGGATCCAAACTACAGCACGTAAGGCGCATACCCTGGACAATACGCATGACATTGATGAACTCCAGCCAATCAAAGGAACTCCAGGAGAACTGCAGGATGGTGACCATGTGCCAATCCATTGCATTCCCCATAGGGTGTGCTGGTTGGAGCTCTGCCCTGATGTCAGCCACCTTAGCCGCAAAGAATCGAGTAAGCTCTTTACACTCCACTTGTGAAAAGGCTCTTCGAACCTGCAGGCAGCCTGGGTTGCACAGTTTGTCTACAGTTCGAAAGAGCTGAGCCAGTCAGTTCTGAGCAGTCACGATCTCCCCAGACAGGAACTCTGCCTTCTTACGGGTGATTGCAGATTGATAGACTTGATAGTGTTCCAATCTAAGGTGGTAGGCATCTAGGGTGGATTTCCGCCAGCAACGCTCTAATCTTCATCCTTGTCGCCGCATCTCCCTCAAGGTCCCATCAAACCAGGGGGATCGAGGGCGAAGGGGCAGAGGACAAACATGGATGGGAGCAATGACATCCAGAGCCATAGAGATGGCCTTGTTATAAGCTAAAACCAAGGCATCTGGGTCATTGCTTGCTCCAGGAAGCACTGATAGGTCAAGTGCCACTGCCAGGCCTTCAGAGCTTACATCTCACAAAGGGCGGTACCTGACCATCTCCACAGGGGTAGGCCTACGTAGGGGGTCACAAAAACTGAACCCCATGGTGTAATGATCGGACCATCCGACAGGTTCCACCCCCAAATCGAAGGCTTCGATCCCCAGGAGGAAGACTAGGTCAAGAGAGTGACCATGTTTATGAGTGGCAGAAGTAACAACTTGTGAAATTGTGTAAGGCCCAAAGATGACATCAATTGGAGGAAGTGTTGTCCAAATTGTGAGAGTCCTTTACTCATGACATCAGAACCTTGATGCCACAAACAGAGGACTATGATTACAGGGCAAGAAAAGCTCGGGGAACAGAATGAGTCTAAAGGGCAAGAAGCATTGTTACATGTAAATATAGTTGTTTATGTACACAGCATAGCCCATCTGAGATGTAACAGCCGGTTTCCAGTGGGATCCTGCTTGTACCATTTCTGCAGCTGGCAGGACTGGAGCACTGAGGGGTTAAGTGACTTGCCCAAAGTCACACAGTGAAAGTTTGGCTCTAGTGAGGTTTGAACCGGCCATCACCTGGTTACCAATCTGGTGTCCTCAAATTAAATACTTTCTGGAATGTTATGAGATTTGAGTTCTGACAATGCCAGCTGTAACCATACCTCTCAGCCTCCTGTCTCACAAATCAGGGACAAGCCTTAAAAAAAAAATGACAAATAACCACAATCAGGGCTACATCTTAAAAAAATAGTACTGTCTGTTCCATAGACCATGTACTACATACTGCTTAGTGTAAATAGCACTTTTTTAATGCCAACTAGACTGTAATATGAATGAACAAGGTGCTGCGTCAGTGTGTTGGCTGCAAAGAAAACAATAGGGTATTATATTAAATGCACACTGAAAATAGAAAATAGATTTAGGATCTAGGTTTCGCCTGCCCAGTAGTGCAGATGGCTGTGGCACCAGCACTTACCTGCCACCACACCAGCAGACTAGGCCAACAACATAGAAACATAGAAACTGTCAGCAGAAAAGGACTGTTTGGCCACCCAGTCTGCTCAGATTTTCCCTGTCTTATGTGTCTTCAGACTTTCACCTGGTCACCGTCAACCCCCGCCTGTTTACCAATATTCACATATGCCTATCCCATACATGCTTGAAGCACCCCCAACTGTTTTCACTCCCACCAGCTATACTGGCAGACCATTCTGGCATCCACCACTCTTTCAGTGACACAGTACTTCCTCACATCCATCTTAAACTCCGCTCCCAGCTTCACTGCATGCCTTCGTGTCCTGGTGCACCTCTTCATTTGAAATAGACTCCCCTCCTGTACCCTATTCACCCCTTTGAGGTACTTGTAGGTCTCTATCATGCCCTCTTCTCCCTCCTCTCTTCTATGGCGTACGTGTTGAGATCACTCTCTCCTTGTAAGGCTTTTGATGTAACCCCTGCACCATTTTAGTTGCCCTCCTCTGGACTGCCCCCACTCTGTCTATATCCTTTCTGAGATGCAGCCTTCAGAACTGGACACTACTCCAGGTGGGGTGTCATCAGTGACTGTTATGGTGGTAACACCACCTCTTTCCTCCTACTGGCGATACCTCTCCCTATGCACCATAGCATCACACTGGCCCTGCCCACCACTTGTCACACTGCCTTGCCAATTTGAGGCAATTGGATATGATAACCCAAGGTATCTTGGAGCTGAAGCACACCTTTTGTGAACTGGATCCGGCACCAATGCGTTTCTTAATGAGATGTACCGATGCCGTTGGCAAGGCGTTTGCCAGGATTGCCAGGTGCTCAATGGCGGAGGGGGTCTTCCCAGTAGCTTTGAAAGAAGCACTGGTGAATCACCTCCTAAAGAAATCATCCCTCAACCCAGACATCCTGATGAATTATTGTCCGATCTCCAATCTGCCATTTTTGAGCAAGGTTGTTGAGAAATTGGTGACACATCAGTTTGAGGATTGCCTGGTGTTCTCGGATGTCTACGAGTCATTCCTGTCTGGTTTTCTGGCCAGACACAGCACTGAAACTGCTCTAGTGAGGGTGCATAATGATCTGCTTAGGGCTACAGATAGAGGAGACAGGTCAGTTCTTGTGCTTCTCGATCTCCCCTCAGCTTTTGACACTGTGGCTCGTGCCATGCTTCTTGATCAGCTCTGAGTTTTGTAGACTCGTCGGCACCATCATCAAATGGTTTGAGTCCTATCTCTTGGACAGTGTTCGGTAGGTGATGATGGGGAATTTCTCCTCCTCCTCAATGCCTCTGTCTTGTGGAGTACCTCAGGGTTCGATCTTGTCGCATATGTTGTTCGCAGTGTACATGCTACCCCTAGGCGAGATCATTTGACAATACAGTGTGGAGTTTCACTGCTATGCAGATGATACCCAGTTGTAGTTGTCTTTTGCACCTGGAACATTGGGAGCAGTCGACACGCTTAACATCTGTCTGGCTAAAATTAATGACTGCATGACTTTCAGCTGGCTGAGAAACCAACCCGGCCAAGACTGAGGTGTTGGTGATCGAGCCTGGTCACGGGCGTGATGGCCTACCACTGGGGGCTGACTCTGGACTTGTTCTGGGGTCTACTCCATTGGTGGTTTCTCAGAGGGTGTGAAATCTAGGCATGATCCTTGAGTACAGATTGACCTATGAAGATCAGGTGTCAGCTGTAGTCAGCAGTGGTTTTTACCACTAGCAGAACATTGCCCGGATTAAGCCCCTCATTCCACCCGAGGACCTGCTGACACTAGTACATGCCTTTGTGACTTATATGCTCGACTGCTGTAATGCTCTGTGCTTTGGGATCATGGGAGGGACCCTCTGCAGGCTGCAGCTAGTGCAGAATGCAGCGGCCCAGTTACTGACGGGCATGTCGAGTCTAGTCATGTGACTCTGGTTCTGCGTGCTCTGCAGTGGCTGCCAGTCAGGTGGAGGGTACTTTTGAAAGTGAGTCTTCTCACCTTTAAGGCCCTGTACGGGCTGGGTCCTGGGTACCTGTCTAAGCTCCTGACACTGGTTTCCTCTGCTTGCTCCCTCCGCTCCTCCTCCTCCTCGAGGAGCCTCCTGAACGTTCCCAGGGTTCGGCTCAAGACCTCGGCAGATTGCACTTTTAGTGTCTCTGGGCCAGCCCTGTGGAACTTGCTTCCACCTGCAGTCTGGGAGGCTCCCTCAATTGAAGTGTTTCAGGGGAGGCTAAAAGGCCCACCTCTTCAGCCTGGCCTTTGACTGCTGATACCGACTTCAGCTTTGGCCAGTCCCTTGAAGACTGACTTTTGGAAATCTCTATTTTGTTGAATTTAGATCCCATTATGGTTTTAATAAGGTTTTATGTTTTTATTTACTGCTGTATGTCCTCATTTATGTTTGGCACCCAGAGCCTCTGGGATTGAGCACCTTATAAATAAAATTGCCTTACCTTGCCTCTTTCCTGCTTAGTGACCCTCAATATCCCCCCCCCCCCCCGGTTTCCCCCATAGTTTATGCTCAGCTCCTGGGTGAATGATTTTGCACTTTTTAGCATTGAACCCCAGCTGTCATGCCTTCAACCGCTCCTTGAGTTTTCTATAATCCTTAGTCATTATCTTCACCTCCTCCTGAGTATCCATCCTATTATAGATTTGGCATCATCTGCAAAAAGGCATACATTCCATTCCAGCTCCTCTTCATTGTCACTTATAAAGTCATTGAAGAGGACCAGTCCCAGTACTGAGGCTTGAGGCACCCAGCAGGTCACACTCCCCTCATTACAGTGCACAGCATTTACCATCATCCTCTGTTGCCTTTCCAGTAACCCGTTTTTTCCCCAGTTTACCACTTTGGATCCCACCCCTAGACTGCCCAATGTCTTTATCAGTCTTCTGTGTGGCACAGTGTGGAAGGCCTTGCTGAAGTCCAAGTAAGCCATGTCCACTGCCCTTTCTTGATCTATTTCCCTCATCACCCAGTCGAAGAAATCAATTAGATACGTCAGGCATGACTTCCCCACTAATGAATCCATGCTGCCTTTGGTCTTGTAACCCACTGGATTCAAGATACCCTACTAACCTTTCCTTTTACAGGGTTTTCATTAATTTCCCCACCACTGATTTGAAACTCACCAGCCTATAGTTACTAGCCTTCTCCCCACTGTCACTCATGTGGAGCAGGACTCTGTCTGCTCTCTTAAAGTCCTCTGGAACCACTCCTGTTTCCAGTGAGTTCTCTTAACACCCTTGAGTATATCCTATCTGGTCCCATGGTCTTGTCCACTTTCAGATTCACAAGTCATCACAGGACTATTTCCTTTGAAATGAACTTGTGTCCAGCCCCCCACCCCCTCCCAGTGTTCCTGCTGCTCCTTGGTGCCCTGTCCTGGTCTCTCTCCCCTGAGAAGACTGAGCAGAAGTACCTGTTCAGGATGTCTGCTTTTTCCTGATCTTCTTCAGTGCTCTTCTTCTTCTGCCATTCTCCTTATCCTGACTATCTCTCCTCTTGTCTTCCTCTTTTCTCTTATGTACCAGAAGAAAGTCTTTTCCCCTTTTACTACCCCTGTGACAGTCCTTTCCTTTGTTTGTGCGTTTGCTCCCCTCACATCCTTACCTGCTTCTTTCTGTTTTACCTGGTACACCTCACTATCCTTGTCTGTTTGCATTTCTTTGTACCTCCTGAATGCCACCTTTTTCCTTCACCTTTGTGGCCACGTCCCTAGAGTACCTTAGTGGTCCTTTTCCCTCCTGCTTTTGCTCACTTCCTTCACACAGAGGCTGGTTACCTTCACTGTGCCGCTCTTATTTTCTTAAAATCCACCCTCCTAAACTCCAGGACCCTCATCTTTGTGTGGTTTACCTAGAGTCTGTACCCATTTTAATGCTGAACCACACTGTACAGTGATCACTGGTCCCCAGGGGATAGTCCACTGTGATGTCTGCAACGTTGTCTGTGTTAATAAACACTAGGTCCAGTAGTACCCCATCGCTAGTGGGTTCACTGACTAGCTGCCTGAGAAATGAAACACCCTCTGCAGGGAGTCAAGGATGGCCCTGCTTTTAGCTAAAGCTGAATTTGAAAGACTCCAATCCACTTCTGGCAGACTGAAGTCCCCAAATAGCACAGCAGCACTTCCCACTTTTTTGCAAACCTGATAATGGTTCCCCTAGTGCTTTATCCAATTCCTCCCCTGGTGCTGGAAGTCTCTATATCACCCCAGTACAAATACTGGTCCCAGCTCTTGTCTCCAGGGTGACCTACAACACATCCAGCCCTTTCTTTACCTCCAGGTTCCCTTACACATCCATAGCCCTGATAGCCTCTCTCCCATACAGAAGAACAACCCCTCCTCCTATCCCTGTCTCTTCTGAATTGAGAGTAGCCTGGTATGGCCATGTCTGAGTCGTGACTCTCATTGCTCCATGACTTAGTTATTGGCACCAAATCCAGGTCTACCTCCACCATGATGGCCTCCAGGTCTGGAATTTTATTTCCAACACTCTTTGCTTTGGTACACATTGCTCTCCCAACCAGTGGTGGAGCCAGGTTTGGGAGCATTTGGGAGCCGTGGGGGGCCATTCAATCAATCGTGGGCTCCACAATGGGCACTAAACATTGAATAAAGATGGTGGTGGGGCCCCACTACTCACACTGGGGCAGTCAGGAGGGGTGACCGCTACCCCAGCCCCCCCTCTAGTTCTGCCACTGCTCCCAACCTCTCTCTCTCTCTCTCTGTCTGCAACCCCTTTTCCTCCCTCTTTCTGGCTGTGCTGGTCCCTGCAACGGCCCCTGACTCCCCTCTTCCCTAGTTACTTTCTCTGTTTCTTATCTCCTCTATACGTTTTTTTCTGCCTCCTTTGTTCTTACCCTGCCTTTTGCCCCACCTTGTCTACACCACTTCATCTTGCACCCCTACCTGGGGGAGGTTCTCCCCTTGGGCCATCCCTCCTTGTTGCTTCAATCTGCAGGGACATGGCAGTTTATGCCTCTCTTGGTGGTACAGCCTCCTCCCTTGGCTAGTTTAAATGCTCATCCAAGTAACATTTAATGCAAGGAAAGGCGGCCACAGAGAGACTCCAGCCAAGCCCAAGTCATGCAAAGTCCAGAGCAAATTAAAAGAAGACCAGGCTAAAGCTAACACACTGCTAAACCACAGTCTTGCTTGTCATATACAGAATAATTTTATAATTAAAAATGAACAGATACAGAACTCACCCACCCATGCCAACGTTTTGCGCATATCACGTGCGGTTTGTCATGGCAAGTAACATTTGAAGCTCCCACTGAGGACTGTGGTCCCCTGCCTAGAAGAATGCAGACCATCACCTCTGTAGTGGCCCATATCCTTCCAGGATAACCACCAGTCCCCAGTAAAGCCCAAACCCCACTCCCTGCACCATGCCTTCAACCAACTGTTAAAGTTCCTGGTGCGGTGTGCCCTATCCTTCTCTTGGCCATACTCATGCCATGCCTCTGCATCTTCATCATTACCTTTTTGTTTTCCCGCTTCTATTCTTATTTTGCCTAGTATCACTTTTTCTCCAAGATCCTCCCCCATTGTCTTTACTCATATATGTATCCTTTATTTTCTCTTACCTCTCCACTAACTTTGTTTTTTTTTTCTCTTTTATATAGTTCCTTAAGAAGACCATTGGTCAAAACATTAATTCTAACTCTATTTTCTATTTCCAGAGTACATTTAATATTATCTTTTTGTTTGTAATGCAAATAGTTGGCATTATTTTTATGTTTCACGGTCATACTGTTTAGCAACAAAAATAACAAATGTATGGGGGAACGAGGAAAATCCTGAGTCAAAATCAGTGACATAAAGACAATAGGGGACTGTTGAGAGGTTTGCCTATAACTGTTTTGCAGGAACTTGGCAAATCTTTTTAAATTCAATAATCATCAACAGTCAATAAGAATAGGAAGAGAAATACATGAAAGCTGAATAGACTGTGGTATTAGTATTGCCTTGAAGTTTGTCCCAGTTTGCAACTCCCCTAAAAGGTTAAACTTTATGTGAGCGCTCACTTTTAGGAAAACATCAGACATAATATGTAGACACAGTTTATTTATTTAGCTTTTGTTAACCGGGTAGGTGCACTAGCCATAAAATGACTATTTTCAGGCACGACCCGGGAGAGTACAACAAAAGGAGAACAGTTGAACAACAGCAACGTGGGTACAATAGTACAAATAGAGGAACAGTACAGCAGTGCTACAAAAATACAATGGGTAGAAACAACAAAAAATACAGATAATGGCAGTAAGATATATAATAAGTGCAGAAACCATGGACCCGCCCTATGGAGTGAAAGGGTTAATAAGATAGTAAGGTTATGTAGAGAGAAATGTGAGGAATGTTCAAATATAACAAGAAAGACTGACAGAAGGAAGGTCAGGGTGATAATTGGCAAAACAACAGTGGATGGTCAGCAACAAGGTTCAAGAAGGAAGAGAGCTAGTAGTCAAGAAGTTATTTACAAAGAGAAGGAAAAATATGGGGAGCGGAAGAGGAGACAGTCTTGGAGCTGGATTAGAGCAGGGGTGACATTACTGGTAAGTCTCAGGAGCTTCAGGTTGGGTCAAAGCATGTACAAGCACCAGCTAAGGATAGATAACAATGATATTTTCTTTTAAATCCAAAGTGAGACTGAGACAGCTGGAGGTTGAGTGGAAGAGCACTCCATAGCCTGGGAGCAGAGAATTGAAAGGCCCCTGTGCCTTTAGTCGTCCGACATCTCGGAACATAGAGCAAGTTAAGATTATATCTCATAGATGTTCTATATTTCTATTCCAATTATTATTTGCTGCTATCTTATTTACATGGGAAAAAGCCAAGTCCCCGACAGTTGAGCTACTCCTGCTCTTTAAACCTTTGCTGACATCACAGTCCTCAGTTTGTGACCTCATAATCAGTTCCACAGCAACAAACTGTGATGTCACAAACAGAGGATTATGAATTCAGAAAAGGAGTGAGTAGTGGAAGGAGATAAACTCTGGGAGACAGGGATCCTGCGTACACCTAAATTAACCTAAAGAAGGACACAGGAAAGAGATAAAAATAGGAATGTTATTGTCTTGTGCACTTACCCAGTAAACAAAAAGCTGAAAAACTAAAAATAATTGCATACAATAATTATATAATAAACGATGAATTTATAGACACTTTATTGTCTTGTGCACTTACCTGGTAAACAAAAACAGAAAGAAAATAAATGCAGATAATAGTTATATAGAATTCAATAAATTGAATAAAAAAATTCCTAAGCATGTTATTGTCTAGTGCACTTACCTGGTAAACAAAACCTAATCAATAAAAAAAATACAGATAGTTATTATATAACAAAAAATAAATTGTCTAAATATTATTTTAAAGCTTCCTCTAAAGCCACAAACTGATTAGCCTGCTCTTATCATTGATATCCCTGTCACTACTGCTTACTTCTTCCTCCACTCACACATATTTTATCCCCACTTAACCTGGCTTAGAGTAGCTCGTTTACACAGGGATCTAGATAAGGACAACATCAAGATGGGGTTGGGAAGGGGAGTGTCGACAAAGCTACTGTTTGTCACCTCTTGCCCTCATTAAAACCCACTAATAGTTCTCCAAACTGCTAAGGGGAGTGGATGGGAAGACAGCGGGAAGATCAAAAGTAAGCACAGACTAATCTTTGCAGTGCTGGACAGAGCTGAATATGTACAGAAGCAGTGTCTCAGGTGACAGCAGTCCATGTGGGGTCCCTCCTCCTGATGTTTGGATAATAGCTCCTTGTTCCGAGGATGCTTCCACCCTGAGTTCTGCATCAGTGATCTTAAACATCTGTGATGGACCATACCTGTCAACCTTTTGTCACTGAAATAAGGGGCACAAACATTCAGAATGAAGCACAGTGAGAGAAACTGGCCCTCATAATGTAGGACACAACCTCAAATATGGAGTTACAAGTGCAGAATACTGTGGAAATCATTGCGTCTTCTTATACAGAGTATACTTTTGATGTAGCATCTTAAAATATTATGAATTTCTATTTTAAAGTCAGAATTTACAAAATATTTTCTGCGTGGGTATCACCTTTTCCATAAGGGACAGATGAGGGACTGAGCAATTTTGAGGGGTAAAATGAAGGATGTCCCTTGCAATCAGGGACAATTGACAAATATGAAAAGGACAGTACTAAGTCATAGTTCACTGTCCTATGCAGCCAGTATAGTGTTATGCTTGTGCAACTGTGTTAGTTTGGTTTTGTCCATTCTCACTCTCTATTCCAGAGGAATTACCACTCTGTAGGGATACGAAATGCAAGGAACCCTCAGAGAGGGTTCCACCCCTAGAGGTGCCACGGGATGATTCCCATAGCTAAAGGTACCTTAGGAATTCCCAAAAGAAATGTAGTACAATCATCCCCAAAGAAGGAGGCAACATGAAGCATATGAGCAAGCAGTAACTGTGATGGAGTAGCAGTAACTGTGACGTAGTAGTAGAGAAGCATAGATAGTTTGGTAGCATAATGAGATGCTCAGTTTGATAATGTAATGAAATGCCCAGGTTTGAGTAGCATGATACTGATGGTTTGCATTGAGATTAGGGGATCCCCTAAGGAGAGAGGGAATGGCAGGACGTCCTCCACCTCCGTCCAACAGCAGAACCTACCTAAAGAAACTAAGGGACACTACTATGCTAACTAAGAGTTATGACCTGAGGCAATGGAGGAGAGAAAAAAACCCTATGAGGAGGAACTCTCTGAGGATCCTAGGCCTAGGTTGCCTTCCCTCCAGGCCTGGGATAGTTTATTTAGTGATGGCTCTGCAGCTGCAATTTGGAAAACCTAATTAAAGGGAGGTGGAAAATATTCCAATTTGGAGGAAGGCTCTCATTCAAACCCTTTATCAGGAATGCCATGGAAGGTTGAGAGAAAACTCTGCAACAATATGTGCAACCAAGGCACAGGAGAAGAGCAACGACTGCTGAGGCACTCACCTGATCTACCCACCCTAAATCAAACCAGGTGAACCAGAGGCAGTCATAGGGAAAATGTGGTGAAAGTGCCTTGCTAGGGAAACCACCTAAGTCAATGGCTAACCGTTATAGTGGAACACTAGAGCCAAAGGAGGTAATTTTTTCCACCCTTCACCGCTAGTCTTAAATTCTACACCAGGCGCTGGTGTCACGTAGCAGGCAGCTAAAGCCAATCTTGGGGCGAGGACATTCCCAGCTATGGGCCAGGTGAGAAGGATCCCACCCCAAGTTGGACATGCTTGAGATGCGGACTAAATGCAGAGCGAGACCGTCAGCTGCAGGAACCCTGCACCAGAACAGAATGGCTTGTATGCCCCAGAAATTGATTGAGAGCTGAAAATCTGGTGAGCTGAATGAGCACAGCGTGCTAAGATCGTAATGAGCCTTGAGTGCTGAGACCTTGCAAGGTCAAATGCAGAATTGAGTGCAGCAGAATCCCAGAGGCTGAAGCCGAGGGGATGGCAGTAGGCATGAAGCAATAGTTTGCGTAAGCAAGGAGCAATGATTGCTTAAGCAAATGTGGACCTGCACGTAAATCAGTAAACAGTAGTAATAAATGGACCTGCATGTAGGTCTGCATAAAACATAGGCAATGAAACAGAACTGAATATTGGGGCAAGCCAGCCAGGCATTTCCAAAGCCAAATCAAAGTGACAAACTCTGAGGATTTTTGGCAGGGAAGACAGTATTTAAAACAGAAATAATTAGCCACATGGGCCACGACCCTCTAAACACCTCCCAGTCTCCACCATAGGACAAACAAGGAAGCAATGGAAGGGTCGAGAACTACATGCAGATATTAGAGCCAATTTAATAGCCTCAGCAGGAGCTTTAGCTAACCTCAGAGTAGGACAGCAGTGTACAAAGGGAATAACAGGATTGAACTGCATAGCAAGGTTCAGAGCTTGAAGCAGGTGTACAAACATAGAAGCAGCATATGTATTGAGTACACTAAGTTGCAAACTGCAATAAACGTAAAACAAAGGAGGCACAATACCCTGAAAACAGCTGTCACAGGCAGTGCAATGAACTGTGGTAATGAGGCAGGTAGAATGAGTTGAGCATGATTCAGCTGTATAGCCAGGGTTCAGTGTGAGCCAGAATCAGGTGAAAGCAATTAAGTATGCAACACAGAAAACAGCTATGGCTGAGCTGAACACACAGATAATGTTTGCAGTTGCATTGCAAGGCATTTGAGTGTTGTAATTGAAAGCAATTCAAGTTGTGAGTAACTGAAAGCAAGTAGTATGAGCTCTGGAGCAGCACTATCCCAGGAGCTGAGAAACAAAGCCCCCACAAAAAAACTAAACCAAAGACACACAAACACAAAACAGGGAGCAAAGACAGAAGAAGCATGCACAGCCAAAGGCAAAATACAAACCAGAAGCAGGAAAGAAACACAGAAGCCAGCAGACAAGCAGGAGCAGCGCGGGTGGGGGGTAGGCCCCAATCAGCTCAGAGGATAGACGGACAGAGCTTTCAGCTGCAAAGAAAAAATGCTTCACAATGAGGCTAAGAGGAACTGTTTATATAGCTCAGGAAGTGGGAGTGGCTGGCTGCTTGGCCATTGAACTCCAGGCAAAAGTCTTTCCAATTATATACTAAATATTTAAATGTGCATGGTGGATAAATATATAAACAGTACTCACAAGTCCATGATCACGATATGCGCGACAGCAGTAGGCATGCTACATCAGCATGTCTGTTTTGCCCAGCCCCTTTCGAGCTTGGTCACAGCACTTTGTGGCATTACTTGCTTCTTCCTTTTGTACTGATTTTGTTATTTGAGCAGGAGTGTTCCCGGTGTGCTCCTCCATGCAGTAACAGAAGTAGACACTGCTAGCCACATGGTCCATAAAATACCATGTTTGAAAGGCAATGGAGCACTCTAACTTCCCAGCCACTGAGATTTCATTTTAGCTGGCTGCTTAAGACGCTGCCTTCAGGACTCAGGGTCCCATGTTTGATTCCCAAGTGCTGGAGATGCCTCTAGCCAAGTAAAGGACACAGACAGAAAGTGAAGCCTGCCGTGATGCAATGTAGTAGTACAGCATTTTGATGCAGTGTTACTGCAGGAAATTAGGCAATTTCAATGACAGTGTTGCACTGGTGATGATACAGATAGGTGAAAGAGGCAGGTGGTAACAGCTCAGCTCCTAGACTAATGGTTTGCTGGTACCTGCTCAAGAAAGTCTGGGTTTCCACAGGGGGTTATATTTGAAAATATTTAGGAAAGGGAACTCTCATCTCTAGACCTGAAAGATGGGGAAATGTAATCACTACAAGATGGAAGTTTCCTATGACATACGATGCAGAAAGATGTTAGAGGAGCAGGATTTCTCACATAATTTTGTAATAGGAGGGGGTATAAATTTTAGTGTGTTGCCGCACCATTTCACCCCCCCCTTTGTGGGGAACTATGCCCCCACACTCCCCTTACTATATATACCAACTCTTGGGGGGGAGAGCCAACTTCAGGGAGGGGGAGGTACAAAGAGTTCGCCGATTGTGTCAGTCACCATAATCTGGCACTGTTTTGACTCCATGCCATAAAGGAGTCACCACTGCGACGGTATATGCCTTGAAATGGCTATAAATACCATAGAACCATCCATTCAGGATGAATGACGCTAACCTTGGTGGTGACCGTCTACATGACCCAGTGAGTCACAAACGTTTTGGCTTGGAGTGAGTCACATGATCTCATGTGCTTCCACTCTCCTGGCTGTGAGTCTGAAAGGACTGAGAAGTTGCCTCTCAGCAGGACTTTAGCATTATGGATAATATAATAGCAAAGAAAAAAGGTTACATGCTGTATACTTTGGTGACAACACTGACGTAATTTATCTTCTTTCATGCTCTTGGTGAGTGGTCTAATGTGCCCCTTGAGGCTCTGACAAAGAGTAGTTAAACACACATTTAGTAAACATATTGATTTTTAAATGCTATTCTTTTTGAGAATCACACCCCCTACTCCCCTCAGGCCATTCCAGCTGCTAGTTAAGCAAATAAACTGAGGCTAGTTCGAGGCCTTCCAGATGGTGACGCCATCATCTTGGGAGAAATACTGAGACAGACATTTTCTCGGATACTGTCAAATGAATGAAAGCCGGCCGGTATGATTAGTATTTTTCATCCAGGGTATGAAATTAGCCTTTCCTGAGATAGCCCAAGTTGGACTACATACATAATTTGCTCAGTGGTCGGCATGTTATAAAAGCCCAGCATGAACTTGGAGTGCTCAAACATGGATGGCTGTTCAAAGAGTCTGATGGTGAAATCCCAGCCTAGAGCAATGGGGTATGGCTGATTCTGTTTAAAGGAGAGTTGGACAAATGAAGGAATTAATTATAATCCAATACCAGACTGACTGCCTTGGTTGTCAAATACAAAAGACACTCTTTAGATGACAGAGACTGAGGGACCATGTCCCGGGTACCATCTAGGAAGGCACTTGAAAACAAAGTTTCCTCCAATGTGCTTTCCAAACCAAAACATTTTTTATTATCTTTATTATAATGTCAGGCATTTATGGGGTATCAGAGAGAAACACACTGGACACTTTGGTAATGCCATGATCATTGTTAGTGTACCATGGAGAAACACACTGGGCACTTTGGAAATGCCATGAGCATTATACACAGATACATAGATATTGATGGCAGATAAGGACCTCCAGGCCCTCCCAGTCTGCCTATGCATACTACCTACATGTTAACCAAGGACCCTAGGTGTCCCTGGAATGTTTGCCCCCTTCCCTAATTCTGTTATTCCCTTGTGCCTATCCCATGCAGCCATGAATCCAGTTACAGCCTTGGCCCACATCACCTCCTCAGGGAGAGCATTCCATCCATCCACCACCCTTTCTGTGCAGTAGTGTTTCTTAATGTTTCCCTTGAATCTGCCCCCTTCCAGCTTCATGTTATGATCACTCGTATTTGAGTGTCATTTCTTTTGGAAAATACTGCTATCTGGCACCTTATTAATACCCTTTTGGTACTTGAGAGTCTCTATCATGTCGCCCCTTTTACTCCTTTGCACCATGGTGTACATGTTAAGATCCTTTAGCCTCTCCTCATATGTTAAGTGGCTCAGGCCCCACACCATTTTTGTTGTCCTCCTCTGGACCTTCTCCATCCTATTCACTTCCCTCCTGAAGAAGGTATGATCCCCACAACTGAACCTTGTACTCGAGGTGTGGCCTCACCAACTGCTTGTACAAAGGCATCACCACCTCCCTCCTCCTGCTCATACAAACCTCTGCCAATGCATTCCAGCATTCTGCTGGCCCTCGCTACTGCCCCCTCGCATTGTTTAGCCATCTTGAGATCATTTGATATGATTATACCAAGGTCCTTTTCCTGCTCTGTCATCTCCAGTAGCTTATGACCCATTCTGTACTCTGCTCCCTGATTTCTCCTCCCCAGGTGCATAATTTTGCACTTCTTTGTGTTGAAGCTCAACTACCATTCTCTTGACCACTCCTCCAATTTGTGCAAATCTCTCTCTCTCTTCATTTTTTCCACCCTTCCTGAAGTGCCCACCCGTTTGCAGATCTTTGTATCATCTGTGAATAGACATACCTTCCCCTCAAGCCCTTCTGCAATGTCCCCAGTAAAAACACTGAACAGGATCGGTCAATCCCTGCAGCACCCCACTGGTCACCCCCTCCCTCCCTCCCCCAGTGGAACTCCATTAACTACCACCCTTTGCCTTCTTCCCTTTAACCAATTTTTCACCCATCTCTCCCCCTCTGGAACCACCCCCAGGGCTCTTAGTTTGTGCAGTAGCCTTCTGTGCAGCATGGTGCTGAATGCCTTGATATGCCACATCCACTGTCCCTCCTTGATCTATTACTTTGATCAAAGAACTCAATTAAGTTAGTCTGACGTGACCTCCCCTCCATGAAACCATGCTGGAGGTGTTTCTCCATGGTATGTTATTAGTGTACCATGGAGAAACACACTGGGGACTTTGGTAATGCCATGTGCACTGTTAGTGTACCATGGAGAAACACACTGGGGACTTTGGTAATGCCATGTGCATTGTTTGTGTACCGTGGAGAAACACACTGGGGACTTTGGTAATGCCATGTGCACTGTTAGTGTACCATGGAGAAACACACTGGGGACTTTGGTAATGCCATGTGCATTGTTTGTGTACCATGGAGAAACACACTGGGGACTTTGGTAATGCCATGTGCACTGTTAGTGTACCATGGAGAAACACACTAAGGACTTTGGTAATGCCATGTGCATTGTTTGTGTACCATGGAGAAACATACAAGGGACTTTGGTAATGCCATGTGCATTGTTAGTGTACCATGGAGAAACATACTGGGGTACCATGGGCATTGTGGTGAGCCATGAAGAAACACATTAGGCACTTTGTGGTACCATGGGCAATGCTGGTGTTCCATTCAGAAACACACTGGGGACTTGAGAGATACCATGAGCATTGTTAGCATGCTATTAAGAAGCACTTTGGGGGTACCAGGGGCATTGTTATTATATCATGGAGAAACATATTGGGCATTTTGAGGCATTAAGGGCATTATTAGTATATAATGGAGAAACATATTAGGCACTTATGGGGCACACTGGACATTGTTAGGGCATCATGAAATACATGTTGGGCACTTAAGGGGTACCATGAGCCTTGTTAGTGTACCATCAAGAAACATATTGGGCACATTGTGGTACCACAGGCCTTTTTAGTGTGCCATGGAGAAAGACGTTAGGCACTTTTTGGTACCATGAACCTTTTTAATGTACCATCAAAAAATATATTGGGCACATTGTGGTACCACGGGACTTGTTAGTGAACGATGGAGTAGCACACTGTGCACTTTTTGGTAGCATAGGCCTTGTTAGTGTACCATGGAGAAACATGTTAGGCACTTTGTGGTACCATGAGCCTTTTTAATGTACAATCGAGAAACACATTGGGCAAATTGTGGTACCACAGGACTTGTTAGTGAATGATGGAGTAGCACATTGAGCATTTTGTGGTACCATAGGCCTTGTTAGTGTATCTTGGAGTAGCACATTGAGTATTTTGTGCAACCATGGGCCTTCCTAGTGTACCACTGAGGAATACATAGGGCCCATTGTGGTACCATGGGCCTTGCCAATGTACCATCGAGAAACACATTGAGGGCTTTGTGGTACCACATACCTTACCATTGAAAAAAGCACATTATGCACTTTGTGGTACTTCAGTCTTGTTAGCGTACTGTGGAGTAGCACATTTCGGCACTTTGTGGTACCACATGCATTGTTAGTGTACCACTGAGAAACACGTTGGGTACCTTATAGTATGTATCATGGACTTTTTTTATTGTATCATCGAGAAACAGATTGGGGACTTTGGCATACCATGGGCCTCATTAGTGCACCATTGAGAAACACACTGGGCACTTTGTGGTACCACATACATTACCTTTGAAAAAAACACTGTGCACTTTGTGGTACTTCGGTCTTGTTAGCGCACTGTGGAGTAGCACATTTGGGCACTTTGTGGTACCACATGCATTGTTAGTGTACCACTAAGAAACACATTGGGTACCTTATAGTATGTACCATGGACTTTTTTATTGTACCATTGAGAAACACATTGGGAACTTTGGCGTACCACGGGCCTTCATTAATGTACTATCAAGAAACACACTGTGCACTTTGTGGAACCACAGACCTCGTTAGCGTACCATTGAGTAGCACATTGGGCACTTTTTGGTACCGTGGGCATTTCTAGTGTACCATGGAGAAACACACTTGGCACTTTGGGGGTACCACGGACATTGTTAGTGTACCGTCGATAAAGACATTGGGCATTTGTTAGTACCATTGGCCTTGTTGGTGTATCAGGGAGCAGCACACTGGGCACTTCGGGGGTACCACGGACATTGTTAGTGTACCATCGATAAAGACATTGGGCATTTGTTAGTACCATTGGCCTTGTTGGTGTATCATGGAGCAGCACACTGGGCACTTTGTGATACTACAGACATTGCTAGTGCACCATGGAGAAATAGTCTGGCCACTGCAGGGGTACTATGCGCCATTATAATCATTTCCACAGCAACAGATCGTGATGTTACAAACAGAGTATTTTGAGGGAAATGCAGCAGGAGAGGAAATCTAGGGGACCAAGATCCTGTTTTCAAACAAATCTATTTGGTAGTAAAGAATGAGGGACAGAATTACAGGACATTAATGAAATATAAGCCGTATTGTGCTTTAATATTATATTTTAAAACATTTTTTTGCGATTATGGAAAATGACTTCAAAATTAGTTTCAAAGGTGAACTGGAATTGGCTCACATTTCTTTGATATGGTTGTTCTGTTTATCTTTTTAGAATGAAAGTGTATTGTTACCATTGAGCTGATTACTATTTGGATTGCTAAGATGCAGAGGTTTATTTTACACAGCTGTTATTATGTGTGGTATTGATACATAGTCACGTGAGGCCTTTCAGCCAATCACAGGTCATGATTTCTTAAGCCCATGTTATAAAGTTCTCTATTTATCTGTAGGCCAGGTACTACATGAGCAATCATAGTGCAGGCTTCTCCTCCCAATCTGCCTCAGTCTTCATGGAGGGACTACCTCTACTGGGTGTCGTGTGAGAGTGTAATTTAGACTCCATGCACATCCCATACTTCATTTCTCATGAGACTACCAACAAGGGTGCTAGTTAGTGCTAACTGTGATGGGGGTTTTGTTAGATGAACACTTTGCACTAGGAACTGGACTGAGACTCTCTACAACGTACTTCCCGTAGTCCCCTAAACAGCCATCTAATCATAATGTCTTTCAGCCACTGTCAGCCTATGCTGGATTCAAACCAGAGATGAAAGGCCTAGTAACCCACTAACAGTTCACTGATCCCTCCAGTCCCTTGGGAAAGTTAAGGCTAACAGGCTGCTTTAGTTTAGTAATAAATAATTGAAATCTATCATCAAAATAAGCAAACTGTCCATGTAAATGCAAATGGGTTTTCAGATGATTTTAAAGCTCTCCAGCAACAAGGAAACTCACTATGCATAGCCAGCTCATTACTACTTGTACACTGTTGTTTCGGACACTGTCTGCACTTCACCACTATATATTTTTTGTCTCCCTGTGCCCCTCCCCCAGGGCACACTTGGAAACAAGCTTTGACACAGTGTGCCCATCGGTATGCTCATATGGCAGCCCTGCTGCTCTCCGCTTCCCCGTACAGCTAGTGTCTGCTCTCTGTATTGGCCACTCTTCCCCTCCTGTGGTACTCTCCCCTCCACTAACCTACACCTTGCCCCCTGAACTGACACTAGGCATCCACGCTGTTTCCCCCATCCCTCCTGCCCCCCCCAACTCTTCTGAGGTGCCTAGGGCCAACCCCACCCCCATGTGGCTTTCAGCATGCTGTTCCTCCTGAGTACCTCCCTTCATCATAACTCCATCCCTGCACCACTTCCCTCCCCATTTCCTCTGTATGACCATTTAGTCAAAACACTTTTCCCCTCTGGTGCCACCTTCTCCTCCCCCGGCACCCCACAGTCACTATTTTGCCCTCCTATTTTTGACAAAGCCCCACTACGAGGCTGCTAACCCTTCCTAAGTCTCCCATCAACTCGAAAAGGGGTCCTCCCCTGCTTTCCCCTCATAGCTCACCACTGCTTTTCTGTATCCTTTACTGATGCTGTACTAATTCCATGGTACTAGTGATAACGCTGTAATACTGTAACCTATGTATGTTCTATACCTGCTTGATGTAATATGTCTAGCATCTGTCAACCTGACGTGGAACCTTTGTAAAAGAGCTTGTGCTCAAAGGTCTTCTCCGAATCCTTAAATAAATAAAATAAAAATAAAAAAATCAGTGTAACCTTTGACATATATGAACAAGCCAGTGGAAGAAGAACATTTGGTCTATCAAGTCTGCTCGTATTGCATGGTCCACAGCTTGCGCTAATCATCCCAACCCTGCCCTGGAGGGAGGACGATTCAGAGGAAACATGAGAAAGAATTTCTTCACAGAACGGGTGGTGGACAAGTGGAACACCCTGCCAGAGGAAGTGGTGGGGGCTGAAACAATCATGGGATTTAAGAATGCATGGGATAGACATAAAGGAATTCTAGAGGTCAGGGGTAAGGGGAAACAGACTTCTAGGAAAACAGACTGAACTTACAAGCTCAAATGGGCAGACTGGGTGGGCCATAGGCCCTTATCTGCCGACACTGTCTATGTATGTATGTATCTATGTATCTATGCCCATCTTCTTCACTTTGGATGGCTCCCGTCTAGAAGTGGTTTAATCCTTCAAGTACCTCAGTGTTTGGCTGGACAGCAAGCATGACTTCTCTGCCCACATTGATGCCATCCATGCCATGCTCCACCCCAAACGTGGCACATTGTACTGCAATAATTATTGTCTGTCTCCACAGGTCTGCCAAAAGCTTGTCACAACAATGTTGCTCCCAGTCTTTGACTATGCATAGCTGGTCTATGGTATCATCCCTTCCACCTCCATGGCCAGACTGGACATGCTGTGTAACTTCTTCTGCCGCTTTGCTATCAGTTCCCCATCTCAGACTCATCACTGCTCACTTTACTCCTCATTAGCCATTCTCACTCTACCCTCACATCACCATATGCAGTGTGCCTCCTTCGTAGCCAAATACTGTTTTGGGCCACTTCCCTCCTACCTTTCATCACTCCTCTCCCTCAACCCCTTTGCCTCCTGCACCCTCTGCTCCACAGATCCTCACACCTTCATCTTTATACATCTCCACTCCCCTGTTGGACAATCAGCATTTTCCTATCATCTTCTTCACTTTGAAACCATCTCCCCTCATCCCTCTGCCTCACTGCCTCCCCAGGCTCCCTCAAATGTCAGTTTGAGACCCCCCTCCCCCCAACTCCTGGTTTCTGTCTCCCGGACTGTTCTCCATGCATGTGCCTCCTACCCTGGTGTAGGTGTGGCTGAAACATCTAATTGTTGCTTTTTGCCTTGATTGCTCATTCTGCACTTACTGTACTTCTTTATTAACTGTGTTCTCTGATTGCACTTTATCCTAACTGCAAACTGTAACTGCGCTATGTATTTTATATTTTTATATCCTTTGTTTCCCCCTTCCCCAGGTCACACCTGGAAATGAGCCTCAGCTCAGGGTGCCTTTCCCAGTCACCAATTTTCAAATAAATAAATTAATACATTTCCGGTTACCAATCTTCAATAAATAAATAAGGAGCTGCAAAAGACCATTGGAAGAGCATTCCTCAGTAATGCAGTGACAACATACAAGTATCTATTTCCAGCTGATCTGAAAGGAGACTTGAGAACAACTTAGAGATCCACTCTCTTGACCCTTTTAAATTCCTCACTAGGACTAGCAGAAGTATCCCATCTCTGGGGGGTTGCCTTTTGCCAAACCCAGTGTCTCATTCTCTGCAGTTGGTGGGTTGGAGAGTATACTATAACCTACCCTCATGTCTTCCCACATTCCTTACAATGACCCCCTCCTGGTTAGGGTGGAGATGTGTTTTTATTCATATGTATTTTTTGTTAAAGTTTCACCAGGAAAGACATACTGTACTGAATAGCAGCTCATTTCCAGATGTGTCCTGGGGGAAGGGTAATTGGGATAAGAAAACAATCAAAGCAATACAAATTACATAAAATTGCACGTCAGGAGGAAGACCAAGTAACAAATGCTAAGTTATGATTAAATAAGCAAATTAAACAAATTATCCCGTATCTGCGTAGTATAATCAAGGATGTGGAGACGATTGTAACCCAGAGGGCATCAAGGAGGAGCAAATAAAGTGCAAGGTGCAGGAAGAGGAAGAGGGAGGGATAGCTATCATTAGGAATCAAAAGGGACTGCATCAAGGTGCAGGAATAGCCCGGGAAAAGCAGAAGGGGGTGGAATAAGAGAAAAACAGGAGGCAGGGATAGCGGGTAGAGAATAGAGGGAACATATAGTTTGTTTACCTAGGATAGCCTAGCAAGATTGCATTTTTATCTCCTATATAACACCGCCCACCCCCAAACTGGTTCTTGAATATATCTGGAGACTTAGCATTGCAGCATTTTCAAACTTCAAGGCAGGCAGCACAGGAAACTGTGAGAAGCTAGATCAACAGAGTCTATGGTGCATGGAGTCACTGCCTTGCTACCTAATGGTAGGTACTGCAGAGCCAAATCACAATTCAAGTAACAAAGGAATGTGCCGAGATGTTGTAAACTGATGTTGTTAGCATCACTTGGGACTGCACAAGAGGGCCATGGCTGAAGGAACTAGTTGGGGAGAGGAAGACTAGCTGTTAAAGGAGAGCTGCATTTAACCTGGGCTGAAAGGCTATATGTTGTTCATTTAAATTTGTTGACCGAGGATGGCATAGTGAGCTAGAGATAATTTCCAGGTACAGCCCAGGGGAGGAGTTACTTGGGGGAAAATTCAGCAACCAAAAGTGTGAAAGCAAGATGTAAATACATAATGATGGAGAACAAAAATAAGAATATATAACTAGAATAATAGATAGGAAATTATCAGTAATAAGGCTGTAATTCCATCAAGGGATCTGGGGACATGATAAATGATGAGAGCAAAGCTTGAGTGATTTATGATATCACCAGACTCCAGAGATGGAATGACATGCCTGGTCACTGCTGATTTCTTATCTTTGATTTTTTGTAATACATGGAACACTCCCAACATTTTATCTCATAATACCATTAATCTGATGTTGGAACAATAGTATTATGACTTTCTGATATCGGAGCAATGGTATTAAGAGTTTTTGATATCACTGTTTCCCTCCTGGAAAAAATGATATAAACAGAAAAACATATGACTCCCCATCTGTTACAGAGTCGGGGGATTTCACTGACATCATAAACCTCGAGAGAGAAGTTCAAGAGGTTTATGATGTCACTGTAATCCCATGATGGAGTGAGTTACATGCTCTGAAACAGACAGTAAGCCATATGTTGTTTTTTGTACCTTATATGTTAAATTTACCACCTGATAGATGGCTGTCACTCACAGTTGTGGCACAACGTTTACTCACTGGCAGATGGAAAGAAGCAGTGGCATCCCCCCAGCTCAGTCAGACAGTTTATGGCAGTTTCCAAGCAGGAACACACATGTGAGCCTCGGATTTATGGATACAGAGATACTGATGGCAGATAAGGGCCTTTAGCTCACCTAGTCTGCCCAATTGTACATGT
Source organism: Neoceratodus forsteri (assembly GCA_016271365.2). Taxonomy (NCBI): domain Eukaryota; kingdom Metazoa; phylum Chordata; order Ceratodontiformes; family Ceratodontidae; genus Neoceratodus; species Neoceratodus forsteri. The sequence continues at coordinate 1,114,258,203 of CM028129.1, read as the reverse complement.
AATTTTGCCTCTTCAAGCTTCTCTTGAACTAAATTGTCCCCTTCCCCCAACTGCTAGGACCCCTCGATGCCTATCCCCTGCATTCTTGAATCCCGTAATTGTTTCGGCCCCCACCACCTCCTCTGGCAAGGCGTTCCACTTGTCTACCACTGTTTCTGTGAAGAAATACTTCCTTGTGTTACCTCTGAACCTCCCTACCTCCAGTTTCATCCCATGACCCCTAGTCCTGGAACATCTCTTCCTCTGAAAAATAATGTTTTCCTGAACCTTGTTCCTCCCTGTGAGGCACTCGTATGTCATATCATATCCCCCTTCTCCCTCCTCTCCTCCAGGGAGTATGTATTCAAGTCCTTCAGCCTGTCCTTGTAGGACTTGTGATGCAAGCCCTATACCATCTTGGTTGCCCTCCTCTGAACTGTCTCCACCCTGTCCATATCCTTATGTAGATAAGACCTCCAGAACTGGACACTGTACTCCAGGTGTGGCCTCACTAATGTCTTGTATAGTGGAAATAATTCATGAATATTCTTGACAAGAATGCAAATACATTCTCTCACCTAAAAATGAACCTCTGACCCTTTGCTTGTGAAGCAAGCACACATCCAGTGTGCCACCTGAATATTAAAAGTCATAAAACCATCAATCTACGTGAGATCGATGGTATTATGACTTCTTGATGTCAGACCAATGCTATTCCGGATTATTTTTCTGTGGTAAAAACTTACATATGTGTGTATAGATATAGCTATAGCTATAGATATAGATATCTAAAGGAATAACCCACAACGGAAATTTTACGTTTCTGAAATTAATGCATGCCCGGGTGAACTGGAAGAAACATGAGCTGGTGGCCAGTGACTTCAACACACCTGGGAAGTGCATTCATTCTCGAAACTCTATGTGTAGAGTGGGTTACTGCACTTATGAAATGGACCTTTTTTCCTTTTTATGGAAAAAAGGTTTTTTCCTATAGTTAGGTTGTTGCTAGGAAGAATATGTGAGTATGGTAACAAAGGCCGAATACTTTTGAAAGACTCAGGGAAGTGCATTTTTTTTAAAGAAATATATGCCTTGTTGTTGGTTTATATGTTTAAAAAGTGGATTTTTTTTTATTTTAATGGAAATATTTTTATTTTCAATTAGATATACTGTTGTTTGGTAGATTAGGCAGGTTAGTTATGAACTGCACGTAAACCAGAGATTAATAAATGGTCAGGTGATGTGTTTGGACCAATGAAGTTACTAAGATTCAGAAGTCCATTTTATAATTCTCTTTATTTGAGGTTATTGGTCTAATGGTATCTCACTTGTGGCTTCACCAGTCATGAGATAGCAACCTACCAATACCTTCTCATATATATGAGATATATAAATAGAATAATAGCTAGGAAATCATCAGTAACAAGGCTGTAATTCCATCAAAGGAGTCCGGGGACATCACAAACCACAAGAGCAACGCTCAGCTGGTTTATGATGTCATCAGAATCCTGAGATGGAATGACATGCCTGATTACTGTTGGTTTCCTTTCTGTTATTTTTTGTAATATTTCTTTTTTTAATTTGATATACTTTATTGAAATTTTAAAGTACTACAAACAAGAGAACAAGAAAAAAAACAACCAAGAACAGGTAACGACAACAAGCAAACAAGATAAAACCACACCCAACAATAAATGATTAACAAAGTTTACTCCTCCCACCCTCCTATCCTACCTGGGAATGACCATTCGGCATCCAAAAGCACATCCAATGGGAAATAAAGCCCTAAGATTCTATATAGATTAATGGGCTAAGCTGTATACAGGAACAAAATAGGTAACTGCATAGTCAACTAATGTGGTGATTTGCATATGCAGTCCATGATGCTATGCATTGTGTGGGCATGTGTGATTTTGTATGTCCTAGTAAATTATATGGCAAATACCCCATCCAAATAGAAGTCCAGCTAAGAAAAAACCAAAACAAATATTCACCAAAAATATGCTATTAGCCAAGCTGTAGTGCTGTGCACAGTGACTCCCCTTGCTTTTTAAACACATGGGGTCAATAGGACATGTTAGTAATTGTCTTTTTTATATTTAGGGCATGCAGCATTTCTTTATGCCATTCCACTTAAGCAGGGGTGTTGCCATCTAGCCAGTGTCATAAAACGATCAGTTTGGCCAATGCTGAGATTAGAACAATATGTTCTTTCCTGCTGCCAAGGTCTCTACCCCCATACCATCCCACTAGATAGATTTCTGGGGTAAACAAATCTTGTAGTCCAAGAATGGGGTTAAACCAGAGTTTGAGCGCCTCCAAAAAAGGTCTAGCTTTGTTACAGTTCCATAAAACATGGAATAACGTGACTGATTCCTTTAAACAACAAGAACAAATAGCAGTCACTTGCTTACCCATGTGATATAATTTTTGGGGAGTCAAGTACAGATATTTTTTGTAATATGCAGAACACTCCAAACATATAATCTCATAATACCATTGATCTGACGTCAGAACGATAGCATCATGACTTTCTGATATCAGAGCAATGGTATTGTGAGTTTTTGATGTCACTGATTCCCTATGGGAAAAAAGACACCCATATATTACAAATTTTTGAAGTTGTGATATCTGCATTTTATAGGAACAGCCAAGGTAGTCTTGGTTATGTCAGTGAGGAGAAGTTGTGACAGGGTACCAGGGCGAGCCAGAAAGTTGTTTGCTGCTGGTGCATAACTTTAACAAATGAGACAGCAAGAATGGGTTGAGAGAGCAGAGTGAGAATGAGAGATGGATGGGGAGAGAAGTTGTTCCATAGGGTAGGAAGGCAGATAGAGAAAGATGACGGAAAAGATATAGTTCAACACCACCCTCATCCAAAAACACTTTAGAGTTGTCATTTAACACCCAATAATAGCAGATGTTGGGCACAGCGGACCTTTTTCACACCTTCTACATCAGTTACTTAAAACAGTAACATAACCAAACCAGTTGGAACAGACAGTCATGTTCCCATTTCACATAGGCATGCAGCCATTCAATTATTCCTGCTGCGCTTCCTGCCTTCTGCTCACGCACACACACACATGCACGCACACACACACTTTTTCTTTCAAATACTAGTTCCCATTCTTAACTAGCATTTTAGTAAATTTGATGGGTGTTTCTGATTTACACTCTAGTGGGAAGTACGGTTTTCGAACTGTACGATGTAGTTTATGTCTCTTTCAGCCACAGAGATCTGTAGAACATGAATGCATTTCAACAACATGAAAGCATTTAACAAGGACATCAGCTACATCATGCAGTTCTAAAATGGTTCTTAACATCAGAGTGTAAATTAAAAACCACCCATTCATACCCAGGTCAGCAAAGATGGAACAATAACAGAATGTGTACCAGTAGTTGAAGACTCCTGAGAAAGCACATCACAAAACGAATTGAGTTCATCCTCAGACTGACTACAATGTTGTTTATCTACGTGGATATAGTTTACTATGCTGCCTCCCCCCCAAGCCCACTCTGGCCAGTCTGAACCCTCTTTCCCACTCTTTCTGTCATATTGCATTAATACACCTGATTGCCACCATCAGTGCTCTCTTTACACACCTGTCTCTCTCCCCTAGAGGCCTGTCACTTCTTACACTGCTCTTCCTTTCTGGCCAAGATGTAAAAAAGTCCCACTGTACCTAACCCCTGCTGTTATTGGGTTTGGGTTTTAAAATAACAACTCTGAAGTGTTTTTGAATGCGGGTGGGTCAAAATGGCCATGCTGCTGCCTAAACATTAGTACTACGGGCTGATTAATACTGTGGAAAAGAACAGAATTTGCCATCAGAAGTGGTGGGTGCCAAAACCATAAATGGCTTCAAACACAGCTGGCATGGAGCATAGGTACTTACTCAACAGAATGAAGGAGGCAGAAACATAGAGAACAAAAGGGGCAACAGGGTAAACAAAGATCCCACAGAGACAATAGGCCCCACAGTATGATAGAATAATATGAGCAGACTAGCTGGACTGTCAGTCTTTTTCTGCCATCATCATCTATGACTCTATTTATGAAGCAGAAGTCATGAGCTTGACCAGCATCTTGCACACAGTCATGGGCAGCTTCATCAGAACTGATTTTATGGGTCTTATGAGGGGTGGGGGGTGGGCAGTATGAATCCAGTAGTAATAAATTGTGTTTTCTTGGCTATCTGTGAGAATCTTACCTTTTAAAGCGACCCTACATGAGAAGTGATTCCCCTTCAGTCCTACCCCCTTTACCTACCATTGAGGTACCTGCTTACCTGACACTGTATTAATACCTAAAATCTCTGACCGCCATTTTTCTGAGCTGCAAGCCCCACGGGTGCATCTATCCAGAATACAGAACTTCATTTATCAAGACACCTCCTTTTATTCTCCCCGATCACTTAAAACTCTGCCATGAGGCCACCCTTATTCAGGCCCACAGCACAGAGAATGGTTGAAGCCATTAGAAGAACTTTCCTTACCCCATGTGGATCTTATGGACCTGTCGGACTTGCTTCTAGCTTTATAGCACTGATTCTTTCACAGGTTGGAGAGATGGGGACTTTGCATGATGTTGTTATGTTCCCGACCAATGGCTTAAAACAACCTCCCCACTTCTGTGTGTTATTCCTAATTTCCCTCTTGATGCTTTGGAACCAGTTTGGTACCAGGGAGCCTTGGGATGTTTTCTTGATGCACTTCTGGACACCACAGAATAATCTGGGTTGTCTATAGGGTGGGCTTCACAGCACATCCCAACCTTAGAAGCCATATTACATTTCTTCAGGCTACTCAGAGCTAGCTTGCACCCAGTTGGCAGGGCTGCTCTGATATAGCAGTTCCCTAGGCCCGTTGGCCTCAGTATCATATTTATAGCCATGTTAGATGGAGCCCGGTTGGCATCTGTTCTATGCAAGGTTTTATTGCTATTTTTAGAGTTACTTATGAAGTAAGCCATATCTTTTATGTATTGGTATTTACAGACTGAGGGGTTACAGCTGAAGAGGTGCTTTTATGTTGGATGCAAATAGCTGTGACCACACCAGGATTATTAGCTCACGGCCATGGGCAGGTAATTTGTTTCACCTAACTCACAGTTATTTGGGCAGTATGTAACTGTACATACAGGACCTTTAGCTTTATAACATGAAACATGGGTCAGACACCTAAGGTGCCGGACATTTTACATAATGTGACTGGTCTAACAAGTCCAGTCAAGTGATCAAACATTATTACTGCACTGAAACGCTACAAGGCCCAACTTCTTCTCCTGCAAGAGACCTACCTTAGCAGCTCAAAACACTAAAAACTTGATACATTCGACTTCCTTCCAGTTATTGTTTCAGCCTCCAAAAATGGGAGATGCTACGGAACATTTATTCTAGACCTAAACAGTCCCATTTCGCATCCCTGACTCTTACACAGACAAACAAGGCAGGTTGACATTGGCCATGGGCACCATCTTTGGAAAGGACGTGACAGTGGGTAGTGTCTCTATCCCCCCCCAGGTACTGATTCCTCCAGCATACAGACCATTCTTCATACAATCTTAACATTCTGAGGGGGGGCACTCTTTGGTGGGGACTTTAATTTCCTTATGGACCCAAGTAGGGACACCTCAAACCCCAAATCAGTTTGCTCCTCTCCAGGACAGTGACACATGTCAAACACTGAGAGACCTCATCCTGATTGACTTATAGAGGCACACACATCCTAGAGAGACACAATACTCTTTCTATTCACATGCTGACAAACTCTTCTCACGCATAGATTATTTTTTTTTCTGTGTACAGAACACCTAGACTGGCTGGACTGAGTTCCTTTTGATCCACTTTTACTGTCAGATCATGCTCCAATCTGACTTGTCCTAGCCTGTTTCCTGGAGCACAGAAATATGCACTGGAGATTTAATGTCTCTTTGCTGCGGGATGAGGCTTTTAAGGACCTTCTCACAGAAGTGATAACTTGGATTATTCACGAAAACACCTTACCCAATATTCCCAACACGTCAGTCTGGGACACAGTGAAAACAGTGCTCAGAGGGGAGATACTGTCCTATGCTGCTCTGAAAAAGAAGGAACAGGAGGAGCAACTGAAAACCCTGCAGGATAATCTCCAATTCTTGCAATTAGCCCATGTGCAAGGGGATACCTCTCTCCTCCCACAGATCTAATTGACACAAACATGCATCCAGGACATACATGCATACACAACTGAACATGCCCTTATATGGTTAAGACAATCCTACTATGAGTGGGGAGCTAAGGCAGCAGAAGTCCTAGCTTACTGTTGATGGCAGCAACACAAGGTGACCAACATCGCTTGCCTACTAGACCCCAGCTTGGGTACCCTACACCATAAGGGAACTTATATCCTACTTATCTTCTGCACTAACTATAAAACTGTCAACAACCAACAGCCGTAACCCTCAGCAGACAGTCCAGTCGAATTCCTCTCCTAGCTGACTCTCCCCTCCTTAACTGAAGCTCAACAGCAGGCCCTCACAAGACCTATATATCAAGCTGAGATGGAACTCAAGATCAGTGAACTTAAGAATTGAAAGAGTATGGGCCCAAGCAGATAAGGAGCAGAGTTTTATAAAATCTTTCGGGATGATTTTCCACCTCTGCTCCTAAATATGTTTAACTCCCGTCTTGAAGGGGAAGCAAGCCCATCTTCTTAGCAATATTTTGCAATGTCGACCATCCTAAAATCATATAAAGACACCAGAAACTGTGATTCCTACTGCCCCATTTCAGTCTTCAACATAGATTACAAATTATTCACTAGCATAATGGCACCTTGCCTAGATGAGATCCTCCCCACTATAGTTAATACTGATCAGGTGTGATTTATCCAGCACCGGCAGACCTCAGATAATATGAAATAGACCCTGCTATTAACTGAGCGTGTCATCTCTTGTAAAACCCCAGCTCTGATTGTTAGCCTTGATGCACAAAAGGCTTTTGGTAGTCTCCTGGCGATTTTTTGTGGGTGGGGGGATGGGGGTCTTTCTCACTTTTGGTTCCCCTAATTTTTATAGCTTGAATCCAAAGCATAAACTCTGCCCCAAGCTGGGGAGAAAGCCAATGGTAGCATATCAGACAGATTCCCTATTATCTGTGGAACACGACAGCGTTTCCCCCTGTCATCCCACTTTTTTGCCATAAATGTAAAATCCTTCGCACAGTTACTCCCACATCAACAGGAGTTAGAGAGATTCCAGATAGGGGGATAAACCATAAAGTGTCCTTCTGCATGGATGATCTCCTGCTGTGCTTTTCCAACCTGCAACAATCCTTGCCACGCCGAAAGAAATGTTTTGAAAACATGGATTGCATAGGTTATTGGATCAATGAATCCAAAAAGGAGATTCTATAACTTTCCTACATCCCGGATGCCTCAGCAAAAGCTCAATACCCATTTTAATAGGGCAGACCTAGTATAAAATATTTAAGAATCAAAGTAACAGCAGGGCTGGACAACTGAGTTAAATTAAACTACGCCCCCCTAGTGCAAACAGTTCAGGCCAACTTCCAAGGATGGCAACAGTTTCCCCTCGCTTTAAGAGACTTGACTCTCTTTGGATGGATATTCGACCCCTTTTCTTGTAACTCCTTCAGTGTCTCACAGTGACCTTGACCTCTTAGGATCTAAGGCAGTGGAATAAAGATATGCAGATGGATATATGGCAGGGGAGATGCCCATGGTTTGCGTTCCATAAACTACAGCTCCCAAAATTATGAGGGGGGCCTAGCCCTTCTGAACCTATACCTGTATGCAGAGGCAGCCCAAATCCAACATATTGTGGTATGGAAACGAACACCTCACAAAGCCAGATGGCTAGACATGGAGCTTCATTGCAATTTTGAGAATGTAGATAAAACTCTTTCCCTGCAATACCCTATACATAAAGTTCCTTTACCAACTAGCCATCTGTCAACCCTACTAATAAAACCCTGGCGACACCTCCTTTCCCTGTAACTGGGCAAAAGGAATGCACACTGGCGCCACATCTCTGCATACAGCCCAAATATGACACCGGCTAAACTGGATGGCAGATACCATGGCTGGATGCAACAAGGCCTAATCTATGCCTTCCATTTCTATACGGAAGGCACTTTCAAGTGTCTTGAACAGTTATGAAAGGAAGCCCCCCTGATACTGGCCGATTTATACAGGTACCTGCAAATGCACCACTACCTGAACACGTTGTTGGGTCTAGAGATGGACCACTCATCCCTCTCACTGGTGATAAGACTGCTAGAAGAGGCATATTAGAGATTCAGACGGACACAGTTCATCTCCCTATGCTACCAAGAGCTCATCAACAATGCAAAAATTACAAGCAATGACACTAAACAAACTGGGAGACTGAACTTTCCATAGAAATCTCAGATGGGGACTTGACTACAGCATGGAGATGACAACACAAGGTAACAGGGTCCTACAGCTGGTGAGAGTATGGCTGGAAAATGACAATATGTTTCTTCAGAACACCACATATTACCACCAAATACTCTACCACTCATACATCTGCATGCTGGCGGGGCTGTGGGCATAAAGTCATGACCCAGATGCATGTTTTTTGGGGGCTTGCCCCAAACTGTCAGTCTTTTGAATAGATATGGAGAAGGAACTCAATGCGGTTATTCAAAACTATAACAAGCTTCACCCGCAGGTGGTCCTCCTTCTACTATACCGTGGATATATTTGAAATAAAATATATATGCTTATTGAGCATCATGCTAACCATAGCCAAGAAAGTCATTTCAAGACTCTGGCTACAGACAGAAGCAACAACAGTCACTCAGTGGGAAAACACTAGTTTAGTAATATATAAAATGGAGAAATTAATGGCCAGATTACGAAACACTACAGCAGCTCTCAAATGCAGAATAAGTGGAACCAATGGATAACACACATAATGACATCTAAACAGGACATAGTGCCTTGAGTACCAGTGGGGGGTGGAGGACGCCTTGGGGGTGACTCAGGGCTCTTTCCACTGAAACTAGTTGTGCAGTTTCATGAGGAAATTCCCTGGGAATGGCTGGTGAATGAACAATAAATTTTACCCACATGTGTAACCCACGTGCTATGAATGTATTCTATATGTAATCAATATTAGTTTGAAAATTCAGTAAATTTAAAGTTAAAAAAAGAAAAGGTTTTTTTTGAATGGGGAACTTTGCTGAACAGCTCCCCTCATGGTTTTAATGTCCATAATTATGTCTTTTATTTTTTCCTTATACCTTTTATCCTTTCATCCCCTGCTATCAAATAAGGTATATCCCTGCTAGCAGGGATATACCCTGATCAGGCTGATTCGTCATTCGTCAGACAGTAGGGGGTGTTCTTTCTCTCCCTCCATTCCGTGGAGTGAGTAGTACCACGTTTTGTTTAGTATGTACAAGCAGTCAAGCTCTCTGTCCCAGTCACAGACGTCACTGCAGTGCCAGAACCGCCACCAACTCACTCTTGAGTTATGCCGCCATGCAGCTGCTATGCCAGCCTAGCCAGCCTCCCAATACCGCAGCTACCCGAGCTTGCTCTCGAACTCGAGTCACCTGCACAACAGTGCAACAAGCTACTGCTGGGACATCAGGGTGGCTCAGTGTTTATGTCTTTTAAATAAGATATTGGGCTTATCTGTAGCTGGCAGCAGGCTGGAGATATTGATGGCTGTCTGTCCTATATTGATACTACACTGTCACCATTTTTGGAGCCTTGTGATGTCTTGCAGGGAGAAGTACTACAAATAGGCACTGTTCCTAAATGTTCATCCTTTTCAAATGTATACATGCCATGACACCAGAACAATCCTGTTCTGTCTTTGTGGAGTGTCATGTGCTCTTTAACCTCCACATGCCTGGATAATATATGGGACTCATTTTCCAAGAAGACCCTCTTTATGATAACACACCTACATCAAGGCTCCTTTTCAGGCAGCTCTGAAAGCTTTAATGAAGCCTTTCTGCTCCAGTCGTTGAATACAACCATGCAGGTCAGGTTTGTCATTGTATCTCCATGTAGTAGACTTCCAAGCCAGAGAAATGACCAGCAGACAGAAGGGGCACCAACGTGGAGAACAAGAATGACTAATGTTTGACTGGCTGCAGAGCTTGTTAAATATTACCGAGGCTGAGGACTAATCTTCTGCTGTATTTGAGGTACCGTGAAATTTGCCTATTGAGGAAGAACCAGTAGCACTTTACTTTGTTTCCTTTACTATACTCTAATGACTAGGTATTGTTTTCTCCCATGGGGAAATCTGATTATAATTCACTGTTATAACCAGCTGGTTATAACAGCAAACACATGCAGGGTTTCTCTAAGAGAAAGCCGCCTGCCAGCCTTCTTCACTGAACATCCCCACAGTCCTTTTCCTTGGGCCATTTTCTTGACTTTTCTTTTACTTTTCTCACCTCATTTCGACCTTGCAGGAGCCCAGTTACTCTTCCTTTGTAATTTCCAGCTTCCAGACTGCACAAAACAAAAACGAATATGCTCAATATTAGGACCTCTTTTTTTAACCAATTATTTTATCAGGTGAGACACACTAAGCTGAAAGCTTGTTTGCAAGTGCAACCTTGGAGCACGAGGAAGTTAAGTGACTTGCTCAGGGTTACACAGTATGCAAGTGGGGGCTGTGGGATTCAAACCCAGGTCTCCAGATTTGCAGCTCAGAGCCTTAAACCACTGCGCCATACTGACCTCTTCTTTCGCAGTATACAGTATATCAACAGCATCAACGAAGGTATTAGTCAAACAAGTGTTCATCTATTCGCTGATGATAGTTATCTCTGTTGCCAAACCCACCCTCGAACTGTCTTGCAGTACGTTACAACAAGAATTCATGTTACTTCAGCATGACCTCCTGAGTCTTAAACTCTTGCTGAATGCTAAGAAAACAAAACCAATGTTTTTTCCCCAAAACTAAACATAGCCAGTCACTCCTCACTGGGCACCCAGTAACAAATAACGCCCCCTTTGGGGAAACCTAATGAAACAGTGGACAGATTCAAATACTTAAGTTTTTGGATAGACCACAGATCTCTTACACGGTTCATATAGAGGAACTGTGCAAAAAGTTGAAACAACATCTAGGATTGTTTTTCAGAATTAGACACCTCCTTACCCAGGAAGCTCGGCAAAGACTCGTGCAATCCGCATTCCTTCCCCTCCTGGACTAAGCCGACCTACTGTATAGTAATGGACCTAGTACTGCATTGGCCAAGCTTGACACATTGTATAATAGGATCGGCACTGACATCAACTGGTTTGAGTCCTATCTCTCAGGCAGGGTGCAGTGGGTGGTGATGGGGAATTTTCTCCTCCTCCTCGAAGCCCCTGTCCTGTGGAGTTTCTCAAGATTCGATCTTGTCACCGATGCTATTTGCAGTATACATGCTGCCCCTGGGAAAGCTGATTAGACAGTATAGTGTGGGATTTTACTGTTATGCAGATGACACCCAACTGTATCTGTTGTTTGCCCCTGGAACATCCGATGCTGTGGAAGTGCTTAACAACTGCCTGGCTGAGATCAATGACTGGATGTCTTCCAGCTGGCTGCAACTAAACTTGGATAGATGGAGGTACTGATGATTGGGCAGACCATAGGCGTGATGGGAGTGCCTCCGGAGTGGGTACAGAATTGTTCCTGGGGTCCGCTCCATTGATGGCCTCCCCTAGGGTGTGGAATCTGGGCATTATCCTGGACAGCAGATTAACATTTGAAGATCAGGTGTCATCTGTTGTCAAAAGTGTTTTTTACCACTTGAGGAATATCATTAGGATAAAGCCTCTAGTTCCGTCTGAAGACCTGCCATCATTGGTGCATGCCATTGTCACAGCAAGGCTTGACTTCTGTAATGCGCTATACTTCGGGGTCACTGGATGGATCCTTCACTGGCTGCAGCTAGTGCAGAATGCAGCAGCTCGGCTGCTCATGGGCCTGCCCAGATCCAGTCATGTGACCCCAGTCCTGCGGTCTCAGCTCCGGCTGCTGGTCAGGTAGAGGATCATCTTCAAGGTGGACTTGCTCACCTATAAGGCCCTATACGGGCTGGGCCCTGGCTATCTGGCTGAGCTCCTTACACCTACCACCTCAGCCTATTCCCTCCGTGCTGTGACCAGGGTCCTCCTTGATGTTCCCAGGGTCAGGTTTAAGACATCCAGCGACAGGGTGTTTCGTGTCACTGGGCCGACCCTGTGGAATGTGTTTCCATCTGCTGTCAGGGGGGCCCCAATGGTCAAGTCCTTTAAAAAGGGCTAAAAGTGTACCTGTTTTCCTTAGTTTTCCATGGCAAAGATGCCTGAATGTACTGACCACCTGATATTTTAAATAATATGACTGAATTATTGTTTTAATGTATGTGCTTATGTTATGGTTTTATAGAATTTTGTATTGTTTTTAATTGTTTGCTTCCTATTTAAGGCATTCCGAGTGTAACCCCCCTGCAAATGGGGGTTCCCAAAAGACTTCCAGGAGCTTGCTTGAATGCTCCAAGCCTGAATGGTGTTTGGCATTTAAGCCATTTATCAGTGAGTGTTTTTAGAGCCTCTGGTACTGTCTCTTTAAGAGCTGTCTGCTTGCAGACATAATTAGTTTGTATGGGGGACTGTGTGCTTCTCTGAGTACCACTCGAGCTGCTGCCAATTCACTTCATTTTGCAGTCACTAGGAGTGCAAAGGAACCTATCTGAAAGATGTAACTGTTTGCCAGAAATTATTTAGAGTAATAATGAAATTACAGTTTGTCTAACCTGCTTTCTTTGCAGCCAGAACTGTGTCTGCTAGTTCCCCATTCTAGTTTTGAACTGCTGAACTGGACCAATCAGTGTGGGGTAAGCTAGCTCTAAAATGGTGCCTTAGACGAATCAGAACTTGGACTCATAATCTGAGCCAGCCACAAGAGGATTGTATGGGCAGTGACTCTGGGAGATGTAGTTTAGACTTCAGTGCCTTTTTGGACCAACAGCAGCAGTCTATTGTGAGTGACAGCCAATCCAGTCAAGAACTGGGAGGAACTCAAAGGAAGTGCCGGTTTTGTCGGTTGGAGCTTCAGTTGAGCTTTGGCAGTGAAGAAGGAAGGAGCCTGTGCTTTTTCAGTGTGCAGTTTTAGTCAAAAACGTGTGTAAGGCCCAGCGTTCGTCTGCAGCTTGTTAGGACTGAATCCGTCCTGTGAAAAGAATCAAAGGATCTCTGAAGAGTAGAAACCAGGCTCACCCTGTAGAAGACTGGAGAAATTGCTGAAAATTGCACTCAGTCTGTCAGGAACTGAATCTGCTGTGTGTTCTCCCGGTATTGTGCAGTAATTGCGATCGGATACAGATGCAGCCTGCCTGGTATAGTGCTTTTTTATATGGATGTGAAGAGGTTTGTGTACCTCAAGTGAGCCCTGCTGACATTGAAGGACCCTATCTTATTTGGAGGTCGTGAGTACTAATTCAGGGTCGCCCCTGTTGAATTGCCACATTAAATCCAAATGGAATTACTGTACTGCTGACTGTTTAATTCTCCTTTTCTCTGTGTGAAAGGGCCCCTACCAGCTGCCACGGTTTGACTAGCCACTAGGGCTTGGGTACCCAGGGACAGTAACTGATAGGGATAGGCCTGCACAGAGCCATAGGTAGATTATTAGAGTGATAAGCTAATTAACCTGATTTCCCTGTCCTTGTTATATCCCCCTAAATAAATCAGAGCTGCTTGTTTCAGCAAAGTTATACTGCCTGAGGTATTTGTCTATGTTAAAGTACTGTACTGTGATTGTTGCACTGTATCTCATTTCACGGGAGGTCCCAGTGCCGGAACCAGACCTGGGGGTAAGTGTATACTGTGAAGGTAATTCTGATATATTGTGTGGGCCACTAGTGGGAAGAAAGGGGGGTTGCAGTGTCCCAGAGGGCTGTGACCAAGTTAGTTTAACTATTGCAAACCCTGACCTCTGGGTGGAGGCACTTGGATCCAGGCCCCTCAACCTGTTAGTGGCAAATTAGGCAGGGGTAGTAGCCCTGGGATAGCGCCATCTAGGGGTTACATCTTGAGGCTCACCGCTGGGATTGTGTGTCCTCTAGTGGCCATATTTACGTAACCACTGTTAAGAAAAAATGGGTACCCGACAGAAGTGGCTGTCACCGGCTGGTGGAGTGGTGTACTGGGAGGAGATCGACCCCAAAATGCTATGCTTATCCTGGACATCCCCTGGTATCAATACGGACACTGTGCAGGGAGTACTTTCCAAGGTGGAAGGTTTACAAACCCTGTGGTGGTGGGTCGGCATGCTAATCTGCTCACCCACACTTTCCTGGCCTAGTAGAGTTTAAGGATCCCATAGATAGCTCCAAAGTGCCACAGACTATTACTCCCAGAGGGAGCCCTCACTGCTTGGAGAGTGATAACTAAGGACAGTAAAGACCGGGGAATCAGCCCCACCACTATCTGAAACTTTTGAGGAGAAATTTGCTGAATGGTTGCTGGGAGAGGGAAACTGTGGAGGACTTGAAGAAACTACTCTGCCATCTGGGGGTGTTCCTCCCCAACACCCTCTCCTGCTCCAGTGCCCGTAATGGTGGCTGAACCAATGCAGACCTATTTCTGCACCTGCCATTAGTCACGACTCTTACGAAGGTTGAGGATCTTCTCTGGCACCTCCCCACCCCCAAGGGAGGATGACTGGGAGACCTGGATAGACTATGTTGCCCCCCAAGTGCTAGAATGGCAATGCTCGGAAGGCGAAAAGCGAAAGAGGGTTAGTGAGAGCCTCCGAGGTCCTGCCCTGGCTACCATCCATGCTAAACGGGCCAGTAACCCTGAAGCGACTGCACAGGCCTATCTTGAGGCCTTGGAGAATGTGTATGGGAGCCCAGATTCTGATGAGGACCTATGGTGGAGAGTAAGAAATGCACAACAGTACCAAGGGAGTTGTTGTCTCTGTATGTCTCGGCTGGAAAAATTGTTGCAAGAATGCCTCAGAAAGGGTAGTTTGCCAGCGATTGAACTGGACCGAACCAGACTGGACAGAATCCTTAAGTCTGCCCCTTCTCAGAACTGCTGTTGCTTCCAGTTACGCCTGGCAAATCGACTGGAATCCCACCTCCTATGATGAGTTAATGAGAGAAATTGAGGAGTTGAGAAAAGGCGACCTCGGAGGTACCTGCACCAACAGCTGTGGCTATGACCCGAGTGACTGAGGGTGACCCATCAAGTAAAGTTCAGGGCAGAGGCTGACAGTCAATGAGTGCTCTGACAAGGAAAAGATATGCCACAATGGGGCGAACTGTTGAGAGATCCGGAATTCAAAAACAGTCCTTTATGAAGGCCACGCCTGCAAGTACGGGCCCTGACCTATATCCGACTGCATCTGCTATGGGGTGGGGTACCCACCCATGTATCTCCTGCTGATAACAGCTCCAAACTCAATTCCTTGACCATGGAAGTGGAGAAACTGACGAGATGTCTCCAAATGCTTATCACGCCAGAGACAGAGATGGCACCCAGGTTTCCAGTTAGTAATAGCCCCGCCCTGGCTCCCAGTGTGCGCTCGGCCAGCTCAAACTCCAGAAAGTATGTTTTACTATAATTGTGGAAAGATGGGCACATGAAAAGGGAATGCCAGTCCCAAAAGACACTGACAAAGTTGCATATAGGCTACAAGGAGAGCTTCAGAGAAGAAATCAGTGGTTAAGAGGTGCACGACATGATCCCAGTGAGGGCACCAAAATGCTAATTCACGCCCTTGTGGCAAGGTCAGTTGCCCAGGCCCCCACTACCGCTCTCCAGACTGGTCCAGAATAGTGGGTCCTCCATGGAGACCATTGTAAAGGTGAATGGAGTGTCTACAAGAGCTGTATTAGACAGTGGCTCCCAAGTGACAATTATGTTCCAGGATTGGTATCAGAAGCATTTGTCAGACGACCTTACAACCATTAGAAGGACTGCATGTATGGGGGTTAAGTGAGAAGGCCTACCCTATTCCGGTATATCCGAATTTGGCTGTCTTTCCCACCTCCGTGGCTGGAGTGGCGAACAAGTAGAGACCCTAGCCTTAGTGTGTCCCCCACTGGACTGTATGATGGTGTCCCTTTGTTGATTGGAACAAATGCTCATATGTTCGGAAGGCTGGCACAGTTGTGTTATGAAAAACAGGGGTCAAAGACTAGTAGAGCTTTAAGAGTTCCGCTTTAATTAAGAAGGCCTATGAGGCACAGAGAGATGCTGAAAAACAGAACCAGAGGAACCGGTCGGAATTGTATGGAAGAAGGATCCTGAGTCTCTGATCCTGGCGCCAAATGCCCAGTGTACCTTACAGGAGAGGTCCGTATCAGAAAGGATGTTAAGAATAAAATATTAATGTTGGATGCATCAGGCATGGAAAATTGCCAGAGGGACTGCTGGTCAAGCCTAGTATTTTACCCGCTAGAGCCCATGCTTATGCCAGAAGGGTAATGGTCCAAGTTCATAATGTGTCTGAAAGAGACATCTGAAAACAGAGGTTGCATCCTGGCTAATGTGCATTGTGCAGACACTGCAGTGCTACCCAGCAGCAAGAGTTCAAGGAAGAATGACAGAGTAACGCCTGACTTGTTTGATTTGCGACTCCCGCTGCCAGCTGAATGGAAAGTGAGGATCAGTGAGAAGCTTGCCCAGAGAGACCAGTGTTTTCTTTAAAGGAATGGGATGTAGGATGCGTGGGAGCTGAGCACAATATCCGCTGCATGACGAAGACCATTTCGTGAGAGGTCTCGACGCCTGGCACCTGCTAACATAGATGATGTGAGACGGCATCTGCAAGAGATGTTAGCTGCTGTGTAATACAAGAATCCAGAAGCCCTTATGCTTCCCCATTGTGGTAGTGAGGAAAAGAATGGAACAGTAAGGATGTGTGTGGATTATCGCACCTTAAACCGGCGGACTATCCCTGATCAGTACACAATGCCCCGCATTCAGGATGCTTTGACTGCCTAAACGGGAGCAAGTGGTTCTCTGTGCTGGATCTCCGCAGAGTGGGTACTACCAGATCCCGATGGCCCCAGAGGACCGTGAGAAGACGGCCTTTATCTGTCCGCTTATTTATGAATTCATGAGGATGCCTCAAGGGATTTCAGGTGCCCCAGCCACTTTTCAACGATTGATGGAGCGTGCAGTGGGGACATGAACTTACTAGAGTGCCTGGTATACCTAGATGATGTTATTGTGTTTGGCAGCTCACTGGAGGAACATGAGAGCAGATTATTTAAGGTATTGGACCGACTGGAGGACTTTGGCCTTAAACTGTCCATTGATAAGTGTCAATTCTTTCAAACATCAGTAAAGTATGTGGGACACATAGTATCCACCGAGGAATAGAGACCCCCAAGTAAAGTTGAGGCCTTGACCACCTGGCCACAGCCCAAAAATCTAAAAGAACTGCAAAGATTCCTGGGATTCTGTGGTTATTATCGCGCTCATCAAGGGCTATTCAAGAGTGATCCGCCTTTACTTAACCTTACTCAAGGGTATCCCCAACCCACAAAAATACCAAAAGTCAGCGTCCTCAAGACTGAAAGAGTGTATTTTCATCCGAGTGAAGTATTTGGGGCCCGCTGGACTCCTGATTGTGAGACTGCTTTTCATGAGATCATATATCAACTTACCCATGCTCCAGTGCTGGCCTATGCCGATCCAAGAAAACCTTACGTCCTGCACACTGATGCTAGCTTGCAAGGGTCGGGGCTGTGTTGTACCAAGAGCACGAGAATGGCCTGAGACCAGTGGCCTTTGCCAGTAGAAGCCTGACCCCATCCGAAAAGAACTATCCTGTACATAAGTTAGAGTTCCTAGCTTTGAAGTGGGCTATTGTTGACCAATTCCATGAGTACTTGTATGGGGCTAAAATACTAGTAAAACTGACAATAATCCTTTGACCTATGTGCAGACCTCAGCTAAGTTGGATGCCACTGGCCATAGGTGGCTTTCTGAATTATCTACATATGACTATGCCTCGAATACCGAGCAGGTCTGAACCACATAGATGCTGATGCTCTCTCCGGAGGCCTGTTCCCCAGAATGATTGGGTCCGATTGGCAGAACCTGACATTCGGCACTCTGCCGGAAGTTTGACAGGGAGGAACAATGTCACGGACGCAGTGGACTGCATGGTGGATTGCTTTGGGAGCCTCTGAGAATTGCATACTGTTGCTTATTGCCACTTTTCTGCAATAGACACTGGTGCACTGCCTCAGCTGGACAATGACAGTATTCGGCGGGCTCAACTCGCGATCCCATGATCAAAGCAGCTTTAGAAGCCCTCTATGCAGGAAAAGATGTGTCCAAATTATGCTCCACTGATTTGAGAACTGCACTGTTATACAAAGAAGGTCCTAAGTTGAAACTGATCAATAAACTGTTATACAGAGAAACAGTAGACAGAGGACAAGTAGACAAACAACAACTAGTGCTGCCCACTGCCTTCGAGACTCAGTACTGAGGTCCTTGCACAACCACATGGGGCACCTTGGTATAGACAGAACACTTGACTTGGTGAGATCCAGATTCTATTGGCCTAAGATGGGGGCTGATGTGGAGCAACACATTCAAACTTGTAGTCGCTGCTTACAGAGGAAAGCTTTGCCCCAGAGGGCTGCCCCCCTTGTTAACATCACCACCAGTGCACCCATGGAGCTGGTCTGTATTGATTTTCTGAGTTTGGAGTCAGATCAAAGAAATATCAGTAATGTGCTGGTGGTCACTGACCATTTCACGAGATATGCCCAAGCTTTCCCCACCAAAGACCAGAAAGCATCCACTGTGGCCAAAGTACTTGTAGAAAACTTTTGTTCACTATGGGCTCCACAAAGAATCCATTCTGATCAAGGGAGAGACTTTGAGAGTCGTCTGATCAAAGAGATGCTTTCTCTGTGGGAGAGTGCGAAAGTCCAGAACCACTCCTTACCACCCCAGGGGACCCACAGCCTGAACGTTTCAACCGCACTTTGCTAGATATGCTAGGCACCCTGCACCCAAAGGACAAGCCTAGATGGAGCCAACAAATTAGCACCCTGGTACATGCTTATAACTGCACCAAAAGTGATGCCACTAGATTCTCCCCCTACCGCCTGATGTTTGGAAGAGAAGCTCGACTACCAGTAGATGTGTGTTTTGGGGTCTCTCCTGATGGGGTTCAAGCTGACAACTATTTACAGTATGTGCAAAAGTTAAAGGCCCAGCTAACTCATGCGTACTAACTGGCTCAAACCATGGCTGCCAAAAGAAATCTGGCCAACAAAGAAAGGTATGATAAAAGGTGAAAGCACAGGAACTCCAGGAGGGAGATCGGTATTGCTAAGAAATCTGGGACTGCATGGCAAGCACAAGATTGCTGACAGATGGCACCATCTCCCTCACATTGTAGTGGGCAAACTAGATGATCTGCCAGTACAAAGTAAGGCCTGAGAATAATTCAAAGATGTAAAAACAATGCATAGAAATCATTTACTGCCCATTGGACAAATCTTAATTGAGTCTGAGCCCTAGAAGATGCCCCTCTGTACCAGTGACTAGAGCTGCTGCTAAGAAAGATCAAGAAAGTTTGCACTACAGAAGCAAAGTTAAAGTGTTCCCTCCACAAGTCCCAGTTGAGCATGACTGTCAGTCCATATCGGAAGAAAGTGAGAGTGACTTTGAATACTATCCTTCTTACGAACTGAGTCAATTGTTTGGGCAATCCCTAGTCAATACTGGAGATGAAGCTGGGCCTTCTGGACTGTCTAAGCCCCAACTTCATCCCTGGAGCCAATGCTCCCAGAAAGTGAAGTGCAAAGCATCAGATCAGATGAAATGGATTCATTGTGCATGGTTGAACTGTTTGAGCTTTCAGGGAGAAAATGATAGATTGGGGCAGACTGGTGATACACCGAACAAGAAGAGTATTTTGAGTGCCCTGACAGTCCACTGCCAGTGTCAAAGCTCTCCATGCAGCCAAATGTTGTGGACTCAGAAACTGTAACTCCTGGAGCTGAAAATGCCCCAAGTTCTAGCCTCTCTACCCCATGGAGACTCCCTGACAAGTGAGGACAATGCTGAAAATGAGGCTCAGAGTGCAGAGACTATAACAGTTCCCCTAGAAAGACTGGTCGAGCTGTAAAGCCTGTGGTGCACCTCAGTTATGATTCCTTGGGAGGCCTGTGGATTTGCCTCTCAATGTTGTCCATAAAGGGTGTATGTGTCCCGAGCTCATTGCCCAAACTGAGGCGTCAGTGCTAACTCAAGTTACTTGTGTTGCCCTCTAAGTATGGTGCCTTGCCCGTCCAGCCCCAAGGTAACTGATAGGAAGGGCCCTCTCTTCAGGTTTCATGTACAAGAGGTAATAACTTGAGTTATGGTACAATGTGTATGTAATACTGTGTAAAGAGTGACGTACTGCAATGTTTCAGAAATGTGTTCTTGGTAAAATGATATATTGACTGATGATTACATGTGCGAGCCTAATGCAAATGTATATGGTTGCAGTTGAAACTTATGGGGGTACTTGCTTGACGCGGACGTCAAGCTTTCCCAGGCCAGGAAGGGTGTAACCCCCCTGCAAATGGGGGTTCCCAAAAGACTTCCAGGAGCTTGCTTGAATGCTCCAAGCCTGAATGGTGTTTGGCATTTAAGCCATTTATCAGTGAGTGTTTTAGAGCCTCTGGTACTGTCTTTAAGAGCTGTCTGCTTGCAGACATAATTAGTTTGTATGGGGGACTGTGTGCTTCTCTGAGTACCACTCGAGCTGCTGCCAATTCACTTCATTTTTGCAGTCACTAGGAGTGCAAAGGGAACCTATCTGAAAGATGTAACTGTTTGCCAGAAATTATTTAGAGTAATAATGAAATTACAGTTTGTCTAACCTGCTTTCTTTGCAGCCAGAACTGTATCTGCTAGTTCCCCATTCTAGTTTTGAACTGCTGAACTGGACCAATCAGTGTGGGGTAAGCTAGCTCTAAAATGGTGCCTTGGACGAATCAGAACTTGGACTCATAATCTGAGCCAGCCACAAGAGGATTGTATGGGCAGTGACTCTGGGAGATGTAGTTTAGACTTCAGTGCCTTTTTGGACCAACAGCAGCAGTCTATTGTGAGTGACAGCCAATCCAGTCAAGAACTGGGAGGAACTCAAAGGAAGTGCCCGGTTTTGTCGGTTGGAGCTTCAGTTGAGCTTTGGCAGTGAAGAAGGAAGGAGCCCTGTGCTTTTTCAGTGTGCAGTTTTAGTCAAAAAACGTGTGTAAGGCCCAGAGTTCCGGTCTGCAGCTTGTTAGGACTGAATCCGTCCTGTGAAAAGAATCAAAGGATCTCTGAAGAGTAGAAACCAGGCTCACCCTGTAGAAGACTGGAGAAATTGCTGAAAATTGCCTTCGGTCTGTCAGGAACTGAATCTGCTGTGTGTTCTCCCGGTATTGTGCAGTAATTGCGATCGGGATACAGATGCAGCCTGCCTGGTATAGTGCTTTCTTTTATATGGATGTGTGAAGAGGTTTGTGTACCTCAAGTGAGCCCTGCTGACATTGAAGGACCCTATCTTATTTGGAGGTCGTGAGTACTAATTCAGGGTCGCTCCCTGTTGAATTGCCACATTAAACCAAATGGAATTACTGTACTGCTGACTGTTTAATTCTCCTTTCTCTGTGTGAAAGGGCCCCACCAGCTGCCACGGTTTGGACTAGCCACTAGGGCTTGGGTACCCAGGGACAGTAACTGATAGGGATAGGCCTGTGCACAGAGCCATAGGTGAGATTATTAGAGTGATAAGCTAATTAACCTGATTTCCCTGTCCTTGTTATATCCCCTAAATAAATCAGAGCTGCTTGTTTCAGCAAAGTTATACTGCCTGAGGTATTTGTCTATGTTAAAGTACTGTACTGTGATTGTTGCACTGTATCTCATTTCACGGAGGTCCCAGTGCCGGAACCAGACCTGGGGGTAAGTGTATACTGTGAAGGTAATTCTGATATATTGTGTGGGCCACTAGTGGGAAGAAAGGGGGGGTTGCAGTGTCCCAGAGGGCTGTGACCAAGTTAGTTTAACTATTGCAAACCCTGACCTCTGGGTGGAGGCACCCACCATTGGATCCAGGCCCCTCAACCTGTTAGTGGCAAATCAGGCAGGGGTAGTAGCCCCTGGGATAACGTCATCTAGGGGTTACACGAGCATCTGGGATTGGGCACTGTAGAAATACAATTTGCCTTGCCTTGCCTTAAGATTCATCACTGGCGCTCCCTTTAGGACCCACTATTGTTCCTTACATGCTATGTTGGGCTGGCAGTCCTTGAATACCAGGAGGATTGTAAATGCAGCAACCTGGACTTACAGAGCCCTAATTGGCAAGCTGCCACAATACATATCCAGTGTCCTAACCAATACCCCTGGAGCTTATTCGCTTAGGGGTCACACTTATCTCTCACTCGATGTCCCTAGATCTAGAACTCATTTTGGGTCCTCAGCCCTTAGCCATGCCCTAACAGCCCTTTGGAACTCCTTACAAAAATCACTGAAGCTTTCCTCCCTTTTTAAAATGGCAACCTTCAGTACATTGCTAAAAACAAGCATTTCTCAATGCTGAATGTTGTCTCGCTGGCATTGACATTGGTAATGCAGGAGTTAGAGACACATAATAGGAATGACAGTGAAGTATTGAACTGACACCAACCCCACGCCCACCATGCAGAGACTGAGAGGTGTTGGGGTGTGCCTTTTAGTCATCAGCTATAACGCTCATGCCATGTTACCTCACTGTACCCTGTAGACACTGACAAGTGTTGTGGTGTGCTTTGGGCCTTATACTTACCCTATTCCATAAGGAAATACGCTTAGGTGGGTGCAGTATAGGAGAATGCCCTTAGTGACCACAACCCCATTTTCATTGTACGTAAGGTTCATCGCCCCAAACCTCCCCCTAAAATCATACAGCTCCGGTCCTTGAAATCCTTAGACCTTATTCCAATCAGCTTTGCACTCGCTTCCACCGACTGGGCCCCCCTCTCCACTGCCATTTCTGTCAACCAAGCACTTGACTATTTTAAGAATAAATTCTTTGCCACCTGGAATGCCTTTGTTACTTTCAGACGGACCAGAGACTGTGGGCTTCACCTCCCCTGGATCACCCCTGAACTACTGGCCTGCTTCAAGGAGCATGATCAGGCCTGGAGAAAACAGAAATCTACTAAACATCCAAACGACTGCGCCAAGTTCAGAATACTACGCAATTCATGTACTAAAGCTACTAGACTGGCCAAGTCTGATTATTTCAACTCTGCATTCCTGACTAACAGTAAGTCGCCATCTAAATTCTGGAGGGTAGTTCATGCCCTATACTCTCTCCCCTCCAGTTCTGAAAATAAATAGCTCCCTAGTTTCTGACCCTGGCTCCGTGGCCAATGAATTTACTGCCTACTACACCTTGTGAGACACGTCTCTTCTAAATTCCTTCTCCCCATTGCCACCTACTAACTTCAGCCCTTCACCTCAGCCAGTGCCTACCCCTCCCCCATTTTCCATTTTTACTATCTCCCCTGATGAAGCTCTTAATGCTCTCCTATCCCTCAACCCCTCTACAGGCTCCACACCAGAGGAGCTCAGTCCTAAACTTCTTTACCTTTCTGCTCCTGCAATTGCTTATCCTGTCTCCCTAATCCTTAACCTGTCCTTTATTTCTGCCCAAGTACCCTCATCCTGGAAACACTCTGTAGTCCTTCCTCTCCCCAAGGGTGGTAACACATCCATTCCTGGCAACTATCGCCCCATTTCCCTCCTCCCTACCCTTGCCAAACTTCAAGAACATTTACTTCTCTCTCAACTATCACCCTTCCTTTCTGATTCCTCCTTACCCCGTTCCAATCTGGTTTTCAGAAGAACCACTCAACAACCACCTCCCTCCTCAGACTTACTGACTCCATCCTTTCAGGGATGTATGAGGGCCTGATCACCTCGTCCATCTTTGTTGACCTAGCCAAAGCTTTCAACACTGTTTCCCATCCCCTGCTTCTTGATTCACTCTTCTCAGCTGGCCTTGCTCTGTCAGCCACCAACTGGTTTAAATCCTGCCTCATTGGCAGGACCCAGTCAGTGAGAATCCTAGATTCCAGCTTCCCTCCACTCCCCATCAACACCGGTGTCCCTCAGGGCTCAGTGCTTGGTCCCCTACTCTTCTCCATTTTCCTTAATGATCTTCCCACAGCCTGCTCATCCTCTTCTATCTACATATACGCCGACGATACTGTTTTGTACAGTTCCGGCCAAAACCCTACTGCTATGCAAACCAGCTTACAGCATGACTTCAACCACGTTCAGCTCTGGTTTGCTTCTCACCAGCTTTTTCTAAATGCCAAGAAGACAGTCTCAATGACCTTTGGCACCAGGCAGAGACTATCTGAGCTCCCGGCCCTACCCACCTTCCACACTCTTGATGGGACTATCTTGGAGGACACCTCCTTATTTAGATATCTGGGAGTTTGGCTGGACCAGCACCTCAACTTCTCTGTGCATATCAATGACATCCTGAAGAAACTGCACCCCAAGCTTGGTGCTCTGTACAGGAATCATAGTTGCATCCTGCTGACTGCGAGGCACGAAACTGTCCAGAAGATGATACTCCCCATCTTTGACTACTGTGATGTAGTTTATGGTGCTGCCCCCAAATCTTACCTGACCAAGCTGGATACTCTCTTTAACTCCTTCTGCCACTTTGCTAGTGACTCCCCTTCCTGCTCCCACCACTATGAACTCTGTCACTCTCTAACCTTCCTTCCACTGTCTCACAGACGCATCTCTCACTGTGTCAAACTAACATCCAAATTCTGGTTCGGGGACTCCCCACCTGTCTCTCATCCTCTCTCTCTCTCCACTCCACCTCCCCCACCCACTCTCTCAGATCAAATGAAGCCCGCACCTTGACGGTCACTCGCTGCTCCACCCTCATCATTCAGACTGGTTTCACCTAGCGTTTCCCTAAAATCTGGAATTCCCTCCCCCCAAAATACATCACTCCTTCTCCAACTACACCCTTACCTCTGTCCTACACAATTACCTTTCCCTCAGCTATTCCTGCTTTAACCCACCTTAATACCTATCCCCAGTTTCTGCCTTCCTACCATGACCCCCCCGACAGGGTTCTCAACATCCTGAAAGGGGAAATCAGGAAATGGCTACCCCTTCTCCTTATATTCAGTTCTCTCCTCTCCCCCCTCTCTTCTCCATCTGCCCTTCTGGGGCACCAGTGTGCACAACCTAACCCCATCCTTTTTACTCCAACAACACTTGCGTACTACCTTGAGCCTTCTCCTGGTACTCTCATGCACTATAAATGTTTCTATAGCAATATTTACTGTTTTGTACGTTCTTATATTCTTTTGTATGATTTTACCCAATGTTCCACTACTGTTTATTGTACAATACCTTGTGTTCCAACTGTTGCACAATCTTACAATGTTGTATTGTTTGTACTACCCACATACTATTGTAACTGATCATCCTTCACAACCCTATGTAACCCCTCCCCCCAGGTTGCACCGTGAGACGAGCAACGTGTTGTTCAGTGTGCCTTCCTGGTGAAACAATTCAATAAATAAAATAAATAAATAAGAATGGGGTGAACACTGGGGCCGAACACTCCAAGGCACACCTCAATACCTGTCACTGGCTGCAGGGTGGGTTGGGGGCGGAATGGCGGAACCATTACAGCTGATGATCCCAAGTCACACCCCTGATGCCTGTCAGTCTCTACAGGGTGGGGTGTTAACAGCTGGAAACCCTAACGCCGTGGTATTTTCACTCCAAATTCTCAACATGGGCTTTTTGTGACCCCACCTCATGAAGAGCGGCACTATCAGTTTGTTAGCCAAAAGATGATTTTGTACAATGACTGTGCCATTTGGCGCCACAGGTACGGAAACACATTTTGAGCAGGATGTGAAAAATGACAAGTGTGTTCTTCATGAGGACGTATAAAAAAATGACAACGTTGAAAATCTGGAGTGGAAATATGAAAAATTGGTGAAGTCATGAGCATGCATAGAAATGCAATGCAGGTCCGTAATCCTATTATTTTGAGGATTTTTTTAACCACATTTTCAACATAGGCATTTTGGGACCTCCCCTCATGAACAGTGTACTGTGATTTTCTTAATGTGTCCTGAACACTGATTTCCCACAACGAGCACGCTATTATACGCTGGAAGTACAAAAACACATTTTGACCAGGATGTGAAAAATGACAGCTGTACTGTTCATAAGGAAGGTGTGAAAAAATGCCGATGTTGAAAATCTGACATAAAAATATTGCAAATTTGTGAAGTTACAAGGGTGCTTGGAAACTGCGCAATACACACTTGTAACACAGTCATTTTATGGACTGTCATCACTAAATTTTCAACACAGGCATTTTAGGACCTCTGCTCATGAACAGTGTCACCGTCATTTTCTCAAACTGTCCCAAAAACTGATTTTGCACAGCGACTGTGCTGTTCTGCGCCGGATGTGTGAAAACACATTTTGGCCAGGATCTGTAAAATGACAGCTGTACTATTCATAAGGAGGTGTGGTAAAATGGCAGTTTTGAAAATCTGTAGTGAAAATATTACAAATTCACGAAGTTACGAGCATGTGTGCAAACTGAGCACTGCATGCTCGTAAAACAGCCATTTTTTGGATTTTTTCACCAAATTTGCAACATAGGCTTTTTGAGAGCCCCCTCTTGAACAGTTGCACTGTCATTTCATTAATCGGTCCCGAAAGGTGATTCCGCACAGTGACCGCAAAATCACCTTTCGGGACCAAATAACGCCATGATAGTGACTAAATTCATGAGGAAGGGTCCCAATAACCCTAAGTTGATTTGATGCCAAAATTCCCCAAAATGCCCGATATATGCGCTAAAGTTGAAAAAACACTAGTTAAGCCATTATGCAGCTTACCGGCATTTCTTCAGTTCGTGGTCGGCTTTGAAGAGTGCAGACGTGTTCCCGGTCCACCGAAGATTGTTGCGCCGGACTCCGGAGGTAAGTATGGGGTGAAGGGATGTGTGGGGAGGCAGGGTGTGCAGAGGTTGGGTGCGGGTTGGGGGAGGGCCACTGGACTCAACGAGGAACCATTTTCTGGTTTGCAGGTTTTAAAAAAATAAAACAAAACATTGCGAGACATTTTTTTTTTTACAGGGGTATTTGGCATGCTGGGGTGGGCTCCCAGCATGCCTCCTAACTGTTTTGGGGGGACTGTAACCAGTGGGGGATTGGGCACCCCCATCGGCACATATGGAGTAGTGGCGGGGGGGAGAGCCAAGGGGGATTGGGCAGCCCCTTGGCACACACCAAATGGAGGTGCATTATCCCAACAGAGAGTGGCCCCCCCCATTGGCAGATTGAAGCAGGAACTGGGGGACTGAAGCCAACAGGGATTTGGCCCCCTGTCGGCAAAGAAAGACTGCTGAGAGGGTGGTGCATGATGCAGAGGGGGATTGGGCACCCCCTTGGCACAGAAGCGCAATGAGCGGGAGGCCATTTTGCCAACGGGGAGTAGGCTCCCCCATCGGCACATGAACAGGGTCGGGGCATGCCGACAAGAGGATTGGGCACCCCCAAAGTCAGCACTGTGGCAGGAGGTGCCGCCATGTTTATTGGACTGCTTCACCAGCAAGGGCACGTCGGGTGGTGTGATTTGGTGCCGCTGCATGACGAGCTTGGCTGTCATTGCAGCGGACCTTTTCTCAGATGTGCTTGCCTCATTACTTGTTGCTGGTGTGGCGCCTGCATGCTGCCTTATTGGGGCATGAGGGATGCTCCTACTGATGCATGCTCTGCATTCACCCACAGTGACCGCACCTCCAAATCTGCTACTACTGCAACATGTTGACCGGCGCGCATGCGTGAGCCAACATAAAAACACATCAGAGACTCCTGTAACTGCTACACCTAATGACTAACTCCTACTAGTAAGCAAGCCACCTGACTTGCATGCCTCATCTCTTCCAACCTTACCCCCTAAACAATAATCCTCAGCTCTACTACTAATATATCCTTACCACTCTTACATTCCTCCACCCTTTTTCTCCATGTTCCTTCTTAGGTCTCTACACTCACATATCACACTTATCTCCCTCAGCTCGTTGTAACATTCTCAGCCTATCTAAGCGGATTATGGTTTGTCTTTTGTTCAGGCTCAACCGTATTATGCTGTCTTCAGATGCACTTAGGGTACACCTGCCTAGGGTATACTCAAAACTTTGTAAATATACTGCCTTTATGTCATTCTGTTTTTTTTTTTTTTTTTACATATATGTATATTGCTTTTTTTTCTGTTCTGGTACTTGCAGTGACTCTAGCATGTAATGTTTACTGTCCTTAATTCCTGACTTTGTATAACCTTCAACTGTGATGATCAACACTGTATGGAATCCAGGTCCACTTTGTAAATGAGTTTTACTCAGTGTTGTTTCATCTGGTTAAATAAAGATTTGATTGATTGATTAATTGATTAATATGCAGTCGTGAAACCGCACTTATGCTAACCATGCCTTGCAATGGTGCTACCACATTCTTCCCCTTGCCCAAACACTTGGACTGCCATGTAAAAAAATATTGATAAGGCAAAGCACAAAGATTGACAGAGCGAGGGAGAAAGAGAGGCAACAATCAAAACACACAAAAAAAAGCATTTGTCAATGCCGAATGTTGCTTGCTTGTATGTGCTGTGTACGTATTTGAAAGTCAGTGGAGTACAAATATTGAAAATTTGCAAACTTACGAGTGTGCGTAGGAACTGCGTAATGCACGCTCTTGAAACAGTCATTTTTAGGAAGTTTGTGACCAAATTTTCAACATAGCCATTTTAAGACCTCTGCTCATGAACAGTGACACTGTGATTTTCTTAATGTGTCCCATACATTGATTTCACACACCGACTGCTCCATTGTGCGCTAGATGGGTGGAAACACGTTGTGGGCGAGATGTGAAAAATGACAGCTGCACTGCTCATAGGAGGTGTGTGTAAAATGTGACAATGTTGGAAATCTGGATAAAAAAATATTGAAAATTCGCGAACTTACGAAATGTATGTAGGAACTGGCAACACAGGCTCAGAAACAGTCATTTTTAGAATTTTGTTACCAAATTTTCAACATAGCCATTTTAAGACCTCTGCTCATGAATAGTGTCACTGTGATTTTCTTAATGTGTCCCATACAGTGATTTTGCACACCGACTGTGCTGCCAGCGCTATATGGCGGAAACACATTTTAGAGATGTGAAAATGACAGCTGTACTGCTCATAAGAAGGTATGGTAAAATGACAATGTTGAAAATCTGGAGTGAAAATATTGAAAATTCACAAACTTACAAGCGTGCATAGGAACTGCGCAATGCAGGCTCGTAAAACAGTCATTTTTAGGAATTTTTCCACCAAATTTTCAACATAGGCTTTTTGAGAGCCCACCTTATGAACACTGGCAGTGTAATTTCGTTAATCAGTCTGAAAGGTGATTTCATGCCGTGACTGCGAAATCACCCTTCCGGCCCGATTAACGCCATGACAGTGAGAGCATTCATGAGAAGGGGTCCCAAAAACCTCATGTTGAAAATTTGGTCAAAATTCCAAAACATGCCTGAGATATGCGGCAAAGTTGAAAAAACCCTATTTATTACATTATACAGTTTACCGGCATTTCCTCAGTTCGCGGTCGGCTTTGAAGAGTGCAGACGTGTCCTCGGTCCACCGAAGATCGTCGCGCCAAGGTCCGGAGGTAAGTACGGGTGAGGGGTGGGAGGCGGGGTGCGCAGTGGGTGGGCATGGTGGGGCCCAGACAACGAGGGACCGCTTGTGTTGTGTGGTTTTTTTTGTTTAAAAAACAGAGAACGACGGGACGCTTGCCACGCTTGGGTGGGCTCCCAGCGTGGCACAAGGACGCTGTTTTGGGGGCCGTGGAGCTGATGGGGATTGGGCACCCCGTCGGCGATAGCATCTGTTGCCACGCTGGTGTGGGCTCCCAGCATGGCACCGTGAACTTTCGGGGGGGGACAGCGGAGCTGACGGGGGATTGGACACCTCCATCAGCTATACCATGTGTTGCCACGCTGGAGTGGGCACTCAGCGTGGCATGTGTAACTCAGTTTTTTGGTGGGGGGACGCAGCACAGCCGACGGGGGATTGGGCACCCCCCGTTGGCTATACAGTGTGTGTAGAGGGCGAGCATGCAGTATGCATGCACGTGTGTGTGCGTAGGGGAAGCGTCCATGAGCAGGTGATATCTTATCACTGCTCACTGAAGCATAGCTCCCCCTTTCAACTGTATGCCACTGCATTTTAGACTGCTGTCATAGACAGCTCCTACAGCCATTGGAGAACTGTGGCCGCGCCTGCAAACACACTGACTGAATTGGAAGAGGGCTGCCACACCTCTGAAAACTCAGCCACAACACTCAAACCCTAAATAGCAGCACCATCTACTGGCCACACTGTTCTACAATCTTTTGTATATAAATTTTACAGGTGAGAAAACAGTACCCAGCAATTATATAAAATAACATATGGGTAGGTGTACAAAAAACACAAATGTTATACACACCCTCAGTGTGGGATGCTTTTGTAAAGCCTTGAAGCTTTGCTCTCGGGGTTAATGTGGCATCCCACACCTTGAGTGTGTATAAAATTCTTGTTATGCACACTTACCTGCATATTATTCTGAATGTAGTTACTGTGTAATTACACTGTAACTGCATCACAATTGCAATGCATTTACATGCAGCAAACATGTAACTACAATATAATTATCCCATTGCATGTAACTGATTACCTACCCTGCAGCTGCATTGAAACCTAATAAAGTGTGACCAAAGGACCTGACGACATTAATATTCTGCTAGT
The DNA here is from genome assembly GCA_016271365.2 of Neoceratodus forsteri. Classification (NCBI taxonomy): domain Eukaryota; kingdom Metazoa; phylum Chordata; order Ceratodontiformes; family Ceratodontidae; genus Neoceratodus; species Neoceratodus forsteri. The sequence continues at coordinate 1,114,227,339 of CM028129.1, read as the reverse complement.
TGATTTAGAATGTGTATAGCAGTCTGTGGCACAGCAAAGATTTTCAGAGAACTGTGACATAGTTTTGCTGCAATTGCACTACTTACGACACGACAGACTACATAAAAACAGGCCTATCTTTATGTTGCAAGTGCTGCAAGTTGCATATCAAAAATGGCACATGTATCAAAATAATGATCAAACACAAAAAATCCAGCACTCACCAACCTCTATAGAAAAATACAGGCTCTCAACTGTAGTGTCAAAATGGTAAGTTTATTCAGGTGCCAGGTTAAAACATGCTCTAACATGTTTCAAAAGATTTCCTTTACCAAAGAACATGCTAAAATTTTACAGAAAACTTTTTGTCATTGTACAACAAAGATCCTTCTAATGGAGCTTGACTGGAGTTGCAGCTAGCTCCATTAGAAAAATCTTTTTTGTACATTGATAAAACTTTTTTTTTAAATTTAGAGATAGTATACATTGGACTAGATATTCAAAGGGGATATGTCTGGCGCAATTGAGTTGCACCAGCACAACCCCGGAAATGCACCACGGGACAATATTCAAAAGGGGGAATTATGAAGCGCAATTCCCCATGTGCCGGGGTGCAAAGATAATGTATGCGGCACAACTTCAGAGGGCGTGCCCATGCATATGCAGCACATCCCGATATTCAGCCTGGGATGTGCGGTGCATATGCTGGCACAACTCTGAGATGTACCACATACCGGGGCACACAGTTAAGCCTGAAAAATAAGGCTCAAATGTGGCCATCCTCAGGTGAGCTGCCGTGATGCAAGGCGCATCACAGCAGCCGCCAGCCGTAGGTACTCTCCCCCCAAGTACACTGTGCACAAGCACCCAGAAATGTCCCTGGTCATCCAGTGGTTTCCCCCTTCCTGCCTGTAACCTCAATCGCCCAAAATACAATACTAGTATGTCCTGGGTAGTCTAGTGGTACCCCTGCCCCGTCGGTAAACCCGATTGCCCTTGTTGAAATAATATTATTGCCCTGGTATTCTAGTGGTATCCCCCACCCCACTGGTAAATCCGATCACCCAGGGTGAAATAATCCTTATTGCCCTGTTAGTCCAGTGGTATCCCACCCTCCACCCACACAGTACCTCCAGCCCACTAGCCCTCATCATCGGTGGGCAGCAGCAAACCCACTAGCATACCTCATGCAGTTGCTCATCAAGATAGAAGCATACAGTATGGCTTAGAGCATACTGTAATAGTCATTCACGAATATGAATGAATCATTCAATATTTTGTGAATGACTATTACAGTATGCAGTGCTCCATACTGTATGCTGTCATTCAGAGGGTAGCCATGGAGGCATGCAGGTGGTTTGCTGCTCACCGATGATGGGGGTTGGGTGGGTTGGGGTCCCAGCGGGTGGGGTGGGGGTACCACTGACTACCAGGGCAATAGGATTATTTCATCATGGGCAATCAGGTTCACCAGCGGGGTGGGGGGGTACCACTAGACTACCAGGCCAATAATATTATTTCAACATGAGCGATTGGGTTTACCAACAGGGTGGGGGTACCACTAGATTACCAGGGCACTAATATTATTTTAACATGGGAGATTGGGTTTATGGGCAGGGCAGGGGGTACCACTAGACTACCAGGGACATACTAATATTGTATTTCGGGTGATTAGGATTACGGGCAGGGAGGGGGGAACCACTAAAGTACCAGGGACATACTAGTATTGTATTTCAAGTGATCGGGGTTACAGGCAGGGAGGGAGAAACCACTAGACTACCAGGGATTATTATTTACCGTATTTTGGATGATCGGGCAGTCGGGCGGGGAGTGGGGCCCACTGGACCACCAGGGAGTGTAGACATCATACTACTGGTGCTGATTGGCATGGGATGGAGTGGTGGTACTACCACGGTCCCTGGTACAGGGACTGCATGCTGTGCAGGGTGCCATGTGCATTTCACTGGCCAGCCCTGCGCATCACATGCAAATGGGGCCATAATGACATGTAAATGGCTCCATTTGCACCTTGCATGCATAATTGCCCCATTTGCATATCCAGGTCTGAATATCTGAGAATTGAGCCCAGCGCAGCTACAGTTGCGCTGGAGCAGTCCCATTCCTGGTATTCAGACCTGTCTTGGGGATACATTGTGTTTGCGCCCTGTGCATTCTGTGCTATATTCAGCAGGTATGCGCTATGGCACATCTGTATTGAATATCTCCCTTTGTTGCTCCCAGCACAACTCAGTTGCGCTGTGCCAACACTCGCGCCTGTGCCAGGAGCATGTCTGAATATCGGGGCCATTATATTTACTGTAGTATGCACTTTGTATTGCAGTACACACTTTATTTATTTATTAATTATTTGGAAACAACCTTTAAGTAGAAACTCTTTTACAAAGGTTCCATGTTGGAGAATAAAAACAAATAGTTGCAAATACATAATATACAGCACATGATAATAAACAAACAGTTCACTGAGGTGCAGCAATAACAATTAACATAGGGAGACAGGTCAGATGACATTGATCCTTGGCAGTGAGGAGAGTAGACAGGTTTAAGGGAGAACCAGGGGCAGGTGAGAGGAGAGGGATAGAGGTGAGGGGAAAGGTTAGCAGTCTGGTAGAAAAGTTTTTCACAAAAAAGTGGGGGTGGGATGTGAAACAGTGAGGAAGGTTGGAGAAAGCATGAGGATAGGTGGCAACAGAAAGGTTAGGGGGCCAATGGTGATGGGTCATTACATGAAGTTGGAGGGAGGGAGGGGGTATGAGATGTGGTCTGCGAGGAGGAGAGGGTTAGAGGTGAGGGGAAAGGTTAGCAGTCTGATAGAAAGACTTTGTCAGAACAGAAACGTGGGGGGTGGGAAGTGGAAACAGTAAGGAAAGTTGGAGAAAGCCTGAGAGGTAGGTGACAACAGAAGGGGAGGGCCAAAAGTGATGGGTGATTACAAGAAGTTAAGGGGAAAGGGAGGAGGGGAGGAGGGGTCTGGAAGGTATGAGGTGTGGTCTGCAAGGACAGGTAAGGAGGTGGGGGGACTGTGGTGGGTGTGTTGGGGGAGATGAGGTTGAGGGGTGGACGATATAGGCTGCTTAGAGCGAAAATTGAGGGGTGGACGATGTAGGCAAGAGCAGAGACATCTTTGAGGAGTGTTCGTGGGGCAATAGTTTTATTGTATGTTTTTTTTTTATATTGTTGTGACATCACTATTGACATTTCTTGTTGATAATGTTATTTTTTGTATACATTGAGAAAAGTCCGATGATGTAGCATGCTCTTTGATAAAGGAAATCTTCCAAAATGCATTAGAGTATGTTTTTAGCCTGGCACCTGAAAAAAACTTAACATTTTGACACTACAGTTGAGAACCTGGTTTTCCTATAGAGGTTCATGAGTGCTGGATTTTTGTTGTCTTTGCTTATGAGTTTTGGTATCCTGAGCATTCTATTCATAGTGCGTTTTCCTGTTTTGAATTTGGATCAAAATAATGATGCATGCATCATTTTTCTGCCATAAAGTGAGCACAGTGTTGTAAAAGTTTCAAAATGTTTGAAAATAAAACACAAACATTTTGGCATATTTGCAGTGACACAGCTGCAGCAAAACATCTGCCATAAGCCCTGTGTCCAAAGCTTTGAAAATCCAGGCCAGATCCTTTTCTCCCAATTGGATCCGTGATGGACAAGTTGTAATTTAATATACGATGCTATATAGAGACAGAAAAAAATGGATGTACAGAATCAATGCACCTGCTGTATATTTTATTTAATGGGGTCATTCCAGCTTCAGAGTGACACCCCCAAGCAGCCTTGGATGAGGTGACCTCCTCCCAGTGTTAGATGTAAGCGAGCATTTTTGCACTCAGAGGGTATTGTTACAATGGGTTTGGGATAGGACAAACCAGAGGATGTGCTGTGAGTAGACAGTACGCCTTGCTGTTATTCCTGACTGCATAACATTTTCAGGGAGACAGTACTATTTCAGGTTACTCCTGTTTGGATAGCACAATGAAACAAATACAATATATTGGGCCTGTCTCTTACTCCAGCTTGCTCCACTGCTGTACCTTCTGTTTGTGCTTCTGTGTTGTGAGAATAATGATGGGCACCTGCTGGTAAACTAATGGAATGCACTGGCATTGACACTGAAGGCCTGAGACAGTGAGGGGAGTGGGGAGGCCTTCTCCCCGGCCCTCCAGAACTTTCCTGTTTCCCATAACCCCAAGACTGGCATTGCCTGGCGTGCTGCAGAGCATTTTTAGCATACGCCAAGCGCCAGCGGATATGAATTGCCTTGATTTACCCTGACACATTTCCACTGACCAGGGCTCGGCAGTGGGAATAATAGGATTGGAAAACAGTGCATTCCATGGACCATACCTTCAAAACAGAGCCGGTGAACCGTGGGACAAATCAACCACTCTGTGCTCCCAAACAAGTTCCGGCCCAACGCTGTCATTTCAAGAGAAAGCAAAAGATGAGATTGTCAGGGAGATATATTTTTCCTGTCTGCTGGTAGCTGATGACAACTTTGTAGCTGATCGTTCTTCACTGGGAGTTTGGTTGGAGGGGATGAATTTCATTACCTTTCAGAAAGGGAAAGGACCAGACAATGAAAACAGTGTTCCCTCTCCGGATGAACCTTTTTATGTAGCAATCTTGTGTACTATAAAAGGAATGATGAAAGAAGGATAAGTGGAGAACCAAACGTAGAGAAAAGCGGAAAGAGAAACAAAGTGTCACCTACACAGTCATACAGTATGGGTAACATATATATTTATATAAGTACAATTACTATGTCTTTTGCAGTTCTTAAGTGCTTTCTCAGGTTCTTTAGTTGAGCAGTTCCAGCACACATCAGACTAGAGAATGCACTCTTATAACCCCAAGAGATGAAGAACTGTACTTATAAACATATTATAAATCATGTTGAAAATTTCTGTTTAAAATGGAATTTGAATTAGGCTTAAAATTATTTACTTGGTAGAAAACAAGAGAAACTCCTGTTTGTACCGTGGACTATGCCATCGGAGACACCCTCTTGTTATATGAGTACTTGGAATGCTTAGAAATAAACAATCCTGATTGGCTTAGAATTATGTCATGATTAATAACTGATTAATAATGCAGGAAATGGTGTTGTTGAATGCAAGGATTCCACATACATAAGCATTTGTAATTAGGCAGCATCCAGCAGCAGTCATTTAGAAATGAGTTTCAGCACTCATGGTTTATGAATTGCATAGTTCCACCATGGCTGGTTTTAGAGACATACTAAGTGAACACATTGGTTGTACCCCCTCACTACTTCCACCATGACCCCCCCCCTCGCCCAGTCACAAAAGATGTAAAATATTCTGAAAATAAAGTTGACTGGCAACAAAAATATTTTTTGTCTTTATGCACTTTTTATGCATTTTTCAAGCTAAACTCTGGTTGCACTTTGTATTTTAAGGTCCCTTATAGTGCTGGTGCCCCCAGTGGTCGCTTGCTTCTCTTGTGCCTGCCACCACTTCTGAGTTCCACATCTCATGGTTTACGAATTGCACAGTTGCAGCCCTTCTGGCTTGGAGGATTGGGGAAGGATCCTGTGTAAATGCTGAAAGGCAATTTATTTGACTATGCAAGGTTTCTTTTCTGTCTTCAGCCTTCTTTATGGATAGTTCAGCTCATCTGCTCAATCTGCTGCAAGTCATTCTCCACTCTGTTATTGGGTTAGCCCAAGTTTTAGTACATACATTGTTAATTCATTATCTCCTGGTGGCCATTTTGTGTCAGGTTAGCAATAGGTAGTATGGACTTCATACGAAGCTATTGGAAGTAATGAGTTCTGACTACAGTGACTGAGGCTCCCCCAAGGAGATGAGGGGGCTCAACAGCGGACTAAGTACATACATGCAGTGGAGTGAGGGCAAAGAACGTCCAACTGAAGATGCAATGAGGATTTGGGAGAGTTTTGTCTCTGCTGTTAAGGAGTCTTCTGTTCCTCCTCTCCCAGCTGCTACAAATTCTCATAACTAGCAGTATCATATGTAGGAACAGGAGCCTGGAGGACCCAGTCTACTACATATTAGGTGAACAGTCAGCAGTAGATCTGAAGGAGCTTCTCTAGTAGCTTGTGCTGCTAACTCAGCTTCATCCACTACTTACAAGTATACCACAGGGGAGCTGGGGATGAGGAGGGGCCTTCCTACAGATTAGAGTATACACATTGGCAGCAGAGAAGACAGACAGGAGTCAGAGATATAGGGGTCATCAGCAGCAGCTACATCTTTTTTCATCACCTTGTACAGGGAGCAGGGTTTGGGACCAGACGTCCATGTTGTAACTCATCATTTGAAATTCTGAAGTGGAAACAGGATGCTGAGCGAGAAGAGACTGATCCCAACTTGAACTGCATTTATTTATTAATTTAAACATTGTACAGGAGAGGCCTACTGAACTGTGAAACAGATTGTTACCAAAGGCATGCAGGGATGATGAGTACAAGAGAAAAGAGAATGCAAAAAAACCAACACAAACCATACAAATAAGTGAAAAGCATACATAGGAAGCTAAGTAACCAATAACCCACAACAGGGGATGTGTTTCTAGAGAATTAATGCATGACCCAGGAGATTTGGAAGTAATGAAGCCAATAGCCCAGTGACTTTCAGCACACCCAGGAAGTGCATTAATTCTCAAGAAACCCATGCTCTGGAGTGCATTATTGCACTTATAAAATGGAAAATGTTTTTTTTTTAATGGAAAAGGTTTTATTTTCCTTTAGTTAGGTTGTTGCTGCATATAATAGGTGAATTTGGTAGCAAAGGCTGTGTGCCTGAGAATGAACCTGCAAAGTGCGTATATTTTGAGCAAACCAATGCCTCACTGTATGAGAGAGGAGGGGGTGAGGGGCAGGACAGAGGCCCTATGGATGCAGTTTCAAGACTCTAAAAGAAAGACACTGAGGGTGGGGGTAATGTATAGGCCATCAGCTCAGGGGGATGACCTGGATAGGGAGTTGGCCGAGTAGATTAGAGGAGTCTGTAGGAAGGGGGACACCATAGTGGCGGGGGACTTCAAGCTCCCTGGGATGGACTGGAACACCCCAAACACCATGTGTGCAAAGGAGCAGTGATTACTAGATGCATTTCAGGACTGCTTCCTGGTGCAATTGGTCTGAAAGCCAACTAGGGAGGGTAGGACTCTGGACCTGGTATTAACAAACAGGGAGGCTGTAAGGGATCTGGGAGTGGAGAACTCCCTGGCTGGGAGCGACCATCATACGGTGTGGTTTACACTCAATATGGGAAGGGTAACAGGTGGAACAGGTAACAGGGTGATCAATTTTTAAGGAGCAGACTTTAAATGGATGGGGGAAATTTTGGTTGAGCATCTGGTTGGAATTCAGACATGCATGAGTGCCAGCTAAAAATGGAAAATCATTAAGAAAGGGCTGGCAGAGGCTACTGAGACCTGCACCTGGACATGGAGCAAGAAGGGGAGAGCAAAGAAGCCAAGCTGGCTGACTCGGGAGGTAGTGGAAGGGGTGAGGACCAGGAGAAAAGTATTCTGGAGGCTTAGGAAATCAGAGGGCAAGGGGACAAAGATGAGTGCATGAAGAAGTTCAGGGAGTTACCAGGCTAGTCAGAGTGGCCAAGGCTTCCAGAGAGGTGAGACTGGCACAGGGAATCAAGGACGGGGTAAAAGACTTTTTCAGCTACATTGGCGAGAGAAGAAGAAACGAAGACCAGATTGTGAGGATTAAGAAAGATGGGGGGTTGGTGGAGAAGGGGGAGGACCAGGCAGAGGCACTGAATGAGTACTTCTGCTCTGTGTTCACGAGGGAAAGAGGGGGGTAGATACCCCATGGGAAGGGTGGAGTGGGCGGGGGGTTGGGGTGACTGATATCAGACTTACAAAGGACAGGGTGCTAGAGGGACTAAGGGTACTGAGGGTGGACAAGGCGCCAGGGCTGGATAACATACACCCTAGGATACTTAGGGAGCTAGCAGAGATCCTGGCAGGACCACTGGCAGACCTGTTCAGTACATCACTGGACACAGGATGAGTGCCACAGGACTGGAGGATGGCCCATGTGGTGCCCATTCATAAAAGTGGCCCAAAGGATGATCCAGCAACTACAGACCGGTGCGTCTCACTTCAATCATGGGGAAACTCATGGAGTCAATCCTAAAAGAGAGGCTGGTGACCTTTCTGGAAGACAATGGGCTCCAAGATGGCCATCAGCATGGTTTTGTATTGGGCAGATCCTGCCAGACGAACCTAGTCGAGTACCATGACTGGGTTAGAAGGGAACTGGACAGTGGCCATGCAGTGGATATTCTATATTTGGATTTCAGCAAGGCCTTTGACTTTGTGCCGCATGGGAGGCTGGGGGAAAACTGGAATACATTGGGGTGGGGACAAAAATGGTTAACTGGATCACCAACTGGCTGAGGGGTAGACAACAAATGGTGGTGGTGGGGGAGGAACTCTCATCACCAAGGGACATTATGAGCAGGGTGCCCCAGGTTTCAGTACTGAGACTGGTGCTGTTTGGGGTATTCATAGCTGATATCTCAAATGGGATCTGGAGTAGGATCAGTCTGTTCGCAGATGATGCCAAGATCGGTGCAGTGGTAGATGACATAGAGGGGTGGAGGGGGCTGCAGGAAGACCTGACCAAACTACAGGAATGATCGGAGACATGACAGTTGGGGTTCAACACCAAGAAGTGCAAGGTACTGCACTTCAAAGCAAGGAACCAGGGGAGGAAATATCAGTTGGGAGGGGTACAGTTGGAATGCACAGTGGAGGAAAAAGGATTTAGGGGTACTAATAATGGGGAATATGAACCACTCAGCTCAGTGCATAGCGAGGGAAATCTCCTCCAGGCACAGAGAAGTGATTCTACCCCTTTACAGGTCACTGGTCAGGCCTCACATGGAATACTGTGTGCAGTACTGGTGTCCATTCCTGAAGAGGGACATCAGATTGCTGGACGGAGTGCAGCAGAGGTAAACAAAGATCATACAGGGATTTGAGGAAAAATCCTATGAGGAGAGGCTGGGAGAGCTGCAAATGTATTCCCTGGAAGAGAGGAGGGATAGGAGGGATATGTTCGAAACCTTTAAGTACCTAAAGGGTATTAACAGGATTAATACAGAAGGGACTCTTCAGATCAGAAGGGGAGGGACATGAGAGGGCATTGGTTGAGACTGGGGGGGGAGATTCAGGAGGAAAATCAGGAGACACTTTTTTCACAGAAAGGGTGGTAGATAAGTGGAACACTCTGCCCGAGCAGGTGGTATCGTAGAACAGTGGGAGGATTTAAGGGAGGGTGGGACAGAGTGAGGGGGTGGTTATGAGGAGGGAGGGAGGGTGGGCAGCTGCAAGTTGAGGGGCTAACTGCACAATCGAGAGACTCGACAGACCATAAGGCCTGTTTCTGCTGGTATTTCCTATATTTGTATGTATGTTCATATGTTTATGTGATTAAAACGTGGGAAAAAAAGTCTTATTTTAATGGAAAAAGGTTTTATTTTCACTTAGGTTGTTGCTAGGTAGATTAGGGCAGGTCAGTTACAAACTGTTCAGTTTCTAGGTAAATAATCAGTCAGGTGCTGTGTTTTAACAAATGAAGTTGTCGATTTGGTCAATTTGTTGTACCCCATTTTATAAAGGCATATAATAAATAAGACACAATGCAATTTAATACAGATCCAATACAATAATGCACAAAGACAGGCAAAATACATGGATAAACAGGAAAATGCATTGGTTAGTGTAGTCACTGCAGACAGTAAATGGCAGAGACTGCAAACAGGGACAAAATGAGTCAAGAGTGAATGATCAGGGATAGTATGCATGTGGGCAGGGTGCATAATGTATCCAAAAACTGGGCATTATCTTCCATGGTGGAGGCTTTTTACAATCAGAGTAAAAGAGCAAGGATAAAAAAGACAAGAAACATTTGTATACCTTCATGGAGTGGGTGTGGTTGGGTGGGGCAGTGGTAGAACTAGTGATTTTTCAGTCTCTAAGCTGGTTCTTTGCTTATCTTAAGCTCCGTTAACACCGTCAGATAACCAGGCTGACAGGCAATAATTCCTTCTGAAAAACAAAACTATCAGACCTAATACCCTCATTACAACCTGTGCACCCCCAGGCCACAGATAGGCAGGGTTACTAAAGCAAATGTTCCTGTGTTTCCGTGTGTGATTTGCACTTTAATCCCTCTCGTTACAGCTGCTTCATCCTGCGTTGAATGACAAGTGTGAGTGAGTGTGCGTGTGTGTCCTTGCGTGCATGGAGGTGCACGTCCCAGAGATGTTCCGTAATGGAATGGATCCTCGGATTCCCACCGTTTAATCGGACCCTAGTGGCCCCCTTAATCTGTGCTTATAAGAAATACTTCAGTCCTGGGACATCAAGCCCTGCTGCTGCCACTCCTTATTCGGCTGTTTTAGGGATGATGGCATTACCTGTGGGGCTTGAAAGCAGCAGTTAGTGAGCAAAAACATTAATCATATAGTTTTGAACTAAAAATACATTTCTGACATAATTAGATATGTCATCAGCATATTTTTTTAATTCTCTCTGATGTTTTTAAAACAGCTTTTATTACTAATTTTATGATTAATCTCTCAAGTCATTAAAGATAGCAGCGACTAGCAATTTACAAAAAAATCCTCTCCCTCAAGGTTTATTTTCTGACTTTACATACTGGATTAATACTGTGGATCTACAGTATTAGAAGAGTGCTACCACACATTTCCAATGGTAAACAACACATCACTACAACTAGACACTTTATTTATTCATAGTGGGTGTGGTCAGAGAGCAGCTGTGCGTAAGAACCTCAAAACCCCATTTCAGATCAGGAATTACATTTAATGAAAAGAAAAATGGACATATTGATGGTTTGCCAGAAATCCAATATTACCAAAACACTGTAAGATGAAATGCTTTTTTTGCTAACAAATACTACTGCTCTGTGACTGCACTTAGCACAAGGAGAACAGTAGGACCGGCAAGCAAATGATCAGAGTTTATATAAACTCTAACATGCACTTCAGGCTATTGAATCTCCCACTGCTGCCTACTGCTCTGAAGTCAACTGCAGGGGATTCTGGGATTTGTAGTAACAGAAGATGTCAGCCTAAAGGTAAGCAAAATAGTCTGATACACTCTAGTGTACTACAGTAAACAGTAAGTAAACCAAAATATTTTAGCACAAAAAGTGCACATTGGGACCAGCCCTACACTTGGGTGTAGGGCCCTTTGTGCTGACTGTTCCCCTTTAAGTATTCAGAAAACCATGATCATGTCTCATTTCAGCCTTCTCTAGGCTGGATAATTGAGTATGTTCAATCTCTTCTTGTAACTCTAACCCATCTGAGCCACTAATCATCTTGGTGGCACTGTGCTGGACCCTGTCAGTATTTCATGTCATTTCCATACTGCAGTACCATAGGTACAGTCTGATCAAAGCCTTGCACAGGATAGGATCACCTTCCTTGACCCACTACTTATCCCCACCTAATGCATTGCAATATTGTGTGTGCTCTCTTGGGCTTGAGAATAACCTCTAACAATAATGAATGTAAAAAAATACGTAAACTCATTTAAATTCTGTGGAATCACTGCTTTGCAGGCTGGGGCTGGTCTGCATTGAAAAGGAAATCCGCACGAGCCACCATGTGTGAATGGATCCACCTGGAGTTCAAATTCCAGCTGAGTAGATACCTACAAACTCAGCCCAGGTGTGTCCTGAGCCAGGGACTGGGCATTATATGTAACGACAACCCATCAGCCAGTGTAGCAGGCAGACATAGTTCCAAAGGCGAGACAGCCCCCCACACACACACCACACGGGAATCTAATCAATCTTTCACTGTCCTTGGCTGGCCCCTGTTTCCTTTGGTAATGGTTGTTTGTTCAGCTTAACCCAGAGACTCCAAACCCCTCACACACAGGTCAGACAGCCCTGCTTTATACACACATGGCCACTGATGGAACATGTACAGGGCAGCATAGTGCATTCTCTGAAAGGGAAGGTGAAACTGTCAGCACTTGGAATGTGCCCATTGTCTGCAGACAAACGTGTCCAGAAGGGTCAGCTGGTCTCACCTAGCAGATTAGGGGAGGCAGCTTAGACTGGCGTTCCATCGAGGGGAGGGACTGACAGCACCAAGAACTGAAACATATGGTTTATTCTCCACCTTTCAGTTCTACAGTGCAGCTGTTGCCACCCTGTGATGTATATAGTGTTGGTATAGTTCTGGTGGAAGGTGAGATATTGACAGCACTGGAGACTGGAGCCTTCTGTTTACCTACAGGTCATGCACACTGTGGGCAGGTACAGTACAGGTATCTCCGCCCTGTGATGCCTTTAGTGCTGGTGGAAGGTATAGTCCTGACAGCATGGAGACTAAAGACATCTGTTAATCTACAGGCAAGGCAAGGATGTGGATGGGTACAATGCACACTCCCTCGCTTTATAATGTATTTAGTGCTGGTGGAAGGTAAAGTACTTACAGCATTGGAGACTGAACCCTCTGTTTATCTACAGGTCAGGAACAGTGTTGGCAAGTACAGTACAGACATCATCCCCCAGTGATGTATTTAGTGCCGGTGGGGGGGGGGGAGGTGACTGATGTTCCGACAGCACTAGAGTCTGAAGCTCTCTGTTTATCTGCAGGTCAGGTACAGCATGAGAAGGTACAGCACAGCACAGGTTTCTCCACCCTGTCTTATAATTAGTGCTGGTGAAAGGTGAGGTACAGACAGCACATGGGACTGAAGACCCCTGTTTACCTACAGGCCAGCTAGAGTGTGGGCAGGTACAGCCCTGGCTTCTCTACTTGTGATATATTTACTGCTGGTAAAATATGAGGAAATGACAGCACTGAAGGCTGAAGCCCTCTGTGTGTCTACAGGTGAGGTACAGTGTGGGCAGGTAGAGTGCAGGCTTTCCTATTATGATGTATTTTGTGCTGGCAAAAGGTGAGGAACCAGCAGCACTGAAGGCTGAAGCCCTCTCTGTATCTACAGGTAAGGCACAGTACAGGCAGGAAGAGTGCAGGTTTTCCTATTATGATGTACTTTGTGCTGGCAAAAGGAGAGAAGTTGGCAGCACTGGAAGCTGAAGCCCTCTGTGTATCTACAGGTGAGGTACAGTGTAGGCAGGCACAGTGCAGACTTTCCTATTGTGATGAATTTTGTGCTGGCAAAAGGTGAGGAACTGGCAGCACTGGAAGCTGATGCCCTCTGTGTATCTACAGGTGAGGTACAGTGTAGGCAGGTACAGTGCAGGCTCTCCTATCATGATGTATTTTGTGCTGGCAAAAGGTGAGGAACTGGCAGCACTGGAGGCTGATGCCCTCTGCGTATCTACAGGCCAGGTACAGTGCAGGCAGGTACAGTGCAGGCTTTCCTATTGTGATGTATTTTGTGCTGGCAAAAGGTGAGGAACTGGCAGCACTGGAAGCTGATGCCCTCTGTGTATCTACAGGTGAGGTACAGTGTAGGCAGGTACAGTGCAGGCTCTCCTATCATGATGTATTTTGTGCTGGCAAAAGGTGAGGAACTGGCAGCACTGGAGGCTGATGCCCTCTGTGTATCTACAGGCCAGGTACAGTGTGGGCAGGCAGTGTTGCAACTGTTCGCACACTGTAATGGATTTAGTACTGGTGGATTGTGAAGGATTGACAGCACTGAAAATGGAAGCCCTCTGTCTGTCCCCATGGCCAGTTTCAGTGTGGACAGGTACAGAGTTGGCAGGCACAGTGCATGTTTGAGGGGAGTAGCCAGGCTGATTCCTGAAGGCCAGGGCCTTCATTTAGATTCAAAATGTTTTACCAGATTTGCCTTACTTCAGCTGTCCATAAATACCAGCCTCCCCACCAATGCATGAACCAATGCTTGGGCCTCCAGTTTTCAAGATCCTACTGACTCCCATGCCATATTCACCCAGTGATGTATTTTGGGGTGGGGAAATGCAAAGAACCGAGAGCACTGCAGGAGATTGCGTGCTGCCTGTTGTTCACCTTTCACTAGCATTAAATATATGCATAAATCACATGATAAAATCATATTCTGGATTTCAGCTAGGTTTTTAATACCATTCCATACAGGAGACTAGTAAACAAGTTAGGTAACTTGAGGTAGATAAAAAGGTGGTAACCTGGATAAGGAACTGGTTAGCAGAAAGGACACAGAGGGTAGTGGTGAATGGAGTGTGCTCCAAGGAAGGAAGGGTGACCAGTTGGGTACCTCAGAGATCAGTGTTGGGACCAGTCCTCTTCAATATATTTATAAATGACATAGCGGAAGAACTGGAAGGGAAGATCTGCCTCTTTGCGGATGACACCAAGATCTGTAATAGAGTGTAAACACCTGGGGAGTGGATAGAATGTGCAGAGATCTAAAGAGACTGGAAGAGCTGTCAAGGGTATGGAAGCTGGGTTTTAATGCAGAACAGTGCAAAATAATGTATCTGGGCCATAGGAACCTGGGAGTGGAGTACAAGATGGGTGGACTGATATTGACAAAGACCAAACAGGAAAGAGACCTGGAGGTAATCATACTGGATGACCTAAAGGTGCCCAAGCAGTTTGATAAGGCAGTTAGAAAAGCTAGTGGGATGCTTAAGATGCAGAGGTAGGGGTATCTCCAGCAGACGAGATAACATGGTTCTGCCCCTATATGAATTACTGGTAAGACCCCACCTTGAGTACTGTGTGCAGTTTTGGAGACCCCATCTCAGAAAAGACATAGACAGAGTGGAGGTGGTCCAGAGGAGGGCTACCAAAATGGTGCAGGGTCTGCAACAAAAGCCCTATGATTTATTGTTATATATTTCCGCTGGTGGATATACACACTGGTATCCCTGACTTCTGTCACTTTTATCCTAATCTTGTTGATATTTCTCCTCCAAAGTTGGGATTTTGTGATGGTTTTGGTGGGAGAGGGAGAGTAAAGTAGTAGTATGTTATGTAAAAGGTTTTGATGTTGTTATGGTTTGTAATTTTTTGCTGTCTTTATCTACTTCAGTCTTTTCTCTATGTTCACTTATGTAGTACGTATCACTTGGTACTTCAATAAAGTATATTTAATTAAAAAAAAGCCATATGAGGAAAGGTTAAAGGAGCTAAATATGTACATTCTGGAGGAGGGGATATGACAGAAATGTTTAAATACCTCACAGGGTTTAATAAGGTACAGAAGGAGAGTATCTTTTGGAGAAAAAGGTGCTCTATAACAAGGGGGCATGATAAAAAGCTGGAGGGGGTAAATTCAGCAAGGATGTGAGGAAATAGTTTTCCACAGAAAGGGTGGTGAATACCTAGAATAGCCTTCCAGAACAGGTACTGGGGGTGAAAACAGTAACTGGGTTCAAAAATGCCTGGGATAGGCACAACAGAATTGCGGGGGTAGGGTAGAGGGGAAAAGAGTTTGTGATGTGGATTAAGCAGGGTCTCTTGTGCAGACTTGGTGGGCCCAGTGGCCCTTATCTGCCACCACATTCTATGTATCTATGAATTTATATAGGGGATATACAATGGTGTGACTCAAAATAAGCACTTTATCTACACGTGCGAGAGGGAAAGGACCATAACTCATGAGTGGTAGAGCCACAAGTGAGTTATGAATGACCTGTCTCTTCATTAATGATGATAAACTGTGTTCTTTGAGTCAGACCATTGCACATTTGATTTATACATCCTTTTATTAGTTATGTTGCAACCTGTACCCGATTTTAGTACCTCAGGCGTACTTGTGACATTTTTCACAATTTACAGAAGCTTGCACCAAAGCATTGGCGCATGCCCTATAAAAAGGACCCCTGATTGGCGCACAGTTAGACCAGCAGGGAGCTGGTTTAACTTGTCTGTTTTGGTACAGGGGACTGAAAATCAGGATTTGCGTCAGAGAAATGCCGCATGCCCCCTGCGCCATTTGGCGCACCAGGAGCTTGCGGCAACCACATCCCCTTCGAAAACCGGGCCCAGAATGTGTTAGCAGAAGAGGACCAGTTGGCCCATCTAGTCGTATTTTCTCTGCCTATTACTACACCCTGGACCTTACTTGGTCACAGGTGTCCCTCTTTCCTCCCTCATCTCTGTTTATTATACCCATGTGCCTATCCCATGCATGTCTGAAGCCCCCTACTGTCTTCTCCCCTACCACCTCTTTTGGCAGGCTGTTCCAGGCATTCACTACTCTTTCTGTGAAGAAGTATTTCCTCAGATCCCTCTTAAACTTCCTCCCTTCAAGCATCATAGCATGCCCCTGTGTTCTGGCACTCCTGCTCTTGTGAAAGAGACTCCCCACATGCACCTTGTTCACCCCAAGAGGTACTTCTAGGTTGCAATCATGTCTCCTCTCACTCTCCTATCCTCTCCTCCAGGGAGTAAATGTTGCATTCCCACAGCCTCTCCTCATACAGTATGGTTTGTCATGTAACTCCTACACCATTTTGGTAGCCCTGCTCTGGACTGCTTTCACCCTATTGATGTCCTTGTGGAGGTGCAACCTCCAGAACTGGACAAAGTACTTCAGGTGAGGTCTAACAAGTGAGTGATACAGAGGCAACACCACCTCCCTTGTCCTGCTAGAAAACCCTCTTCCTACGCACCCCAGCATCCAGCTAGCCTTGCCTACTGCCTTGTTGCACTGCCCTGCCACCCTGAGGTCATCAGATATGATTACCCCAAGGTCGCTGTCTTGCTGGGTAACTGTAAGTGCCTCCCCCATCAAATGCATGGCCCTCAGGCTTGCCCACCCCAGGAGCATGACTTTGCATGTTTTGGCATTGAAACCCAACTGCTACTGCCTAGACCATGCCTCTAGTTTCCCCAGATCCCTTTTAGCCCTGTGAAAGCTGCTTTCCGACTGTTGCAGCACTGCACTGCAATAACAATACATTTCAAAACATCAATTATGACAACACTTACAGCAACTTATTTTTGATGTCTTGGTGTTAATGTTGTCAACTGCCTATATATATATTACTTTTATGTAATCATTTTACCCCAGTCCTGCTGTGTGAATAACACTATGGTGAAGCCTGCAGTGTACCTGACCATACTACACTTGACCTGTTGGTAAACAGAGCACTTCACAGAAACACAGAATTTGATGACAGATAAGGACTGCTTGGCCCTCCTAGTCTGCCCGCAGACCCTACTTGATCTCCTGCTCCTCTCCCCTTTCCTTTCCACTAAGGTTCCACTTCAGTCTCCAGTGCTGTAAATCCCTCACTTTTCACCAGCACTCAATACATCATGCTGTGGGAAAGTGACTGCAGTGTTCTTGTCCTACACCATACCACACCCTCAGGCTATACTGCAAGTCAGCTGTCTATGCTCTCATTCCCTCACCTTGCTTATGCAGGGGACTCGATAAGAAAATAATCTTTCAAACAGGAACAGAACAGTTCGATAGACCTTGGGAGTTAACTCGATCTCCTGGACAGCTGACACCCAGCTTGCTGATTTCGCCAAAAGGTCACACAGTAAAGTCAGCCAAAAGAAACACATAAAATAAGATGATGTTGCGAAAAAAAGCCTTATCTCTCAGATAACACTAAATGGAAGCCGTCAGTCTGCCAAATATCACTTCCAAACAGCTTCAGAGTGTCAGACTACCTTTTATTAATGGTCCACAAACAACGTGGGCCATCCTTAATTTTGGGTGGGCCACTGGAACCTTCTCTGGGAAATCTATTGCTATCCTGCTGCCTCAACGTTGGCAAGGTCTGTAAAACTTGAGGGAGGTGGAACTGTCTAACATTTTTCCATTGTTTGCTGCTCTGTTTTCTTTTTTGTGACGGGTGGCATCAGAGAATCATAAAATCATTTCTGAGGTTCATAATTCCAAAATAATGTACGTCACACTCCACTGGAAGTTTTTTTCTGAACAGTTCCATTTGATGATTCAGGCAAACCTCAATACGAGCCCATCTGCAGTAAGACAATGAATGGTGAGTGGACTCTTCCTGCCTCATGTGGACTGGATTTTACTCAGAATCTAATAAAATCACAGTGCAGGAATGGGTCATCACTTTGATTCTAGTCAATATGGGATCCTTCCCACAGTAGTGCAAGTGCTGTATTACAGTCAAATCCTGAAACGTTCACATTATCAAGTGAGAATGGTAGTGTCAATGAGCATGAGTGTCACAAACCCTTTGTGTTACTCTTACTGCACTGATTTATTTATTTAAAGTTGGTGACCGGGAGAGGCACACTGAGCCGAGACTCATTTCCAGGTGTGACCCAAGGGATGGGGAGACGTGAGCAATACAGTTCAAAACAATGCATTTTTACAGTATTGTACAAGGACATAGATACAGTATTTGACTGCAGGTACATACACTTTAAGTACAAATAGTAAAGAAATTACATAGGCATACATAGTAAACAGGAGCAGATACAATATGTTAAATTAGCCAGTGGGATAAAAAAGTGAGTGCTGGGAAAGGAGAGAGCATTTGGCGAGGACTAGCATGAGCAGTCGCTGTTGAAAGGAGGGTGTGCAGCGAAGGCTTTTTTGAGGGCAGGTGTGGAAGCGGAGAGACGAATGGGGAAGGGAAGAGAATTCCAGAGTGAAGGAAGTCTGAAAGCAAAAGCCACACAACAGCACATGACACAGGGCGGGGAAGGGAAAAAGTGTGGTAATCTCTAGACTGGAGGGGGGATAAGAGAGCTCTGCCACAGGGGAGAGGAGAGAGGAGAGGTAGGTGGGTAGAGAACCAGACCAGAATTTGGAGATGAAGAGAGAGGAGTGCAGCTTACAATGACAGTGAAATGAGGACAGGGAAAGTAAGAAGTAGATAGTGCAGTGGTGCATGCGGGGGAGGGGCATTTAAAGCAAAGTGACAAATGGCATTGTGTAAGGAGCCTAGCCTTGCAAGAGTGAATGCTGGGGCTGTACCGTAAATAATTTTGATGTAATCGAAGGTGGGTAGGATCATTTTTGTGAGGAGAGCATGGCCAGCGTTCATGGAGAAGGCGTCTTTGTTGCAATAAAGAGCGCCTAGCCTAGGGCGGAGCTTGGTAAGGATGTGCTCGATGTGTTTGGAGTTACACTGTTCTGCAGGCAGGAGAGAGCAATGGTGGAAGGCCCAATGTTATGAGGTATGTGTAACCTAGGCACCATGTACCAGCGGACTACTACCCCTGCCGGATTATCACAATACAGGTTGAGGGGCCTGGGCATACCTCTCAACTGTACCACATTACGAGGAACTTTCCTCATTTTGCTTCACAAAAGCTCCCTGTTCCACATTGTGAGGACTTGTCCTACATTCAGTATTAACATTTTAAAGCAAAAATATATAGTAAATGATGCAAAAAATATATTATTCAATTAATAACAGACTTTCTGAACATAAATGCAAACATTTTAACAGTGTTCTGAGCTTCCTAGGTAAAGATTTAATTAAGTGTTCCACATTTTGCTCATTTGTTCCACATTTTGAGGGGCAGTGTTCCACATCTGGGGGACAAAAGGTTGAGAGGTATGGGCCTGGGCTCTGTTTCTGGTGGTAAAGGGGTCCTTTCCCAAAGATAACATAAATAGCACGGTGCCTCCACCCAGAGTTAAAATACAGGTTGGTCTGATATATCAGCAGTACAACTCCCTGGTATGCTGTACCAACTCACCTCCCCTTACAGTCACTCCACACATGGATTACCATAAACCAAAACTCATATTTTCAATAACGTGTAATTACTGACTTAAACTAATAATATGCTCACTAATCCAACAATTTATTCACAAGGGGTAGGGCTAAGAATAGGGAAAATGGATGTGGAGGTTAAGCAACATTTTGAATTGGCATTTGATAATTGGCAAAAACATTAGTCAAGCACTGTTGCTTCAAACCCAGGACACTTTTTTAGTGACCCGCCTCCACCAGCACATAATTCAGATTAATACTTGCTATCTAACTAGCTGTT
Organism: Neoceratodus forsteri; assembly: GCA_016271365.2. Taxonomy (NCBI): domain Eukaryota; kingdom Metazoa; phylum Chordata; order Ceratodontiformes; family Ceratodontidae; genus Neoceratodus; species Neoceratodus forsteri. The sequence continues at coordinate 1,114,207,406 of CM028129.1, read as the reverse complement.
TGGGCCCAAAGATCACACCCCAGCTGGAACCAGTCCCCAGTCAATTAGATAAGAGTCCCTACACTCTGTCACTGGGTATACAGCCTTTGAAGTGTTGCGGGCCTGATGCGTTGCAGCTGGTTGGCTGGTGTTGGCATACTTAAACAATAATTAAAATTCAGCCTTTCTGTTTAGATTGTGGCAGCAGCAATTTAGTTGAACTTGAACCTTTGAGCTAGAGTATTAAATTCAGAACTTAGTGCCAACTAATTTTAACTTTTGAAACTTGGCAACCATTTATGGCAACTATTTACAGTTCCCTAGATGCACAACAATCTCTGCTTTACTCATGGTTTTGCAGCACAGTCTCTTGGCTTGTGCAGTCATTGAATGAACTTTCAGACAGTAGATCTGGGGTTGTCGAAATCAGAAGGCACTTGGATTGCTGAGATGAGCAGCAGGCCCTTGCAACAAGGACCCTTCTCTGCATTTCTTACAGCTTGGACCTTTTTCTTGCACCATGCTCTTTCAGCTTTACCAGGCTGGAAGCTCCTCAGCATTTCTGGTAGCTGGTCATCTTCTTAATGGTGAAGACACAAACTGGAACAGGCCAGCACCGGGGACCTGGACCTGGGCTGGCATGCCTCAACTCCCATGTCTAGCATGACCTCTAAGGGGGGAGATGCAGTGGCAATGCCTAGCAGTGACACTACCAGGCTGATTCCCCAAACTGACTATGGACAACAGTCACTCTCTTTAGGTACTTCAGTCATATTCGGCTGTAAATGTTTAGCCACACTGCCAACATAGCAGCCATGGTCCTCTCACATCAGGATACAGTCTCTGTATTTTCCACTGAAGATTAGCAGAAAACAGTCCCTCATACTCATACATTTTAGGGAAGCTGGCACAGAAGAACAAATCTTCTATCTTACAGGCAAGGCCCCTGGAATTCTGCGGTTCTGTGGTTGCGGAATTTGCCACAGAATTTGCATCTTGCCGCAAAATATATATAGTGCCGCAGAATTCATTGCTTTTGGTGAATTTTCATATAAATATACTGTTTTTCCATAGTGCCAGGCTTTCTTTCCCACCTTGTTTATCCTGAAGCCCCTCCTCTATGCTCAGCATATGATGTCATCGATGACATCACATCATATTTAGCCAAGGACAGGACTGCATTCTGCCAGAGAAATGAATAAATCATGCCGCAGAAATCAGAAAATGCTGTCGAAGAAGTCAAGGAGCCCTGCCGCAGAAATCAGAAAATTCTGCCGTAGAACACCAGGGCCCCTGCTTACAGGTTCAGGCTTGAACAGAAGAGCAGATCTCCTCACTTTACAGGTGCTGACTTAAACAAGCAAATGAATTCTCTCACTTTATGTTCCATCCACAGAACACATCAGGTTGGCTTCCTTTGGCTCTCTGGCTGTGCAGACCTCCAAGTAAGCCTCCATACTTCTCACAGGCATCCCGGGCTAGTGTTCCTTCCCTTGGGAAACTCATAGCCAATGATCTTAAGACTGGTCAACAAACAACACTTTCATTCTGTTGAGACACTCCTTCCATTCCTTGGAAAGCAACACAGAGCTACGTAGAGCACCTCCTGGACAAGTGGCTATGCAAGACCAACAGGCAGACTGTCTTCTTCCTCAAAGATCACAGCAGGGATTCCTTTCCCTCAGGATAACTCTCAGGTATCTTCCTTGCCTCTGGTATAGCAGATCAACTCTACCATTCTGGGCAATTTCTTCCAGACACTGAATGCAAATGCAAGCCCCTGGGGCTGGTGGTTGGCAAGCCCCCAGGCAGGCCTTCTCCACACTGTGAAGTAACATCACTGGAGCAAGGGCCGGAGCCCCCCTCCCTCAGGAGGAGCTCCTGCTGAACTGAACTGAACAGTCTCTGTACTCTGAATTTGGGGAGTTCAGAGCAGCTCCTGATTGGCTGAAACAATTGTTCATCTGAAAATTAATACTCATAAGTCTCCATTGATACCCTGTTGGCTGATTGTTTGGGCACCAAGAATTACCCTAACCTCCTCCCATAAGTCCCTTTTGTACAGGCCCATAAATCCCTCTGTAAATTCCTGGCTTTCCACTTGACTGTGACGGGGGTTAAAGGATCACAACATGGTTGCTATAGGAAACAGCTTGCATAGTCCCAATCTTTAAAATTTTGATGCAGCCAAACTATATATTTTTATTTAATTAAAATCCCAGCAACCATCAGCAGTCCATTTGCCCTACTGTCCAGTGGCAGAAATACAAATTTTCACACAGACCCCTGCCTGTCGCTGCCTTCATTTACATGGGCCCTCCAGGCAGCAGGCAGACTTGCTCATTAATATTCATGAGCAGCTCTTCAATATTTACAATGCCATTGTTAGTGCTTATGGGTGCTCTTTAACATTTTGCACCCCCCATGCCCCCAGACCCCTTTCACTGATTTGTAATGTCCCTAGAGTCTGGGACACACACACACACACACACACACACACACACACACACACACACATGTTGCCAGGAGCTGCACGGAGTGGCTTTTAACATTTAAAAGCCGCAGTGCTCCTCTGCACATAAGCGCCACCAACTCGCACATTCACAGAATGAGCTGCATGGCATCACCACAACATTTTCCCCAAATGGTGATTTCATTCCTTATAAATACACTCTTCCAACCCACTTTTACAGGAGCCAACATTAGGGGCCAGCAGGAGAAAAACAGGGCCACAAGCGGGACCGGGGAATAGCAGGCAAGACGGTTGAGAGGCAGCAAGGTAAGCCCCCCCCCCTTGGAGTTACAGTGTGTCACACACTGTGTATATCACAGCAGACCCTGATAAAGTAATATTGCTGAATAAGATTGGGTATTATGATAAGGGAAAGGAGGGGCAGAGACCAGCCTAACTACACAGGGGTCCCCTACCACCTTTGTTATGGGAGCAGTTATTTTAGCTCAAGTAGCATTTTAAGTTAGGAGCCCAAAGGCCAAATGTAAGCTAAATGCATTACGTTTAACTACCAAGTGCCCTTGTAAAGGAAATTATGCTGTCAATCTGGGAAGCACTCAGCAAGTGTCAGTGGTGGCGGGACAGAATGCTACAGTAATCTGGAGTGTTTAGCAGGAGGCAGCAGTAGTCAGAAAGACTGCTCCAGAGCTAGGGATGATCAGGAGGTGGCAGAAGTAGTAAGACCAAATGCTGCAGTACTAGGGAACACTCAGCAAGTGGCAGTGGTAGTAAAAAAGGATGCTACAGTCTGGGGAGTGCTCAGCAGCTGGCAGCAGTGGTGAGACAGGATGCCACAGAACTGGGTGCCCAGCATACCACTCAGCCTTTCATCACAGAAATAAGGGATGCGGGCACTCAAAGTGAGGGACAATGAGGGACACTGACCCTCATAATGAGAAACACATCCTTAAACATGGAGATACAAGTTCAGAACACTGTGGAAACCATTGTGTTTACTTGCACAAAGTTTGTTTGTCTGGGCATAACCTTCTCCATGAGGGGCGGGTGAGGGGCAGAGCAATTTCTAGGGGTTAAAATGAGGGGCATCCCTTGTAATCAGGGACTGTTGAAAGGTATGCACCCAGCAGGTGGCAGTGCTAGTGACAGGATGCCACATTACTAAGGGAGCCCAGCACACAACATCAGTAGTGAGAAAGGATGCTGCAGTCCTGGCATTGCTCAGTAGTTGGTAGTGAAACAGCATGCTGCAGTGCTGGGGGAGTTCGCAGTCACTAACTCAGCTTGGTGGCAGCAGTAGTGACAGGATATGCCCATGTCCATATATATTCTCCTATCCTAGGGCTCACTAGCCTTTATAACTTTACTTATGATGAAGAGTGAATTGTTACCACAATTGTTAGCAGAGTCCAGTCCTAGTAGCTCCCTACTCATGAGCCTAATCATGAGGCATGGAGAACCTGTGTTCAGTTCGTAAGTGTAGATAGATGTCCATGCCCTGGTCACAGCCCAATATTTTGATAGGACAGAAAAAGAGACCTCTTCAAGTGTTACATCAGAATACATCAGCCTTGGTCACAGCCCAGTGTTTGGATAGGAGAGTCATAGGAACCTCCTTGAGGATTATCTCAGGTCATACTCAATTCTTGGTCACAGCTCAGTTTTTACATGGGACAAACAAAGGAATCTGTCACCTCAGAGCATACCCCTTCCTTGGTCACACTTAAGGTTTGGATAGAAGAGCCAAATGAAACTCAAGTGTTACCTCAGCATATACTGCAGTCCTGGTCGCATCTCGGTGTTGGGATGGAACAGTCAAAGCAACCTTCTCAAAAGTACCACTGAATAAACTTCAGCTATGGTCACAGATACCCAACTGCTTCATGGGATAGTCAAAAGAATCATCTAATGTGTTACATCAGGGTAGACCTCTTTCCTGGTCACAGCTGCCCAGTGTCTGGATGTAACAGTCAACAAAACAATCTAAAGTATTACCTCAGGGTAGAACTCTTTTTGGGTTACAGCTGCCTGGTGTCTGGATAGGACAGTTGAAGGTGCTATCTAAAGTGTTGCCTTGGGGTAGACCTCTTTCCTGATCACAGCTGCCCAGTGTTGGAATTGGACAGTCAAAGAACATTCTGTAGTGCTACCTTGGAGTTTGCTGCACCCTGGTCACAACCACCCAGTATTGGGATGGGGCCAATTTGCAAACCTGGTGACATTTAGAATCATTCCATTGGTGCCAAAAGGGGGGAGGGCACTATGGCCATGGCCCTATTGAATCCCTAGGGCTCTGAGCACCTTATATCAGAAGCATTATACAAGCATAACATATAACGCTGTCAAAAATGTTCCAGTTTACAAATATGCAAGTACAGCAAACAAGCTGATAATGCAGTCAGCCCACAGTAGCACAAGAAGGTGGCAGCAAAACACAGGAGGATGGTAATAATTGGTCCCCAAAAGCCTCCTGAAACAGGAAGGACTTTAGTACCCTCTTAAAAGCCTCCACTGAGGGGGACCTCCCATACAGATCTAGGAGCCTGTTGCAGAGGGATGTCGTAGCCAGCGCAAATGTTTGATCACCCAAAGTTTTGAGCCTTATCCTGGAAATAGCAAGGTGGCCCACCTTTGAGGAGCAGAGGGGATAGGAGGTCTGGTAAGGAGTCAGAAGGGTTTGCAGATAGTCAGAACCCAGTCCATATAGGGCCTTGTAGGTCAACAAACTGACCCTGAAGATAGGATGCCACTTCACTGGCAGCCAGTACAATTCACACAGGATGGGGTCATACGACAGGACCTGGGAAGGCCTGTCAATAACCTGGCTGCTGTGTTCTGCACCAGCTGCAGGCATCATAGGATACCTCCGCTCACCCCAGGGTAGAGTGTGTTATGGTAGTCGACTGTGGACATGACAAACGCATGTACCAGTAATGGCAGATCTTCAGGGGAAATAAAGTCTTTTAGCCAGGTGATGTTTCTGAGATGGTAAAACCTACTCTGGACTACAGCTGACACCTGAGCCACTAATATCAGCTTTTCATGCAGCTAGACCTCCAGATTCTTCACCATTAACACAGGCCTCCTTACTGGAGGAGCCTAGCACAAAGCCAGTCTCCACCACAGTGGCCCCTGCACCCTACCTCTGACCAGGCTTGATCACTAGCACCTCCGTCTTGTCTGGGTTATCTCTGAGCCAGCTTGATGACATCCAGTCCTAGATCTTAGCCATGCACAAATTTAGCACCTCGACTGCATCCAGTGTCCTGGGTGCAAAAGACAAGCACAGCTGAATATCATTGGCATAGTAATGAAAACTTAGACTATACTGTCTAATAATCCCTCCCAGGGTATCATATACACTGTGAACAACACAGATTAGAGGATGGATCCCTGGGGCACACCACAGAGCAGGGGCTTCGGGAATGAAGAGAAATTCCCCATCACCACCCTTTGCATCCTATCCCTGAGGAATGACTCAAACCAGTTGATGACAGTGCTGGTGAGTCCACAGTACTCCCTAAGATGATCCAGCAACAGCCCAGGGTCTGTGCTATCAAATGTTGAAGAGAGAAAAAGGAGGATGAGAACTGACCACTATCCTCTATCTCTCACCCTGAGAAGGTCATTATGCACCCTGACCAATGCAGTCTCAGTACTGTGACCTAGATCCAGGCTGGCGAGGTTCAAAGATGTCAAAAGCCATGAAGTGTTCCTCAAGCTGCAGCACCACCATCTTCTCAATAACCTTCCCCAAGAAGGGAGGTTAGAGGTTGGTCTGTAATTCCTGAAGCAGTCTGGGTCCAAAGATGTTTTTTTTAAGGAGAGGCCTCACCAGTGCATTTGTCAATGTGATCAGGAAGGTTCCCTCCAAAAGGGTACACTGGACTAACTCAGCAAACACTAGACCCAGAACCCATACCCACTCACTCAAAAGGCACGTTGGGTCCAGGTCCAGCTCACAAAACGTGGGCTGCAGCTCCGAGATCATCCTAAATACCTCTTCCATCAAAACTGGCCTAAACTCTTCCCAAACCTGAGCAGGCATCCAGTCACACCCATCTTGACCTTGCCAGGTCGCGACAACCTGAGTTGGAGATCCCTGACAGAAATGAAGACACCTTGTCAGAGAAAAAAACTGGGCAAACTCTTCACAAGGAGTGGATGAAATTGCTCTCACCAGTTGCAGACAGACTGGATTCAACAGTCTGTCTATTGTTCATAAGAGCTGAGCTAGTCAGTCTCTCCCTGTTGCAATTTTACTCGACACAAATGTTGCCTTCTTAAAGGGAATTTCCCTTTGATACTCATTTAGTGAGTTCTCAAAGCCAGTCTGTCCTCATCAGCCCTAGACCTCCTCCAACAACATTTCAACCTCTGACACTTAGGCTTCATTCCCCTGAGTTCCCCGTCAAGCCATGGTATCTCAAGCACAAGGTCCTGGGTTGCACATGGACCAGTGCAACTGCATCAGAGGCCATGGTGACGGCCCTATTATAGACCACCACTGCTTCCTCCAATCCAGTCCCACAAGCAGCCATCACAGATGAGAGATCCACCACCACCTGGAGTCCTTCTGGTGGCAACTCCTCCAAAGGGTGGTAGTGAACCATCTCCAGTGAGGGTAAACAAAGGGGGGCAGCCCCAGATGAGAACTTCACTGTGCAGTGATCCAGCCAACTGACCAGGTCAATCTCAAAGTTGTTAATCTTGAGCCCCAGTGAGAAGACTAAGTCCAAAGCATGACTCTGTTGATGGGTTGCAAAGGTACAGTGACTACCTATGCTAGGGCCAGTGATTTCATCAGCCAGAGGAAGTCCTGACCAAATTGCGAAAATTCATCATCAATCCAGGCATTGAAGTCACCCAGCATCAACCATCTGGGTGACTCCAATACCCTCTTGCCAGTGAACTCTGCAATTTCTTGCGGGAACTCCCTCTCATGTCCCAGAGACTAGTATACCAGAAAGATCTTGCAGCCTGCACCTGGACCCCTATACACGGCCATGCATTCAAACAAAGTTTTTCCAAATGGGTGCACAGTGAAGTTCATCTAAAATAAATCCCCGCCCCAATGCATTAATTTATTACTAGGGAGGACAGTGCCATTAAAATGCAACATGTGCAGGAAGCAGTGTTACTTCCTAATCACGCTTTTTGTGGCTTGCAGGCTGTCAGAAGGTTTTTGAAAAGTGGAGACCTGAGTAGTGTTGATGGAGGTGGGCTGGGTTCATGGCCTGCTGAGTTAAAGCACAGTGGTCAAACTTTAAAAATGAAAAGGAAGGGCCAGGCCTTCAGGTGGGTATCAAGTAACTAGGCACTGTAAGCTGCTGTCAATCGGTGTTGGGGGAGGGGGGGAGAAGTTACTCCACAAATTACAAATCTTGATGAGAAAAAAAGTATTCTGTGGGTGAACCCATTCAACGGGGGGGGCAGGATTTACCCCTTACAGACTTGGCCCTATCACTCACTTTTCAGACTGTTCCACCACCAATGAATCATTCAATGTGTTGAGACAGATTAGATTGATGCTGCCCCACTCCCCCAGGAAAATTACTGAATAGTTTATGCCTGCCTCTTTAAAGGCTGATGCAGTATTCCTATTATTATAGAGGGGCTTTGTGGAAAACTGTCAGGACATCAGAGCTGGGTGCTTCCCAGACTGATGTTGACAGCCTAATTGCATCTGATGAAGTTTAGAAGTACTGGAATGTACTGTATTGATCCTCTCCATCTTTCTCTCTCCTGCAGATGCTAATTCCTCTTCAGTAAGAGCACTCAGCAGACAGCATGTCTCAAATGGTATCCGAGTGCTTTAAAAGGAGCCTTGTTATATTGCCCTTTGCCCCCTTTGTAAAATCAGAGAAGCTGATAATTTAGATGGAAGTAAGAAGTGGGTACAGTACGGTAGCTTTTGTAGCCACTCATAAACAACTTGTGGTGATTGGGAAATAATGCAAACTAGCTGAGAATTGAACCCAGATCACACAAAATATTGTCATGGTGATCTACCAGCTAAGCAGTCAAGATAGCTGGTTCACTCTGAACTTCCTGTGGCCCTTTACCTTATCAGGCAGCAAATTCTTCAGAGAGGATCAATGATTAGAGAGAACGAATTAATTATGCAGTATTAGCTAGCACAAGGCACTCAAAGCACAAACTGCAGTGAGAAATTAACAATGTGCCCTAACTAGTAACAGAACTCAGCCCTAAAATACTGTCCCAGAGTTCGTAGTGAGTGTTTTTTCTTCATCAGCTTTGTGATGAAGTTGGTGCTTCCAAGAGCACATGATGGCTGAGAATGAAGTGGTCTAGTTGAAGGGCAGGTCAGATGTAGAGCAGGAGGGTATATTTTGCCCTTCCCAGCATGTGCACCTTCCTGGGTGGGGAGGGGGAGAGTCCAGCGCCTGAATTTAGTATAGACTGTCATCTTTGCCAACATATGGGAAAGCTTTTAAAGTATACAAGGGGGGAACAGAATGAGACCAACAGGACTGCATATGAAAATAAGTTTGAGAACAGCAAGGACATTTTAAAGAAGGCAGAAGTGAATGCAGAACTAAAGACAGTGGAGGGGTCAACTCAAAGTACTGATAAAATATACTTTTGGTCAATAAGGGAGAAACATCAAGTAAAGGATGCCACAGGAAAAAAGAGGAAAGATGTAATAAGCATGGAGGAAGACAAAGGAAAGGCAAACGTATTAAATGGGCACGTCTGTCCTGTGTTCTCAGTGGAGGCGACAGGCCCAATTCCCAAAAGTAAGAACAGATTCAAGAATACCAATAGCCACTGATTAGAGATAGGGTATATAATTAAAGAAAGAGTTCTGAAGGGTCTGCAGGACATTAACATCAATAATTCCCCAGGGCCAGATGGGTTGCACCTGAGGGTACTGAGAGAAATTAAATAGGTCCTGAATGCCAACCTTGGTAGACCTAGTTAATAAGTCAGTGGCAACAGAAGCACCTATGGCCTGGAGCATGGTGAAAGTTGTCCCCCCATAGAAGGGTAGGGATAAAAAACCCAGGCTAGTGAGCCTGAGGTCAATAATGAGAATGCTGCTGGAGTCAATTGTATGCAAGTGGGTTGCCATGCATATGTTATGGTGTTGCTCAGGGTTACTACTTCTGCCTTGTGTCCATCAGCTCCAAGCAAGTTTGAGGCGCCTGGGCTTATTAAACTCCTCCAATAAGGGTTCAATTCAAAAAGGGGAAAAAAGGTAATAGTGCAGTGCTTCCACCCAGAGAAAGAAATAGTAGGCCAGATAAAAATTACGATACTATCCGCTTAATGGGTACATCGTGATGCAGTCCTCCAGAAGTTTGGTTTCAGTCCTAATTTTCTTCGCTGGATACAGGCTCTTTATTCTTCCCCTCGGGCAGCAGTTCTCACTAATGGGAAAGTTTCTCATATTTTTCAACTAGGGAGAGGCACTCAGCAGGGCTGCCCACTATCTCCAGCTTTATTTGTATTGGCCATAGACCCTTGGCTCAAAAAATTTGTGAATCTCCAGATATATCAGGCTTTCTTGTGGGTCAGCAAATTTATAAGACCATGCTTTTTGCCAATGACATTCCTTTGACCTTAACAGATGTTGCTTCATCCTTACCTAACTTAGTGGATCTGTTGAATCACTTCTCTACCCTGTCTGGACTGAAAAACAACTGGGGTAAGACAGAACTGATACTCATGGATGCCTTTTAAGTGGGTCTATCCTTACTGGTTCTGGAGTTGCATTGGTCTTCTTGGTCTGTTCAGTACTTGAGCCTCTTATATTGCCTCAACTGATGGATTGACCTTCTTTAAATCTGCAGCCCTTGCTTGCTAATTTAAAGGCATATGTGGTCCAATGGCAACATCTTCGACTCTCTCTCCGGGGTAAGATACGGTTGATACAGATGATGTTCCTTCCAAAGATGTTATATGTTATTCGATATCTATCTACCTCTTAAAATGGCAGATTCTTGGCGGCAACAATTTGTGGCTGTTTTTATTGCCATAATGTTGTGAAGGTAGGAAACCCCGTCTTTCGGTATTGCATTTAATGGCCCCTTATACTAAAGGTGGTTTCCGATCCCCATGGCTTAAAGTTTATTATATAATGGTAAGCTTGCATCAAATGTGGATGTGGCTGTATTCTGAAAAGTTTGATTCCTTTGTCCACTGGCTTGAGTTAGAACGAGAGTTGGCAGGCTTAGTCTCCCTAGAATGTGTACTTTTGGACCCTACGAGGGTTGTTCAGCTTTTTCCTACTCAGGAATATGCCTGTCATGTTTGGAAAAGTGCTACGCCTTGTCTAGGTGTGGGGTGGGATATCCCTGTCCATTTCTGGTCTTTATGGTCTAATCCCAGGGTACTTATAGGTGGAACCACTGTCAACTGGCCACTGTGGTCCAGGAGGGGGATCCAGAGGGTGGGGGACTTGTTTGCAGTAAATTCTGGATGTTTGATGTCTTTTGGGGAACTGCAGCAACAGTATTCGTTACCTGTATCACACCACTGGAGGTATCTTCAGTTGCGGCATCTCATATAGTTGAAGTTGGGAGGGTCCCTTGAGTTATCCTTGGAATCCGGTGGGCGGAATTATTTGGTAAGTTGAGAGGCTCTCAGATAATTCCCACCCGCCCTAAGTTGGGGAGGATCTATATGGTGTTATTGGAGGAGTTTACTCCAGGATTACATTGTGTACATCAGCGATGGGAGTGACAGTTGGGTTATTCCCTATTTGATGAGGAATGGGTCCAAATCTGGGCAAATGCTTATGGGGAAAGTAGGGATACCATGGGGTGCTTGATGCATCTGAAAACCTTGCTTTTGTGGTACCAGACTCCTTCTATTTTGCATACCATGGGTTTAGTGCAGCATCCTCAGTGCTAGCATTGCAACACAGCGAGGAGTACCATGCTTCATTTACTTTGGGACTGCTCTGGCCTTGCAGCCTGGTGGGCCTAGGTACTGTCTACCATGGAAGCTGTTCTATGGTTTGCGATACCCTTGGATGCCTCACTCTTGGTATTAGGTAATACTCGGAAGCTTGCGTTTGCTACACAGTCGCAAAAAGTGTGGTTTATGGCTGCCATTGTTGAGGCCAAGCATCTCCTCTTGCACAGATGGTGTTCAGCAGCACTCTCTACCTACGAGGAATGGGTAGAGGGAATGCTCTGCCTTGCTGGCCATGAAAGATTATTATATATAGCCGCAGGTAAATATGGGCGGTTTAAGCAAATTTGGCAGGAGTTTTAGCTAGATGTGGTATCTCCCTCAGTCAGAGTTGGTTACTTATTTTTCCCCACGCATGATAGGGGTTACTCAGGCAGGAGCCCTGAGTGACTCCTGATTTGGCTTGGGTAGATGTGTGAGGTTATATCGAGGTGCGGCCTGTCCCTCTTACCTATAATCTCTTATTTTTCTTGAAGACTAGATTGCGGGGTTATTTAGGTGTTTTTCTACTTTCAACGATGGTAGAGTGTGTTTAATATTATAACTTCTTCCAATTATTATAGTATTTTTATGTATACATTGTGTTTTTTTTGTGTGAGTCAGAATGTATTGGGGTTAATGGGTGTTTTATTTAGAACTGAGTTTCAAGTGCTCCCAGGATGTGAATCTTGTGCTAACTGTAGTTTCATTGTTGTTATGTATGTATAGATGTGATGTCTTTATAGCTTGTATATTTATAGAGGGTATTATCCTGGCTAAGTTCTTGTTGTGTTGATTATTGTTGCCTTGTTACATTTGTTGTTCTTGTTAATAGTTAATAAAGTATTAATTACAATAAAAATAATTACGATACTATCCTTGGAATGCAGTATCAACCCACCCAGTGGATAGAGGACATCTCCCTGAGACCAACAAGCACCCACATTTTACCTTTTGCAGAAATATCATTTGTGCCACAATTAAAGCAGATTGCTAATAATATGATCACATACAAAAATTAAGAAACTAAGAATAGAACTTTATTTAATGTCACAATTAGGTCATGCAATGGAAAGGGGTTATGTAACAAAGCAAATAAGCAACTATTTAACAATTTGGCATGTAACTAAAAACTGCTAGTCAGTAGTATGAATCCCTCAGCAAATGATATGTTCATGGCCTCAGGCCTCTCCACAGACATATCTCAGCCCTCCCAGCACCCACACACAATATCTTTTGCAGCCTACTGTACTGTTAGACTTCTCAGCTACCCTTCCTAGCTGTACCCAGCAGGAGTTTAAAGGCTTTCCAAAACTTTACTGTTTAGCAGTGTGAAAAACTTCAGTTTACTCAGTTGCTGGGTACCAAGGTGTCTAATTGGGGGAGGTCTGACGATAAGCTGTCCTGGAGTTTCTGCTAGTGCACTTAATTAAACACGCAAGCTTGCAATATGAAAGTCCCACACAACTGACTTTTTGGCTAGTACTTTAATACAACTTGTAAATCCAAATGGAAAACCTGATTACAAAACAGATTTGTAATCCAACAGGTAAATGATTGGGTAGAATTCTGACTGGCTAGGCCAGTACTCACATGTCCCTGGTTAATGCAGACAGCAACTATAGCAGGACCACCAAGCGATGATGTAGATGGGCCCTGATGACTCTGCACAGACAGTAAACACATGAATTAGATGCAAGACTAGGTTTGGGCCTGGTCACTGTCATGTGGCATCCTTCTCACAGCTCACTAAAAGTGTGTTGAGTTCTGAGTGAGGTCTAGACTTGAGGGCTTCCCGACTCACCCCTTGGGCAAACTCATGGTCAAGGGTACCAGGTACCCGGAGGCAAACTTTTGACCACAGTCTCCCTTGGTCACACCAAAGAGGGTAGAAATGGCTATTTCCTACCTCTGATATCAGCAGCTCCTAATGTAGTTTTTCTTTGTCTTGCAGCAGGATACACCAGCAACAGCAAACAGTTCAGATTGAACTCAGCTTTAGTAATTAATTAATTAATTAAAATTTTGGTAACCGGGAAAGGCACAGTGAGCCAAGGCTCATTTACAGGTGTGACCCGGGGGAAAGAGGAGTAGGATATACAAAAGGTTGAGTAGCAACACATTTTAACAAATACAATGAGGACAAAAATATAGCAGTACACAGTATTGACAATTTAAGCTTTAAGCAGGATCAACCAGTCTGTTCTGTCTCTAAGGCTTGCTGGGCTCTCAACCCTGTTCCTCAGCATGTCTTTCTTCTCTGAATGTCCAAGCAGGACTGTCTGAAATCCCTCCTTGCAGATGGGAAGGTTCCAGCATTGCACACAGCCACTCCGACTCCTGAGTAGCAGACCTACCTGTCAGTCACTCTTCTGGCTACCAGACTGGTGCAGCAACAATGCCATACAGTCTGCCATTCTGTCTTCAGAGGGCCTTGGGTTTCTTGTAGGACCCCACAGATTCTGGTTAGCTGATATCGTGGGTCAAAGGTAGTCAAGACGGCAATGTCCATGTTGTTTCCATCTCTACAATACCTGATGCTGCTTTCAAACAGTTCTTTTAGCTGGATTTGGCATTATTTTACAATTAGCCAGTTGTATTTGCAATCCCATTTACGTGGATGACATCAGCAGTGATCCATTTAGTCCACTTCTGGTGTGAGGGTACCTCTTTTGTTGACATCATGGAGCATGGATTGTTGTAAGCTCCATTCATCTTCACATGGGCTCCAACACCAGTTCCAATCGGAGGTCACAGGCATAACACTGGATCCACCCTGATCCTCTGATGGCTCAACAAGTAAACCTCACCTTTTGGGGGGCTTACATGTAAAAGAAACGATAGCTGGCTTCCTAGAGAAAAACTGCCTTACGGACTGGAATTAACAAGGGTTCACGAGGGTGGGTCATGTCAAATGAACATGATTGATTTGCTCAGTTTGGTGACACAAATGGTAGTCACCAGAATCTTGAACCTGGACTTCATTAAAGCCATTGATTATGTGCCCCATAGGAGGTTTATACAGAAGGAAGGGGACTTAGTACTAGGGTAAGAGCTAACTAGGCATACTAGGAAGAGGTTGAAAGAACTCACAGAGTGGTCCAGAATGGCAAGTTCTTTGATACCAGTGGGATCACAAGCTGAGTGACACAGGGGTCTGTCCAGTGTCTGATACTTTTCAACATTAATGTACTGTAAGTGACATTGGAGGTAGAAAGAAGCAGGGAAGGTAGTCAGTATAGCAAAGGCCCAAACTGAGGAAAAAATAGCCAACTCGGTTAAGAAGGGGGATAAAACCTTTTATAGGTATATCAGGGAGCATAGAAAGACAAAGGGAGGGATAGTGAGGCTGAATAGAATGGACGGTGGGTGGGCAGAGAGGGACAGTGAAAAAGCAGGGATACTGAATGAATACTTCTGTTCAGTATTCACAAAAGAGGAGGTGGGGGAGGTGCCTAATCCAATTAACAGAAGCACTCTGGATAGGGGGGTCGATCCCAGTCCTTTCACAGAAGAAAGGGTTCTGAAAGAACTCCTAAAACTGAAGGTGGACAAAGCAATGGGGCCAAATGGAATTCACCCCAGAATTCTAAAAGAATTAAGCAGAGAACTAGTGACACCACTGACTACCCTTTTTAACAAATCATGGGAGGATGGTGTGGTACCTGAGGACTGGAGGAAGGCAGATGTGATTCCCCTTCACAAAAGTGGGGCCAAGACCAAGGCAGGAAACTACAGACCTGTCAGTTTGACCTCTGTGGTAGGGAAAGTGATGGAATCACTTCTGAAGGAAAGAATTGTTGAGTACCTAGAGGCCAGTGGGGCACAGGACCCAAGTCAGCATGGGTTCACAGTGGGAAGGTCATGTCAGATGAATCTCATTGATTTCTTTGACTGGGTGACCAAAGTAGTAGACCAGGGAGGGGCTGTGGACATGGCCTACCTAGACTTTAGCAAGGCATTTGACACAGTGCCACACAAAGATTAATAGTCAAATTAACCAGCCTGGGAGTGGGTCCCAGGGTGGTAGCCTAGGTAAAACATTGGCTGGACAACAGGACACAGAAAGTAATTGTAAATGGAGTCCACTCTGAAGAAAGGCTTACTAGTGGGGTACTGCAGGGTTCAGTACTGGGTCCAGTCCTTTTAATGTCTTTATAAGTGACATTGCAGAGGGACTGAAGGAAAGTATGCCTCTTTGCAGATGACACAAAGATCTGCAACAGGGTTGATACACAAGGAGGCGTAGAAAGGATGAGAAGGGACTTGGCAAGGTTGGAGGAATGGTCAGAAGTATGGCAGCTTGGATTCAATGCAAAGAAGTGCAAAATAATGCACCTGGGAAACAAAAACCCAGGGGAAGATTACACAATGGGGGCGAGGTAGTAACAACAACAAAAATGGAAAGGGACCTGGGGGTAACCATATCAGATGACCATAAGGTTGGCAAGCAATGCGAGAAGGCGGTAGGGAGGGCTGGGGGGATACTGGGATGTATAGGGAGAGGCATCACCAGCAGAAAACAGGAAGTTGTTATCCCCCTGTACAGACAGTTGGTGAGACCCCATCTGGAGTACTGCGTCTAGTTCTGGAGACCCCATCTCCGCAAGGACATAGACAGGATGGAGGCAGTTCAGAGGAGGGCAACTAAAATGGTGCAGGGTCTGCAAGAGAAGCCATACAAGGAGAGACTAAAGGAGCTTAATATGTATACCCTTGAGGAAAGGAGGGAGAGGGGGACATGATAGAAATGTTTAAGTACCTCAGTGAATCAACAAAGTCCAAGAGGGTAACATCTTTCAGAAAAAGAGATGTGCAAACGAGGGTCACAATCTGAAGATAGAGAGGGGACGTTCAGGGCAAGCTGTGAGGAAGCATTTTTACAGAGGTGGTGATGGCCGGAACAGCCTTCCTGAGGAGGTTGTGGGGTCTAAAACTGTGGGAGAATTCAAGAATGCATAGGACAGACATAAGGTAATTTTTGTGGGGGGGGGTAGGAAGAAATAGGCTGTTGGTTAAATAGGATCTGCAGCTTATCCTCTAGGTAGAGGAAATGGGCAGACTAGGTGGGCCAAGAGGTTCTTATCTGCCGTCAAAGTCTATGTTTCTATGGAGTTAGACTACAGGGTAAAATTAGTCTGTTTGCAGATAATACGAAACTCTGCAGGAGAGTGAATAATACTGAGGGAAACAGCAGCATGAAAAGGGATGTTACAACAATACAAGAGTTTATTTTATTGACCATACCATTAAATATATATATATATATATATATATATATATATATATATTATAGCCATTACAAAATGCTAAAAAGAATAATTCATACAATAAAAAGAATAAAGTATGGTGTGGTGTGTGTAACAAGAAGTTTACACCCCCTCCCCCGAGGTGTTAGATACTACATAAACCCCAAGAATGAATCTCGAGGGTTTTTTTAAAGCATGTAGCACTGAGGCTGTGTGTAAACTTTGAGTTTACACACACTACCCCATATTTTATTCTATGTAATTGTGGGGTCTCCCCTTTTTCACCAGAGCAATTATATAAAATACTAGGCATTCTGGTGCAGCCGCACTCTGGTTCCATTTTTGGCTGGTCCACACATTCATCTTGAACCACATTATAAAAATGTTTTTAAAATGTTTTTTAACCCCTTGTTTTGGAAATGAGCTGATTTTTAAAAAAAAATGACTTATTGCCAAGATCCACTGGCGGTTAACTTTGTAGGCAGAAGACGAGTAGGCGAGCGGTTGAGAAATGAGGAACTGTGGTGGGCACATGCGCAGAGTGAGGGAAACCGTGCATGTGTTTGCTATAATAAACACTCCTTCATTAAGGCAAATTATGGCATGGTTTCCCTTTGGGAAAAGGGGAGACCCATTAATTATAATACAATAACAATACAAAAAGTACAAGTTACAGTGCCAGGCAATAACTTCTCATCTACATAAAATAGATAAAAGATGAGGTTGGGTTCATTGCATTAGCTGATGCCCGATAAATACCAGGCATGTAAACCCACTGGAGAAGTATTGGCAGTCTTGAGATCCCTTGCCAACTCCCACCCCCAGGAAGTTATTCCCATACAAACTGATGCTTATGACAAGCTTAAAATGTAGTTATGCTAAGCCCCATCCTTTTAGGTTAGTAACATACTTTTATGTTCCCCCTTTTTTTGCTAATTTTTATCATTGAAGAAAAGAACTTGGCAGTGGTTTCAGCATCCTTTTTAGTCACTGAATGAAGAATAATGAACAAAACATCATAGTTAGAGTTAACATATTAAGTCAATAAAGTCTTAAGGTACCTATTTCTTGGTTCCATATATAATGACATTGAATTGTTATATGGTAGATTGTTTCACAGAATCCCATTTTACATGGGCACTGATCTTTTGTATGTGTTATATCTAATGTTAATGTTTTTATCTCAAATCTAGCCCAAATAATCAATCTCCTTTGATCAGGGGAAATGGGAAGTATCAAATAGTCTTCTAACGTATGTGACATTTTGTTTGTTTTGAGCCAAAGGGCACATTTTTGTTTTCTTACTTTCTCCATATATATTTTTTATGCAACCTCAGAAAGTTTATTTTTAATAAGTGTTCTCTATTGAGGAGAAATATAAATTTTCATCTGATAGTCTAGTCATAGATACTGTAGATTTACTTTAAGGAAGAAATCAATGCATTTAACCATTGTGATCTTGTACTTATATTTGTCCATTTGATCTTCTCTTGCAAACATTCAGTTGGACGCTGGTTATGGTTGTTATTTATTATCTTTTGGTTGTTATTTATTATCGTTAACCTATAGGTAAATCAGTCTAAACTCAGTTAATCCTTTAGTCAGTATTCTACCCAATTCTGCCATTACCATGGAGGTAGATGTATATGCAGGAACTTTAAGAAGGGCCTTAGAGAAATATAATAGTGGTGTTTCTAAGTTGTTACAATAATTGGGACCCCAAATCTCTGCTCTGTAAAGTAATATTGGATCAATTTTAATTTTTCCTGCTCTAAGGGCAGCATGTAATGTATTTCCCCATGCAAAAAATTAAATCTAAGCAACGCCTTTACGACATGTTCAGCCTTTGTAGCTTGCTCTTTGAAATGTTGGGCCAATTTTCCATTAGAAGAGAACTTAATTTCCAGATAAGTATATTCCTTGACTACCTCAATTTTTCTATATCTAGAAAAAAGGCATATTATTCTGATTACAGCCAAAGATTATTGTTTTAGTTTTATTTAAATGTATCTTTAGCTCTAAGTTATCACAAACCTTTTAAAATCTTGTTTACGTTTTCTGAAGTCCTCTGTTTATTTTTTTCTGATGTCCTTTGCGGGGGAGGGGGAGAGAGAATATAACCAAACAACCCTGCTTTACTCCTCTATTAGTAATGAAGGTTTCAGTGAAACTTCCTCCATTGTCATATCTGTTAATTGTATTAGCATCTGAATATAACTGATATATAGGAATGAGTAATGAATGATCTAGTCCTCCATGAATCAGAAACAAAATATACGATCAATTGCAGAAAATTCAGCTCTAAAGCCTACCTGAAATGGAGATAAGGGGCTGTGATTGTCAATCCACTTGGTTAACCTATTTAGTAATATTCTAGTTAATATTTTGGCTATAATGTCTAATAAGCTAATGAGTCAGAAACTGTAGGGGATATAAACAGTGCCCTTTTTATGTTCGCATGCGCACATGCACAAGGAACGTCTTGGGAGAATGGGACACTTTGGAAGTGTACCTGTCCTGTGCAATCCCCTGCTCCATTGAGCAGGCATGGCAGTTCTGCACCAATTGATGCGGTGCTGTTGTATGACAGCGGTGGTCTTCTCTTCAAGAAACCACTGCTGTGTGCTGGCGTCTCCGCCCCCAAATCTTTGGTGAGGCTGGGGAGCCCACCCAGCGTGGCAAGCGTCCTCGTCGTCTGCCGATGGGGGTGCCCAATCCCCCGTCGGCTCCACCTCCCCCCAAACAACTTTCCCTGTTGCCACGCTGGGAGCCCACCCCAGCATGGCAAATGTCCCGTGTCATCTGCCGATGGGGGTGCCCAATCCCCCATCGGCTCCACAGCTCCCCCCAGCCATCCTTCTGCCATGCTGGGAGCCCACCCCAGTGTGGCAAATGTCTCGCTTCGTCAATTTAGAAAAAAAAAACCTGTAAATTAAAAACGGTCCCACGCAGTCTCCCCGCCTCCCTCCCACAACCTGCACCCACCCACTGCGCACCCTGCCTCCACACACCCCCCCTCACCCCATACTTACCTCCGGAGCTCGGCGCGACGATCATCAGTGGACCGGGAACACGTCTGCACTCTTCAAAGCCGACCGCGAACTGAGGAAATGCCTGTAAGCTGTATAATGGGCTAGATGGGTTTTTTTCAACTTTGTTGCATATCTCAGGCATTTTTTGGAATTTCTGCACCAAATTTTCAACATGTGGTTTTTGGGACCCCTTCTCATGAATTCTGTTGCTGTCATGGCATCATTCGGGCCCGAAGGGTGATTTCGCAGTCACTGCACGAAATCACCTTTCGGGCCTGATTAATGAAATGACAGTGCCAGTGTTCATAAGGTGGGCTCTCAAAAAGCCTATTTTGAAAATTTGGTGAGTATCCTAAATGACCGCTTTACGACATGCTAGCAGTTCCTACGCAGGCTCGTAAGTTTGTGAATTTTCAATATTTTCACTCCAGAATTTCAACATTGCCATTTACCACACCTTATGAGTAGTACAGCTGTCATTTTCACATCTCACCCAAAGCGTGTTTCCCGTAGCATGGCGCACAATGGCGCAGTCAGTGTCGCGAACTCAATGTATGGGACACATTAAGAAAATCACAGTGTCACTGTTCATGAGCAGAGATCTTAAAATGGCTATGTTGAAATTTGGTGAAACAATTCTAAAAATGACTGTTTCTGACGTGCGTTGCGCAGTTCCTACACGCTTTCGTAGGTTTGCAAATTTTCAATATTTCCACTCCAGATTTTCAACATTGCCATTTTACCACACCTCCTTATGAGCAGTACAGCTGTTAATTTTCACATCCTGCCCAAAACATGTTTCCGCCCATGTAGCGCACAATGGTGCAGTATGTGTGCGAAATCAATGTATGGGACACATTAAGAAAATCACAGTGACACTGTTCATTAGCAGAGGTCTTAAAATGGCTATGTTGAAAATTTGGTGAAAAAATTCCTAAAAATGACTGTTTTTCTGACGATAAATTCGCCCAGTTCTATGCTGCGGCCTTCGTAGGTTTCGCGAATTTTCAATATTTTCACTCCAGATTTTCAACATTGCCATTTTACCACACCTCCTTATGAGCAGTACAGCTGTCATTTTTCACATCCTGCCCAAAACGTGTTTCCGCCCATGTAGCGCACAATGGTGCAGTAGGTGTGCGAAATCAATGTATGGGACACATTAAGAAAATCACAGTGACACTGTTCATTAGCAGAGGTCTTAAAATGGCTATGTTGAAAATTTGGTGAAAAAATTCCTAAAAATGACTGTTTTACGGCGTGCGGTGCGCAGTTCCTACTTTCGTGGGTTTCTTAATTTTCAATATTTCCCTCCAGATTTTCAACATTGCCATATTACCACACCTCCTTATGAGCAGTACAGCTATCATTTTTCACATCCTGCCCAAAACGTGTTTCCGCCCATGTAGCGCACAATGGCGCAGTCGGTGTGTGAACTCAATGTATGGGACGCATTAAGAAAATCACAGTGACATTGTTCATGAGCAGAGGTCTTAAAATGGGTATGTTGAAAATTTGGTGAAAAAATTCCTAAAAATGACTGTTTCATGAGCGTGTGTTGCACATTCCTACGCGTGCTCGTAGGTTCGCGAATTTTCAATATTTGCACTCCAATGACTTCCAGATACCTAAACAGCACATAGAAGCAAGCAACATTCGGCACTGACAAATGCTTGTACTTCTTTGTCACTGATTTTTTTTAAGCCATGTCCAAGTGCCAAATACCACTGCAAATACCTGCAAGCGAACGTTCGGCATTGACAAATGCTTGTTATGTAGTGGTACAATTACATTTGTCTTCCATGAATAAGGATATATTTCTGTTTGAGACAAGTATCAAAGAAGTTTGTGAGAACTGGAATAAAAAAAAATTTCATTCTCCCTATATTTTGGTGCACCAGGAATAGCATCTAACCTGGGTGCTCTATTATTGATTAAGTTACAGGTGATATAGCCTCCTCCACTTCAGAAAATGAGAAAACCAAGGAGGAAGTGGTGGACTTTGATAGCAAGTGTAGTTTTTTATTACATTTATCTAAGAGTGTAATCTTGTAAAAATTGCTTTAAAGTGTATGACCCATATCTCTTTCTGTATATAAACTGCTAAAGAGGACTGAAATGTATTTGTCCCCTTGGCTACCATGATCCAGAAACTTTTATGATCTTTAGTTTCAATTATCTCATACATCTCAGCCCATTGTTTTTTTATGTTTGTTTGTTTGGAACTCTATTCTCTTTGTTTTTAAAAAGGCATCATATTGCTTCCTTGCTATATTTAGATAATTAAAATTAGCTCTAGGGGGATTTTTCTTAGTGTATGTAAGGTCATAAGTTTCTTTTTAGCTTGTTTACATGAATCATTAAACCAAGTGTTATTTCTTGTCTTATTATTGTATTTAGAAATGTATGTTTTATTGTGTATCAATACAAATAAAGATTTCAAACTATTATCCATTGTTACTGCTTGTGTTGTTTCATTGATCTTATCTATAATTTCCCTTACTTCAGGTCCATCCTTTACTGAGCCTGTGATATGCAGTCTTTGTTTCTCAGACCTAACAATTGATAAAGGGGGATTTGTCATATTATCGAAAGATGTATTTTTTCTTGCTTGATATGTGCCTGTTTGTGGATGACACCAAACTCTGTGGGAGAGTGGACACCAAGAAGGGGATACAGTACCCGAGGGATGACCTCACCATACTAGAGAGATGGTCAGGAATCTGGCAATTTAGTTTCACTGCCAAAAAGTGCAAAGTGATGCACATAGGGGCTGAGAAGCCTAGAACAGAGTATTACATAGAAGGGGCTCAGTTAACGGCTTCTGAAGAGGAAAAGCATCTAGGGGTAGTGACTACGAGTGACCTGAAACACATCTCTCAGTGTAAAAAGGCAGCAGTGAAGGCTAACAGAATGCTAGGGTGTATTGCAAGGGGAGTAGTAAATGGAGCGAGGTTAATTTACCATGGTACAGGTCATTGGTTAAACCACATTTAGAATATAGAGTGAGGTACTGGCATCTTTACCTTAAGAAGGACATCAGCATGCTGAAGGAGTCCAGAGGAGAGCACCCCCAGATGATCGAGGGGTTACAGGATAGGTCGTGTGAGGATAGGTTGAGAACCCTGGCGATGTACTCCCTGGAAAAGAGGAGGCAGAGGGGTGATATGATAGAGACCTTCAAGTACCTAAAGGGAATTAACAGAGTGAAAAGGGAGAGTCTCTCTAAAATGAGTGACAACAGCGCCACTAGGGGGCACAGCCTAAAATTGAAGGGGGGATTCTGAAGGGATGTAAGGAAACATTTCTATATGGAGAGGGTGGTGTCCACCTGGAATGACCTGCCAGAAGAGGTATCAGCAAGGACAATGGAAGCATTCAAGAGAACCTGGGACAAGCACAAAAGGAACCACTGGGACCAAGGAAGGGGAAAATAGGGGGAGAGGGAGGGACAGTTGGGGGGGAGGGTCATTGGCGTAAATTGTAATGCCAGACCCTGCATCACTTATTGAGCAGATGCGATAGACCAGGTGGCCTTCTTCTGCTGGCTCTTTTCGTATATTCGTATAACTTTTAAAGAAAGTGGTGCATGATTACTTTCATCTCTCATTCTTATCTTTAAACATTCATATGTATAGTATCTTTCAGGATTACAGATGATATAATCGATAGTACTTTGTCCATTTGGGCCAAAATGCCCACTAAATGGACACTAAAAGCACAGGTGTCAGCAATTGTCAAGTCCTCATTTTACCATCTGAGGAACATCACCCGGATAAAGCACCTTGTTCCGCCCGAGGACCTTCCTACTTTGGTTCACGCCTTTGTGTCCTCCCGTCTTGATTACTGCAATGCTCTATACCTAGGGTTACTGGGGTGGATCTCTGTCACCTGCAGCTGGTGCAGAATGCTGCAGCCAGGTTGTTGACAGGGTTGTCAAGAACTAGCCATGTCACTCCTGTGCTGCGCGAACTGCACTGGTTGCCGCTGCAATGGAGGATCACCTTCAAGGTCATGTTGCTAACCTGTAAGACCCTACATGGACAGGGACCGGGTTTCTTGCAAGACCTCCTTCAGACCTACTGCCCCCTCTGCCCTCTCTGCTCCATTGATGAGGGATTGCTAGAGGTTCCTAGGGTTCGTCTTCAGACATCAGGTGCTTTTGCTTTTGTAGCCCCGACCCTGTGGAACTCTCTACTTCATCAGATTAGAGAGTGCCTGTCCACCAAGACTTTCAAGTCCCCTTTAAAAACATATATTTTTGGCCTGGCCTTTGGGGACAATATTTAATTTTATTATTTGCTGCCTGTTAGTCTTTTTTATTGAATATTTATTTTTATATTGTATCCGCGCTTTGGCGTTGGAAAGTATATTATAAATAAAATCTGATTGATTGATTGAAAATATGTGGTATTTCCAATCTCATCACCTCTCAGCCTTCCATTTAATATAAGCGATGTCACTAATGTCACTAATGCATGACGAGCCAACAAGACAGTTGCCCGTAGGTAGCTCCTTATAATCCAATGTAATAATTTAATTTACCTCCATTTGCTATGTACTTAACCAGCCTTTTTTGAAAAATATCCTTTGTATCACTGATAACTATTTCTTCAGGTATTCTATTCCATAGGTTCTCTACCCTGTGTGTATAAAAATATTTCCTTTTATTTGTTCTGAATCTCCTAGATTTACCTTGCAGTGGGTGT
Organism: Neoceratodus forsteri; assembly: GCA_016271365.2. NCBI lineage: Eukaryota > Metazoa > Chordata > Ceratodontiformes > Ceratodontidae > Neoceratodus > Neoceratodus forsteri. Next base: position 1,114,183,045 of record CM028129.1, on the reverse strand, counting down.
CCTCTTGTTATAGAGTTAATGTCATTAAAATCAATATTCAGCTCATTTATAAGGTAAGGATCATACATTATATCATAATAGAGCAAAAAATCACCTCTCTTCATGCAAACATACGAAATTGCCAGGAGAAACAGGCCTCATGGTATATCGAGTCTGCTCGAGTAGCCCCTCATCATGCAGCTTCCCCTCCTGCCCCCCTTCCCAGTATCTCTTACCCTGTCCCAACCCCTCCTGAAACTGCCCACCTACTTACAGGACACTGTCTCTTCCAGTAAGGTGTTCCATTTGTCCACCACTCTTTCTGTGAAAAAATGTCTCCTCCTCTCCTTCTTGAATCTTCCCCCCTCCAATCTCTGTCCATGTCCTCTAGTGTCTCTCCCCCTTCTCATATGAAAAAATCCCTTCTGTGTTGGTCTTGTTTATCCCCTTCAGATACTTAAAGGTCTCAATCATATCCCCCTATCCCTCCTCTCCTCCAATGAATACATGTTTAACTCTCCCAGCCTATCCTCGTAGGGCTTGCTCTCCAATCCCTGGATCATGTTTGTGGCTCTTTGCAGCACCCCTCCAACAATCTAAAGTCCTTCTTCAGGAATGGGCACCAGTACTGCACACAGTACTCCAGGTGGGGCCTGACCAATGACCTATACAGGGGCAGGATAACCTCCCTCCTTCTGGAGGAGATCCCTCTTGCAATACACCCCAGCATTTTCTTGGCTTTTGCTGCTGCCTTCCTGCATTGAGCAGACTTGTTCATGCTCCCCGTAATGATCACTCATAGGTCCTTCTCCTCTGTGGACCTCCCTAACTGTACCCCATTCAAGTGATAATCCCTCCCATGGTTCCTGGCTCCGAAGTACATAACCTTGCACTTCTTGGCGTTGAACCCCAACTGCCATGTTTCCACCCACTCCTGCAGCTTAGTTAGGTCCTCCTGCAACCCCTTCCACCCCTCCTCATCATCAACCACACCTCCCATCTTTGGCATCATCTGCAAACAGGCTGATCTTGCTCCAGGTCCCATGTGAGATATCTGTAATAAAAATCCCAAACAACAATGGTCCCAGTACTGAGCCCTGGGGTCTCCCCCACCACCACCACTCTTTACTGTCTTCCCTTCAGCTAGTTTGTGACCCATTTTACCATTTTTGGTCCCACACCCTCATAGTCCAGTTTCCCCCAGCCTCCCATGCGGCACTGAATCAAAGGCCTTGCTGAATTCCAAATACAGGACATCCACTGCATGGCCCTTGTCCAGTTCCAGATTTGTTGAATCTCCAAAGTATACAAATTTAGTTGTTTCAGTTTTTCTTTGTCTGAATTATGCTTTGATTCTTTCACAATTTGAGTCATCCTGTGCTAAACCTTCTCCACTCTATCAATGTCTGACCTCCTATAATGACACCAACATTGACTACAGTAGTCAAGTTGCAGTCTCACATAAGATCTGTACAGCGGCATCAGTCTAAATTGTCTAAAACTGAACATCAAAAAAACTGTTGCTATGATGTTTGGTACCAAGCAAAAACTTGCAAGAACTCAAGCCCTACCCTTCTTCCACTCAGGCATGAACACTCACCTTGTAAATGTCCCTGCATACAAGTACCTTGGAGTTTTGCTTGACCCCTCACTTGACTTCTCTACGCATTTTAATACCCTTCACTCCAAACTGCAACCTAAGCTAGGGTTGCTCTACCGCCACAAAGCCAATCTCCCCCTCCCTGTCAGGAGCAACCTAGTGATCAAATGGATCCTCCCTTCCTTTGACTACGCAGATGTGGTCTGTAGCGCTGCCCCTGCCACCTCCCTCTCCAAACTTGACATCCTTTACAATGTCTTCTGTAGGTTTGCCACTAACTCCCCTCGCCTAACTCATCACTGCAACCTCTCGTCTTCCCTGTCCCTCTAATCCCTCTCCCAGAGATGCTTGTCACACTATACCACCCTCATATCTAAGTTCTGGTTTGGGGCTTTCCCATCTTAGCTTGCATCTCTCCTGAAAGCTGCCACTACATCCTCATACAACTCACGGTCATTCTGCACCTGCACTTTTGCACTCCCACAAGTCTGTACCTCAGTCGGCAAACAGGCCTTCTCTTATAGGCTTCCTCCCTCTGAAACAACATTTCCCCCTTTAACCACCTTGCCCCCACCTTTCCCGCACTTAAGCGCTTACTCATACCTTCTCCAACCTCATCCTGCACCTGTCCTCATCACAATTACCTACTTCTCTCTTCTTCCTCTACCTCTCATCTCCTCTCCCCATCTTAAGCCTTATGCGTGTCTCAGCATCATCATACTATAAATATTTGTATATACACAATGTGTTATATTGTAAATTACAGTATGTACTGTAATAACCCTATGTACATCTGTGCTTTGTCACTACTTTATGTAAATCCCTCTGTTGTAGCTGTACCCCCTTCCATGGGTAGTACCTGGAAACGAGCCTCACTCATGGTACCTTTCCCGGTTATCAAGTTTTAAATAAAATAAATAAATAAATAAATGCCTCCACTCCTACAGCTTTTAATATTCCTTTTTATGGCCTCAATTACTCAGTTAACCTTTGATGAAATTAAAGTTTGAATTTATAACAATTCCCAGATCTTTTTATATGGTGGTCGATTTTAAAGTATTGTTACTTAGCACATATTGGTGTGAGTTGTTGTTTCTACCCATGTGTAGAACATAGCATTTATCCATGTTAAAGGACATAACCCATCTGTATGCCCATTCAGTTATAACATTTAGGTCCATCTGAATTGCTTTAATCTGTTCCATTGTACTGCTTGAGCCCCCTAATTTTGTATTGGCTGCATATTTGATGATATAGTTCTGTGTGTTATCACTTAGATTAGCAGTAAACAGCTGGAATATAATGGGGCCCAAGACTGAACCCTGAGGTACATCATTTGTCATCCTTCCCTCACCTGACAAGTAGCCCTTTACTGATACCCTCTGAGTTCTGTCTACAAGCCAGTTGGTTATCCATTTCACAATATTGAAAACAAAATAATTCAACTCACCACCAATGTAAAAAGATGCTGCTAGCCACAAATGTGGCCAAGATTTGTTGAGGTGCCACAAGGATACACATTTCTTATTTTTATTTATTTATTTAGCTTTTGTTGACCAGGTAGGTACACTAAACAATCTGTATGCCTATTTTCAGGTATGACCCGGGAGAGTACAATGAAAATACAGGTTCAAACAAGGTACATAACAACAAGAGGGGCAATGTACAGAGTTACAAGAGAGCAAGGTAAACATAGATAGTCTACAGTGAGCAGTAATAGGTAAAATATACATATACATACAGAATAAATAGACTAACACATTCAATGGTAATTACATTGCATGAGTGACCCTATTTACCAGGGCCACTTAATTCATAAGCAGATAGTGATCAGTCACATGCTACCCAGAGATTAAAGGACAGTAGGCAGTGGGTCAGAATGGGACCAATTTGTAGACCTGGTTAGGGCGGCTTGGGACACCCACACACCGGGGACAGGTTTCAAGTGCTCCCACAGGGAATTCTGGAGACACAGTTGGAAGGGGGAGTAATGTGCATGGTCAGGAAGGGAGCTCAATACCTCGGAGCACATGTAGCAAAGTCTTTATCCCCCATTAAGGTTCGAGTATATGGAACTTTGAGCACCGCCAGACCCTGAGACCTGAGGGAGCAAGAGGAGGATACAGCAGGCAGGAGAAGCTGCGTAAGCCCCGGTTGGGTGCCAGTTCTGAGCACCTTTCCTACGAAGCAGCCCAACCCATATTTCAAGTAATTGGACGGGGAAAGCCAGCTCAGTTTGTCGTATACTTTACAATGGTGGGTGAGACGTGGGACAGCCAGGGCAAAGTGACAGATGTTGTTATAGGTCATGTTCCACCTGGCAAGGTGGACCCTGGAGGCGCCAACGAACAGGAGAAGGCCATAGCTTAGTGAAGGGAGCAGTATACCTCTGGCCAGTGCCAAGCGAGCTGCAGATGTCAAGTTTTTCTTTGTCCTGTAGACAAGACCCAGTTTGCAGTTTACGGTTCTACAAACATTTAGGATGTGACTCCCCAGGTCAAGTTGGGGATCAAGTATAACCCCAAGGTATTTTATTGAAACTGTGGTTAGGAGGGGAGTGCCATCCACACCACTGACAGATAAAGGGACAGGGAAGGCCTTGATCTTGGCTGCTGACCCAAAGAGCATGGCCTGAGTTTTTTTCAGATTAAGGACCAGCTAGTGGGATGTTACCCAGGCTTGAGCATTCTAAAAGGCCTCACTCAGCTGAAGGTTAAGAACCCCAATGTCTTGGGAATGTGCAAGGATGACAATATCATCTGCATAAAGGGTGACACTACAGTTGGAAGCAGCAGCAGGGAGGTTGTTAATAAATGCAGAAAAGAGAAGGGGCCCCAAAACTGATCCCTGTGGGACACCAGAGGTCACCGGAGTGGGGTCAGAGAGGACCTTGTTGAATTTAGTCTGCTGTGTTCTGCCCTGGAGGTAGTTTCTCAGCCAACTCAAGGCAGAGGGGGACAGGCTTAAGGACTGCATCTGTGAGCAGAGCAATGCACGGTCTACAAGGTCAAAGGCCTTGGATAAGTTAATGAATATAGCCCCAGAGAGTTCGCCCTGGTTCATGGCCGCCCTCATGCTGGAAGAGACAGAGACAAGGGCAGTGGTCATGCTGTACCCTTTTCGATATCCATGCTGTGCAGGGGACAGCAACTGATGAGCCTGAATATATGCTGTAAGCTGTTCAGCCACAGTTTTCTCTAAGAGTTTACTAATGGCCGACAGGATGGCAATTGGATGATAGTTGTCCAGGACTTTGGGGTTACCTTGCTTCGGAACAGGGACAATCCTTGCTACTTTCCAAATACCAGGGATAACACCAGTGGCAAGGGACAGATTGAAGATATGTGCCACCAGGATGGCAATGTAGGGACCACCCAGGTTCAGAAGCTTGGGCTTCATGTTATCATGGCCAGCGCTGGAGTGTGGGGAGAGATCAGAGAGAAGTCTCTGCATCTGCTTGACAGACACAGCCCTGAGAGAAAATAATGGGCGAGAGGGGTGAGTGTCCTGAGGGACAGTGGCTAAGGGGCCTCTAATATCCCCTACAGCAGGGAAAGAGGAGGTAAGCGCAGACAAGTCCGAAAAGTGGGAATTTAAAGCATTAGCAATCGTGAGTGAATTATTACAACTTGACCCTCCAATGGTCATATCAGAAACTCCCAAGTTGGAGGAGCTGCTAACTAAGTTGTTTGTGTTCCTCCAGAACCTTCGTGGGTCCTTAGCAGAGCTAAGCAGGGCAGATTTACAGTATTCACTCTTTGCCACCCTGATGGCATTTTTGCACTCATTTCTGAGCTTCCTATACTGTTGGAAGATGGACTGATCCAACGTGCGTTTGAAGTGAGCCCAACACTTGTCCCTTGCACGCATAAGGGCTAGGAGGCTCCCATGCAGCCATTTTGTGGCAGTTCCCCTCACTCTCCATCTAATAAGGGGGGCATGTTTGTCCTGCAGGGCGCCGAAAACAGTGAGAAACTGGAAGACAGCTTTGGACGGGTCATGGGCACTGAGCACTCCTGACCAGTCAGTGGTCCTCAGATCATAATGAAAAGACCCCAGATCAAACTTAGTGAAATCCCTAACATGAATGATTTTTTGGAGAATTTTTGGGGAGGGGGACCTTCCACACACAAAACACTGGGGTGTGATCTGAGATGGAGTCAGGTAGGGTTCGAGCTGAGCTGATGCTATCTGGGCAGTTAGATAGGACCCAGTCCAGTAGGGGAGCTAGTGCCACCTTTAGCAGCCCATCTAGTGGGCACCTGGATAAGCTGAGTCAGGGCAAGACTCGCCAACAGAGGTTCAAACTGCCAGTTTAAGTTCACATCACCTAGGATCAAAAGTTCGTTATCCCCAACAGAAGGGCCAATGGTATCCAGAAGGTGGGTAAGTCCAGGCAGACCACCCTTGGGGGGATTATATGTGCATACAACATACAGCTTCTTTGTATTTCCAAGCAGCAGTACAGTGTGCAGCAGCTCGCAGGTAGAGAGGACTGCTGATGGATTACCGCAGATACACTAAGGTGACTCTTATAGTAAATTAGGATACCACTCCCTCGCTTTTTCCCGGCCAATCTTGTCTAATAAACTCATAGCCAGGAAGTGCACAGGCCGAGTCTGGTATTGAGGGTTTCAGCCAGGACTCTGTAATGCCTAGTATGTCAGGCTTACAGTGGACGACCCAGGCAGATAGTTCATCATGGTTGGGTAGTAGACCACGAATGTTAAGGTGAGCAATTTTTAGCCCCTTTCCTAATTTCCAACATTCAGGGATTGAGAAGGCCTGATCTGTGGGACCAGGGTTTAGCTCGATGTCACCCACAAGGGCCAGTATCACAATGAAGAGCCAGAGGAGAAACCTTATGGGTTTTTATATTTTGTTGTAACATTTCACAATATGTTTATCAACATTAAATTTTAACAATTTCTTGACTACTGCCCAATGCAGAATGGTGTCAGAAGCCTTGCAGAACTCTAGCAGGACCAGATCCACTGCGTCCCCCTGCCCAGGAGATTACAGGTCTCAGAGGGTGGTGTCCAGGTTGTTTTCCTTGGACTCAGTCTCCCTGTCTTGTGGGTCCCTCAGGGCTCATTGCTCTCCCCAGTGTTGTTTGTGGTGTACATGCTGCCTCTAAGAGACATTGTAAGATGGTATGAGCTGAGGTTTCACTGCTATGCAGATGACACCCAGCTCTACCTGTCCTTCGTGCCCAACCAGGATAGTGCACTCTCGGTCTTTAACAGCTGCCTCGCAGAAATCCAGGACTGGATAAAATCCAGCTGGCTGAAATTGAATTCTGATAAGACTGAGGTGTTGGTTGTGGATCCAGGTCTCCGGATAGAGGGATTGGTGGCAGGGCATCTCTTTGGGCTTTGGCTTAGGAACAGTCAGCTGCTTCCTCTGAACAGGTGCATGACCTGGGGGTGCTCCGTGACAATAGGCTGACACTGCACTCACAGGTGTCCACAGTTGTCAAGTCCTTTTTTTACCACCATAGGAACATCGCTCAAGTTAAGTACCTTGTTCTGTCTGATGACCTTCCAACATTGATCCACGCCTTTGTGACCTCGTGCCTGGACTACTGCAACTCCCTCTATCTAGGGCATCCAGGGGTTGATATCTGCTGCTTGCAGCTGGTGCAGAATGCTGCATCACGGCAATTGACTGGGGCTCCTCATTCGAGCCACATCACGCCTGTGCCGCGCAAACTGCACTGGCTGCCTGTTCAGTGGTGGATCACCTTTAAGGTCGGTCTTCTGACCTTTAAAGCCCTACACGGACAGAGCCCAGGCTACCTGCAAGAGCTCCTGATTCTCTACTGCCCCGCCTGCCCACTCCGCTCAGCTGATGAGGGGTTGTTAGAGATTCCCAGGGTACGGTTGAAAACCTCTGGTTCTCGTGCTTTTATGTTTGCAGCTCCAACCCTGTGGAATTCTCTACCTCGTCAGATTCGAGAGTGCCAGACCATGGAGAGATTTAAAGCATCCCTAAAGACCTTTTTGCTCTGCGAAGCATTTGGTGATTAGTTATGATATATGCTCCTGCTTGAATTTTTGTATTCTTCCATTACTTGATTTGAACTGTATCTGATATTTATGTTCTTTGATCTTTTAACTGTTTTATGGATTGTACAGTGCTTTGATTTCAGATATTGCACTTTATAAATAAAGCTTATTATTATTACTGATATTCTCATGAAAACAGATAAGCTTTGTAGTGCAGGAATGGCCATGGGTAAAGCCATGCTGATTCCCATCAAACTCAACAATGGATTTAGTCTGCAAAGACAATCTGTCCCTTATGACTGATTCTAACAGTTTACATGGTACTGATGTCAAACTTATGGGACAATAGTTCCAAATGTCCTGCCTGTACCCCTTCTTGTGAATTGAGGAGATTTTGGCCACCCTCCAGTCTTGAGGGATCTCCCCAAATGCATTAACTTTTATAAAATCTTGTCATTTTTTTTCCCTATGCTCATTTATAAATTTTTCACTATTATTACCTTTTCCAGTATCCCCCAAGTCCACGTAAGTTTCTAAGAGTTCAGTATTATCAAGATTTGCTATCCTAGCATTGAAATCACCAACAGTCAACAAACTTGCATTTGGGAAGCTGTAAGAGATAGTGTTCCGATCAGTGCTAAGGTTGGTCCAAATGTCCTCGGTATATTGTGGACTATTTTTGGGAGAAATGTAAACATTTATCATAATCAAATATTGATCATCCCAGTTCACTACTGATATAATGTAGATTTTTTTCAACTTTAAAGGTGTTAATTGTCGGTATCCCCTTTTTTATTTTTAAATAAATAGCGAGTCCTCCTATTCCCCTCCAACGTTATTTAAGTTTGATTACTAGTGACCTAATAATGAAAAGAGATGTTGAAAACCTGGAGCAGTGGTCTTGAATTTGGCAATTGAAATTCAGTGCCAAAAAGTGTGAAGTGTTGCAGACTGGAAACAAAAATCTGTATATGGAAGACAGCATCAGGTGGGTCAAAGAAAAGCATTAAAAGGAGGGAAGGGGCCTGGGATGATACTTAGCAATAGCCTGAAAGCTTTTTCCCAATGCAGTATGGTATATGGGAAAGCAAACAGGATAGTGAGATGCATCAGGTGGGGTTTCACTAGTTGCAGCGAATAGTTGATGTTGGTGCTGCAGTGTACTGGTTAGACCTCACCTGGAATATTACGTGTCATTTTGGAACTGGCACCTGAGAGGTTAGAGACTTTCCAGAGTAGAGCAACTAAAATGATCCAGGGGCAGCAGAATAAGGCCTATGAGGAGAGACTGAACAGTCTTTTTTGGCTAATAATCTCCCTGGCTCAGGAGGGTGCCCTTTTACCCCTCCTAGCATTCTGGGCACAGAGAGAACTACATGGGGCCACCATATTTGTTTACATTTTTGTTGCCTTACTTTGGCAGTCTCCCAATCCATTTGTAAGCCCATTCAATGGCTGTTATCAATCTGCCCTGGCCTCAGTTGCTGATAAGGGGTAAGATAACCCCTTGGATTGATTGTAGGGAGCCCCATTTAGCTGTTGGGGCTCCAGAAAGCTGAGGTATCTTTTTACGCCCTACTGAAGCTGTAGGTACACATGCGCACCTCGCTCCTAATGTTCCCAGTCCCACTGCCCAAATGGGGACCGGGAAACCCTCCAACATACGCCTAGAGGTGTTTCTTATTTGTCCCCCAACTCCACTGCCTGATCTAGAGCTGGGAATGCTTTTTAACACTATGCCCATACGGCCAAAATGCTTCAAGTTAGCCGTGGTCCTTTAAGGCCAGCTGCGTATGTGCGGGCCAAGTTTGTTTACCATCCTGGTCCATGCCCAGGCCACTCCTGGACCAGGCAAGTGCTTCTACAGTGCTCAGAGGCACAAAACAACATAAAACAGACCTTGGCTCCCTTTCCCATGATGCCAAGGAGCAAGAACACAGGGGTGGCTGCCACATAGCTTCGGGGGTCGAGCGCTGGCCCGATTCCCACCAGGGACTCCTGATATAAACCCTCCAGTCCCGATTCCAAAGTCCAGGGGACTGGAGGCAGACATCAGGCTGCAGGGGCAACAAGGGCTGTAGCCCATTACAGGTAAACTCCACATGGGGGTTGGGGGCTTACATGTGCATGATCTGGTCATGTGTACCAGTACTTTCCTTTGTTGGGGCTCTCTCCAGCTTTGCCTCATGTGACTGTTCATTTAATAAAATTGTATAGGAAATTAAATGGCATATAAAATGCATGTGAGATACTGCAGGCAGCTCACAATCTTTTAGTGGGCAAACATCTCTGAACACCACCCGCCAGCCACCCATGAGGTCTGCTTCAGTTTTGCTGCTGACACATCTGCAGGTGAATTGGCCTTACTGGCATGTCCTAGTTAATCGATAATGGACACATGCAGAGAACGGCTATGTTCTGCCGGCTCCCTTGATGATCTTTGCTCCTCTTCGTAAGGCCACCCAGTGTCCAACCAACTACATAAACATTAGCAGCCATAACATTTCAGCTATTACCCAACCTCATTTGAAAATATGAATGAAGTAATCATTCAGGAATCTGAAGTGGGTGTCGGGGGAAGGGGTGCAGTAGTGAGCAGTGTTGGGCAGTAGGAGCTCAGGTGAGCACAGGTGACTTCGGAGCCTTGAAGTCTGTTTCTCCTAAAGACTGGACCCACCCCTGAATAATCTCCAATCTGCTCCTTTTCTTGTTGCATTCTTATGAATTTGGAGATGAATTAAGGATAATGACAAGTGAACTTCTGTTACTAGAACCTAAAACGTGTTGTTTACCCAAAGGGTCAGGTCAGTCATGGTGTGGGCAGCTACAGTGCAGGCTTCACCATTCTCATATATTTAGTGCTGGTGAAAGGTGAGGTACTGTCAGCACTGGAGACTGAAGCCCCCTGTTTTCCCATAGGGTCACATACAGTGTCGGGCCATTATAGTGCAGGTGTCTCCACACTGTTAATGTGTTTAATGCTAGTGAAAGATGAAGGACTGACAGCACAGGAAATTAAAGCCCTCTGTTTATCTACAGGTCAGACAGGTACTGTGTGGGCAGGTACAGTGCATATTCCCAACCTGTGCTGTCTTTAGAGCAGATTAATGGTGAGGAACTAACAGCACAAGAAACTGAAGCTTTCTATTTATCCACAGGGTCAAGTTGAGTGCAGGCAGGTACTTTGCAAGCTTCCCCACCCCATCTAGTACAGTATATAGCGCAGATGAAAGGTGAAGCACTAACAGCACTGGAGTCTGAAGCCCTCCAGTTATCCACGGGGTCAGGTACAATGTGAGCAGGTATAGTGCAAGCTTACCCACACTGTGATGAATTATGTGTTGGTGAAAGGTGAAGGACTGACAGCACTGGAGATTAAATCTCAGTTTATTGACAGGAGGGCTACAATGTGGGCAGTTACAGTACAGTGTAGGCTTACTCATAATGTGATATATTTAGTGCTGAGGGAATGTGAGAGACTGGGTCCACTGAGCTGGTGAATGTGAGAGACTGGGACCACTGAGCTGGAGAATGTGAAAGACTGGGACCACTGAGCTGAGGAATATGAGAGACTGGAACCACTGAGCTGGGGAATATGAGAGATTGGGACCACTGCGCTAGTGAATATGAGAGACTGGGACCACTGAGCTGGGGAATATGAGAGACTGGGATGTCTGAGCTGGGGAATATGAGAGACTGGGACCACTGAGCTGGGGAATATGAGAGACTGGGACCACTGAGCTGGGGAATATGAGAGACTGGGACCACTGAGCCCTCCTTTTGTGCACAGGGACAGGTATAATGTAGACTTCCTCACACCATGGTGGATTCAGTGGTACTGAGAAGTGAGGAACTGACAGCACTGGAGGGTGAGGCCCTCTGCTTATCCGCCTATCAGGTACAGTGTGGACAAGTACAGTACAGGTTTCCCTCTACTGTGATGGGTTTAGCACTGGTGAAAGATAAGGGACTGACAGCATTGGGGACCAAAGCCCTCTGTTTATCTACGGGACATGTACAATGTGGGCAGGTGCAGTGCAGGATTCCCCTTCCTGTGATGGATAAAGTGTTGGTGATGTGCTGGTATGAGGTGAGGGACTGACAGCACTGAGGACAGAAGCTGTCTTTTTATCCACAGGATCAGGTACAGAGCAAGTAAACACCATGCAAGCTTCTGCACACTGTGATAGATTCCGAGCTGTTGAAAGGTGAGGGAGTGACATCACTGAAGACTGAGGCATTCTTTACATCCACAGGCCAGTTTAGGTCATTTTAAATCAATGTGAGTGTTAACGGTGTCACAGAATTTAATGCTGCATTTCAGATGTCTTTAACAAGGCCAGATAACACCAGCTACCATATTAGTGTGGGAAAACCAAACCCCAGTTGCCCCATTTACATCTACTGAGCATGTTTCTGGCACATAAACAATGTTGGCGGTGGGCTGTGGAAGTAACTAGCACGACTGAGTTTAAAAGCAGGACTAGACAAGATTTCTGAGGAGGAGTGGCACTGAGGGTTACACAGCATGAGTAGGGGTAGTATTCTGGTAGATAAACTTCGATATTTTCCCATACTCGGATTGGGTATAGTCACTGCCGTGCAGCAGGAGAAGTGGAAAAGATGGACGCCAAGTTCCTTCTGTCTCACAGCACCATGTTACTGTGCTGTTTTGTTAGTGTGCTAATAATAAATGTTTTGTAAGTTGGATCACATTGAAACATTTTAAGTGCACGCTTAAATTCTCTGTTTAAGACTGTCAGCCCCCACATTGGTTTAAATGGGCCATAATTGGCCTCTGAGGGATTCCCAGTGCCCTTTAGCATGCAAATGACTTGGTTCAAAACAAGGCTCAGAGGACAGAACTGAAAAAATTCCGCCCACTCCTGGTCCAGTCTAGGACACCAGCGCAGTCTGCTGTGTTGCTCCTCCTTCCACCCCAACACCATGATACAGTGAGCGCCAGCGCCATTCCCATAAACGCTGTTACAAACAGCTGCAAGTGCGTGATTGATGTCATCTTCATTTTCACAAAAAAATGAAATGAAATTGTTTCCTATAAAGGCTGCATAGTTTTGACCTTCCGTCATGGATGTGACACCAGAAATATTCCATGAGTACTTTGATCTGCCTGTATTATTTCTCTCCGAAGGGACGGCCTCCTCCAAGGGGAGGTGGGATGCGTTCCGTGTGTCTCTGCAGCAGCTGCTCCCAACTTGTCATACTAGAAAGCTTTTAATTAAGGTATCAGAGATGGTCCAAAGGGATTCTGAGGTTACTAGTGCTGGAGCTGCATGGGGGATTGTGGCTGTCTCACTCACCTGTGAGTGCAGTGCAAGCAGAAAACTTCATGTGACTGTGCCCCCTTATCCTGGGCATTAATTGGACCTCACTTTTCAGGCAAGATGCAAACCAGAGACAGGTACTAACAGCATTATCATCACTACTGTAGGAGCAGAGGGCCTGATGAAGAATTATTAGAGTCAAAGCACTAGAGTAGCTTTACTGAGTTCTCTTGTTTTCCACATTAAATGCCTTTGCCTGACTGTTACCAAGCTGTTCAGTTTTGTCTTGTCTTCATGCACTGCTGTTTTGGTCTTGTGAGGCCAGTATAGTGCACGCTTCCCCCACATGGTGCTGTATTAGTGCTAGTGAAATTTGAAGAATTGACAGTATTGGAGACTGAATCCCTCTGTCTACCACAGGGTCAAGCACAATGTGTGTATGTGGGGGTGTATAGTGCTGGATTCCCAGTACTGTGATGTATTTAATGCTGGTGGAAACTGAAGCCCCCTGTTTACTCACAGAACAGGAAGACTCTGAAAAGGTACTATGCAGGTGCTTTCATGCCCTGTGATGCACTTTCTGAAAAGAGAGGGATAGATTTCAGTTCAGCCTTCCCTGGGCTGGCAAGGGTTCTACACAATGCTTCAGCTGTGTACCAATTTACCACCCTCCCCCGGGAGGGGTCACCTCTATATGTCAAATGGGCTTCTTCTATGTCCTATGTAGGAAGTCCACCCATTAGCACTAGCTACTGTATCTCAGGAACTGGATTATGTGTGTGTGGTCAGCAGCTGTCCACACCTGTGCCACTGACTCAAGTTGCAGCCGGATTTGGACAGTTGCCACTGGGGTAAAGGTCGAGGCAGCAGGGGAAAATGAATCCTTTGCATCTTGCCGTTGCTGAGACTCATTTCCTTTCAACAACAAAAAATTGATTACACATTAGTAACTGGGATGAGATCATAGTCCAGTAGTTGGGCCCAGTCCTGTGAACCAGGAAATCCTCGGTCTAATCCCATTCAGAGCTACTGGTCTATTGTATGACCTTGAGTTAAGCAGTTGACCTCCCAGTACTCCTGTGCTCACAACTGTTAAATCAGGTGGACCCATGATCCTACTAGAAAGAAGAGCTTACATATTGGGCTATCACGGGGAAATACATTAGAAAAGTAAAAGGAACACAAAGTACTTTAAAGGGGCTGAAAAGTATTGCTGAATTCTTGAGTCATACTTGCCCTCCCCAACTCTCTTTCTGTGTGTTTCTCTGTCTTTTGCTGTTTTCTATCTCCCTTGTCTTTATAAACATCTCTGTATGTAACTCCTCTCCCCATGGCATAACAGGGTATGCATTAATATGCCACTACAGACACTCCAACCAGTGACATCATCAGATGCAATCTGTCAGTGGTTCCTAATACAGACACTGCTAATTGCATATGTCGCTACTTTGGTGAAAATTGAGCACATTAAAAAGCTAATGTACTGCCTGAAATTAATATTATCTTTCAAAACTAGTGAACCATTGCTTCTTATATCGGAAGTATTTTTTGCTTTTCCCTTTTGCTAATTAGATTTTTCTACCTGACAATACTAGGTGTGATGTGTGAAACAGTACTCCAACTAGAGGCTGACATATCTTTTTCTTTTCCTTCTCCTACATCATCAGTCCTATGACCTCATGGACTGTGACATCATAACTGACCTAGAAGAACTAATCTCCTGCTGTAAGACTGGTCCCTTGTGATGTGACAGTAAGTGAGGTCACAATTATGATGAGGTAGAAGGAAGAATAGATGATATGTCAGCCTGCACATAAAATACTGCTGTACCTAGCACACCTAATATTACCAGTAAAAAACCTTCTAATGAGCAACTGGAAAAAGAAAAATAGTTCAAAAGTAAGAACTACAGTAACAACTGACTACTTTAAAAAAAATAATTACATTTTCTGCCTGTTATATTTGGTGCTACTAGTCCTCTAAGAAGCTGCTCCAATATCAGGAATAAAAGAGCACATGTGAGTAGCAGTATCAGCACTAGGAGCCACTGACTGACTGAAACCAATGACATTACTGGTTGTAGCACCAAAAATAATGCAGTCAGGGAGGGGGGACCAAACCTACAGAGCTGGTATTAAATTTCAGGGGAAAGAAAACAGAAACGAGAGACCCAGAAAGAATATTGAACAAGCAAATACGAATTAGGAATACTGCAGGGTTTCCCATCCTCTTCAAGAGAGAACTGCACTGACTCTACAGTATAAGCAATTTTTCCAGTAAAAGCTGTTTTTTAAATGCCGATTTAAATTCTGTTGTTGCTGCAGCTATGCACATACTTTTTATGGCTGCCTCGGCAGAACCCTGCAGACATTTTGTGAGCTTTCGGAGAGAGAAAGGGGACTGTTGAAACACATGACCAGATTTGTCAATCATGCTTCCACAAGTGCTGTGGCAAGATTCCAGTAATCTGCTGTTAGTGCTCCTCTCCACGGCCGCACAACCCCTCCCCCCCTTCGTGGGGGCACTATTTTTTCTTCCCGTCACTTCTGCAGTTGCAGGCAGAAAAATATAGCCCGCCGTGCCCAAGATGGCGGTTGCGACCTTCGTGTGCATGCACGAGAATCATGCATGTGCACCCCTGCCAGAGCAGCCATCTTGGGCACGGCTGGCTACTTCTTGTGCATGCAAAGTAATTATCAGTTACTGCATATGCACGACACTCGCATCATTATGGCATCAGCTGTGGTGGGAGTTCAGAGTGCTCTTTCACTCAGGCACACCACCCTACAGCAGCCGTAAGTTTGTTTGTTATCCTAGTGGGTGTTTCTGAGTTATGTGCTGATGGTCAGAACCATTGTATAACTGTATGACATAGTTTCTCTTTCTGTTCTGCTCTTCTGTTTTTGGCATAATATATCCATGTTTAGTTCATGTCTGTTCTGCTTTGCTATTGTTGGCACAATGCATCCATGTTCCACTACAGAACTCTGTGGCTGTTAGGGCCACGAACTATACCATACAGTTCTAAAATGGGACTTACCTCCATATTCTAAACCAGAAACATTCACCGAGTTTGCTAAAAGGTCTGTATAAATGGAACAATAACAGAATTGGAACCAGTACTTAAAAAACAGCTTCTGTTGGGAAGAATTACTTACAGGCTCAGCGCAGCTCTCCTTTAAGATGGGTCAGAGCTTTAGAGGAGAAACACACGTGCTCTCATGCATGCATGCACACATACACATACATGTGCCCCCAGTTACTCAAATGCAAGTGTGCGCGCACACACATACACACACACACACACACACACACATATGTCCTGATGGCACCTTCTAATCACAATTGAAAATTAACCATGGTACTATAGAGAATGATTTATTTTTTCACACCAAGATGCAGACCTTCATCCTGTTTTCCTGCTGAGGTACTGTACAGGGTGGGCAGAGTGAGGAAGCTATTACTGTACTTAGCCTATGGCTAAACAGAAAGTTTCAGTCTGCTATTCCCTGCCGCAGAATTGTTATTTATTTTATGGATAACCATGAGAAATGAGTTGAGGGTGCACTAATCTGAAGTGTCCAAGCTAAAGAGATTGGATAAACCCAGCTAGTGCCCTATCTGAGCTTGCAGATAACATTGCAAACCAAATCATGTGCTGTCCAACACAGTGTACTGTGACAACACTGTAACTTAGAACAGCCAACAAAGTCTCAAAGGGCTGCATGACCCTCTCTGTCACCTTCTGTTTTACACACAAAATACCTAAGTACAAATCCCACCAGAGCCACTTACTCATTGTATGATCTTGAGCAAATCACTTGCCTGCACAGTGCTTTAGTCCTCCAGCTGTAACAAGCAGTTGTCAATGCCAAATGTTTGCTTGCTGGCATTGGCATTGGTAGTGTAGGAGTTAGAGAGCTGCATAATAGGAATGGCAGTGAAGTATTGAACTGAAGCCAACCCTGCCACCACCCTGCAGAGACTGACAGGCACTGGGATGTGCCTTTGGGTCATCAGGCATAACGGCCATGCCATTTCACCACACCCTATCCTGCAGACACCGACAAGTGTCACGGTGTACCTTGGGGTCTTTGGCCCTTATGCTCACCCCACTCCATCAGGAAATACAGTGAGATGGGTGCTGTATAGGAGAATGGGGTGAACTTTGGGTCCGAAGAATCCAAGGCACACCTCGATGCCTCTCACTGGCTGCAGGGTGTGGAATGGTATGAGCATTACAGGCGAGAATACCAAGTCACACCCCTGATGCCTGTCAGTCTCTACAGGGTGGGGTGTTATGGTTGGAAACCCTAACGTCTCAGGCGTTCATTGGCATTTTAACTCCAAATTTTCAACATGGATTTTTTTGTGACCCCCACCTTATGAACAGTGGCAATATCAGTTTGTTAGCTGAAAGCTGATTTCGCACAGCGACTAAACCATTTGGCTCCACAGGTGCGAAAACACATTTTGAACAGGATGTGGAAAATGACAGCTGTACTGTTCATGGGGAGGTGGAAAAAATGGCAATGTTGAAAATCTGCAGTGAAAATATTACAAAACTGGTGAAGTCACGAGCGTGTGTAGAAACTGCGCAACGCACACCCATAATACAGTTAGTTTGGGGATGTTTTACAACAGATTGTCAACACAGGCATTTTGGAACCTCCACTCATGAACAGTGTCACTGTGATTTTCTTAATCTGTCCCGAACATTGATTTCCCACAGCGACCATGCATTTCTGTGCTGGAAGTGCGAAAACACATTTCGGCCATGGTGTGAAAAATGACAGCTGTACTGTTCATAAGGAAGTGTGGAAAAATGCCAGTGGTGAAAATCTGGACTGAAAATATTAGAAATCCATGAACTTACGAGGGCGCGTGGAAACTGCACAATGGTCGCTCAGTAACACAGTCATTTTTTGGACTTTTTCACTAAATTTTTAACATAGCCATTGTAACACCTCTGCTCATGAACAGTGTCACTGTGATTTTCTTAATCTGTCCCAAACATTGATTTCGCACACCAACTGCGCCATACTGTGCACTTCCATGCGCCGGGAAACATGTTTTGGGTGAGATGTGAAAATGACTGCTATACTGCTCATAAGGAGGTGGTAAGATGGCAATGTTGAAAATCTGGAGTGAAAATAGTGAAAATTCATGAACTTACGAGCATGCGAGGAACAGTACAACGATGCTTGTAAACAGATGAATTCCATCAACTTTTCATCATAGGGTTTTTAGGGGCCTACCATGAACTGTGACACTGTCATTTCATAAATTGATCCCTAAAGGTGGTTCCGCGCAGTGACCTCGAAATCACCTTTCAGGGCCAATTAACAAAATGATGGTGACAGAATTCATGAGGTGGGGTCCCAAAAACCCCATGCTGAAAATTTGGTGAAAAAATTCCCAAAAATGCCTGAGATATGCAGCAAAGTTGAAAAAAACCCTATTTATTACATTATACAGCTTACCGGCATTTTCTCAGTTCGCGGTCGGCTTTGAAGAGTGCAGACGTGTTCCTGGTCCACCGAAGATCGTCACAGACTCCAGAGGTAAGTATTGGGTGAGGGGGGTGTGGGGAGGCAGGATGCGCAGAGGGTGGGCGCTGGTGGGAGGAGCGGGGTCAGGACAGTCAGCGAGGGAAGGTTTTCGCTTTCAGGTTTCTTTTTGTTTTCTTGGATGAGGCGGGACTTTTGCCACCTGGGGTGGGCTTCCAGCGTGGCAGCAAGTAGGCTGTTTGGGGTGGGGGCAGTGGAGCCAACAGGGGATTGGGCACCCCCATCGGCCATACGGACTGTTGTCGCGCTGGGGTGGGCTCCCAAGCGTGGCACCCACTTCCCTATTGGGGGACATTGGAGCCGATGGGGATTGGGCACCCCATGGCCATATAGTGTGTGGGTTGTATTAGCACACAATATGCATGCATGCATGCGTGTGTGTGGGGGGGAGCGCATCCAGGCGGCTATTTTCTTTTAAGTTGGTGGCAGCGTTCGAAACTACTGTCACTGGCTGTGTCCCCATTATTGGTGGACATGATGGACATCACACATGCTCCAAAATGCCGTGCCGATATTGACCACAACAGTGCCGCACCTCCAGAACCTGCTATGGCACCAAGCTGCCGCAATATGTTTCTTGAGCTGTGAGCAAGCAAACATACACATGAGGTAAAAGTAGGAAATCCATCATATTGATGAACATCAAATGATAGTACTACGAGATCCCATAATACTATCGATAGATTGCTTCAATAGTATTACCAACAATTTTTTATATACTTTTCAGCAGTATTATTGGCACTATCCATACATTACAATTATATTGTTGAATTTATATTTGCAATGTTAATTCATGTAAATTAATTATGATTAGCAGTATTTTCAATAAAAAATCGTACTGATAAAATAATAATTTGTTTACCAGCTCATTCAAGTGAGGGGAAGGCAAACTCAAAGAAGTTCCAGTTCTCAAAGTGAATTGCTACAAATTTCCAAAATGTTCTCCTAAATTAGAATTTCTAGAGCTCAAATTGGAAGGGGTTGATGAGGAACGAGACTTGATATACAAAAGGTTTCCTTCCTTCCTTCCTTCCTTCCTTCCTTCCTTCCTTCCTTCCTTCCTTAGCCTAATTTGCAGTTTTAGACAAAACAAAACAAAAATGTTTTAATTACTGAGTTGTCATGAACTTTTTCTCTATCTGGTTTCTCCCATCCCAATATAATGGCCATACAGACACTCCAGCAGCATGCCATAATTCCCCATTGCTGACATCAGTGACAGGGATTCAATTATCCCTAGCATGTCTAGGAGCTATTTACAGCTCCAGTATGCCAGTTGCCAGTGCTGGTGTACTCCCAAGGCTAAATACTAGTCATGTGACAGTGAGGTTGTGTGTTCACTGAAGATGTGAAAGGAGGAAGAGTGATGTTTTGAGGATTGGGTTACAACTGCAGGAGGCAGTTGAGCTAGAGGTAAAAGGAGAGGAAGGGGTCCATTAGGTTGCACTAATGGGTCAGCTTTTTCTAGATGTGGAGGCCCTAAATGCCCTTGACAACTGAAATCCAAACTTTGGGCCACAGTGTTACTAATTGAATTTTGTTGACTGGGTAGGCCCACTGAGACTAGAAGTCCCTTTTTCAGGGGTGACAGGTGTAGATTGTAACTAACTGAAATTAAACTAAATTAAGCTGTTGGTAATATTTTTAGTGAATGGGGGAAATTTGGCCAGGACACGAGAGAAATTCCCCTACTCTTACTCGAGATGTGTCATGGGATCTTTAATGTCCACCCAAACAACCACCAGAAGAGGCAGACAGGACCTCGGTTTAATGTCTCATCCGAAAGAAAGCACCCCAGGAGTGCAGCATCCCCCTCATGATGCACTACAGTGTCAGTATTGGGATTTACCCCAAGTACCTGGTGTGGGGCTAGAACTCACCACTATCTGATCTTCTGGTCTCAGAGGCGAGTGTGCAACCTGCTGAGCCACTGACACTGCAATGCTATACTTTTCTAAGAACTTAAACTTAACATCTCTGGTGGATCCAGATACTCAAATTTGGAAATTTGAACCTGCCACCCTCTTAGGATAGCAAACAGCAGTTGTTTTAGCCTAATCTGAGTTTTAAAATGGTACATTTTATATTTCTCTGGAGAAAGTGCAACCCTCTTGGCAATTTACCGCCGCCCCCACTTCAAAAAATTCTGGCTCTCCCCATTAATTACAGGAGGGTTTTAATTTTTCCTAGCATGGTTTTCTCACCCTCAATACAGGTCCTCTTTTGAAGAATGACAAAAACAAAACAATGGGCTCAAAGCAGTTGCTGATATACCAGTCTCACTCTGACTGAAGTTAAACATAAAGCGCTTTATTAAGATAAGTTTTACAGAGCAGGTAATGCAGGAGTCTAGTTACCTGCTCTGTAAGTGTTATCTTAATAAAGCTCTTTATGTTTAACTTCAGTCAGAGTGAAACTGGTATATTGGCAACTGCTTTTAGCCCAGTTTTTTGTTTTTTGTTGTGGTTGTTTTTGCTGTGAGAGGTGGACATGCTAGGGGCGGTCCTTGTTTGTTTCTTCAGTCCTGTCTTAGAGAATCCCACCACACAACAGTAAAAGTTGACCTCACAAAATGAGGCCTAGAGAGCAGAGAGAGACTAGGGACTGGGGTTTGCTATAAGACGGATCCTGCCCGCACCCTGACATGTAGAGTA
Organism: Neoceratodus forsteri; assembly: GCA_016271365.2. Lineage (NCBI taxonomy): Eukaryota > Metazoa > Chordata > Ceratodontiformes > Ceratodontidae > Neoceratodus > Neoceratodus forsteri. The sequence goes on along the minus strand of CM028129.1, from coordinate 1,114,161,949 downwards.
GTGAGATGGCTGTGCCATCCAGTTGGAGCCGGGTACTCTGCTGAGGATATGGCCTTTCCAGGAATCTAGCATCATTTCCTCCCTGTGAACAAACAACACATGGGAAATCTAGAAGCTCAAAATTAGACCCTCTCTGGTTTCTCTCAAAACTTTACTAGGGAATCCAGGGCTATATGGATAGCAATATTTTGACACCAGTTAAAACAAAATTCCATCTCTAACCCCAACTTCTATTTCTGTCTGTTGTTCCCTCCCTCCTTCTCTCTGTTTCTTCTGCCCTTCCCTCCTTATTTCTGTCTCAACTCTCACTATTGCTCCCTCCCTTCCTCTTTCTTTGTCAGTCTCTCTTTGTCCCTCCGTCCCTCCTTTCTTCTGTCTCTCTCACTCTCTGTCCCTCCTTCCTTATTTCTGTCTCCCACCCTCCATTCCACCTTCTTTCAGTCTCTCTCTCTCTTGTGTCTCTTTCCCTCCATCTTTCTTTCTGTTGTTCTTTCTCTTGCCTTCCCTCCATTATGTCTCTCTTTCTCTCCCCTTTTCTTCTTCTGACTCTTTTCCTCACTTTCTTTTCTCGGTCTTTCCTCCTCCTCCTTCCATTCTTCTTTCTGTTTGTTCTTCTTCCTTCCTCCTCTCCATCTCACTCTCTCTCTCTCTCTCACTGTATTTCAGTTATGAACAGACAGGATTTGTGCACATTTCTAAATTTTATATGTTGAACTTGAATGTGTTCTGATTTTTTTCTGCATGTTTTAATTTTTCAGCAAGTGTTGATTTTAACAGAACTCTAAGCCAGGATGGTGCCTTAAATATTCTCAGCAAAATGAGGCCAAAAACTCCATCAGGAAACAAAATGCTCTAGTGACTGGTAAACATGTTCTCACAACTGCTGACAGCTAAAATAAAATGTCTGTGTTGTGAAAATGAGAAGAGGTAAAAGGAAAATGGAAGACTGTGTCACCATGATGAAGAAGGGGTACAAAAACATATTATCCAAGGCTAAAACACTTAAATTTGGCTAACGGCCATAAGTGCATCTCTGCACATACCCACAGTAAAAAAAAAAAAATAAATAAAAGTACCAACCAAAAGCCTTTTAGCTTGCTTTCATAATGCCCCACCTCCTTTGCCCACACAGAATGTGACTGCCCTGGCATCCAATCCTCACAACAGTGTTTTAAAAAGGCCTTGATTTGGCCAATACAACATACTGCTTCCAGTCCCAGGTTTCCAGCACCCCTTAGCCTGCTGCTGCAATCTCAGTCCAACTCTAGGTTCCCACCACACCAGAAAGAACAGGCTGCCCAACTACCATCCAAACTAAGAGCCATCTGTCCCCCAACCGCACCACTTCCTGCTCTTCCCTGTTGTGGAACGTACTACAACAGCACCACCTACAGACCATATATAATAAAGTAAGGGAACTACAGTATTTTTCTAACTGTACAATTGCACTGTAAAAAAATCATTAAACATATTTTAAAAGGTTCTTTTATTTTTATGTACAGAAAATCCTTGGACAATATAGAGAATAATGCATAGGCAACCATATACAACAAGGCTGTGTTTCCCTCGAGGGGTGAGGTGACATCAGAGACCTCAAGAGCAAAGTTGGCAAAGTCTCAGAGGTACTTTTTCCATAAAATGGAAACATCAGTCTTGTGTATGGTTGCCTGTACATTATTTTGTATACATATATGTTTGTTTTAATTCATTTACCTTATTTCTCACTCTTTCTTGAACTAAACAGATAACTGCGAACAACAGGATTGGACAAAAAACATTTGATGTGATTAAGTGCTACATGAGTGGACAACATTTCTAGTAGTTCGTCTTTTAACAGATAACTTGGGGTGTTTTCAGTCTTGCTGAGATCTGTTTTATGAGGAATCTGCAATGTAGGCAAAGAGGAATCTTAATAGACACACAAGTCTGTGCTGATGTGCCACAGTAGTGACACAACTACTGTGGTATAACAGCATTCTGACACCACTAACGTGATACAACAGCATATGGAAGTGCATGAATTTCCATACATAACAGCACTGAACCATATATACTATTGTTCAATGTTTGCTAAATAACGTAGTGCTTGTGTATACTGGTCTCCAGCAACCCTCCCTCCTCCCTGCCTCTTTACTAATATCCCCCTATGTCTATCCCAAGCATGCTTGAAGCCCCCTTTTGTTTTTGCCTCCACCACATTCACTGGCAGTCTGTTCCAGCTGTCTGCCACTCTCTCTCAGTGAAGTAGTACTTCCTTACGTCCATCTTTCAGCTTAATCACATGCTGTCTGTTCCTGGTGCCTTTCCTCATTCGAAAGAGTTCCCCTCCTGCACCCATTCACCCCTATGAGGTACTTGTAGGTCTCTATCATGTCCACTCTCGCTTTCCTCTCTGCCAGGGTGTATATGTTGAGATTCCTCAGTCTCTCCTCATAGGGCTATTGCTGCATCCCCTGCACCATTTTAGTTGCCCTCCCCTGGGCTGCCTCCACCCTATCTGAGGCAAGGTTAGAAAAGTGGGCAAGGCTAGCTAGGGAGTATAACAGCAAAGAGGTAGTGGCTGGTCCACTAGTTACTACATTGAGGTATGACTGTCAAGCCTTCCTAATGTGGAGGGCTACCTGCACCTTAGGGTTTCATGCCACTATGCCCCCTCCCCCACTACCCGCTATGCCTTATCCCACACACTCTTGAAGCTCCCCATGGATTTTGTTTGAGGAGGTTGTTATTGCAAAATCCCTGGGGAACTTCAGGAGGGTAGGATAAGGTAAAGGGGCTAGTGAGGGTGTTGGGTGTGGGGGGCTGAGTGCCACGAATCCCTGAGGTGCATGCATCTCTGTGTCAGATAGACTTGATAGACTGTAAGTCCTTCTTCTGCTGGCAAATTACTATGTTACTCTGTTACCAATGGCATACATTGGAGAGGAAAATGCAAGTGAGGGGTGATAGAGTAAGGAATTATTTTTGTTTACTGTTAGCTAACATCATATCTTCTTAGCCTTTTTGAGGGTATTCAGAGGACTGAGTCCAAATGGTTTGATTTATGTTTCTCTTGCCTTTTCTTGTTTTTAATGTATTCATTTTTTTACATTCGTTGTGCCCATGCGCAAGGAACGTCTTGCGACAGTATGAGTTTTGGAGGTGTGTGACCCTCCTCCCCAATGCAGTGATCAGTGTAGCACCAGGCATGACCCTAGAGGACCAATACATGCTGAGCTGTGTATGATGGCAGTGCGGCTGTGTTGGTCTTCACATCAAAGAAAAGGTCCGCTGCAATCAGCGGTGGTAGCATGTATGCAATTTGCATACATATCAGAACTGCTGTCATGCACAGCTTGGCAATCCCTCTCGCTTCCTCTCTCTGCTAATGTCCTCCCCCTCCCTCCTTTTGTCCCCGGCACCACTTTGTGTGCGAGGTGCTAATCCCTTGGCTCATGAACCCCCACCAGCACATAGTATCGCCAACAGGGGTGCCAATCCCCCGTCAGCCTGTAGCCCCCCAAAAACAACCAATTCATGCCGGGAGCCCACCACAGTGCGCCATGCTACCCCCAACACACACACTGTATGGCCATTAGGGTGCCAAATCTCCGGCTCCACTCCCCCACAACAAACAGGTAGGTGGCACACTGGAAGCCCACCTCAGCATGCCAAAAGCATCCGTTTTTGTCTTTTTTTTTTAATTCCTGTAAAATGAGAAAACGGTCCCTCGGTGAGTCCTTACCGCCTCCCAACCCCTGCCCACCCTCTGCACACCACCTCCCCACACTTCTCTCCTCACTCTCATATTTATTTCCTCCGGAGGCTGGCGCGACGATCTTCGGTGGACTGGGAACACGTCTGCACTCTTCAAAGCCGACCGCAAACTGAGGAAATGCCGGTAAGCTGTATAATGGCATAAATAGGGTTTTTCCAACTTAGGTGGATACCTCGGCCATTTTTTTGACTTTTGTTGCCAAATTTTCAACATGGGGTTCTTGACACCCCTTCTCATGAATTTAGTCACTGTCATGGCATTATTCAGTCCAGAAAGGTGATCTCGTGGTCACTGAATGGAATCACCTTTCGGGACCGATTAATGAAATGACAGTGTCGGTGTTCATGAGATGGGCTCTCAAAAAGCCTATGTTGCAAATTTGGTGAAAAAATTCCCAAAAATGACTCTCTTACAAATGTGCATGGTGCAGTTTCCACACACACTCGTAAATTTGCAAATTTGTAATATTTTCACTCCAGATTTTCAACATAGGCATATTTCCACACCTCCTTAGGAACAGTACAGCTATCATTTTTCATATCCTGGCCGAAATGTGTTTTCGCGCTTCCGCCGCAAAATATCATGGTCGCTGTTGGAAATCAGTGTTTCCTACAGAATAAAACAATCACAGTGACACTGTTAATGAGCAGAAGTGCTAAATTCTTATGTTGAAAATTTGGTGGCAAAAGCCCATAAAATGGCTGTGTTATGAGCGCACGTTGCACAGTTTCTATGCACACTTGTAAGTTTATGAATTTTAATATTTCCACTCCAGATTTTCAACATTGCCATTTTTCCACATCTCCTTATGACCCATACAGCTGTTATTTTTCACATCCTGGCCGAAATGTGTTTCTGCACTTCTGGCATACAATAGCGTGGCTGCTGTGGGAAATCATGTTCGATACAGAGTAAGAAAATCACTGTTCAGAGACACTGTTCATGAGCACGCGTTCTAAAATGCCTATGTTGAAAATCTGGTGCAAAAATTCCAAACAATGATTGTTTTACGAGTATGCGTTGCTCAGTTTCCACGCGCACTCATAACTTCGGAAATTTGTCATATTTTCACTTCAGATTTCCAACATTTGCATTTTCCCACACCTCCTTATGAACAGTTTAGCTGTCATTTTTTCATATCCTGGCTGAAATGTGTTTTCATATTTCTGACGCAGAATAGCGCAGTCACTGTGGGAAATCAGTGTTTGGTGAACAGTAAGAAAACCATAGTGACAGTGTCCATGACCAGAGGTGACAAAATGCCTATGTTGAAAATTTGGTCAAATAATTCCATTGAATGACTATGTTACAAGTGCGGGTTGCACAGTTTCCACACAGGCTCATTCCCTTGAGCACGCCCAGGGTGTTAGGGTTCCTAAGACAGACATCTAAGAAGTATGAGGGTGGAATGTTGATCAGATGCAAGAGGAGTTGCAGAGAGGTACTCTGTTGGGATATGGATGCTAAAGGGACATGGATACAACTGGGGGGGGGCCTGCATAAATGCCAAACACCAATGCAAATACCTGCAAACAAATGTTCAGCATTGACAAATGCTTTTTTCCCTCAGCCACAGCTGCCATCTGCCTCATATGACAACTGCCCAGCCACATTGCCTGTCCCTGTCACCCAGGGGGTCCCCCCTTACCTTCCTCACAGTTTTCCCCCATGGTAGGGCCATTAAGAGTATGAATTTTGTGATGGGGGAATATTTTGTACTGCACAGACATGTGGTAAGGGTTCCAAGCATACCAGGGCACCATCCTGCCTGGCTGGGGGCATGTTCTCTTGTTCTTGTTCCACCCCCAAGAAGCCAGCTGTGACCGCACATGCCACATGCATGCAGTGGACCAGCACAGTATATTTAAGCCAGTGTGTTTTTCCCTCCCCTGCCCATCCTCAACTGCATTGCTCTATCTGTGGGCCCCCGGTGATGATCCTGCTGCAGGGATTAGTCAGCCTCCCACCTGACGAGGAGGAGGAGTAGTACTAGATTTTATTTCTTTGTGGCACCCTTCCCTGGTCACTCAGGGCACCAGTACAACAAACAGCAATAGAATCAAAAACCATAAAACAAAGAAATCCCAAATAATGAAGTTAAATAACTGTCTCAACTATATTAAGATGCACATATAAATTAAAATAAATATCAGCAGTTATTTAAAACTCTTACTGAGGATAGCATTGAGGGACTCTCACTCCCCATACGATTGTGCAAACAGATGGCTCTTAAGACCCCTTTTAAAGGCCTCCACAGGGGGAACTTCATCAGGGCCCTTGGGAGAGAACTTCACAGGACCAGGCCCACAGCTTAAAGGTCCAGTCCCCCGAGGTTTTACACCTGGCCCTAGGAACAAACAGGAGACCCTCCTCAGTGTAGCAGAGAGGGCATGTAAGAGTGCAGGAGATAACTCAGGTAACCTGGGCCCAGCCTGTGTAAGGCCATATAAGTTAGTAACCCAACTTTAAAGGAGATCCACCACTTAAGTGGCAGCCAGTGCAGTTCACACAGTGCCTGGGAAATATAATTTGACCTCAAAAGGCTGGTCAACAGCCTAGCAGCTGTGTTCTGCACCAACCGCAGGTGCTGCAATGCATCTTCACTGTCCCCAAGGTATAGAGCTTTAAAGTAGTCCAGACGCGAGGTCACAAAAGAGTGCACCAGTGAGAGCAACTCATCTGGAGGAGAAGGGATCTAATCTGGCTGATGTTCCTGGAGGTGATCCTCCTCCCCTGCCAGCCCACCAGTATCCCAGGATCATGCCCGAATCCGAGTTGCCGGCATTGTGAGTGGCTGCCCTGCCACTGTACCAAATGACTGGCCTGGTTGCAGTGTATCTCTCGCAATCACACACATGCACTCAAAGCCTAAAACACAGTGCAAAGCATAATGGGTGGAAAATCTGTGTGTAGGGCAGGCTGACAATGTTATGTCCAGCTACTCATTGGTCAGCTGTCTTAGACATGCAAAGTAGAGATAAATTGTTGGTGGGCTGAGGCGGATGATCAAAGAGGAATAGATAGAATGAGTTAGTCCCCTTTTACATTATTCAGTTGCAAAGTTCTTAGCCCTTCTATCCATCCTGACACCAAATGTCTGATTTGCTTTCTAGAGCTGAAGGCCACAGGTACTGCGCATCACCTCAACTTGCAGCTGAACACGACTGATTACCGCATCTTACTGATGGATGAGGACCATGACAGGATGTATGTGGGCAGCAAGGACTACATCTTATCGTTGGACCTGCACGACATCAACCGTGAGCCCCGCAGTGTAAGAAACCATGTTCATTTTTAGGAGACTTCCATGTCAGGAGTTGTACAGTGCTACCTACTGGTGGGGTCTGTAAGTGCAGTTAAATTTCAAGTTCCACATTCTGGCAGGTTCTGTGAGTCCAGTTGGCTGTGCCATTCTATAACAGTACCTGGTACTGCTGATGGCGTTCTTAATTTTCTATTCTTATTGAAAGCCTTTCAGAACCATGAGGCAGAATGCTATCAGGCAGAAGGAAGAGATAGGATAACTGAGTACAATACACACAATATATGCACAGTACACACACACACACACACACACACACACACTCTCTCTCTCTCTCTCTATACAGTTACATGTACACACCTCACAACACACACATGCACAATACAAACACACAATACATACAATCACACACATACAGAACAACCTACACACAATACTACATACAATACACACACAGAGTACATAAATACACACACAATACACACAAAAGTTCCACACAAATATGCACACTACACACAGTCACACTCACACACTCACACACACACATATAACGCCACAGGGATTCACACAATCCTTATTCAGCACACACACTCACAAACACACAGATGCATGTGCACACACACAAATGCGTACACACAGACACACACATCCACACACAAAACACTGTTCTGTAGGAATTTGCAAAAGGGGGCTGGTGTGGAAACATCCTGTTATCACTGTGACCAGTCCATAAACTGGAATCCTAGTACAGTGGCTCACAATATGGATGTGGTGGTGTAGCCAGACACCCTAAGACACTTTCTGGAAACAAATCCTGGGGACTGGTGCAGAGATTCTATACCAGGCTTGCACCCCATTTGGGTTGCTGACCCCACTACTCTACATTATTACATAGAATCTCTGTGGGTTCAGCTTATGGAAGCATCAGGTAACAAAATTATGCATGTGAGTGGTCTATAGGCCACCAGGGCAGGGGAACAAGAGTGATCAGGAATTAGCTGCAGAAGTGGAGAAGGGGGCAGCAAAGGGGGAGGTGGTAGTAGTGGGGGATCTCAACATGCCAGACACTGACTGGAATATTCCAGCACCTAGAAGTGCCAGAAGCCAGGATCTGATACATACATTGCAGGTCTGCGTGCTGGTACAGCTGATCAAAGGATCCACAAGGCAGTCTGCCATTCTTGACATGGTGCTCATCAACTTGGAAAGGGTAGGCGGAATGCAGGTTGGGGAACCACCGGGGTCCAGTGACCATAACACCATATGGTTCAAGCAGGCCATTGGTAGCAGTAAGCCCTCATCAAAGGCTGGATTTCAGAAAGGCAGCCTTTAACCAGATAAGGAAATTAGTCCAGGACAGGTTGATTGGAGTTGTCAGTATCAGGGGAGTGGAGTAAAGATGGAGAGAAATAACAGGGGCCATTCTTGAGACAACAAAGACATATGAGAACGGTTACCAGAAGAAACAAGTAAAGGAGACCGATATGGTTTTCTGAAAAGGTCAAGGATGCAGTGAAGGCTAAAAATGAGTCCTTCATCAGGTATAAGGAGAAGCAAGGGGATGACGAAAGTGTGGACTACCAAGTAAGAACTAGGGAGGCCAAGTGGGCAGTCAGGAATGCAAAAACAGACACAGAACTGTATATTGCAGAGGGGGTCAAGGGTGGGGAAAAAATGTTTTTCAGGTATGTAAGGGGAAAAAAGAAGATGGGTGGGGGAATCGTAAGGCTAACAGAGGGAAGCAGGGTAACTGGGAAGGACGAACAGAAAGCAGTCATTTTGAATGACTACTTCTGCTCAGTATTGACTAGGGAGGACAAAAGGCCTTTGCTTTACAGCAATGTAAAGACTGCTGATAGGGGGATCCCAGAAATGAAACGGCAGGTATTTACTAGTGAAAGGGTCACAAAAGGATTAGCAGCCCTGAAGATAGATAAGGACCCAGGATTGGATGGGATACATCCATGGATGCTCAGTGAACAGGCATTGGTATTAGCAGAACCCCTCATATGGCTAGTCAATAGCTCTATTCAGACAGGGTTGGTTCTGAAAGACTGGAGGGTAGTGGACGTAGTTTACTACCCAAGAGTGGGGGCAAAGAACAGTCAGGTAACTACAGACCTTTCCTTTTTACCTCTGTTGTGGATAAACTGATGGAAACACTAGTCAAAGAGGACCTAGTGGACTACCAGAATAGTAAGAGCACAGTTTCATGGCAGGGAGACCTTGTCAGACCAACCTGCTAGTATTCTTTGAATGGGTAACTAGGACAGTGGATACAGGTCTTGCAGTGGATTTACTCTATTTCGACTTCAGCAAGGCATTCAACTCAGTTCCACACAGACAGTTGAAGAAGACGGTATAGGATCTTGGTGCAGCAAAGGACGTAGTTAGATTGGTGGGACATTGGTTGGAAGGGAGACAGCAGAGTGTAGTGGTAAATGGAGTCAAATCCCAGGAGAGGAATGTCACCAGTGGAGTGCCACAAGAATCAGTCTGGGTTAAGTCCTTTTCAGTATGTTCATGGCAACACAGAAGGATTGGAGGACAAGAGGTGCATCTTCACAGATGGAACTAATCTCTGTAGTAGTGTAGACAGTGGTGGGGGATAAGGAAGATGCAGAATGACCTTCATAGGCTGAATAGGTGGTCCAGAGTTTGGCAGTTGAAATTCAGTGTCAGAAAGTGCAAGGTGATGTGTTAGGGAACAAGAACCACAGAGCAGAGTACTGGGTGGGAGGGGTTAAGTTGTACACCCCTAAGGAAAGGGACCTGGGGTCCTTATAAGTGACTCCCTTAAACAATCTAGCCAGCGTAACGACAAGTGGCAAGCAGGACCCTACGGTGTATTGGGAGGGATTTGAACAGCAGGAGGCAAAACATATTTCTACCTCTCTATAGATCACTGGTGAGACTTCACCTATTGTACTGTGCCCAGTTCTGAAGTCCGCACCTAAGAAAATACAAAGACAAGATGTAGACTGTTCAGTGTAGGATAACCAAAAGGATTCAGGGCCAACAGAGCAGATCCTTTGAGGATCAGCTTAGGGCACCAAACATGTATTTACTCAAAGACAGACAAGAGAGGGTCGATATGATAGAGACCTTCAGATTCAAGAAAGGAATGAACAAGGTGAACTGCAAGGAACTATTCAACATGAGCAGTTAATTAAGAACATGAGGTGATGAGTGGAAGCTGGTGGGTGGGGGGGGGCAGGAAGGGCATGAGAAAGTTTTCTTTTACAGAGAGAGAATGGTTAAGCCATGGCACAGCCTGCCAAAAACATTAATGGTTTCAAACATAGTTGGGACAGAGTTAAGGGCTTAGTAGTTACTTGGTGGGTAGCAGTAAAACAAGGAGTGAGGGGTGGATAGTGTAGACAAAGACCCATATTCCAAAAAGGTCTTGGAGTATGATAGGGTGGTATGGGCAGACTAGATTGTCCATTTGCCTTCCTCTGACATCATTGCCTATAAATATCTTTACGTTTCTGCTGGTGTGGAGATCTTCTGCTGCCAACAGAACATGTATTGTATTCACATCTTTTTCTTGCTGGTCTGGATGGAATTAGATCTGAAATCTCAGCAGTGAGCTTTCATCCAGATATCACTGCCCCAGACAAAAGGGTCTGTCTTCAGAAAGCAGGAGGGAAAACAATAGGATGGGGGGAGAAAGGACCAAGCTCTCTGTATCCCACTACTGACCAGGCAGGCACTGCTAAAAGGGAGCTTCTAGTAACCTTTGGGAGGTTTTTACTACTTTAGCTCCTAATTCTTTGTCTCCATCTTTTTAGATCCACTGGCCTGTTTCTCAGCAAAGGCGAGATGAGTGCGTGCTATCAGGAAAGGACACAAATGTAAGTATAATGTTTCTATATTGTCAATGGTACCAACCCTGGAAAATCAGGAATGGGAGAAAAACCAACATTTCTGAACAACTGTGATAAGACTTGAAAAGGTCTGAAATTTCCCTAAACTAATAATGGGCAGGTCACATTTTGATCTGCTTGCAGAGTGCCTTTGGTCAACCTTGTAAATCAGAATAAAATATTCAGTGAATTGACAGTTTCCAGTGTGCCCACCTTCCCCCATAGCTGCTGAAAAAAAGCCTACAGTTTTTTTTTAACTTTTACTTTCTTACTCAATTTTTGTCTTACTTCATGATTTTCATAAGGGGTTTCTTGGTATACCATGTCAGGAGAGATGAGAATTTAGCCCAGCCTCCGATGACAAGTTGCACCCCATGGCTGGATGCCTGCTCTAACCTTTTAGTTTTTATCTTGCTTATCTGAACTGGAATCTTCACTGCTTCTCTCTATTTTTGTTATATTTTATGCGAGACTCCTCTTGAGCTTCCCAATGATCACGTTTATAAACAGAGAAGGCACTCAGAGACTCGTAGTACAGTAGGTGGCATGTGGGGAGCATGTCGATGGAGAGGGCAATACCTCCCAATTAATAAATAAATCCAGATGAAGCATGCTCTGCCCCTGCTCATTATTCAGGTTTAAATCACATTTCTTCTTCATTATTTCCTCAAATATTCTGTGAACCCTGCTGCTCCAGATGTGAATCAGAGCTGGTCTACTGAGGGTCTGCCTATAAATTAGTATGTGGCTCAATTCTGTGGGCTGAGTCATTTTAGTAACAATCTTCCAAGTCGGATTCCTGGATATATTAGCCAGAATCTGAACTGGATCACAGCACATTGCCCATCCATCATCCAGGCCTTATCAAAACCTCCAGAACTGTTCAATTAAAAAAAAACATTAAGTGCAAAAGGTCACTTAAACATGATTTTTAACTTAGATGGTTGTCAATAAAGGGAGAGGATGCTAAAAAATCTCAAAGTAGTAGTAATTATACATCATGTTGTACAGTTAGCCATATATACTGTATATATATATATATATATATATATATATAAAATCTTCGTTGCAAAAAAACTGCATTACTGCACCAGTTAGAGTTCAGGTTAAAGCGGTAAAAGTAGGGAAATGTGGCAGTAGGGTTTCCAACCCTAACTCCCCCCGCCCCATCAACAAAAGGAAAAAACATTTGGGTTTTGGATCTCTGGAGTCTTGGCGAATCAGTGGGGGGGGGGTCTTCCTTGGGATTGTGACCCCTTAATGCTCACCTCTCACCCCTCCAGCCTGTAGCCACATGTACGAAACAGAAGGTATAGATCGAAGTCGGTGCCTCATAGTCATATAGTCTTCAAAGGTAGAGAACTATCTGTCACCTCATGTTGCTAACACAATTTGTTGTACAGGGCCCTGTGTGAAGAAAGGAGATAACATCTGACCTGGTTTGCTCAGGTGACAGGGTGAGCATTAGGTTGACAATCCCAAGAAAGACCTCACCACTGATTCGCCAAGACTTCAGAGACCCAAACCCTAATATGTTTTTATTTTGCTGCTTGGGGTTGGGGTGGGAAGTTAGGGTTTGAAACTCTTTACACCATATTTCCTTACTTTTCGTCACTTAAACCTGAACCCTAACTGGTGCATTAACACCATTTTTTGCAATTAATTTATTTTCTTTTTGAGATAGTAGAATGGTATCCTCATTGGGACCTGCATGAAAACATCAATCTGCCTGCAGAAGCACAGGGTCTGGAGGGCCCTGCTCTTCCATGCCTCCATAGACAGAGATGTGCAGAACCCTATGGGCCCTGCACCACATGTGGAGTCTATCAGGCTGCATGAGTGTACTAACACACCAGTCTTATTTTGTGATGGATCGCAAAAGATTGCTGTGTAACAAAAGAAGATTCTGGAAAAAAAAAAACAAAGTCCAAAATGTTGTTTTGTGTGGCAGCCTTCTTGTTTCATGAGACTTTTGTGGCCTGACAAAAGAAAATGCCATCTCAGGAAACAAGAATGTGGAGAAAACTAAGTCCAAAATCTTGTTTCATCATTAGCCAATTTCATGCTTCATAAGATTTTTGTGAGCTTATGAAAGAAAATCCTTCTCACAAAACAAGAATGTGAAAAAACTAAGTCCAAAATCCTCTTCCATGAGAAGGCATCTTCTTTCATGAGATTTCCATGAACTCATGAAAGAAGATCCTTTCTCTTGAAAGAAAAATGTAGAAAAAAAGTCCAATATCCTAGTATTAACTATGCTTCGTGTTGCTCAAGTAGCCCCACATATGTATCGTATAACACCACAGTGAGCACAACCACTTAATACTGACCTGGCTCATAAGGTCCTTTTTCTGACACCCCTCCCCCACACACACACCTCTCAACTGTCCCTGATTATGAGGGACGTCCCTCATTTTAACCCTCAAAACTGCTCAGTCCCTCATCTGTCCCTCATGGAAAAAGTGATGTCTGCACAAACAAGCATTTGTCAATACCGAATGTTGTCGCGCTGGCACTGGCTTTGGTAGTGCAGTGCGGAAACACATTTTGGCAGGATGTGAAAAATGACAGCTGTACTGTTCATAAGGAGGCGATAAAAATGGCAGTGGTGAAAATGTGGCATAAATATTGCCAATGCTGGTTACAAGGTGCGTGAGAAATGCGCATACACACACTGTAACACAGTCAGTTTATGGAGTTCTGCACTAAATTTTCAACATAGGCATTTTAGCACCTCTGCTCATGTACAGTGTCACTGTCATTTCCTCAAACTGTCCCAAAAAGTGATTTTGCACAGCGACTACGCTATTCTGTGCCGGATGTGCCAAAACACATTTTGGGCAGGATATGTAAAATGACAGCTGTACTGTTCATCAAGAGGTGTGGAAAAATGCCAATGGTGAAAATCCAGAGTGTCAGTATTACAAATGCACAACGTTACAAGCGTGCCTGCAGATTGCGCAATGCACGCCCGTAACACAGTCATTTTATGGAGTATCGTCACCAAATTTTCAACTTAGGCATTTTAGGACCTCTGCTCATTAACAGTGTTACTGTCATTTTTGTAATCTGCCCCAAACATGGATTTCCCATAGTGACCGCGGTATTGTGCGCCAGAAGTGCGGAAACACGTTTCAGCCAGGATGTGAAAAATGACAGCTATACTGTTCACAAGGAGGTGTAGAAAAATGACAATGTTGAAAATCTGGCATGAAAATATTGCGAATCCGTGAAGTTACGAGCGTGCATAGCAAGTGCACAACGCACACTTGTAAAACAGCCATTTTTTGGATTTTTTCCACCAAATTTGCAGCATAGTCTTTTTGACAGCCCACCTCATGAACATTGCCACTGTGCTTGCATTAATCAGTCCTGAAAGGTGATTCTGCACAGTGACGATGAAATCACCTTTCGGGACCGATTAACGTCATAACTGTGACAGAATTCATGAGGAGGGGTCCCAAAAACCCCATGTTGAAAATTTGGTGCAAACATTCCCCAAAATGCCTGAGATATGCACCAAAGTTGAAAAAACCCTATTTATTCCATTATACAGCTTACCGGCATTTCCTCAGTTCGCAGTCAGCTTTGAAGAGTGAAGACGTGTTCCTGGTCCACCGAAGATCATTGCAGCCAGCTCCGGAGGTAAGTATGGGGTGAGGGGGGTGTGGGGAGGCAGGGTCTGCAGTGGGTTGGAGCGGGTGGTGGGTAGGAAGACCACGAGGGGCCATTTTCTGCTTGCAGGTCAAACAAAACACATCGTCGGATGGTTTTCTTTTTACAGGCAGTTTCTTGCTTTTTGGGGGCACAGTAGCCGACGGGATTGGGCACCCCGTCAGCACAGAAGAAGGGGGACATCATGCCGACAGGGGTGGGCCCTCTGTCGGCACATTACAGAGGGAAAGGGGGTAGACGGATGCCGAGGGGGATTGGGCACCCCGTCGGCAAACAACGAAACAGGGGGAAGACATTCTGCTGATGGGGAGTGGGCTCCCCCAACAGCACACAGTTCACAGGGCAAGCTGACCGGGGGATTTGGCACCCCCGAAGTCAGCAGTTCAGCCGCCATGCTAGTAGCTGGCGAGCACGTAGGAAGGGTCCGCTGCGTGTTACAAGCTTTGCTCAGATTGCAGCGTATCTTTCCTTAGATGTGCTCGACACATTACTATGCATGGTGTGGTGCCGGCATACAGGCTGATTGGGGAATGAGGGATGCACCTACTGGTGCGTGCCTCTGCAGCCTCAACAGCGACCGCGCCTCCAAATCCCCACTGCCGCAAAATGTTGGCTGCGCAAGCGCGCCAACATAAAAAGTACTTCAAATTTCGACTTTAAAACAGACATTCATAATATTTTGAGATGCTGAATCAAAAGTAAACTTTGTACAAATAAACATAATGGGATTCACTGTGTTCTCAGATCATATATCCATGTTTGATAATGTGTCCCTCATTGTGAGGGTCAGTGTCCCTCATTGTCTCTCATTTTGAGTGGCCATGTCCCTGGTTTCAGTGATAAAAATTTGAAAGGTATACCCCCACAGCTTCTTTCTGGATAGAGCCTTCTGCTGGGAAAGTATAACAACCTCCCAAACCAGTTTTTCAAAATAATCTAAACCTTACTGGAACTAAATAAAATGTTCTGATAAGGTTCTTTTATACTGTTGAGAAAGGCAATGAGGTTCCAGAAAGTTCTGAAATTATTCAAACTGGTCCTTGGACCCCTACTGGAAACCTGTGAAGAAACACAGAAAGGTCGACTAGAAAGAGACATGGGCCTGAAAGTGTTTTGTCTCAGAACTTGTGATTAGCATACATCTGTAGATTAATCATATGTTAGAGCAGCAGTGCACGTTACAGTAAAACATTTGTACACTTAGCTTTTTTATTCTTTTTAGATTGCCCTTTCCCTCCAGTATTTTAAAATACCTCTTTTCATCTATTTTGAGACTGCTTTACAATTGTTTAGATCTAATATAATAAAAGGAGCACTCCTCTAATACAGCAGTCTGCAGGTTTTCATTGGTATTCTTAGTTTCTTTTTAACCCCCCAGTGTCCCATAGGGTCAGGGAGCAGTGTTTGTTGCATACTACTTGTAGCTCATCTAAGTTACAAAAAAACTCCGCCGACAACATATCTTGTCCTAAAAACCTATGTGTCCTAAATCTTCCGGCAGCCTAAGGGTTAAACAATGGATGCTCAAAAAACAGCTAAGAATACCAAGAAAAACCTAGTGAAAGCCATATTAAAAGTAGAGTGCCTTTATTGCAGTATTTCAGAGCTTTAAAAAAATAGCTCAAGCGGATTAGAAACGAGCCTAAAAGAGCATCATACAAGCCAGGATGAAATAGGCATTCCAAAGTGTATCAGTAGCAACTCTTTATTTGATCAACTAATAGTCATTACAAAATGTTAAAAATGTTACAAATACAATAAAAAATATACAGAAGACATATATGTTTTGCACACTATACTTGGTAGTTATACTTCTCCAGACAGGCATATACTGTACATTCAATGGACAGCAGCAATTTTGACCTATGTCTCATCACAACCTGGATGAATTGAGCATACATTTTTGCTTCTTCTACATAGATAGGCTTAAGTAGAATTTCCATACAATCCAGAAGTACTCCATCATGTCTATTTATATATTTTTTCCCCCCCAAATATTTAACCAGGAGAGACACACTAAGCTGAAGCTTGTTTACAGGTGCGACCCGGGAGCACAGGGAAGTTAAGTGACTTGCTTAGGGTCACACAGTATGCAAGTGGAGGCTGTAGGATTCAAACCCTGGTCTCCATATTTGCAGCTCAGAGCCTTAAACCACTTCTCTAAACTGCACTATATATCTATTTATATAGTCTAACAAATATTTTGTATGCCATTTCTGATACAGAGGACAAACGCATAAGACGTGATATAAATTTTCTTCATGATATTTTTTTCAACAAGCATTCAAAATCACTCTTTATCATACTTCCCATATCTTGCTTCTAATCTCTTAACTGGGAGTAATTCAATATCTTGATAATGACATAATTTTACGGCACTCCTGATCAAGAGGCAAAGTCCAGTAAAATTCTAAGCCATGACATAGTCTATAGATAGAGCACCAATGAGCTAGTTTTTGAGGAGCTATGTATGCCATATCCTTCTTCATTTGTGTAAGAGCAAGTATTCTATTTTTAACTAAAGTTTTATAACTTGGTGAAATCAAAATTCCTTTTAATGAATCCTGCATAAATGCCATAAATTAATTTGTTTTACTATATATTGCAGGTTTATAAGCCACAGTGATTTCTATTGGAATTGCATTCATTTTATTTTTTTTATTTAAAATTAATTTTAGCAAGGCCGGCCCAGTGACAATAAAGGTTAAGGCACTGGACTCCACACCTCACACCATGCTGGTGACCCGTGTTTGGAAGTGAGCTCGGGTCCCTGGGGGTTGGCAGGGGGAGGGCTGGGAGATGATCATAGCAGTCACTGGGCTGCTGTCATCTCCCAAACTGGGGATGTGAGTTTACTTACTCTTGGCTGACACCCGGTTGAGGCTGAGTGTCAGGGCAGAGGTACATGGGACTGACATTACATCTGGAGGGTGGAGGGAGCATGTGGTTCTGGAAGTGGATGCTTGCCTTCACACACATACGCCCACCATATAAGCCAAAGCTCCAGGCTGGGATGGGAAAAAACATAAGAAAATACCTATATCTCCCCATGGCCATATGTGATGGGTCCAATGCTGTTGAACTCAGTTCCTTGTGGATCCTCCAGTGGGGGGAGAGGATGACAGGGTTGGGGCCAAAGGGGGGGCCCAATGGCAGGCTTAGGTGGCCATGGAGAACAAACAGGTATATAATATCTATCTATCTATCTATCTATCTATCTATCTATCTATAATTTTGGCCATTGATTTGCTGTATTGTTTAAAATATGTAGCCAATAACTAACAAGAAGATATTGTACCAATGCACTTATCGGGACCCTACCAAGTTTCGCTCAGACAAGCTGTTTTGGCCATGATTTATTTACTTTTAATAAGCAATGATAGAAATGGAAGAATGGTATTTCCATGGATTGGGAAAAAGAATAGCACCACGTTTCTGAACCATATAATATTATAGGATTAAGTTTTGCCTCCGTAGCCTTCAAGGCCAATACCACATTCCTACCTCCATACAAGATGTTAAACTTTTTAAGCCTGTAAATTTTGCTTTACCTTTTTTGTTTGTATCTGTATATGTTTGGTCCACTTAGCATTAGATGAGAACATATCACCTAAATAGCAATATTCTTTTAGTTTCCAGCTTCTGATTATTTAGGTAGAAATGATTAGATTTTCTACCACCAAAAATCATGACCTTCGATCTTTCCTAATTAATAATTAACTATTTTGTATGTAATACACAATACAAAGAAATAATTTAACATTTGTTGCAATCATATTTGTGATAATGAGAATAGTATCCTATCATTGGCATACACAAGAGCAGGGCACAAGATATTCACGATATGAGGATAATGAAATCTTGGAGAATCAGTGTTTTGAATAATCTCATTAACGTAAATGTTCTAAAGTGGAATAAAGATTCAAGTACAAATTTTTCACCTTAACAAGCACTGCTGCTTTAATTACATGCTAATTACTTATCTGCATTTTGTATACTAGAACAGGGTTGGGTAACCTGAGATAATTAGGGGGCTACAAGTGCAGCCCTCAAACACCCTCAAGGGCTGCAAGACCACCTTTACCACAGTCACAAGCCAACATTATATATCTGAATTAAAAGCAAGCTAGATATATATATATCTATCTATATATATATATATGTGTGTGTGTGTGTGTGTGTATATACATGTGTATATATATATATATATATATATATATATATATAGGGGATATGACATGGCCTGACTGAAGATATCATATTTATTTTCACGAGAGGCCAGTGATATCATGATATCTCACGAGTGATGGTACATGTGAGATATCATGATATGAGCCTCGAGTGAAGATAAATATGATATCTTCAGTCAGGCCATGTCATATTCTGTTTATACAATGTATACTTTGCCCCCCCCCAATACAACTCACCACATGCCCCTCTCAATGCAATGGGTGATCTTAAGGTGATGGCCCTAGCAATACAACCCCACTTACAGAAAAGCTGGCAAAACAGCAGATGTCATTTATTGTTTAAAAAATATGTGGTGGATCCTGCTATTTATGGTTAGTTTTAAAAAGTCTTATCTGGTTTATCCTGCCATGCCCCCCAACAGAGCTCCACATGTCCTCACCCCCAACATAACAGATTACATAGGGTTTTCAAATATCTGGTTGATCCTGTCAATTTAAATTACTAAAATATCTGGTTGATCCTGCTATTATTTTGGTGAAAAGTGATTTTTAAATGCTATCTGGTTGATCTCACATTTGAGCATCATCGGCGATCGAAGACCACCATCGACGATATGCATGTCAAACGTTTCAGGAGTGTTCATGTTCAGTAACCGAGAACGGCCAGCGATGTTTATTTCATATTTTGTTGAAAAGTTGATCACAGAGTGTAGCAGTGATTACAGTCCATAAGCTTTTTGAATGTAGTGCAGTAGCCGCCTGTTGCCAGCAACAGATGCTCGCACCTCCTTTTACTGTTCAAAAGCCGCCGGCTTGGTCACTGCTGCATTCTATGTGCCATCGGAAGCTTTTTTTCAACAAAATACATAGAAATAAGCATAAAGCACAGCATTTTCTCAGTTACTGAACCCGGGGCTCCTCCTACAAAACATTTGGCAATGTACCAATCGTCAGTGTGGATAGCGCTCGGTCACGCTACAATTGCAGGGAAAGTGAAAGTGCTCAGAGTGGCAGGATCAACCAGATAAGTTTTGATATGACATACAGGAACGTGGAGATAACATATGACATATAGGAAGATGAAGATAACAATGTTATCTTCACTGGCCACTTGAGATATCATGTTTTATACTGTTATTTATCTGATAACATACATTGTATAAATATATATATATATAAAACATTAAGAAAGTAATGCAGGACTTTAACATTTCAATATAGAATAAACAGCAAAAGCAGATGGATAATGGGGCCACAGGTTCATCCCTGGAGGGCCGCGGGTTGACCACCACTGTACTAGAACCATTTTTTAAAGGGGAATTGAAGCCCCGCACAATTTTCAGTTCATATTTGCTCACCCTGACTCTCTTCCTGCACATGCCTCTCTGTTTTTGATTTCAGTTTCCCTGATCTTTGAAACCAGCTCTGTATGTATCCACTATATTGTGCCATTATATGTACAGCAACTAGTGACATCACCATCAGTTGCAGTCAATGGTTTCTTCTTGACACTGATTCTGCTGCTACAGGGATGGAACTAGACCTGCTCCTCCCTGTGCTTTGTTTTCATTAAAGAGCAAGTGTTTACTTCTAATAAATTGACAACTATTTTATTTTGTGTATTGTGATGTGTCAGTACTTACTTTATACTTTTATAATAAGATATGTGTTAGGGTTATAAAATACTGGGTTTTTATCTTTGCTTTTCACACTGCTAGTAAAAAAAGAATTCAGTGGAATTCTGGGATTGTGATGGAAGAAACTGTCAGCTGTTTAGGCGCCCAGTGTATTTCAGTGAGAAACTAAACATATTTTTCTAACTTTTTCAAAAGAACTAGGCATTTCTTTCAGCAACAAACTTGGACTTTTATAAGTTTGCACCATTGTGGTCCATCTGTATGATTTTACAATTTTTAAAACAATAATTGGCTTCTCTTTTCTTCTCCCGAGTAAAATCTGGTTATGAAGAAAATGGCGCCTGCTAAACTACAACAAAAAAATTACAGGTTATCAAAAAATCACATATTTATATTAAATATATAATATTTTGGTGGTAGAAAGTGTTATTTCTCTATAAAATCTGAAAACAGGTTAGCAGTTTCCCATTAAAGCACACTGCCAGCTTTGCCAGTATAACTTTTCCAACATCATAATGCAAGAATTCCATTGGATTCTTTTTTTTGCTAGTAGTTAGCAAAATGCAAATAAAATTGTGAAAAGGCAAGTAAAGAAACAAACAGAAGCAAATAAAATGATTATAGAGGCATCTAAAGGAACCAGACCTTTATTCTTTAAGATATATATCCTTACTAAGCACCTGCTCTTTAAAGTTTCAGCAGTAGGAACCATTGGCATTTACAGACAGAGAAAAGGGGTAAGTAAATGTGAATTGGGAATGCTACAGTTCTTCCCATCTGTTTTAAGAGAGGTTATTCTGTATTGTAAAATGGATGAGAAAATGCAGAGCTCTGGTCGCTAGCAGGAGCAATGGGATGGGGGGAATGGCTTTCCCCCATCCCCTCCCCTTGCGGGCATCCGGAGCACACCCCTCTCCTTTTCTAAAACCCTAAAAATTGAAGAAAATGACCATGAGCTTTCAATGAATGAGCGTGTTTCCTTGAGCTCAGTCAGGGTGCCAGCTGTGGAGGTGAGTGGAGGGCTGTGCCGGTGTCCCACTTGGAGTTGGGGTTGGGGCAGTACCTGACAGGGTGGGGGGTCAACTCAACACCAGGGATTAAATGAAACATTTTTTTTTAATTAAAACAGAATTGTGGATGTGAGTGCTGGGCGGCAGTCTGCGGAGGCGGGGGGGGACACTACACACCAGGATAGACTTCCAGCAGCCAGGGTGGTATTGAGGCCAGGGATTGATGGCAGGGGGGACACTAGACACCAGGGAAGGGATAGATTAGGGTTTAATGAAAAAAATGTTTTAATATTGTGGCGCCAGATTGGGGATTAGACATCATGGCGGGAAGTCGGGCTGCCGGCTGAGGAGTGGGGAATTCGACTTCTCCTTGCTTTCAGGTTTTTTAAGTGCAGTTTGCGCTTAAAACCCCAAAAAGCAAGGTGAAGTCGCAAATGGCAAATTCCAGGTAGTTTTGTAAAATTATGTGAAGTGCTGCACGGATGCGAATTTGGTGACTTCGCTGCATATTTGCCCGTGGAGAAAAACTTTGCTGCATCTCTACTGGTGAGACAGTTCAGCCTGCTACAAAAATAAACAAAGACAACAGTATAAAAAAGCAAGGCTAGCCTTGTTGGCACCTGCCAAATCTTGTTTTTTATTTTAGTTGCCTAGGATAGACAAACTAAGATAAAATACCTAATTTTAAGTGTCGTCCGGTGTCAGCTCACTTTTCACAGCTGAGAGGAACTAAAGCAGTGAGATCAGGTGACTTGATGAGGGCTGCACAGTAAACCAGTGTCTATAATGGGATTCAGACACTCCAAACAGTACTCCACCACACTGCCTTTGGGCTCTCATATACTTGTAAGACTTTCTACTCACTACTGGTCTTCAGGAAAACTAGTCTTGTTACAACACACACAGACACACGCATTTGCAAACACACACTCACATAGTGTACCTACCACACACCGTACACACCAAACACACACATACAGTACACACACATATGCATACTTTTGCACTCACAATAACACCCACCCACCCACATACTGTAACCAGACACGCCAATACACATACAGACTCACATACACACACTTAGAGAGACACACACACACACGCACACACTCTTACAGACACCCACACACACGTTTGGGGAAACGCATTTGTTAATTGAAAACACACTAATTTAAATACTAACATACTAAAATGCCAGCAGAATAGGCCTAACGGTCTTTCGCGTCTGCTCGTTTGGTCAGCCCCCACCCTGGGAGCTGACCTTGCTGCTCCCCTCGCCTTCTCTGGCTTCTCCCTTCCCAGTTACGGATATTCTCGCTGCATTGGATTTTGCTTCCAGATGCCTTCCCCTGTACCTGTCCCACCCCCTCTTGAACCCCTCCACCGTCTCTGCTCTGTAAATGCTTCCATAAATATTCACAACCTTGGATAGTGCTCTGGGGGATGCTGGGCCCTTCCTTCCCTAGCTGACCACCCATCAGGATGCACATTCATAAGTACATTTTACACCTGAGATGCACTGTTGGCACTTCAGGGTATACACAGGTGGCTGCCTGGCATCTACCCATACTATGGCAGCAGCATCAGAGTGGTAGCAGAAAAACGATGCTGGATTTCCCGCATTCAGTCCAGTTTCCTGAGTTTTTTTTCTTCATTTTCAGAGTCCAAGACCCAAGAGGGCACAAGCTACCAAGAGACCTAACTTGAAATAAACTGACCAGGAATTAACTGCGCAGTTTATGCTGATTGCATGTGGCCATACAGGTGCCAGCAGGCAAAATATTCAACAGAGGTGCACACTGATTTGGTAGAAAGCCACTGAACTTGATATCATCAGCATATCAGAAGTACCACAGAAACAGCTTGTGCATCTCAACAGCGCTGCTGTAGCTATACCAGGAGACAGAGATCTGTGTGGGCTGTGTAGAATTTGATCTTACCAAGTGGCAGGTCAGAAGGGGCGGAGCAAGATGAACAAGGCAGGTAGCAGCCATATCCTACATATCCTTGGAAAGGAAAATTAAAAAATAAAGAAAAATATAAAACACTGGTTGATGACATTCATGAGAAGATAGCTAAACTCTTTTCCAGGAGGTCACCCTGACCCAGTTGAGGTGTATCTGATGTGTAGCCGAGGCTTAAATGAGTAGTATACCTCCATACACCTTGAGATGTGCACATCAGCTGCACTGCTGTCTGAGAGGTGTACATGAGGTTCAATAGCAGTGTACTTACAGTGTAATTTAGGTGTAGTTGATGTGCATCTAAAAAATGCTAATTAGGTAACCCTCAGTGAGGTGTACACTTCAAGGTGAGGTGTAGTCAGGAAGTATAGTTGATGTGAGTCTAAAAAATACTAATTAGGTAAACCTCAGTCAGGTGTGGAATTCAACATGAGGTCTAGTCAGGAAGTATAGTTGATGTGCATCTAAAAAA
Organism: Neoceratodus forsteri; assembly: GCA_016271365.2. NCBI lineage: Eukaryota > Metazoa > Chordata > Ceratodontiformes > Ceratodontidae > Neoceratodus > Neoceratodus forsteri. Next base: position 1,114,138,113 of record CM028129.1, on the reverse strand, counting down.
TGCTAATTAGGTAAACCTTAGTGAGGTGCAGTCAGGAACTGTAGTTGATGTGAGTCTAAAAATGCTAATTAGGTAAACCTCAGTGAGGTATCGACTTCGATGTGAGGTCTAGTCAGGAAGTGTAGTTGATGTACATCTAAAAAATGCTAATTAGGTAAACCTCATTGAGGTATAGACTTCGATGTGAGGTCTAGTCAGGAAGTGTAATTGATGTGCATCTAAAAAATGCTAATTAGGTAAACCTTAGTGAGGTGTAGACTTCAACGTGGGATGTAGTCAGGAAGTATAGTTGATGTGAGTCTAAAAAATGCTAATTAGGTAAACCTCAGTGAGGTGCAGACTTTGACATGAGATGTTGTTAGGAAGTGTAGTTGATGTGAGTCTGAAAAATACTAATTAGGTAAACCTTAGTGAGGTGTAGACCTCAACGTGAGTTGTAGTCAAGAAATGTAATTGATGTGAGTCTAAAAAATGCTAAATAGGTAAACCTCAGTGAGGTGTAGACTTCGATGTCAGGTGTGGTCAGGAAGTGTAGTTGATGTGCATCTAAAAAATGCTAATTAGGTAAACCTCAGTGAGGTGTAGACTTTGACGTAAAGTGTAGTCAGGAAGTGTAGTTGATGTGAGTCTAAAAAATGCTAATTAGGTACACCTCAGTTGCCTTGTTTACATAAACTTGAACCGGTTTCAAACTCCAGTTTCAGTGGAACCGATGCTGCATTCCTCAATTGAAAGCTCATATAAACTCTTTCTGAGTTGGATTCCTGTTTCAGTTGGAACCGGGTTCAACTGCAGTGGTTCAAAAGTGTTGATTATTTTGAACCCGGTTACTTTGAACATGTAAACCTGATTCATGAATTAATTCTGCTATACTTTCTGTTGAAACTGCTGCAAAAGGAATGCAACCAGATTCAAAATCTTCAATTACTGTGTGTTTACATGCAATGGGAATGAGTCACCTTGTAATCAATTCAGTCTGAACCGATTACAAGGTGACTGATTCCCATTATATGTAAATACACAACTGAGGACTTTGAAGCTGGTTGTTCATCCTCATCAGTTCAACACCATGTAAACCAAAAAGGATTACAATCTGAATGAAAAGAATTGATTACAAAGTAATTGATTCCCACTACATGTAAACACAGCAAGGGCAGTGTACACCTCAACCTGAGGTGTAGTTGGGAGGGCTAGTGCATATATTGATGTGGCTAGTGAAGCTATAAAAAATAAACTGTAAATACAGAGCAGAGATCCTGTCCAAAAGAAATGGTAAATATTTGCTTAATGAAATCATTTTTAGTTAAACTTTAATTTAGAAGACTGTGGACGTATATATACTTCCAGAATCTATATACGTTCACACATATTCAGTTCTCAAAGGGTTAAAAAGAATTAACAAAGGAGAAGTCCCCTACTTCTTCACTATCCCCAGCCTCATTATAGGAATAGACAGAACACCTAGACATTTATAAAAATAGACAAAACTCCTAGGAATTCCTGCATTAAATGGAGCAGTGTCTGCAGGAACAGCATGTAAAAAATATTTTTATATTGATTGCGTGCATGCGCAAGAAACATATTGCGGCAGCTTTCTCCACAAGCAGGTTGTGGAGGTGCGGCACTGTTGTGGCCAATGCCCCCACAGCCTTTAAAGGCTTGTCCAGCATCCCCCAATGCCGTGGCACGCTGTTGTTGACACTAGTTCAGCCAGTGTGCTACCAACTTGTAAAAAATCAGCTGCTGCAATCAGGGGCTGCCTCGTCATTGCAGCATCAGTCATTCGCTGCAATGAGGGAGCGATCCATCATTGCAGGGAGGGATCTTCACAAACAATATTAAACCCCCACCGTGTTTTTGCCGACAGGGCCCCAATTCCGGTTGGCTTAAGTTCCTATAGCGATATGTCGACGGGGATCCCGCCTGTCGGCATTATGTTAAACCCCCGCTTATATTCTGTGCTGACGGGGTGCTCAACTTTATTGGCATAATGTCACCCCACCTTTTTGTTGTGTACAACAGGGTGCTCAGTCCCCGTCAGCTACAGCTTGCCCCTCCAAAAGAAAGAATCTGGTGGCATGCTGAGAGCCCCCCCAGCGTGCCACATGCCTCTGTAAAATAAAAATGGTCCCGCAATGTCTTTTTTTTTTTTACCTGTAAAAAAGGAAACTGTCTCTCAGAGGACTCCCTGCCCTCTCCCCCAACCCGCGCCCACCCACTGCGCACCCTGCCTCTCCATACTCCCCTCACCCCATACTTACCTCCGGAGCTTGGCGCGACGATCTTTGGTGGACCAGGAACACGTCTGCACTCTTCAAAGCCAACTGCGAACTGAGGAAATGCTGGTAAGCTGTATAATGGAATAAATGGATTTTTTCCAACTTTAATGCATTTCTCAGTCATTTTTATTAATTTTGGCACCAAATTTTCAACATGGGGTTTTTGGGACCCCTCCTCATGAGTTCTGGAACTGTCATGGTGTTAAGCGGCCCCGGAAGGTGATTTTGCGGTCACTGCGCAGAATCATCTTTTGGGGCTGATTAATGAAACGACAGTGCCAGTGTTCATGAGATGGGCTCTCAAAAAATCCTATGTTGCAAATTTGGTGCAATAAATCCAAAAATTACTGTTTTACGAGCGCAGCATTGCTAGTTATCACGCGATGCTCATACCGCCGGTATTTGGTAATATTTTCATGCCAGATTTTCAACGCTTGGCATTTTTCACACCTCCTTGTGAACAGTACAGCTGTCATTTTTCCCATCCTGGCTGAAATGTATTTTCTCACTTCTGGCACAGAATAGAGCGGTCACTGTGGGAAATCACTGTTCGGGACAGATTAAGAAAATGACAGTGACACTGTTCATGAGTAGAGGTCCTAAAATGCCTATTTTGAAAATTTGGTGACGATACTCCATAAAATGACTGTGTTACGAGTGTGCGTTGAGCAGTTTGCATGAACACTTGCAACTTCGCGAATTTGTAATATTTTCACTCCAGATTTTCAACATTGCCATTTTCCCACACCTACTTATGAACAGTACAGCTGTCATTTTTTCCATCCTGGCTGAAATGTATTTTCGCACTTCTGGCACAAAATAGAGCGGTCACTGTGGGAAATCACTGTTCGGGACAGATTAAGAAAATGACAGTGATACTGTTCGTGAGTAGAGGTCCTCAAATGACTATGTTGAAAATTTGGTGATGATAGCCCATCAAACGACTGTGTTACAAGTATGCATTGCGCACTTTCCACGCACCCTTGTAACTTCGCAGATTTGTAATATTGTCATGCCAGATTTTCAACACTGGCATTTTTTCAGACCTCCTTATGAGCAGTACAGCTGTCATTTTTCACATCCTGACCGAAATGTGTTTTCACAGTTCCGGCACAGAATAACGCGGTCGCTGTGGGAAATCAGTGTTTGGGACAGATTAAGAAAATGACAGTGGCACTATTCATGAGCAAAGGTCCTAAAATCCCTATGTTGAAAATCTGGTGATGAAACTCCGTAACATGACTGTGTTACAAGCGTGCATTGAACTGTTTCCACGCGCCCTTGTAACTTCGCAAATTTATAATATTTTCATGCCACATTTTCAACAGCGGCATTTTTTCACACCTCCTTATGAACAGTACAGCTGTCATTTTTCACATCCTGGCTAAAATATGTTTTTGCACTCCTGCTGGAGAATAGCATGGTCGCTGTGGGAAATCAGTGTTTGGGACAGATTAAGATCGAGCAAGTGTGGGGGGGGAGTGACCGAACTCAGCTGAGCTATGTCGGGACTGCTGCAGATTTGTTTATGGGCAGAAAAAGGCACCAACGCAAGAGTCCAGTACAAAAGGGCAGCCTGCAGCACTGGGAGAAACAGAACGAGAGAGCGAGTGAGGGAGGGGGAGTGACCAAACTCAACGGAGCGCTGTCAGGACTGCTGCGCATTTCTTTGTGGGCAGAAAAAGGCGTCACTGCAGGCTGGGGCCCAGTACAAAAGGCCAACCTGCATCGGTGGGAGAAACAGTACGAGCGAGTGAGACGGGGGACTGAGTGAGCTCAACAGAGCTCTGTCAGGACTGCTGCAGATTTCTTTGTGGGCAGAAAAAGATGCCAAAGCAGGCAGGAGCCCTGTACAAAAGGATAGCTTGCAATGCCAGGACAAACAGAATGAGCGCATGAGAGAGGAAGACTGAGCAACCTCAACGGAGCTCTGTTGGGACAACTGCAGATTTCTTTGTGGACAGACAAAGGTGCCAAAGCAGCCAGAAGCCCCATACAAAAGCGCAGTATTTTTTCACAGAGAGGGTTGTGGATGCATGGAACAACCTTCCAGAGGAGGTTGTGGAGTCAAAAACAGTGGTTGAATTCAAGCATGCATGGGACAGTCATAAGGCAATTCTAGGGGGTGTGGGTAGAAAGAAGTAGGCTGCTGGTTAACTAGGATCTGCAGTTTATCCATTAGGTAGGGAAATGGGCAGACTGGGTGGGCCAAGTGGTCCTTATCTGCCGTCAAATTCTATGTTTCTATGTTTCAGCCTGCAGTGCCAACAGAAACAGAAAGAGCGAGTGACAGAGCAGTAGTGAGCGAGCTCAACGGAGCTCTATTGTGACTGCTGTGGATTTCTTTGTGGGCAGAAAAAAGGCAGCAATGCAGGCAGGAGCCCAGTACAAAAGGCCAGCTTGTAGCACTGGCAGAAACGGAATGAGTGAGTGAGAGAGGAGGAGTGAGTGAGCTCAATGGAGCTGTGTCGGGACTGCTTCAGATTTCTTTGTGGCCAGAAAAAGCCACCAACGCAGGCAGGGGCCCAGTACAAAAGGCAGCCTGCAGTGGTGGGAAAACCAGAATGAGTGAGTGACAGAGGGGGAGAGAGCGAGCTCAACGGAGCTCTATTGTAACTGCTGCAAATTTCTTTGTGGGCAGAAGAAGGCAATGCAGGCAGGAGCCCAGTAGAAAAGGGCAGCCTGCAGCACTGGCAGAAACGGAATGAGTGAGTGAGAGAAGGGGAGTTGAGCGAGCTCAACGGAACTTTGTCAGGACTGCTGCAGATTTCTTTGTGGGCAGAAAAAGGCGCCAACAGAGGCAGGAGACCAGTACAAAAGGGCAGCCTGCAGCACCATGAGAAACAGAATGAGTGAGTGAGACAGGGGGACTGAGCGACCTCAATGGAGCTGTGTCAGGACAGCTGCAGATTTCTTTGTGGGCAGAAAAAGGTGCCAATGCAGGCAGGAGACCAGTACAAAAGGGCAGCCTGCAGCGCCGGGAGAAACACAATGAGCGAGTGAGACGGGGGAGTGAGCGAGCTCAAAGGAGCTCTATCGTGACTGCTGCAGATTTCTTTGTTGGCAGAAAAAGGCAGCAATGCAGGCAGGAGCCCAGTACAAAAGGCAAGCCTGCAGCACCAGCAGAAACGAAACGAGTGAGTGAGAGACAGGGAGTGAGCAGGCTCAACAGACCTGTGTCAGGACTGCTGCAGATTTCTTAGTGGGCAGAAAAAGCCACCAACAGAGGCAGGAGCCCAATACAAAAGGGCAGCCTGCAGCGCCAGGAGAAACAGAATGAGCGAGTGAGAGGGGGGAGTGAGCCACCTCAACGGAGCTCTGTCAGGACAGCTGCGGATTTCTTAGTGGGCAGAAAAAGCTGCCAACGCAGGCAGAAGCCCAGTACAAAAGAGCAGTCTGCAGCACCGGAAGAAACAGACTGAGCGAGTGACAGAGGAACAGTGAGTGAGCTCAACAGACCAACGCAGTCAACATTTGGCATTGACAAATGCTTGTTTATACATGTGTTACTGGAAAGAGTGAACCTTTCAAAAAGCACTGGAAAAGTGAAAATTCCAACTGCTGCCTGAGATCCATCTGCCACTAACCAGGGAGTACTGCAAGGGAGTTCAGAAATCAAAGCTGCAATGGTGTCCTTACAGGGCCAAAACAATTCATTCAGTAACACAAGGCAGAAGTTGAGGTGTGGCTGAGGTATATACAGCTAAAAGTTATGTTTGTGAGGTGCAGTTAGTTGCAGTAAACACTGCTAAAAGTTGTTGTGTAGATGAAGAGGTGCAGAATGCTAAATGTAAAGTTTGTAAGGAGCAGGTGAGGTATTTGTAGTAAAGCACATTTTTAAGATGTAGATGAGGTGTACAGTATTTTGGCATTGTGTATAAGGTGCAGTTGAGGTGTACAGCTACAAAGTGTGTACATCTCAGACAAGATGTAAGCCTCAGTTCAGTCAGGGCAGGTTAGATTTTGCCCCAGCGAGTGGGCAAAGTTGCTTTGAAATCAGCTGTAGATTGTGGTCCACTGTTCAGGAGTTTCCTGCCACCTTCGAGACTATGAATTCCCATCCAGAGCCCAGATGGTCTCACTGCAAGTGAAAGTTGACCCAGCAGCCTGTTTGGGATTGCGCATCCGTTCAGGTGCAAGACACCACTTAAACTGTTGCTACTGTTATCATTTGTTTTTCCTGGGGCCAGCACATTAACTTAGTCAGGGCAGGAGATGAAGCAGTATTGGGATCAAAGGTCAGCAGCTGTTTCCTCTGAGAGTGAACGGAAGGCCTTGTCTGGTTTAATTATTGTTATCATTTGGGGGGCCACTAGCCACCACTTCTCAACATCTACAGTAGCTCTGAGTGGGGGTGGAGCTGGAATCACATGCACACATATCTCTGCTTCACGCTCAGGTCAGCACGCTCCATTTGACCCTTCATCCCCATATTACATGTTGCATGCATGCAATATGAGACAGTGGGAAATGTTAGGATACCACGGTGCAGAATGCCTTCATATGTCTGTGGGTCACTGCTTAAGCAGAGACTGCCCAGGAATACATTGCTCAAGCTGCTTTAGTCAAGAGTTCCCTTTTGTCTGATACTAGTAAAACAGAAACCTGCTTCCCCCCACCTGCCCTCATTTTATCCCCATCCTCTCCCCTTTCCTCTGCAGTGGCACACTAGTACATAGAGACACCTTCCGGCACTGAGTGAGGCTCTAACACCACTTTTAATTTTCTTCACATTACTACCCAGGATACAGTACCTGCAGGGTTTGGTTATGATTTTCCAACCCACAAAATGTTCTCCAGAGGAACCACATTTGCAGCAGGTCCCCACTGTAAAGTTATCCAGAGTTCCCTTTGCCTACATTTTCCAACCCCCACTCAGTGTAAATTGGAAACAGAACACCTGTGACCCAATTCTCCAGTGCCATCTCAACAGGTTTGCTCCTGCTGTTTTGGTTGTGTTTCTTAAACTTGTGTAAGGGTTCAAAACTTACCTTTTTCTAAAACATCTGCCCACTAGCCGGTGGGGGGAAGGGGACTTCTTGGCTGATGAGGACCTTAAAAAAATAGCATGTACTTACATGATGTGTCCTCATAGGGTTGTTATCGATGAGTCGTTGTAGGGTTTGTCACCAATGTTTTTGTCATGTAGCATCATATATAATTTTTAAAAACTTTGCATTTCTTACCGATGTCATACTTTCATTTCTGAGGAAGAGGCTTTGGCCTTGAAGTAGTGGCAACTGTATACCTCGGTGTTGCCATTTGTAAGAGGACAGTGAAGTCAGAATTGAAAACAGAAGTTTCTGGCTGGCTCCCATGTGGAGTACTTGTTCATCATTTCTTCTCCAAGCTTTTATGGTTGCAGCACCTGGATTTATCATGGGTGCACTCTGCCTTTGATATTTGCATTTCTTATACAGTATGCATATTATACTAAGGTTCATACTAAGGTATTAGTGGAGCGAAAAGGTATCAGCCCATGAGTGCACCATCAAATTACACATATTAACAAATTTGGCTGTCAAGTTGCATGTAGTTATCCAGTTTTCTTTTAAATTCTGCTTTAGACTTACTGATAATATTTAAGGGAAGCATCTTCCATGGATTTACTATTCTTTTAGTAAAAGACTATTTCTTTTAAATGTCCGAAACCTTTGTATTGATATTTGTAGCAGGTGACCTCTAGTGTCTATGTTCATTTGTTTGAATTCAAGTCCTAAATTACACATTAAGTACGGGTCATTAATAATATTGAACATTTAAAGTAAGTCCTCTCTAAACCTTTTTGCATCCAACTGCATCAATTTTAAAACTCTTAGTCTGTCTTGATATGACACATCTCTTAAGCCTTTAATCTTCTTAGTAATCTTTCTTTGCACTTTTTTTTATAAGGGCACCAAATTGAGAGGCATAGTCTAAGTGGAGGTGTTCGTAAGCATGATATAATGGAGTTATCATAGATCTGTCTCTAGATTTTGTATTTCTACGAATTGCCCATGTCACTCTATTAGCTTCAGCTATCGATTCATTAATCTGTTTGGTGGTACTCAAGTCATCTGTCACTATTACTCCAAAATTTCTTTCTGATTTAAACATCACAAGATGTTGCCCATAGAGAAAACAGTGGTGTTGCTTATTGTTTGGCTCAAGGTGCATTACTTTACACTTTTCACAATTAAAGTACATCTCCCATTCTACAGCCCAATTTAGTATGCGGTCAAGATTTGCTTGCAGTTTGGCTTTTTGTTCCCACAGTTACTCGTGTTCCCAATTTCACAATCATCAGCATATTTTGTTGACTAGCAGCTCTAGTTGCTCATTAAATCTGTGATGAAAATCTGAAAAAATACCCGGCCATTAGCACTGAACCCTGAAGAACACCGCTTCTTATTCCAGCAAGTAGAAAACACATTCTCTGGCCCCTTCCGATTATTAAATCTTAATAACTCAATTTCTAGTAAAGCTGCTCAGACAACCCACTCTACGATTCAGATACCCTGGCTAAAAGCATTTTTTGTCCCAGATTTTCTGCCTGGAACAAATAATGCATTCACAACCAGGCTGCAATTGATGTTTTGTTACTACCCCTGTCTGGGGTCTCAAGCAAGGTGGAGGGGCATGTGCCATTAAACTCCTGGCTTGGGGTTCATATCAATGGTTAGATTTAAATAGTCAGTGCCTCCAACCAGAGAAAGGTTTAAGTGGGCTTGGTGTAAGTATAGTACCACCACCTGGGATGCAGTACCCCCTACAGGATCAACCAACCCATGAACCACGTTAGTGCAATCGCAGTCTCCACAAAGTATGCAACTTATCATTCTAGGAATGATGTGCACTCAGGCAGTTGTTATAAAAAAAATATGAAGGGTTTTATTAAGGCCAGCATCAGGCCCTAGGGGAAAAGAATGGGTTAATCAATGAGGTAGCAGTATAGCATTCCCTGGCTAGTTTTTCAGTGCCAGCAAGGCCAACCTAAATCAGATATGCAGTGTCTTGGCTGTTCTTCCACTGCTTGCCAGGGTCAAGCAAACATATGGTAGCCACCCCCAAACCACTCACGCACAGTAATAATCACCAACTGTACTGTCAAGCATTACCCTCACCCCACTGGTACCAGTAAATCCTCTTTTGATAAATGCCAGCTTCCGGTGCTTCACTGGATACACAACTGTAGGAACAGTGTAGACCCAATGAACATTGCACCTGGTTGGTCAACATTAATGCACATAAATGAATTTTGGTGTCTCAAAACCGATAGCAAACACAGACCTCAACTGTATATTTTGACACCAGCCCAGATGTCCTTATAAATTAGCTAAAGTCAGAATTAATGTTTGTACAGTGCTGATGTTGCAGAGGTAGGCCCTGAAGTGCTGATGGTTTACACAGTCCAACAGAATTTAGTTTAGTACACTGTGGTAGTGGCACAGTACTGGCTCCTCATCTGACTGGTTCAAGCTTCACCCCATGTCAGCTGCTAAGAATAGCTGTCTGCTGCAGGTCCAGTCTGGCTTTTAAGCCTGACCTTCGTGATTTAGCAGATGATCCTCTCTTTGCACAGGGCAGCATCAACCTTGAAGCCAAACCACGCCAGACCTGCACCATGTCCTGGCATCCAGTACCAGTGTGCTGTGATGCTCAGTACTGAGCAATGATACTGACTCGGTGGCTTACCAGACACAGAGATACTGTTGCACTCGGGCAGCATTTGAGCTCCCAGTTTTAGCTCTCAACTTGTCTTGTACAAGCCTTGATTACCTCCTTTTTTATGTTGATTGGCGCGCGATGCACAAAAAACATGTTGCGGCAGGTTTCTCCACAAGCAGGTTGTGGAGGCGTGGCACTGTTGTGGCCAATGCCCCACAGCCTGTAAAGGCTTGTCCCGCTTCCCCCAATGCCGTGGCATACTACTGCTGACACTAGTTCAGCCAGCATACCACCAACTTGTAAAAAAGTAGCTGCTGCAATCAGGGGCCGCCTTGTCATTGCAGCGTCAGCCATTTGCTGCAATAAGGGAGCGACCCGTCATTGCACGGCGGGATCTTGAAACACTGATAGTGTTTGTGAATATGGCAGTGGCTTGCCGCTGTGTTCACAAACAATATTAACCTCCCCTGCCAAGGGGGTGCCCAATCCCCCTTGGCAGTATGTGTCCCCCCCGACTGTGTTTATTTGCGACTAGGGCCACGATATTTATGTTGCCGACGGGGGAGCCCACTCCCCGTCGGCATTATGTACCTCCCCCCACTTTTGTTGTGTGCCGACGGGGGTGCCCAATCCCCATTGGCATAATGTAATAACCCCCCCTTTTGTTGTGTACCGACGGTGGTGCCCAATCCCCTGTTGGCTACAGCTGCCCCCCAAAAGAAAGACTCTGTTGGCATGCTGAGCCCACCCCAGCATGCAACATGCTCCTGCAAAATAAAAACGGTCCCTGTGATGTCTTTTTTTTAACCTGTAAAAAGGAAACGGTCCTCGGTGTCTCCTGCCCCCACAACCTGCGCCCCACCCACTGCACACCCTGCCTCCCCACACCCCCCTCACCCCATACTTACCTCCAGAGTCTGGCGTGACGATCTTCAGTGGACCGGGAACACGTCTGCACTCTTCAAAGCAGACCGCAAATTGAGGAAATGCCGGTAAGCTGTATGATGGAATAAATAGAGTTTTTTTCAACTTTAATGCATATCGCAGGCATTTTTTGGAATTTTTGCACTAAATTTTCAACATGAGGTTCTTGGGATGCCTTCTCATGAATTCTGTCACTGTCATGGCGTTAATCGCCCCAAGGTGATTTCATGGTCACTGCTATGGAATCACCTTCAGGACAGATTAACGAAATGACAGTGCCAGTGTTCATGAGGTGGCCTCTCAAAATGCCTATGTTGCAAATTTGGTGGTAAAATCAAAAATGACTGTTTACGAGCGCAGCCATAGTTACGCACGCTTGTAACTTGCGAATTTGCAATATTTTCACCCCAGATTTTCAAAATTGCCATTTTTCAGACTTCCTTGTGAACAGTACAGCTGTCATTTTCACACTGGTGGTCGAATGTGTTTTCACACTTCCGCACAGAATAGCGCGGTCGGTGTGGGAAATCAGTGTTCCACACAGATTAATAAACTGACACTGGCACTGTTTATGAGCAGAGGTCCTAAAATGCCTATGTTGAAAGTTTGGTGACAATACTCCATAAAATGACTGTGTTATGAGCGTGCGTTGTGCAGTGTGCACGCACATCTGTAAGTTCACGAATTTATAATATTTTCACTTCAGATTTTCAACATTGCCATTCTTCTATACCTCCTTATGAACAGTACAGCTGTAATTTTTCACATCCTGGGTGAAATGTGTATTCGCAGTTCCGGCGCAGATTAGTTTGGTCACTGTGAGAAATCCGTGTTTGGGACACATTATGAAAATGACAGTGACATTGTTCATTAACAGAGGTCATAAAATGCCTATGTTGAAAATTTGGTGATGAAAGTCCATAAAATGAGTGTGTTATGAATGTGCATTACGCAGTTTCTATGCACGGTCATACCTTCGCAACTTGGCAATATTTTCACTCCAAATTTTCAGCATTGCCATTTTGCCACACCTCCTTATGAACAGTGCAGCTGTCATTTTTCACATCCTGGCCGAAATGTGTTTTTGCTCTTCCAGCGCACAATAGCACGGTTGCTGTGGGAAATCAGTGTTCAGGACATATTAAGAAAATAACACTGACACTGTTCATGAGCAGAGGTCCTAAAATGCCTATGTTAAAACTTCTGTGATAAAACTCCATAAATGACTGTGTTACGATAGGCAGTTTTGCAGGCGCCACTTACTCTTGTAAGTTTGCAAATTACTAATATTTTCACACCAGATTTTCAACACTGACATTTGTTCACACCTCCTTATGAACAGTACAGCTGTCATTTTTCACATCCTGGCTGAAATGTGTTTCCGCGCTTCCGGTGCAGAATACCACAGTCGCTGTCGGAAATCAGTGTTTGGGACAGATTAGGATCGAGCGACTTGGGGGGGGACCGAGCTCAACTGAGCTCTGTTGGGACTGCTGCGGATGTCTTTGTGGGCAGGAAAAGACGACAATGCAGGCAGGAACCCAGTACAAAAGGGCAGCCTGCAGCGCCAGGAGACACAGAACGAGTGAGTGGGGGGGAGTGAGTGAGCTCAATGGAGCTCTGTTGGGACTGCTGCAGATTTGTTTGTGGGCAGGAAAAGGCAGCAATGCATGCAGGACCTGAGTACAAAAGGGCAGCCTGCAGCGGTGAGACAAACAGAACGAGCAAACAAGAGAGAGGGACTGAGTGAGCTCAACAGAGCTCTGTCATCACTGCTGCAGATTTCTTTGTGGGCAGATGGGGTGGCTACGCCGGCAAGAGCCCAGTACAGAAGGGCATCCTGCAGTGCCAGCAGAAATGAAACGTGCAAGTGAGATGGGGGAGTGAGTGAGGCCAATGGAGCTGTGTTGGGACTGCTGCAGATTTCTTTGTGGGCAGACAACAATGCTGACAGAGGCAGGAGCCTAGTACAAAAGGGCAGCCTGCAGCGCCAGGAGTAACAGAATGAGTGAGTGAGACAGGGGGAGTTAGCGAGCGACCTCAACAGAGCTCTGTTGGGACAGCTGCTGATTTCTTTGTGGGCAGGAAAAGGTGGCAATGCAGGCAGGAGCCCAGTACAAAAGGCCAGCCTGCAGCACCGGCAGAAATGGAATGAGCGACTGAGAGAGGGGGAGTGAACGAGCTCAACGGAGCTCTCTCGGGACTACTGCAGATGTGTTTGTGGGCAGAAAAAGCGGCCAACGCAGGCAAGAACCCAGTATAAAAGGGCAGTTAGCAGCAGTGGGAGACACAGAATGAGTGAGTTAGGGAGGGGGAGTGAGTGAGCTCAACGGAGCTCAATTGGGACTGCTGCGGATTTCTTTGTGGGCAAAAAAGGCAGCAATGCACGCAGAGACCAGTACAAAAGAGCAACCTACAGAGGTGGGAGAAACAGAACGAACAAGTGAGAGAGTGGGAGTGAGCTCAACGGAGCTCTATTGTGACTGCTGCAGATTTCTTTGTGGGCAGAAAAGGGCGAAAACACAGTCAGGAGCCCGGTACAAAAGGGCAGCTTGCACTGCGGGCAGAAACGGAATGAGCAAGTGAGACAGGGGGTGTGAATGAGGCCAACGGAGCCCTGTCGAAACTGCTGCAGATTTCTTTGTGGGCAGAAAAAAATACCAGTAGAGGTAGAAGCCCAGTACAAAAGGGCAGCCTACAGCACCACTAGAAGCAGAATCAGCGAGTGAGACAGGGAGAGTGAGTGACCTCAACGGAGCTCTGTCGGGGCAGCTGTGGATTTCTTTGTGGGCAGGAAAAGGTGCCAATGCAGCCAGGAGGCCAGTACAAAAGGGTAGCCTGCAGCGCTGGGAGAAACAGAATGAGTGAGTGACAGAGGGGGAGTGAGCGAGCTCAACGGAGGTCTATCATCACTGCTGCAGATTTCTTTGTTGGCAGGAAAATGGCGGCAATGCAGGCAGGAGCCCAGTACAAAAGGCCAGCCTGCAGCCCCCACAAAAACGGAATGAGCGCGTGACAGAGGGCGAGTGAGCAACCTCAACGGAGTGTCGTCGGACTCCTGCACATCTCTTTATGGGCAGACAAGCTGCCAACACAGGCAGGAACCCAGTACAAAAGGGCAGCCTGCAGCAGGGAGGAGACACAGAACGAGCGAGTGAGGGAGGGGGAGTTAGTGAGCTCAACGGAGCTCTGTTGGGACTGCTGCGGATTTCTTTGTGGGCAGAAAAAGGCAGCAATGCATGCAGGGGCCCAGTACAAAACAGCAGCCTGCAGCGGCAGGAGAAACAGAACGAACAAGTGAGAAAGGGGAGTGAGTGAGTGAGCAAGCTCAACTGAGCTCTATCATGACTGCTGCAGATTTCTTTGTGCCCAGAAGAAGGCGGCAATGCAGGCAGGAGCCCAGTAGAAAAGGGCAGCCTGCAGCACCGACAGAAATGGTATGAGCGAGTGAGAGAGTGGGACTGAGCAAGCTCAAAGGAGCTGTGTCGGGACTGCTGCAGATTTGTTTGTGGGCAGAAAAAGGTGCCAACAGAAGCAGGAGACCACTACAAAACAGCAGCCTGCAGCGCCAGGAGAAACAGAATGAGAGAGTGAGACAGGCAGAGTGAGCAACCTCAACAGAGCTCTGTCGGGACAGCTGCAGATGTCTTTGTGGGCAGAAAAAGGTGCTAACGCAGGCAGAAGCCCAGTACAAAAGAGCAGCCTGCAGTGCCAGGAGAAACACAACGAGTGAGTGAGAGAGGGGCAGTAAGCAAGCTCAATAGTGCTCTATTGTGACTGCTGCAGATTTCTTTGTGGGCAGGAAAAGGCGGCAACGCAGGTAGGAGCCCAGTACAAAAGGCCAGCCTGCAGCGCTGGCAGAAACGGAACGAGTGAGTGAGAGAGAGGGAGTGAGCTACCTCAACGGACCTGTGTCAGGACTGCTGCAGATTTCTTAGTGGGCAGAAAAAGCTGCCAACAGAGGCAGGAGCCCAGTACAAAATGGCATCCTGCAGTGCCAGCAGAAACAGAATGAACGAGTGACAGAAGGGAGTGACCCGGCTCAACGGAGCTGTGTCAGGACAGCTGCAGATTTCTTTGTGGGCAGCAAAACCTGCCAATGCACGCAGAAGCCCAGTACAAAAGAGCAGCCTGCAACACCAGGAGAAACAGAATGAGAGAGTGAGACAGGCGGAGAGAGCGACCTCAACGGAGCTGTGTAGGCACAGCTGCAGATTTCTTTGTGGCCAGAAAAAGGTAGAAGTCCAGTACAAAAGGGCAGCCAGCAGCACCGGACAAACACAATGAGCGAGTGAGAGAGGGGAGTGAGCCGAGCTAACAGACCTGTATCGTGACTGCTGTGGATTGCTTTGTGTGCAGAAAAAGGCGCAATGCAGGCAGGAGCCCTGTACAAAGGTCAGCCTGCAGCGCCGGCAGACACAGAACGAGCGAGAGAGGGGGAGTGAGGTAGTTCAATGGACCTGTGTCAGGACTGCTGCACATTTCTTTGTGGGCAGAAGAAGCCACCAACAGAGGTGGAGGTGGGAGCCCAGTACAAAAGGGCAGCCTGCCGTGCCAGCAAAAACAGAATGAGTGACTGAGAGAGGGCGAGTGACCCACCTCAACACAGCTCTGTCAGGACAGCTGCAGATTTCTTTGTGGGCAGAAAACATGTGCCAATGCAGCCAGGAGCCCTGTACAAAGGTGCAGCCTGCAGCACCGGGAGAATCAGAACAAGTGAGTGACACAGGGCCGCTGAGCGAGCTCAACAGTCCAACACAATCAACATTCGGCATTGACAAATGCTTTTCTGTAGGTGCAGGCAGCCTGCTTGGTCTCTGACAGATGCATGGTCTGTCTCCTTCACATGTCAGCACTGGCAAGCTGTTTCTCTCAACAGCACAGCAGCAAACCCACACTCTTTCAGTCTTACTCAGACTGACTGAGTCCTGAAACAACCCCTGTTGTTACTGGGGAATCACAGATCTTGACTGGCTTTCAGATCTGTCGACCACTCCCGACTGGATGGTTGTCACTCACTGATTAATTGTTTGGTCGGTTCCAAGGCACCTGAATTAATGAGCTCATCACAAGCCCATGAGCCATTAAGCAGCTCCCTCTACAGGCTCTCAAGCCTAACTGGCTAAACAGTCACCCACTGGCCCCATTGCCATGTCATTTATTTATATATTACCCACTTCAGAGTGGTATCCAGGCAGATGGACCCAGATAATGGATCATTTGTCTGGGTAGTTCTGTATTTGTCAGATAATTTACCAGGATAATGATCTGGATACTTTATATTATAATCTGCAGCTGACAAAAAATCTGTACTTTCTCCTGCCAGTGTATCCTCAAGATACTGCACCACAGATTATCTGAGCATGTCTAGTTTAGACTGTGGTTTTCTGGACACAGCATTGTGCTTGTATTGTCCCCTATTAAAGAGGGACTTTAGTATAATCCATAGTTTCTCTTGTTGGGAGAAGTGTACAGCAAGTGGTTTAGCCCACGCAGAGAGAGAGAGAAAAGGGGGCCCACTTCCTGGCACTGAAAACAAGTCTGCAAGTCTGTGGCAGCTGTAGAGAGAGATAAAGCACGTCAAAGTGGTGCAGCTCTCCTTGTGGAAGCTCTTGTGTTTCCTAGATATGCAGGGTCCAAGAGCAGAGATATAGAAACATAGACAGTGATGGCAAAAAAAGGACAAAGGTCCACCCAATCTGTCCGAGTTCCATATTTAGCCCTGGAGTCTACTGTTCCTCCATAGTTCTAGCTCACCTCACCTCACCCCCCCACATTCTCCTCCCCGATTCTGATGCCCTGTGCAACCACTGCACCCTTCATTCTCTCCCAGCCATACTTAAAAACACTGTTTTCTACCGCCACCTTGGCTGGCAACCTGTCCATAGATACAGACATCCCTTTGTAAGGGAGGCCCTAGGTAGGACTCAAACCATGAGTCTGAGAGGAAAAAGCCAGTTAATGCCAAGCCCATGTCAGTGAGTGTTCTCAGGGTAAAGAGATGTGGGACACCATAAGGGGTATGATGTTGCAGCCAGGTCAGTTGGTCCTCCAAAGGGGAATGCCAGTGAAACTCACCAGGGTGAGAGATGCAGCATGGGGTAACTGAGGTAAACTGACCGAAGTGAGAGATGTTGTTCAAATTTGGGTCACTAGTCTGCTGGCCCATATCTCAGAATGATATTGTGGCCTTCTGGTTATCAGCAGTAGGGTAAAAGCAGAGGTCCTAAGAAAGTCCCTGTCAGTACGGACTATGTGCATAACCATCGTTGGGTTCACCATGTGGGTAAAACAAGTGTCAGGTCCCCCTCCAGGGTCTGAGAAGAGCTATGCTGGAGTTAATTTGGTCCTAGTAAAGCATCTACCAGAATTGCCTTTGTCCAAGTGTGTTGCAGAGTGTTGGGGGTTGAGGGTTGAGGCCTGTCCATAAATACATAGAAAATATGCTTGAAAGGAATCGTATGTGATCTGAGACTATGTAAACTTTACCTGGGACAGCTGTATCAGGTTTGAGATTGAATAGTATAAACAATGGTGTGCGGCTTAACCATCCATACCTAAACATGGGATCTGTTCCTGTGGTAGGAGAGGAGTCATTGGGAGCTGCAACCAACCATAAAGCTATACTGTGTCCATTGTCTGCATTTTCTAAAGCTTTGGCAATTTATGGTTAGTATAAAAGAACCCTAACTGCCCTCCTTGATTATAGGCCCCAGACACACCTTTTTGGTGGCTCTCACACCACTGGGACAGCTTTGAAAAACTATAATAAGACAATTTAGTTTTTATGCAGTTGCAGTGTAAAGCAAAAAGTCAAAACTAATGAAGGTTATGTTTGTCTATCAGGCACCTGTAGTGAGAATATCAGGATAGGTGGATCACAAAGCAAATATTCTCACTGTAGATCCTTCAAAAGTAGAAGTCTGGTATAATTTGATTACCATCTTAGGGTTGCTAATTTAAAAGCATCTTCTTGCATGCTTTTCTTACTTGTGTCCCATTTCGCCTCACATCCTCCACCTCTTTGGCACCTTCTAACAAAACTCTAAACTGCTCCCTTATGTCCCCAAAGTCTGCCCTTCTAAAATCAATGACTCTTGTTCTGGAGTTAGTGTGCTTCATGCCTAATTCAGTAGTGACAAAAACTGACCGGTGGTCGCTGATACTCAGTGGATCCCCCATTCTTATGCCCTTAATGAACTCACTGTTCATGAGCACCAGGTTCAGAGTCGCTCCTTCTCTTGGAGTTCCCTGACCTAATGAACCAGGAATCCATTCTGGAATGCATCCGTGTGTGTTTGGAATGTGGAGCAAGTTGTAACTGGGATGCCTCCATCTATGTCTTTTTCGACTACTGTGATGTAGTCTCTGTGCCGCTCCCAAATCCTCCCTAACCAGATTGGACACTGTATTTAACTCCTTCTGTTAAATAATTTGCCCTTGATGCTCCGTCATGCACTCATCACTGTGACCTCTACCACACATTTCCCTCCCACTTGCCAACAGGCACCTCACTCATTGTGCCAAACTCGCTTCTAAATTTTGGTTGGAAAACTTCCTCCTACCTCTCATGCTTGCCCTCTTCGCCCCACTCCCTCAGATCCTCTGACACTACACTTTGTTGGTCCCCTGTCATATCACTCCATCGGTCAGTCAGGCTTACCCATCGTTTCCAGCAAATCTGAACTCCCCCCAAAATATGGCATCCTCCTCCTCCCACCCCTTGCCTCTGCCTTACATAACTTTCTCTCATCTAACTGCTCCTGCTTTAACCCTCCTTAACTGTCCTCCTAAGCCTTTGCTCCTCTCCAAGACTCACATCGCCTGTTAAACCTTCCACCCCCCAGCCTGCATCTCAGCACGCTCTCCTCCCCCTTCTTCCCTATGTACTATGTTCCTCAGATATGCCACTTGTAATTAAACGCATATTTCACAGGTATAATATATTTAATTGTATGTTATGTTACAAATGCGACTGTATGATTATTTATATTTTTTAACTGTCTTGTTACAAATGTAATTGAATTGTTTAATTTATTGTATATTTTAAATGTTAAGCTGTCTAATTCTTCATCTAATTGTACCCCCCTTCCCGTCGCACTGGGAGACGAAGCAACTTGTTATTCAGTGTTCTTCCTGGTGAGACATTTAAATAAATGTCATAAAGATTGAAATCCACTGAGACCTTAATGTCTCCCTGCATTGTTGCACTTCTGATTTCTTCTCTAGCTCCCAATCCGTCTCCTTCTGTGGTGGTCTGTAAACCACTCCTAGTCTAACCCTTCTGCTCCTGTTTGTTTCTAACTGTACCCATAATGACTGTCACGGCATCGGAAGCACCACTGGAGGTCAACAGTGAATTTGCTGACCTCCTGCACAGTGACAGCACAATACCAACACTGGTATTGTGCTGTCCCAAAATGAAGTGTTTTTTTCAGGAGGGGGGGCTCTGTCCCCAGCACCCCCAGGATTTCTATAGAATCAACTCCAGATCTTGAGTTGTTCCAGGGAGGGGGCAGAACACCAGGAGAAAGGCATTACCCGAAAACAGACCATTGCAGCAGCTGTCACTGTAATGGTCTGTTTTCAGGATTTGCTATCGGGGTGTCGCATTGGAAGGGGCAACCGCACTGCTTCCTCCCCTGAGAGTATATCTTTGGTCACCTTGATACCCTCCCTCACATATAGAGTCACTTTTCTACCTTTGCCCTTAACTCTGTCTCTTCTAAAGAGCATCCTGGAATTGTGAGGCCCCAGTCATGGTGCTGTGTTGGCCAGGTTTCAGTTATATCCACTGAGGCCCTATACACGCTAGGGCCTTTAAACCATTCTAACACTGTTAAAATTGTTTAAAAGGTTTATGTCCAGATTTACCATGGCAAAACTGCTACAGTCCCTGTTCTGAAACCATGTTCTAGCCCTGCTCGGAGGTATGATAGGGAACAGTTTCAGTTCAACATAGTTTCCCTAATCTGAATTAGTAGCAGTGTGAACTAACAGCATGCTCTGACTCGAACTAAGAAAGACGATCTCAGGTTACATCATTTAGAACTGGGTGAAACAGTCACTAAAAATTGAAATAGATTGGGAATCTCATAATGGCTAATGGATTAAGCAGTTACCATTTCTTCTGTCTTCAGCGATACTCCCAGTCCCAAATACTCCAGCATGTACTATGGTACCCACAATGCCTTGCGCAAATGTTACAATTGCACCAGGGTGCTCGGCCCAGAGTAATGAGGAGAGTACAGTGTCAAAGCACAGACCGGACACTCCAGATCAACATGCTTAAGAGCAGTTTTTGAAAGCTTTTTAAAATGTTTACTTGTCTGTATGGGACCTAAGTCCAGCTGGGCTTTTGCAACCAGTGCATGTAGTTCACACATTTTCTTCTTCTAGGATCTTGGTGTTTATCAATAGGGCTTCCAGGAGCCCTGCTTTCCCATTCTGTTGTTATCTGTACTCGCCCTTCCTTAGTTTTGAATTCTGCTTCCTACAATGACCCGCTGCCCTGCTAGTCTCTTTTGGATTACCAGTTAGTTCGAAATCCATCCTGAGCATGTCCTCTGTACTACCCCCATACCTCCCTACATGTCTCATCTCTCCTGCCCAGTGGGGGCTCCTACTATAAAACTGTAATGTGATGATGCCCTGATGCAGTCTTTCCCCTTATCTAGTTTAAATTCTGACTAATGAAGTCCTCCAGCATCTTCTGCAACACCCTGGTCTCCCCCCCCCCCACACTCAGATTTATTTATTTAATTTTAGCCAGTGGTCCATCGAATACAGGGCCTTATGTTCTCAGCTGGTTTACCAGTCCCCTATAAACCCAACCCCCTGCTCTCCACACATGCCCTCTGCCATGTGTTGAACTCTGTGATACATAGATACATAGATGCTGTTGGTAGATAAGGACCGCTAGGCCCATCCAGTCTGCCCATTTCAGCTGTCTAATGAAGCATCCAGTGTCCCTTTCTGGTCATTGGCGTTAGCTTTTTCTTCCTATCTGTATTATTCCTTTGTTTTTGTACTATGCATGTTTGAAGCCTGCCACTGAACGGGCTGCCACCACCTCCTGGGGCAGGCAATGCCATGCATCCACCACCCTTTCTGTAAAAAAGAACTTCCTGACATGTCCCCTTATGCTGCCATGCCTCAGTCTCATGTCGTGTCCTCTTATCTTGGCGCTACTATAAATCTGGAATATGTTGTCCCCTTCCACCTTATTAATGCCCTTGGTCGCTCGCCCATGCACTGTCTCTATTTTGTCAATATCCTTTCGAAGGTGTGGTCTCCAGAACTGTACACAGTATTCAAGGTGAGGTCTCCCCAGGGTCTTGTATAAAGGAACTATTACCTCCCTCCTTCAGCTTGTGATTCCTCTTCCAATACACCCCGACATCCCACTGGCCATTCCCATGGCCTTTGCCATCTGCCTAGCGGCCTTCAGGTCATCTGTGATTATGACCCCCAAGTCCCTCTCCTCCTAATTACTGCCAGCAGCTTCCCCTTCAACCTGCAGCTTGCCCCAGGGTTCCTGCTCCCCACATAAATTCTTTGCATTACACCTTAGCTGCCATGGCCCTGACCATCTCTCCAGCAGTTCCAGGTGTTTTCTCATCCTTTCCACCCCCTCGGGTATCCACCCTGTTGCAGATCTTGGTGTTAGCTGCAAACAGGCAAACCTTTCCCTCAAACCCATCTGCAGTGTCACTGATGAAGACTTTGAAGAGGACTGGCCCCAGAAGTGACCTCTGAGGTACCCACTGGTCACCTCCTTTTGTCTGATTGGGTTCCATTCACCACTACCCTCTGTTTCTGTTCCTTAACCAGCTTCAATCCAGTTTACCGCCTTGCATCCCAACCCAGGCTGCCTAGCTTGTTGACCAGTCTCCTATGTGGGACCATATCAAAGGCTTTGCTGAAATTGAGGTAGGCAATATCTACTGCCCCCCCCAGTCTACTGCTTTTGTCACCCAGTCAAAGAAATCTATCAGATTAGTTTGACAGGATTGTCCTGCAGAGAACCCATGTTGCCTGGGCTCCACCCATCCATTTGCTTCCAGGTATTCCATTATTCTTTCCTTAATGAGTGCCCCCATTATCTTTCTGACTACAGAGGTTAGACTAACTGGTCTGTAGTTCCCTGCTTCTTCTTTACTACGCTCTTGTGAAGAGGACAACTTTGCCCTTCTCCAGTCCTCAGACTGGGACCACTCAATGTCTAAGGGCTCATTGAACAGGGCTGCTAGTTCAGTCTCAGTTCCTTTAGGACCCTGGGATGTGTGCCCTCTAGACCCATGGCTTTTCCACCTTTACTTCACCAGTTCTTCTAGGACCCTCTCCTCTGTGAATGGACTGGTGTTCACCTCCTATCCTTAGCTCCTCTGAAGTCCAGCTGGGGCCCTGCCCATCCCCTTCCACAATGAAGGCTGAACAGAAATATTCATTCAGGATCACTGCTTTTCCCCTGTCTCTGTCTCCACTATCCCTCCCCAGCACCTCTAAACTTTGCTGCTCCGCCTTTTCCTTCCTTCTCTCGCTAATGTACCTGAAGAATGTCTTATCTCCTTTTTAACTGATTGAGCTATTCTCTCCACATTTGTGCTTTAGCGCTCTTCACTGCCTCTCTCAGACACTTCTGCAATATTTCTTGTCCTCATCCCTTTGTGTCTTCTTATACTTCCTGAAGGCTAGTCTCTTGGCCTTACTTTTTCTGCCACCCCCCTTCCCCTTGAGAACCAAAGTGGTTTCTTCTCCTTTTACTCTTGTCTAGTGACCTAATGCATTGTTTTGTTGCATCCGCTATAGTCTCCTTGCTGTGTGCCCATTTCTCCTCAACATCCCTGCCTATCCCACTTTTTTCTAGGGTTTGTTTTAGCCGTAGACCCATACTGGTAAATTCTACCCTTCTAAAGTCTAAGACTCTTACCTTCGTATAGGTTGACTGGATCCCTGTGTCCACTTTGAACCACACCATATTGTGGTCACTGGACCCTAACTGACCTTCCACCCTAAGATCTGCTACCCTGTCCCCGTTGGTCAGCACCAGATCCAGGATTGCTCGGTCACTGGTAGGTTCCTGAACCAATTGCCTAAGGCCAGCCCCTTCAAGGGAGTCCATGAAGTCATGTGTTCTAGCTGAGGCCCCTGCTGGGATGGACCAGTCTGCCTCCAGCATGTAAAAGTCTCCCATTAGCAGTACCTCTTTCTTTGCTGCCATTTCATGCATGTTTTCTAGTAGCTGCTTGTCAGTTTCCTCGGCTTGAGCTGGGAGTCTGTAAATGACCCCTGTGCGAATGGCTGTTCCATTGCCAGGTTCGAGGGTGACCCAAACTTCCTCTGTTTGCTAATGCCTGCATTGAATTTCAGCCACCTTTATACTCTCTTTGACGTAGAGGGCAACCCATCCCCCCCTTTTACCCTTCCTATCTTTTCTGATCAGGGCATGACCCAGTACACTTATGTCTCAGCTGTGGTTGCTGGTGAACCATGTTTCAGTTATCACCACAATGTCCAGATCAGTCTCTGTCACTGCAGCCACCAGGTCTGGGATCTTGTTCCCCAAACTGTGGGCATTTGTGTGCATAACCTTCCCTGAAATGCGGCATCTTTTTGTTCCCTCCTTGTGTTTTGTCCCTTGCTTCATCTTACTTTTCCTGGAGTGTTCTATGTGTGTGCTTCCTTTTTACTACCTTACTGATTGCTTGTAGTCCAGGTCCTTTTATTAGTGGTGATAACGTTTTGTCCTGAGCGCAGTGATCCTAGTCTGACTTGAGTTATTTGTGAGAAGGCTTCATCAGCTCTTCCATGCACATACACCATGTGGCCTGGTGGTTTAAAGAACCCAGAACTATGAATCAGGAGATCCAGGTTCAAATTACCCAGAGCTGCTTACTCACTTTGTGACTTTTAGCAAGTAATTTGGCTTCCTTACTGTTTTGGTCCCTCCTAACTTTAAAACTATGTTTTAAGCATGCCCCCCCACACTGAAAACAAGAGGCTACATTTCAGTTGGACTCTCCAGGGTAAATGAATATTAAAAAGCGACCCTTATCGAGCTTCATTACTGACCTCTCCAACTGGAACTGTTACCCAACCCTTTTACCCTCTGCTGTCTGAATCCCAGCCAGATCCATGTCCACTCCAACTGCAGGTAGTTTTGTGCACTGTGCCCCGGAGGTAAGCACTGATGACACATTTTGTATTCACTTATTGATACTATACTGTATTTATTGTTTACTCATCATGTCCAGCCACTGATATGGCATCCTGTACACTTTTTATGCCCTTTTGTCTCCAAGGCCTCACTGAAAATGTGAGCAAGGGTCTCAATGAGTAACATATCAGTACAGACAACATTTGTTCTGTTAAAGCCTCATAATCCTGCCCACAGATGGATCTGCATACCCATGAGGCCTTGTGCTGGATTTGAGGCTTTATAGTTAGGGATGATCAGATTCCTATTTGAATTCAGATAAATCAGAATCTGATAATCTGATCCAAAAGTTAAGAGTTACGTCTTTTGGAAGTTGCCGAAAATCCTAAATCCTAATCAATGGGATTTTGAGCGCATTCAATCAGATTCCAGTTGGATCCTATTGAATTCCCTTAGATTCAAAATCCAGTTCCAAAATCCAAAATTTAAAGTGGAATTCCGTGGTATTCTTTACTCAGCTCGGAATTGGTTTAGGACTTGGATACCCCAAAAATCCAAAAAGGGGTAGACGGATTGCATTTGGAGAGATCTGATCACCCTTGTTTAGAGTGTATCATTGTGGTTCAGACAGCAGTCAAACAATTTGGAAATTTGTTCTTTCTTTGCATCCTTTACAGATCCTATATACAGCCCTGCTTGCAAACTGTCTGTATGGTATACTATCTCAGAGTGTACTAAATGCCAGATCTCAGTACAACATCTCCATCTACGTAAAAGCAACTAAATTCCAGCCCAAATGGTGATCCCAGGATTCAGACTAACAACCTGTAAAAGCAGTAGCCACCACCATTCCAAAGGCCATGTTGAATATTTATAATTCCCAGTGTAGGGAGACTGTATGGTATGTTTTTTCAAACATCAATTCCTGTATAATTCTAATAGTTATTTTGTTTCATTTTCACACCTCTGCAGGGGGAGTGTGGAAATTTCATACGCCTAATTGAATCATGGAATCGGACCCACCTATATGTCTGAGGAACAGGTGCTTACAACCCCATCTGTGCCTACGCCAACAGGAGGCTAAATCCCAGGTACAGTGGTCATGATATGAGCTGGCTGGTGGGAGGATGGACATTGTTGGGGTGAGGGGTGCCTTCCATGAAAAATGACATTTCTAAAATGGCACGTTTGATTCCACTGAAAATGAAGGAGACAAATGTCAAATGTTTGCCATATTTTGATACCATTGGACACACAAAGTCATGATAAAATGGTTTGGTAGACCTATAGATCCAACCCCCCATTATTTTTACAATCATTTTACATTATTATGCAGCAATGCCCCCTTCCCCCAATATGTTTCATGGGGAGGGAGAATTGAAAGCAATGTTTTTCCATTCCTGTTTTAAATACACCTTCTGCTACATCCCGTCTGCATTTCTGATTCTTTCATTCAACAGTTCAGGCAGGGTTGAACTGATCAAAGTAATGTCATTCTAGACACTGATATAAGAATTTGATTAGTTTTATAGTTTCTTACCATGGTTCTATTTTATGAGGGTACACTGGGGGTAGGTGGGAGCACTATAGTATTTAGTAATTTGACTCCTAAAACCAAGCAGCAAGATATGTACAGTAGTGACTACAATACATGGCAGAATGCCACATAGAAAAATTATGAACATTGTGCGATAAATCACACATTTCTATGCATGGGTTATATAGCAAAAATCCTTTATGCGCCCCAGATTTTTTTCTCGTGACATCCCACAGTAAAAATAAA
Organism: Neoceratodus forsteri; assembly: GCA_016271365.2. Classification (NCBI taxonomy): domain Eukaryota; kingdom Metazoa; phylum Chordata; order Ceratodontiformes; family Ceratodontidae; genus Neoceratodus; species Neoceratodus forsteri. The sequence continues at coordinate 1,114,112,321 of CM028129.1, read as the reverse complement.
AATAAAAAAACCCACTTTAGCTATTTAAAAAACACAATCCAGGAACAAATCACCACTTCACATTAGGTAGTTGAAAAGGTGCTTTTTCACAACAAAGCAACTTTGAGCAGCATTGCTTAAAAAAATCCTGGATGCAGGTAGTTCTCAGATTTAGAGATAGATCAAACCCTTCAAAAATTCAGATGGTTTGAAACACAAATGAGAAGCATGTTTTTTTATTTCAGTAATATACAAATATATGTAAATGAGTTTGTTAAAAAGGAAGTTAAAGCAACAGTAGTTTTAAGTCGGCAAAATTTAATCAGAGTTTTTAACGTTAATACATTGCTAATAAACACTCCTACTTTTAAAACTATGTTGAGTTCAACATAGAACTGGAAAAGTTTCATCAATCTCTACATGGGATGAGTAGGACCGGTTCTTGTAAGTAACCCACCGTAACCAGAGTGGCTCTAAAATGTAGAAACTAAGAGAATTTCCCTTCAAAAACATTTCTTGTGGCCTAAAATGCAAATTAGCTATGCAATGCATGTGCAGTTAATATGCAAATATATGCACACTACTAGGTTTTGAAGGGAGGTTGAAAACCAAGAACCTTTAGAACCTTTTTGGGTTGTAATCAAAACCGAAAAATCCCATTAAAACTGAACCATGTTTGCCCATCCCTACTGCATAACAATAGCAACAAACAGTGCACATATTGACTGGTAAACAAGAGGCTACACTAGGTACAAGCCACAAAAGTAACACAATGGTTTTCTGACAGAGGCAGTGGCATAGGAGACACACTGGAGTGCACTTTAAAGCAAGGGGTACAAGGCACCATCCCTCTGGGGCCCAAATCATGCATTTTGACTTTGGTTGGTCCCAGACAGCAATACTGTAATTCATTAGGTAACTAGCTCTGGGCTAGAAAGGTATAAATACAAGGTCAGATCCTAGTATTGGGAAGGTATACCTGTGCTGTTGTTGGAGGTCCTAGCCTTAAAACAACACATACAAGCAGAAGCCTGGTTTCTCACCCTTAGACTGGTAGGAGTTGTACTCTTCACTGTGGGGCGGGAAAAGGTGCAACTCAGTTCATCCCATGTTTACTCACCCCCGATGCCAGTACACGGAGTGATATTGGTGTCAGCTGTGAAGGCACTTTTACATCCACCCTCTTAACTGGAGGGACAGATGCAACTTCTGTGACTCCAATGAACAGAGTGGGAAATAAGGACATGGGCATAATACCCACAAATACATATATAAATCAAACTTCTTTCTCTTTACTGGAGATGAGAATTCATAACTTTACATGTTTTCTGTACACCCCCAGAAGTACTCTACTCCCCTCTCTAGGTGTTCCTGATTGGCCCATAAAGAAGGCACCTTACCAGTGTGTGTGCCTCAAGCTGATTGGAACTTATTTGGCCTCAGCTCCTCCCACTAGTTGTTTTTCTGGTGTCCATCAGGAGAGACCTACTAGGTAGGATCTTCGTTGTTAGTGCATGCTGAATCCCCCAAACTTTAACATGTAGCCTGTCTTTTTAACTGTATATTTTCTGCACAAGAACAGAGACCTTGAGCTTTAACATCTTACCTCATCACCCTCTGCAGTACGGTCTCTGAAAAATATCGTAAACAGCTAAGCTGTTGGGAAGATTTTTGTTAAACAGAAGGAAAGAGAACAAGAGAGGCTAGACCGTCATCCCACGACCCTGTCAGTGACATTGCTCATCACATGGCGCAGCTATTCTGGCCCACTCATCATTCACCAGCCTTGTTGTGGGGCGATTAGGTTCCAGTTAGCTGGCATGATGGGGTGCAGCTGTCAACCACAGCTGCTGTCTCCAATGAGCAGTTAGCAGGAGGCTTGTTTTGTCTCGTAAATTAATTGAGGTTTAGGTGGAAGGTTTAGATTACTGGATTTGTTATTTTTTACTTAGGGGAAGTGAGAGCTCTCCTGTCAGTTCTCACACTGTAAATTACTCTTGCAAGCTGACAAGTATAAGTGTTCATAAACACCTAGTATGTACAGGGGGTGATGTTGAGGAGATAGATGGTGGACAGACTGACAACACAACCAAAGTGAAGGAGAGAGCTTATGGGTCTGGGTACTTCCAAGAGGGGGTTGGGCTCACCGGACATCCATTCTAGAAACTATATGCATGGAAACATCATTATTGTGTCATCAGATAGCTCATGTGCTCCACATCTGTTGGTCCTGCATCACCAGGCAGGCAGAACCAATGATATCAGCTTGTTCATTAACAGCAGAGGCCCAGTGGAGGCATTGGATTAAGCTAAATGGGGCCTCAAAATGGAATCTAACAGTGGAGATACTAGACTGAAGTATGCATGAACTGGGCAGGATTTCCAGTATTCCTTTTAGGGTTAGCTCTAAAAAGTACCCAGTCTGGGTCTCTGGACTCCCAGAATTTGACCCCCAAGTCATGTTTAGTTTAAGATTATTGCAGGAGTAATAAACAACTGTCTTTGGATGTGTACCTACACAGAAACACTGTACACTGCCATTTAAACATACACAGGTTGTCACATAAACATGACTACATACACACTTAGACACACATACCTGAGCACATAAACAAGTATTGCCCTGCTTCTTGAACATAAATTACTATTCCCCATTGGGAACTGCAGAGGCTAAGGAGGGGTCTTCCCCCATCAGAGCACATTACAAGTGGCCAAATACTTACATGAACACCAGGGATCAGACTGCAGGTGACCTTTCTAGAGATGTCAGGGTGAAACCCAAAAGCCACAGAGCAACAGTTTTCAGTCCTACCAGTAGCAGGAGGCAGCTTTAAAGAGGAACAGTCAGCACCTGGAGTTCCACATTCAAGTGTGGGACTACTGTCACTGGGCCATATCCATGATCCCATGGAGTGGCTATGCACCATGTAAATGCAGCACATAGCCACTCGGCACCCAATGCACCCCCATGCTGGATACACCACCGGGGTGTGCACAGCCCTAACACACTCGATTCCCCTGGTCTGCAGACCGCACCATGCAGGGGGTGAGCTGGGGGCTTGTTAGCACTGCACGCCATGCACAACTGTGCATAGTGCTAGCCGTAGGGGTGTGGAGGGGTGTGCAAGGTATGCCAGGGAGAACCCTGTCATAAGCCACCTATGTGCCCCATGCACAAACACTGGTGCTGCCTGGTCCAGGCGGATAGCCCACGCAGGCATCACTGGGTCGACTGCGGCCATACCTGATGGCCACCCCCCACCACCCACCCCAGCACACAACCATGCATTTTCTCCTGTCAGCTGTTCCCCCCTCAATTCACATCACTAATGCCTGCAGACCCCTCCATAATGCCCTCCGCCATCACCTCCGCCAACCCACCCGGTGGCACCGCACACACCCCCGGTGCCTGTACCTGTGTGCCGGTGTCGCTGCTGACATGGCAAGTGGCACTGCCCTCCACTCACCACCACAGCCACTGCCCATCTGATGTACACAGGGATGCACAGCCAATGCGCGCCTGTGTATGTCAGATGGGCGGCAGCTGTGGAGGTGTGCGGAGGACAGTGCCACTGGCCATCTTGGGAGTGGCACCAGATCATAGGTACAGGTGCCAGGGGGATGTGCGGTGCTGTGGGGGGGACATGGGGGGCATTAGCAATTCTAATCACTGGGGTACCAGGATGGGGTATGGGCAGCTGCATACAGAGGCATCTGGGTGGTGGCTTACATGCCTGTCTGGGGTGTGGGTCAGCTGTGTGGCACGAGGGGGGCCCTCCAAAGTCTGGCACAGAGGCATTTGCATGTGGGTCCAGGTGCCTGCAGTAGGCATTCATGCACCCGGACCCGCTCCACACCGTGCATGGGATCCACTTTCAGCTTGGGTCAGGCATCCGAATGGATGCCTGCTCGGGACCACAACTCAGCCCCCAGCTGCCCTGCAAAGTCCTGCATGCCAGGGGATGGGCCCCCGGACAGGTGTGCATCTGTTGTGCAAACCCTGGGATATGCACCTGTCCGCAGGTGCGGACCTACGCTAGCGGGATACACGCCTCTGGTGCGTACTTTCCGCCCATTCATGCATAGGGCCCAGTATGCATTTTGTGTGCAAAAACATTTTTTTTTTTTTTACTTACTGTTTACTGTGTTATAGTAGATTGTAGTAGACAGATTCTGCTGGCTTCCAAGCTGACATTTGCTCTAACTGGAAATCCCCTGCAGCTAACATCAGAGTAGGGCCATAGCAGTAGTAGACTCAACAGCCTGAGGTGCATGTTAAAAGTTTTTATAAACTTTGATTTTTTGCATACTGTACCTAGCCCTTGGAGAACAGCAGGAGAAGCAAGCATTTGATCTGAGCTTATAAAATGTCTAGCATGCACTGCAGGCTATTGAAACTCCACTGATGCAGCCCTGCTCTGATGTCAGCTGCAGGGATTCTGGAATTTCTGGTTGCAACAAATGTCAGCTTGGAAGCCAACAAAATTATTCTGATAAAATCTGCTATGCGACAGTAAACAGTAAGTGTAAAAAAAAAAGATGTTTTGCAACACAATGTGCTAATTGGGATGAGCAGCACATTGAAGCACTTGGTGCTGACTGTTCCCCTTTAAGGACATTCCTAAATAGCTAGATGCTTACACAGTTCTTCAGTGGCATGCCTAATTCTGGCATCAGAAACCAAGTTGTCATATTTTCAAACTTCTTCATACTGTACTTCAATCACCCTCTACATTCAGTTGGAAGGGTCCCTGTTGGCACTGGGGACACATTCATCTTTAGAAATACAACCCCCTGACTTCTGTGTATGACTAAAATTAGACATACAGAATTGAAAATCTCATTGGATGATCAGAAGCCCTCCATCTCTAAATGATGCTGCTAACTTGCCCAGAATCAACAACCACTGGACCCACCAACATATTAAAGCCTTAGTCTTCCCCCAAACTGAAAGGAAACTGCATGGGTCCATGACTGTAACACCCAACCACCCATGAGTCTCTTCTCTCTTGTAATCAAAGAAACAGAATAGCAGAACAATTTCCAGAGGGTCGGCAGTGGTAAAGTATTTACACCCCAAATCTTAAAAATGTCAGAGTCTATATAGTTCATTGAAAGTCCACCAGATGAAATATGGATTTTCTTTCATTGTGTGTGTGTGTGTTTGTCGTGGCCATTTGGTAAATCATAATTTTTGGTTTGCTTAAGTTGTTTTTTTTTCTTCTGTTGTCTTTGTTATTGGGTTGTCTTGTTCTAATTGTGTGAATCCCTCCTTTCCTCAGGCCTCAGAGCTTACCCAAACACTCCAAGCAGGAGGGCGAGCCGGCCGAGCCACAGACTTATCCGTGACCCCAACGCCAGCGGACCAAAAGGTGGGAGTAGTGCTCAAGCCAGTATTTTCACCCTCCTTTGGAGTATAGCCCTGTAAGGGCAGATCCTTCCTCCAAGGAAAGTACAGTGCTGGGTTAGAGTGCCAGCTTCTACTGGGACACCTTGAGTGCAAATCAGGGATTCCAAAGCCCCATGTCTTGCTGTGTCATTTTTTGTAACCACTCTTCAGATATTTCTTTAGCTTTCCCAGTGAACCAAAACAACCTAAAGAATCTGGCTATCATAGTCAGATGGGGAAACAGCTGATCATTTCATCATGTTTGTTATGCACCTAACAGAAATACGGTCCCATTAATTGGGTATCAGTCTAATCCAGGTGACACCAGTACAGTACCAGTTGATTCAGTAGCTACCCTTTCATCCATTCTACCATGGTTTGACTATCTTGTCTTGTTCTCTAACCCAGTTCCCAGCTGAATAATACTTACCCTAATGGTCTAGTTTCTTCCCTGCACGCCAGCAGCAGTGGCTTCTCATTTTCTCATTGGTTGACTTGAAATGTTCTGGTGTTAAAAGAAAGCCTTTTTAAAGCAAGGAACATAAGCCTCCTTGGTAGAAATAACTTAAGAAATTGTTACATTTTGACATTCCAAGTCAATATGACTTCGCTTGTGCTGTGCAGATTTATAGAGGCATGTTAAACATACCTTACTTTCACTTAGTCAGCAACATTGTTGAGTGTTGCATTCGCCTGTGCATCTGAGACTTGAACATCCCAAGACTTGGTATTTCAAGATCTGTTGTTCTAGCACACAGTCCATCTGTACATAATCAGTCTGAATCCCAGTTCTATGAGCTGCTCTCTGGTCTGGATTTCTGGAATATTATATCACAGCATTCATCTTCTATTTCCAATGTTCATGGAGTACAACCCCAGTATCTTTAATTTGGATGCAGATTTGACTGCATTGGTTAATGGGCCCTCTGTGTCCAATGTCCATGATTCTGAATCCCAGTAAACTGGCAGTGCTTTAAATTATTGGTGTGATATTAACCCTTTTCTCCTGAGTCATTTGGGAGAATCTGAATTTAAGTTTAGTGAGTTAATCTTCTGCATGCGATGGTTACGAGTATGAATCATGACTCTAGTTAGGTTGGATCTGAATTTCTAGTGTACTGTGTTTTTTAATGATCTTGTGCATTAATTGGTCATAAGTTTCTATCCCTTATTCCTAACATTACTGATGGGGTTCAGACCTCAATTTCTGGCATGTTGCTGTACCGAGTCACTTTGCATCCCATAGTTATGTGTTGGACATTACAAGTTGGATTTGGATTGGAAATTTCTGGCACGCTACTGCATGCATCCTATTGGGTTGAGTTTGAATTCGAGGACCTCCTGCTGGGTTGTATATCAACGACGGTGGCACACTAGTACATTGATGATCACCACTGGATGGTCCCAAGTTTAAACACTAACATGGCTGATTGAGTTAATAGTCTCAGTAACTGGCATGCTATTGGAGTGGCCCTGCACTGCACTACTTATTGCTGGTTAGAATTTTAACACTGCTGAAGTGCTTATGATCTGAGTTAGAGGCATGTTTTACTGACTCTCCATAATCAACAGTTACCAGTTTGAAGTCTTAACATCACAGGTCATGTTACAGGATCAAAACAATCAAAGGCACCAGTGAACTGACCCTCAGCTTTAAATGGACACAAGATGAACTCCACCCCAAACAATAAGGTTTGGAGCTTAATTTTCAGGATGCTAATGCATTCAGTCTTGACATTCAGTGGCTGTGAGTAGGAACACCACCAGCCCAGATAATCAGATTTGGCCCTAAATTTGTGGATTGCTTCTACACTGGCTCACTGCAGTCAAGGCTAATGGAAAAGAACAGATGCTGTCTCCACCACTGAGGAATAGCACTTTACTTTAAAGGTACTACTGGCCATCTGTGGATCTAAATTGATATGCCAATGTGTCGAATTTCTAGGTCTTGGCTATCATCAGGCATGTTCCCAGATCTCCATTGTGTTCATTCATACCAGCCTTGAAGAGCTATGTATCAAGCTGGCTATTTCCATGGTCTCTTTTGTCTACATGAAATCCAACTGTAAAACCCGTTAGTTTGTTTGAGCCCTCGTACCAGCTGAGACCATCTATCTGAGGTCTACCTCTGAGATACCCTAGAGTAGTCTGTCCTGAAATTGCAGTGCTTTCTTCATGGGAAACAGATTCATTATACAGTCCTGTTAGAGCACCAACATCTTTTGACATCCTTAGATTCTTCATTTGGGGTGTTTTAAATCCAATCAACCATTTCAGAACAGTTTTTATGTTTGGTGATACACTCCATTTAAGATGGCAGTGCTCCCCCCAGTCATTTATAACTCATCCCCCAACCCCAAGGTCATGCTCAAGTTGTATGGGCTTTGGCAATGCCAGCTGGTACTAGTATGTTTACCTTTCAACTGTCAGTACAGCATGCTGTCAGCCTGTCTAGCCTCCCCACCAAGGCAAGTCTGACAAATGAACAGAGCCTTGTAAAAACTTCTAAAGCACTTATCTTACTTCAGGCACAAAATTAAGCAGAAATAAAAATGGTATGTGGATGTTGTTGTTTATTCTAACTGCTGACTGGATCATTTTAATGTTTCTGTCCATTTCACAGCAGTTTTGATGATTGGGTCCTTGTCTAGTCCAATCTGTATGATGTAGATAGCCTTGCACCTCACGAACAAGATTCCAGTACATAATGGGCTTTATTTGTGGCAACAAAGGCTCTGCTTGTCTACAGGGACCATTTCATGCAGTCTCTCAGGGCACGAGGAGGACCTTTGCTTGTGATCATGTACCATTTGAGAACTGAGACTTGCACAAGAAAATCTGTGCCTGGGGGCCAACCCTGTATCAAGTCCATCTTCCTATAGAAATGGTATTTACGGTAACTGAATCACAGTATGATAATAAAATTAGTATTGAAAACCATGTGTACAGTATATAATATATAAATATGGACTGGAGTTGAGGCTCATAGTGGAAAACTGTTGCCCCAAGTGTGAAAAAGTGATTAACAGTTGGTTATAATGACCAAAGCTAGGAGCATTATTGCCTGCTAGAGGTCACTTCAACCTGAGAGATTGGAGTTTTCTGTTATTAGACGCAAAGTCAATATTTGTTTAATAATACTGTATTTGTGCAGCTTTTCGTACAGCTAGTGTGTGCAGCTTTCTGTTGGTCAGCAGCTACATCTGAAGAGCAGCAACCCCTTTTAACAAGTATCAGCAATGTGCAACATGGCTCTGCAAGGCAGCAACTGTTAATTAGCAGCAGCTTTTAAACAACAGTAGTCAGGTCAAGAAATGCACTGCTCATTATCAGAAGACTATTGACTGGTTTGAGGGCAACACTTAAGAGACTATTGACTGATGCCATAGTAACAGGGCTGTAACATAAACTATGTTTCGTTACATGACTATTTTAGTCAATCAATGTGCAAGTTAAAATCAAAGGGTTTAATATTTAGGGGATATGCAATGGCCTGACTCAAAATATGCAATTTATCTTCACGTGTGAGCGTTAAGACCATGACTCACACGTGCCAGAGTGTGAGTGAGTTATGTTCTTGCTCCCACCACATGTGAAGATAAACGGCATATTTTGTGTCAACCTATTACATATCATATATATGCAATATATTTATATTTATATCTTGATAGATGGATGCCCCTCCCAAAACAGAGTGGAGGCTTACTTGGGCTCCCGAGATCGATGTCATGTCACTGGCTGGTACTGTTGCTCCCCAGTTCCCCAAGTGATTTTGCAGTGGAGACCAGGAGAGAGGTCATCTTGTAGTGGAGAACAGGAGACAAGAACGGAGTGCAGGACATCTTCAGTGCTCCAGCACCATTACTGAAAGCAGCTGCAACAGCACATCAAATGCGTCTCCTCTAATGTCTAGGCAGACAGCATATGTTTTAACTGGTTGAGATAAGACAGAGTGTATTTACTGCTACATAATAATGTAATCTGGCTGTCATAATAGGTGTTACCAGGGCCCATGTAAAGTTTAAAAATAATGTCATGTGTTACACTGGACCTATGCTGTGTGGCCTGACAATAACAATAATGAGCCAGTGATTAAAGTGCACTTTAAGGGTTAATATTAGCCCTAGGATCAAGGTTTCTGTTTATTGCAATGCGCTTTTGCTTGGTGACTGTATGTCTAGGTGCCAGTTTGCACCTGCAATAGTCCATTGTTTGGGAAGGTTTCCAGGCAATGTTTCTCACCTGCTAGGGGCCAATAAATAGGGGCTCCAGCCTGACAAAAGTCATTCTTTTGGTTCCCCAGTCCAGGATGCCAGTGTACATGGTCTCCAGTCTTAGCACCTCCGGATGCATGTCTCCAACTATGACCAGCTGCAGGGAGCCACCAGGTCCAGGAATGGCAGCAGGGTTTCTAGGTCTGGATGACATTGGCTCCCTCCAGTGGCAGGTCTCCAAAGGCTTGGGCCCAGACTGGGGTCCAACACGGGGAACAGTGGGGGCATGCTGACCTTCATGGAGGGCCTGCTGATGGTTTCTGCACCATCTGTCCTGAGTATCATGAAAGCAGTGAAGAAGTTCTAGACAAGAAACCTGAAATGGCAGGGGCCTGTGGTTTAGAGAGCCCGTGTTTGTGAGAAAATCAGCTCAGCTGGCACCAATAATCTGAAGCCTGGGGACAAGGGACAGAACCAGTATCTGGCAAGAGTAAGCCACTGTTATCTGTGGTCTTTAGGTGCTAATTCTGGCCCCATAGAGGCACCGGGCAAGGGGCAGGCTGACTGAGGTAGCCATATACCTCATTAGTGCTAATGTGTGTGTGTGTGTCCTAGAAGGGCAACACTTTGTTTGACCTCCGCCAGATGCACTGTATCACTTTTGCTGTGCCATTCAGGCCTGGTACACTCCAATGTCCTCATCCTCCTTGCAGCCACGAGGGGACCACAACCATAAGTGGTATCCCTATATGTCACCACTAAGTAATGGAGAAATAAAGGCCAGTTTATAACTGAAGCTATATCAACGAGGGAACTGTGATACAACTAAATATGTTGAAACATAAAAAAGCTGCGAGAATTGAACTGTGACTGGCTTGTCAAGGGATTTGTATAGTAAAGTGATTATGCCAAATTATGACTGATTGCTGCATTAATCTGGGCCCAGAACAGGAGCTGCAGCTACAGTCTCGCCATTACCTCCTGCTTTATGTGCACCAGCCTGTAAATAAATATTTGGAGTTTTGCAGGGAATTTAAGCCTCTATCTTTTGCTGTGAGTCTGTGCATGTACTGAAAAAGTACAGTATTTGGGGACTACAATTGCAGCTGCTAGTACAACTGGATTTGGATTATGGTTTACAGCTTAATGAGTTAAGGCCTACCCCAAGTTGCCATGCAGGGACAGTGACTGTGTATAGTGTGACGCAATTTAATCCTATTTTATGACAAACAAAGGTGGTTCTATTTACCCACCGGAGTCAAAGGGATGAAGAAACTTGATGGAGAGGAATGTGAGGGGCTTTCTTGGCCAGCAGTGAGAGCAGTGACAAAAGAAGCAAAGGGGTTGATGAAGGTGAATAGGGTCCTCGCCAGTGCAGCATGGCGAGACCATACTGAAAAAGGTTCTCCCTGAAAAGGGCACAGGTAGTCACAGTCGTGGAAAAGACTGTAGGGCACAAATACTTTTATACCAGTACCTTGGCAGACCATGCCTCCAGGGCTGTGGGGGAAGTCCAGACATGGGAACTGTACAGTGCACAGGGGGTGGCTCCTGGTGAGATGTACCATCACAACACCACTAGACACAGGAGTCACCCTTAAGGTTATTGTCTGCCCTCCCTCCTCTCTGAGGGACAGTATGGTAGATATGCCCTGAAGTGGGGGTTATCCACTTTATCAGTCTCTACTGTATTGTCATAGACAGGAAAAATGTTTACAGACAGAATGTTTGTCAATGTTTTTTACTGAAATTCATTAGACAGAGCTACAGTATATGTCTAGGCAGACTGGTGCAGTTTCTTGTTATGTGCTAGTTAGGAGTTACTGTATGTGTCTAGGTGGAGGAAACTGTAAATATGCTTAGGTTTAACTTTGGATATTCTTGATCTGGACTTAAATCAGATGTCAAGTTTTCAGAGGGGAGAATATAGCCCAGAAAAAAGGGTGGAGCTTACTTGGGATCTTGAGTGCCAGACCCTGTATTTCCACATCCTGTCACCAGGCTGGCAGCAATACTCTCCAGTCTCCTGAAGGACTTTGCAGTAGGGCCAGGAGTGAGGAGAGGAGTGCAGGATGTCTTTGACACTCTGGCACCATTCATGAAAGTGACTCCCACTGCACCTCAGAGGCAGCTCCTCTGCCACTGATGAGCAGTGTGTCTGACACTCTCAACTTGATCAGGAATTCTGTGATGATAACCACCACAACTGTATCTCAAGTGCAAATGCACTGACAGGACTTGGGACAAATAGAAATCTTTCATTTTTTGTATTTTTATTTTATTTATTTGAAAATTTGTTACCGGGTAAGAACAGTGTGACAGGGAGGTCCTGCCACTCTTGAGGATCAACCTTTTCTTAAATCTGTTGCAACAATTCTTTTATTTCTTAGCCTAATCTATCCTTTACAGTTTCCAGTCCATAAGGTTTGCCACCTATGGGCACCCCCTTCCCTTTCTTGACTATGCTATAGTGTCCTCTTTATTTTTCCTTTTCCCTGTCAGGTCCTCATACAGGGAAGTTATTGTGGTGACCTCCGAGTTGATGTAAAACAACAGGTTGTGTTCCTCATTGTTGGATTTAGTATGCAAAAGCCCTATATCATAAAATACATTGATGTATATGCCTTATGTGTATCAAACCTGTAAATGCTGAAGATACCAGTGGTACTAGGTATTTTTTTATAAAGGTAAAAAGTTACTAGGGGACTGTATTATAAAAATTAAGTTACCGGGGTAGAGATATCAGAAAACCCCCATTGTGTTATTTAAAATGCATGTAAATTACAGCTTGTTTGAGAGGCCCTTTGGCACCATGCATTCCTGCTTTAAGCTGAACCAGCCTAAAATGTCATGGTGACTTACATATATATCTCATGATGCTTTGCATTATGGGGGTATGTGTGATGTGTTTCTTTGAAACTTGGCTTTATTGCCAATGCCCTTTAGGGTAACCCTTGCTTCAGTGTTTCTGCGCTGAGGTTCTTTGTCTTTAGCTTGTTTTTGGGGTTTTCTTTTTTGAGCTCCCTATCATCCAAACACACAAGACCAACATAGGGGATAGTTCGTTTCCACAGGAAAGTTAGAGCAGTAGATCAGTGGGTCAATAGGTGCTGACTAAGTGCAGGGGAAAGACATGCATAGTCTGTTGCTGCAAACTGATGTATTGAAGAAAGGATATGCCATTGCTTAAGGTTATCATCTGTGTTTTAAATAAACATCACACAGCGATTGTGTGTTGAACCTGAAGTTCTGTGTCTGGTCCATCTGTTATCCCGCAACTCCTCCACAAGAAGCTGGACCAAAGGTCCTTTTTCAGACATGATTCAGGCCATAAATAGGCATGTACAAACTACAACTAATATAACAAGCAAAACATTAATAAACAGTAAAACATATCAGCGACAATTACAATAACTTGTTTCCAACAAAAGTTGTCTAAAGTGCAATCTGCAGATATCAGTGGTGCAAGCTTTTTGGAGTGAATCGGGCAACTTGTTCCAATGATTAGCAGGAGCCTTTTATAAAATTGGACATTTGTGTCCTGTGCCTGACACCAAACAGAGCACCACAATCTTAAGGCAGTGTGACCCCTTACCACGACAATCAGGGGTCAAGGCATCACACTATCAGCCAGTTGGGCTGCAGAGCCTGGAGAGGGAGCCACAAAGAGCTCCCAGGACATAGGAGAATTTTTGAGTTCTGGCACGAGTTTGTGGCCAGCCATGTGTTGATTGACAGACCTCCAACACTGCCCAGCATGACTGACAGCTCTATGGATCAACTAAGAGTTGAATTCCCCCAGTGAACAGCAGGGCCTATTCCAGCCCTGCATTCAGATCATCTGGCTCTGGCCAGGAAAACAGCTCAGAGTTGCTACCTGGAGCCACAGCATCTGGAGCCTTCCTGGGTTTCTATACTCAGAGACAGGAAGCTTATTGCAGGCTTGTACAGTACAAGAGAGAGACCTAACTACATGATTGAGAGAGACTGAACTACAAGGTTGAGTGAGACCTGACTGTAACTGTTGAAGGAGACAGACCCCACATCTACACGAGATGGAGAGAAGCAGATTTCCTGCTGCTGTGTGAGAGGAAAGAAAGTAACAGTGTGCTATGTACTGCATGAAAATGAAGCTGAAGGCTGCTGCAAAACTGAGAGACTTTTGATGTGCTGCAGCCTGAGACTGCAGGGTAAACTGCCTAGCTGGTACCACAGCTAGGTATAGGCCACCCCTCAGTACTGGATGCCAAGACATGCTGGGTGGGGTGGATCAACTTAGTGATCCACAGGAGGAGCTTCCCCTTAAAGCAGTGATTTGCCACTGATTGCTAAAGCCAGGAAAGGTCTGCCCTGCACCATAGGGAAAGACAGATCCACTGCTGACTCCAGCTGTTGAAGCAGATGTAACAGAAGGCTGAAGAGGGATAGAGTAAAACTAGACAGAGAGAGACTTGCTGCGAACTGCGCCATCACCCCTTCACTGCGAGGGAGATCCCCTGGTCTGCAAACTGTGAGTGAATTAAGAGCTTGCCCTGGAGCAGAAATCTGTATCACATAGTAGTTGGGAAGCATAAAATGGACACGTCCATCCAGCTGGGAGCTACACATACTTCAGTTGAAATTTTAGGGCATTATGGTTTGGGGATTTATTTCTGCAAAGCAATAATTATAAGGCTGAGCCTGCAGTTCAGAGGGCCAGTGGCCAACGCAGGCCATGCCTTCTTCCCAGCAGTTCTTCAAGCATGCATGTCCAAGCATCCCTTGGATGCTCAGATTTCTGTTGCTGCTGCGTTGCTGCTTTCCCCTGTTAACCTGCCTATACCTTGCAGCCACTTTCATTGTGCCCACACTCTGATCTTCTCCTATCCTTGTTGTCCTGTGGCCATTTCTTTCTCGTTCCATGTTATGCTGGGTCTGGCCAGCATCCAGCCTGTTTGTGTAATTGCTTCTTTCATTATCTCTGTGTTGCAGCCATCCTGACACTCCTCATCCCAAAAATTATAACAGAAGGCTACCCTCAAACAAAAATGGAAATAGAAGCCCATGGGAGGGGGAGTGAGTGAATGAACGCTAGAATAAAATCCGCAAGGGAATCTATCAGCTAGGACCCAGGATCACCTAGGATTTCATGGGCAGACTTGATGGACATTTGGTCTCCTTCTGCCATCACCTTTTTATGTTTCTAAGTATAAGTCAAAAAATGGGAACTAAGTGCCACTGGTGCAACATAAAGCTGCTTCTTATGTAGAGAAGAGTTTACTTACAGTAGTTACATGCAACTATGGGTGAACAGGCTGAGAATAATGGTGTCTGGACTATGAGATTGAAACTGGAGTGATAAATCACTCTCTTAGGTTCTTGTTGGAACTGCATAGAAGGAAGAGACAACAGACAAGTGGTACTCATGTAATAAATGAAATTTATTACAGATCAGTAATATAGGATTACTACCATTACAGTGTGATCACTGGGAGGACACCAGTTTTCCTTACCTAGGTAAATGCAGTCTCTCATCTATTCTCAGGGAAGCTACATGCTACAAAGGGTCTTATACCCTGATAATTACTATAGCAACAGCAAAAGAAGATACACAAAATGTATATAATTGGATAAAAATAGGTGGCTTGGGCAATTGTCCTAACTAGTGTAAAACTTACATAGCTTGCAGAAGATAAACAATGGACCTCTGTAGCACAAGGCCATTTGTAGTGGTGTACAAGTACTAAAGATGGCACTGTTGCCTTACATATAAAAATACAGTAAAAATAGAGCAAAAAGCATTTCTCATGGCTAGAATATATATATCAGTGAAGCATAATAAGGCATAATATGTATCAGTAGAACACAAATCCTGACACTTATGCTTCTATGATAAGTGTCTTCACCCTAAGGTTATTTTATAACCAACATAAGTTGCTGCCCACAAGGTGGGGGCACCATCAGGGGTGCTGGACCGTGGATAACATCCTCCCCCTTGTTGCCTTCAAAGAAAAGGCAACAACCACAGGAAAGTAGTGGGATGGAGCTAGAAAAACTGTCATTTACAAACCCGAGGCACAAGCCTTGTAAAGGAATTTGAGCTGTTCACGATGTTGTCTAAGAGCACGTCAGACAGCATAGGTTAGTATCAGAAAACAATCAAAAATGCTTGGATAATAAGAAAAGCTTTAAATTCTAACCAAGTATTGGATAGAGCAGTGCTTAAGTCACCATCATGAATAAGAATATTAAGAGCATCACCAGATTTAAAAATATTATTGCTAATATTTACAGTATGTGAATCCTTTCTAACTAAAAGGGATTTCAATGAAAGCATCAAAGGGTCAATATGTACATTGAATAAAGGCAAATATTGAGACAAGGCAAGCAAGTACTGCAGATCAGTATTAGTAACATCTGGTTCAGGGAGAGGAACAGGAGTAATAACTATGTGACCAATTACAGTTTTCTGCTGTGGAGTAAAACAGAAGTTAGGAGCGTGAATAGCACAAGTTTTGGCACCATAAGGAAAGGAATGATGATTTGTCACTACACAATACTGCCCATCGGAATTGTAGGTAACTTGTACAGTTGGAACTCTCCATTGTTGTAGACATAAAGGGCAAGTAAAGGACTGGTTGGTGAGTCATGATGTGAAGCATTGTACCTCCTCTAGGTAGCTTCGAGATGCAGCTGTTTCAAGGGCTGGCACTGAAGATGCATCTTGTGAAAATTGTTCAGCCAGGTTAGATGGCAGATCATCACCCAAGGAATGAGACCAGTCAAGATGTTCCAGAGCATAGCCACAGACAGAAACATAGAACATAGAAACATAAACTTTGACGGCAGATAAGGACCACTTGGCCCACCCAGTCTGCCCATTTCCCTACCTATTGGATAAGCTGCAGATTCTAGTTAACCAACAGCCTACTTCCTGCAGCCCCCCACTATAATTGCCTTATGTCTGTCCCATGCATGTTTGAATTCCCCCACTGTTTTAGACCCCACAACCTCTCCAGGAAGGCGGTTCCATGCGTCCAGCACTCTCTCCATGAAAAAGAATTTCCTCACATTACCCCTGAGCCGCCCTCTAACTTTAAATTGTGCCCCCTTGTTCTTACACATCTCTTTTTCTGAAAGATGCTACCCTCCTGGACTTTGTTGATTCCCTTGAGGTACTTAAAAGTTTCAATCTTGTCCCCCCGTCCCTCCTTTCATCAAGGGTATACATATTAAGCTCTCTCAGTCTCTCTTCATATGGTTTCTGATGTAGACCCTGCATCATTTTAGTTGCCCTCCTCTGGACTGATTCCATCCTGTCTATGTCTTTGCGTAGATGAGGTCTCCAAAACTGCACGCAGTTCTGCAGATGGGGTCTCACCAACTGTCTGTACAGAGGGATAACCACTTCCCTTTTTCTACTTGTGATGCCCCTCCCTATGCATCCCAGTATCCCCCTGGCTCTCCTTACTGACTTCTCACATTGCTTACCCACCTTTAGGTCATCTGATATGACTACACCCAGATCCCTTTCCATTATTGTTGTCGTTAGTACCTCCCCTGCTATTGTGTACTCTTCTCCTGATTTTATTTCCCAGGTGCATTACTTTGCACTTCTTTGCATTGAATCTAAGTTGCCATATGTCTGACCATTCCTCCAACCTTGCCAAGTCCCTTCTCATCCTTTCTACCCCACCTTGTGTATCAACTCTGTTATAGATCTTTGTGTCATCCACAAAGAGGAATACCTTTCCTTCCAGACCCTCCGAAATGTCACCTATACAGACGTTAAAGAGGACTGGACCCAGTACTGAGCCCTGAGGTACTCCACTGGTAACCCTCCTTTCTTCAGAATGTGTTCCATTCACTATTACCTTCTGTGTCCTGCTGTGCAGCCAGTTTGCTACCCAGGCTACCACCCTGGGACCCACTCCCAGGCTGGCTAACTTGATTATTAATCTTTTGTGGGACTGTGTCAAATGCCTTGCTAAAGTCTAGGTAGGCCATATCCACAGCCCCTCCCTGGTCTATTACTTTGGTCACCCAGTCAAAGAAATTGATTAGATTCATCTGACATGACCTTCCTGCTGTGAATCCATGCTGCTTTGGGTCCTGTGCCCTGCTGGCCTCTAGGTACTCAACAATTTTTTTCTTTCAGAAGTGATTCCATCATTTTCCCTACCACTGAGGTCAAACTAACAGGTCTGTAGTTTCCTGCTTCTGCCTTGCTCCCACTTTTGTGAAGAGGAATCACATGTGCCCTCCTTCAGTCCTCGGTACCACCCCATCTTCCTGATTTGTTAAAAAGTGTGGTTAGTGGTGTCACTAGGTCCTCTCTTAGCTCTTTTAGGATTCTAGGGTGAATCCCGTCAGGCCCCATTGCTTTGTCCACCTTGAGTTTTAGGAGTTCTTTCAGTACTCTTTCTTCTGTAAATGGACTGATGTCAACCCCACTATCCAGAGTGCTTCTACTGTTTGGTTTAGGTAACTCCTCCTCTTCTTCTTTTATGAATACTGAGCAAAAGTATTCATTCAGTATCTCTGCCTTTTCACTGTCTCCCTCTGCCCACCTTCCCTCTCCTTTATCAATCTTCACTATCCCTCCCTTAACCTTTCTATGCTCCCTAATGTACCTATAAAAGGTTTTATCCCCCTTCTTAACTGAGTTGGCTATCTTTTCCTCAGTTTGGGCCTTTGCTTTTCTGACTGCCTTCCCACTTCTTTCTAATTTTCAATTGATACAGTTCCCTGTCGTGGTCCGTCTGTGATTCCTTATACTTTTTGAATGCAGCCTTTTTCTCCTTAACCTTCCCTGACACCTCTTTTGAGAGCCATAGTGTTTTTTTATTCTGCTTTGTTTTCTTTATTTGTTTCACACAAAGGCTTGTTGCCTCCATGATGGCAGTTTTGATTTTTCTCCATTGTTCTTCCACCCCTCCTTTCTGGCCAGTTGCTAATGCATTCCTCAGGTATTCACCCATTATGCCAAAGTTAGCCCTTCTAAAGTCCAGTATCCTTGTCTTTGTATGGCTTGTCTCCATGGTTGTGTTTATTGTGAAGCACACTGTGCAGTAGTCGCTTGTTCCCAGATGTCTACTGAATTCTAAGTTTGTGATCCTCTATCCATTTGAGAGTACCAGGTCTAATATTGCTCCCTCCCGAGTGGGTTCCACCACTAGCTGTCTAAGGCATGCTCCCTGTAGGGCATCGAGAATGACCCTGCTCTTGGATGTGGCTGCAGTCCATGTCACCCAGTTAACATCTGGCATATTCAGGTCCCCCATCAACAGTATCTCCCCTTTTTCAGCCATTTTGAGAATGCCCTCTATCATTTTCTTGTCCATTTCCTCCCCATGAGACGGGGATCTGTATACAACCCCTGTGCAGATTGTGATGCCATTTCCTGTCTCCAAGGTGACCCACAGTTCCTCTTGTCCTCCCCCTTTACTTTTTAGTTCTGTAGCTTTGATCCCTTCCCTTATGTAGAGAGCTACTCCACCTCCTCTTTTACCCTCCCTGTCCCTTCTGTAGATTGTGTACCCTGGTATGTTAACATCCAAGTCATGGTTCTCCATGTACCATGTTTCTGTGAGTGCCACAATAGCAAAGTGTTCCTCTTCCATCAGGGCTACTAGCTCTGGAAGCTTGTTTCCCAGACTACGGGCATTGGTACTCATTGCCCTCCATTTAATGTTAACTTTATCCTTTTTTACCCCATCCCTGCTCTTATTGCCCTAGTCCATTTTTCCATTTGCCCCTGTCCTTCCCTCTGTCAAGTTCTGTACCTCAGTGTTTACCCTACTACCTGCCATGTTTTGTGGGGGGAGGCTTGAACTTTCCTGTTTCTTATCAGCACATCCCCTTGCTGGTTTAAAAGCTTGCCAAGGAAGCCTTTAAACCTGTCACCTAGGGCATGTTTCCCTTCCTGGACAGATGCAGACCATCATGCCAGTATAGACCTTCACTCTCAGGTGGATCCCAGGCCCAAAGTGAAGCCAAAGCCCTGTGCTCTGCACCAGTTTTGCAACCATTCATTAAACTGCATGGTGTGCAGTACCCTAGCTTTACCTGGCATAGACTGGCAGCACCTCTGAGAAGGTTACCGTGTTTGCTACCTGTCTGAGGCCCTCCCCAACTTCACAAATTCATCCTGCACTGCACTGATCTCATGCCTAGCTAGGTCATTTGTCCTGAGGTGGACAATGATATCTAGTTTCCTCTCCTGTGATGCTGCTTCTGCAATCCTGAGGATTCGCTTCCTGTTCCTCCAAGCCATGGCACCAGGCAGGCACCTTACTTCCCTCTCCTCTCCCTTCCCCAGGTCTACACCCTTAACAATTGAGTCCCCTATCAGAAGCTGTCTCTTTCCCCTGTGGTGTACCTTGCCACTCTTTTGTGGGTCTCCTTGTGGATGTCTCCAGCATTTTTCTTGGTCTCCAATGAGGGTGGCATCATACAGGAACCTTGATTTGCCAGGCTGACATATGATTTGTGTAGAGGTGCAGCTCGGGAGCTACACCTCTGTTCCACCACCCTCACCCTCCCTGAACCTACTGTGGTCCATCTGCTCTTCACACACGGCAACCTCTGAGGCAGTGGTTATGGAACTGGTGCTCTTTGGGTGGGGAGGCCTCCTGTGTCCTTGCCAGTTCAGCCTGGAGGTGGGCAACCTCCTCCTCAGAGCTGACAGTTGCCTGCAAATGGGCAGCAATGCAGGTTCCAGAATGTCTCTCAGAAAATTGCTGCCCCACAGCCAGTGCATTGCACCACTCTCCACATGTCCCTCTTCCTTATAATATACAATGAGTAATATATAATTTTTTTTTGTGTGTGTGTGTACTTACCCTGCATGCACTGTGCTGGGTAATTAAGAATATGACAGTTCTGCTCCAAGACGTGTTGAGGAAGTGATGTCAGAACCTTGGCTATAAAGGAAATGCCATGCCTGGGGTGGGTGGGGTGAGGGGAAGGGTGGGTGGGTAGGCCACAACCACTGGTGACTGTTCAAAACAATCAAATACACCACTGCTCCACCACCCTGGTGAGTACTGCCCTTTATAGTAAGTCAACCAACACCACAATGTACTAGACCACTGCTCCACACAACTGCTCTACTGAGTCCAGGGATAAAACAAACTCACTGTTCAGCCAGCAGGACACTTCTAAAATATTGCACAAGTATCCTTCCAAATCCTATGTGTCTAGCACAGAAATCACAAACTTCAGTTGTATTTTAACCCTCTGGTTATAAAATTACTACAATTTAATGGAATCCTACAATTCTTAATGCCAATAAGAAAATAATTAAACTTTCTGTAGAAAGTGTAGCTTACCTTCCTAGTCCCCTACAATATTATGTTTTACCAAGTTCCCAGTTCCTCAAATGCATTCTAGTTTGTTCTCTGCAGTATAGCAAGTTTCTCAGCTTCCAACAGGAGCAGGCAAGTCTTTAACAATGTCAAATATGTCACAGCGGCACAGATAATAATATCCCTTCTTGGTGCAGCGGTTGGTATGCGGTGCAGCCCAAGCTTGTAAGACAGTGTGGTAGACAAGCAAAGAAGGCAAGTCAGTTCATTCTCAGTAAATGTTCACATCAAGATGTCCAATGGAATTAATTGCAGCCAATTTGTCAAAGATAGAAGTTTGTGAATCACAGGCAGGTAGTGACACAGTAAAAGTAACTAACATGTTTTCATGAATTGAGCATTTCTAGTGAAATAGCATGGTGCTTGGTTTGGATAATGTGAAACATACCCAAGATTTCTAGCAGTAGAACATAAAATATTGACAGAATTTGACATACACAATGTAATGCATGCAGTAGATTTGCAGTGAGGACAATGCCATGGAGACATTATCCTATCATGTATAATGTCTGCAATGCATCCTGTTTCCAAGTCCCTGAAGAGATTGCTAACAGTGGCAATTACATAAGAACCATTAGGGGAGCATAGAAGTTCATGGGCAATATACTGCTTGTCTGCCTCCTTGTTATTTTGAAAAATCAATTCATTAATTTTGTTTTTAGTGTTTTTGATACCTTTAGCAATTTCTTGCATGTTACAGACAGTAAAATGCTCATTCTGACTTAAACCATTTACACTATGTAACAGTGGTGGTAATATATCATTTTTAATAGTTTGTTGAAAATTATGTTTGTGCTTTAATAGCAACTATATCTTCTCTATTCCAAATAGACATTCCTGAACCAAAGAGATCAGAGATGGTGCCTTCTGCACCAGTAACATCTGCAGTGTCATGCCTAGTGCATGGTTTACTTTTAGCATTAGGTGTGGATCTAAAAACTCCTGCATGTTGAGTGACATGAGGTCTACTAATGGGATCATTTGTGCAAGTCTGGTATGCAGCTACAATGTCTAGAAGCATCACACTGAAAAATTTAGAAGTGTTGGTCTTGTGACAGAGACCAAACTTGGCCATATTCCAACGTGTGAGATTAAAAATAACTGGAACATGCATAAATTGTACATTAATCAAGGCTCCTAGAAGGGAAGTGGTGATCAAACCACTAGGAGGACCAGGCTCCTGAGAACATTCAGTCAGTTCTTCTTCAGTGGGTGGGGCCACAGAAAGGAACATAGCTTCAGTAGCCATATAGTTGTGAAGACAGAAAGCTTGTGACTCTTTAGAGGTGAGGTGGCCACAAAAGGTAGGCTCTGTCAGAGCAGTTAAGTTGTATAGACCAATGTGTCTAGAAGAGGGCTTGTTGACTAGAGAGTGTACCGCTTATAAATCCCTGTGTTGGGCCATCCAGAAAAGTTCCTTTAGATAAACGTGTATGTGTAACCATTAAAATCAGTTTCATTGCATCTGCAAGGTGGATTTGTCTGGAGATACAACCATGGCATTAAGATAGGCATCTGAGCCTTCCTAACAGTAATCAAATTTGTTGGGGACATCAATGTGAAGTCCCTGGAGGCTGGAGATGGGTGCATCTCTAGCTGAATGTTCAAGTTTGTCAAGCAAATGTGCTATGCATCATCTGTGTTCAGTCGTAAGGGGTTTGTCTTGAGAGTAAGTCAAAGAAATTTGTCCCAACAGGATGAGGATGTGCAAGATAGCCATCTTGCCAGTATATCTGAAAGAAACAGAAAATGATTGTTAAGTGAGGGGTACTATTCCTCCCTAAAAGGGTTGGGAAAAGTAATTAGTCACCTTTATACAATTTGAGCTGATTAGCATGGAACCTCTTGTCGGTGGTCTGTTTCTGATGTTGAACTCTCACCTGATAAATAGCAGGGCTGAGTTTGTTGACAATGGGATTTGGGCCTTCCCATTTACTAGTAAAGGTGTGAGCTGGTGGTCTGTATTGGAGAAACATGACTTGATCTCCAACTTGCCAGTTGACTTCTTTGGCATGCTTATCAAAATGAGCTTTTGCTTGTTATTGAGCTTTACCCATTTGATTTGCAGTGAACAAATGTGTTTTCATGATGTCATCACAAAGTTTTTCAACATATTTACCCACAGATACCTATCTGCTGTAGGGATGTGGAGGTCAATCAACAGGTGCTCAGGTAATCTAATGGCTCTATTAATCATAACCTTGTAAGGTGTGCACTGAGTAGTTGTAGGAGTGCCCCTGATTGCTATCAGCAGTATTGGCAAGAGGGAATCCCAATCCTTGGGATTGATATTGATGAATTTGCATAATATCTGTTTGATTCTTCTGTTTGCTCTTTCTACCTGACCTGAGGATTGAAGATGGTGTGGGATATGAAATTTCCGATCTACTCCAAGCATTTGGAGTGTCTCCTTCATCAGCTCAGCTGTAAAGCTGGTTCCCTGGTCTGAATCCACCTTAAGTGGTAGGACTCACTTGGAGAACAATTGATCCACCAGGATCTTGGCAGTTGTCTTTGCCGTGTAATTTTAGTGGGGAATGCCTTATCCACTTTGGAAAACAAATCTGTGATGACAAGTGTATACTTGTTGTTCTTACTGGAGTTAGACAAGGGGCCAATGAAATTGATTTGTTTGCATTCCATGGTCCAGATTGCCTTTGTGGTGATAATTTGGCATTCGTTTTACCGAAATTGGATTGTTCTGGGCACACACTATGCAGTTGTCCACATAGTGTTCCATGTCCTTGCTCATACCAGGCCACCAGACAATGGTTTTAAGTCTCTGGGTGATGTTCTCTGACCCTGCTGTCCACCAGTGGGGGTGTCATGAACCATATGGATGAATTTGGTTCATAAGGATTGTGGTATAACCCACAGTTTGTGACCTGTATCAGCCTTCCTATACCAGATCAGTTTCTGATCAGTAGATAGGTGTATATTGTCAGAATATCTCTTGTATGGACTACCAGTGGGTAGTTCCCATTAAATTCCTTTGTTCAGGTATTTGAACACATCTTTTAGTTCTGGGTCAGATTTCTGTGCAGCAGAAAGATCCAGTGGAGGTTCTGGTTGCGGTTTCTGCCTGGTGTTGGCAGCTAAGAAAATGGCTACAACAGCTACTGGCTGAGTCATTGACCATGCCCCCCTTCCCCCGAGCACCCGCTTTGGCAAGCAAATCCGCTCGATCATTGAATTCATGGTAAGGGTCATTTCTGCAATAAGCCTTTACCTTGTGAATGTACAGTCTGTGAGTAAACTGTTGGGTCAGTGTGTTTATGTACACAACCAAATCCCTGTATGTGACAGCTGTGCCATCAGAGAACATGAAGCTATTTCTCTCCTAGAAAGGTAGAAATTCAGTAAGGGAGGACCAGAGCCAGTTAGAGTCTGCAAAGATGATTGCATCGTTATTACCATGGGGCATGACCTCTAGAGCACAGGCCACAACTGCCAGTTCGGCATACTATGTTGAAATGACAGTGCATTTCTTAGAAATGCGCCCAAAGTCACCATCTTGATCTAATATTAGCGCACCAAATCCTGCTACTTGTTCTCCCTCCACATAGGAGGTGGAGTCGTCTGTGAAGACATGATACATGCTGGTATCTTCTAAAACATCTGGTGTAGCTGGTAGGGATGGTCCTGGCTCAGGTATGTCAGGAGGCTGGAGTGCACGGTCGTGGGGATTACCTGTAAAGCGTAGGCCATGGGCCAAGATGGATGGCATTTTTGTTATGTTTGTTGATGGGAAACATGTCAAGGTGTTTTTGCAGCAAAGATGCAAGCTCTGAAAACAGGTTGACTTTTGAACAAAGCCATGATGTCATACTCTTGTTGTTGTGGGAGATAGCTGCTACCACGTGTGAGTCTGGAATGGTGACATCATGACATAGTCCTTTGATCTGAATGAGTAGCCTGTTGGCTGATCCACTACACAGCCATGTAATGTTAGGAAGTCAATTCCCAGGATGCTGGGGTGATGACACAGAACCATGAGGTCAAAATCAAAATCAGTCCTGAGGTGGCCTACCACCACAGGGAGAGGAATAGATCAGTAGGTGTGTAACTGGGTACCATCTACACCCTGTGCACTGGTCTTCCAGCCAGCAAACCAGTCAGCTGAGGCTGGGTCCTCATCATGGAGGACTAACATGGTTGTTCCTGTGTCCAGAAACAAGGTGAGTCAGTGGCCCCCCGACCATGGCCTTTACAAGGCCATACATTTGTGTCAACAATCAGGTTACTCACAAATCGGACTGTGGCCTGTAATTGTCAATCCGATGGTTCAGAATTAGCATCATCTGTCTGTTCCTGAAATCAAAGGCCTGCCAGATCTTCTAAGGCCTTCTGTATGTCTTTTTAATGGATACAGGCATGCTTGTGAGTCCAGAACACAGTAATGGCCTGTACAGGTGGTTCCACCTTTGGATGTCACATTGGCCTGGCCAGTAACTAACGCAACCTCCCCACGGCTGCATGACGACTCAACAGCCGGGCTAGGCAGTTATAGTTTGGGTAGCTGTAGCTCCCTCTTGATAGATGAATTTCTCCAACAGCTTTGAGGGTTTTGTTCTTCTCTGATTTGGTGATAGCTCGGACAATTTCAGTATCAGTTCTTGCTATTTTGTTGAGCATTTGGATTTTCCAATTACCCTGATGTCTCTATTGTTCTTGTCCCCTTGTGTGACTGTTTGTCATCAGAAGGTGTCATTTCTGGTTGTTTCCTCCACTGTGTAGTGGGTGGGGTGTCTGGGGTAGGCTGTATTGCAGCTATCTTGTTGGATTTGCCTGAGGAAAGGGTGCGGAGGTAGACCTGATAGGCCCATTCCATCTTAGCAAGAATAACATCAGACTTGTCAGTGTCTGGTGTAAACATTAAGCTCAACCTTTTTCTCTCAAGGCTCCAGTCATGTTCTAGATGTACAAATCCTTGTACTCAATTTGTAGTTCATATTGTAGTCCTCGTTTGGAGACTTTAGTTCTGTATGCCAGCCACCATAGTTGATGGGAGGCAGTTGGGCTGTCCTTATGCCTTGCTTGACCTTGTAGGCCAAGCGCGATCCCATGATTCCCAGAGAATTTGCACATATGAGTGCAGCAGTGATCTCATCAAAGGTAGCAGTACCAGCCTTCCATGTGGCCTCTGGCAACTTGGCCCAGAGTGTCAGTTCTATTGTCTGTCGCAAGACTTGAACCTGGTACTCAGGTTGGAGAGAGTTTCTCGCAAAGAGAGCACACTTTCTCCAAGTGACAACTGAGATTTTAGTTGGGCCCTTCTGTCCGATGCCCGGTGCAATCTGCTGGACAGAGTGAGCGACTTCTAGGGGGTTGGAAGTATACGTAGTTGCCCACAATTTGGTATGGAACAGGGCTCCACAGAGGGCAGCCTCCACTGCCGCAACAGCGATTGCCTTGTACGTGTAATCCTGAGTAACAGAATCTTTTAACATTTTGTCAATTTGGTCCTGGATGGCCGTCTTTTGGTCCTCCGGGACAGTGTTCCTACTGATCGCTTCTTTAATCATACTGTGAATCTCCGACTCAACTCCTCTTGTGAGAGGAGCGAGCAGAGGTGCATCACGGAATATAGGCCCTCCGCCTGAGTCATGGGGGCTGCCATCTTGGTGTTGTACATGGCGTCTGCCATGTTTGTGTGGATGTGGTGACACAGTGTGCATGCCAATGTCAGTGCCATCTTGTGGATGGCCAGCAGAAGTTGCTACACCACAGGGTTGGGCTTGCATATGACGTGGCATGCCTCATCATCCAAGTCAGATTCATCATTGCTGGATGATGTAATCTCAATGGGCGATACTGGAACCCATTCATGGCCTTAACATGGCGGGCAAGAACCTCCCGGTGATGGCGCAACTTAGCCATCTTTTGTCTACTCTTGTTGTGGCAGACTTTTGGAGTGCCCTGTTCAATACCTCTCTCAACCTCTCTCTGCAACACTCAATACACGGTAGCCAATTCAATGTTTTCCCTAAGATCTTTATTCAACTCACAACTCACCCTCTTATAATCTTCTTTCAACTCAGCATTCTCATCTCTCAAAGTCTTATTTGTTTCACTCAAAATATCATTCAAATGTGCTAACAGTTTCTTATCACATTTCAATCTTTCACAGTCATCCCTTATTAAACATATCTCTTGCTCAGTGTCTTGAGCAGTACAGTACATCAATCTGGAATTAGCATCATGGAGTGACTGTGTCTCCTAAGCTAGTTTCTGTTCTTTCTTCTGTAACTCCAATGCCTGCAAGCCGATCTCTTTTTTTAGAGATGCATTTTGCAGTTCAAGGGAGGCACACCTCACTGTGAGACTCTCAACAGCTTTATTTAGAGCCACAATCAAAATACCTTTGAGGTTGTACTTTTGGCTGTTTGTTTGGTTGATGTATTGGTCAGATATTAACAGCAATGGTTTGTCTGCAGATTTTGCATCTTGTGTGAAATCTGTCCCTCCGCCATGGGATGTGATGTAGTTTGAAACATTGAGTCTCAGTTCTGTGCACAGGTCAGATATAACAAATAAGGGTAGACAAACCATAAAGCAGTTGGAAAACTGGTAAAAATGCCTTGGCACTATCACCAACTGCTTTCTGGTCCCTAGCAGGTGAACGGTGATGCCAAGGTGGTACTCTGTCACTCACAAAGGGAGTGTAAAGGGGTCCGGTGTGGGTCTGCCATGCCTGAGACAAAGACAGTGTGGGTCTGCCACAACTGCTGCCACTGTAAGCATGAGTAGGTCCAAGTAGGTGAAAATTGCACTACACTACTTGACATTCAAACTGAATTGAATGTGAATCTTTCTTTGTACATTCCAACCTGCACACAGTTGCCAAAAATCTAACTGGAGTGATAAATCACTCTTTCAGGTTCTTGTTGCAACTGCGCAGAAGGAAGAGACAACAGACAAGTGGTACTCATGTAATAAATGAAAATTATTATAGATCAGTAATACAGGCTTACTACCATTACAGTGTGATCACTGGGAGAACACCAGTTTTCCTTACCTAGGTAAATGCAGTCTCTCATCTATTCTTAGAGAAGCCCTGTGCTACAAAGGGTTTTATACCCTGATAATTACTATAGCAACAGCAAAAGAAGATACACAAAATGTATATAATTGGACAAAAACAGGTGGCCTGAGCAATTGTCCTAACTAGTGTAAAACTTACATAGCTTGCAGAAGATAAACAATGGACCTCTGTAGTACAAGGTCATTTGAAGTGGTGTACAAGTACTAAAGATGGCACGGTTGCCTTACATATAAAAATACAGTAAACATAGAGCAAAAAGCATTATGGTTAGAATATATATATATATATATATATATATATATATATATATATATATCAGTGAAGCATAATAAGGCATAATATGTATCAGTAGAACATAGTAGAACACAGATCCTGACATTTATGCTTACATGATAAGTGTCTTCGCCTCTAAGGTTAGTATATACACCTACATAGTTGCTGCCTGTGGAGGTGGGGGCACCATCAGGGTGCTGGACCATGGATAACAAGATAGAGGTGCCCCAAATCCTTGAACAAGAACAGATTAAAAGGCATTTGTGTAATTTAGTCTCCTGGATGCCAAGAGCAATGAGAATACCAAAAGGTATTGCAAACCCATTACAGAATTGCTGGATCTGAGTATTAGGGCTAGAGTTCTGCTAAATAGATTCCGCCACTGGAGCTGCAAGATGTGGCCCTTAATAGGAGTGGTGAGAGTTTTCCCATATAGGGAAAGGGTTCTATGTCAATCTGAGCCACTGATAGAGGTCTGGAAGTGTCAGCACAAGTTACTACTGAAGCTACAAAAGTTGCCCGTAACAGGAATAGTGACTCTCAGGGTCTGAATCTAGTCATATTTCTTATGGAGGGAAGATACCCTAAATGTTAAGTAATATGTCCACTATATAATCATTTGCATAATGATCAGATCTAAAGGCCTGTGTACACAACGTGCAAGTGAGCCAGTTCTTGTTCTACTGCAACACAAGTCTGTGTGCCCTGTTTACTTAAACCTAATATTGAAACAGAGATTCTGTGGTGCTGAGGGATGCACTAAAGGTTTGAAGGTAAAGTGTTAGCTGTTGTGAAATGAAGGTTAAAGTCAGCTGTCACATGTGAGGGTGCACCCAGTAAGGTAAAAGACATTGTAGCTATGAAACGTAGGACAGGGAATGCCACTCCAAGCATAACATGCCAAAAAACATTGTCAGAACTTTTCCTGAGGGCCATCACATTGGGGTCATTCCTATGGAAAAAGCTACCTTGGCTAAAGGCAGTTCATGCTATTTGAAACCCAAGAACTATTTTACCTATTAATCTATGGCCCTCAGGCCAAAGGCAGAACAGTTAAGTCTTTTTTCTTGAGGGAAGTGGCCAAGGTGATGAAGGAAAAATTGTGTCATTCAGAAAGTATAAGGAAATGCAGAGGGAGGAAGACATAGGGGTGTACCAAGTAAAACAGAGGGAAGCAGGAAAGGCAGTGAGGGGAGCAAAATTGCAGACAAAGGAAAGCATAATCAAAGGGGTATCTAAAGGATAAACTTTCTTTGAGTACATAGCAGAGGAGAGGAAGACAAGGGATGGGATAGTGAGGATAAAGAGTGATGGGCAAACTGCACAGAAGAGGACAAAGAAAAGCAGGTATTTCTGAACAGGTACTTCTGCTCAATCTACAGTGGAAGGAGGGGGGATCAACCACCAGGGAGCAGCAGAACCAAAGTAAGGAGGTGGACACAAGTCCATTTTCAGAGGAAAGAGTCCTAAAGGGACTTGAAGTTCTGAAAGCGGACAAAGTTATGGAACCGGAAGAGATACACTCAGGGGTACTAAAGCAACTCAGAGAAGAGCCAGCTGCTCCAGTGATGGCCTTATTTAACAACTAACTGGAAACTGGCATGGTTCAAGAGGACTGGAGGAAGACATGGTCCTTCTACATAATAGCGCAGCAGGGAGGAGGCTTTGGTCAGTCTCACTTCAGTGATGGGGAAATTAATTGAAACCCTGTTGAAGAATAGGTTGGTAGAGTATCTTGAATCCAGTGGGCTGCAAGACAAAAGGCAGCATGTAATCATGGGGGGGTCATGCCAGATTAATCTGACTAATTTCTTCAACCGGGTGACCAGGGAAATAGATTAGGGAAGGTCAGTAGACATGGCCTATCTGAACTTTAGCAAAGCCTTCAATACTGTGCTGCACAGGAGACTAATAAAGATACTGAGCAGTCTGGGGGTTGGATACAAAGTGATGAACTGGGTTAGAAACTGGTTAAAGGATAGGAGACAGATGGTGGTGGTTAATGGAACTCACTCTAATGATTGCAGAGTGCTCAGCGGGGTACCACAGAGCTTATTACTGGGACTTCTCCTCACCAATGTCTTTATAAGTGACATTACTGAAGAACTGGAAGGGAAGGTATGCCTTTTTGCAGGTGGCCCCAACATTTGTAATGGGGTGGACACTCAGGAGGGGTTGAGAGAATGCATAGGGATGTAGGGAAACTCAGAGAGTGGTCCAGAGCATGGCAGTTGAGGTCAGTGCCATAAAGTGCAAAATCATGCACCTAGGGCATAGGAACCCAGGAGCTGATTATGGGATTGGGGGGAGGTACTGACAGTCAATAAGCAGGAAAGGGACCTTGGGGTTATCATTTCTGATTACCTCAAAGTGGAAGGGCTGTGTGCAAAGTAGTGTGTAGGGTTAGTTGGGTGTTGGGGTGCATAGGGAGATGTATCTCCAGCAGGAGGAAAGAGGTGCTCTCACTGTATGGCTCACTGATGGGACCCTGCCTGGAGAATTGTGTCCAATTCTGGAGGCCACTCCTCAGAAAGGACATAGACAGCAGGGTGGAGGCATTCCAGAAGAGGGCATCTAAAATGGTGCAGAGGTTTCACCAAATGCCCTACAAGAAGAGACTGAGGGATCTCCATATGTACGCCCTTGAAGAGAGGAGAGGAGAAAGAGCACCAGAACAGTGGACATGCAGTGAAGCTGGGAGGTGGGTAGAGGTGCAGATGCCTGGAACAGGCTGCCAGTAGAAGTGGTGAAGGCAAAACAGTAGGGTGCTTCAAGCATGCATGGGACAGACATAAGGGAATACTAGTAACTAGGTAGGGAGGAGGGAAGGATGCCAGAAATCAGTTAGGGTCTGTGGTTACAGACTAGGTAGGGATCATCTGGGCAGCCAAATGGTCCTTTTCTGCCAACAAAGTCTAAGTTGCTATGTTTCTAATGACCAGTGTAACATGGTTTAGTGCCACCCCAGTGGGCAGGAGGGGCTACATTTGGAGTAAGAGCAACCACCAGTGGTGAGGTCGGAAAGATAACATTTTAAGCCAGAACCTGCTAGTGCCTGTTTGCTGCCCTTCCTCTATGGCAAACATGCCTGTATTTCATGTCTAGACCTTTGTATGCCCCATATTGAATTTCAGAAACTGCATACTGAGAGAAAATACAGAACCTTCCCCAGGCCAGACTGGATGGTAGAAGGAAACCCCCAAATCCAGGGAGCACCAGAGCCATCACCACTACCTCAGAGGTTGCAAAGAAAGCACAGCAGTTGACCACAGTGGCTCAGGGAGGGTGAGGAGGGTGGAACAGAGGCACACCCAGTCAGTTGTTCCACCCACAATCCATACACCATTCTGGGGGAGCACAACTCCCCTATGGATGCACCCACGGAGGAGATTAAGGAGGCTGAGGACACCTGTCACAAGGGAGGCCCAAAGGAAGGAGGCAGAGGATGCCACAAGGAAAGGAAGCAGCTCCTGGTGGGGGACTCAATTATTAGGGGGATAGAACTGGGGGGAGCAGGGAAAACTGAAGTAAAGTGCCTGCCTGGTGCCATGGCTTGAGGGACAGGAAGCGATCCTCAGGATCACGAGAACAGCTGCACGGAGTCTGAGTTAGATGTCATTGTCCACCTAGGGACAAATGACTTGGCCAACATGAGATTAGAGCAGTGCAGAAGGACTTTCTAGAACTGGGAGGGCCTAAGACAAGTAGCATACACAGTATCCTTCTCAGAGGTGCTGTCTGTAAATGGCATGAGTGAGACAAGGGTACTTTGCACCATGCAGTTTAATGAGTGGTTGAAAAATGGCGTGGAGCGCAGGGTTTGGCTTCATTGGGACTGGGGTCTCCACCTGAGGACACCAGCCTATACTGGCAGGATGGTCTGCATCTGTCCAGGAAGGGAACAAGTCTTTGAGCAATCGGGTTTAAATGCTTCATTGGCAAGCTTTTAACTAGTCAAGGGGAGGCACTGATAAGCAGCAGGAAAATCTCAGCCTCCCTACAAAACAGGGTACTAAATGGGAAAAGACCGAGGTAGAAAGGTCAGTGGGGATGCTGCAACAGAAAGTAAAGCCATCAAAAAATGGAAAGCAATGAGTACCAATGCACGTAGTCTGAGTAACAAGCTTCCTGAATTAGTGGCCTTGATGGAGGAGGAACATCTGGATATCGGCAGTCACAGAAACATGGTTCGCGACAAAACCATGACTGGGACGTAAACATACCAGGAACACTATCTACAGGAGAGACAGAGAGGGTAAAGAGGAGGAGGAGTAGCTTTTACATAAGGGAAGGAATCAAAGCAACAGAACAAACAGAAAACAGGGAGGAGAAGAAGCACTGTGGTAAATTTGAGACCGCAATGGCACCACAATCCGCACAGGGGTTGTATACAGACCCCCTGCTCAGGGGGAGGAAATGGACAAGGAAATGATAGAAAGTATACTTAGTATGGCAAAAAAAGGGGAGATATTGCTGATGGGTGATCTGAATATGCCAGATGTTAACTGGAGTGCAGTTGCCGCAGCCACTTTGAAGAGTGGGGTTATTCTAGATGCCCTACAGGGGGCATGCCTTAGACAACTAGTATTGGAGCCCACTCGAGAGGGAGCAATCTTAGACCTGGTTCTCTCAAATGGAGATGAAGAGAGGATCACAGATGTAGAAGTGGGTAGCCATCTGGGAACTAGTGACCATCGAACAGTATGGTTCACAATAAACACAGCAATAGAGTCAAACCATACAAAGGCAAAGGTACTGGACTTTAGGGAGGGCTGACTTTGCCAAATGGGTAAGTGCCTAAGGAATGCACTGCAAATGGGCAGGAAGGAGGGTGGAAGAACAATGGGGAATAATAAAACTGCCATCACAGAGGCAACAAGCCTTTGTGTGAAGCAAATAAACAAAACTAAATGATGTAAGAAACCACTATGGTTCTCAAAGGAAGTGGCAGTGAAGGTTCAAGAGAAAAGAAAGCTCAGGAAGTACAAGGAATCACAGAAGGAGCAGGACAGAGAACTGTATCAGTTAAAGCAAAGGAAGCTGGAAGGCAGTCAGAACAGCAAAGGCCCAAACCGAGGGAAAGATAGCCAACTCAGTTAAGAAGGGGATAAAACCTTTATAGGTACATCAGGGCAAAGGAAGACCAAGGAGGATAGTGAGGCTTAATAAAGGGGGGATGGTGGGCAGAGGGAGACTGTGAAAAGGCAGAGATACTAAACAAATATTTTGCTCAGTATTTACAAAGGGGGGTACCTAGAACAAACAGTGAAACACACTGGATACAGAAGTTGATACCAGCCCATTTACAGAAGAAAGGGTTCTGAAAGAACTTTAAAACTGAAGGTGGACAAAGCAATGGGGCCTGATGGGATTCATCCCAGAATTCTAAAAGAACTAAGGGTAGAATTAGTGACACCACTGACTACCCTCTTTAACAAATCATGGGAGGATGGGGTGGTACCGAGGACTGGAAGAGGGCAGATGTGATTCCCTTCACAAAAGTGGGAGCAAGGCAGGAAACTACAGACCTGTTAGTTTAACCTCAGTGGTAGGAAAATGATGAATCACTTGAAGGAAAGAATTGTTGAGTATCTAGAGGCCAGAGGGCACAGGACCCCAAGGCAGCATGGATTCACAGCAGGAAGGTCATGCCAGACAAATCTGATAGATTTCTTTGACTGGGTGACCAAAGTAGTAGATCAGGGAGGGCTGTGGACATGGCCTACCTAGACTTTAGCAAGGCATTTGACACAGTCCCACACAAAGATTAATACATGTTAGCTAGCCTGGGAGTGGGTCCCAAGATGACAGCCTGGGTAACAAATTGGCTTGAAAACAGGACACAGAGAGTAATAGTAAATGGAGTCCACTTGATGAAAGGGGGTTACTAGTGGGGTACAGCAGGGTTCAGATAGGACTAGTCCTCTCAATGTCTTTATAAGCACATTGCAGAGGGACTGGAAGAAAGTATGTCTCTTTGCAGATGACACAAAGATCTGCAACAGAGTTGATGCACAAGGTGGGGTGGAAAGGATGAAAAGGAACTTGGCAAGGTTAGAGGAATGGTCAAATGTATGGCAGCTTAGATTCAGTGCTAAGAAGTGCAAGGTAATGCACCTGGGAAACAAAACCCAGGGAAGAGTACACAATGGGGTGAGATACTAACAACAACAAAATGGAAAGGGACCTGGGGTAGTCATATCAGATGACCTAAAGGTGGGCAAGCAATGTGAGAGGGCAGCAATGAGGCTGGGGGATATTGGGATGCATAGGGAGAGGCATCACCAGTAGAAAACAGGAAGTTATTTCTCTCTGTACAGACAGCTGGTCAGACCCCATCTGGAGTACTGCGTGCAGTTCTGGAGACCCAGTCTTCGCAAAGACATAGACAGGATGGAAGCTGTCCAGAGGAGGGCAACTAAAATGGTGCAGGGTCTGCACCGGAAGACATATGAAGAGAGACTAAAGGAGCTTAATATGTATTGCCTCGAGGAAAGGAGGGAGAGGGGGGACATGATAGAAACTTTCAAGTACCTCAAGGGAATCAACAAAGTCCAAGAGGGTAGCATCTTTCAAAAAGAGTGTGCAAGAACAAGGGGCACAATTTGAAGATAGAGGGGGGCGGCTCCGAGGTAATTTAAGGAAGTATTTTTCACAGAGAGGGTTGTGGATGCATGGAACGGCCCTGAGGAGGTCGGAGTCAAAACAGTGGTGGAATTCAAGCATGCATGGGACAGTCATAAGGCAATTCTAGGGGATGGGGGTAGGAAGAAGTAGGCTGCTGGTTAACTAGGATCTGCAGCTTATCCAGTAGGCAGGGAAATGGGCAGACTGGGTGGGCCAAGCGGTCCTTATCTGCCATCAAATTCTATGTTTCTACGTTCTATGTTTCTTAGCAGCACTTAGTTTTATGCGTTTAACATTATGCTTAATTTAGACATAGCATTATAGCACAAGTAGGGGTGGATATCAGACACTAGGAGTAACCAAAACTAGTTGACAGGGCCTAGAATGCCGCCCCTCTCTCCAGTCAATTTGGAAGCCACGACTTACTTGGTGTATGCCTTCCTATACCCATGGCTACCACAGCTCCAGTTCTGTGCTGAATTACTTCATTTCACAGGCCATAAATCCAGCAGTCGCCAAGTCCTCATCTGAGTAATATTTAAATTCGCAATGTCCTCATCTAATTTCCTTAACTCTGCTAAGAAAGGAGTCATTGGTGCCTCTTAGTCAAGTCCATAGACAGACCATGGACCTTCCTGTAATGACCACACTTGGCTGCCTTTGAACTAGGGAAGCAGTTTAGCTTACGATTAGAGTTTAGAGCTGTCAGCCTTGGGATCCAGTTTGAAAACACTATTGGCTCTTCTTCATGAGTAGGTCACTTACCTTCCATGTACTTTATTTACAGTATCTTATTTATTTAGTTTTGTTTACTGAATAGGGTACACTAGGCAAGTAAATGCCTGTTTTCAGGTATGACCCGGAGGATATAACAGAGTGTACAATGATCACAAGATAATACATAGTTCAGAAATGTAGCCTGGGGTCATGCAACAGTATAGCGCAGTGGTCTCAAGGCTCTGAGCTGCAGATCTGGTGACATCCAGCAGACCAGAACTGGGTTTGAATCCCACAGTTCCCACTTGCATACTGTCTGACCCTGAGCAAGTCACTTAACCTCCTTGTGCTCCCAGGTCGCTCCTGTAAAAAAGCTCTCAGCTTAGTGTACTATACCTGGTTAGACAACTAAATAAAAAAAAAAAAAAACCGGCGCCCAACAAGAGCAATGAATAGTTACAGAACTTTACATACATAGGAATACGAATATAAATATACCTTTGGTTATACACTGTACAGTCTTGGGTGGCTTACAGTAGCAAATGGTAGGCGGGGCAAGACCTAAGTCAAACAAAATAACGTTAAAGAAGGGCAGTGACAGTTAACCAGCACAGTGGCATGAGGTCAATCCCAACAGATGCCTAAAGAGAGTACTTTTAAAGAGACCATGTAGGGAAACGTTATGAACCCTCAGTTAGAAGGAGTTCCAAAATGTTGGTGCAAAGACGGTGAAAGCCTGTTACTTCATTTTAGATGAGCACTTGGGAACATGGAGGAGGGCAGTGTCAGCGTATCTGAGCAAGTAGGCTTGATGTGGCACCGGGGAGCAAAGATATGGGAGGGGTGGGAGATTGTAGTAATCTATCAGTAAAGCACGCTAAGGAATAGGCTTGCATTACAGAGGGGGAGAGCCATCGCCAAGCAACATACAGGGCACAGTGTTAAGTCATGGGGGACCAGGAAGAAGTGGCAGATGTCATGATAGGACACCTCTAACTTGCTTAGAGTAGTTTTGGAAGCATATTAGAGATGGAGGAGGAGGATGAGGATGACCTGTGCAATGGCAAGACTGGCCTTAGGTATGAGGGAGCTTTTGAGCGATAAGTTGGCAAAGTTTGTTAACTGTCTTGCAAGCAAGGGAGATATGGAGGGAGAAATCTAGAATGGGGCCCAGAGTGATCCCAAGACATCTGAAGTCTGTAAATGTGGATACTTAACCTTCCCGTCCAGCTCTTTCTCTGTACTTAACCTCTGATGACTCCTTGACCTCACTTCACCCTCCTGTATCAACTTAATTGCTTCCACAACTGTCAATAATTTGAAAAACATGTTGGACTATGGTGTTTATGAAAGACACCGTATAAGACCAGATCTCTTCCTTGCCTTCTGTCAGTTCAGGAAATAGCAATTGACTTTCTAAGGAATACAAAGTTCTTGGTGGTCACGAAAGCAGACGCCTCTCTGTCTTCCTGTAGCTCATCAACCAGAAATTGTTATTCTGTCTGTTGTAGCTAAACTACAATAGCTACTGAAGCTGGATTATATATTTCCAAGGAACCTGATAAGTATATCCTGTACTTGTCGCTGTTTCCCGTGTTTGACAGTCAGCTAACACACTATGTTTTAAAAATGAAAACAATTAGAAGAAAAATTTCTATTGTTATGTCAAAAGGAAAAGTGCAATATCTTAAGTAATAACTAACTTAAAGTGCCTTACCTATATGCAGTTTTGCTATATTTTTTTACCATGATTATGTCTGTACCAATTTATTTTCTTGATGAGCTTAAATGATCTGTAATGCTTATTTATGTGCAATATTTGTATTCTCCTTCTAATATTGATGCCAGTTTTATTGTTGTAATGGTCTGTAATTTATATGAGCAAACAATAAACTTTTTACTCCCGCTACTTCTACTACTGCCACAGTGTACCTACATTTGAAATATCAGCAAACTCACAGGAGCACAGAATGAGAATGAGATGAGTGCTTTTCTGTAGGCCAGAATTGAAAGCACCTGCTTTATTGTTAACAGCAAGTGTTTGAAAACAATGGGCCCTATTCACTGTGGTGCGGGTTATAGGCATGAAATGCATGTATAACACCTGGCTCAGGACAGGTGCATGGTGTGCATTATTCACTAACGCAAGCACCCACAGGGCACATGTCCACAGCCCCACCTCCCTGGCACATAGCTCTGGGGAGCAGGGTGCAGGATTCAGGTGGGCATCCAATGGGATGCCTATCCTGGGTCCTATAGTAGGTGGGATCCCTGCTCCACATGAGCAGAGGATTCTGGGCAGGTATGGTCCTGGGAAGCCACCAATGGGTGAGTGCCCAATAGTTGCCACCGCCCCACCATGCAGCTAGGTGGGCATGCCCAGCCAGTGCCGGTGAGTGCCATCGGGTGGGGGGTGGGGGTGAGTATCAGTTATAGTAGGGCTCCCATTGCGTAAGTTGTGTCCCCTCACCCAGCACTCTGTGCCTTAGTGAATGGTGTGGAGTGCCAGCATGCCCCCTGACATGCCCCCAGACCACCTGTACATATATAACGCAGGATCGGCCAGGGGATCATGTGTATGCAAGGTGCTTGTGTACCTGTAGTGAATGCTGCTGGTGGTTCATTGGACCCCTGTTGTCCAGCATTCCATTGTAAGCATGCCTACACGCTGCACATTCATGCCACATAGGCATAGTGAATACAGCCCAATTTACTCAGTGGTGCCACACAATAGCATTATTGCATACTGTCTTTTCCTCACACAGATAATGCACTTGTGATTATTAGAGAACATATGAAAATAAAGAGTGTCACTCTTGGATTGTCTAGCTATGGGTGTTCATTTCTGGGTAGTCATCACTGCTTCTCTTACAGTCAAAATACATTTAATTGTAATTGTTGATGAGGAAAGGCACACTGAGCTGTAACAGCTTGTTTCCAGGTGCTTCCTGGGGGTGGGTTACATGGATCTATTGTATGCACAAGAGGAATTTTGACTAAGACAGCGTGGAAAATCCCCCACTCTAAGGATAAGTACAATTGGATCATTAATGTCCACCTGGAAAGCCAAAAGAGATGGGCAAAAGGGATCTCTAAAGGATGGCAGCTCAGTAATACAGCATGCAGTACTGCTGTACAGCATCGTTATGGGCCATTAGCCCAAGTTCCTGGTGTGGACTAGAACCCACAGCCTTCTACTCTGCAGCACCAGAGGTGAGCATTCAATCTACCAAACCACTGCCAATGTTCGGCAATGATACTGACACAATATAAACTCCCAACACTGCTATAGGCATTCCAGGTGCAGGAGCAAAATTAGATTTGGCCAAGAGTTTTATATTTTCAGTTGATATGTAACATGTTGCTGTGTGAAATTATTTCTCTCTACACCAGAGAGGATACAAGCCTGCCTTCATAATCCATTTGTGGCTCCACCCCAGGTTATTCTTACTTTCTGTACAGTACTTAGACAAGGTAAGCAATTATTCAGGCCCTGTGGCTATGGGTCTTCACCTGTAGATTCAATACCGAGGTTTCCTACAGTGGAGGAGACACCTCAGTGGGTCACCATGGATACTGAGCAACATGAATTGCATTATCTGCCTCTTTTCTCTTCTCTCCCATCCCTAAAACCACGACGTTTCACCTCACGATCAGCCTGCCATTAAATACTGCCATAAACTACACACCAAGGTATGGTCAGGTGATGTGCCTGTCTCCTTTACACCCCTATGAAGAAACCCAAGTATAAAGGTAGGCCACAGACCCCTTAACTGGCCTTCTTGGGAGACCTATGGTGTTAGTTTCCTGAAGGATCTCCTGACATCACACAAACTGGATATAGATACCTTTCAAGAGCTGCAGACTCGATAGGGTCTCCCACATTCATATTTTTGGAGGTATGTCCAAATCAGAAGTGCACTGCATCCAGTTATATGGGCTCTGCACTCCAAATCTACACCTGATGTCCGCCTCGCTGGCTTTCCTGCAAGAAAAGGCTTAGCGGGTAAGATCTATTCCTGCATCAGGGATATCTCCCTACTCAATTGTTGCAGTCTAAAGCAGCATGGGAAAATGCTGCAGACCATATTCAGAACAAGAATGGAAGACTTGCTGGAGTTTTGGGCACAGGGTTTTCAAAGATGGCAGTAATATTACATATTACAAATATTACATTCTTGGTATAGGACCCTCATGCCCTCCACAAGACAAACCTTCTGCCATCAGATTCTTGTTGGTGACTGCGGTTTGCCATCAGATTCTTGTTGATGCTGCGGTTTGCCTGGTTTGTCTTCATCACATCCTATGGACCTGCCCATTGAGTAAGCCTCTGTGGCAACACATCTGCCACTTTGCAACTAAGGTCCTTGCAAATCTTTTCCTCATTCATCCCTGTTGCTCCTACTGGGAATCACCTTGGAGGCCCCATACATCTTACAGCCCCAGAGCACAGATGGTTTCGTATTGCTGTGCATGCAAGTCAAG
Organism: Neoceratodus forsteri; assembly: GCA_016271365.2. Lineage (NCBI taxonomy): Eukaryota > Metazoa > Chordata > Ceratodontiformes > Ceratodontidae > Neoceratodus > Neoceratodus forsteri. The sequence continues at coordinate 1,114,072,244 of CM028129.1, read as the reverse complement.
AGACTCCCTTAGTAAATGGCGATTACAACCATCCCTCCTTTCAGGAACTCCTCACTACCTCCCTGCACCAACTTACCACACTAGACTGCGTGCTCACACCCGCCACCAACTTCTGGAAGCCTATTATAAATGTTGGCAACCTTATTCCATTTTATCTCTCCCCACAGAAGTGGGTTAAATAACTTTAGACTGGCCTCTTAACTTGCTTCTTGGTCTATCTGCTGCCTCTCCTGTCAGTTCTCCTATTAACTGCGAGAGGAGATCATATAGTTCTCCAGACCCATGCTTCTTAGTTTTCCTTGTGCTGCTTACTTGTTCTGTGTTGTTCTTTTTGTTACTTGTTCTGTAGGCCTAGTTGTAGTCTTCGCATATCATCCTCTGATTATACTTTATATTAATTAGTTGCCTTATTACCTAGCTCCATACAGTTTTGTACATTTCTAGCTCACTCATACCTGTCACTTATACACCTGGAGTATTTCCATTTTCCCACATGATCAGTTTGCTGTTTCAGTATTTTTATGTGTTGACTGTATTTGAAAGACGTCAATTAAAAGTTTAACTGCAAAAAATACTGAGGTTTCCTGCAGAGGAAGAGAAGGGAAGGGAAGGGAAAGGAAGGGAAGGGAAGGGAGGGTGGCAGGGAAGGAAGGAAGGAAATTGTTGCATTTCTACAACAGAGAAGGTGATTTAATATCTGCAGTGTGGTGAGGCTTGGCTGCCATACCTAAACCTCTGGTATCTTGAGCTGAGTGCACAAATGTAGGGTCTTATTTTCACATGCGGGGTGTGTTGAATGGAGCCTGCCTCTCTCTCTCTCTCTCTCTCTCTCTTCCTCTTTCTAATGCAATTTAAAGTAAAATTACATCCTCATATCTTATAACTTTTATCTGTTTCCATGTCAACAGACAATTCTCTTCGTGTAGCTGTTAGGGGTATATGTGTTTGCTTTGTTTATTTTCACTGTTCTTACTTATCCCCTCTAACTATCCTGGGGAACTCCATTTTATGTTTGTTAAAACTTCGTTGTCCCCAAGAGCTGCATTAGTATATAGAATATGATGTGGTAGCACCCTTTAGACTCCACAGTATGCCTGTCTGCTTAATTAGAGTTCAACAAAACAAGTTGTATTAAGATGTGAAATTCCACATTTACCTTCAATTAGCATTGGAAAATGAGTTGTAATGCTGGGGTTTCTGTTTAAATGTCATTAAATGTGTGTGTTTCTAGAGTTTTTCAGGATAGTTGCACGTCAGCATATAGATACATCAGGTACAAATGGGTGCTGTGGCCGTCATGTTCTCATGTGCTGAGTGGAGCTCTCATGGACAATGAGTTTTCAACAGCCATAAAATGGAGACCCCAGGAATAGTTACAGGGGACAAGCATGGACAGTGAAAACAAACTAAAGCAAACACATATATCCTGAACAGCTACACGAAAAGAGTTGTTTGTTGACAACAAAACAAAATATGCATGTTATTAAGGTGTAGTTTTTCTTGAAATGGGTAGAACAACAAAAGAGCTGAAAGAAAGGGCCTGAAAAAAACCTCAAGCCCCTCAAACAAACAATTCTAGTTGAAAAAAGTTCAAATACATAGATTACTGTGGAGGGTGACTGAGGTGCAAGAAGCAGTTAGTGAGAATAAAAGGCATACAGGAGGAGTATACTGCAAGAAACCAGTGAAAACAGACAGAGCTACAGGGACAAACTCAGGGAGAACAAATGCAGAATCAGAAAAGGCAAAACAAGTGACCAAGGAACAGCTGGAACTTGAGGCCAAATCCAGTTAGAGGAAATCTGTCAGATATGTAAATGAGAAGAGAAGAATGTAAAAGAACTCTTGGTCCACTAAAGGGATTAGGAAATTGGTGCTGTAATTGCACAAGATGGTAGGGTTAGACTGGGGTACATGAGGTCTACCTGGAAAATCAACAGGGTGATACACTCAAATCAATATTCCTCCTAGATTTGATACACTAGCTCTGTGTTTGCATCTTACATTTACTTGCAGTGCCCCAATACCCCATTTATTTAAAAAAATAGATGATAAATGCAAATCTTTTCAGAGTTTAGAAAGTGGCCAGGTTCCCAACAAGGGGGGGACCTGGAAATTTCCATGTATCCAGGTGGGCCAGTCCAACTCTGCAGGATGGGCAAATGGCAAAATGCCTGAATGAGTATTTTGTATCAGTATTTACAATGGAAATGGGTGATGTGATATTAGATGGCAAAGTGCTATTCAATGGGAATCAGACAGACACTGTAAGACACCATAGGGAAAAGGCCTGGGAGTACTGAGCAACAGCAACTTTAAATGGAAGCAACAGTGATGGACAGTTAGAATAAACTTCCAGAGCAGGTGGTCTCAGTGGATATGGGCACAATATTAAAGAGCAGGTGGTCTCAGTGGATATGGTACAATATTAAAGAGCAGGGTATCAGTGGATATGCGACAATATTAAAGAGCAGGTGGTATCAGTGGATATGGATACAGTATTAAAGAGCAGGTGGTATCGGTGGATATGGGTACAATATTAAAGAGCAGGTGGTATCAGTGGATATGGGTACAATATTAAAGAGCAGGTGGTATCAGTGGATATGGGTACAATATTAAAGAGCAGACTCAACAAGAATTGTGAAAAAAATAGGGTGACAGGGTATTCCCACTGAGCTAATGGGTGAGATCAACTTGAAGGACTGATGGTTTTTTTCCTCCCTAAAGACACACAGGTATGCATGCATGTATGTGTGCATGTACAGTATATATGCATGTACCGTGCCATCAATCAAAAAAGTAATTTGATATGATTTATTATGTCCTTTACCATGAATCATGTTGAAATCATGGCGCAATCACATATCATTTGGTGCCTCAACTGCTCTACTTCACTTCCCAGTTCTCTTTCCCGAGGAGTCAAGACAAGTTGCTTTAGAATGCCTTATCAATATCAGTGGCTCAGTGGGTAACATAACCATCTCTGGGGCTGAAAGATTAGAAGGTCAATCCAGGTACTTGGGCCAATACCTAATACTGGGTGGGGGTCCACTGTTAAAAGTGCCATCCTTCAGGTGAAAAATTAAAACCTAGTCACTCTGGTAACTATCCTGGTATCAGATTAAGCTGCCATGCCACCTTGTGAGAGATGGAGTATTATCCCCAGTGTCTGATCAACATTCGCTCTCTCCAATGATTAAGCAATAAGACATAACAGAGTGTGGGATATGCGGGATAACCGCATGCCTATGTGCAAGTGAGGCACAATGCAATAGGGTGACTTTTCGCACCCGAGAAGTGCTGTTATCCCACAAGTACACACACTCTGGAGTGCCCTCTGTAATTATAAAATGATTCCTCTTGATTTTTACTTTAACAATAGAGTAATGAACTTCAGAAAGTTAAGTATTTCTGACTTGTGCAGTTGTGTTGAAATAACACACAGTCACGTGACCACCTGGCCAGATTAATGGAAGTGGGGCCCTACTCCAGTCATATTTTGTGGCCTGGGAGCCACTAAATGCCAACATCTCACTCTTCTATGGTGCCGAGCTGGCAAGGCAGCAATGACCAGGTACTCAAGCAGGATGTGGCTTATAATGTTATGTTATGCCACATGACTTGATGCCCTCCACATGCCTTGATTATAAACAACACAATTCCAGAATGACCAATTACTGCATAAAGAAATATTTTATTGGTACAGTATTAACATTTTGTAAATTTTCACTTTTTAGTTACCTATAACTTGTCTTGTTTTTCCCTTGTCACTACTGTACCTTGTAACTATTTTTGTTAATAATTATAGATTAATTATGGATCCTCTTTTCTTCCTCTTTTCGTCCCTCCTCCGAGACACACCTGGACATTAGACTTCGATTAGTGTGCCCTGCCTTCCCAGATATCAAATTCCACATAAATAATTTAATAAAAATGGGGGTTGTAGCTGCCACAGTCTCCCTGCTCATGCCTCCTTAAATACCTATTCTCTCTGCCAAAACCAAAAAACTGAATTGTGTATTGAAGCAGTTAATGGGGCTCACAGCTCCCCCGCATCATTTCCCTGCTCAAGACTCCTTCGAGCTCCAAACCTGAGACATGCTCAAGCTCCTTGCCTCCGCAATGCATCTGCCACAATCACCCTCTGTGCAGCTACCTTTGTCCTCAATTCTGTCTGTTCTCCCACTGTCTCCTCTCCTCCATCTCCTTTGTCATTTATAGTTTTGTTGCTTTGCTGCCTATGCTGAGTTGCCACATCCTTGCCACCACTCCAAGTCATTGATGCCAAAGCAGCTAAAGAGAGTTGTGCCAAGAAGACTGAGCCTTAAGAACCCTGCAGGACCTGCAAGCGTTGACTGCAGTCACTTCAGAGATTAAGTTTCCTAGAGCAACCTACTGCAACTTCCTAGTAATGTGTATGACTCCAATCAAAACAAGACAAATCTGTGCCAGCAAGAGCAAGTCCCACAAGTTAGTTCCTCTCAGGTGACTTATCAGCACCCCATGGTCCACTCAGTGCCAAACTCAAATCTTATTAAAGACTCATCAGTACACTACTCAGGTTACTGAACACTCACAGACAGACCATGACCAGAGGCAACCGCAACTTAGTTTGTTTCTCCAGTGCAATTAAACGAGTTACTTCTGTGGCACAAATGGCTTGGACACTGCAGAACACAGACGACTAGTCAACACAACATACCTGGTGTGGCATGAATGATGTGAATGTGAATGTGGTGAGTCCAGTCTGTCCTCTTGATTGTTTCCTCAAGATCATACAGGCAGCAGTGACATGACTCAGCCCTGCAGTGCGGCCCGGCATGGGAGGACTCCTCACAGTCATAGCAGGACCAAAGGCCCAACTAGCAGCAGCACTAACTGATCCTGGCTAGTGGTTACACGGAAAACACCAGCAGCATGTGACGCTGCACTGAAGATGAATCCAACTCCAGGTAACCCCCCGTGGCCTGCTCAGACTCTCTCTCTCTACTTCTGTGTCTTTAGGCAGAGACTTTTCTTCTTTGATAGATGAGACCTGCCACTGGCACCAACAACTGACCACCACAGCTCTCTCTTGTTCTCCTCCTGTACTCCTCATCACTGCCTGGCCACACACTCTGAAGCCACGCACACGAACGCACTGATTCCAGCTCCCCAGTTGCCACACCTCCAAAGGACCTCTGATGGACATGATTGGTTGTGTGTTGTGGGGTCAGGGTGGATCAGAGGTGAAGTCGGAGCTGCCCGTCGGAGAGACTGACAGGCTCACTTGCTCAGAGCGGCTGCGGGGGGAAGGGGTCACCACTTACCAGGCTGACTCAGTGGGGCGGGGCAGCTGACTGACTCCAAGAAGGGGGGGGTGCTTTGTGGACAATTCAGCCCATCGGCGGTCACCTAGTACAGCCAGGATTAAAGAAAGTAACTGTAAATAGGTTAACAGTGGGGGCCCTCCTTAACCTAGGGGGCCCTACGCCATGGCATAATTTGCATACAGGTTAATCCTGCCATGCGTGACCACATCTGATTAATCACAGATCTTGTCTTCTCTTACCCTTTTTATAATACAGCTTGGCATATAGAATTATGTGTGGAACTATTGTGCATAGTGGGTGCTGTGTGTACAGTACTAAATACAGTCCCTTCACTACCAGTATATCTAATCTGTAGCTTTGTAAAACATTTGGAAATACTGTACAAATGAAAGACACTATGCAAAAGCATGTTATTTTTTCTAGTCTATGCTTCCTCATATCCAAGAAATGTGTTTCTAATGTAGGACTACTGGGATAGAAAGACCACCTACAACCAAGGTCTTTTATTTTTGCCTGCCAGCCCCTAGTAGGTGGGATTCCAAGACAGGCTTCACTCCACTGTCAAGATGGGCTCCATTTTGCAGGGACCACCCATCTCAAAAAGGGGAGAAAGGAGTTTTTCACAGTGCATGGGCATAGACAGATTTCCCTGCATAACTCTGTAATTTAGCCCTTCGCAGGACTACAGGAGAAAATGCTGTCAGATTTTTTTTCAAATAAACTGTCTGCAAATTAGTAATAGTATCCCTGGGAACGAGACTGCAGTGTGAGGGTATTGAACTCTGGAAGGCTTTTAGCCTGATCCCCATGGGTCTATGGTTGCAGGAGTGCAGGACTGAGTCTTCAGTGGGTTGATTGTATCTGAAATTCATGTGAGTGGCACAAAAATAAGAACACCTCTCGTGGAAGTAAGCAACATCAAGCATTTGAAGGCAGAGAGTAAGAAAGCACAGAGTGGCATGTCAGTTTCTTCTTGTAAAACTGTTTAAAATCAAAACTCTGATAGCTGCTTTAATCCTTTTTTCCTCCCCCACTTTGCTTGCTCTTTTCCTTCTCCACTGTGTGATTGCTCCAGCCAGGATGGTGGGGAAGAATAAGTATCTCTTCTTAGACTGGTTGAGGTGCACTCTTTTTTTATTCAGATTTTTCTCTCAGCCACTCACATCTCATTGAGGATATACCCTGATACAAAAGGTATACCCTGTGTAGGACTGCATCCTCTGACCCTCTCCAGACCCAGTAACCCACCACTTATGCCCACATCTTTCGCTTCTTGGAAGGTGCTTTGGGAGGGCCATCCTCCCCCAAAGACAGTCCAGTGCTGCCAGGCAACTGGAACTCAGGGAGAGAGGCCTGACTCGCCATATAGACAGTTGTAGGGTTTTTCTGCTTCCTTTAGGTCCCTTCCAGAACTTCTGACATGAGCGCGGCCATCAAATTGGATTTGCACTCACATAGCAAACCCTGTGGAAGGACTTCAATGCCACTCCTTCCTGCCTGAGGCACACTGCTGTTTGGCAGCTGCCACAGCTTGGCCTGTCTTCCGATGCAGCGATTTCAGTATGCTATTGAACCCGGGTCACCTGCACAGTAGTGTTACATGCTGCCACTGGGCCATCAAGCGGTGCTGTTGAGGTGCACTTTTGTTGCTTCCTGCAGATGCTGAGTGCCACCTCTGCATCTCTTTAACCTTCCCCTGACTTGGGTCCTGGTACACAGGCCCACTTCTCAGTCACAAATGGAGACTCAACAGGAGCTAAACTATAGCCCTGTTGTGCCACCACCCTTTAGCCATACATACAAACATTCCCCCTAAATCACAGGATAACTGAGATTGCCAGATGTTTGTGGGTACAAATGGAGTTTGGCTCTACTAGCATACTAAATTATGACACAGATAAAGGCACAGCCCACATAGCACCAGTCGCATGGCAGCATACCATTCTGTGACTCCATGTGCAAGGGGTTGTAATCAGAAGTCCCCCAATCACCTTTAGGCCCTCTTCTGGGCCTGTTTTCCCATATTTTCTTCAGCCCACTTGCCATTTACCTAAGAGTGTAGTGACCTATTCCTCCAGCCCTCCGTGCCTAAAGCTTTTCCTGATATCCAGTGCTCCTCCTTGTAGCTCCAGTTCCACAAAATTGCAGCTCAGCTGTCACATCCTTTCCTGAAACACTCTCTTATTGCCGCTTGGGTTCTGGTTTGTACATGTCACCATCCCACCCACCCACTTATGGCCTGCCTGTGGGAGGTCACAGGATTTAGCAACTGACTTGGTGAGGGGGTCACCATCCTTTAAAAATTCTACTAGTGGTGGAAGGGGTCACTGAATTTAGCAACTGACTTGGTGAGGGACACCATTCTTTGAGCATTGCCCCGATAGCCAGTTGAATGGTGGCTCTTCCTGCCCTCCCTGTAAAATCACAGACATTTTGGCTACAGTACAGGGAAGGGTTGTAACTCCATTGAGAGCCAGGCCACAGTTAGCATGAAGGGATAAGAGTGACCACTGAGCACTAGATGGGACTGAGAGCAGGGCTGTGGATGTTGGCAAACCCCTGAGGCTCTTAGTTTGCAGCGCTGCACACTACCACCATGCCACATACCCACTAACAGTGCTATCCTCCTTATAGACTGCAGGGAGTGAAGTCAACATGACTGCTAATGACTTGCATCCTAACATGGCCAATGGCTATTCTAACGGAGTGCCCCTTCTCACTTAACAATCATTACTGTTCAAACTCTAACACCACTGGTCCCCTTGGGACCTGACTTACTGCTGTGCTGTTGTACTGACCCGTTATTAATCAATGGTCATTAACTTTGAGCCCTACCACCACCGGTTAGGTTACAGGATCAAAAGCAGTGATGTGATAAAAATGTACTGAGCCCTTGGAGGAATGTGAAGCTCAGGAACACCCACATGCATGTGCATTCACACACACACAATATAAATTCACAAGCACTGACAGTCATCTGTGCATGTTTTCACTCAACCACTTGCTCACACGCCTAATACACCTTCACTCACAGTGCCACATGCCAATGTATAGCCACCCACAGTCAAACATTACACTGAAATGTATGCAGTAATGGACTGCTGGCTGCGCATTCAAGCAGACGTGATAGACCACATGACCTTTATCTGCTGGCAGTTTCGTATGTTCGTATGCACTCACTCCACACATACATTAACACAGTACCACACATGTGAACAGTAACTTACACACATATGCACATGTAAAATTGTTACACACTCATTCTCACTAACTCACTCACTCACTCACTCACACATATGCACACTCATTTGCAGTGTCATATTCACATGCTTGCTGACACAAGTACACAAAAAAACACATTTGCTGGTGTACAAGACATCTGCCCTCCCATTCATTATCCCCTTTTTAGTCTTCAACTTTGCCCATAACATTGGCTGTAATTTTTTGCTCCTATTTCCACATCGATGCATCCATTTATTTCAGATTTATGACAAGGGATCCACCCTCCACTAATACTTGTTCTTGATCTCAACAAACAGAAATTTGAATTTATATTTTGGATCACTGCTTTACTCAAATCACTCACCTTTAGAGGTGATAGTAAAAGATTCTGTCCCCTGTCTAGTCAGCCCTGGGCCTCATTTGCCAGCTGTAGCACATAATGTGAGTGTGCAGGATTTTGCAGTGGGGATGGCTAGGTAACATGAACTGAGCTGAAACATTAGAACTCTTTCTCTTGTAATCTAAGTAGGATTTGAACACAGTTACTTGAACAGCACATTATCTGATCAATCTCACTGTCTGTAGATTGCCCAGAATCTATAGCCAGGCAATTAATTTGATCGACTATTTCTAGATAATGTGAGTGCGTAATGACCCAGATGCCTGACTACTGAGGCCAGATAATGTGATCCAGGTCAAAACTGGCCATTATCCTAAGTACCAAGTGGATGCCACTGGTTATCCTAGCAAATCTTGATTTGAACTCCAGTCCTTATGTTTCAAAGCTACTAAATAGCACATTATCCACTTTGAAACCGGATTTATGCCATGTCCCTATATTGCAGGAGCTTATATTCTAGCACCATCAGTAAAGCTGGGATCATAGCTCATTACATAAGCACTGCCCAAACCCCAAACCCCCCCACACACACACACATCAAAGGGCTGGAATTTGAATCAGAGCTTAGTGTATGTAAGCATTAATCCCCAACGAAGGAGGCTTCTACTGGGAAATTAATGCATGGGAATTTGCAGACGACACCAAGATTTGCAACAGAGTAGATGATTCAGGTGGGGTGGGCAGAATGAGAAGGGATCTGGATAAACTAGCAAAATGGTCAGAAGAGTGGCAACTGGGATTTAATGCAAAGAAGTGCAAGATCATGCACATAGGGAAGAGAAACCCTGAAGCCACCTATAGGCTGGAAGGGGAGTTGCTGGCAGTCTCAAGGAAAGAAAGAGACTTGGGCATTATCATCACCAATGACCAAGGCCACTGATTTACGGTGATTAAAACAATTAAATTCCGTTTTCAAGACTTAAGATTCCGGAATTTCACCGGCGATTGTTACTCTAATTTCCGGATCTTACCGGGATTCTGTTATCATTCTTTTAGTATGTGCACAAATAATCAGAATTAAAGAAGGCTTAATATACAGAGCATTAAATAAAACAAATGAAAATAGTACAGGAAGGAATGAAAAGAAAAACACACTTTTTTATAGATTTACTGATCTGATAGAAATTGCCAGATTCCATGAAATCTTCATTTTTAACGGTTTTTAGGCAGCCCTATTTCCGGAATTTTACCGGATTTTCCGGTAAAAACCGAAAAACAGTGGCCTTGCCAATGACCTGAAATTATCCGAGCAGACCACTAAAGCAGTAGGTAAGGCTCGGGGGATGTTGGGGTGTATTAGTAGGGGTATCACAAGTCGGAAGAGGGGGGTAATAATCCCTCTTTACACGACACTGGTTATGCCCCATCTGGAATGCTGCATGAGGTACTGGAGGCCACACCTTCACAAGGACGTTAACCAAATTGAGGCAGTCCAGAGAAGGGCAACCAAAATGGTGCAGGGACTGCATCAGAAAACATATGAGGACAGATTAACAGAGCTCAATATGTATACCCTACAGCAAAGGAGGAAGAGAGGTGATATGATCGAAACATTCAAATACCTTAAGGACATTAAAAAGGTCAAAGAGTCTAACATGTTTCAATATAAGAAAAATAGCAGGACAAGAGGACACAGCATGAGATTAGAGGGAGGCTGATTAAGGGGTAATGTGAGGAAGTTCTTTTTCACAGAAAGGGTGGTGGATGCATGAAATGGCCTACCTCAGGAAGTGGTGGATATGAATACAGTGCAGGGCTTCCAACAGGCATGGGATAGGCATAAGCGAGCAATACAGATGAGTATGAATAGATAGGCCATTGACAGAGCAAAGGCCAATGGCACATTTATAAGGTAGAAAAAGAAATGGGCAGACTGGATGGGCCTTGTGGTCCTTATCTGCCGTCAACTTCTATGTTTCTATGGTTGGGGGAGGTTGTGGAACGACGCCGAAGGCCAAGTGCCTACAACCACCCAACCATGCATTAATTCCCCAGTAGAAGCCGACTGCGGAGGGGATTAATGTGCTTGTAATATGACAATAAGTATTTATCTTCATGTGTGGTACTGTTAAATATACAGAGACTGAACACATTGTCTATGGTTCCACAAAGGTGTTTATTTCGTCTGAAACATTTCTGCTTCACATACAGAGCCTGTGGCAGTGTCATGCGCCACAACACATTTAGTTACATACTTGTGTGCATCCAGGCTGTTAACATTTCACAGGTGGATTCCACAGAGTAACATGTATTGCTGTTGTTACCGTTGCTTTTTTAAAGTTCTGTTCGCTGGAACTCTTCGCTTCTGTCTCGCTGCGGTCAGATACTGTTTCTTCAGCGCGATTAATTCTATGTCGTCCACTGCATTGTGGGATATACAGTGTTTTCTGCTGTGATAGCTACTGGTGCTACACCTTGACCCGGTGACCCCGTGATTAATACTTAGTTGGAGTGGGCATTACCAGTGATTAATCCCTGCTCCAACTTTGATCATGTGTTGCATTTTGTCCAATGACGTACCTTATTTGACTTTTCTCTTTTTTGCCATGTTACAGACTGCACTGATCCCCAACATCAGTGGTCAGGAGTTTGAATCCCAGTACCACCAACTGAGTTGGAATCTGAACTCAGTGATATACTTCACTGATTCACACACAGACACACACATTCATGTGTACACATCAAAGGGAAGGAGTTTGAAGCTCAGAACCTTCAGTAAAGTTTGGATCTGAGCCCAGTGCAGTACTCCACTGCACTGTCTCACACACGCATGCATGCACACATAGCTCCCAGCTCTACAGGGATTCTTGTATTTTACAGGGATTTGGAGCAATTTATAGAGAAATTCTTCCCATGTAGACTTACATTGGTTATACAGGAAAACAGAGCAATTAGGCAATTATTCTACAGTAAAACTCAGGAGAATTGCCCTGGAGTTACAGGGAAAATGCCAACTCAATGTGGGAGCATTTATATACACACACACACAGCAAGGAATGAGTTTGAATCCCAGCTGTATCAGATGAACAGGGAGCTGAATTCAGTATGCTTGTTCATTGACCTCCTCCCCATATTGAAGACTATAGCTTTAAATAAATGGCAGCACTACTGGACAAGTCTGACTCTAAGATCAGTGAGTTTGTGCATCAGCTTAGTTCTGCAATTTCAGATCCTAACACTATTGGTCAAATATGGACCTGAACTTTCTCAGCTGAGAAACTGACTCTCCATGAATGAAAACTGGTATGTGCCCCAGCACCATGGGTCAGTTGGGCTCTGCTCTTCAGTGAATGAGGGCACTAACGTCTTCCTACTCTGCATCCATATGTCTAATTCTCAGCATTGCTGGTCACTTTAGAATCAATCGAGAAGAGTATGGAGAACCGGAACAACAATCTTGACCCTTCAGACTGCATAGTTTGCTGTTGACCTTGGAGATGGTGCTAACAGGTACTGCCCCTATAGACCCACCCTCTTCATAGAGACTCCCTGCAGAGCCGTGTGAAACTTTGACTGGTCAAGGAGGAAAGAGGACTTAGTAAAAGTGGGAAATTCTGTAAACAGAACTTGGAGGCAAAAATGAGGGTAGGAGAGGGAAGCTGAACAGCTTTATCATTTCCACATTGACAGTTTCTGGTGATTTATGGATGCTTGTAAATGATGAATGGGTTGGTGGGGTTTACTATTAACAGCCTTGAAAATTGGACAATATCAGCTTCTGACTGGCTGCTCCATTTATGAAATATCTTTGCCCTTTTACAGGACAACATATTCTACCTGGAGTTGGAAAAGTTTGAATCGGGCCAAGGGAAGTGCTCATATGACCCCAAGCTCAACAGTGTTTCAGCATTGATCAGTAAGTATACTTTCATCTAATTGCATTACAACCTCCTTATGCCTAACTACCTGAGCTCACAGTGACACCTGCTGGCCCTATCAATGCCATGTTACTACTGCAAACTCCCACATGGCTGTGTCACAGTTGACAATCACAGCTGGTTAAAAACTTCCCAGCTTGTTTACTTGAAGCCCACCTGATGAACAACAGCAGGGTTGAGCAGCATGAGAAGGTCAAATTTACAAAGCCGGTCTGTTCCACCACAACAGTGGCACTCGGCACACTCTTACAAGTGGCCAATTTAGCTATTAGGTGGTGCAAATAAGGTTTGTGCCACCTAACATGATGGAATGTGACAGGCACCAGGATCTTGTACATGGTACAGCTCTATTCGCATGGTGCTATGCCATGCACTGAGCCATGACCATTTGCACTATCATGTACTCTTTCCCTACCACCCTTGTCCCTAACTCATTGGGTCGCTTCTGGGCTAAAGACAGTCCTATATCATGTGATGCTGTAATGCAATCCATGGTGGTACCGTGGCCACCCTTCCCAACCACAGCCTTTACCTGACCTCTGACATCCAGTCAATACCCCCTCCATAGTCCCATTCCAGACACTCATTACAACAGATGGTGCACCTAAACTACCCCCTCACTGGATCGTTTGTTCTGATTCACTAACTAGTGATTACCTGTAGACCTGCTTCTAATAGTTCTGTCTCAGTTGGAGTTCAGTGTGCCTTGCAACTTGTGGGGAGGGTTGCTTGGGGTTCTCAGCAGCTTGTTTGTATGCCAGTGCCACCATTTCCCTGGCTTCCATGCCCTGCCCTGCACAGTCACAAAGTGCATCACTTCTAGCCCTGGGCATCATGCCTCCTGTTCTCCTTATCATGTCATTGGCCAGGTAGGGCCCTCCCATCCCCAGTCAGAGGGGAGCCTTTACTGGGGGCCAACTTTCAGCTTCTTGCTGCATCCCTATTAAATGAATTCAGACTTGGTTTGAGAGGAAAAGAGCCTGAGATCTAAGGTCTCCAACTGTGTGTGGTTGGTGGTGGCAGCTTCATTTTCTAAGAGGGCCGGTTCTTTTTTTTTTCATTTTCCTGCTAAGCACTGCCCTCGAAAGGTACTTGCATCCTTCCTTCTCAACACAAGTAGGGTCCCAAACTGCACTGCCACCTGGGCTGCAATGTCTGTCCCCCCTCCCTGGAGAAGGTGAGCATCCTCTGGGACAATCAGTCCCCCTCCTGATGGTGCTCTGATGCTCTACGCATGGGACGATAATCCATGTTGCCTGGCATCACACCCAGCAATGATACTACTGTGCCGATGAGCCAGCCAGAATGGGAATATTTGAAACCATTCTTCCAAAAGTGGGATTCCCATCCAATCTAATAGTTCACTGGGTGTTGTCATGCATGTCACAGAGTTGAAATGCTCAACTCCTTGAGAGATGAGAGGGAGCAAGGGAGGGAGGAAGGAAAGTGGCTGTCAAACCAGTATTCAAGTACTGTACCCTCTACTGGCCAATTATGGAGCAGAACTAGTGTTGGCTGCAAAGTTGTGCTACTCAGATAGTGCCTTTTGGGACCAGAGTGTTCTATGATGGATAGTCTCACTATCCATCTCCAGATGCAAGCTCTATCTGACCAATCGAGAGTTTCAGATCCCGAAGCAGATTTTGGGGATCCAAGGTTGGATTTTGGATATGAGGGTCAGATTTTTGGATCTAACCATCAAATAGTTGGGATCCAATGGGATCCAAGCATTGGATCCCATGGAGCTGATCAGATCCAATAATTCTGATCGGATCCATGCATAGGATCCGAGGTGACTGACTCTCATGGTTGGTTGCCATCAATATCCAATGGCATCCAAAATCTGAAAAAGGGAGGGTATCAGGAAGTATCTGACTTCAGCGACTACTACCCAAGAACCAGACTGTGAAGGCAGCTGCTCAATCGAACTCCCTTCTGGAAGAAGAATGCTGCCATGGCAACCCCAGTAATTGGGGTGAAGGACAGGGGGAAAGGGGGCAGAAATGGGGGAGTAAATAGTTTTTAAATAATACATTTTCTTTGGCCCCAAATGTAATGCTATGTAGAACTGGTGATTTTTGCCCCACACAAACTCTTTCTGGCCAAAGTAAAAAGTATGCAGAATCTGGCAGAAATTCTATAGCTTTGCATGGACAAGTGAGAAAAAACTAGTAAGTGCCTGCAAAATACTATAATGCAAGTCCACAGAATTCTGCAGGAGGATCATGCAAACCAAACTGCTTTCAATGCAGTTACCCCTCAAAAAGCTGTTCATTACTGAGCACTGCTGTTCCTATCTGATGAAAGCAGGAGGTGGAAAATGATTCCCCATCACCACCAACCTGGATCCACAAAACACCCAAAAAGGCAGAATGTCACATTTTTTGGCAATAGACAATGTCTACCAGCTCTGTCTGAGAATAGGCTCTTCTGAACTGGAGGATAGCCCTGCTGAAATTTCTCCGAAGGGCTCTTAGAAACCAATCCTGCTGAATGCAACCAGATCAATGGGTGCTTTTGGGCAGTAAATAGAAGAGCAGGTTACAGTAACTGATGCCGACTGCTTTAAGAGAACACAGAACATATAATGAACAGCCCTGGACTCCTCTTTCAGGGATCTGGACTCTCTTTCTTTTCCTGAATGATGCTCATTGCTACCAGCTGGATTTCCAGTTTAACCACTGAGTTCCACATCACAAAATGTGGCCTGGAAGAATTCAAAATTCTCTTGGAGTGAGTCTGGTATAATTTATATTACACACTTCGATAGTCCTTATAGTGTAGCTCAGCTAATCCTTTTTCAAATGTGTAAATGGCTTATCCGATAGGTGCTGGCTGCCAAGGCTTTACACACCTAATTAAGTTATGTCAAGCTAGTTTGTAACACTGATTTGCAGAGATAAACGCCCTTAGCCCAGAGACTGCATGAGGGGGCATCATACCTCTCAACTATTAGGCACTCTAACGTTGACACAGCCCTTAAAAATGATTAACAAAGATAAAATGTGTGACATCTCATCAAATCATGCAATCAGGCTCTGACGGGAAAGAGGGCTTCTGTGCTCAGGAAGATTATTACTGATGGAGTTTCTCAAATCAATAGGAATTTTGACACTGTGTAAGTGCCCTGCAGAGGATTTTTTCCTGTTTCTGCACAATCCGCATGCACGTTCCTCTCAGTCTGCTCAAACTTTTGTCCCTGAAATGCAGACCACTGTCACCTCATCAAATACATGAATATTCAGGCTCGTACTACTGCAGGAATGGTGGCCTTCATTTGTTCCAGGTTTAATTTTGTTTCAGTATCATAAGGATTACACATTTCTGCTTTGTGAAATCTGAGTTTACAGAATCTTCTCTGGGTGGGCAGTACCTTTACAATATGGGAGGGATGTGGGACGGAGGAGTTCGTTAAATGGTATGGACACAACTTATAAGGAAAAGTCTTCGAAATTCTAAAATTCTGTGGAGAATGGAGAAAGCAGAATTTAGTCCGGTTCTGCAGAATGCCACATTACAGTTCCATGGCAAAGAGTGGAATTTATCAGAAAACATTATATAGCACGGCTGAATGTATTATTTATTCCGGCATAAAAATATTCAGTAGTTCAGCTGGTGAAATGTAATTCCACAACAACAGCACAGACACCTTTTCCATTTAGAACAGAAGGGTAAAATGAGGATGTCACTTGTAATACATGCTGAACAGTCTTGTTTTCCAGTTTCTATATGTGGCAGAAAATGCATTTTAGATATGATATACCACAATAAGGGATCAGAGGTGGCACCAGTTCACTTGCCAAATACTAGTAGATTTTGTATCACGCCAGTAAATGTTCCCTTTACTGAACCCTGCTGGCATGTACTGGAAGAGGTAACATTTAAATAAATGTATTTCTTGGGCCAGCAGGATGTCCATAGTGCTGTTGGATTTTCCCAGACACTAGTCCTATTGTCTTGTGTTGCAAATAATTTTGAACCCTGCAAAATTGTTTACTATATTTCTAAATATGTGAAATAGTGGAAAATACACAATGCATATAATGACATACGAGCAATCTGTCAGATGGCCTCCGACTTGGGGAGGGTCCTCCCAGTCTGGCTCGTCCAGTCACAGAGTGGCTTCTCCCCGCATGGAGCACAGGTGGGCCGGGGACCTTGGTCCCTGTCTTTCCACCTTCAGAGTGAGACCAAGTAGCCCGGGCTGGATGTCAGGGGTCCTGTTGGGCAGCGGGGTGGGCCACACCCTGGTCGCCTGCTGGCCGGGTGCCAGCCCCCATCCCCACGTGGAGCACAGCTGTTTCTCCTAGCACTGAGGTCCACAAGGGCCACCCTGCCTCTCTATCCTGAGGCTGCAGCCCCCCAGCCCTCCGGGGCAGGGGCGGCTCTCGACTCGCACCCGGGGAGTCCTCCCTTGGAGGCCCCCCACCCAGCTTGGAGGTCCGGGTCCCGGCCCCTCCTCTGGCTGCCCCCCTTTGGTGCAACTATCTGGTTGATCCTGCCAGTAGCATATGCTTGTCTCAAAGATTAAGCCATGCAAGTCTAAGTACAAACGGATGGTACAGTGAAACTGCGAATGGCTCATTAAATCAGTTATGGTTCCTCTGATCGCTCCAACGTTACTTGGATAACTGTGGTAATTCTAGAGCTAATACATGCTGACGAGCGCTGACCTCCGGGGATGCGTGCATTTATCAGACCAAAACCAATCCGGGTCTCGGCCCGGCAGCTTTGGTGACTCTAGATAAACTCGGGCCTATCTCATGCCCTCGTGGCGGCAACTCGACATTCGAATGTCTGCCCTATCAACTTTCGATGGTACTATCTGTGCCTACCATGGTGACCACGGGTAACGGGGAATCAGGGTTCGATTCCGGAGAGGGAGCCTGAGAAACGGCTACCACATCCAAGGAAGGCAGCAGGCGCGCAAATTATCCACTCCCGACTCGGGGAGGTAGTGATAAAAAATAACAATACAGGACTCTTTCGAGGCCCTGTAATTGGAATGAGTACACTTTAAATCCTTTAACGAGGATCTATTGGAGGGCAAGTCTGGTGCCAGCAGCCGCGGTAATTCCAGCTCCAATAGCGTATATTAAAGTTGCTGCAGTTAAAAAGCTCGTAGTTGGATCTTGGGATCGGGCTGGCGGTCCGCACGAAGGTGAGCTACCGCTTGTCCCAGCCACTGCCTCTCGTGCTCCCTTGATGTTCTAAAAAAGAAAAAAAAAATCTAAATTAGTTGGAGGGAGGACGATTCAGAGGAAACATGAGGAAGAATTTCTTCACAGAACGGGTGATGGACAAGTGGAACACCCTGCCAGAGAAAGTGGTGGGGTCTAAAACAATCACGGGACTTAAGAATGCATGGGATAATCACAAAGGAATTCTGGAGGTCAGGGTTAAGGGGCAACAGACTTCTAGGAAAACATAAAGTAAACTTACAAGCTCAAATGGACAGACTGGGTGGGCTGTAGGCACTTATCTGCTGACACTGTCTATGTGTCTATGTATGTATAAGAAATACATGGACACAGAACACAGTATATAACTGTATATAACATGCATGTTACTATTTATATATTAAGAATGCATTTGCACCTCCCTTTCTGTTGGTTTGCCACTGACCTGACTGTGACATTGAGTGGGGTGGGCATGGTCCAGGCTTCTCCTTGATCTAGGGGTAATACTGAGGGTTCACCTCACTGGGAGCCCTTGCAAAAATCATAAACCAATTCACCCTTCTTTACCCAAAAGCAGCTGAGACAGGGGCACCTCGAGTTTGGTGCAAATAACCACTTACACAGGGACTTCTAGTCACTTGATTGTCCTTTACTGATGCAGAAGATATGGGCAGTACAAAGTCAACTCAAGTCAGGTCACAGAGACCCTAATAAGTCTGACATCAGTTCCATACAGTTGATTATCGTATTGCTTCACGTATTGCCTTGATCACAGCATCATACTTTTGGCCTGACCTTTAACCATATCCTGGACTCTCCTAATCCATGTTACACTGCATCTCTAGAGCCTTTAAAATGTCCCTGGTCCTACCTCAGCTACCTTTATGCTGGGAATCCCTGTTTCCCCAAATTGATACCTCTTCTGCCCTTAAGCAGCCTGATACCAACTCTCGGATTCAGTCTAGTATATGCCAAGGTACTTACAGCATTCAGGATTAATTAATTATCTTGGTTTGGGTCATCTGGACAGGCATCCATAGCTGTGCTGGGAACTCCTGATGCCCATGCACACTCAGCAGGGCTCACATCATCCAGAACTCCCCAGTGGATACCCTGGCATGAAAGACCATAACAGCATAGTTTACTAGTTTTTTTATTAATAGCTGGGATTACAAATACCTTTGAACCAAAGGTTCTTTTACAAAGGTTCTGCGTTAAACAAAATAAGTGCTTAACAATATTAAATACAGTTGGTTACAGTCGTAAAGGAGGCAATTCAGTGTAGTTACAATAGGTATACAGTGTAAGGCAAACGAGAGATGCAGTCAGTGAACGTTATATTGCAGTCAGAGAAGTGACTTTGTCAATTTAAGTGCTAATTGAGGGTTATAAAGCTAGAATAGGTGTAGGATGGGGAGGAGAGAAAGGGGGAAGAAGGGTGGGGAAACTGAGAGTGTAGGGTCCCATGTTAGGTTGAGGGAGGACGAGGGTAGGGGATAAGGGGGGAGGGGAAAAGGAGAGGGGAGAGGGAAAAGGGGAGGAGAAAGGGAGAGGGGTGAAGAATGTAGGGAGGAGGGACCTACCTTCCCAGATACTGTCTCTTACCTGTACCCAAGAGTGCAACTTCAGTCCTAATTCCATTCCACCCACCTGTTCCTTGAATAGCTATTATGAAATCCACCAGGTTGGCCACCACCCCCCCAATTCATGACAATTCTCAAGCCTTCTTCAGGGGAATCTTCTTCAGACCTTGAGACATCATGTGGCACAACTTGAGAGTGTTCCCCTTATGATTTTCTTGCCTTTCCGGGCAGGATCCCTGTAACTGTCCCACTACTAGAGCCACTTGGTTAGACTCTCACCTCTGATCATCAGGTTGAGGAATGTCTGAGCACCTGAGGTTCAGCAGCACCAGGCCTACAGATGTACTGAGTGATGCCCCACCACGCAGGGTTTCTGGATTTCATACTACCTTCCTGTGGTGGGGTGGAATGGTGCTCCCATACCCATGCAGGAGCCCACAACAGGAACTGCTCCCCTGACTCATGTCCTGAGCCAGCCACCTGGCAAACCACAGTGCGTGACCCACCCCTCTGGAAGGATCTCAATATCCCTACCTGAACCCAGAAATGAAGCTGGCATGCCTGTAAAGCCTCCCCCAGCCAGCACCCTGGCCTAATGCACTGCACTGGTCCCTTGTCTATGTCTCGAGAACACCCTCCCAGCATGGGCAGCTGGGCCATGACACCCTCTCCCCTTTTACTCCTATAGAAACATAGACTTTGATGGCAGATAAGGACCACTTGGCCCACCCAGTCTGCCCATTCTCTACCTATTGGATAAGCTGCAGATCCTAGTTAACCAACAGCCTACTTTCTTCTACCCACCACTATAATTGCCTTATGTCTGTCCCATGCATTCTTGAATTCCCCACTGTTTTTGACCCCACAACCTCCTCAGGAGGAGGTGGTTCCATGCCTCCACCACCTCTCCATGAAAAATACTTCCTTCACGTTGCCCCTGAGCCGTCCCCGCTATCTTCAAATTGTGCATCCTTGTTCTTGCACATCTCTTTTTCTGAGAGATGCTACCTCTTTTACTTTGTCAATTTCCTTAAGGTACTTGAAAGTTTCTATCATGTCCCCTCCCTCCTTTCCTCGAGGGTATACATATTAAGCTCCTTTAGTCTCTCTTCATATGGCTTCTGTTGCAGACCCTGCACCATTTTGTTGCTCCTCTGGACTACCTGTATCCTGTCTATGTCCTTGCAGAGATGGGGTCTCCAAAACTGTACTCCAGATGGGGTCTCACCAACTGTCTGTACAGACAGAAACCAACTTCCTGTTTTCTACTAGTGATGCCTCTCTATACATTCCAGTATCCCCCAGCCCTCCTTACTGCCTTCTCACATTGCTTGCCTACCTTAAGGTTGTCTGATATGACTATCCCCATGACTCCTGGGCCACTAGCCCTTTTCCTTTTTACACAGAACTAGAACAGGCTCTATAACTACTTTCTTGAGTAACGGATGCCCCTTTTTTAGTCCCTGTGCTACCCCCCACACACCCACTATTCCTACAAAGGCTATGCATAGGCACCCCATTCCTTCAATGGGCATTGCAGTACCAACCCTAGCCCCTACTGTCAGTGAGGGGTTGTTACATATTATCCTTATATTGCTTATATACTGTCCATAGCACATATCTTCCTATGATTTCATATATTTAACATATATCACAAAACAGCCAATTTTAACACTGTTTCCATATATGGAAAATAATGAGTCATTTAGTAAAATATATGTGGGACACTGTTAGGGATTACAATCAACATTTAAATGTGGCCCACTATCAGCTGACTCTGGTCAGCCATTCATCCACAAAAAGTCAGTGTTTGGAAAGTTTGCTGTCTAACTTACAGGTTCTTCTAAGGTATCATTCATAAGAGAAACTCTGACATTTTTTTTAATTCAGCCAAACTCACTTGTAGAAAACAAAGTGACGGGGAAGGGACTGGAAGCTATATTAGTCGTTAAAGTCTGAGATCGAGATCCTAGGGACATTGGGTATGTGGGGCTTTCTGAGAATGGATCGTTGACCATTTTCATAGCAGATCCTTGCTACAATAGCCCAAAGCTATGGCATACTCTTCCTACTTCCAATATGATTGGACTGGAGGGGGGGAGCAATATCACTCTCTTCTATCTACAGTGACTTCTATGTTGTTCGCTTCCAGAGAGAATGGTTTACACCCAAGTGATCCTCAGTGCCTCCAAACTACAGCAGTAAAGCAGAGCCACTAGTGGTGCAAATAGGTGTGAAGAATGCTGACACGTCAGTTTGTAGGAATTTATGGAACATTGGAGAAGCTGTTATTTTCTTTACCCTTGCAAAATGCAAGGGTCAGAGAGATAGCAAGCCCTAACCACCGCAGTCAGCATGTCTAGTGGATTAGGGAAAAGGTGTAATGGCTGTTTAATGAGAATGCCACAGATGACCAGTTAATGTGGTGGGCTTTAAGGGATTATGAGGTCAGGATCTACTCTGGAATTAATAACAAGCTCATTTATGGGACGCAGCCAGAGGAAGTAGCAGCAAAAGCAGTCTTGTATTTGTGGCTTAGCTAAACCCATGCTCCTATACCATTGTCTGTATCTATTCCTGCTTGGAGAGTATGATACTCCAGTAACTGTGAGCTCACTCACAGTTAGTGCTCTCCCTACACCACTACCTATAGTTATTCCTACTAGTAGAGGCTGAGACTGCAATGACTGGGAGCTCCCTCACAGTCTGCTCCTACCTGCACCATTGACTACAGTGAAACCTGCTTGGAGAGACTAATGATTGGAGTAACTCTGAGTCCCCCCCTTCCCCACTGTTGGTGATCCTACACCAGTGACTGCAGTGACTCCTACCGGGAATGGCTGGAACTGGAATAGTTATAAGCTCCCTCACATGCAGTGCTCCCACACAGTTATTACCTACAGTGCCTTCTACTGAGAGAGGCTCGGACTGGAGTTGCTACAAGCTCCTCCAGAGTCAGCACTCCTACACAAGTATTGCCTACAGTGACTTCTGATGGGAATGCCTGGGACTGGATCAGGAGTGCTTCTACACCATTACCGACAGTGAGTCTTTATGGGAGAGACTGGGATTGGAGTAACTGTGACTTAGCACCCCACTACAGCCAGTGCTCCTACACATTTACCTACTGTACACTGACATTGGCTAGGAGAGGCTGGGACTCAGTAGCCGTATGCTGCCCCTCGGACAGTGCTCCTACACCATTACCTACCTACAGTGATTCCTACTGGGAATGGAGCAGTTGGGAGTGGAGTATATGTGAGCTTCCACACAGCCAGTTATCCTTCACCATGCTACTTGAAGAGGCTGGATCGTAGCTTTCCCCTCAGACAGTTTCCAACCCATTAACTACAGTGTACACTGCAACTGAAACTCTCACATAATGTACAGTATAAGTAGATTTATATTCAACAAGTGCACCAGCTCCCAGGAGGCATTACAGCCACAGTCCAAAGTTCTCACTTACTGAGAGTCTTAATAAAAGCGTTTGATTTGACTTCTCAAGCTCAGCTGCTTTCAAGAGCTTGTGTTTCTTCAAGTAACTGCCAGCGATTTCCTTGCCAGCTTAGAACAGATGGCAGATTCCATGAAAAACAAATTCTGGTCAGAGCCAATACAGCTGCTAATGCATTAGCCTGATAAAGGAGATAGAATAATGTGTGGCTTAGTTTTAATGTACTTGTATTACTGTAATGTAGAAATCCCAACTTTACTGAACAACAGGGAAAACATTTTTGGGACATGGGTTCAGCTACCATACAGAATTACCGGAAAAGAGGGATTCAAGTAGCTGGTATGCAATAGTATAGACTCCTATACACCGTATAGCACTGCATTACAGCTGTGCTGTGGTTGGCACCCTGCTGACTTTTTACCTAGGAGGGGTTAAAACAGCAAAGTTCACCTTTTCCAGTTTTGGCCATGCTCACCAGACCACTAACAAGAAGTCTGCCTTCGTGACTGTAAATACACAAAAATTCACTGAGGGAATGCATCACCTTTGATTTGGTATTAAACATGTCTGACAGGTGTCCAGGGATATGTTTCATCATTATACAGTACTCTCTGCTCTCTAAATGACACACTGCTACTCTCTCTCTCTCTCTCTCTCTCCAACAAAACTACAAACAGTTTCTGGTTCATTCATGTCATTAAATACAGCATGGCACCATACCTTGCACAGCCATTTTGAATTACAAGCACCGAAAAATAGCCACCCTGAACATAAGCCGACATGAACTTGAAAATGAAATATAAGTCGTGACTATTATTCGAGATATACAGTATATACTGCATGTGTACTTTTATTTAGTCTGTTTAATGCCTTAAGGTGTGCATTTTACACAGAATCAGTCCTTCTGCATTTTACTCTTGGAACTGAGTCAGACTTTTATTTTAACTGCCAAAACTGAGTGACCCTCGGTTCCCTTCAATTTCCACTACTGTCTGGTTTAAACTTCACTAAGCCGCCTTACAAATATGACAGAGGTGTGGCATTAGAGTCTAGTGGTTAGATCACAAGCTTGGGAGCCAACACGTTCAACTTCAACTCCCACCAGAGTCACTTACTTACTATTACCCACAGCAGGCAGCAGTGGCTCTAAGTGTAACAGCAAGGTTCATGAGATATCAGAAATTAGTAAGGCATTTTGCAACAGGTTAAACTGGGTTTTGGTCTGCTTCTATTGTTTGTATCATCTGTTTTGATGCAAGGCAGTGTATGTACTTGTATCATGGTCTTGAATTGGTAAAGTTCCTTGATAGGAATCTGACATGCTGTTATCACAGTCCTAACTGACCAATCTCTGTTGTAAAGGTTGCAGTTTACATTGCTACACTTTGCATACCTATGTATATTAGAGTATTTGGAGTTTGTCTTATTCTCTCCTCCATTTATATGTTCTACCAGTTCATGGAGGTAAAACAAATGTTTCTGCAATGTCAGATCTACATGAGTTGGTGATGGAATTGTTCTTCAGCCACTGACAAGTGCCCCTGCTATGTTACGTTTTGTGTGCAATCAACAGCATTCTTCCAGCTACAGAAGTGGCACAGAAAACTGAAAAAAAGCGCCACAACCATAGCATCATCAATTAAGTAGATCTAGTAGGAGAAAGAGGAGGAGGATGGGAGCATAGATGAACACAGAACAGCAGGAGTCTCATGCATACCAATGATGTGATGAGATTCTACTGTGGAAATAGAAAGTAATAAGCATCAGTTCCTGTTCCTGTCTGCTCTTCTTCCTCTCCTCTTGTTAGCAATACATGGCATAACTCACACTGTGCAGCCATAAAAAGCCTCCCCCCTTCTGAAAACATAACCCTGCATTCATGGATCTGGCTGTCCCAGTGTTTTTATGATGGAGTCTCAGGTTTGACTCCAAGTCTTGCTTCCAGAGTGTGAAGTGTTAAGAGGAGTACCTGAGCTCAGTTTTTGTAGGGTAGAACTCAACAGGACATAACCACCAGATGTGATTTGACACCAGTGACAGTTGCACTGGACTAAACATGGATACTAAACTACCCTCTCAGCCCCCACCCAAATTGGGTGGGATTGTATTGTGTCAGCTAAAGAGTATGGAGAGCCTTAACTTATCCATGAACAGTACTGTGCTGCGCAACACAATACAGTACAAAAGAATTTATTATAAAATGGCTGTCACTGAATAGTTTGATACCTGTTATCAGATCAACGTATGTTTGTATACAAAATGATATTTTACTCAAAATTTCAGGGCCTCCAGGTCCCTTCATCAGATGCAAACCATTTTTAGGCATGTTTTAGTCATTATAAAATGGTGAAAACAGACAGATGAATTTTATTAATGAACATTCCAACTCAGCAATTCTCTCTCTCACTAAAATTCTATGGATGCAAATTTGATAACCAGTTAAAAACATGTCTTATTTTTACCCCTTAACCCATTATGTTTTATGTACTTTTCTACTTTTATTTTTAAAATTCATGTTAACAATGTACTAACACACTACCAGGACTTAGCTGCTCCTCATGCCTAATGACACACCCGAGGTGTAGTGTTATTGGAGCTGTGATTTGGTCATGGAAAAATTTGGAGAAAATCATGGTATTGTCATGGCTCTAATGACAGAAATTATTAAAGTCATAGTAAAAGTCACAAACAGTCTTGGATTCATTGTGTGTTAATCACATTGCTTCTATTTTGACATATTTCTTATTATGCAAGCACATCAAAAAATATTTAAATGTTTTAAAAATTACAATGTCAGGCTGCCCATTGCCCAAAAACACTATATTGGGTTCCTATCTATAAAATCAGGGCTTTCATACAAGAATCAGAATCCTGCACTGGGATCAACTGTACCCTGGAGGTTAGAGTAATGAGCTGCAAATGAACTTGTTAAATCCAGCAGAATTGGATGTGATTCTCATAACCTCTGCTTGCATACTGTGTGACTCTGTAATAAGTCACTTACCCTCCCCAGTGCTCCTGGATCGCCCCTGAGAACAGGCAGATGTGCTTAGTGGGCCATACCCAGTTACCAAAGATTAAAAAAAACAAAAAATGGGGACCAAGCACATTCAGTGGTGAGGCACAAATCTATGGATCTGTCATTTGCAAACATCAACAACTATGGTGTTTTCATGGAAAATGCAACAAAAACCATGGTGCCTGATTCACAAGGGTTGGCACAAGCTGCGATGAAGGCAGCGCATGTGAGACTACTAGTGCCCCAGGAACCCTGCACTCCAATTCACTCTTCAATAGGTAGGGTCCTGTGGCAAAGTCCCATGGCTTGCAGCAACCCTGGCACTGCACCAAACAGATGGTGCAGCTCGAAGCTGTGCTGCAAGTGGTGGAGAAGCCGTGCAGCAATAGCACCATGGAGAGCAATCCCTTGTGGCTGTTGCTCCCCACCATCCTGATCCCAGTTAAGAAAGACAGAAAAAACCCTGATGGTCTAGTGGTCCCACCATCATCCCTGATCCCTGTTATAAATAGCAAAAAAAAAAAAAAACTGGTTGTCTAGCAGTCCCCCCACCAAGCCACAATCCCCTGTTCTGTATATTTAAATAATCCTGTGATCTAGTGGCCCCCACTGGCAGGAATGTCCCACCACCATGCTCCTCCCCAACCTGAAACAGAGCTGGTGATCGCACAGCCCCTCCTCACACCACTATGTCCGGGTCACGACTGAGCTGTCAATAAGTATGCAGTACTGTACAGTAATCGATTTGATGGACAGAGCAGAAGTCTGCTCTAGACAGCAGGGCTAGAGATATGAAAAGGACCTCCCACTGGTGAGAAAGAGAGGCAGTTTTGTAGCGATGTGGTACTGGACAGGGAGTCAAAGGAGGTGACAGAGATTGAGTGTGATCTGTGGTCCAGTTTTTGGGACTAGTTGAACAAGGAAGAACAGCTGCATGTTGAACAGTTTAAACTCTGAGACCCTGCAATCTGCAGCGCTGCTTGTCCCTCACATTTCACCAGCAGTAAATGCATCAGTGTGGGAAAGCCTGCCCAGTACCTGCCCTCACAGTATCTGGCCTGTGGATAAACAAAGAACATTCGTTTGTCTCCAGCACTGTCTGTCCCTCACATTTTAGCAGCATGAAATCCATCAGAGTGGAGAAGCCTATAGTGTATCTGCCACACTGTACCTGGTCCTGTGGATAAATAGAGGGTTTCGGTCTCCAGTACTATCTGTCTCACACACTTCACCAGCACCACATTCATCTCAGTGTGTGGCAGCCTGACTCATAATGTACCTGTGCCATGAATAAATAGAGGGCTTTGGTATCCAGTGCTGTCAGTCCCTCACCTTCTAACAGCACTAAATCCATCACTGTGTGAAAGCTGGTACTGTACCTGCACAAAAGTACCAGATCTTGTAGATAAACGGAGGGCTTCAGTCTCCAGTGCTTGTAGATGCCCACACCCCTACAACAATATCTTTATTATGACAAATGAAAGAAAAACAGAATTTTGTTAACCATATTGTCTGTTGCTTTGCTCTGTAGATGGAGAGTTGTATGCTGGTGTCTATATTGATTTCATGGGTACGGACGCAGCAATCTTCCGCACCATGGGAAAGCAGACTGCCATGAGAACTGACCAGTACAACTCCCGCTGGCTTAATGGTGAGTGGTGACAATGAAGCTGTGTGAGAAGGGTGTTTGAGTGACTGGTGCACACAGTCAGTGCAATACAGTATGTATTCTTACCTGAACCTGAGTTTGTGTGTCTAAAATGGCAAATTGTCAGGTTTTGTCAGGACATGCTTGTGACGGATGACTTTCTGCTCACCCTTCTTGTGTTCTACCACCTGTTCTGCTTAGATACTGAGTAGGTAAGTACATACAATCCCTGAAAATGGGCCCTGCTTCAGTACTGATGGGGTAAGTACATAAAGCCTCTGAAAAGGATGCTCTAGATACTGAGAGAGTAAGTAAACACATCCCCTGATAACTGTCCCTGTATAGACACTGAGAGGGTAAGAACACACAGTCCCTGGTAACTGGATCAGTGTAGATACCAAGGAAATAAAAGTCCCTAATAACTGGCCCTGTATGAACATAGAGTAAGTATACACAGTCCCATATAACTGACCCTGTGTAGACACAGGAACAGTAAGTATGCATAGTCCCCGATAACTGGCCCTCTATAGATACTAAGCAAGTAAGTACACACAGTCCCTGATAACTAGCCCTCTGTAGACACTAAGAGAGTAAGTACACACAGTCCCTGATAACTAGCCCTGTGTAGACACTGAGAAAGTAAGTACACACAGTCCTGGAAAACTGGCCCTGTGTAGAAACTGAGGGAGTAAGTATACATAGCCCCTGATACCTGACCCTGTGTAGACACTGAGGGGGTACATACACACAGTCCCTGACAAACTGGCCCTCTGAAGACACACTGACAGAATAACTACATGCAGTCCCTGATACCTTGCCCTGTATAGACACTGAGCGAGTAAAAGTGTACCTGTATTCTGTACCCTTGTATGCTTGCAATTCTCAGCTATAATCTTGAGTCTTATCTTATGTGTACAACTGCTTATCATGATTGTATTGCATGTTCTGTGTCATTTCTATGGCCCGGGTCGTACCCGAAAATGGTCCTTCGGATCAGTGCACTTACCCAGTAATCAAAGCCATAAATAAATAAATAAGTCCCTGAGGCAGATCATGTCAAACCAGTCTTGTGGAGTTCTATGAATGGGTAACATCAGAACTGGACAGGGGAAAGCCTGTGGATGTATTATTCTTGGACTTCAGTAAGGCGTTTGACTCTGTCCCCCACAATGGTCTGGTGGAGAAACTGATGGGGTTGGGAGTAGGCCCTTTGATGGTCAGATGGATTAAAAATTGGTTAGCTGGATGCACCCAGAGAGTAGTGGTCGGTGGGGAGCTCTCGAACCCTAGAGAGGTCGGTAGTGGGGTACCGCAGGGCTCGGTCCTGGGTCCGATCCTGTTTAATGCATACATATCCGACATTAGGGAGGGTATAGGGTGTGAAATGAGTCTCTTCGCTGATGACTCCAAGATGGGAGCAGTAGTTGAGGGGGAAGAGGGGAGGTTGGCCCTGCAAGGGGCTCTGGACACCCTGGAAAGCTGGACTCACACGTGGAAATTAAATTTCAATATCACCAAATGCAATGCTACATCTTGGGCAGGGAAACCCTAAACACAGGTACACCCTGGGAGGGGAGGCACTGAGGCCTCAACAGGGAAAAGACCTAAGGGTTATGGTGGATGCATGTATGAATAACTCTGAGCAGTGCAGGAGAGCGGCTAGCAAGGCAAACAGGATGTTGGGATGCATCATAAGGGGATCACCTCTAGGAGCAGGAAGTGATTCTGCCGCTGTACAATGGACTGGTTAGACCACACCTTGAGTACTGTGTACAGTACTGGAGACCACACTTGAAGAGGGACATACAGCTCTGGAGAGGGTACAGAGGAGGGCAACTAAGATGATACGAGGACTAGGGGATTTGACGATGAGGACAGACTTGAGGAGCTCTGCCTGTTTTCATTGGAGGAGAGGAGAGACAGGGGGGACATGATTGAGGTCTTCAAGTACCTCAAGGGAATAAATAGGGTAAACATGGAGGGGATCTTTAGACTAAAGCAGGGAGGTATCACTAGAGGTATGGTTTGAAGTTGGAAGGTGGAAGGGTGAGGGGAAAAGAGGAGGAGGTTTTCACTGAGAGGGTGGTGGACCCTTGGAATGCACTGCCTGGCGAGCTGGTCTCGAGATCCACAGTGGAGGGCTTCAAGAGAGGTGGGACAGACACAGAAAGTGGATGTATCAGATGATGGCCTGGCCGGGGAGGGTGGGGATGGATGAGAGGGGTTTCTGGAACACAAAGGGGGTGCCTCACACCCAACTAGGGGATCTGAGGTCTGAGCAGACTCGATAGACCGTAGAGGCCTAATCTGCTGGCAATTAGTATGTTAGTATATCTTGCCCCTATGGACACTGAGAGAGTAAAGTCCCTGATACTTTGCCCTGTGTAGACACTGAGCAAAGAAAAGTTCCTGATACCTTGCCTGTGTAGACACTGAATGAGCAAAAGTCCCTGATACCTTGCCCTATGTAGACACTGAGTGAATAAATGTCCTTGATACCTTGCCCTGTATAAACACTGAGCAAGAAAGAGTCCTGATATATGGCCCTCTGCAGACACAGAGTGAGCAATTACACACAGTCCCTGATACCTAGCCCCATGTAGACACTGAGCAAGTAAAAGTCCCTGATACCTTGCCCCGTATAGACACCAAGAGAGTAAAAGTCCCTAATACCTTGCCCTGTGTAGACACTGAGCAAGGAAAAGTCCCTGATAGATGGCCCTGTGTAGACACTGAGCAAGTAAGAGTCCCTGATAGATGGCCCTCTGCAGACACACAAAGAGCAGTTACACACAGTCCCTGATACCTAGCCCCATGTAGACACTGAGCAAGTAAAAGCCACTGATAACAAACCCTGTGTAGACACAGAAAGAGTAAGTACACACAGTCCCTGATAAACTGGCCTCTGTAGACACTGAGAGAGTAAGTACACACAGTCCCTGATACCTAGCACTGTGTAGACACTGAGCAAGTAAAAGTCACTGATAACAGGCCCTGTATGACAGAGACGAAATAAGTACACACAGTCCCTGATAACTAGCCCTGTGTTGACACAGAAAGAGTAAGTATACACAGTCCCTGATAAACTGACCCTCTGTAGACACAGAACGAGTAAGTACACACAGTCCCTGATAACTGACCCTGTGTAGACACAGAACAAGTAAGTACACACAGTCCCTGATAAACTGTCGCTCTGTAGACACTGAGTAAGTACACACAGACCCTGATAACTGACCCTGTGTAGATGCTGGGAGAGTAAGTACACACAGTCCCTGATAACAGCTAGCCCCTATTTAGGTAATCTGGGTAAATTCACATAACCACTGACAGGGTTCCTGTTTAGATGCTAAGGGGTAAGTACATACTGCCCTGACAATGTTCCCTCTGTGGAAACAAACCATACTGTATGTACATACAGCCCATGACAAAGTTGCTTGTGTAGAAACACAGACCATACTGTATGTACATACAGACCCCAACAATTTGCACTGTGTAGAAACAGAGAGCAGACTGTATGTACACACAGCCCCTGACATTGTGTCCTACAGCATATATGCACTGAGATGGTAAGTACAGTTGCACACACAGCCCCTGATAATGTGCCCTACAGTATGTAGACACTGACATGGTAAGTACAATTACACACAGCCCCTGACAATGTGTCCTACAGTATGTAAACACTGACATGGTAATTACAATTACACACAGCCCCTGACAATGTGTCCTACAGTATGTAAACACTGACATGGTAAGTACAATTATATACAGCCCCTGACAATGATTCCTACAGCATATAGACACTGAGATGGTAAGTACAGTTACACACAGCCCCTGACAGTGTGCCCTACAGTATGTAGACACTGACATGGTAAGTACAATTACACACAGCCCCTGACAATAAGCCAAACAGCATATAGACACTGAGATGGTAAGTACAGTTACACATAGCCCCTGACAATGTGCCCTACAGTATATAGACACTGACATGGTAAGTACAATTACACACAGCCACTGACAATAAGCCAAACAGCATGTAGACACTGAGATGGTAAGTACAGTTACACACAGCCCCTGACAATGTGCCCTACAGTATGTAGTTGCTGACATGGTAAGTACAATTACACATTGCCCCTCACAATGTGCCCTACAGCATGTAGACACTGACATGGTAAGTACAATCACACACAGCCCCTGACAATGTGTCCTACAGTATGTAGACACTGACATGGTAAGTACAATTACACACAGCCCTGACAATGAGCCAAACAGCATATAGACACTGAGATGGTAAGTACAGTTACACACAGCCCCTGACAATGTGCCCCTACAGTATGTAGTCACTGACATGGTAAGTATAGTTACGCTGGCCCTGAGTATGTGCCCAACAGCATATAGACACTGAGATGGTAAGTACAGTTACACATAGCCCCTGACAATAATCCCAACAGCATATAGACACTGAGCTGGTGAGTACATTTACACAAAGCCCCTGAGTATGTGCCCATCAGTATGAAGACACTGACATGGTAAGTACAATAGCCCCTGACAATGTGCCCTGTGTAGATACTGAGGGTTTAAGTACACACAGTCCCTGATAGTGTGCCCTGTGTAGATATTGAGACTGTAAGTATGCATAGTCCCTAACATGTGCCCTGTATAAACAGTGACAGCATAAGTGCACACAGTCCCTGACAATGTGCCCTTTGTAGATACTAAAAGTGTAATTGCACACAGACCCAACAACTAGTCTTGTATAGATACTGAGGGCAAAAGTACACTCAGTCCCTAACAATGTGCCCTGCATAGATACTAAGAGTGTAAGTGCACACAGAGACTGAAACCTTGCCCTGTGTAATAATAAAATAATAATAATAACTTTATTTTTAAAGCGCCTTTCAAAAATATCAAGGCGCTTTACATCAAAACACAATATACAGTATCGATTTTCAACATATAAAATAAATTAATTAAAACAGCACTCAGTTAAAACAAACCATGCGATCATCCATACGATCAACAAATATTTACAGATAATTACCGTTAATCATCTAGATAGGCCAGATCCCATAAATACGTTTTTAAATCTTTCTTAAATACCTCCACGGAGGTGCACTCCCTTAACCGGCGTGGCAGAGAATTCCAAAGAGTGGGTGTGGCATATGAAAATGCTCTACTACCATAAGATTTTAAGTTCACTCTTGGAATCTCTAACAACCCCTTGTCGGCTGAGCAGAGTGATTGGCCGGGGCAGTAAGGCATCAGAAATTCTTTCAGATAGGTTGGACTCTGATCATGAAGGGCTTTAAAAGTCAATAAAATGACTTTAAAGGTGATCCGCCACCATATAGGCAGCCAGTGCAGTTCGCACAGCACAGGGGTAATATGACTGGATCTCCTTGTCCCAGTCAAAACCCGGGCTGCAGCATTCTGCACCAGCTGAAGGCGACAGATTTCAACCCCAGAAAGCCCAAAGTAAAGGGCGTTGCAGTAGTCCAAGCGCGAGGACACAAAAGCATGGACCAACATTGGTAGGGAGTCAGACAGAATAAGGTGACGCACCCTGGCAATATTCCTAAGATGGTAAAAGGAAGTCCTGACAAACGGCCGACTCTTGAGATTTAAGGGTCAGCCTATTGTCTAGGACAATCCCAAGGCTGCGCACCTGTTCAGAGGTCGAAAGTGACCCACTCCCAAGAAAAATTCCAGAGGGTGTGCCATCATGCGACCTCGCTATCTGACCACCTGGGTCCACCACTAACACCTCTGTCTTCTCTGAGTTCAACTTTAACCAACTAGAATCCATCCACCCTTGGATTTCTTCCAGACAGTTATTAAACACTGAGAGTGCCCCATCCTGGTCAGGTGCAAAAGACAAGTATAGCTGGGTATCATCTGCGTAGCAGTGAAACCTCAGCCCATACCGTCTTATAATGTCTACAAGGGGCCGCATGTACAATACGAATAACATGGGTGACAGCACTGAACCCTGAGGCACCCCACACAATAAAGGAGTTCAGCCAGAGGAATGAACCCCCGACACAACTCTTTGTGATCTCCCAGTGAGTAATGAAGTGAACCATTTTAAAACAGTTCCCGACATTCCACAAATTGACCTCAGGCGTGCTAACAGCGACAAGTGATCCACAGTGTCAAAAGCTGATGAGAGATCAAGAAGAACTAGAATGGAACATCTCTTCTGATCTCTCGCCCTCAGAAGATCATTAAGCACCCGAACCAGTGCAGTCTCGGTGCTGTGTCTTTTATGAAAACCAGATTGGAAGGATTTGTAGACATTATGGATGGTTAAATGGTCTTCCAATTGGGGCTGCCACTACCTTCTCAATAACCTTCCCAATAAAGGGAAGGTTAGAGATAGGTGTGTAGTTTGAAAAACAGTCTGAGTCCAGAGTAGCTTTTTTCAAGAGGGGTGTCACCACCACCTCTTTCAGGGAGTTAGGAAACTCACCAGACTCTAAGGAGCACCAGACTATTTGCACCATAACTGGACCAAAGGTCTCAAGACAACCCAAAATTAGGGGAGTTGGTCCAGGGTCCAAACTATAGCTCATAGGCCACACACTATGGATGATCCTCATAATATCCACGACTTCCAGTTGGCAAAAGGAACTCCAAGAGAATTGAGATATTGTGAGCTCGCACTGTTCCACAACATCACCCTTAGAGATTGCCGGACGCCAGGCCCACCCTGATGTCAGCCACCTTAGTTGCAAAGAACTGAGCGACCTCTTCGCACTCTACTTGTGAAAAGGCTTTTCGGACTTGCAGACAGGCTGGGCTGCACAGTCTGTCTACAGTCCGAAACAGCTGAGCCGGTCGATTCTGAGCAACTGCAATCTCCCTGGACAGGAATTCTGCCTTCTTATGGGTGATTGCAGATTGATAGATAGAATAATGTTCCATCAGTCTAAGGTGGTTGGCATCAAGGGCGGATTTGCGCCAACAACGCTCTAACCTTCGCCCCTACCTCCGCAACTCCCTCAGTGTCCCATCAAACCAAGGGGACCTGGGGTGGAGGGATACGGGGCCCTCACAAACAGGAGAAATAAGATCCAGGGCCCCCGTAACGGCCATATTATAGGCCGCCACCAGTGCCTCTGGGTTACTGCTAGTCAACATGAGGGATGAGAGGTCAAGGACCGCTACAAGGCCATGGGAAGTAATATTCCGTAATGGGCAGTACCTGACCATCTCCACAGGGGAAGGCCTTCTCAGAAGGGTGTAGAAATTGAACCTCACGGTGTGGTGGTCAGACCAGGTGACTGGTTCAACCCCCACATCGGATGACTCAATCCCTAAGAGGAAGACTAAATCCAAAGAGTGCCCAGATTTATGTTTAGCAGTGGAAACTACCTGTGTAAGGCCCAGAGAAGACATAAATTGGAGGAAGTAATTACCAAATTATGAGAGTTCATCATCGACCCAGGCGTTAAAGTCGCCCAGAACCATCAATCTGGGTGACTCAAATGACATATCGATGAGGAAGTCTGCTACTTCCTGTAAGAAGCGTTTCCCATCTCCAGGTGGACGGTAGATGAGAACAATTCCAACGCCTACACCTGGTACAACTGTACACTCAAAGGATTCAGTCTCACCTACTACCACATTCATGAGGCCCAATTTGGTCATAAAACAGACTGCAACCCCCCCAACCCTGCAGTCCAATCTCGGGCGGTGTATCACTGAGTACCCAGCCGGAATCATGGCCTCCAATGTGGGGTCAGAATTTTCATCCAGCCAGGTCTCGAGTGATGTAAGCCAGGTCAGCCGAACTAATAAGATTGGCTAAAATAGCGGTCTTATTCTTAACAGACCTGGCATTGCATAACACCGCCCGAGTTGGACAAACCTCGGAAGCTGTCCAGCCTATCTGCCCACCAGATTCAGTAGTGCCCTTGGGTATGGGCACCAGACACGGGAAACCCCGGTCTGGATTCCATTTCACCCCAGGGTGTAAGTAGAGAGCTTAAGTACACAAAGTCCCTGACAATGTGCCCAATACAGATACTAAGAGTGTAAGTGCACGCAGCCCCTGGCAACTTGTCCTGTGAGACAGAGCTTAAGTACACACAGCCAGGGATGTCATTTAGGGGTAGCCAGAGGTTGTGGTTGAGACCCCTATGATTTCTTTACAACCCCTATGATGTCCAACGCAACCCACTAAGAATCCCTTAAACCAGGTTTCCCTAGCAGTCATTTATATTAATTTGGTGGTAGGAGGAGTCTTTCAACCCCTATGATTCTGCTGAAATGGAACTTCGCAGCCCCTATGATTTTGTTGAAATGATGCTACTGCACACAGCTCAGAAAATGTACCTGCATAGATACTGAGAGTTAATACAGCCCCTGACAGCTAGATCTGTGTAGATTGTGAGGCTCCACACACAACCCATGATAACTGGCCCTGTGTAGAAACTGAGGGCATAAGTACACACAAATCCTGACAACTGGCCTTATGTAGAAACTAAGGGTGTAAGTACACTAAACCCCTGACAACTACCCTATGTAGAAACAGAGAGCGTAAGTACACACAGCCCCTGACAACTGGTCCTGTGTAGAAACTAAGGGCATAAGTACACACAACCCCTGACAACTGGCCCTGTGTAGAAATGGAGAGTATTAGTACACACATCCCATGACAACTGGCCCTGTGTAGAAACTAAGGGCATAAGTACACACAACCCCTGACAACTGGCCGTGTGTAAAAATGGAGAGTATAAGTACACACAACCCCTGATAACTGGCCCTGTGTAGAAATGGAGAGTATAAGTACATACAACCCCTGACAACTGGCCCTGTGTAAAAATGGAGAGTATAAGTACACACAACCCCTGACAACTGGCCCTGTGTAGAAATGGAGAATATAAGTACACACAACCCCTGACAACTGGCCCTGTGTAGAAATGGAGAGTATTAGTACACACATCCCCTGACAACTGGCCCTGTGAAGAAACTAAGGGCATAAGTACACACAACCCCTGACAACTGGCCCTGTAAAATGGAGAGTATGGTACACACAACCCCTGATAACTGGCCCTGTAGAAATGGAGAGTATAAGTACATACAACCCCTGACAACTGGCCCTGTGTAAAAATGGAGAGTATAAGTACACACATCCCCTGACAACTGGCCCTGTGTAGAAACTAAGGGCATAAGTACACACAACCCCTGACAACTGGCCCTGTGTAAAAATGGAGAGTATAAGTACACACAACCCCTGACAACTGGCCCTGTGTAGAAATGGAGAGTATAAGTACACACAACCCCTGACAACTGGCCCTGTGTGGAAGTGGAGAGTATAAGTACATACAACCCCTGACAACTGGC
Organism: Neoceratodus forsteri; assembly: GCA_016271365.2. Lineage (NCBI taxonomy): Eukaryota > Metazoa > Chordata > Ceratodontiformes > Ceratodontidae > Neoceratodus > Neoceratodus forsteri. The sequence continues at coordinate 1,114,035,203 of CM028129.1, read as the reverse complement.
CCTGTGTAGAAATGGAGAGTATTGGTACACACATCCCCTGACAACTGGCCCTGTGTAGAAACTAAGGGAATAAGTACACACAACCCCTGACAACTGGCCCTGTGTAGAAATGGAGAGTATTAGTACACACATCCCCTGACAGCTGGCCCTGTGTAGAAACTAAGGGCATAAGTACACACAACCCCTGACAACTGGCCCTGTGGAAAATGGAGAGTATAAGTACACACAACCCCTGACAACTGGCCCTGTGTAAAAATGGAGAGTATAAGTACACACAACCCCTGACAACTGGCCCTGTGTAGAAATGGAGAATATAAGTACACACAACCCCTGACAACTGGCCCTGTGTAGAAATGGAGAGTATTAGTACACACATCCCCTGACAACTGGCCCTGTGTAGAAACTAAGGGCATAAGTACACACAACCCCTGACAACTGGCCTTGTGTAAAAATGGAGAGTATAAGTACACACAACCCCTGATAACTGGCCCTGTGTAGAAATGGAGAGCATAAGTACATACAACCCCTGACAACTGGCCCTGTGTAAAAATGGAGAGTATAAGTACACACATCCCCTGACAACTGGCCCTGTGTAGAAACTAAGAGCATAAGTACACACAACCCCTGACAACTGGCCCTGTGTAAAAATGGAGAGTATAAGTACACACAACCCCTGACAACTGGCCCTGTGTAGAAATGGAGAGTATGAGTACACACAACCCCTGACAACTGGCCCTGTGTGGAAGTGGAGAGTATAAGTACATACAACCCCTGACAACTGGCCCTGTGTAGAAATGGAGAGTATTGGTACACACATCCCCTGACAACTGGCCCTGTGTAGAAACTAAGGGAATAAGTACACACAACCCCTGACAACTGGCCCTGTGTAGAAATGGAGAGTATTAGTACACACATCCCCTGACAGCTGGCCCTGTGTAGAAACTAAGGGCATAAGTACACACAACCCCTGACAACTGGCCCTGTGGAAAAATGGAGAGTATAAGTACACACAACCCCTGACAACTGGCCCTGTGTAGAAATGGAGAGTATAAGTACATACAACCCCTGACAACTGGCCCTGTGTGGAAATGGGGAGTATAAGTACATACAACCCCTGACAACTGGCCCTGTGTGGAAATGGGGAGTATAAGTACATACAACCCCTGACAACTGGCCCTGTGTAGAAATGGAGAGTATTAGTACACACATCCCCTAACAACTGGCCCTGTGTGGAAATGGAGAGTACAAGTACATACAACCCCTGACAACTGGCCCTGTGTGGAAATGGGGAGTATAAGTATATACAACCTGACAATTGACTATGAGTAGAAATTGAGAACGTAAGTACGCACAACCCCTGACAAATGGCCCTACGAAGCAACTGACAGAGTAAGTACACACATCTCCTAACTACTGGCCTTATGTAGAAACAGACAGCGTTAGTACACATAATCCGTAACAACTGGCCATGTGTTGAAACTGAGAGCATAAGTACACACAGTCCATGACATCTGACCCTGTGTAAAAACGAGGACTAGCACGCACACCCCGACAACTGCCCCTGTGTATAAACTGAGAGTGTAATGTGCATTCTGTTTTGTCACTTTGCAGGCTGCCCATTCACTGATTTCCAGATATTGTCATGCAATCCAGTTTCCAGATTTTAGTGTGCCAGACAGAAATGCATGTTAGGAGGAGGGTTCACTCCTCGCCCTTAAATGTGAAGAGCTCTCAACTTGGTCAGCTGAGTATACCTTACCAAAGTGGTAGTCTTGCTTTATCCTTGGCAGTGTAAGCATGCTAGCTTGGCCACTGTTAGCAGCAGATAAGCAGCTGTAATGGAGTGCCCCATCAGGGGGAAGGGACAGCGAGACAAGCGCAACGATTTACAATAGCTCCATACAGTAATGATGTCCTCTACTCTCATAACTGTGCCTTGTTAGCATTCCATGTGCCCCCCCAAACCATGTTTTCATCTATGGGCAGTAATTACACAGTGAGGCCCTACAGCTGTTTCCAGCTGTAGGAGAGGCTACTTGAGACAGCTGAATAATTAGTGGTGACTTACGTCCACTCAGAACTATAAGATTATCAAGTTTCAAGTGTGTGTGTGTTATTTATTGATTGTCAGCTGTGAGTGGAGATCCTACTTAGCATTCTGCTTTCACTTTATCACTACCCGGTATAGTTTGTACATTTGTAAATTTAGCACTGGCACCTTTAATTAGTACTATACATGTGTGTGACCACCGAGGGAAGATTCCAGTGAGAAAGTACATATGTTGTGGCACAAAACATTGGGTATTATTCTAGCGGCATCACCCGTATATGCCTTTTATGGAATGAACATGAAATGAATTATTTTCCCCAGCGTTTAGTAAGGGTACTGTATGTTCCCTTCCATGGTGTACAAGTCCCAGGTTTTACTTTTTTCCACTAGCTGTTTTTCCATGAGCGTTTCTCTGAGTGGCCTTTTTACTTTGTTGTCTTTGTGAGTTTTGCTTGCTCCCAGTTTTACACATGGGTGGGGCTGTAGCAAAGGGAGGTCAAGAAGCTTGCTCAGGGTCATACAGAGCCAGTGCTAGCAGTATTGGAGCATGTGGTTTTCTTGTTTTTAGTTTGTAGTTATAGACAAGCAGGCAGGCAAGAGGCAGGCATAAAGATGATAGGCAGACAGACAGATGCAGTAACTGTAGATAGTTACCACGTTATTTATGTACGTGTGTATCCACAGTATCTATGTATCATTCTGTGTATGTATGTGTGTAACTATCTGTCTGTAGACTGGGAAAGGAGTGTTATTATTTAATTATTTATTTATTTGTTGATCCAGAAAGGAGGTTTAGAATATATTTGACTGTTTTCAGTCTCATCGTTTTGGGGGAGGGGGGATACAGGAAGTACTGATTGATATTTAACCAGGTTAAGCTGACGGTTGTTTATTGAATGGGGAAACGTGGCCAGTACACCAGGAAAATTCTTCCCACACTTTTTGAGAAGTGCAATGGGATCTTTAACATCCATTAAACTACCACTAGATATGGCAGATGAGGGAACCTCAGTTTAGCAACTCATCCAAGAAACGACACCTCAGAACAGCACAGTGTCCCCCAAGCGCCATGTATAGTTACTTTTAGCCCAGACAGCATGCCCCCTGCATAGCTACCAACACCACTTCTTGTAGTACCTAGTGCACACTGTAGGTCTCCTTACAGGCCAGGCCTGAGCCTCCCCAGCATCTGAGATCTGACAGGATCAAGCTCCAAGGTGGTAAGGCTGCAGGAAATGGTGAGTTTCCTCCTGCTTAGAGCTGGCTATATATATTTTCTGATTGGTTGGTATTGATGTGGGACAGTTTGCCATTCTGTGTAGTGTCATACGGTTTATCAGCTTGTATCTGTAACAGAAAATCCCTTCAATTCAACAGAATGGGATTGTTTCAGTAACATCTGATTTTTTTTTGTCGACTCTTTTTCCCTCCGGTTGCGGATTGGGGGAACTCTCTCAGGCATCTCATCCTTTATGCCTGCCTGCCTGACATCCTCTGCAGTCTGTTGCCCTCTCTCTCCCACCCCCCTGCTGCCAGTACCCCCAGTTTATCCCACCCACAGAGGGTAGCCCTACTCCATCTTGGGCTCCTTAGGAAGGCAGACTCTGGCAAGTAGGCGGTGCCCAGGTGGAGGAGCTATGAGGCCCAGCCGAGTCGGATCTAGCGCTGGGCGTGGAGGATAGGTGCCGTCGCCTGTCCCTCCAATCCGGATTGTTCCATTTTTCCTGGCTCTTCTCCCTTGTGTGTGCACTCCCCAGACACTTGATGCACAGCAACCCCTGCAAGTGTTGGGCATGCTGTCACGTTGCTTCTGCAGTGCCCCCGATCTCCACCAAGGGCCGCCGGAGTACCGGGCATCCCACTACCCTCCCCTGGGACAGAAGAGCAGCCCTCCAGGTGCTCAATCTGGTCCCTTCCCTGCCAACCTACGGTGCCCAAACTCGCTCCCAAACTTGGGTCACCGGCGTGATGTGAGGTGTAGCGACCAGCACCTCAACCCTCAGCGCCACCGGGCCGGCTTTCAGTACCATTTGTTGAGATGTACAAAGGGAAAAACTATCACTTTGCTTTATTTACATTATTATCCTTTTAAAATGAGTGTCCACTAGATTTTATTTGGAATAATAGTTATAATAAGAAATTATAATAAAATATATTTTGGGAACTGCGAGAGGGACAGTGTGATGAAAGCTGACTACATATACATTAGAGGCAATGGAGATCTCTAAATGTGATCTGTTAGTCTGCTTTCAGATGCTCAGAGTCTCCGAGTCCAATTACTTGTATGTGTAGGTCGTACTGCATGCATGAGTATGTTTGGCTGCAGATGCACAGGTCCTATTGAGGCCTGTAGATAGAAGGCCTCATGGGGCCTGCACCTCTGCAGCCAGAGGTACAGCTGCACCAGCCAGGATGCAACACAGTCATGCTGCAGTATATCACAAAAATGCTGCAGTATACTGCAGGGAACAGTGTAATTCATTGGCAATTAAGCCCTTTTTATGTTGATTGCACGCAGCGCAAGAAACATATTGGGACAGCTTGCTGAGAAGCAGGCTGTGGAGGCAGGGCATTGTTGTGGCCAATCCCCCCACAGCCTGCAAAGGCTTGTCCCACTTCCTCCAATGCCATGGCAGGCTGCTGGTGACACAAGTTTGGAACGTTTGCACCAACTTGTGCCAATTTAGCCACTGCAATCAGGGGCTGCCTCATCATTGCAGCGTAAGCCATCCGCTGCAATGAGGGAGTGACCCGTCATTGCAGGGCGGGATGAAAAAACCCTGATATTGTTTGTGAACATGGTGGTGGGTTGCCGCTGTGTTCACAAACAATATTAACCTCCCTCCACCATGTTTTTCTGCCAACGAGGGAGCCCACTCCCTGTCAGCATAATGTAGCCCTCCCCCTGTTTAACTGTCTGCCGACAGGGTGCCCAATCCCCGTCAGCAAAAAGGAATCCCTCCCCTTTTGTTGTTTGCTGACAGGGGTGCCCAGTCCCCATCGGCACAAAGTAATCCCCTTTTGTTGTTTGCTGATGGGGTGACCAATCCCATCGGCTACTGCTGGTCAGCCCCAAAAAATAGGGGACAGGCACGCCAGAGCCCACCCCATGCCACATGGTCCTGTAAAGGGAAAAATGGTCCTGCAAGTCTTTAGTTTTTTTTTGTACCTGGAAAAAGGAAACTGTCCTTGTAGTCTCGGCTCCCCACCAGCAACCCGCACCCACCCACTGTGCACCCTGCCTCCCCACACCCCCCTCACCCCATACTTACCTCCGGAGCTGGACGCAATGATCTTTGGTGGACCGGGAACACGTATGCACTCTTCAAAGCCGACCACGAACTGAGGAAACGCCGGTAAGCTGTATAATGTAATAAATAGGGTTTTTCAAACTTTGCTGCATCTCTCTGGCATTTTTTGGAATTTTGACACCAAATTTTCAACCTGGGGTTTTTGGGACCCCTCCTCATGAATACTGTCACTGTCATGGCGTTAATCGGGCCCGAAGGGTGATTTCGCAGTCACTGCGTGGAATCTCCTTTGGGGGCTGATTAATGAAACGACAGTGCCAGTGTTCATGAGGTGGGTTCAAAAGCCTATGTTAAAATTCTGTGGAAAATCAAAAATTACTGTTTTATGAGTGTGCTGCGAGTTGCTACGCACGCTCGTAACTTTGTGAATTTGCAATATTTTCACACCAGATTTTCATCACTGGCATTTTGTCACACCTCCTTCTGAACAGTACAGCTGTCATTGTTCACATCCTGGCAGAAATGTATTTTCACACTTCTGGCACAGAATAGCGCAGTCGCTGTCGGAAATCAGTGTTCGGGTCAGAAGTGACAGTGACACTGTTCATGAGTAGAGGTCCTCAAATGGCTATGTTGAAAATTTGGTAACGATACTCCATAAAATGACTGTGTTACGAGCGTGCGTTGTGCAGTTTGCGCGGACGCTCATAACTTCGCGGATCTATAATATTTTCACTCCAGATTTTCAACATTGCCATTTTCCCACACCTACTTATGTACAGTGCAGCTGTCATTTTTCCCTTCCTGGCCGAAATGTGTTTTTGCAGTTCTGGCGCAGAATAGAGCGGTCGCTGTGGGAAATCACTGTCTGGGACAGAGTAATAAAATGACAGTGATACTGTTCATGAGCAGAGGTCCTAAAATGCCTATGTTGAAAATTTGGTGATGATAGCCCATCAGATGAGTGTGTTACAAGTGTGCGTTGCACACTTTCCACACACCTTTGTAACTTTGCAGATTCGTAATATTGTCATGCCACATTTTCAACAATGGCATTTTTTCACACCTCCTTATGAGCAGTACAGCTGTTATTTTTCACATCCTGACTGAAATGTGGTTTCACAGTTGCGGCACAGAATAACGCGGTCACTGTGGGAAATCAGTGTTCGGGACAGATTAAGAAAATAACAGTGGCACTGTTCATGAGCAGAGGTCCTAAAATCCCTATGTTGAAAACTTGGTGACAAAACTCCATAACATGACTGTATTACAAGCGTGTGTTCAACTGTTTCCACGCAGCCTTGTGATTTCGCAAATTTGTAATATTTTCATGCCACATTTTTAACAGTGGCATTCTTTCACACCTCCTTATGAACAGTACAGCTGTAATTTTTCACATCCTGGCTAAAATATGTTTTTGCACTCATGACGGAGTATAACACGGTCACTATGGGACATCACTGTTTGGGACAGATTAAGATGGAATGAGTGAGAAGGGGGAGTGACTGAGCTCAACTGAGCTCTGTCAGGACTGCTCTGGATTTGTTTGTTGGCAGAAAAAGGCCCCAACGCAAGAGGCTAGTACAAAAGGGCAGCCTACAGCACTGGGAGAAACAGAATGAGAGAGCAAGTGACGGAGTGAGAGTGAGCAAACTCACCGGAGCGCTGTCAGGACTGCTGTGGATTTCTTTGTGGGCAGGAAAAGGCATCAATGCAGGCAGGGGCCCAGAAGAAAAGGCCAGCCTGCAGCGGTGTGAGAAACAGTACGAGTGAGTGAGACAGGGACACTGAGTGAGCTCAACGGAGATCTATCAGGACTGCTGTGGATTTCTTTGTTGGCAGAAAAAGATGCAAATGCAGGCAGTAGCCTTGTACAAAAGGGACGCTTGCAGCACCAGAACAAACAGAATGAGCATGTGACAGAGGGAGAGTGAGCGACCTCAACGAAGCTTTGTTGGTACAGCTGCGAATTTCTTTGTGGACAGAAAAAGGTGCCAATGCAGCCAGAAGCCCCATACACAAGCGCTGCCTGTAGCGCCAAGAGAAACAGAATGAGTGAGTGACAGAGCGGTAGTGAGCAAGCACAACAGAGCTCTACTGTGACTGCTGTGGATTTCTTTGTTGGCAGAAAATGTGGCAATGCAGGCAGGAGCCCAGTACAAAAGGCCAGCTTGCAGCGTGGGCAGAAACGGAATGAGTGAGTGAGTGAGAGAGGGGGAGTCAGCGAGCTCAATGGAACTGTGTCAGGACTGCTTCAGATTTCTTTCTGGCCAGAACAAGCCAACAGTGCAGGCAGGAGCACAGCACAAAAGGGTAGCCTGCAGCGGCAGGAGATACAGAATGAGCGAGTGAGGGAGGGGGAGTGAGTGAGTTCAACGGAGCTCTGTTGGGACTGCTGCAGATTTGTTTGTGGGCAGAAAAAGGCAGCAATGCATGCAGGGGCCAAGTGCAAAATGGCAGCCTACAGTGGCGGGAAAACCAGAATGAGCGAGTGAGCGAGGGGGAGTGAGCTAGCTCAGTAGAGCTGTATTGTAACTGCTGCAAATGGCGACAACTCAGGCAGAAGCCCAATACAAAAGGGCAGCCTGCAACGCGGGCAGAAATGGAATGAGGGAGTGAGAGAAGGGGAGTGAGCGAGCTCAACGGAGGATTGTCAGGACTGCTGCAGATTTCTTTGTGGGCAGATAAAGGTGCCAACAGAGGCAGGAGCCCAGTACAAAAGGGCAGGCTGCAGCGCCAGGAGAAACAGAATGAGTGAGTGACACACGGGGAGTGAGCGACCTCAACGGAGTTCTGTCGGGATAGCTGTGGATTTCTTTGTGGGCAGAAAAAGGTGCCAGCACAGGTAGGAGCCCAGTACAAAAGGGCAGCCTGCAGCGCTAGGAGAAACACAACGAGCGAGTGACAGAAAGGGAGTGAGCGAGCTCAATGGAGCTCTTGCATGACTGCTGCGGATTTGTTTGTTGGCAGAAAAAGGTGGCAACGAGGCAGAATTCCAGTACAAAAGGCCAGCCTGCAACCCCAGCAGAAACCGAATGAGTGAGTGACAGACGGGGAGTCAGCAGGCTCAACAGACCTGAATCGGGACTGCTGCAGATTTCTTTGTGGCCAGAAAAAGCCACCAACAGAGGCAGGAGCCCAGTACAAAAGGGCAGCCTGCAGCATCAGGAGAAACGGATTGAGCGAGTGAGAGAGGGGGAGCGAGCCACCTCAACACAGCTCTGTCAGGACAGCTGCGGATTTCTTAGTGGGCAGAACAAGGTACCAATGCAGCACAGGAGCCTAGTACAAAAGAGCAGCCTGCAGCACCGGGAGAAACAGACTGAGCGAGTGACATGGGGCAGTAAGCAAGCTCAACACACCAACGCAATCAACATTCGACGTTGACAAATGCTTGTTTACTCTTTTGTGACATATCATTTACTGCAAGTTACTATGTTGCATCATTGCTTGCTCTGCTGTACTCATGCATATTGTACAAGGTACCTCACTAGATAGTGTGATCTGTTAATGCAAGCTTTTATATATGCATCTGGGTAACTGAAAAACTGCTACCTCTTTGAACAACTTATAGATACACTGTTGAAACCATTATACCCACATTGCGACAGTACTTCCATCTGCATAACTGCAGGCCCCACAGGGCCCTGTCCTTCTGAAGCCAGAAGCTGGTGTATATGTTGTACTCCTGTGGCTGAAGTTGTCTGCAGACAGAAGTAGTGTTGTAATTTTGGTATGATGAATTTTGTAGCCTCCCAGATCCAGGTCACTCCCTCTGTTTCTCTGCTTAACCTTGTCCAGTGCTTCTTGAAAGAACTAGTCTTCCCTCCTTTCCTCAATGATGTCCCATATCCTCTCACACAAGTATGGATAGTTCTCTCCAGGGTATTCTTTTGTGATCCTCCATCTTACCCAGCGCTCAGCCTGCAACCAGTCAAATATGCTCCTCATACTGGTCCTAGGGGCTGTACCCTTTAGCAGCCAACACTCTGAGGTATACTGGGAGTAGTGGGAGTCAGAGGGACGAAGGGTGTCCATATCCTGCCTTCATTTCTGACAGACCTGCTGCAGCCATGGGATGGTGTCTAGGTATCTTAATCTGGGAAAGCAATAAGGCCTTGGAATATCTCACTCCCATGGAGGATCATCAAAAGTGAAAGACTTGGCACAGACACCTGGAGCAGGGGATACCGCATCCATTCTTTCTATTCCCCCCATGGTGCTTGAGTCTCCCTCAGAGATAACCTCCTCCACCTCCACATCTGGTTTCTGAGCTACGGCAGCACCAGCAACAGCAGGGGAAGATCCTTGGATAGTCTTCTTGGCATCTGCTGATATGGGGGTGTACCCAGGGTAGGGGGGCTCTGTTGGCTTAATCTTCCCTGCCATGCCAGGCCTCTCTCTCTGCCACGGGGAGGGTCGGGTACCGATCAGGGAGAAGGTCTGGGCAGACGGCTAATGCCCTTTTTCCCAGAAACTACCACACCATCTGCAGCTTTCCACATCATCCCAATTTTCCAAGCTGGAGGTGTCTGTGCTACCAAAGCTGAGGTGGTGGTCCAACTCCAGGCAGGCTGATAATGTGGGGGGGGGGGCACTGGGCTGGAGGTACTCCACTGCTGGCACAATCTAAACAGACTGATAGTACTTTCACATGGCTCCCTGTTTTATGGCAGACCACACATCTCTCCTGTGTGCTACCCATTTGAGTCACTTCCCACAACCATGACAGGAGTGTGAAGCAGGAACAGGGACCATCTTGTTCCCTTCACCAGATGCCTGTGCCATCCTTTTCTGTAGTCTTTTCATCTTTTCCTGCTGCTGCTCAAATATAGAGAGTCCTAACAAGCAGATGTTTTCTCGAGCTGGTAGCACTTATGGTGCAGTTCACAGTGGCTCCCAACAAAATGGTGCTCCTGCTCTTGCTCCATGACCTTTGGCCCCAACCCTTCTGGCTCCAGCCAACAGCATATTGTCCCCCAAAGTTCTGCATACATTAATGTATGCTAACAGTCGTACACCAAGGCATGCATATATCAGAGTGCGACCACACACCTAAGAGTGGGTTATCTATACACACATATATATATATATATATATATATATATATATATATATATATTTATATATACGGGCTGTTATACAGTAGTTAGGTTTGCATGAGTCACTTCTGTGTTACATGGTGCTGCACTGAAGGCGCAACATTTTTACGAGTTCCAGTCGGATGTACAGTTGAGGAACCGTGGAGCGCTCAAAATGTGAAAAATCACCAATTTTTCGGTAATCCATAATGGACTGAAGAATGCAATTGAGTGGCTTCAAATTTGTTTGTCTACATGTGGCCTGTGTTGAACTATTGCCTTTTGAAGATTTGGTGAAAAAATATTGCTCCATTCAAAAGTTATTCAAAAGTTTTTCAAGTTTTTCATGTCCCATTATAACCTATGGGAAAATTTATATGTGCATGGTGAAAACTTTCGGAATCACATTTTTGTTGTCAAGCTCCTTGAAATTGTTTCATGCTGCCACCATCTTGTTTTCAGTTAGCGAGAGAGAAAAAATGTTGTAACTCCAAAAATAATGCCCTTTGGTAAACACCAACAGTTGTGTTTACCTAATCGGTCCCTGAGGAACATAACCCTGAAATTAGTTTTTTAGTAGGTGGTTTGCAAATATGTTTTTTAAACTTTTGCCAATTTTTTGATCGCGGCAACATTATTTGTCACCACAAAAATGATCGTGAATGAAACAAAAGTTACCATGACAACATTTTCTGCACTCAATAACATTTCCATTATAGAAATAGGAGTGCTGCGAAACCATTAAAGTAATCGAGATAACACTGTACATGTTATTTTCTTTGTCACTTCATTGTGCCAAGGCATATTGTGCCTTTGGCATGAAATTTTCAGGGTGGCAAGTCCTGGTCCCACAGATGTGCCTTTTGGTGCTTTGGTACCAAAACATTAAACGTGCCCATAGTTACAGCATTCTGAAGTTGAGAAATGTTCCCATAAAATAACATTGCAGCACCCGTGATGCCTTTAGGTGCCTGTATCTTGAAAGCCATTCGAGATACGTAGTTTTTGTTGCAAAAATTCTTAGTCCTCCTATACAGGGGCCAAGTGGAGAAGTAGGTTGGAAAGCCATGAATACCATGAATTTTGATTTTTTTTCTACCTTATATGGTTACTGAGATATTTAGAAATTAGTGTTCCAATGACTCATTTTCATGTTAGTAGGCCAGTATTATGCCCTCATAGTTAGCACCCACAGAGCTTTTCAGTGCCTGTATCTCATAAACAATGCAAGATTCAGATTTTGTCAGTCTGTCTCGCGTGGAGGTCTCGATGTCATGATTAGAACAGCACTGGAATTTGTCTCCTAGCTGCTACTGTTGCTGAGATATTGGCAAATTACTGTTACAAGGGTTCCTTGCCCTATAGGGCTGCTGTATGGTTCTGTAGTTGTGTGTAAGTGGGAGCACAGGGCCCGGAGGGCCCGCACTCCCACAGACAAATATTATTATGCACAAATGGGCAGCTTGGTGGGAGCGAGGGGCTCAAAGAATTTAGGAAGGAGAAATGGCAGTGTCTGAGATAGGAAAAGATCCAGAAACAAATGGTTTGATATCTCTTATTGGACCAACATTGATGTAACAAAAGAGAAAAGGAATCTCGGTAGGAGATTAATTTTGAATATACTGATACGTCCATATAAAGATAATGGAAGAAGCTTCCACCTGGACATGTCAGATAGCATTCTTCTATATAAGGGTTCATAATTGAGGCTAAATAGTTTAGAGATCTGTGGGGTGACTTGTATCCTCAAGTATCGTATTTGATTATTTCAAGCCCAGGTAAAGGGAAAGGAATTTGTAAATTCTGGAAAACATCTCCCACTGTAAATCTGTTCTCATAGCCTTTATAGTTGCAGATGTAGTACATGAGTAGGCATGGTGTAATAACTCTCTCCAGGTAGCCACATGACCATAGGTAAGCCCAGTAGTTGGAATGGTTTGTGCAGTTTTTATAGGTCTGTCCAAAGCATTCGACCTTGTGGACCACGACCTACTGCTAATAAAGCTAGATAATATCGGTCTAGACCCTCCTGCCCTCAAGTGGTTTAAGAGCTATTTATCTGGCTGTACACAGAGGGTCATTTGGAAGGGTGCACTGTCTGACCCACTACCCATAAAGGAGGGGAGTACCACAGGGCTCAATCCTTGGTCCACTCCTGTTCTCTCTGTTCACCAATTATCTAAACCTCCACTGCGGAGGTAGCTCAGTTGTTCAATATGCAGATGACACAGTCATCTACCACTCCTTGGATAATATGTCTTTGCTAGGCCCACTCCTCCTAGCAGACCTCAGGACCTTTGAGTCCTGGCTAATATCAAACAGAATGGTCCTCAATGCAGGCAAAACAAAACCCATACTGTTCGGTCCCAGATCTCTCGGACAAGACAGGACTAAGTCCTTACAGCTTCACTCACTTGCCGGCAAAAGCATTGATGTGGTGGACTCCCTAAAATACTGTACCTAGGGCCAACAATTCACCATGGTCTCACCTTCAAGACCCACGTCGACCAAGTAACCAGGACCATCCATGGTAAACTAGGGATGCTGTGCCAATTAAAAGACCAGCTTATCCTGGAATCCAGACTTGTAATTGCCTCTAGTGTCCTGCTCCCAACACTTACCTATGCTACCCCAGTATTACAGGGCATGTCCAAGCAGGAGTTCAACTGGCTGCAGACTCTGTACTATAAGGTAGCATGGTTCACAACTCAGGATCACTCTAGAAGGCACCACTGTGAGATGTTGGCCCAACTACAGTGGCTGTTATTCGCGTCTCTGCTACAGTACCACCTGCTCTGTCTAGCGTTTAAGTTACTAAGCCCTACTGGACCACCTAGCCTAGAAGGAATCATCACTCCCAAACACAGCCCTCGAAGGCTTAGAACCTCAGGTCAGACTCTGCTGGAAATTCCTAGAGTTAGGACTAACACGGGCGGCAAATCCTTCTCCTACACTGCCCCCTACCTGTGGAACAAACTTCCACCTTCAGTACAGCAAGCCCCTTCTCTTCTGAACTTTCATATGAAGCTCAAGGCCCACATGACCGAGACCAGCATCTGTCACTGTCACGGCATCTGATAGCCCCCCCACCACAATCCAACGCCAACCCTCTCACTTGTTAACCACTGCTCTCCACATGCCTCGTGTCACCCTCAGAGACCTCACAGCTAGGTTTTATCATACAATCACTGCTGGTCAATCAAAATGACTCTGAAAATTGCTATTGGTGTGTAACCTGTTTAAATATTCTGCACTTACTCTGTAACCAATTGCATCTGTGTGTCTCACCCTGTAATGTTATTTCCGGGTCGCCCCTAAAAAAGGGACCTTCGGGGCCCAGTGGGTCTACCCAGTCATCAAAATTTAATAAATAAATAAGCTGTTCTCATAACTCCTTCTGATGATAGATGTAGTCCATGAGATGGAATGGTATGTAAATCTTGTCTGGTGGCCTCTTCTGACCATGAGTACAGTGAGTGAGTTATAGTGGAATGGTTTCTAAATCTCTTCCTGTGGCTGCTTCTAACCACAGATGTAGTCCATGAGTTTGAAACGTTTGTAAATCCTTTCTGAACATTGAAGAGGTCCATGAATTGCAATGTTTTGTAAAACACTTCGTGTGACATCTTCTGACTGTGAGTGTAGTCAGTAAAGTTGAATGGCTTGTAAATGTTTTCTGGTGCTCTTTCAGACCAGGTGTCTAGTCCAGGAGTTTGAATAGTTTGTAAATCTCTTCTGATGGCTCCTTCTGACCATGGGTGTAGTGGACAAGTTGCTGTGGTTTGTAAATCTCTACTTACAGCCCCTTATTACCACAGGTGTACTGCATAAGTTGATATGGTTTATAAATCTGTTCTCATGCCACCTTCTGACCACGTGTATAGTCCACAAGTAGAAATGGTTTCTAAATCTCTCGTGGTTTATGAAATCATATAGGTAAGAAGTCATTCTGGTCAGAATGGATAGACCCTTGGTCTTCATCTACTGGCAATGCCTAGGTTTCTGTGTTCCTATCAAAGACCCACAACTGAATTATGGGCTTGTAATTTAATGTGTCCTATCATAGTGGGAGTATTGGGAGTTTATATTGCAACCAACTGTGTAACTCGGGTGGAAGGTAATGAAGGAATACAATCCATGCAATATGCATACAGAAGTATCCTTTACAGTACAAAACATGTAAAAATCACGTAGTGCAAAATATATAGGCAATTGAAATCAAACAGCTATTAGTTTCTGTATTTATATCCTTGTGTCAGCAGCATCCAAGGCATTAACAATTTAGTGACCACAGCAGATTCTTTATTGCTGTACAGGTTGCACTCCAAGACTCAGGAATAAAATATGAAAACTAGAAAACAGTTTATTGTGCAGAAATGTACAGTAGCCTATGCCAGCATTTAAACGCATGCAATAAAATGTGCTACAGTCTGCCGAGGTGCACCATTTTCCAACAGATGGGAGCCACATGATCAAGTGAATAAACATGTATAAGAAAGCTTGCTGCCCTTGACTAATATTGGACCTAGATTTGGCAAGCAGGCAGCTTTCTCGGACCCACTAACCTTCCCGTGCCCTAAGGGAGCCCAGTTTCCATTTCTCCATCCTGTCTATACCTGGTTTTATTAACTCTGAGCCCCAGGGGAAGTCAGGAGGGCTGCAGGGCAAGAATGAAATGAAGTCACCCCCCATCGGAAATCCGAAACTCTAGCGTGATATAACTTTTTAAGTGCAGTCCATCTCTTTTTGTCAGCTCGGTGGAAAGGGTTGGGTTTTATGGAAAATGTAATATCTTTTTGTGCTTGCATTTCTAGACCCAGCTTTCGTGCATGCTCAGCTGATTCCAGACAGTGCAGAGAAGAATGACGACAAACTATACTTCTTCTTCCGTGAGAAGCTAAGTGAAGCAGGCCAGACACCAGCCATGCACTCCCGGATCGGGCGCATCTGTCTGGTACGTGTTGGAAGGTTGTGGGTGAACGCTCTGCCAAAATTCTACCCAAAGCACTTTTTTTTTCTATCCCATCTGTGATGGAGTGGTTTTTGCTTAGAACGTTTCTGCACTGCAGTTTCTTTCTCAGTCTCTCTCAAGCTCTGTGTTATGTCAGCCTAACCAATGCAGTATAATGATCAAAAAGCCCTCACTAGAAATTGATATAGGATCCCTAATTGCAGTAGGCAGCAGTTATTTTGGCTATTTAGCTAAAGCAGAACTCTTCCATAGCTGGTATAGTTAGATTGGATGTTTATTATCATTATTATTATTATTTTGTCAATGTGGTTCCTTATTCCCCCCCCCCCCCCAAGTATGTGGGACCATGGCTCCACCTGGTCAAAAGGGAGGGACAACTCCTAATGTTACAGCCAATGCCAGTGGTACTCCTTCACTGGGTGGCATGAGGTGGAAAGTGCTGGAAGACCTTCACTCTGTCTCCAGTCAGGAGGGAGGTGCATCTGCTAATTTCACTGCCTACACTAATGCTACTCCTTAAATATATGGCATGAGGTGTGTAGTGCTAAGAGGGCAACAGTCTATCAACAGCCAGGAGAGAGGGGGAGCTGGTGATTTCACTGCCAACTCTGTTACTCCTTGGTTATGTGGCATGGGGTAGGTGAATGCCCGTGAGGCTTGCACTCAGTCTTCAGCCAGGTGAGAAGGTTAGCTGCTGATTTCATAACCACTGCTAGTACTACTTCTTGGTAGAGTAGCATGTGATTGGTGAATACTGGGTGGCCTGCAATCTGCCTCTGGCTGGGAGGGAGGTGCTGATTTCACAGTCAACACCATTTGTCCTCCTTGATTGGGTGGCATGAGGTAGGGGAATTCTGGAAGGCCTGCCCTCTTCCTATAGCTGGGAGGGACGTGAGCTACTGATTTCACAGCCAGTGCCAGTATTACTCCTTGATTAGACAGAATGAGCTGGGTGAATGCCAGGAGTCCTGCACTCTGTCTCTGGCTGTGAGGGAGAGTGAGCTACTGATTTTACAGCCCACACCAAGCTTACTTCTTGGTTGGACAGCATAGACTGGGTTGAATGCCAGGAGGCTTGCCCTCTTCCTCCAGCCTGGAGGCAAGCACCTCACCTCTGTGACATGCCCCTCCCACCCCCAGTGGCCTCTGTGTGGGATTCTGGGGTTCACACATGAATCCCAGTCTCCCAGGTAGTTGTTGAGCCAGTTGAGAACTGTTGCATCCTCCAACCTCTGGTGTGTTGTATTACCTGTTATCTATTGCTTACACTATCTGTAACACCAAACTGTTGATGCACCACCGGCCATGCTGTGTGGAGTTGTGTTTACCTGTAACTGTGTCACCATATATTGTATCACCTTTGCTGTCTGTAACTCTCCCGGGTCATGCCTGAAAATAGGCAATGGCTTTGCCTAGTGCACCTACCCAGTTAACAAAAAAAATAAATAAATATCGCATCACTTTAGCCTCTCACATCAAGAGGGTAATGTTGTTGTAATTTCTCAACTATAGAGGGCTCTAAGCTGGCCTGGTGGTCCTGAGGGCTGAGGCGCTGGTCACGTTACCTCATGCCATGCTGGTGACCCATGTTCAGGAATGAGCACGGGTCACCAGGGGTTGGCAGGGAAGGAGAAGGATTGAGTGTCCGTAGGACTGCTGTCCTTCTCCGGGGTGGGGGGTTCACGACAGTCGGTGCCTGATTGCCCCCTGGTGGAGGCTGGGGACAAGGCTCTGAACTGTGCTACAGGGGAAAGAGTTGGGGCAGACACGAGGAGGGAGCATGTGCGGATGTGTCCGCGCTCCCCTCTGCTGGTGTCATTGCACGCCCTCAGCTCAGGGGAAGAAAAAGAGGAAAAGTCATCCTGGTCAGGAGGCTTGATGGCCATCCAACAGTGTACCGGCTCTGGGGAGTTGCCGAATCTGGATCCGGGCAGGGTGAGTGAGTTGGGGGCTCCCCACCACCCCTCTGCAGGGGGTAAGCCACAGGGGATACAGGCAATGTCCCAGAAGGAGCGCGGGGTAGTCGGACGGCAGCCAGAGTCCCAGGGTTTGCCAGAATTGGGATGCAGACCAGGTATGAGAGAGAAAAAGAGATAGCCCCCCAAAAAATATAGAGGGCTCATTTTATTCCAACTTCTAAAAGCCGGAGGGCTCTTCTGTTGTACTGCTTTACATTTAAAGAGCTCTTACAAACATACAAAAATGCCAGCAGAAATAGGCCTCACAGTCTGTCAAGTCTACTCGATTGTGCAGCTAGCCCCTCATCTCGCAGCTGCTCCTCCCACTCTCCCCTCCTTAGATTTACCCTCACCCTCACCCTATCCCATCCCCTCTTGAAACCACCCACCATCATACAGGCCACCACCTCCTGTGGTAGTGTTCCACTTGCCGACCACCCTTTCTGTGAAGAACTGTCTTTTTATCTCCCTCCAGAATTGTCCCCCCTCCAATCTGAGACTGTGTCCTCTCATGTCCCCTCCTCTTCTTAATTGGAAGATCCCCTCTGCTCGAGTCTTGTTTATCTCTTTCAAGTATTTAAAGGTCTCAGTCATGTCCTTCCTATCCCTCCTCTCCTCCAAAGAATACATATTTAGCTTGCTTAGCCTTTCCTCGTAGGGCTGGATCATCTTTGTCACTCTATGCTGCACCCTTTCCAACAATCTGACACCCTTCCTCAGGTATGGGTGCCAGAACTGCACGTAGTACTCCAGGTGCAGCCTGACCAGTGACCTGTACAGGGGGAGGACTACTTCCCTACTTCTGGAGGAGATTCCCTTTGCTATGCACCCCAGCATCTTGTTGGCCTTCACTGCTGCCTTCCAACACTGAGCAGATATTCATGCTCCCTGTTAGAAGTACCCCTAGGTCCTTTTCCTCCACGGTGCTACCCAACTGTACCCCTC
This sequence comes from Neoceratodus forsteri, assembly GCA_016271365.2. NCBI lineage: Eukaryota > Metazoa > Chordata > Ceratodontiformes > Ceratodontidae > Neoceratodus > Neoceratodus forsteri. Next base: position 1,114,016,946 of record CM028129.1, on the reverse strand, counting down.
CCAGCTGATAGTCCCTCCCCTGGTTCTTTGCTCCGAAGTGTATTACCTTGCACTTCTTGGCATTGAACCCCAGCTGCCATGTTTCTGACCATTCCTGCAGTTTAGTTAGGTCATCCTGTAGCCCCTTCCATCCCTCAATGTCATCAACCACCGCGCCCCCATTTTGGTGTCATCTGCAAACAAACTGATCTTACTTCAGATCCCATGTGAGATATCAGCTATGAATAACCCGAACAACACTGGCGCCAGCACCAGTCCCTGTGGCAACCCGCTCGTCGCTGCCCTCGGTGCTAAGAGTTCCCCTCCCACTACCACCCTCTACTGCCTACCCCTTAGCCAATTCATTATCCATTTCACCATCTTTGCTCCTGCACCCGCAGCTTCCAGCATTCCCCCCAGCCTCCCGTGTGGCACAGAGACAAAGGCCTTGCTGAAATCCATCCACTGCATGGTCCTTGTCTAGTTCCCTTGTCACCCAATCGTAGTACTCAATGAGGTTGGTCTGGCAGGATCTGCCCGAGACAAACCCGTGCAGATGCCCATCCTGGAGTCCATTGTACTCCAAAAATGTCACCAGCCTCTATTTCAGGACTGTCTCTTTGAGCTTCCCCATGACTGATGTGAGGCTCACTGGCCTGTAGTTTCCCAGTTCATCCTTTGGGCCACCTTTGTGGATGGGCACTACATCGGCCATCCTCCAGTCCTATGGTATGATTCTGTGTCCAGGGAGGTATTGAGCAGTTCAGCCAGAGGCCCTGCCAGAACCTCAGCCAGCTCCTTGAGTACCCTGGGGTGAATGCCATCTGGCCCAGGTGCCTTGTCCACCCTCAGGGCCCTCAGTCCTTCCAGTACCCTGTCCTCACTAATCCTCACATCTGTCGCCCCCTCCCTCCCTTGTGGTACCTGCCCTGCTTTCTCTTGCATGAATACAAAATGGAAGTATTCATTTAATGTCTCTGCCTGATCCTCCCCTCTCTCCACCCCCCCCCCCTTTTTTATTCTCACTATTTGGTCCTTGTTGTTCCTTCTGTACTTTATGTATCTGAAGAAATTATTTTCTCCGTTTGTAATACCCCATGCCAGCCTCAGCTCCCTGGAAGCCTTGGCTGCTCTGACTAGTTTGGTGGCCTTTCTTCATGTACATCTCCTTGTCTTCTCCTCTCCCTGACTTTTTGAACCTCTGGAATGCCTCTCTCTTGGCCCTCACCCCCTCCCTGACCTCCTGAGTCATCCAACTGGGCTTTTTTGCCCTCCCTTTCTTGCTCTGTGTTCTAGTACATGCCCCATAGTCTCCACTAGCCCCTTTTTTATGACATCCCACTTCTGACTTGTGTCCCAGCCTGGCTGAATCCCCTTCAGGTGTCCCACCAGAATTTCACCCATGTTTTTAAAGTCCATCCACCTAAAGTCAATCACCTTGGTACCTGTACCCCCAGCTTCCCTCCCCATGTTGAGTGTGAACCACACTGAGTAGTGATCGCTCCCCACCAGTGGGTCCTCCACCCCCAGATCCCTTACCATCTTCCCATTGGACAGTACATGGTCCAGAGTATTTCCTATCTGAGTTGGCCCATGGACAAACTGCATCAAGAAGCTGTCCTGAAATGCCTCTAACAGGACTTGCTCCCTTGCACTTGTGGTGGTTGAGGTACTCCATTCCACCCCAGGTAGGTTGACGTCCCCCACCACCACCGTGTTACCCTTCCTGCAGACCCTTTGGATTTGCTCAACTAACTCTCTGTCCAGATCCTCCAGTTGAGCTGGTAGTCTATAAACTACCCCCATCCTCAGTGTCCTGCCTTTTGAGTCCTGAAAATACATCCATAGGGCCTCTGTCCTGCCCTCTTCCCCTCATCCCTTGCATACCTTATCCCCTCCCATACATAAATCGCCACCCCCCCTTCCCTTGATCCTATCCTTTCTGAATATCCTGTACCCCAGGACCATCAACTCCCAGACCTGGTAATGGGTGGCTCACGTTTCCATGATGGCCACTATGTCCACCCCCCCCTCTGCCAACAGGGCCTGAAACTCAGCTGACTTTTTTCCGAAGCTTCTCTCATTCAGTGAGACCACTCTCCAACCCACTCCCTTCCCCTCCCTAACCTTTCTCCCTCCTTTCTCCCCCCATGTCCCCTCCCCTTTGCCTTCCCCCATTAACTAGGGGGGTAAGCTTGTCAGGCCCCCCTCTCCGGGACCCCTTTCTACCAGCTGACCACTTGCCACCCCCCCTCAAGTTTAAATTCCTCTTTGTTTCTACATACCACTCTATCTTCTGCTTCAGTACCGCTTTCCCCTCCTTGCTCAGGTGTAGTCTGTCCCCAGCGTACATGTCATTCCTGTTCCAGGTTCTACCCCAGCCACCCACCAAGCCATACTCCCTTGAGTGACACCATTCCCCCAGCCAAGTATTAAACTCACCTATCCTTCCTTTCCTTGCTGTACTCACACAGGGTACTGGGAGTACCTCCCAGAAGGCTACCAATCCCCCCCATCTCCTCACACAGCCTTCCCAGTTCCTCGAGCCTCTTCCGTTCCACTTCCACCATCCCCCCTGCCAGGTCATTCTTACCCATGTGCACCACAACATGAGGTCTCCTCCTTCCCTTTCCTGAATATTTAAGAAGAGACTGCTCCGCCCTGTCAGCAGTCAGCCCAGGTATGAATTCAACCCAGATTCAGCTATGCCTTTCCCCCTTACTGCCCCATCTGATCCCCTTCAGTATGGAATCCCCAGCACTAGACCCCCCCTTCATGCCTCATACCTCCCAACCTCTTCTCTATGTACTCGTTAGTAGACTCCCCTTACCCTGTCTTCTTGCAGACTGCTTTTTTACAAAATGTACAGTGACAGCCAGAGACAAGTACTCTGCTACCGTGCAATAGTGCCACCACAGCAGCTCATGATGGAGATCTTTTTACACTGATTGCAATCCAAACAAAAAACGTGGCAATTTACCATGGTGAGACAGTAGGTGATGTGTTGCATGCTGCCACTCTAAAACATCTACTTCCCATTAGACGGAATGTTCACTCCAGGATACAGTGGTGCTTCATTCCACATTTAATATACAAACTTCAAGCTCAGTACTAATCACCTCCTAATATAAAATGCACTCAGAGCAAAAGCTGAGTTAAATTACTCTCCGTTAATTGAAGTGCACACTGTAATGCAGAGGGAAGCTAGACCCACTAGTGGCTGTATGGACCAGGTAAAGCAACGATTAAAAGAATGCTCTCCATTGTACCAACTTTGCTAACCAAGAAGTTTCAGATCCATGGCAACCTGGGCTCCTCCTCCCTCCCACACATGCAGGCAGTGACTGCATTGATACTTATCATCCTTGTATATTTCAGAATGATGATGGAGGTCACTGCTGCCTGGTTAATAAATGGAGCACCTTCCTGAAGGCTCGCCTCATCTGCTCTGTCCCAGGGCCGGATGGTATCGAGACGCACTTTGATGAACTGCGTAAGTAGTTGTAAGCTTAGTCTTGCAGGTCATTTACCCAGCTGTGAATCCTTATGTGGTGGGTTCTAAGTGGAGTGTACACTGCAGTTAATATGAGATTGTTGATCGTGTAAGCAGTAACCTGTGAAATGAACTTTATGATGTATAGGGCAGTGGAGGAGCATAGAGGAAATTGTTAGTGTATCATTCACCCTAAATTTCTGCAGGCCAGGGCAGGTGTTTCTCAGTGAGGGCCACAAAACTGTACATCACAATCAGTGAGGATCTACATCACAATCAGTGAGGATCCACACAGTTGTATACCATAAATATTGAGAAGCCACAACATGTACACCATAAATACTAAGGGACACAAATTGTATTTCCTAATCACCAGGAAGCCACAAAACTGTACTCTATAATCCCTGAGGAACCACACAATTCTACACCATAATCACTGAGGGGTCACCCAATTCTACACCATAATCACTGAGGGGTCACACAGTTGTATACCATAATCACTGAGGGGCCACAGAATTCTATACCACAATCCCTGAAGGGCCACACAATTCTATACCATAATCACTAAGGGGCCATACAATTGTACACCTTTAATCACCGAGGGACCACACAATTGTACACCATAATCCATGAGTGGCCACACAATTCTACACCATTTACTTATTTATTGATTTGAATTTTGTTAACCGGGTAGGTCCATGAAGACATGATATCCATTTTTCAGGGGCCACGCAGAGCCAGTTACATTCAAAGATAAAATTGCCCATACATGGTCATGCATTCAAGGATACAGAATGAATTACATACAGAGACAACATAGCGTTTACAAGTATACATTTAGGCATAATAGGCGTTAGATAGAATTGATAAGACATGCACATACGGCAATGATATTCAAAGGACATTAATTCAGCAGGTAGAGATGATCATCAACCTAGGCAGAACCAGGTGTAACATCAGCGGTTGCACTTACATTAGCTACGCTTCAGCAAATAGGCCTTAAGGCTTTTCTTAAACACAGCAGAGGAAGAGCGGTTTTGGACCTCTTGTGGAAGCTTATTCCAAAGTGACAGGGCAGTCTAGGCGAAGGACCTCCTGCCCAAGCCTGTTCTTGCCCTCAGTATTTTGAACAGCAGACAGGATGAGAAGTGTAGGAGCCTCCTCTGGGATTTATCCTTGAGAATACCTCTGAGACAGGGTAGGGGTAATGGTCTTTGTCATTTTGAAGGTGAGGCACAGTAGTGGATAAGCCACTCTCGCTTCAAGTGAGGGCCAGTTCACACATCACAGAGGTGATCCCTGCAGAAGACACCAGCTATGACTCACCCAACTTTGTTGAACAATACTTTTAATCTACTTTGCTCTGAATCACAGAGGAGCTGAAGGATCGGGGCACTATATAGAAGTACCAGCAGCAGAGAGCTATTAGCAGTGGCTAGACCTACTTCCACTCTAAGGTATAGGCTAAGCCAGTATAGTAGGCCAAGTTTCTGGTGCATGGACTTAGTTACAGCATCAACATGGGGGCTAAGTGAGAGATCTTGGTCAAGGAGCACCCTGGGCAGATGCTACCTTTTTTACTCAGGAATCTGTTTGTCATTATGACATTTGTTTCTCAGTAGCCATTCATCAGATTATTTGAAATCACTTCCCAATTTCAAGTTAACCCTTGGACTGCCAAAAGAATTGGAACGTATTGGAATTCTGGACTGATGAATCAGTCTGTGGCATGGTAAGTGATTGATATCTGCTGAGCATCTGAAAAGCACAGCATCAACTGTGTACAATTGTACTTTAGCACACACACACTCAGCTACCTGGCATGTCATAAATAAATAATTAGTAGAGCAAGGGACCTAGTAGTAAGCCCAGGGGAACACCATTGTTTATGTTCCTTAGTGTAGATAATCTGTCCTGCCACTTTACTAGTTTTTTCTTATTGGACAGGTAATTCTTAAACCAGCTACAGGCAATGTCATCATGGCCCATCTGTCTAAGTTTTCGACAACAGGAGGTTATGGTTTACCAGGTCAAACACCTTGGTAAGGTCTATGAAGACAGCACCAGTTGCAAGTCCTTCATCCATTGCACCAGGGATATCAGTGGTCAGTCGGACAGGTTCACCCATATCGGTGCAACAATCATTTTGTCAACACCGATATGAGTGAAGGCAATACGCTGCCCAGCATTGCAGCACCAGGCATTGTTGCTCCCGGGACGTACAGCACCAAAGCGCCATCCCAGGAAACAGTCCTGTTGTCCCTTGAACTCTCCAATGTGGGAAGTTTCACCCCCCCCACACACACACCCTGAAATTAAAGATAACCTCCTCTGGGGCAGGCATTCCCTGGATGGGGCAGAAATTGTGTGGGCACAAAGAACAGCATGAGTAAGGGGCAATCTAAAATCAAGATCACCCCTGTCACTGTCGCCCTTGTTGCAGCGCTAAAATTAAGTCACCAAGTTAACGGTCTACCAGTCAAACAAGAGCAGTGTCCATGCCATGGTATTTTTCTAAAACCATGTTGGACATCTGTCAGAGAGTAGTGAGATTTTAAATAATGCTGAACCTGGTTATAAACCAACTTCTCCTGGATCTTAGTCAAGAAGATAAGTAGAGAGATGGGTTGATAGTTCTTGACTGGTTCTTCAGGCTCTCCTTTGTGTATTAGAACCACCAGAGCAATTTTCCATTTTTCTGAGATGGGTCCCTGGAGAAGGGGTTTGTTGTAGCTTAATCTGGTTCAAGGTCAGTTGGCATTCATCTATATCCCCCTCCCCCGGGTCGTGCCTGAAAATAGGCAGGATTTGTCTAGTGCACTTACCCGGTCAACAAAAGCTAAATAAAAAAAATAAATAAATAAAAATAGAGGTTTTTGAGGGTGTGTGCAATGACTGGGGCAGCATTTTTTAAGAATTTTGGTTCCAGACTGTCGTACCCTGGAGAGTTGTCACTCTTGATCTGTCTCAGCTCAGCGAGAATCTCCTTCCCGATAATTAACTGAAAACGAAATTTAAATAATGGCCCATGGGATGAGCCATGGTCAGTGATGAGGGGGCCTGGCAATCCTCCACTTAGGGAAGCCTTAAACTTATCTAGGTCCATGAAGAAATGATTAAATGCATTAGGAGAGTATACTTGTTCACTAATAAGAATATCATGGGTGGGAGCTCCAGAGTGCCCTTTCAGGAGACAGTTTACCTGTGTCCAAAAATTATTTGGCTCTGATAGATTTGTGACTTGGAGACTTTTTAAATAACTCCTTTTTTCACTTTTAAGATTAATTTTACAGGAATTCCTTAACTTCCTATATGTGTGCCAATCAGATACCTGATCCACATTCCTTAACATCCTGTATGTGTGCCAATCAGATACCTGACTAGAGCTTTTAAACTGACCCCAGGCTTTGTCTCTTTGTTTTATGTACTTCCGTAGCTCTCTATCACTATCTAGCGAGCAAGGACCTTTCACCCTTCCCTATTTCAGAGGGGGTGTGTTTATTTGCAATGCGAAGAAAGCGATTGATAAAGTAATAAATTACAAGATCAGCATTTGAGAGATCTGTTATAGAACCCCAGTTGATGCCCCCAAGACCATAGTCACTGAGGGGCCACATGGTTCTACACTATAATCACTGAAGAGCCAAAAATTGAAGGGACCACACAACTGTATCCCACAATCACTGAGGGGCCACACAATCCTACAGCATAATCACTTAAGGGCCAGAAATTGTACACCATAATCACCAAAGGACCACACAACTGTATCCTGTAATCACTGAGGGACCACACAGTTCTACGCTATAATCACTGAAGGGCCAGAAATTGAAGGGACCACACACAAGTGTATCCCATAGTCACTGAGGGGACACACAATTCTACGCCATAATCACTGAGGGCCACACAACAGTACACTATAATCATTGAGGGGCCACAAACTAGATATTTGGATTTCTGCACAACCTGCCCAGTATCCAGGCCAGTCCAGTAATCACACCCAAACTAGACAGAAATTGTTTCTGGTAGGGTCCAGCTGTTGCCTAACACTAAAGCACTCCAAGTAAAACGCAATGCCTCCAAACTATAAACGTGACCTTATTTCCTATCCAGTATCTCATAACCACCCTATCCTCCCTAACTGATACCATTAACCTAGTTGCCCCATCGGCGGCATCCATGCTGCTGACACTCATCTCATTTATATACTAGACAGATACATCAGCATGTGAGGGAGAAGCCTGTATGGTGCCATTCAACAGGGAGGGCAGTAGTTATTCTGTGGTATGAGTGCCTTTTCAGCAGGCTAGGAGCAACATTGGACAGTCGGTGATCATATGGTGCATTGTCCACACACAAAAGGTGTGGCATGGTGGACGACTCCAATCTTGAGGGAGATGAGAGGGAGAAAATTAGAAAAGCAATGCCCCTGATGCCATAGCAGAATGTCATCCCATCTCCCCCATATTCCAACAGCCAGATTCTGACCTCCAGGGTCCCTACCTCAGTGTTGGAAGATAGTAAGGCAGGCAACAGAAGACATACAACTGTGGGATGAAGTTGTCCTGGTTGCCCACTGGTCAGTGTTGGGAAGTAGGCTGAGGCGAGAGACTGAAGTAAACAGTCAATAAGGTAGGATGGGGCTAAAACATTAATTTAAAAAAGGGAAGGAAGAGTTATAGATATATAGCAAGATGAGGCCCAACTTTTATTCCCTTTGGCCTCTGCCAAGGAGATAAATCAACTTCACTGCGACAGCGGGCTGCTAAAAGCCAAAGGGAGTGGTATCAGACACGCTCCTGTGAGCACCAGCCACACCAGCTCATCTCGCCTTCAGCAACAGGAATTTGGCAGTCTTCTGGGCTTGAGGCTGACAGAGAAACTTATCAGCAATGGAATGAAAGTAAAATTTTTGGGGGTGGGCTAGACAAGTCCTTTAAAATCTTGATGCTTATCAGCTTTGTAAGCAAGCCAAAAAAGAAAATGCTGTCTGACTAACATTTTAATCTCAAGGTTTTGCGATGAAAGTCTGCCGCAGCCGCAACTGATAAAGACATAAAACATTCCAACCCCCCCCCCCACCAGGAAAAAGAATGCGGATAGGATTTCTTTTATTTTAAAAATCCTTTTCTGATAAATTTAGTGCTGGTAAAAGGTGGGGAGGAGAGAAAGAGACAGAGGCAGAGAGAATTGCAGACCTCTTTTCAAGCACAGAGCCAGGTAGTGTGGGGCAGGTGTAATGCAGGTTTCCCACCATAGGGATATATATTTTGCTGGTGAAAGGTGAAGGACTCACTGCACTGGAGACTAAAGCACTGTGTTAACCCACCAGGTCAGGCACAGTGCAGGACGCGGTGTGGAGCAGGAATAGTATAGATTTTGTCACACTGATGTATTTAGTGCTGGTAAAAGGGGGGGAACTGACAGCACTGGTGGCTAAACCCTTTCTTTATCCACTGGATCAAGTAAAGTGTGGGGCAGGTTAGTGTAGATTTTCCCACACTAATGCATTTAGTGCTGGTGAAAGGTAAGGGACTAACAACACAAAAGACTGAAGCTGTCTGTTTACTCAGTGGGTCAGGTACAGTAAGAGGCAGGTGTAGAGTAGATTTTCCCACCCTGAGACTTATGTATTTAGTGCTGGTGAAAGGCAAGGGACTAACAACACCGAAGACTGAAGCTGTCTGTTTACTCAGTGGGTCAGGTATAGTAAGAGGCAGATGTAGTGTAGATTTTCCCACCCTGAGACATATGTATTTAGTGTTGGTAAATGGTGAGAGACCAACAACACTGTAAACTGAAGTTGCCTGTTTACTCACAGGGATAGGTAACATGTGAGGCAGGTACAGCTCAGGGTTTCCAATACCGTGCTGTATTTAGTGCTGGTAAAAGGTGAGGGACTGACAGCACTAGAGACTGAAGCTCTCTATTTATCCAAGGAAAGGTACAGTGTGGTGCAGGTACAGTGTAGGTCTCGTCTCACTTTGATGTACTGTATTTAGTACTGGTGGAAGGCGAAGGTCTGACAGCACTGGAGACCTGAAGATTTTTGTTTATCCAGGTACTGTGTGAGCATATGCAGTGTAGGCTTCCCTCATTTTGATGTGTTTAGTGCTGTAAATGGTGAGGGACAGACAGCATTGTAGACTGAAGACATTTCTCTACCCACAGGGACAGATACAGGGGTAGGAAAGAGTGCAGGTTTCCCACACTGAGGAATTTAGTGCAAGTGAAAGGTGTGTTTTGACAGTACTGGAGAGTGGAGCCATCTGTTTATCCATTGGACCAGGAATAGTGTGGGCAGGTACAGTGCAGGCTTCCTCACACTGGGATGAATTTAATAATGCTGATGAATGTTGAGGGACTGAAGGCACTGGACACCGAAACTCTGTGTTTACATATAGGGCGGGTATAGTGTGAGCAGGTGTGGTGCAGGCTTTCCCACACTGTGAAGGAGTTACTGCTGGTGAAAGATGCAGAACTTAAAGCACTAGAATCCAAAGCCCTCTGTTTATGCCTGGGCCCATGTACAGTGTGGGCTGGTACTGTGAAGTTAGGCACAGTGGGGGTTGGTACTGGGTGGGTAGGCATAATGCAGCCTAACTCACAGTGTACTCAGTTCTGAAATCTTGGACTGTGTATTAATATCTGGGGTCAAGAAAACAAAACCAGGAGAATGTACTGAAGGGATCAGCCTGCAGTGTACTCACCAAGAAAAAGTTCCAGTGGTTTATTGTGGTGCAGTCCTTGAAACTATAGCCCCTCAGCTCAGTATGAATGTGGAAATATAGAACAACAGGAAAGCAGGAAGCTCTTTGGTCCAGGGAGGTCTTTTGTCTATGAACTCCACGGGCAGAACTATTATAATTTCCTCAAGGTGCTTACATAGTCTCTGTTTAAGCAGTTTCAGCTGATGCTTCATAAGGCACTGCTCCACAGCCCTTAGGAAGTATCAGCTGGACACCATTGTAAATGAGCCATGGCTCAATTAGTCTAAAAAAATATCACATTTTAAAATAAACTTAAACAGCAACAACTGGGCCAGCATTATGCACAATTTGCAAGTTGACAGCCCGTGCAGCTACACCGCCCAATCCTGTGCAAGAGATAAAGGGATTCTCTGTTGCCAGCTGGCTATGTTCATGACTGACGACTTCCATGTGGGGATAGGGCATGGGCTTGGGAGGAGCTGGGCCATACATTAAGATCCCTATGTGCTCCCAAATGTGTTTCCTGCTGTGTGCATGCAGAGGACTGTGGGATAAAAAAAAGCCTGTCACAAGCTGTTGTGTCACCTTTACAACAGCTGACAAATGATTTAAAGATGAGCAATGAAGTTGAGGAAAATTCAAGAAAAATATGAGGAAAAACTGTTATGCAGAATGAGTGGTGGAGCAGTCTTCCACAAAAAGTGATGTCAGTCGACATTGTTTCTACAGTCAGGTTTACACTAAAGATTCCTTGAAGGAAAAGGGGTGGAAGGGTATTCCCATTCCCACTGAGTAGGTGAGGCAAAGAACTTGATTAGCCGGTGGCCTACCTTTCCCTAAATTCATATGTTCATAAGCAAACAGTACACAACACTGTAGACCCAGCCTAACTAATGGCCTAGACAAGACAAACTAGGTATTAGGCAGCATAAGCAGAAAGTTAAAGAAGCGTAACTCAGACGGGGATCCTGTCACTAGTTAAAGCATTGTTGGAACCTCACCTGGGAAATGTTGTACAGCACCGGTTACAGTACCATAGGGTGGACCTAACTGTCCTGCAGAGGATGCAGTGTCACAGCTGTCGAAAGGTATACCTAGCCTCAAAGACCTGAATTTATGAACAAGGTTTTAGGAAGTAAAGCTTATTCTCTTTGGAAAATAGGGGACCGTGAGGTGAATAGTCAAAAAAATTAATTAGGAGGGAAACCTCTGAACTTGAATTCACAAAATTCACATAGAATTCATACTGTGTGAAATAGGTTGCCTGAGGGTCGCTTTGAGGCAAACCGTACAACTGAGTTAAGAGACAGCTGGATGTATGGAGGGATACAGTAAGGCAGCAGGATGGAGTTACTGAGATCTATGTGGTACACCTTTTAGGAGAACTGATCTTTTCCTGTTCTTAAAGTGTTATATGTTATTAATTTGTTTCTTTGTTGTTTATCTTTACAATTTATTTACCTTGGATAACCCAATGGATATACTATATCTTGTTTTCAATGTGTGTGTCAGGGCAGGGTGTCCCACTTCTACTGACATTGACAGTTTGGAGGGACCAAAGCACCAGGAGGTCAAGTGACTTGGTCTGTGTGTCACATGGTCAGCTAACGACTGTGGTGGGATTTGAACCTGAGACCCCTTGGTTCCAGTTTCCATGCTCTCACCCTTAGGCCCCAGTATGCTTGCTGTTTGGCTGATGCCAAGCTAAACCCCTTTGAAATAATTACAGCTTCACTGGTAAAACATACCCAATGAAGAGACTTACGAGATCTCAAATGTTGTCTCTTGAAACCATTTATTGGCCAAATAAATATAATACTTTGATTAAAATAGTTATAAGATAGGTCAGAAAATTAAGAAACTTGATTGACTGAAAAGCATGACATGGTGTCTGGTTAACGTAGCATAAACAGACAGCGTGTATGTTGCATATGATTTTTCCTTAAATTTATTGATTTTTTTTTAATATTTTGAAGATTATTTCATAAGTAGCAAAAAACTCTTCCAGGTGCCCTGTTTCAATAGATATTTGGTCACCTCCAGTAGTCAAAGGCACTTGGCTTTGCTTTAAGCCTCACAATGCACCTGAGGTGTGTGTCCCTTCATCTCAGCATCACCACACAGCCTGGCATGTGTTATTCTTTATGCAGCTATTGATTGTTGTACAGGAAGGCCTTTTGAGCAACATGTGCCCATTTATAAGGGCAACCCAAGTCAGCAAAAGGAAAACCAAAACAACAATCATCTGAAGCCATATATTATCGCAAAGGTGTGTTACACCATCTGCAGAGTGACAGAACAAAGACAGCATAGAAAGGAACAGCCAGTTTCTGGGACAATTTGGAGGTAGCAGTGCAGCATTTGAAGACATATGCTATCGCAGAGGTGTGTAACACCGTCTACAGGATGTTACAGAACAAACAGCATAGAAAAGACCAATAGGTGTCTAGAACAATTTGGAGATAGCAGTGCAGCATTTAAAGGCACATACAATACTATAACAGAGGTGTGTAACAATATCTGCAAGGTGAGTAGCCTGGACATGGGCCACACAGTGGTAAACTGGGTTAGAAACTGGCTGACAGACAGAAAGAAGAGGGTGGTGGTAAATGAGATGCAATCTGGGGAGAGGGGGGTAACAAGTGGGGAACCTCAGGGTTCAGTCCTTGGGCCGGTACTGTTTAATGTCCACATTCGTAACATAGCTGAGGGGCTAGAGGGAAAGGTCTACCTGTTTGCAGATGACACCAGGATCTGCAACAGGGTAGATACTCCAGAAGGGGTGGAGAAAATGAATAGAGTCCTAAGGGAGCTGGAAAACTGGTATGAGGTGTGGTAACCGAGGTTCAGTTCCAAAAAGTACAACACAATGCATCTAGGATGCAGGAACCCAGAGGAGAGCTACAGAATTGAAGGGGGAGTTGCTGGCAGTCACCCAGGAAGAAAGGGATCTGGGGGTTATCATTTCTGACAACCTAAAGGTTTTCAAGCAGAGTACAAAGGCTGCAGCAAAGGCCAGTGGCACGCTGGGCTGCATAGGCAGTGGTATCACTAGCAGAAGGAGGGAGGTGGTGATGCTGCTGTATAAAACACTAGTGAGGCCTCACCTGGAATATTGTGTGCAATTCAGGAGGCTGCATCTTTGAAAGAACATAGACAGGGTGGAAGCACTCCAGAGGAGGGGACAAAGATGGTACAGGGCTTGCACCGGAAAACATATGAGGAGAGACTGAAGGACCTCAATATGTATTCACTAGAGGAAAGGAGAGAGAGGGGAGACATGATAGAGACCTTCAAGTACCTCAAGGGAATAAACAAGGTGTGGGGAGGGGGGTGACATCTTTCAATATAGGGGAAGTACAAGAATGAGGGGGCATGATATGAGCTTAGAAGGGAGCAGGGCAACGGGGACTCTGAGGAAGTTTGTCTTCACAGAAAGGGTGGTGGACACATGGAACAGTCTGCCTCATGAGGTGGTGGGAGCAAACACAGTGGTGGCATTCAAACATGCATGGGACAGGCATAAAGGAAACCTTGGGGCGGGAAGGAAAGAAGAAAGCCACTGACTGAGTACAGTCAAAGGCTGCAAACAAGGATGGACATACAGGCAGACTAGATGGGTCTAGCGGTCCTTATCTGCTGACAATTTCTCTGTTTCTATGTGTTACAGAACAGACATAAAATAGAAAGGATCAGCAAGTGTCTCGAACAGTTTGGAGGTATCTTATAATTATAAAAAAGCTGTCATCGCTGCCTAACAAATTGTGTTTTCAGTGGTGGGATTGCCAAAGAGAGGGGGAATGTTTTCCCAGAGAGAGAGGTTATATATTTCACCCTTTACAGCTGATCTCCGGGCCTAACACATTCTCTGAGCAGTAGCTCCTGTGATGTATTTTGGGTTTAACCCTTAATCTCAATTGTCAGATTCTGCTGAAAACTGTAAGAACCTTTTATTGTTATTCAAGAGAACTTGTTTTTTCATGCTTTCTGGGAGTCAGTCTGAATGTGGTTGTGATAACAGAAATAAAACCCATGTGTCAGCTAAGCCATTCTTGGCCTTGTTGTTCTGTGCTGTAATGTGTCGGTAGTCACACGTGTCCCTTTGTCCTTCTTTCCAGAGGATGTGTTTGTCCAGCAGACGCAGGACATCAAGAATCCAGTCATTTACGCTGTCTTCTCTGCTTCAGGGTGAGTGGGGGAGTGGGGTGTGGTGGGGGCTGAGGATATGAACCAGGGAGACCTTAGCCATGCTGAGGTGACTGGTGATGGCAGTGTACCTGCACATCTGCAACAGTTGTAAAGTCGATATGCATGCCTAATATTCCCTCTGACATTATACCTTATGTGGGGGGAAGGGGATTAGGCATATTCCCAGTGATGGACAAGTCACTCCACCTCATCCTTAACTGGTGATGGGGTAGGGTCAGGGTGGAATTAGCACTACTGTTATGCTGTTTATACTGTACCCAGGGGTCAGCCTTTGACAGTGTGTGTGTGTGTGTGTGTGTGTGTGTGTGTGTGTGTGCAAAGTAAAATCCTAATAGGAGAGGTAAGGAGCTGAACAGTGATGGTGTGGGAAATGGCTAATTCAGGTGACACACCACGTCAGCCCTACAGAGCAAACCTAAAGCTGAATGTTAGCTCAGTTGGGAAAACTCCACATGACACGTTTATTCATTCATCCAAAATGTAAATAGCCAGCCACCTGGGTAGTTCAGTCTGTTGCAACTGAATAGTGGGAACTTGGGTGTGTGAAGAGACATTCTTCAGAACAGTGTCCTGTGACCACCTGAGTAAACCCCCCCAGGTTATTGGTCTGTATTTTGTTTGTTGCTGGGACCAATGAGACACACCTTTTGCCCAAGCAAAAAGATCCCTAGCAAGAGCTGCTTGCTGCTGGCCTGGGTGGGGGTGGGGGGAGCTGTGCAGAACAGTGTGCTCCATCCCTCCCTGGAGAGTCAGTGCATCACCTTCATGATGCCCTGGCCATACTGTCAGCCCCTTGAGCAACAGACCCAGGTCTCTCATGTGCTAGCTAAGCATGCCACCCACAGCCCCTTGAGCAACAGACTCAGGTCTCTCATGTGCTAGCTAAGCATGCCACCCACAGCCCCCTGAGCAACAGACCCAGGTTTCACGTGGTAGCTAAGCATGCCACTGCTGCCTTCCTGAGCAACAGACCCAGGTTTCACGTGGTAGCTAAGCATGCCACTGCTGCCTCCCTGAGCAACAGACCCAGGTTTCACATGGTAGCTAAGCATGCCACTGCTGCCTCCCTGAGCAACAGACCCAAGTTTCATGTGGTAGCTAAGCATGCCACCCACAGCCCCCTGAGCAACAGACCCAGGTTTCACGTGGTAGCTAAGCATGCCACTGCTGCCTCCCAGAGCAACAGACCCAGGTTTCACGTGGTAGTTAAGCATGCCACTGCTGTCTCCCTGAGCAACAGACCCAGGTTTCACATGGTAGCTAAGCATGCCACTGCTGCCTCCCAGAGCAACAGACCCAGGTCTCACGTGGCACCTATGCATGCTACTGCCAGTCCACAGGATCAGGCTGTTTTTTCTGTGTTATAATGGAGAGTCATCAGCTTGGCTAACAAAACTCATTTAAGATGAGACTGAAAATAGAATATATTTTATAGTACGACAGAGAGAAAGAAAGAAAGAAAGAAAGAAAGAAAGAAAGAAAGAAAGAAAGACTCCTAGAGGGGTTAGTCAGGCAGTACTCACCAAACTGACTCAGTGAACTGAGGACTAAGTACAGCAGTGGACAGACATGTTAATTCTGCTATACCCCGAGGCTGCGTATAAGCCCGAGCACCATGGGCTACACTAAGATTCAGAGTCACAGCTCTGCAGATCAGGGCACACTAAACTGTATGGGGCAGAATGAGTCCATGCTGCTATAGTCAGCACATCTGGAGAAAAGCACACAGCAGTGCCCACTGTCCTGCTGTTAAAAGGCGAGTATTGCTACACTTGGGGGGCAGAAATCATAGAGCAGAAAAAGACGTAATGTCTTTATGAGATGAGGTTAAATGGTTCAGCAGGGAGGGGGAGGGAGCTTGGAGTACTTGCTTTCTAAGCAAAGACAAACTTTGGAAAATAAAAGAATCCACTTTCCTGCATGAAGCCTTCCCTGTTGGATCCCATCCAAGCCAAACAAGGCTCTTCAGGCTCCAACAATCCCTTCTGTTTGCTCAGGATTTGGCACTGTTTCCCCTGTATACATGATACAAGTAGATACAGTACTAACCGAACAGCACAGCCAAGGGTACTCCTTGAACTCGCCTCACATTCAGAATGCAGGCAGGTGAGCAGACTTAGTTAACCCTTACCTGCACAGAGAGCATTGAATAGTTCTCTAATTTCAGTCTCCAAATCCTAAAATCACGTGAGGCAGCCTAGGTCAGGAGCAGATCAAGGTAAAATGTCTCTCTCTCTCTCTCTCTACCTCAGGCTGCAGGCTATAAGGAGTTCAGTTTTGCATGACATCTATCCCATAATACCTGGGTTTGTATCTTGAAACTACTGGTGAGGTCTTCAGCCGGGTGAGTAGTGGAGTTGAGGGGGGCAGTAAATAGTTCACCTGCACTAGAAGAACAGGGGGATACCCAATACCCCAGGTACCTATTTCCTTGCATTACAAAATCCTGAGCAAAGCATTAGGTAAGCTCTGCCATGTAGGGGTGGGGGACCACCAGGCTGGTATTATGTCCGCTAAGAGGTGTCACTGGCAGATATGTGTATTTTGTTCTGGATAACGTTATTTTATTTTTTTTAGAAGATTGGCATGCCAGACTAGGCCCATTTATAAGCTGGTTTTCAGAGGTCCTGGGGACACAGACAGCAGCACAATCATTTTATTTTACAGTAAAAGTTGAAAACTATGGATACATTTAGTATACATTGAGTTATCACACATTTAACACAATGCTACCATGTACAGATTGTGTAATAATTACAATACTTTTGCATTATATACCCTTAGCACCTGCTGTATAGAACAGATACATAGTAACATACAGACCTCTGTGAAAGACTAGGCAGAGAGGAAAGAGTTCATGGAGAAAGTGTGGAGCAGAATAGTAGAAAGGCTCACCGGGCTCATGAGTAGGGTAGGACTGATTGTGACTGAGTAGTATATAGTGCTTGTGCAGCTGTGAATTTTGGCTTATGTTCTCTCTGTCCCTGCTTTGGGGACTACCACCCCATCAGGGTGTCACAAGGACAAGGAACTCTAACTACGGGTTCCAACCCCTAAGGTGTTACAAGGACGGGATGTGAGGACTTAAAGGCACTTTAGCGAAGAAGGCCAAAAAGCACAGTGGATGACAGACAAGCAGAGTTTTCCCCAAGGAGGAGAGAAATGGCCAGACTGAGAATTGAACCCAGGAGCCACCAACTGACTCCAAATCCAGCAGAGACTTCCAAAATTTATGACCTTCAGCATGGAGGAGAGGAAAAAAAACCCTATACAGGTACAAACCTGTAGGGATCTGAGGAACTGGTCACCATCCCTCCAGACTACAGACAGATTTAATGACAGCTCAGTTACTCCAATTTAGAAACCCAGTTCAGGGGAAGATTTTTAGAGGAATGACTCTTGCTTTATCCCTCTGACGGTAATGCCATACGGGTGCCACGAGCCGATCTCTGCAGCTAGAGGAGGTTCCCCATGAAAAAAGCCCACGATACAAGGTGTGAAGGAGGACAGCAATGACTGCTGAAGATCCTCACCTGGCCTCCAACTGTGGGAGAACTAGGGAGGAAGCCAAACCATTGAGAGACAAGGCGTGAAGTGAGCCCTTGAGAAGCAGAGAGTTGAGGCAGTTGAATGATCTTCACCCTTGAGAGGCAGAGGAAGGGAAGCAGGTGTACACTAGGTGAGTCTTAGTGGTCATAGGAAGGAATAGCTGTCACAGGTGCTGCCACCATGGTCTGCACAGCTAAATGAGCCCCCAAGGATGTACAGGCTCCATCCTCTAGTAGCTGAAGTTATAAATGCTACCTCAAAAGGTGCCGAGTCAATCTGCATGGCTAAAGTTTCCCCAAAGCATAGGACATGCTCACTCAAAGAGTAGAAAGTGAAGGATCCTGCCCAAGTTGAGGGACCCACCTTCCAGATGTGAACTTCACAGGAACAGAGTGTGACTGTTGGCCTTCAGGGCAGGGGAGCCCTGGAAGCCATGATATGGTCAAGCCTGGCACATGTCCATTGTAGAGTAGTGGGAGGCCAATGGCGAAGCCTGCTGACCACTAAGTACATGGTAGTGTAACACCTGGGTTACTAGTACCCTGGTAGTTTAGTGGGTTGTTAGATGGGTTTGCTTGGAAGCCCAGGTTTTGAGACCTGATTTTGTTCCCTTGGCAACTTCTGTCAATCTTCCTGGCAGAGGCTCCAAGGGGAGTGAACTCTTGCCGCAGCAAGAGACACACTGGAACGTTGGCATGGAAAGCAGCAGGAGAGTTTTCTGCCTAAGTGCAAAGTTAGAGAGTTGCCTTCTGCCAGCTGGCAGAGAAGTGTGGGGCTGGCTGGCTGGGGGTAGGTCACTTCTCTCCCCTGGCCCAGCCAGCCCTGATGTCAGTAAATGAGAGCACTGTCATGCAGTGGCAACAGCCGACTTCAGTTCTGTGCCCTTGTGAGGGTGAAGACTCCTGCATGGGGTTTGATTCGGCAACCGTGAGTAATTTTGGGATCCCCCTTACCTGTGAGAGACTTTGAGTAAAACACTGCCCAGTTTGGGAAAGCACAGTATTTGTCCATGTACCTTCACAGTATGGCTCTGACCATGGGAAAATGATGCCTTCCCTCAGTGCAGAGTTGGACTATGGAAAGGTTCTGTCTGACAAGGGAGGATGAAGGTCTGGTGGCTGGGATACTTCACTGAAATTGCTTCATGCAGTTTATAAGACAAGCACTGTCCAGTGATAGAATCCTGTAGTTAAAACTAATAATTGGGGGAGCTTAAAGTGTTCACCCCTGGGATGGGAAATCCCGAGTTGTCTAGCATCCAAAGCCCAGAAGAGCAATGGACTGAAAAAGTACTTTGTGCCGGCCCGGTGGTGCTGAGGGTTGAGGCGCTGGACGCCACACCTCACACCACGCCGGCGACCTGGGTTCGGGCACAGACTCGGGTCATCAGGGGTCGGCAGGGAGAAGGAGGATTGAGCATCCCAATGGATGCTCTCCTCCTTCGGGATGGGTTACCAGGGGTGCTGTATGCACCCGATGTCCCTGGGGGCCGGTGGGAGCACTGGCTCTCATGGGGCATTGGTGGCTTCAGAGGGCTGGAGTCGGGGAGGGGAGGATGTTGTTAGGCACTTGCCAGGCGTGCGTCAGCATGCACTTGCCCAAGCCGACGTCCTCAGGGGAAGGGGGCAGGAAGGGAGAAAAAAAAGCGGAAAAATCCTCAGCAGGCCTAGATGATGGCTGCTTCACACCATCCAGTCCAGGAACCACGAGCAGACCCCCGCTGTGCAGGTGCTCCACAGAGGTAGGAGGGGAGAAAAAGGAGTTACTGAGGCACTCTAGGGGGCAGACTCAAGGTCAAGGAGGCATGGATGGCATGATCAATGCCTGAAGGAGTGGAACACTGCGGGTGAGAAGGAGGGATAAAAAGAAAGAAAAAAAAAAGTACTTTGTGCCCCTACTGAAAGAGGGGTGGGTTTTGAACCTGTAACTGTGGCAAATTACTACTGTGGAAAAGATGGACTGTGTATACCTGTTGTACTGCACCTGCAGCCCCAGTGGGCAAAATATTTCCTGCCAGATCCTGGGTGTTAGAATAAAACCTGCTGCTTGACTCTATGTCCATTTGTGGACAGTTTTCTGTGTGTGGGCAGTCAGTTTCTGGTTCTCCCAGTGCCATGGCCCACCCCGGAATAAATACAAATGTTGCTTGTGTGCCCCCCTTCTTCCTAAGACCAAGACAGGAAAATAACTGCCAGTGTAGGAGTGGACTGTCTGTTACCAGCATCATCTGTAGTGCCAAATGCCAACTGTGTTTCCTGAGGGAAGGGAGGGGAAGGTTACAGTAGAAAAGAAAGTGACAAGGCTGAATGACTGACTGGAGGCATGGTATGCTGACTGAAAAGTTGACTGAGACTGACTGATAAGTGCCTGGGGCCGAATGGCAGACACATGCCAACCAGTTCCAAAAGGGAAGATGGTAACCAAAGGCAGATGACTAAGACAAAGAGCTGTGGAAATAAAAGTGGACTGCCTGAGCAGTGAGTTAATGGTGCTATTTTGGCCAATAGGCTGAGGCAAAATGAAAGGTAATTGTAAGCTGCTGAGGCTGAAGAATAACAGGAAACACGATTGAAAAAAAGGCTTGCAACTGAGCCGGGCTGCTTAGGAAAGAGGGCAGTAGGAACCTGGGGTGACATCCAAAAGGAGCAGTCACTGAAAAGCAGGCCTGAAACGGGAGTTTGGTGTACCTGGAGGAACTGAACTGCTGAAGGTTGGAACACTGCCAGACTCCAAGTATGAGATCCAGGAAAGCACACCACCTGATGGAAGAAGCAGCATGCGGGAAAATATTTATGGAGCTGGGCCAAAGGAGGGGATAGACAGCACTCCAACAGTGCTGGTAGCAAGAGCCCAAAACTCCACAGAGCTAGACGGTGTGGCCAGAAGGTCGCGCATGAGGTGGGAGCAGAAAGGATGCTGCAGACCCACCTGGGGAGACACCCAAGGTAGCTACGTGACATCAGAGGTATGAAGGGGAGGGAGCCAACAGCTGCTATGCAGCAGCCAAAACAAAAATTCTGAGCATCAAAAGGACGCTTGGACAGGCACAGTTTTAACCATGCAGAGGGGGGTCATGGCGTGGTTGCCCACTGCTGCTCAGAACTACAGGCAAAGCCTTATAATTTCAGTAGGGTGAGAAGAGAGTCATTGTATCTTACTTATTGTTTCAAAGATGGGATAGACTAGTGGCAGTTGTAGTTTCTAGAGGTTGGAGGGCATAGAACATTGAAGATATGCAGGTTTCTGGAATCTGGAGGATCTGATGTCATTAGGTTAGGAATGTCAACAAGATGGGGCAGCAGCAAAGACATTCTTGCCTATATCTTTGTAAGTTTTGGGGATCTACTCTATACTAAAGGTGGCTGCCATAGATGGATCACCACAGAGCTCAAATCTTTGGTGGTGAACCGGGACAAGGCGTGGAAGCATTACAAAACTTTTGCCTTGCCTGCAGACCTGGTGTCCTATAAAAAACTTAGGAATGAGTCCAAGCGTACCACTAAGACTGCAAAAAGAGAGTATGTCAAGCTTCTCCAGCAAACTACTCTGGCCGACCTTCGGTCATTTTGGTCCCACATCAATGACCTAATAAAGGGCAACAGTAACCCCTTCCTTGGCCCTATTGAAATCAATGGCCTTATGACTTATGACTGCCATGAAACTGCCACTGCCTTCAACAGTTACTTCACCAACCTTGATGGCTACAATTCAATCCTTACACCAACCCCTTTTGTGCCTCCCTGCACTGAGGCACCCTACCCCACATGGCTACTTTTCCACCTGCGATTAGTTAAGGTCAAGGAGGTACTCTCCCTGTTAAAGATCATCAAAGCCAAAGGCCCTGGTGGACCTGATGGCACCTGCCCTAAGCTACTTAAGGCTGCAGCACCAGCCATCACTTTACCTATCACATGGCTAATCAACAGATCCCTGTTGGAGGGTACTATACCCAATGCCTGGAAACAGGCCATGGTGGCCCCTATCCCTAAAGGGGGGCTCTACGGAATCCATTGGTAACTACAGGCTGATCTTGCTGCTTTGTGCTCTGGCTAAGATACAGGAAAGGCTAGTGTACTGTCAGTTCCGTGACTACCTTGAGGCTAAGCAGTTGCTAGCCACCATGCAACATGGCTTTAGGCAGTACCATGGCACTGATACAGCCCTCATAAAATTCTCAGTTGACATCCTTGTGGCCATGGACAAAGGATTCCCCGCTGGAGCTGTTTTTATCTACTGTATCTATCTAAAGCCTTTGACCAAGTAGATCACAAACTCCTCCTAAACAAACTGGTATCCTTTGGCCTGGATCAGCATTCCCTTTCGTGGTTCACCTGCTACCTGTCTGGATGCTCCCAGCAAGTCAGATGGAAGAGTGCGACCTCAGATCCACTCCCCCTAAGTGAGGGGGTGCCCCAAGGTTCCATCCTGGGTCCCCTCCTCTTCTCTCTATTTGTCAATTACCTTAAAACCCACTGCGGTGGCAGCTCAGTCATTCAGTATGCTGATGATGCTTTATCTACCAGTCCCTGAGCAACTCGTTTGATCTGGGACACCACCTGCAAGCTGACTTTGCCAAGTTAGAGTCCTGGCTCACTGAGAACAAGTTGGTCTTAAATACCACAAAAACCAAGGCAATGCTATTTGGACTGAGAAACCTTGGCCTGGACAGGAGTGCCTTACTCCCTCTGACCTCATCCTCTGGCAGCCACATCGAGGTCATGAGTTTGCTCAAATACCTGGGGTTAACCCTAGATCAGAGGTTTACCCTCAAGTCTCACGTAGACCAGGTAACTAAAATGGTGCACTGTAAACTGGGACTGCTGTAACGCCTGAATGACCAGCTCATCCCTGAGTCCGGAATAACCATTGCCAACAGTCTTCTCCTTCCTACACTGACCTTTGCTGACCCTATGCTTCATGGGCTGGCTAAACAGGAGATGAGCAGGCTACAAGTTCTCTGCAACAAAATAGCTTGGTTTCCATCACAGTCCCACAAAAGATGTCACCACTGTGAAGCCCTTGCTTCACTACAATAGCCCTCCCTAGATGGTTGCCTTCAGTACCCCCTGCTTTGCAATGCTTACAAGCTCCTACACTGCTATTCACTTGATAGCTTGGCCAGTCTCCTGGCTCTCAAGCACTCAGCACATGCCCTCCGAACCTCTGGGTGTAACTTCCTAGATAAACCTAGGGTTTGGACTACTGCTGGCAGTAAATCCTTTGCCATTGCTGCCCCTGCCCTATGGAATAAGCTTCCTCACCACCTTCAGGAAGCCCCCTCCATTGGATCTTTCCACAAGGAACTTCGTGCTCACTTACTAGAAGCTAGCACCTGCTCCTGTCGATGAGAGAATTTACCAAAACTCAAAGGCCAGGCCCTCACTAGACTAAACCATGCACTGCTGTATTATGTGTTAGCTTCTCTTCTGAGTGTTACACTGCTATCCTTGTCTATTCCTGTAACTGTCTTCTCCTGTAACTAATTTTTTGGCATTATGTCAGCACTGTTTATCATGTTCTTGATTTTTCACTAATGTTATTTTGCACTGTGACCTTGTTTCCTTCATTGCGCTTGTATACTTCTGTAACTAATTATGGGTTGCCCCTGAAAAAGGGACCTTCGGGGCTCAGTGGGCCTACACAGTTACCAAAATTGAATAAATATATAATAAATAAATAAATGTAGGGGGATATCCCTGACCTGTGACTTTAGGCAGCTGATTTTGCTCAGATTTGTTTTAGGGTGTTTTTTTGGGAGGAGGAGGAGGTTACTTTATTTTCAGTTTTTCAAGCATTACAGTAAGAGACTGTTGACAAGAAATGTGTTCATAGAGTCCACCACAGAGTAATAGATAGTACATTTACTCAATTTATAGGTTCTTGATAATTGATTAACAGCCTCTACAATGATAATGTTTTAGATCTGGTACCCAGAGCACCAACCTGAGCAATGGCCACTCAACTTCCATTTGACCGGTCTACCCCGCACCTTTACCTGAGCTGGATTTCACAGTCTGTCAGTGCAAGAGTGAGGCCTGTTCTAGTCCCTTGAGGATTGGTGGCCACATTGCTTCAAATTGTTCTAAAGCCTCCTGTATACACTGCTGTGTCTTTTCTAGCTTCATACATTCCAGCAAGTTGTGTATCCAGTGGGTAATGGAGAGTAGATCTACTTTTCCCCAGGACTGTACCAAGGTTTTCCTGGCTGTCACTAGAGTCAGGTTTCAGGGGGCCCAATGTGCTGATTGTCCTTTTTACGTTCTGCTCCCAGGAGTAGTTCTAGTGGGGATTTGGGTACCCTGGACCCAAAGACCTTTCCCATAGTGGTGTGTACTCCCTCCCAAAATGCCAGAATTTGGGGGCATTCTAAGGTCATGTGTACAGTATGTATGTTCCCACAGCCCCTCCACATTTCTGACAGGTTTCACTAACTTCTGGTTTAAGTTTATGTAGCTTGGCTGGGTGTAGATATGTTCTATACACATAATTGTATTGAATTTGTAGAAGATGGTTTGCCTTAGAACATGTTCTGGCATGTGTCACTACCTGCCACCAACAATCTTCTGTAATCTCTTATGTCCAAATCCTTGCCACATGCCTTCCTATAGTCCTCATCAAAAGGGGTAGGCTAGCTCTTACAAGCTGATAGAAGGCTAATAATGATCTAGCCTCCGGTTATGGTTTAACCACAATGTTTTCCACTGGAGAATACTCTCCCTCACCACCCCCCAACCCCAAGTCAACTTGTAACCGGCCTTTAACTTTTAAGTTTACAAAGAAGAAACTACAGAGGCCCCTCCATCTTTCTTTCAGGTCTCTGATTACAAGCAACACCCTCCTTTACCGTACAGGTCACAGACTGTGTTTAGGTCCACCTTCTCATATTGTAAGAGCCCCTGATGGACAATGGTGGGGTAGCCTTGTTTGTCTTTAAAGGTTTCAGCTAAAGCAGCCCCTGGAGATAATATTAAGGGCTTTTGAAGCAAATACACCAACAATAAAAAAAAAAAGTATAAAGGGTAGATATTCACCTTGGTTAAATATGGGTCTTAGCAGATAAGGATGAGAGATAAATTTAGGCAACAGTATGTTCTAAGGATGAAAATGCCCAAACCCATTATAAACAATTGATGAATAGGGTTAAAAAAGAAATAAAATGGGCTAAATCTTCCTTTTATTGACAGCAGTAGTCGAAACATATGAATACTCCCCAAACGTTCTGAAGATTATACCACAGGTATCTAGTGTAAGCCAACCAGAACGCAGGAAACTGGCAGTTATTATCCCACAAACTACCATATACACACCCATAGTAGGTTATCCATGTTTAGCCACCCCTGCAGGAGGTTATCCACATTTTAACTACACCCACAGTAGGTTATTCACAAGTTAATCACACCCACAGTAGGTTATCCATATTCTGATCTCTGCTGCCCAGACTGCCTGTCTACTCTGGGGTTCACTCACACTCGCGCTGCCCAGATGTTCTTATATGCAGCCCATGTACAGTGCAGCTACCTTAAGTATTTATATCTCAAACAGTATTTAACTTATCTGTGAGGCTGAGCAAAGGAGACCGAGGTCAAGCGATGAGCAAGAGAGAATTTTCTTGCTGAAGTGAGCCGAACAAGGGGGGGAGGAGATGGAGAGAGGGAGAGAGAGAAACAACTTTGTGGATTGGGGACAGAAGGGGTCAGCAATGCTAACAATGGGAACCATGTTCTTCTTTTTTAATCTGTACCTTTGTGACATTGTGTAGCTCGAGCAGAGTTACAGTGTAAAATCAGGACTCTGGGCATGAGTATTACCACTGGCACTAATACACATACCCACATACTTTACATTTCAAAGCCTGATTTCAACATGTAACATTACTCGTTTTCATTAGTAGTTACATAAAAAATATCTATGTAACTCCTAGTGGTATAATAGAAATAATATTCATTCAGTTGAAGTATACTTGCAATAACCAGCATCTGTGGGGATTAAATGCCTCAGCTTCACCTCGACATTTAATCTTCCACAGAAGCCAGTTATTGCTTCGTATATTCCAACTAAATGAATATTATCACTTAAATCTATGTAGTCCCTAATATAGGTCAGGTATAGGCTGTTTTGTGGATGGGAATAGGTTTATTCAGAATGAGAACGATATCACTGATATGTTTAAGAAATTATTTACAGATCACACTAGACAGGAGGGTAGTCATGATCAGGACTGTACTAAAGAAGACTTAGTATTAACTATGAATTCAGAAAGGTCAAGATGGAACTTACATTTTAGTTTTGAGGAAAGTGAAGTAAAGGAAGTGTTGGAACTCTTATAAAGTATTAATCAGGGGAAACAGTGTGGTCCAGATCAGTTTTATCTGAAATTATTAAAGGTGGAAGCTAATGTCATTTGACAGCCTGTAACACATGTGTTCAGTCTCTCCTTGAGAACTGGTGTTGTCCCCTCCCTTTGGAAAGATACAGCCATTGTTCCACTTTTTAAGGCAGGGGAAAGACTGAATACATCAAATTACAGGCCTATATCTTTGCTGCCAGTTTCGTGTAAATTGTTGGAAAAGTGCATTTTCCATCAGTTAATACGTTATTTTGATGATAACAGAATTCTGAATGAACAGCAGCATGGATTTAGTAGGGGGCATGCCATGGCAATGGCCCTGGTATAGTTGGCAAGCACCATACTGAAGGTATGAGAGGTAAGGTTATTAACCGGTGCAGTGTTCGTTGACCTGGCCAGGGCCTTGAATAGGGTAGATCATAAACAGCTATTAATAAAACTGGAGGGTATTGGTATACAGGGTAAGGACTTGGCATGGTTTGCAAACTATATGGAAAATTGAGTACAGAAGGTTAGAGTTGGAGAGTCCCTATCTGAGCCTGAAGAGGGTGAGGGTGGGAGTCCCCCAGGGCTCAGAACTGGGTCCTTTATTATTTTCAATTTTTGTAAATGATTTGCCTGAAATTTTTTTAAGTGGAAAAAAGTTTACTGCATACAGATAATAAGGTTGTTCTTAACTCGGGCCCCTCATTTGGGCTGCAAATTGCTTTGCAAACAAATTATGATAATTTGGTTACATGGCTGACTCTGAACAAACTAAAACTGAATGGAAGCAAAACAAAAGTAATGCTTTTTTGGTTCAGCGCAGGGGCTGGCACTAGTCGAGAACGACCTACAAATAATGGGCAGTAATTGTCAACAGCTTTCACTCGTTCCTACTGTCAAATATTTGGCAGTCCATTTGGAGCCCAACCAGATTATATCACATACCGACTTCACTGGAAAAACGATAAATCAAAAGCTGGGATATTTGTATAGAATCATAAATTCACTGTTTTGACAAAGCACAAAGGTTAATAGCAAAGCAGGTTTTGATTCTAACACTTAATTATGGGACTGTATTGTTTGTGAATCAGAGCAAGGTTTTCTTGACTAAGTATCAACACATTTCTGTCGCTCTGCCCTAAGGGTCCCATATAGAACTCACATAATTTATACTTGGGAATAGGGGTTTTGCCACCCTAACTGAGGATAGACTGTAATGCGGCAGCCTTGCCTTTCATGTCTTTAATAATTCTGGACCAAGCACCCTTTCCTCAGCCTTTCGGTCTGTGCTCAATGGCCTGTCATACCAGGGGAAATGTATCTTTGCTTTTCTTGGTTAAACCAACTAAATGAACCATGGGCAGGAAATAAGAAATAATTTTCCTGGTTTGCTCCAAGCATTTTGAATGGTCTGTCCAATTTGGTTCGATCTGCATGCAATGCTATGCATTGTAAACACCTCTTGAAGAAGTTGTATTCTGCATATTTTAAGTGTTCTTGTTGGTCTGTATTATTTTCTACGATACATAGTCTGTAATTATTTGTTACTGTTGTCTGTTTTTATGTCACGTGTGACTGAAAAGGAGTTGTGCCCAGTTCACTTCCTAATTAAAATGAAAAAAAAAAATGAAATGAACTATCCCTTCCCCATGCTTAATTAATCAGTGGGTCTTCAGGCATACAGTTCTAGTGAGATTTGTGAGGGATTTTTTACTCTATTTAAGTGGTGCCCACCCCAGGGCAGGACTGAGAACATGTTCTGATAAGGATGCCCTCCCACCTCCTGTTCCTCCAGATTTCTCCACAGGACCAGCCCAGGCTCCCCTCCATTCACCTGAAAAGATAACTGCGCAGACCAATAAATAATGGTACATCTGCGGAAGGAACAACTGCCCATGTGTTCTGTGTAACACGTCAGCACAAATCCTTGTGGGTTTACCTCACTAGAGGAACTTACGGAACATACTTTCCACTCACCAAAAAAAAATGTTTGGGGTATACTGATCAGCAATGCCTTTAGTAAGTATTGAAGCCTAAGAAAGATACACATTTTCAGAGTGTTAACCCTACCAGTAAGGGGCAGGGGTAAGTCCTCCTATCTCTCTCCAGGTCTTCCCTCGCCTTTTACAGGAACAGGGGGGAAATTTGTCTCATACAACATTTTTAGCATTTTGGGAATTTGTATGCCTAAATATTTCAAGGTGTTAACCTCAGGGATGGACAGTCACGTAACACCCCCCCCCCCCCGCCTTTATGCATGTACATGATCTTGCTTTTTCCCCAGTTAATTTTATGCCCCACACTATTCTCATATTCTATCCTCATATTCTTTCAAGAGAGTGGCTAGCTGGGGAAGGGTCTCAGTTAGGTGTCTCACATAGAGGAGGAGGTCATTCACGAATAAGGATACTTAATGCTTTACTACTCCTGACCTCAGTCCCACTATGCTTCAGTCACCTCAGGCAGCTGGGGAGGAGTCTTAGACAGATAGCATGTTCAGTGACCTTTTCTGAGGTACTGCCTGGCTATGACAGGGAGCAGGATAGGGTACTCTGTAGTAGGAGCTTGCACCAGTGGTTGAAGGAGTGGTGCAGAGGGGAAGGATTCAGCTACACTGGGGACTGGGGTCCAACCTGGAAGGATGGAGGCCTATAGTTGGGGTGGCCTGCATCCATCCAGGAAGGGAACCAATGTCCTCAATTAACAGTTTGCATGTTTCATTGGCAAGCATTTAAACTAGCCAAGGGGGATGGTTGTAGGGAGACATAAACTGCCCCCCCCAAGCTAAAGTAATCAGTAGGGAGAATCTGAAGGGAGACAAATCCACAAGGGTACCTGCTTTGAAAAATAAACTAGCAGAAATGAAGAGACATGGGAATGATGGCAGAGGGGGAATGAAGGGAGGGCAAAAGGGAAAGGGGGGGCTGACAAGCTGGGTGGTAGCAGAGTTTGGAAGGCCATGTGTGCAAATGCTCAAAGTCTGGGAAATAAAATCCCGGACCTAGTGACCATTATGGCACAGGCTGACCTGGTCATTGTCACCACTACTGAGTCATGATGCAATGAGAACCATGACTGGGACATAGCCATACCAGGCTATACTTTGTTCAGGAAGGACAGGGTGGGTAAGAAAGGGGGAGGAGTGGCTCCTTACATGAGGGATAGCATAAAAGTCACAGAGATACAGGGAACACAGGGAGGGGCAGAGGTACTGTGGGTCACCCTAGTGATGAGAAATGAAACTGTTGTTTGCACTGGTGGGGGGGGATGGATAAGGATCTGGTGGAATAAGTACAAAAGATGGGAAATAAGAGTGAGATGCTGCTGGTGCGGGACTTCAGTCTGCCAGATGTAGATTGGAGCATCCCAGCTTCAGCTAGGAGCAGGGACATCCTGGACTCCCTACAGGGAGCTGTCTTCAGGTAACTAGCAAAGGAGCCCACTCATGAGGGAGCAATATTGGACCTTTTACTCAACTAACGGGGGCAGTGTTGTAGACGTCACACTGGGTGGCCACCTAGGGACCAGTGATCACCGTACAGTGTGGTTCAATATAAGAACTGTGGCAGAAGCAAACCACAAAAAGGCAAGGTTCTGGACTTCAGGAGGGCCAATTTTACAAAGATGGGGAAATGCCTCAGGGATGCCCTGGCAGGGGGTGAGGATTTGGGTGGAGTGGAGAAACAGTGGGCAAAACTAAAATTGGGGATAATGAGGGCACTATCCCCTGTGAGGTCTGCACTGGCTGCTGGTCAGATGGTGGGTTCTTTTCAAGGTGGGCTTGTTCACCTATAAGGCCCTATATGGGTCGGGTCCTGGCTACCTGTCAGACCTCCTTACTCCTGCCATCCCAGCTCGCTCCCTTCATTCCTCCACTCTGGGCTTCCTAGCTGTTCCGAGGACTGGGCTGAAAACTTTGAGTGATCATTCATTAGGGGTGGCTGGCCCTGTCCTCTGGAACTAGCTGCAAAGATCCTTGAGGGGGGCTCCTATGGTGGAGGCATTCAGGAGGGGCCTAAAGACTCACCTGTTCAGCCTAGCTTTTCCAGCTAATGACTTTTAATTATATGAAGTCTTTTAAAAATGCTGTTTGCAGCTGATTACTTATGTAAGTTGACTGTTTTAGAATACTGTTACTGTTCTACTATACGGCAACCAGAGCCCCTAGGATTGGGCACCTAACAAATAAATCATCACTTACTTACAAACTTCTGCATCAGGGAAGTAAGTAAAACCAAGCCACTATGGTTCTCAAAAGAGGTGGCTGGGACGGTAAGGGCAAAAAAGTTAGCATTCAGGAGGTATAAGGAGACACCGAAGGAGGAGGATAGGGAGGTGTATCAGGAGAAGCAAAGGGAAGCAGGGAAAGCAGTCAGGAATGCAGAGGTGCAAACGGAGGAGAAAATAGCTCAAGCAGTAAAGAAAGGGGACAAGACATTTTTCAGGTATGAAAGTGAAAGGAGAAAGACCAGGGGAAGGATTGTAAGACCAAGGAGGGAAGTGGGGGGAGTGTGTGAAAGGGGACATGGAAAAAACAAACATCCTGAATGAATACATTTCTTCAGTGTTCACGGAGGAAAGGGAAGGAGAAGGGCCACAGATAAGTGTCAGGGGCATCGTAGGAAGGGAGGTAGACACTAGTCCATATACAAAGGAGAGACTCCTGAAGGCACTCGCAAATCTAAAGTGGACAAGGCAATGGGGCCTGATGGGATACACCCAAGGATATTGAGAGAGCTCAGAGAGGTGCTGACTGCACCTCTGATAGTCTTGTTCAGTTATTCACTGGAGAGGGGGTGGTCTCAGAGGACTGGAGGAGGGCAGATATACTCTGGCTAGGAGCTCACAAAAGTGGGAGCAGGGAGGAGACTGGCAATTACAGGCCAGTCAGCCTGACTTCTGTGGTGGGGAATCTAATGGAATCACTACTGAAGGAAAGCAAAGTAAAAAATCTTGAATCCAGTTACTTACAAGTCCTGAGGCAACATGGATTCACTAGGGCGAAGTCATGTCAAACAAATCTGACAGATTTCTTTGACTGGGTGACAAAGGAATTAGATCAGGGTGGAGCAGCAGATATGGCCTATGTAGATTTCAGTAAGACCTTCGACACTGTTCCACATAGGAGACTCGTGAACAAGCTGAGCAGCCTAGGAGTGAGTCCAAAGGTGGTAAACTGGGTAAAAAATTGGTTGGGGGATAGGCAACAGAGGGTGGTGGTAAATGGAGTTCACTCCAAGGAAGGAAGTGTGGCCAGCAGGGTGCTCAAGGATTAGTACTAGGACCGGTCTTTTTTAATGTCTTTATTAGCAACATTGTGGAGAGGCTAGAAGAAAAGGTATGCCTTTTTGCAGATGACACTAAGATCTGAAATAGGGTAGACACTCCTGAGGGGTGCAAAAAATGAAACAGGATCTAGGAAAGCTTGAGGAGTGGTCAGGAGTGTGGCAGCTAAGTTTCAATGTGAAGAAGTCCAAGATAATGCACTTTGGGATGCAGAAACCCTAGAGTGGAGTACACAGTGGGGGGAGTGGTACTGGCGATTACCAAACAGGAAAGGGACCTGGGGGTAATCATATCTGATGACCCGAAGGTGGCCAAGGAGTGTGACAAGGCAGTGGGGAGAGCCAGTGGGATGCTAGGGTGCATAGGGAGGGGTATCAACAGCAGGAAGAGGGAAGTAGTGATTCTGCTGTATAAATTGCTGGTGAGACTGCACCTAGAGTACTATGTCCAGTTCTGGAGACCACATTTATGGAAGGACATAGACAGAGTAGAGGCGATCCAGAGGAGGGCAACTAAAATGGTGCAGGGTCTTCATCAAAAGTCCTATGAGGAGAGACTGAAGGACCTCAATATGTACACCCTGGAGGAAAGAAGGGAAACAGGGATATGATAAAGACTTTCAAATACCTCATGGGTATAAATAAGGTTCACAAAGTAAGCATTTTTTAGAGAAAAAGATCCTTAAGGAAAAGAGGTCATGCAATGAGGTTGGAGGGGGCTAGGCTCAGGGGAGATGTAAGGAAGTACGTCTTCACAGAAAGAGTTGTGGATGCCTGGAACAGCCTTCAGGCGGAGGTGATGGGGAAAAAACTGTAGTGGGATTCAAGAAGGCATGGGATAGGCAAAAGGGAACCTTAGTGGTAAGGAAAGGAAAGGAAGGGGGGGGAGCCAGAGATCAAGTATGGTCTGGGGTGTTACAGTATGCAGGAAAATGGGCAGACTAGGTGGACCAAGCAGTCCTTATCAGCTGTAAGTTTCTCTGTTTCTGTATTTCTAGGGCCTCTGTCAGGGGATCCAGCAATAGCACATAGAGCAATGGCAATAGTGGGCAACCATGATGAGTTCCCCTATAGAACTAGAAGGGTTGTGAGGAGTTCCCATTCACCAATACCTGTGCTATTGGGTCAGTGTACAGCAGTTGAATCCACTTTCTGAACTCAGGGCCCACCCGAAAGTTGTTCAGCAATCAATGGGAATACCTCCACTCCACATGGTCAAACCCCTTTTCGGCGTCTAAGGTCAGTATACCTGCCAGTCCCCCCCCCCTTCTCCACAACACATTTAGGATTCTGAAAATGTTCCCTTTCCCCTGTCTCCCCTTTACAAACCCCAACTGGTCCAAATATATCAGTTCTGGTAGGAGTTTTTCCAGGTGGGATGCCATTACTTTCACCAATATTTTGTAGTCTGCTGTTAACAATGAAGTGAGGTGGTAGAAGGAGCACAATGAGAGATCATTGCCAGTTTAGGTAGAACAACTATGGTGGCTGACCATGTGGAGGGGGGGAAACACTCCCTACCTAATATTCTCTGACAACATTCCCATTAAGGGCTCCCTGACAGAGACCCCAAACACTGTATAAAAGTCTATTGGCAGGCTGTCTGAGCCTGGCGCCTTCTACCGACAGTCCAGCAGCTGCAGTCTTAACCTCCTCCCACTCTATCGGGGCATCTAGGACATGCCTCTGCTCCTGAGAGAGTTTCTGAACTGGAGCTTTCTTGAAGAAGGTCACTATTTTAACATCCCCTCTCCAGTTCAGCTAGTTTCCTTTTGAGATTTTTATTCTGGTGGTGAGAGAACGAGATGATTTCAGCTTGGAGGGTGGCTTTCAGGGCATCAACTAGATAAAAATTCCTCAATCACTTCTGTAATTTGGATCCAAAAACATGCATCCTGCAGCAGAGTGGGATCAAGCCACCATTGTTTCTGAATCCCCCTCATTGGGGCCCACGAACTTAAACACAATAGGTGCATGGCCAGAGACCACTGTCTAGCCATGGCTAAACATCTCACAGCACCCTAGCAATGCTTGACTAATCAGCATAAGCTCAGTCCTTACATAGGTACCATGGGCATGGGAATAAAACATATAATCCCTTGTAGATGGGTGCTGAATTCTTCCTATATCGACTGATCTGTGCTGCCCTATCAAGGCCCTTAGTGCTCCTGGGCTCTTAGTGGGCCTGTATGGCTGCTTGAAGGACTGGTCCAAGACCCCATCCAACACATAGTTGGCTTCCCCCTACAATCCATTCCTCTGGAAGTTGTGCCATCTCCACTGCCAGGTTAATGAAAAACTCCCATGTCATAGTTCGGCCCATAGAAGAAACATAACAAAATCTCCTGACTAGTGGTTATTTTTAGGTGCACGAGTGAGAACTGCCCTCCTGTATTGTCTACGGCTTTAAACACGCTGACTTGCACGTGGGGCACACACCAATAGTAGTGCCCCTGGCCTTTGAGTTGAATGTTGATCCAGTCCAGATCCCTCCACCCCCAGTTTTTTTAAGGTGTTGCATCTCCAGTGGAGTGGTGTGGGCCTCCTGCAGGAACATCACATAGGGGTTGGCCTTTTTAATTGCTCCCCAGACTCTTTTTCTTTTTACACGTGTTTTTAAGCCATTGACATTCCAGGATAAAACTCTTGATGGACTAAGCATAGGTAGATACGTAGACATTAAGTAACCCTGAGTTTGTGGAAGAAGAATTAGGTGCTCTATACTGTCTGCTGCAGACCACTGTGTGGTGATCTGTCAATCTAACTATCTCTGTTCTGTAGCCTCTTAATTGACTCTGAGCATCTTCCCAGCTTGGATCACTCACTTGCCTCTCCCTCCCCCTTGCCCCAAGTGGCTAGGTACCTTGAGTGGGTTGGATGCTACCCCTTTCTGTTGCAGAACTTGCCCCATTGTAGCATTCTCCCACCTATGTGTTAATGGGCTCTGGTTTGCAAACTTGTATTCCTATAATTGGGTAGTGTACCCAGTCATAACAGTGACTAGATTTTGAAGTTGGGCCAGATCCTGACCACCACCCCTGCCCTGCCCACACCCGCAGTGGCCGGAAGCACCTTGTGGGTAACACAAGAGACAGTGGCTCTACCATCTCAACTTGGGAGCCCCCATCCCTGCACCACCCCCTCTGCAGGCCTCCATGTCATGCCAGTGGGCCAGACCAAGCAACTCTGGTCCCCCAACCTCCCCCCACCAAACTCAATGAGCTACCAAGAAAAAAACATATTACATGTTTCACTGAACCCAGTGCATTAACAATAAAAACCTTTACCAAACTGACAAGTTGCTTTCCAGTCCTCTAGGGAAAATGATGCAATTTCTTGGCTGCTTTCCTATTGACAGTGAAGAATGCTCTTAGGGCACATAAAATATGCTGTCTGTCTCTCCTGCAGTATTGAATGTTGTGCTGGATTTTAGAACCGCCTGTTGAGCCCAACATGTGCAGCTCCAGTTTCAGTCTCCTTTGGACATCGGCATGGTGACTTCTCCCCTCCCTATAGCCTAAGCTACTCTCCTTCCCCCTGCACCTCAGATGCACAATACTGCAGATTACAAATCTCATTTATTAGAGTTATTTCGAGCCAGATGTTGTCTGTGGATGTGGCTACCCCACTGCATATTTGTACAAAATGTTCTGGCTACATCTAAGTTTGTGGGACTAGCAGTAACATATTTGGCATTTGGTAATACTCCAAGGTGAGCACAAGCTATGCAAGCTCTAATGACGGTGGGATGGTTAAGAGAAATTGGCCCTTGGGGGGGACACACCACTGACCCTAGGTCAAGCAGAGGAAAAAGATACACAGTACCTGGTTACCGGTAAGCCAGTTGGTGCTAGTTTGTTCATTCTGCTGGTGTCGTGGCCTGAGCTAATGAGTGAACCTTCACTTACTGCCTTCTCCCTTCTTAAACTGTACTCTAGCTCAGGGGTGCTGGTAAAGATCCTCAATGGTTGCCCTGGCTGGGAAACATGCAGTTTGGAGGGATAGAGGTGTTAGTGGGGCTATCCCAGCTGCCATAACTTTGTCTTCACCTCATTAAACTTTTGCCTCTCCTTTTGTAGATCCCAGCTGTAGTCAGGGAAAACCAGCTCCCTCCCGTTATCCACATTTATTGGCCCTTTCCATCTGGTGACTCAGAGAACCTCTTCCTTGTCTTAGTATCTGTGGAACTTACCAATGGAATGCTTCAGCCTTTCCCCAGTCTCGGTCTCCCTCCAGTGGTGCAGTCCACACTTTCCACTACAAACGTGTGCCCTTCAATGCTGAGGCCCAGTTTGTCTATAAGCCATTGGCAGATGAATGCTTCTGGGTGGTGGCTCTCTAGTTCTTTAGGGAGACTTATGTGCATGTTCTTTCTGCACACTTTAGTGTCCTGATCATCCAGCTTCAGTTCAAGCTCGTAGTTAGCTTCTTGTCAGAGAGCAATCTTGCTATCAGAGCATGGAGGCAGCTGACTAAGGCAGCTAGAACTTTTCTGCTAGGACATTTCTGACTAGGGGGTAAGTAGACAGATACTTTATTAGAAATGTAGGATCTGCAAGGTAAATTGGGAAGAGTAAATCTTGGACACTCTCTGAGGCTCCTGAAAGGAGCCAGTGAGATTACAGACACACCTCCCTCCCTTATCAGCAGCCAATCCTGGGTGCTGCCTGGGACCCAGGAAGTGGGCAGGGACTTTTTAAAGGATTAGGCCATCAAGTGCCCCCACCCACTGCCATGCGAAGGACCAATGTACAAAGGATGTTGGAGTCTGCCCACCAGAGTTAGCCTGATGAGGCAGTCAGTAGCCAGCCACTCTGCTCACCTGTTGACTCAAGGGGACCCCTACAAGGTAAGCCTGTTGGGGGCTGCATGACAGGATGGTTGTACTTGGGAGGCCAGCTAAGTGTGTCAGTGAGCTTAGGGGCTTGCTGTTGTTTTTTCTTGTCTTTAGCATGGTGTTGTTTGCTCTTAACTGATACAAGGTTTTAGTGTGTTTCTGGGTAGTAGGGGTTGTAGGTAAACTGTTGTTAGGTGCTAGGGTGATTTAGGGATCAGAGGCCTACTGTTAAATAGTTGCTAGATATAGTAGGGCATAGGGACTTGCCATTAAAAAGCCTGCTAGATAATAGTGAGCTTTAGGATTTACGGGAGTGTAGTTACTGGGTGGTAGTAGGATAACCCAACTGGGTCTGGGACAAACAAAAAAAAGGGAAGGACTAGAAGAACAGGGAAAAGGAAATGTGTGGAGTGGTGCAGTGCAGTAGTTTTGGGGCAGCAGTCTACAGTGAGACCTTCTGGAGGCTGTGGTGCTGTCCCATCTGTATGCACCTCTATGGGTGGAGGGAACAGGTCTCAAGGTTCCAAGCAGCACTGACAGAGAGTCAGAAGAATGTCATGAGACTCAAAGAGGCATTGGTAAGGAGCCTGGGGACCATCTCTCCCACCCAGTGACCACCTAGTCAGACACCGGTACCTCAAAGGTTGCCAAAAGGAAGGAGAGATTGAACTAAGGTGGGCTTCAGGATGGCATGGGTGGTAGGATCCAGAAGATTGGGGGAAGCGGGTAACAGGCACACTCCTCATCCAGTGCCACTAAGAAACTCCTACTCCATTCTGGCGCAGCAGGATTACCATGAGGGGACACCTGAGGTGGTGGACAGAGAGGATGTGGGAGAATGCCCAAATGGAGTTCCCAGGAGGGAGGAAGGAGACCCCCAGAAAAGGAGGAAGCAACTTCTAGAGGGGGACTCTGTGGTCAGACAGATAAACTTGGGGAAAGGTAAGGAGGTAGAGAGTGAGGTTAAGTGCCTACCTAGAGCATCTGTTCAGAGGGATGGAAATCGTATCCAGCGGATCATGAGGGCTATAGGAAGGAAGGTGGAGCTGGATGTCATTGTCCACCTGGGGATGAATGACATAGCTCTGGAAAGGACAGGGGCAGTGCAAAATTTTCTAGCAAAATCTAAGCTTGTGGGACTTGCGGTAACAAATTTGGCTCTGCCGCACTTGGTAACACCCCGAGGCAAGCATAAGATATGCAAGCTCTGATTTTAGTGGGATGGTTAAGATACATAGGACCTTGGGGATACACCAATGACCCCAGATAGAGCAGAGGAAAAAGACACATAGTACCTTGTTACTGCTTAGCCAGTCGGTGCTAGTTTGTTCATTCTGCTGGTGTCGTGACTTGAGCTGATGAGTGAACCTTCACTGCTGCCTTCTCCCTTCTTAAACATTCTTCAATCTCAGAGGTGCTGGTAAAGATCCTAAATGACTGCCCTGGCTTAGAAACATGCAGCTTGGAGGAATAGAGGCATTAGTGGGACCATTCCAGCTGCCGGAGCTTTGCCTTTGCATCACTAAACTTTTCCCTCTCCTTTTGCAGATCCCAGCTGTAGTCTGGGAAAAAACAGCTCTCTCCCATTATCCATATTTATTGGCCCTTTCTGTCTGGTGGCTCAGAGAACCTCTTCCATGTCTTGGTGTCTATGGAACTTACAGAGCAAGTGAAGCCTCTCCCCAGTCTGTCTCCCTTCCTTTCCACTTCAAACGTGTGCCCTTCAAAGCTGAGGCCCAGTTTGTCTATAAGCCATTTGGAAATGAATGCTTCTGGGTGGTGGGCCGCTAGTTCTTCAGAGAGACTTATTATGTGCACATTCTTTCTGCACACTCTAGTCTCCTGATCATCCACCTTCAGTTCAAGCTCGTAATTAGCTTTTGTTCTGATATGATTAGACCAATAGCAAAGTATTTTACTCTTACTAAAATAACAGACGCAGATAAAACAACTACATCAACAAATTCCACAGAAGGTGAACAATCCTAATATGTGCTCCTTCTGCTAAGCAAAACTAAGGCCAATGCGGTTAGTATCCCTTTACTGTGCCTAGAAAATCCCAAGTTCATACCTCAATAGAAGCACAGGCTCAGTTTGACCTTGCGCAAGTCACCTGTCCTCCCAGTGTTTTAGTACCCCCTAACCCAGCTGTAAAAGTGTTTATGAGCAGGAATCCAATATAAATAATATGTTGCATTTCATTGGGCTGTCTTTGATAAAGAAATTGTAAACAACTGCATTAATACTATAAACACTTTAAACATCCAATGCCTCTAAAATTGGATATTTTCTCTGCTTATAGTTGTACAAGAGTTATACAATAAACATGTTCTTCACATAAAATATTTCCGTTTATGCCTGTGTTCATCATGATCATATCAGACTCCATCCCAGATTAGAGGTGGATAAATACTTAATTCACTGGGCTACTTAGGTTTTATAAGAACAAGTAAACACTAAGAAGTGATGAAAGGACCTCTTTTAACATCCCTGTAACTTAATCTTTTAAATGTTTGCATTGATAACTCTTGTGTCAGCCCACATCTCTGTTCTAGATATTTATTTACTTGACTTAGACACTTGTGAGCCCCTTACGTGATTACATTCCAGTGCAGGACATAAAGCATGGAAACGTAGCTGTCGACAGCAAACAAAAGGTGAAGTGGCCCGCCAAGTCTGCCCAGTCCCTGCTTGCGTCCATAGCCAGCCTAATGCTGGACCAGAGCTAGTCTACCTCTGGCTTTGACTGTATTTTGACATCCCCCCTCCAAAGTCCACTCATCCCCTTCCCTTGACTGCCCACCCTCCCTCCCTCCCTCCTTCCTCATGTCAAACTATTCCCTATGTCTATCTCACCTGTGTTTGAAGTCAGCCATGGACTATGTATCAATTACTTCTTCTGGAAATGCAGTCCCCTTCTCCAAAACTCTTTTGCAATGATCTTCTTTAAATCCCTTATAAAGCCTCCCCCACCACTTTCTATTCATGGCATCTTGAGATCTTAATTGCTCTCACTTCTTGTGAACAGGAACTGCAGTTCTCTTTAATAATACCGTAGGTACTTAAAGTCTAGATCACCACCACCCCCGCCCTCTAGCCTCTAGTGTTTGCACATATTGAGACTCTCCAACCTCTCCTCTTACATCTTACACTGCTGCCCTTGAAT
The DNA here is from genome assembly GCA_016271365.2 of Neoceratodus forsteri. Classification (NCBI taxonomy): domain Eukaryota; kingdom Metazoa; phylum Chordata; order Ceratodontiformes; family Ceratodontidae; genus Neoceratodus; species Neoceratodus forsteri. The sequence continues at coordinate 1,113,977,389 of CM028129.1, read as the reverse complement.
AATCTTCATGACCCTCCCCTACACAGCTTCCAAGAGATTTCTGTCCTTCCCAGGTACAGGCTCCAGAGCTGCACACAGTACTCCAGATATGGTCACACCAAGGAACTGTACAAGGTCAAAATCCCCTCCTTCTTTCTCCTAACCAACTCTCTACATATGCAGTACGCCCCCCCCCCCCCCAACATTCTATTTGCTTTTTTATTTAAATTTTTTTATTTATTTATTTAGTACTAGGATTACAAATACCTTTGAACCAAGGGTTGTTTTACAAAGGTTCAGCAATGGGTGCAAGCAAAACAGTGATAAGATACAATACAAGGTCAGGAGGTTAACATAGAAGTAAGCAGAGGTAAGATACAATACAGGTCAGGAGGTTGACTTAGTAGTAAAAGACAGTACATGTGTATAGACTAGCACAGTAGCAAACAGTCAGTGGCAAATAACAATACACAATTAACAATAAGGGTGTGTATATATAGCAAGACTCCGATACAAATGAAAACCATCCTAGGGGTGACATAAGTGGAGCAAGGGGTGGGGGATAAGATGGGGAGGGGTGGGGAAAAGAGGGGTAGGCAGTCAAGGATTTGACATTGTTGTAAGTGCAAGAACAGAAAGATAAGTGCTAGGTAGTCTGGGGTGGAGCAACAAGAGATAGGGTGATAGGGAGGGGGAGACAGGAGGAGAGGAGCGGGAGAGGGGTGGAATGGTAGGTGGGAGGAGAGAGGGGGTAGAATGGTAGGTGGAGGTGGGAGATAGAGATGGGGAGTAGCAGGGGATGGAGGGTTGGAGAGAAGTGGGGAGGGTAGCAATGGAGGAGGAGGGAGAGGTGAAACAAAGCCGCAAACCTAGGCAGAGCAGTCACAACTGCTGAGGTCAGTGAGGTGCTGGCAGAGTTTACATTTGAATGGGCCAAGCTTGTTTTCAGCTGCAATTTCAGGGGGAAGGTTGTTTAGCAGCAGGGGGGCCCTGGTGTGGAAAGCACGTTGAGTCTGGTTGGTATGGCAGAATGGAACGATAAATGTTGGTTTGAGGGAACTGCGCGTAAAATGTGCAGTGGCTGCGGGCAACATTAAGGCATGAGTTGCAGGGGGTGTGAGGTTAAGACAAATTTTCTGAGCCAGTAGGCAGGTCTGGTAGGTAAGTCTACTATTTAGATTGAGCCAGTTGGATTGCTTGTAGAGATCACAAGTATGCGTATGCTTTTCTGTGCCAGTGAGAAGTCTACAGCATTTGTTAAGGGCTGTCTTGACCCATTTTAGGGTGCTTTCCCTGCACTCTTCTAGCAGTGGTGACAGGACTTTCACCTGTTGCTAAAAATGATCTCCGGGCCCCTTTCCTCTGATGTGTGCTCCACCCTCACTCTCCCCAACCAGTACTCCTGGTTTCAAATTTCTTTTGCCAGTATGTATGAGTTTACACTTTTTGGCATTAAATTTGAGTTGTAGACAGTCCAAGTCTGTTTCTATTCCCCATATTCCCTTTGCTGTATCCACCCTGCCTCCAGTTTTGGTATCATCTGCAAAGAGACTATCCATACCCTGAATTCCCTCCCCCAGATCACAGAAGATTGTACCAAAAAGGACGGACTCCTGTGATACCCCATTAGTGACCTGTTTAACCCCATTTCCCATTGACAACTACCATCATAGTTCTTCATGTGGGAGGTTACATATTACATTAAAAGAGAAGATGTGTTATGATTATTTATTAAGTACATTAATCCATGGCGACATCCCAGTGGAGTGAGCTGTGACATGATTACACAGCTGAGAACCTCCCATGATGACATTGTAGTGGGCGAGAGCTGTGACAAGATTACACAGCAGAGCCACTCGCAAAGTGACATCACTGCATAACATGATTAAACAGCTGAGCTCCTACCGTGATGACATCATCGTGGCAGAGAGCAGTGATGTGATTACATAGCTGAACCCCTCCTATGAGGACATCACTATGGCAGAGTGCTATAACATAATTACACAGCTTAGTCTCTTCTATAATGACATCATCATTGCAGAGAGTGGTGACATGCTTACATTCCTGGACCCCTCCCATGATGACAACACTGTGGCAAAGTTCTATAGCATGATTACACAGCTGAGCCCCTTTATGATGACATCACAGCAGAGAGCAGTGACTTGGTTACAAAGCTGAGCCCCACCTGTGATGATATCGCCATGGCAGAGAGGTGTAACTATGAGAGAAGAGAAGGGGAAATTCTTTAACCAGGAGAGAGAAAGAGTCATGACAAGGTTAGGCACAGCTAAATAAGCATTCTGTACTGGAGTAACCTGCCATGAAAATACTGCAGTGGGAGGGAGCTGTGCTTGGGCTTGGATGCACTTCTGAGCTTTTTTCTTATGAAAGAAAGCTATTCAGGATATCATGCTTCATATTATTCCTAAGTGCCGGTTGATGGTGAAGTGCCAGGTTTCATCATGGCATGAAGTACTGAAGCCCTTTGCTGACCCCAGGACCAGACACCATGGAGGATGAGAACAAAACAAGTTTCCCTGCAGTATTTTGCCAAGGCATGTTTATGCTGACCTATGGGGTTCGCTCTCAGTGCAGAGCAGGAGGGCAATTCAGTCTCCCTGCTCTTTGTATTCCTGGGTGTCTACATTGCCAGTCTAGCTGAAGTCTGTGTGTGCCTGCTCTTTGTACCCCTGGGTCTCTACACTGCCAGTCTAGCCGAACTGTGTGTGTGTGTGTGTGTGTGTGTGGTTTTGTGGGAGGGGTTGATTCCTCTCCACAGGGGGCTACAGATGGAAGACCATCACATTCATTTTAACTGCACAAGTTCCCTTTTTGGAGTTAATTTGGAGACTTTTTCCAAGCCTGAAAGAAAATTGTAGAATAATAAACAAAAGCCTGGTCAAATTTCCCTTTAACAGTTCTTTTACTTAAAGTTCAGGTAACTGGAAACCCATCTCTGATGCAGAGCACAATTCAGTTCAGCCATTGCCTGATGCCAAATAATGTCACTCTTCATTGGCTGTAGCCGGTCATGTGACAGCCTCCCATGAGGTACCAAACATGTCTTTGCATTTCTGGCCAGTTGCTTTGTGTAATTTCCTGTAGTTTCTTGTCCAACATGCTGGTTAATCAAATCACCAGCCTAGTTAAAGGGGCACTGCCTCAAACTTCAGTAATGATATGCCTTTTAATCAGTAGAGAACTAGATCCCAATGGCACAAACACAAACTCTGGACACATTTATGAAGGATATAAGGGATAGAAGAAAGACCAGTACAGAATTCATCTAAACCTCTCTCAACTGTTCCTTATTAGAAGGGATGTCACTCATTTTACCCCGTGGGAACCCACAAGTTCTCAAAATAAAATATACTCCCCTGCATTGCACTCTGAGACTTTAAATCAGAGCTTCATATAACTTTTCAATACCAATAAACTGTAAACTTTATAAATAACAACACAAACATGTCCACAGTGCTGTAAGCCCCTGAAATATCTTCAAGATTTAAAGGCTGTGTCCCGCATTAACTCTCTTCTTACCACAGGTTGAGGGCAGTGTGCTATATGATAAGAGGTTTATAGGTACGAAAGCAGCCAAAGTTAAAGAGCCTGTTATGCCGCTGGGATAACTTTGCAAGTTAAACACAATTTCTATTTATTGATTGATTGATTGATTGAGATTTACTTAGTTTTTTGTTTATTTCTGTATTTGTTTTTACTAGGTGTCACAGCGTGTAGGAATAAACTTCAGACAAAGCAAATTTACAGGTTTAACACACTGTGGTGTGATATTTATTTTTCAAAGGTTAGAAAAATAATAAATGAAAACAACAAAAATTGCAAAGAAAATCACTACTTAACATCAGTAGTTTCTCACAAAATACAATCCTAGATCTTAGAGCTCCCAAGACCCTTCTCATCTGCATTCAACAGCTTGACATGTTTCAAAACAAAGGGGGAAGGGATTGTATCAGGGGATGTCCTAGTTCAGGCCACAGATATTGGCTTTCTATATCTCTGATCCACAGTGACTAAGCACTTTTATACATAGAACCTTGTACAGTAACAGGTTTCTAGTGTGAATTTATGAAAATATCAGCAGCCCGGAAAAATGGGCAACAACAGTGGCTGACAATAGGTTCCATCGGGGGTCCTCCTCCTCCTCTAGAATCCATGGATCCTGGTCCTCTGCCTCCACCATGAAATCCTCCAGTTGGGAACCCTCCATCAGCACCTGGCAGCGGTGCTCTGCCTCCCTCCGGTGCTGGTCCGCCTCCGCGTTCCATCGAACTCCAGTCCAGGCAATAGCTTCTCTCCAGTTCTCCTCACCTGGGCTCTGGTATGCACACCAGTAAGCCCCTCCTCCTTCAACAGATCCTTGGCATCCATGAGAAGCTGCAGGTAGGCCATCCTGCTCTTTGGCCCCTATGTCTGGATACCACGGTTGATATCTGGGTACTGGTCTCCCCCTTGTTTCCCTAGACAACCAGTACTACCCCACTTCTGACACAAAGTTTGTCACAGCATGTGGGAATAAACTTCAGACAAGGCAAATTTACAGGTTTAACACACCGTGGTGTGGTATTTATTTTTCAAAGGTTACAAAAATAATAAATGAAAATAACAAAAATTGCAAAGAAACTCACTACTTAACATCAGTAGTTTCTCACAAGATACAGTCCTGGATCTTAGAGCTCCTAAGACCCTTCTCATCTGCATTCAACAGCTTGTCTGTCTCTCTTCTCCCTCTCCTATGGCTGATCCCCTCTGGGCTGAACTGAAGTAAACTCTGTGCAAAGGTTTTTATATCTTTTTGGTAGGGTCACCTGACTGAGCCCTTACATGTCTGGACAAGTTTAAAAAACAAGAGGGAAGGGATTGTGTCAGGAGATTTCCTAGTTCAGTTAAAGGTACAGTGTATATATATATCCACAGATATTGGCTTTCTACATCTCTGGTCCACAGTGACTAAGCACTTTTATACATAGAACCTTTTTACAGTAATAGGTTTCTAGTGTGAATTTATGAAAATATCTTAAGGATTTCTTATAACTGTACTAATCATGACATTCTTATTGTTTTATATGACTTCTGAATCATTTTTCTTTAAAAATGCTTTATTAACTCTATTCATTCCTAATTAGAATAGCCTTCATGCTTTTTTGTACACAAAATGCATGTATGCACTTTACACAACACCTCTCCGGGTGTTTGGCATCATTCCAGGGACTGGATGCATGGAAATGGAAGAAGAATGAAAAGAGAGAATTAGTAGGAGGATTAATAGGGACAGTAAAGAGCTACGCTAGGTGGCCAACCTAGGGTAGGGGGGAGAAGAAGAAAAGCAAAGAGAAAGGTGTTAACTGTTGCTGGGAAATGAGATAAAAAAGTGGTCCATCAGTCACAGCCAAAGGTGTAGCCTAAATCCGCCACACTAGGTAAGTGCAGTAGGCAAAAAGAAGCCTATTTTTAAGCACAGCCTTTGAGAGTCACAGAGTAAATCAACCAGGCATTGCATTACCTGATGATCCTTTATTTCCTGTTTTTATCTTCCTTAATTCTCTGTTACTAAGGAAATTTGAATGGAAACTGGATCCTTGTCCATTGGACTTCATCTGCTCCAGCTACTTGGCTACATATGACATACATTATATAGTAAATAGCACTACAGTACTTATAGGCAGGGCCCCTGGTGTTCTGCAGCAGAATTTTCTGATTTCTGCGGCAGGGCTCCTTGACTTCTGCGGCAGCATTTTCTGATTTCTGCGGCATGATTTATTCATTTCTCTGGCAGAATGCAGTCCTGTCATTGGCTAAATATGATGTGTGAAGTCATCAATGACACCATATGCTGAGCATAGAGGAGGGGCTTCAGGTAAACGAGGTGGGAAAGAAAGCCTGACACTATGGAAAAACAGTATATTTATATGAAAATTTACGAAAAACAATGAATTCTGTGGCACTATATATATTCTGCGGCATGATGCAAATTCTGCGGCAAATTCCGCAACCGCAGAACCGCAGAATTCCAGGGGCCTTGCTTATAGGCCACAAATATTTAACATGTTGATCCTCAGATTTTCCTTTTGCTCATTAGAAAAGTCTTCTACATGATAATATTGTGCTGCGTGTGTGGAACAGCTCTTAGCCTGGCAACTGACATATCTATCTCTATCCTCCCCACTACATCAACAGCATCATGACCACGTTTACAGTGACATCACAGGTGACTGACCTGGCAGCCATTTAGTCACTGTTCCTAAGCAGCAGTGATGTCAGACTCAGTGAGGTCACAATGCTGATATGCTGGTGACATCATGGGGGAGGGGAATAGAGGTGGATATTTAACTGGGCCCAGGACCCTGGTCATGCCTCGAAGTCACTTACCCACGAAGCAGGTCTGACGCAGGTCATCTCTGAACCGACCAGACTTAATTACAAAACTGGGAACCACACCACCCTTGGCTGGGCTCTGGTGTCTAACCCCACTAATATACAGAGTGCAGGCACAATGGCAGTCTCCTGAGTGACCATTCTCAATCTTCTGTATATGGAAAACAAACCACCCAAGGTCCAACTAGAATTCTCTCTGCCCATGACTTCTCCAAGTTCTCTGAACTACAATACAATTGCTACCTAGGTAGTCTGGACTGGAACCCATAAATCTTCTCCTACTCTTACTGAGGCTGTGCAATACTTCCAGGATGAACTAACCACAGCGGCCAACCTTTTGCTCCAATAGAGAGAATGAGGGCTAAAGGCAGCTGCTACAAGTGGATCTCTCCTCCTCAAAGCCCTAATGGTTACTTGGGAAAAAGCCTGAAAAGTTTAAGCTCTCCTCCTCCCGCAGATCTCGCTGAATACAAAGCCCTGAGGAACAAAGCCAAGAGAGCCATAAAACTCGCTAAGAGATTACTTAACACACCTCCAGAAAACCAGCCTGGGCAACCCCAAGCAATTCTGGAATCATATCAATGACCTGATCAAGGGCAGCAAAAGCCTGAGTCCTGTTCCATGGAGATTAACGGTCAGCTCACAACTGACCCTTCTCAAATGTCGGCTGCCCTTAACAGGCACTTCTCAGACCTCAGAGGCCTCACAAGACCTGCCTGTCTCCCCGAGACTCCCCTACCTCAGATGAACCACCTCACATGGAAAGAACCCCCATTTCACCTGAGACTGGCTAAATGCACTGAAGTACTAAACCTCCTAAGGAACCTGAAACCGAAAGGGTCAGGGGACCGACGGTATCAGCCCTTCGCTACTCAAGGCAGGAGCTACCTCCTTAGCCTGGCCTATTACCATGCTCTTCAATTGATCACTGAGGGAAGGAGCAGTCCCTGACCGGTGGAAACATGCCAGTGTTGTCCCTATTCACAAAGGGGGGCTCAGGGAAAAACTCAACTACAGGCCCATCTCCCTCCTCTGCTCACTTGCTAAGGTGCAAGAAAGAGTCATCTACAGTCAACTCAGGGACTACCTGGAAGCTCATCAGCTCCTTGCCCCCACCCAATATGGATTTAGAACAAACCATGGTACTGACACTGCCTTCATTAACTTCACGGATGAAGTTCTCAGGGCAATGAACAAAGGGATACCCACTGGTGCAGTCTTTATAGACATCCAAGGCGTTCAACCTTGTCAACCACAACTTGCTGCTACAGAAGCTGCAAAATATAGGCCTAGACAATCATGCCCTGAAGTGGTTTGGGAGCTACTTATCAGGCAGGGCACAGAGGGTCTCATGGAAAGGGACCATGTCTGACCCACTACCCCTAAACCAGGGTGTACCTCAGGGCTCAATTCCAGGCCCCTCCTGTTTTCCTTTGTTTTACCAACGACCCGCGCACTCCACCCGCGGGAGAGCTCCAGTTGTGCAAGACGCTGATGATACTGTCATCTTCCGACCCTGTGTGGCGTGGTTGCCCTAGGCCCTCTACTCCAAAAGGATCTCACTTCACTAGAGACTTGGCTATGTAAGAACAAAATGGTACTAAATGCCGATAAGACCAAGGCAATGCTATTCGGGCCAAGATACCTGGGATTTGACAGGTCCTCATCCCTCTCCTTAACCTCACTCTCTGGTAAAGCCATTAATGTAGTCCCCTCCCTTAAATACTTAGGCCTCACGTTGGATCAGAATATCACATACAAGGAACACGTGGACCAGGTCACCAGGACCCTACATCGGAAACTTGGCACCCTGTACCAACTCAGGAACCAACTCATCCCTGAAGCCAGGTGCTCCATAGCTACCAGCGTCCTTCTACCCAACCTGACCTTTGTGGCCCCTATTATACAGGGCATGGCTAAACAAGAGATTACCAGGATGCAAACCCTATATAATAAAATAGCTCATTTCGCAACCTTAGACCACCCGAGACATCACCACTGTGACACTTTGGCCAATCTTCGTTGGCCCACATTGGTCACCCACCTCCAACACCCCTTGCTTGTCCAGGCCTACAAGCTTCTCAAACCCCACGCTCCGCCAAGCATTGCTGGGACCATAACCCTCAAACATAACCCAAGGAACCTAAGGACCTCAGATAGAACGCTATTAGAAGTCCCTAGGGTAAGGACAAATGCTGGTGGAAGATCCTTTTCCTCCCAAGCAGCCTGCCAATGGAACAAGCTCCCTCCCCAGGTCCAGGCCTCCTCCTCACTCATGAACTTCCACACCAGGCTTAAGTCCCATCTGCCAACCTCAAGTGCATGCCACTGTCATGGCACTTAAAGCTCCTAAGGTACTCCCCTCCTCTCCAACTCCCGTCTCCTAGCTTAACCTTCCTACTACCTGCCTTATACAGACTGCTCGCCAGAGGTCACGTGTAACCCCTGAATAAACTATATGCAAAGTACTACCACTTGCTTACATGTCATGATGATAACCATGCCTGTACCCATGCCTGCATCCACTGCTTTTCTTTTACCGTGCCTGTAAGCCATGCCTGTATCCACTGCTTTTCTTTTACCATGCCTGTAACCATGCCTGTATCCACTTTTTTCTTTACTGTAACCACCTCATGATGTAACTCACAATGCCTCAAATGTTCCTTATGTCCTTGTTCATTCTTATAACTTGTATTGTTATCCTGGGTCGGCCCTGAAAAAGGGACCTTCGGGGCTCAGTGGGCCTACCTGGTCACCAAAATTTAATTAATAAATAAATAAATAAATGTCAGCTGCCAGGCACAGTAATGTCCCACACATCCCACCTACTAACATAAGGCAAACAATCTTCTAATTAACAAAAAGGAAAAGAAAAAGTACCTCTGTTATAAAAAGAAATACTTGTAGCCATATTGGTCCTTGTACAAAAAGACGAACAAAGTGGGTGATTTGATACCTTTTATTTATTTATTTCATAAATCTCTTGTTGGTCCAATAAAAGGTAACAAAAATCCCACTTTGTTAATCAGATATAAAAAGTAATGGTTGACTGCTTTGAAGAATGAATATTAGTTTTTGGCAATATGCTAGCTCTTTAAAAATGATCTATTTTATTTGGCCTACCCTGATTAATTTGTAATTTAGCCATTGTTGCCTGTTTCATGTTGTAGTTATTGTTTAAGTAAGCGTTCATTTTTCTTGTTTATTTATAGTAATGTAAGGCACGCAGAGCCTGTGGAGATGGGTATCATATTAATGAAACCTAGTATTACTACTACTACAAATAAAGAAGGGGAAATCAGTACAGAAATATATGAAATATAGGCAGAACTGTGTATAATTATCATGTTTTTCCAAGTTCTCCCAGAGACGTTACAGGCTCTTTAATGTCTTTATGTTTTGGCAAGCTAAGTGAAAATCCCTTTTTCCCTTTCTTGCTGTCTCAGTAAATGACAGTTTTGGATCTGCAAGAAGAGAAAAGCAGGTTCTCTCTCCCATGCTGACTGAATGCCGTTTGCAGCCTGTGATAGTGCAGCTCATTCCGGGACCCATCGAAAGTCAGAAGGTTTATCATTTGTCACCTAAATGCATTTTACTCCTCCTTCCTGTAGGTCTGTGTTCAAGGGCTCAGCAGTGTGTGTCTACTCCATGGCTGACATCCGGATGGTGTTTAATGGTCCATTCGCCCACAAGGAAGGCCCCAACTACCAGTGGATGCCGTACACAGGCAAAATACCTTACCCCAGGCCAGGCACGGTGAGTTAGCTCACAGGGGTACGGTGGGATGCGTTTGAGAACACCCATGTTTTTTCAGTTCCTATAGTAATGGGGCCTTTACTATAGCTGTGGTGGAGTTGAGTTGCTGGTGGTCGAACAGGTGCTCAGCTGGAGCTCACTTTGCAAAACAGATGGGAAATGGGAGGCAATATAGCACAATGTTCTAAGGCTCTGAGCTGCAAATCTGGTGACATCCAGCAGACCAGACCTGGGTTTGAATCCCACAGCTTCCACTTGCATACTGTGTGACCCTGAGCAAGTCACTTAACCTCCTTGTGCTCCCAGGTCACTCCTGTAAAAAAGCTTTCAGCTTAGTGTGCTATACCTGGTTAAACAACTAAATAAAAAAAAAATGTAGTCTCAGAGATCTTCATATATGCAACAGTAGTGGGGTTAAAACAATGAGATAAAGAAAGATATCTTGGCTAGTGACATCAGTAACAGCAACATATCAAACAATATTGTTGTTACTGCTGTCACAGTGGATATTTTTAAGGTTACTGTCTTCACAGTGGGATACTGAACCAATCAAAGAGCAGCTTTCACAATGCTGATGACATTGCAATGCCCAGTGCAGGACTGAAGCCAGCTGTTAAAGAAAAACAGCAAAATCTTCAAACAAACTGCAGATTAAAAGTATAACTTGTAAATTATTATTGTATATATCTAATATATAATAGCATGACTCAAACTAGGGAATTTATCATTACTTGCATGTGGGCAGGACTTTCATAACTCACTCATGGCTCTGTCATTCGTCAGTAATAGTTCTGCCCCCTGACTCTTGAAGATAAATTGCATGATTTGAGTCAACCCATTGAATATTCCCTATATACATTGGTTAATGGCAACATTTTTGACTTACTCTAGGGCCTAAGTCATAAGGTATGTGGCTCAAAAACACTGCCAGTTTTGTTAGCAAAGGAAACGACTTTGGTTTTATACAGCACCTTCAGGACTCCCAGATCAGTCTGACATTTTCCTTGTAAATCCAGTGCAATTTCCCCTGTGTTTTCCTGCAGATGACATTATTTTCTATGGAAGCTGTGTTGTTCTGTTTTCCTGTATAAGCAATGGAAGACTAATAGGCAGTTCCCCTGAAGACTGTATGATTTCTTTATAAACTGCAGATATCCTTGTAGATGTAGAAGCCTTACACCTTTCCTACATAGTGTGGCACCAAAGCACTTTACAAGACATGAATAGTTGCACCAGACATTAGGTAAGCACCAGAAGGCTAAGTGAAATTCTGCAACATCAACTAGAAAGGGAGCATAGGTTTACTGTAGGCTAAAGTTTGAATGTTTTCACCATTGATAGGGAGCATTTTATGTAGAATAATTAATTTTCCTTCATTGAGAATGAGCAGATGCTCAATGCCGAGTTAGTTTGGTGACATCAAGGCATGAGAGTGAAGCTCAAGTGCTTTCCTGATGTCACCGAACTGATAAGGTGTTGAGAGTCCAGTGAGTCCTCAACGCAGGGGGGTTATGTTATTTTTGTATAATATAATTTGTGACTGTATTTCTAAAGGGAAATATGGCTTACTGAGGTTCAACCTGCCAATTTTGAACCAAAGACCAATGCTGTCTGTTGTCCGTGACCGCTCAGCTCATGCTTTTGTAATGAAACTTGTGATCACTGTTCTAATTGGTTTAGTGAGCAACCTTGTTCTTCACATTCTGAAATGTTAAGAACAACAGAGTCTGAATTCCAAAACATGAAGAACAAGGTGTTGAAAACACCAGAAGAACAGGTTGAAAGTGTATTATAATAAATTATACAATGGCTTTAAAAATGCTGCCACCTGATTGGCTGGCTGGCACCTTTTCTCTGTTGTAAAACCTAGCATTACCCCCACAGGAAAAGGTGCCAGCCACCAGTCAGTCGCATCAGTAACTCCTCCTCCAATCACTCCAAACATCAGAACCTCAAGACTGGCTCATCAAACTGCTGCTGAGTCCCAACGCGAAACCGAGAATTTCAAAATGGGCTACCATTGCAAAGTCATACAACCCGAGACCAACTATAAATACCAGAAACCTTTTTCTTTTCCTTTTTCCAATCATAGCTGCTCAAACTACCCACTCTTCCTACCTCCCTTGTACTAGAACTCAGAACTTGATCCCTTTAAAAACATTCATGTCAGCAGCTTCTTTCTCAAATTGGCCTCCGAGATTCACTCCACAGCCAGAAACATTAGGACACCAGCGAGGTTGCATCACGCTGACTCACACCCCACCTTACACGCCCACTAACTTATTGGCCATCTCTGTGCAGTATCCAAATGCAGCCAAGTGATGCTGGCCACCCCTTGTCTAAGTACCATGCCAGGAATGGAGTGTCAGGTGGAAGCAAGATCCCTACAGACAGTAGCAGCGAGTGTAAGAGATATGACCGGGATTACAGTGAAACACCGTGGCAGCGTTCATGGAGCCAAGTCAGCGGTAGGAACAGCAGTGTACCAGGGTTTCATGCACACTGCAACCAGTGTCAATTAGGTGTACTTGCCAGGAAAGCCAGTCTGCCTCACATCGACTCTAGGTAGGGGTGTGTATCTGGTGGGGGGGGGACATCTTTCACCTAGCAACAGAGAACTATTTACTTTCTGGTGTAGGACTAAATTGACAAAAAAAGTGACAAACTAAAACAAAAAAATTATAAACTACAGTGCAGGATAACATTGTATAATCACAATATCCCACTCCAGGGTGTGGGACAGTGCCAGGATTTACCCACTTCTGGTGTGGTTTACTCACTCAGCCTGCAGCCTCATGACTGAACCACATCAGGTGTGGGTAAATACAGCATTACCCCACATCCTGTCTTGGTATATTGCTTAAATAGCGCATCCACCAACTGATTAAGAATGCTGGTTCAGAATCAGAAGGCATCATTCCAGACACTCAGCAGTGCTAGAGAATGGAATGCTGACAGAAAGAGTACATGCACCAAGATAATCAGGATGTACATGAGAGTGTAACAGAGATTAATGTATAATATATGGTAAGCCTGTTTTACTGGTTGTTTTCGAACCTTGTTCTTCATGTTTCAAAATATAGAACCTGTTGTTCTTAATGTTTCCCAATGTGAACAACAAGGTTTTATTATTTCCCAGCCAATAAAAAAAGAGCTTCCCTCATCACAAGTTCACAAGTGTGAGCTTATGTTTCCAATGCCACATACAGCATCATGCACTGACTCAGATCAACCATTTAAAATACAAGCAGGTACTTGAATAGTGACACCGGCATAAACATAGGAAATATCGTTTTGACACTGAGCTTCACTGTTTAACCAAATGAAAAGGGCACTAACTACACAAATTGATTCATGGGAGATTTTCGATTGAAAAGCAGTCTTATATTGCATTATAAATCATAACAATACCACCACTTCATTAAGAACTCTCAGATTCTCAGAATGCCGATAGTCAATCAGAATGGAGCATTTCTGAGACACTATTTAAAATATTAAAAATATCCCTCTCGATGAGAAAAACATTTGAAAGGTACCCATTTAAGAACATTTCAAATAATTTTTTTATACTAGCGATAAGACACTCCCAGAGGGTTGAGTAACCGTTAGTTAATCCTCCCAAAGGGAGAGTGTGGTACTCAGCTGAGCCATGTGCCACACTACACCAGTAGGTGGTATTTGACGCATTGTTAATTTAACCCCTAGTCATACCTTATTGCTTAACTGTAGGGGAGTAAATAAGAGACTGAACAAGGGACCTTCAAATGGAAACCTCTTGTTACATGGTACCCCAGAAGAGTCAGACTTTACAGATACAAAAGGCTGGTAAAAATGGGTCCAGGGATGGGAGCATTTCTGGATTACAGTTCCTTTATACTTCAGCCTTATTTCATTCAAATGCTGTTTGTACACTGTTATGTACTGCATATTAGACTTTCTGTGAGACTTTCCCATCCCTTACTGTTTCCCTGGCACACTCCTATCACTGGGAATTACTGCCTATACTGGCAGGATGGTCTGCATCTGTCCAGGAAGGGAACAAGTCTTTTGAGCAATCGGTTTAAATGTTTCATTGGCAAGCTTTTAAACTAGTCAAAGGGGGAGGCACTGATAAGCAGCAGGAAAATCCCAGCCTATCCCTACAAAACAGAGTACTAAATGAGAAAAAGACCGAGGTAGAAAGGTCAGTGGGGGATGCTGCAACAGAAGGTAAAGCCATCAAAAAATGGAGAGCAATGAGTACCAATGCCCGTAGTCTGGGTAACAAGCTTCCTGAATTACTGGCCTTGATGGAGGAGGAACATCTGGATATCGTGACAGTCACAGAAACATGGCACAAAACCATGACTGGGACGTAAACATACCAGGATACACTATCTACAGGAGGGACAGGGAGGGTAAAAGAGGAGGAGGAGTAGCTCTTTATATAAGGGAAGGAATAAAAGCAACAGAACAAAAGGGTAAACAGGGAGGAGAAGAAGCACTGTGGGTAAATTTGGAGACAGGCAATGGCACCACAATCCGCACAGGGTTAGATAGACCTCCTCTCAGGGGAGGAACTGGACAAGGAAATGATAGAAGTATACTTAGAATGGCAGAAAAAGGGAGATATTGCTGATGGGGATCTGAATATGCCAGATGTTAACTGAGTGCAGTTGCAGCAGCCACTTGAAGAGTGGGGTTATTCTAGATGCCCTACAGGGAGCATGCCTTAGACAACTAGTATTGGAGCCCACTCGAGGGAGCAATCTTAGACCTGGTTCTGTCAAATGGAGATGGAGAGAGGATCACAGATGTAGAAGTGGGTAGCCATCTGGGAACTAGCGACCATCGAACAGTATAGTTCTAATAAACACAGCAATAGAGTCAAGCCATACAAAGGCAAAAGTACTGGACTTTAGGAGGGCTGACTTTGCCAATAATGGGTGAGTGCCTAAGGAATGCACTAGCAAATGGGCAGGAAGGAGGTGGAAGAACAATGGAGAATAATAAAACTGCCATCACAGAGGTAATGAACCTTTGTGTGAAGCAAATAAACAAAACAAAATGATGTAAGAAACCACTATGGTTCTCAAAGGAAGTTGCAGTGAAGGTTCAAAGAAAAAGAAAGCATTCAGGAAGTACAAGGAATGCAGAAGGAGCAGGACAGAGAACTGTATCAGTTAAAGCAAAAGGAGGCTGGGAAGGCAGTCAGAACAGCAAAGGCCCAAACCGAGGAAAAGATAGCCAATTCAGTTAAGAAGGGGATAAAACCTTTATAGGTACATCAGGGGCGAAGGAAGACCAAGGGAGGGATAGTGAGGCTTAATAAAGGGAGGGAGGTAGACAGAGGAGACTGTGAAAGGCAGAGATACTAAACAAATATTTTTGCTCAGTATTTACAAATGAAGGAGGTACCTAAAACAAACAGTAGAAACACTCTGGATACAGAAGTTGATACCAGCCCATTTACAGAAGAAAAGGGTTCTGAAAGAACTCTTAAAACTGAAAGGTGGACAAAGCAATGGGGCCTGATGGGATTCATTCCAGAATTCCTAAAAGAACTAAGGTAGAACTAGTGACACCACTGACTACCCTTTTAACAAATCATGGGAGGATGAAGTGGTACCCGAGGTCTGGAGGAGGGCAGATGTGATTCCCCTTCACAAAAGTGGGAGCAAGGCAGAAGCAGGAAACTACAGACCTGTTAGTTTAACCTCAGTGATAGGGAAAATGATGGAATCACTTCTGAAGGAAAGCATTGTCGAGTATCTAGAGGCCAGAGGGGCACAGGACCCTAGGCAGCATGGATTCACAGCGGGAAGGTCATGCCAGATGAATCTGATAGATTTCTTTGACTGGGTGACCAAAGTAGTAGATCAGGGAGGGGCTGTGGACATGGCCTACCTAGACTTTAGCAAGGCATTTGACACAGTCCCACACAAAAGATTAATATACAAGTTAGCCAGCCTGGGAGTGGGTCCCAAGATGACAGCCTGGGTAAGGAATTGGCTGGAGAATAGGACACAGAGAGTAATAGTAAATGGAGTCCACTCAGAAGAAAGGAGGGTTACTAGTAGGGGTACATGAGGTTCAGTATTAGGACGGTCCTCTTCCAATGTCTTTATAAGCGACATTGCAAGAGGGACTGGAAGAAAAAGTATGTCTCTTTGCAGATGACACAAAGATCTGCAACAGAGTTGATGCACAGGGTGGGGTGGAAAGGATGAGAAGGGACTTGGCAAGGTTAGAGGAATGGTCAAATGTATGGCAGCTTAGATTCAATGTTAAGAAGTGCAAGGTAATGCACCTGGGAAACAAAAACCCAGGGGAAGAGTACACAATGGGGGGTGAGATACTAACAACAACAAAAATGGAAAGGGACCTGGGGGTAGTCATATCAGATGACCTAAAGGTGGGCAAGCAATGTGAGAGGGCAGTAGGAGGGCTGGGGATACTGGGATGCATAGGAGGCATCACCAGTAGAAAACAGGAAGTTATTATCCCTCTGTACAGACAGCTGGTGAGACCCCATCTGGAGTACTCTGTGCAGTTCTGGAGACCCAGTCTCCATAAAGACATAGACAGGATGGAAGCTGTCCAGAGGAGGGCAACTAAAATGGTGCAGGGTCTGCACGGAAGACATATGAAGAGAGGCGAAGGAACTTTATGTATAGCCTCAAGGAAAGGAGGAGAGAGGGGACATGATAGAAGCGTTCAAGTACCTCAAGGAATCAACAAAGTCCAAGAGGTAGCATCTTACAAAAAAGAGGTGTGCAAGAACAAGAGGGCACAATTTGAAGATAGAAGAGGCGCTCAGAGGTAATTAAGGAAGTATTTTTTCACAGAGAGGTTGTGGATGCATGGAATGGCCTTCCGGAGGAGGTTGTGGAGTCAAAATCAGTGGTGGAATTCAAGCATGCATGGGACAGTCTTAAGGCCATTCTAGGGGGTGGGGGTAGGAAGAAGTAGGCTGCTGGTTAACTAGGATCTGCAGCTTATCCAGTACGTAGGGAAATGGGCAGACTGGGTGGGCCAAGCGGTCCTTATCTGCCGTCAAATTCTATGTTTCTATGTTTCTATACCGTATGGATATTAGAACAGATACTGTACATAGCTTTGGTTCTACAGTAGTTCCCCTTGTTGGACAGGATCACCTTCAAATACGTCTTCACCCATTCTTGAAGAAAATAGGAAGCATTTTCTTTACCTTAGCCTGGAAGTATAGTGTGGATAAGGTGTTGGATGTTAATGCCTCCAAACCCCATAACTTTCATCCCCAATCCCCTGATCATGGCATCCTGCTCCCCTCCAAGAGGTGTAGATCCTCCCCAAGCAACTCTGAAAAAACTCATGGTTACTCTGCCTAAGTCATTCTAGCCTCCACTGACACTAGCAGAAAAAATTGACAAGAGGTACCACCCCAGCCTTGGTGCTATGCCATGGAGTCAAGGCCAGCTATCTTCCTCTGACACCTAACGATGCCCTGGGACCCTAAGGAGATCCCATACCACATCAGCTCTGGAGCCCTGACACTGAGCCAGGGTCAGTAGGACCTGCTGTTGCCACCATTGCCCAATCCTGCATGCGGCTGGCTCTGGTACAGGCACAGTCTTTTCCCCTCAAACTGTTGAAGGCTCAACTCCAACTCCGAAGTGAGTTTAGAACTGACTTGCTTCCAACCAAGACATCCTATTTATGCCTCTGTCCTAAGTTCCATCCCCCATTCAAAATGGCAAAGCAGTTGTTGTTCTGGCATCCACTGTCTTGATGAACATGTTAGCAACAACCCACCCTTTCTGAAAAATGATTGTTACATAGGAAATACCAGACCCAAAGAGTATTCCAGACATCTGTCAATTTCTGGGAATAGCTGTCTGGGCAAATTTCTCACAACTTTAGCCCAATCTGTAAGACAAGATCTTCTGAGCATAATGACCAGTTGGGTCTTCAGATATCAGCAAAAATAGTTATTTTACAAAGTAAAAGAACTGTTAAGTTCCTCAAAAGTATTGGCACAGTCCTTTGTTGAGAAGGAGACCAGTGTCAGCAGATGCCTTGTCTTATGGGATCGGTGCTATGATGTCTCAGCTACAACGTTCAGGAGACTGGCTTCCGGTAGCATTTGTCTCCAGGGGATGGACTCAAGCAGAACAGAGATATGCACAGTAGGAAACAGCACATTTAATCTCCTGAGATGTGAGTGTGTTAGTTCTTATCTCTTTGGCCTAACATTGTCTGTCAAGACAGACCACAAATCACTGCTGGGCTCAAAAACCCTGGATGAATTAACCCAAGAGTACAGTGGTTTTGCCTGAGACTTTTAAGATTTAAATACACAGTAATCCAAGTACCTGGAAAAGGCCTGGTCACAGCAGATGCAGCATCCTGGGTTCCAATAATCAGTACCCCCTCAGCAAAAGGAAATCAAATTGACGAAGGAAGTGCACTCTTCAAATGACACACTGGCACAGGAGTTACCAGCATCTTCAACAAAATGGGTACAAATTAATGAGGCACAAAAAGTGATGAAGCATGGCATCTGCCGAGGTGAATTATTGAAAAAAGTTTCAGTCCGCAGTCAGAAATGTCCGGAACCACTGAGAGTTTATTGGCAAGCCCAAGCAGAAATTCATGTGGCTGATGACCTAAGAGACAGAGGATTGAAAGGATTGCATAATACACATCAGGGAGAACAACGGTGCAGGGCACGGGTCCAACAGTCCATCTGGTGGCATGGTTTGAGCACTTTAATACAAGCTCTACTACAGAGATGCCCTGATGTGGAATTCCTGAAACATGGTGTACCGAGGAGACAGAAAAACCTACAGTGAAGACCATTACAGCGACAACTTTGAGATTGTTTCTGTAGTTGTCCCCACTGTACATTGGTGCCAGTTTCACTGGTGTTTCGCCCCCTTTCTAATCAACTCTGCCTCAGAGTTGATTATTAAAAAACAGTGATTTTTTGACAGGTGAAACTTCAACGATTGAAGTTTCACCTGTCGATGTAGGAGATTTCAGCAACTTCATTGTCAAAGTGACATGGTGGAACCCCTGAGATATTCATGTTGTAGAAACAAATCTTGACTTTTTTTTTGGACAGGATAACAACTATTTCAACCACAGTGGCCCTATTTTCAAGTTTTCGTGTAATATTTAATATTGGTCCACCACATAGTGGACATATATTCCAGGAATTTGCCAGGGATTATGACTTTACCCATGTAAGTAGTAGTCCACATTTCCCTCAGAGCAATGGGGAAGCACAGAGAGCAATAGCAACACCAAAACATTTCCTCAAGAAAGCCAAAGATCCTTACAGGGCATTGTTGGTGTATGGAGCAACCCTACTGAAATATGGACATGACCAGCTGAGCATTTGATGATACAGAGACTTGGGACACCGGACCCAGCAGTAACTGAGACCTTAAGCTCACAATGGCCAGATCTGTAAGCCTTCAAGGGAACAGATGCCAGAAAAAAGGTCGGACAGAAAAGACATTTTAATTGCACAATATGTAACATCCCATTCTAAACCCTTAGCTGTGATGACACCAGGAAAAATGTTTGGTTCCCCAGTCACAGGGCTATGGAGCAGCAGTTCTCTGCAGAAACCAGTTCTACTTGGTTACATCCCAAGGGATACATAGAAGGTGATACATAGCAAAAGAGCAGTACTGAGACTCTGAAGGAATATACCTTGGGGTCTGTAACCATTTGGGATGACCCTCTGTGTCACCAAAACATTTGGAGCTTTAAACCTAAAACAAAAAATGTTATCCTTAGTAACAGGACATACAGGTGTGGAATAATTTCCTCACCTTGCCTGGAGTGAGCAGGAAATAGAAACAGAGAAAATAATGGCAGATAAAAGACTAATGGCCCATCCAGGCTGTTTGAGCCTGTCTAATTTTGGGACAGTACCTTTGTCAGACCTTTTCCCCCCGTCTGCCTCCTTATTTACTATTTCCATGCCCTGTGCCATCCCTTTTGAACTCTTCCTCTGTTTCAGCACTGATAGCCTGCTCTGGAAGCTTGTTTCAGTCTGTCATCACTCCTATGAACAAGCATTTGTCAATGCCGAATGTTTGCTTGCTGGCATTAGCAGTGGAAGTGCAGGAGTTAGACAGGTGCAGTATAGGAATAGCATTGAAGTATTGAACTGACGCCAACTCCACCCTCACTCTGCAGAGATGGACAGGCATTGGGATGTGCCTTTGGGTCATCATCCATGACGGTCACGACATTTCACCTCACCCTACCCTACAGACACTGACAAGTGTCGAAGTGTGCCTTGGGGTGTTTCACCTTTACATTCACCTCATTCCACAAGGAAATACGCTGAAATGGGCACAGTATAGGAGAATGGGGTAAACTCTGGGGGCAAAGGGTCCAAGGCGCACTTCGATGCCTGTCACTGGCTGCAGGGTGGGGGTGAAATGGCATGGGCATTACTGTAGACAATCCCAAGTCACACCCCTGATGCCTGTCAGTCCCTACAAGCTAGGGTGTTATGGTCGAAAATCCTAACGCCCTGGGAGTTTCTTGGTATTTTTACTCCAAGTTTTCCACATGGGTTTTTTGTGACCCCACTGCATGAACAGTGACACTATCAGTTCGTTACGTGAAAGGTGATTTTGCAGAGCGACTGCACCATTTGGCGCCACAGGTGCTAAAACACATTTCGAACAGTATGTGAAAAGTCATAGGTGTACTGTTCATGAGGAGATATAAAAATGGCATTGTTGAAAATCTGGAGTGAAAATATGCAAAACTGGTGAAGTCACGTGCGTGTGTAGGAGCTGCGCAATGTACACCCGTAATGTAAGTAGTTTGGGGATGTTTTACAGCAGATTTTCAACATAGGCATTCTTGCACCTCCGCTCATGAACAGTGTCACTGTCATTTTCGTAATCTATCCCAAACACTAAATTCCCACAGTAACCGCTCTGTTCTGTGCCAGAAGTGCGAAAATGCATTTCGGCCAGGGTGTGAAAAATGACAGCTGTACTGTTCGTAAGGAGGTGTGGAAAAAAGTCAGTGTTGACAATCTGGACTAAAATATTACAAATTCGTGAACTTATGAGGGTGCATGGAAATTACACAATGCACACTCATGACAGAGTCATTTTATGGACTTTTGTCACCAAATTTTCAACATAGCCATTTTACCACTTCTGCTCATGACCAGTGTCACTGTGATTTTCTTAATGTGTCCCGAACATTGATTTCGCACACCAACCGAGCTAATGTGCCCTACATGTGCGAGAACACATTTTGGGCATGATATGAAAAATGACAGCTATACTGTTCATAAGGAGGTAAAATGGCAATGTTAAAAATCTGGACTGAAAATATTAAAAATTCTCAAAGTTACGAAGTAGTGGAGGGAACTGCATCAACGACCCTCAGAAATAGTCATTTCTGGAATATTTTACCAAATTTTCAACATAGAGTTTTTGGGGCCTACCTCATGAACTGTGACACTTTCAATTCATTACTCAGTCCGAAAGGTGGTTCCAGAGTGACTGTGAAATCACCTTCGGAACGAATGACAAAATGACAGTGACTGAATTCATGAGGTGGGTCCCCAAGAACCCCATGTTGAAAATTTGGTGAAAAGATTCACGCAAATGGCCAAGATATGCACCAAAGTTAAAAAAAAACATTTATTGCATTATACAGCTTACCGGCATTTCTTTAGTTCGTGGTCGGCTTTGAAGGAGTGCAGACATGTTCCCGGTCCAAGGAAGAGCGTCGCGCTAGGCTCCAGAGGTAAGTATGGAGTGGAGGAGTGTGGGGAGGTGGGTGTGCAGAAGGTGGGTGCGGGTTGGGGGAGGGGGGCGAGACAGTCAACGAGGGACAGTTTTCTTTTTTTTTTTTTTTGCAGGTCTTTCTATTTTTCATTAGACTACGTGCGACTTTTGCCATGCTGGGGTGGGCTCCCAGCATGGCAGCTGGAAGCTTTTTTTGTGGAGGGAGCCAGTGGAGCCGAATGGGGATTGGGCACCCCCATCAGCCATATGTACTTCTGCCACGCTGGGGTGGGCTCCCAGCGTGGCAGGTAGAACTCTGGTTTTGGGGGGGTACACACCGTACAGTTAAGCTGATGGGGGATTGGGCACCCCAGTCAGCTGAACAGACTTTTGCCACGCTGGGGTGGGCTCCCAGCATGGCACTGGAAGTCTGCTGGGGGGGCAATGAAGCCGACAGGGGATTGGGAACCCCCGTTGGCCATACGGTGTGCGGCGGAGGGGGAGCGCATGAGCACGCTGGGGTGGGCTCCCAGCGTGCTACTGGGGGTGAGGAGAGTAGAGAAAAATGAGCTGTCTATGACAGCTATACAGATGCAGTACAGAGGCACTTTGCATACTGCTGACGGCAGTATGTAAATTACCTGCCGATGACAGTATGCAAATTGCCTACATGTTACTACTGCTGATTGCTGCGGTATTTTGCTTTCAACTGTACGCCACTGCATCTGAAGGGCTGTCATAGACAGCTCCGACATTCATTGGTGTGGTGCAGCCATGCCTGCAAAAGGGAGCAGGGCATTGGAAGTGTGGGAGACACACCTACGAAAACTCGTATGGTGGCACTATATTTCTTGCACATGTGTGCAAGCAAACATCAAAAGGGCTTTCTGACATCCCTCTTGCACCTCCTCCTCCCCACACCATATTCAGGGAGTTTCCCTGGTACCTGTGTTACCACTCGATGTGAACAACTTGTCTGTCCTAAACTCCTTAGGGCTAGTAAGTTTAGTTTAATGTTATTGTTATGTTTGTTGGCTAAAAAAAAAGAAAAGAAAGACGGGGCTTGATTTTCAGAAGGCAAACTGTGATGCAAGGTGCCTGAGCCAAACGAGGATGATGCAAGTGGCACTTTGTATCATAATTTGCAGCAATCCTGATTTTTAAATGCCAATTGTGGTGAAATCAGGATGCCATGCAGCAAATCCTCCCTGTGCCACCCTTTCAGCAAAAGCACCCATGTGCCAGGTCACAAAGGGGCTTGCCCCACAGAGGGGCTGCACCAACCCCTTCTGTGCTATTCTACAAGCCCCACCATGGTCACACCAGGGGGCTGCCATTAGACCAGTCAAGAGGTGGTTTAAAGGCCATGTGCCACTGCCGGGCTGGGCAGTGATTGGGGGGGCTGCAAGGAGGAGGAGATTGTGGGGCAGAAGAAGCACAGGGGAGCTCTTGGGGCAATAGAGGCATGGTAGCAATGTACAGGAGATTAACTGACACCCTGTGTGGGTGCCTTATGCTCCTACATACAGCTGATTGGACCGGGTACAGGGGCTGGCAGAAAAGAACTGGGACTTGGCCTCAGTAGGATTCAGCCCTGCCACCTGCCCCATAGGTGCCACTGACCATAACACTGTTGGTGGGTACAAATGGTAGTTGGGAATGGTCTCTGGGCACTGCAGTGTTCCCTTGGTACCAGGTCCCCCATGTGGAGGCAGGCTGCTGCCCGCTGATGGAGTTGTGGTCAGTGGTACCTCTGGGGCAGGTGCCAGGGCTGCATCCTCCTGAGGGTGGGTCCCAGTCTCTTTCTACCAGTCCCCTGTACCTGTTCCAATCAACTGTATGTAGGAGCACAGAGCACCCCTACAGGGTGCCACCTCATCCCCCACACATTACCCCCATGCCCCTGTCACCCCCTAGGGTACCTCCCCATGTTTCATCTGCCCCGATTTCCTCCTGGAAGATGTATTTACCCTCCCACACACACCTTTGAGGTCCCTTGAGTGTTGTTCTGGGTGGGGGGGTTGACAAATTCTTCCATCAAACCCTGTAGGTGCAACCCTGTGGATGCAGCAAATCTCGGGTCTTGAGCGCAGAGACCCCCAAAGGTCCCTGACATACTCTAAGATTGCTGCAGCCCTAGATTGCCGCAACTTGCAGTGATCTAAGGGCTCTTTAAAAATCGAGCCCAAAGAGTCGTGATGTAAGCCTGTAATGTATTATTACTTTCATCCAGAGGACACCAAATTTCCAATACACAGGGATGTTCTCTTATGATTGTCTATGCTTTACTCTTTTGGCAGGAAGGAGAAGTAACTTCCTTCCTGTGGGATAGAATAAAAAGGTTTGAACTAAAAACAAGCTGTATCATTTATTCACTCACTCACTCACACTGGACATTACATGGAGGGCTCAGCTGGGAAAACTCTCATCAGTGCATACTATGCACATTTGGCCCCCTACAGATCATCTACAGTGCTTGATGCATGACCCACTTTGCACCCAATCCTGAACCAACAAGCGTGTACTGAAGTGGCTGTGTCTAGGATAGGGGCGCACATCTGCACATGCATAAAAACTTTACAGCATAATGTAGTGCGCACAATCAATTCCAGAACTGAACACTTCCAGTCTGGGAGTTTATCAGGCTGTGGTTTTCCTCCCTCCCTCTTGCTCTATTTCTCAGCCATGTTTTCACTCTAGACAAATTTCCTTTCAGTTTGTATTGGCTCTGAGTTACCATTCATGTCTTAAAGCCATGAAGCACAGTGCATTCTGGAAATCTGAAACATTAACCTCTGAGTGCCCATTGATGGCAACCTACCAGCATCCCTAAGTTAGGGAGACTGTGCAAACATCTGGTAAACATTTGAGAGCTCCAACGTATTTGAAACCCAAGTGGCGAAGGTCAGTGTCTTCTGTTTTGCAGTTTTGATCATCTTGGGAAATAATAGAAACAGACTAAATATATGAATTTACCTTATACTGTACCAAAATATGGATTAAAATATATGAGCTTGGGGGCCCAAGCAAGTCCCTTTTATCAGCAACAGTATTTGGGAGCTGTGTGGTCTTCAAAATCTTATGCATTGTCACCCTGCCCTATATACGGATTTAAATACTTCTACCCATGATGCTGTTGATTGGGTTTGGGGGCGGAGTTATAGTGCATGACTGTGAGAGAGACAAAGAAACTGAACAATTTGGACATGTTCTCTCCATCTCTTTATCCTTTTCAAAGACTTTGTTGGAGTCATAATCCTCTGTTTGTGAGATCACTGTCATTTCCACAGCATCAGTCAATCAATCATCTTTACCAGGCGAGACACCGTTGAGGCAAGCTCATTTACAAGGTGGACCTGGGATGGTCAGCAAAGTAATGCATGTAATACAAGTACACAGTAATGAGAGGTAAAAACACATTTAGGAAAAGAGAGGTATACAAGTACAGAGGTCATTGGCTAGCACAAATAGTGAAACAATAGATAAGAATGATTTTTGTTGACATTGACATTTTCATGAGCATGGCAGTGGGCAATGTTAGGTGATACAAGGAGTTAACAAGGCCATAGTTAGTAGAGAAGCATGTTTTGTATGTAAATAGCAAAGGTAAAAAAAGTAGGGAAGGAGGTGGGGGAGTGCTATCGGGTAGAAGGAGTGCTGAGGATGGAGCCTAGGTAGCTAGGATAAGGTGCAAGTGGGGCTGGCAGGAGTACGTTAGGGTCGGGGGATGGTAAGTGAAAGGGAGTCCTGGAGTAGGCACAGGGAGGGGATGGAGTGGTGGGTAGAAAATATACGGTGAGAAGTCACCTCTATGCAGTACTTCCAGGGGTCAGGACGGATATGCACTTAGGTTTGCATTCACACAATACAGAGAGTTAGTGTTGGAGAAAAGCCTTGAATAGTGTCATGCTTATCTGTGATACTAGTTTTCAAACAACATGAAGTCTTGCTATATTATGACATATGCAGTGAGTCCCAACCTTCGAACTGCTCCGGAGGTGAAAGAGTTAACTTTCCATGCCAGGCATGGAACGCTGAGCTCGAGCTCCGTTGAAACTCTGTCTGTTGTTCTTCAAACTCAAACCGTCAGATTCTTTACTCCGCCTCACTGAACAGTCGCTCCGGAGATTTCTCCTTCTGCTCGGTTCATTTTGTCGGTTAAAGTATTGTTTTTCTTGGTTTTCGACCGAATTTAAACCGCAACCGGTCGGTTCAGACTCTGTCTGTGGTATTGTGAGTACTAGACAGGTTTTACATTAATTTCTGTTCTGTGTGGAACTTGTAAACGGTTTATCGGTTTGGTTTGAACCGATCAGGTTGTTTCAAATATATTAATATGTCATTTAGAGTGTGGTTACCGGTTCTTATCGGTTCTAAAAAAAACGGATTTTATTACGTTTTTTTTCCACGACCCATGACACGGTTGGGAACCAATAAGAGGGTCTTACCTGGTGGATTGCCATAAATGGGTAAGTTTGGTTAGGCTGGCATTACGTCTGAGAAACCCAAAAGAAAAACCGGGCCCACTGGGTTTCAACACTGCAGTGTCTGTGGGGAAGTCTTTGCCAAGGCTGACTCCCACACCACCTGTTTATTGTCTGGGGTTTGACCACCTCAATGCAGACTGCCAGATTTGCAAAAATTTTCCTGCAGCTACCCTGGAAAAGAGAGTTGGTAGGCTGAGGGAAAGGGAGGCCAAAATGTCCACTGAACCGGATGGCCAGCCCGGTTCGGTTCCAACCGAACCGGAGGGAGTGCCCTCTGACCAGGGCGAGACTTCCTCAGCCACAAGGAGATCCGACTCTGAGGAGTCAGTTCCAGCAAAAAGGACTAGGAAATCAGCTAGTGTGGAGCCAAAACTTTCCTCTCCAACCACTGCAGAAATAGCCAAAGCGATTAAAATTGTCCTGTCGCTTTCCCGGTTCCGGACCGAACAGCACCATCAGGTAGCTAGCTCTACAGTTCGGCCGGTTCCACAGTTCAAGTATGATTTAGAGGAATATTATGAACCGCAGGAGGGAAGGAGTATGAGGAGAGTGAATGTGGATTTGAAAGTCTGGATGTGCCCATTGAACGGACATCTCCCCAGACAGACCTTCAGGAGTGTCTCCTCCTAGGCTTTCTGAGTCCCTTCTCATTTTATGTTTTATAAAAGTGGCTGAAACCCCCCAGCTCCCTATGGAGGAAGCTGTGGATGATCAAGAGGAGCCTGACTATGTGGAAATGATGGATATCCCAGAGTCTAGGAGACTGTCTATTCCTTTGCATAAATCTTTTGGGAAGCAGACAGTAAAAATTCTAAAAACTCCTCACACTATACCTCCTGTGGATAAGAAAATGGACAAGAGGTACACATTGTCAGGCTCTGATACGGAGTTCCTTACTCAATAATGCAGCCATGTTGGGGTAGTGCAGGCTGCAGCCTGTGACAAGGCAAATATTCCCTTGGCTTCACACCCCCCCCCGACAAGGACTCCAGGAGGATTGATGCCATGGCAAGGAACAGTACATGGCAGCATCCTTGGGACTCAGACAGGCAAATTATATGGCTTATGTTGCTAGATATCAGAAATCCAGATGGGATACTGTTATGGCTCTAGCAAAACAGGTCCCTAGGCCAGCTTGCCAAGGAGCTGGAGCAGGTGGCTGCTGATGGTATGGGCATCAAGGGTGCAATTCCATGCTGCAGTGGACTCTAATGATGTGTCATCAGGAGTCATGGCTACATCTGTGGCACCCATAGAATGGCTTGGCTCAGATGTACTAGCCTGTCACAGGATACCCAGACTAAGGCCATGGATTTTCCTGTTGTGGGTAATTCTCTGTTTGGGGAGCAGACAGAGAATTACATGAGAAGAAAATGGATGAGTATAGGACCACCTATAGAGTGCACAGGCCAAGGAAAGGCAGGCCACTCCTCAAGGCAGCCTTCAGGGGCAGGGCAGGCCTTTTCTAGGCCTTTTACCAAGCCCAGGCCTCCTCTTCTGCTTACACCCAGAGGGTTCTTTAGAGGAGAGGCAGGCGGGTACAAGCAGGCCTGCTTCCACCCTCAGCCTAAAGCCCCTGCCAAGCAGGCACCCTGATGGGGTTGCCAGGGCCGATTCTCAGCTACCTGTAGGGGCAGGCTGGCTTACTTTGTCCAGGACTGGAAGTCTCTGACATCAGACAAGTGGGTCCTGGAAGTAGTAAGTCAGGGACTGGTTCTCAGCTTCAAAAAATTTCCAAAGATGAGAACCAGATCCTTTCCACCTGCAAATCCACCAGAGGCACTTGCCTTAGAGGCAGAAGTCTCTTCCCTCCTGGCTCTCAGAGCTGTGGAAAGGGTTCCACCCCTACACCAGGGCAAAGGATTGTACTCCAGGTACTTCCTTACCCCAAAAAAAGACAGGAGAATGGCGGCCCATCCTGGATCTCAGATACTTAAACAAGCACCTTTTAAAACCAAAATTCAAAATGGTGACTCTGGGAATTATTCTATCCTCTCTAAGGCCAGGGGACTGGCTAGCGTCCCTGGACCTCAAGGATGCCTACTTCCATATTCTCATCAGAAGCTCCCATCGAAAGTACCTCAGGTTCAAGCTGCCTTCAGGCCATTACCAGTTCAGAGCAATGCCCTTTGGCCTCACCTCTGCTCCAAGGGTATTCACAAAATGCCTGGCAGTAGCAGTTGCCTCCTTAAGAAGGCAAAAAATTGCCATCTTCCCTTACCTGGACAACTGGCTCATAGTAGGCTAGTCTCCAGACCAAGTCAAGTTACATCTACAGATAACTCAGCAACTGCTCACCTCTCTAGGTTTCCTTCTGAATCTTTTCAAAGTCAGTTCTAGAGCCTGTCCAGTTCCTCACCTTCATAGGCACACAGCTGAACACAGAGAAAGCCAGAGCCTTCCTTCCTTTGGACAGGGCAAGGACCATGGTCTCTCTGGCCTCCTCATTGACCCTGCAGGTCTCTCGACCAGCAAGGCATTTTCTACAGCTCCTGGGGCACATGGCTGCTTCTACAGCAGTAGTGCAGGGAGCACGATTTCAGATGAGGGACATCCAGTTCCGTTTGAGAGCCTTTTGGTCTCAAAGGAAAGACCCTCTAACCAAATTGATCCCAGTAACTCAAACCCTGATCCAAGCCCTACAGTGGTGGCAGGATCAGAGCAATCTGAGACAAGGGGTTCCCTTTGTCACTCAGTCTCACTCCTTAATCCTTACTACAGATGCATCCCTCTTGGGGTGGGGAGCTCACATGGGCGACCTTACTACCCAGGGATTGTGGTCCTCTCAGGAATCTCTGCTCCACTTCAATCTGTTGGAACTCAGAGCAGTTTATCTAGCACTTCAAGTTTTTTCAAAATCTGTTCAGAACAAAGTTGTACAGGTCAGAACAGACAACACCACCACAATGTGGTACATCAACAAGCAAGTTGGCACTCGGTCTACGGCCTTGTGCACCGAAGCAATGAAGGTGTGGTCTCTGACTTACTCCCTGAACACCTTCCTTACAGCAGTTCACCTCCCAGGCAAGGACAATGTCCTGGCAGATGCTCCCAGCAGGATTTCCCAAGGCCATCACGAATGGTCACTGGACCCCCTGGTCCTGGAGGTAATATTTGCCAGATGGGGCACCCCGCAGATAGATCTTTTTGCAGCCCCAGACAATCACCAACTTCCCCTTTTTTGCTGCAGGCCCCCAGTGTTGGGCTCAGTCCCTCTGGATGCCTTAGTTCTCAATTGGGAAGGGAAGTTTCTCTATGCTTTTCCCCCCTTCCCTCTCCTGTTCAAAGTGTTAGTCAAAATCAGATCTCAATCCTGCAAGATGATTCTGATTGCTCTAGATTGGGCCAGACAAACCTGGTATCCACTCCTACTGTCCTTAGCAGTCCATCTTCCCCTGTGTCTTCCTAGGAATCACAACCTGTTAACCTGTGCTCAGGGAAGGGTTTGGTACCCGAACCTCAAATCTCTCAATCTCAAGGCCTGGCTCTTGAAGAGTTAGAGTTTGCTGATCTACACCTCTCCCAAGGTGTAATGGATATACTGAAGGCTTCTAGAAAACCTTCCACCAGGGCTACCTACAATTCCAAATGGAAGAGGTTTTCCATATGGTGCTCTGGGAAGCATATTTCCCCAGAATCTGCTGATTTACCCACAGTCCTGGATTATATGGTCCATTTAAATACTTGGGGCTGAGACCAGCTACCCTAAAAGTACATTTGGCAGCTGTGTCTGCTTTTATTTCAGCAGGTAAACCCTCTTCTCGTTCAGCTCATCCTGTATTCTCCAAGTTTTTTAAGGGATTGCTTCACACCAACCCTCCATTCAGGGACCCTGCCCCTGCCTGGGATCTTAATGTTTGCATTGCTCAGCTTATGCAACCTCCCTTTGAACCCTTGTCTTCAGCAGAGCTTAAGTACTTGACTTGGAAGACTGTGTTTCTGGTAGCCATCACTTCTGCCAGACGCATAAGTGAATTACAAGCTTTGTCAGTGGAGCCTGATTTTATCTCCTTTCATAGAGATAAGGTGGTCCTCAGGACTAACAGGAAGTTCTTGCCTAAGGTGGTTTCAGATTTCCACCTTAATCAATCTATATCTCTTCCAGTGTACTTCACTGACCATTCCTCCTCTGGCGAGAGGAGGCTGCACAACAGATGTGAAGGCCCTTCGTTACTACGTAGGGCGTACCAAGGGTCTGAGGTTTGACTCCCTCCAACTGTTCCTCACCTATGGTGAGGTTAGTAAGAAACCTGCCACTAAAGATCCATTGCCAGGTGGATTGTCTCTTGTATCCAATTCTGTTATGAAAAGCTGGGTAAGGTTCCTCCCTCAGGCCTGAGGGCTCACTCTACCAGAGGTACAGCTGCTTCCCTGGCTCCTGCCAGGGATATCCCTATTCTAGAGATTTGTCAAGCAGCTACCTGGAAAACAGTTCACACTTTTACCAAGCACTACTCCCTGGACATCCAGGCTAGGAGTGATGCTCGGTTTGGCACAGCTGTGCTTCAGAGCCTATTTCCTAAGTCGGTTCTGTCCCTCCTCCATGGAGGTACTGCTGTGTAGTCTGCATATGTCATAATATAGCAAGACTTCATGTTGTTTGAAGAAAAAATTACTCACCTTAGTAATGCTGTTTCTTCTAATGGAGTCTTGCTATATTAATTCCATCCTGCCCCTCTCAGAACCTCTGTTTTGGGATGTGGGTGGGCAGTGCAGTGTTGGCACTTAATAGATGCCCACCTTGTTATTTTCACCCTCCTTTTTTTTGGGGTGACTTGGTGTGTGTTTTTCATTTTTGGGTCTCTGACTTGAGTCTTTGTTTTGGGACCAAAAATGTGTTCTTATGTTTAGTAGCCAGTTGGCTAGTGTAGGTTTACAGCTTCTCACACAGGACCTCAGTGAGTTTAGCTCGTAAAGATCTGATGGTTTGAGTTTGAAGAACAACAGACAGAGTTTCAACCGAGCTCGAGCTCAGCGTTCCATACCTGGCATGGAAAGTTAACTCTTTCACCTCCGGAACAGTCCGAAGGTTGGGACTCACTGCATATGTCATAATATAGCAAGACTCCATTAGAAGAAACAACATTACTAAGGTGAGTAATTTTTTCTTATCGACTTTTGGATATTATTCCAGATTACAGGGAGGGCATGGCTGATGGCTGTGGCCCCAAGGTGAGTCCTGACCCTTGGGATTACCACGGAAATGTAAAAGAGACTCCTCAGAGCATAACAGCTCACTGGGGAGACAGGTAAACATTTTGAAATATACTGAGGGAGCTTGTTGGTGATAGCTCTATATATCCAGAGCACTGCATTCATGTGACATCTGAGGCTGAGTGAAGGCCATCCCATCATAGTATAGAGTGTGCAGTGATGACTGCGGTAAGGCGCTCCCGTGATAAATCTGATCACCCGGTGATACAATATGTCCAATTTGGATAAAGTGGAGGGAGAGCACTACCCATAAATGAGATCAGCATAGTCCAATAGAGGTAAAAACATTGATTGGACTAGCCTAATCTTTGCTTCCTGAGTGAGTAAGTTCTTTATTCTAAAGAATGAACCAAATCTCATATTCAGTTTCCTAGCCAGTTCATCAACGTGCTCACCGGAAGAAAGTTTCTGGTCAAACCACATGCCCAGATACTTAAATTTAGACATGAACTTCAAGGGTTCCCCTAATAGAGTAAGTATCTGTGGTACCGTTGAAGTGGTGTGAGCTTTTAGTGCACTTGCTGGAGGTGAAAATAGGATTGCTTTGGTTTTCTTTGCATTCAGCAGCAACTCTAGCGACAGGAGGTTGTTTTGAAGGGTGTTGAAGTCAGCTTCCACGTCCATGCATGCTAATTCAGGGGTGGGCCTTTTAAGGTATAGGACTGTATCATCAGCAGAGATGAATATTAGCTGATTTGATCCCAACATCAATGTTGTTTAGGTATATAGCGAATAGCAAGGGGCCTAAGATCGATCCTTGTGGAACACCCCATAGCAAGGGTTTTGGGTGGGAGGAGTTCCCACCCACCTTGATGCACTACTGTCAATCCATAAGGTAGCTTGTGAACCATGACAATGCCATACTGTCAAGTTCAAGATTTCCGAGAATAGTAAGGAGCAGATCATGGTCAACCATGTCGAACGCTTTGCTCAGATCTAGTAACAGTGCACAGACATGCATTTTCGCATCCAGGGAGGTTAACCAGTCATTGGATACTTTGGCCATTGCTGAGACAGTACTATGTTTTGGCCTGAACCTAGATTGAATTGGATTGAGGAGATTATTGGTTTCCAGGAAATTCCTAATTTGTGCATTGACCACTTTTTCCAGTAATTTGGATAGGACAGGGAGCAGTGAAATGGGGCGATAATTGTTAAGGTTACTCCCGCTACCAGATTTAAACAATGGTATGACATGCGCCATCTTCCAGTTAGTAGGTAGGACACCCTGTGACAGGGATAGGTTGAATAGGTGAGTGATGGGGGGAGACAGTACTAAATAACTGAGTTTTAAAAAGAAAGGTTCTATAAGATCCGCTCCTGCACTGTTCCTCACATCCAGTTTTAGGATGAGGTCTTCCACATTCTTTACAGACACCTGGCTGAATGAAAAAGTTACTGAAGAGGTATCGTGGCGTAAAGCTGATGCAGGGGTGGAGCAAGGAAGAGTCAGAATCAGTGACTGATCCCGAAGGGCGCTTGCTGGTGATGTGTGAAGGCCAACCCTGCCATTGAAAAGTGATTGTTAAGTAGTCTAAGTATGTCATGCTTATCAGTAAATTCAACCCCCTCTGAGCAAATTTTAGATGGTAAACAGTTGGCAGGGCTATGTCCTTCCAGATCCTTAAGTATTCTCCAAAATTTGGAGGAGGATTTAGAGGAGGCTTCTAATTGACTTTGGAAGTAGCTTGCCTTTTTGGATCTGATTAGTTTGGTACTGAGGTTCCTCGCTTCTCTGAAGGCAGCACAGTTCCCCGGGGTCTTAGTTTTTCTTGCTTTTTTCCACAGGGCATCTCTATTTAGTAAAACTTCCTTTAAATCAGAGGTGAACCAAGGGCAAGATCTCTTTTTTGTGTGGATTTTCATCAGAGGCACATGTTTGTTAATGTTGTCAAGCAGGATACTCTGAAAGAGCGCACAGGCTTCATCGGCTGTAGAGGCCAAGTAAAAAGTTTTTCCAGTTGGCATTCTGTAAGTCAGAAAGGAAGGCGGCTGCATTAAAATTCCTGTGACTTCTTTTGTAGGTAAACCCAGAGTGCAAGAAGGATTTGGGGGGTGTTTGTGATGCAGGGAGTAATGACTTCAGCAGAGGAAAAGCTACAGGATGGCTGAAGGTGAAGACAGAAAAGGCATGTTTTCATGTAGATGTCTTCATTGTTATAACGAATACGTAGAGATAAAAGTGATTAATGAAATAAGAGCTGAAAATTATATTTTAAATAGTTTTCCTGGATATTAGAACATCACTTTAAGGAAAACCTAGAAATTCCGGCTCCTTTCCCTGCTGTCTTTTAACGGTGACTGACATTTTCTATGATATATATATACACTCAGGATAACCCTGCTGAGATGAAATGTCTCATTCTTAGTGAGAGCCTGCTTTCACTCACTTTTTACAGCTGAGTGAAATTAGGATTAGTTTTTAACCTAAGGACATTCAAGCAGAAATATTTGTGGTGGCCCCTTCACTGCTCACACCACCCTTCTCTCTTCCCTTCTGCCCCACCTCACACCCCAAAAGTGATAATTCTGAACATGAAAGAAACAAAATACACTATAATTCTGTTTTTCATATTGACACTTGCTGCATTTAAAGCTGATCTCTGCTTATGTAACATTTTAAGTTCCCTTAACTACACTGTAGTTACAGTCTAAAATTGCTTTAAAAACATATATTTTCACTTTGGCTTTTCCTTTATAGTTCTGATTGTTTAATGTTGGATTCTCTTGTTTTATTTAATCTGTACAGCGCCTTGATTTTGAAAGGCGCTCTAAAAATAAACATGAATTGAATTGAACTACACTGTTACTACATTACAACTGTGATGTAGTTACATGCAACAAACATGTAATTACTGTGTCCATTACTATTCTTGATTTATACTGTTCCTGTTAACCTACCTTATTGTAAAATGTTATGCAATTGATCTAGCCTATTTATTTGTATTTGTTCAACTATATTTTACTTGTTTGATTTCATTCCACTGGAACTCATTTATTGTATTTGTTATGTTGCCTTGTAATATCTGTTATTGATGTGGAACCTTTGTAAAAGAACACTTGTGCTCAAAGGTATTCTTCAAATCTTTCAATAAATAAATCAGTCAATAATTACCCCTATTGCATCTAACTTGTGATTACCTACCCTGCAGTTACATTGAAATTGACACTTAAAATACAGTAGACACTTTACTGTGTTGGCATCCTGAGCAGCTGCTTGGTTCACTTGTGCCTAACACTGTCTCTGGGTGGCCTGAAATACAGAGCACTTATGCGACTTGCTCTGTGTCACACAACATGTAAGTAACTCTGGTGTGAGCTGAACCTCCTGGCTCCTGGTTCCCAGTTATTCAAGACACTCTACCATGCTGCTTCCTAGTGATTTGACTAAACCATTTCTGAAACAGCTTTGGTACCTAAAATATTTAAACTCAACTCTGATTATATTCTGCGTGTTGTCTACGTTTACTGTCCCCTCCCCCCCGACTTATATACCTCCAACTCCTTGACCTTTCTCAATAGGGTGGTGTCCTGCCCACCTGACTCATAGTTCGCTAACCACCAGCTCAGTCCACCTGCTCAAGGGCACTCCATTTTGAAAGCCCCCCCATGGTGGACCCTGGGTCTATACCCAAACCCACAGTTTACACTAATTTTTCCTCTGGCTAAGGGCAGCAGGAGGCCTACTAGGGATGAGGGTATGGTGTTACATGCTGATGCCATGCATTCCTGCCTGTGGGCCTTTTCTTCCTTGCTTTTTTTAGCCTACTATCCACCCCAGAGCACACTGCTGTGTGTTCTTTGCACATGTTTCACCTAGGGGGAGAAGGACAATACAGACTAATTAGGTTGCCCATGACATTCTACTCTGTGGTGCCCTTTACTCACCACGTGAGGTGTAGATGTAGCAAGGACCCAACGTGATGGTTCTAGTCCAGGATGAGGACTGTGGCTTCCCATATGGTAGCCCAATGCAGACAACCCTTGCCACTAGGTTGGGACAACTGTTTTTTATTATTAATACCATTGGGATGTATCAGTCCAGTTCTCTTTTATCTACTCCTGCTGTAATGTCTATGTGTAATATCATAACCTCTTATGTGTGATATTATGATTATTTTTCTTTGGTAACTGAGTGATGTCCACTAGGCACAACTGCCTGTTTTCTGGGGCAATCCAGGAGCACTGGGGAGGTTAAGTGACTTGCTCAGAGTCATGCAATATTTATTTATTTATTTTTATTTAGTTTTTGTCTGCTGAATAAGTGCACAAGCCATAAATTGATTATTTTCAGGCACGACCCAGGAGAGTACTAAACATGTAGAAACATACAGAGTAACTATTCAAAAGTGCATTAATTATATTGCGTTGAGCAAAGTACAATACAAAGACACTAGAGTGGGGAAAACATTTGACCAATACAATTGCAAAAAAACTGAAAAAATTAACAGAAAATGTACAGTCAGGGATTGCATAGGAATACAGGTTGAGATATAGTTATGCCAGAACAAAGCTTGAAGAGACATGCAGATTAACAAATCATAAGTGCATACTTTACATTGAGTTGAGCAGAGTATAGTACAAAGACACTAGAGTAGGGAAAACATTTGATCAATCAAATGGAAGAAACCTGAGAACAATTAACAGAAAATGTACAGTTAGGTATTGCATAGGAATACAGGTTAAGATATAGTTATGCCAGGGGGTCAGCAGGGGAGGAAGACAGAGGCAAGCAAGCATGAGGAACAATAGGTAGATATATGTAGAGAACAGGAGCAGGAGAGAAGAAAGAAGGGCTGGGACAAAGAGGTAACAGAAAGAGGGTTGAGGTGAAGTCATGACACAGCTGGAGGCTGGCCATCAGACATCAGGTGGGGTCAGAACAGGTGCATACGTCCGCAAGTGGCAGATAAAGTTGCAGTTCTCGCGTAAAGCAACGGTGAGAGCTGGATAGTCTAAGGTCAAGGGGCAGGACATTCCACAACTGGGGAGCAGCATGAACAAATGCACCAGATCCTTTGCTTGTGCAACACCTTGGTACACATAGCAAAGATTTGTCAGTAGATCGCAGGCCATGGGACATGACTTGGGGTACTAGCAGTGCAGCCAGAGATAGCAGGGTCTGCTGCCAAATGATCGAATCAGTGAGAGATCCTAGGTAGTATTTCCTTCTAACAGAGGGTGAGAGACAACCCAGGTCACTGTAGAGTTGACAGTGGTGTGTGAGTCGAGGAGCCGAGGAGGTGTATCGACATATGTTATTATACGTAACATCACATTTGCATAGGGACGTTTTGTGAGCAGCGGCAAGTATGGGAGCCCCATAGGTTAGGGTAGGGAGCAGAATTCCACTGGCAATGCAAGTGGAGGTTGTGGGAATCAAACCCAGGTCCGCTGGATGCGCCAAGTACCAAGCTTATTCACAGCTCACCACTCCAACCCATAGGCTACACTGCCAGCCCCGCATTGTAATCATTTCCACAGAGTATGATATCACAAGCAAAGGATTCTGAGTCCAGGCATACTAGTAAAGCTACTGGAGCAGTGTTAGGGGGCAGTGGTGTCTTTATGCAAAATTTCGAGTCAATGAAGAACAAAGGGAAGATCATTACAGATAACATTCTATATCAGGTATCTAAGGAACTGTGTCTAAACATTATGGCTTTTCAAGAATTTTATGAAATATCAGTACCTCCTTAGAGGTCATCTCAGTTACTCTAAAAGTACAATCCCATCAGTAGCAGCAGTGGGTTAAATATTTTATATTCCTTAAAAAAACATTGTTACTAGTCTGGTATGGCACAAGTAACCTTGCTGTGACACACAGGAGCCTCTTTATTATTGCCTCTAATAGTAGACACTTGCTTTCCTGGACAGAAGTCAAGTAGCCACTGTGGTGGGGGGGGGGGGTGAAAAAACATTGTTTTTTTTTTTTTATACAGGTGGGAGACATCAACTTTCATTCATTGACAGTGTAGTTTGTACATATGGCATAAATTATATGCCCCATGAACCAAGTTAGCTGGGTCAGAGGTTCTACTCACATGGTACATTACCATAAGCCAGAGAGAATACTTAGGTCCCTAATCACTCAATTCACTCAGTTCACTTGCTACAAGAATAGGCCTCCTCATTTTCATAGAACCTAAAGAAAGTTGGTAGTGATGTTAGACCAGACAAAGATACAGAAAAAAAACAAAGATGTTAAAGATTATATCTTTTATTGGAGTAAAAAAAACTGTTTTTGAAACTAGCTTTTAGGAGCTTGCACGAAACCTAGAAACCCTTTCAAGGTTTGTGTCATGGCACGGAGTAGGAAGTACTGGGAGGAGCAGCTGTCTGTACCCAGTTGGCCAAAGGCTACAGCCACCCTGCAGTAGCTACTTAACTCTTAAAGTCTCATAATTTGCTTTGGCGTTTGCTAGCAGCTTGCTATATTTCCAACAGCCATAGACTGTGGATTGGCTATTGGACATTGCATAAAGGTTGCAAGAATTGCAATGTATAGCATCCTGAAAACAGATAGGACAAATATCCAGATTGTTTGGTATGGCTGCATATTTGGCTGCCAAGGCTTCTGTTTGGCTGCTTATATTCTTAGAAACTCAAAGCAGTACTTCAGCCAAGTAGTTTGGGTCACTAACACTTATACAGATCTTTGATCAGCAGGTGTGGGGAAAAGTTAAGACTAAACACATGGGTTGATTATCTGATAAGGTTACAGTAAGGATTACGGTACAGGTCTGCAGAGGTGAAGAAGGACATGTGAAAGGCATGAAGAAAAAGGAAAGGATGCAGTTATTACCCTGCTCTCCCTCTTTTAAAATCTCTTCATCTGAACACCACACTCTTGCTGCCCCCTTCCTCTCAGTTTGAAGCTCTTCATTATCAGCTGTCCCCTACGTCAAACCAAACCCGTTCATTCTGTTTTGAGTCTTCGGACTCTCTTTCTCTTTTCTGCCCCTCCAGCTGCAGTTTAGTCATTACAGGAAAACTTCATTAATTTCATAAATAACCCCACTTACTCACTTGCCCACAACTCCATCTACCTTCCCTACTCCTTTGACTTCACCCAAGCTGTTAACTGCTGCTCCCACAACTGAGGTCACATCCTGGACTTGCAGGCATCAACAATGGCCTCCCCTTTCATCTCATTGACTGTGACCTCATCATCAGACCCAGATTCGGGAATGTATCAATGGTACCAGAGGGCTGGGGGAAGGGAGGAGGGGGGAATGAGCATCCCAGAGGTTGCTCACCTCCTCTGGTGCGGGTAGCTGTCCGGGATCTGCCACATGAGTGTCTCCTAGCGGGGTCCTGATGTAGCAACATGAAAATAAAGGAAGGGGTAACTGCAGCTGAGCCTCTGGGTATGCCCATTACATGTACGTTCTAGATGCATGTGCTGCATCGCTGTCCTAGGGTGGGACAGAAAAATAGTGCAGACAACAGTCAGCCAGTAGGATGATGCCCATCCACCCACAGGTCTCATACTGCTGACTGGGTCTGCCTGCACACTGGATTCAGTCACTTTTGGGGTTGGTCTACCGCATCTGCCTTGTTATGAGGGGAAACAATTGAGAGTTTTAAGTAGCTCTGGGTAAGTCCCTGGAAAGATGGGTGGTTTAGGCTTGGCAGATAAGACTGAAGGTATCTGTGGGTTGAGTTCAGAGGGAAAACAGTAATTAAAAAAAAAAAGAAACAATAGTGAGAAATCGTCTGCCTTTATCTGAACCTGTGAACCATGTACCAGTCTTTCTGCAGACTATCCCTTAATGGGACTATGACACCACAGGGACAGCAATGAAATACAATAACTACATACAGTGAAGTTTATATTTTATTTACATACCTTCCTGTCATACGTTATTTCTGATGAAATTTACATGAAAGTAAAATCTTTATCATTTAGTCTCCGTCTGCTCTCACTACTTGTCAACACTTGACACAATGCTCCTCACCTGTGACATCACAATTGGTTGCCATAGAAACAGCTGCAATGTCATCAGAGAAGATTGTAATATCATTTGTGGACAAGCAGCCAAAACAGATGTGGACCAAGTGATGCAGAATTTTGTTTTTATGCAATTGTCTATTGTAGAAAAGAACAGGGGAGAGGTTAATACAGGAAACATTGAAATTATAAGTGAGCTCTGTTTTTTTTAATTTTTTCTGTAACATCAGAGTCTCTTTAAGTCTGCTAAATCTGAGTTCTATGCCTCATACTTCTCCAGCAACATTGGCAACCCCCTTTACTCCTCAGCAATGTTCCCATCTGAGCTCTAACACAATCATAAGAATATATCACTTTCCCCTTCCCCTTACCTCTGTCAACTCCCATCTGCCTGCACCTTGTGGCACGTGCTCACCTGCCATCCAACTGGACATACTTTTTTCCAGCCCCAGGTCTCAAAGTCATCACTATGGTCTGTTCCATAAGAAATAGCAATTCCATCTTTGACCTCCTCTCCCTCTTTTTTTACATGGTGCTTGAATGCCTCCCAAGCATTGCCCTCTGGTACTTTCTCACAGCTGTTTAAACTTGTTGCCATCTCACCCTTAAACAGCCAACTATTCATCATTATAGACTGAAGGAATGTTATGTGATGCCCCCGACCAATCATAGCACTCCTTTCATTTGTGTGTGAGGCACTCTTATATTGATGAGTGGCTAATGTGCAGTGCCATGGCAATGGATGATCGACCGATGGAAATTATAGTCCATTTTTTTAAAGAAAAAGTAATTTTCTGAAATACAAAAGTTCTTCAATCTATAATTTGTTGATATGTACAGGTTGACCGGAGGCAGTATAGTGCTGTGGTTAAGGGCACTGAGCTGCAAACCTGGAGACTTGGGTTTGAATCCCACAGGCCCCTCTTGTATACTGTGTGACCCTGAGCAAATCACTTAAGACTTCCTTGTGCTCCTAGGTTACACCTGGAAACAAGCTTTGGCTTAGTGTGCCTTTCCTGGTTAAACAATTTCCCTACATGTCCTCCATCACCATTTGATGTGGGATAAAAGTGATTTAATTTGTGTTCATCTCATGTTAGAATGCCTTAGCTGTGCTGTTCTTACATACAATGAATGCATGTGAAACTACTCTTATCCCACAAGTGGTTCTAGAGACATATTAGTACATATAATGCATCAGTAGATCTCTACACCCCATGTGTGACTATCTCTTCCTGAAATGATAAACGACCCTTAACCTACAAGCCTATAATTTTCAGTAAAGGTTGTTTTACCACTACTGGTTCACATTCTGCTATTGCTCCATCTTTGCTGGTCTTTACAAGACTTCAGTGGACATTTTTTATTTACACACAGGTGGTAAGGACCATTTTTGTTTTTGTTTCACAAATATTTTGTTCTCCTTGTCACATGGCAGCTGCTCAGCCCTGTCCTTGTACTCCCATCTCTGTCCCCCCGAGCAGGTGATCATCTCCCCCATGACTCACCTAGTCTTGGGTTCCCTCACAGCTTTCCCCCATGATAGGGTGGGAGAAGAGAGTGCTGTTTCCCCTCTCCCAATGGAACTATCCAGAGATGACCAGGGTTTGGGGCGATGGCATGAATTTGGGGGTTAGGAGGGCAAGTCTTTATGAAGCCCACTGACACCAGTCTTTTACAGTTATCTTCCCCACCTTACGGCAGGTGTGTGTGGTGTCACACACACATGATGCACACACACAGCTGATCCCCTTGCACTGCTCAAAGCTGCACTTTCAGCAAAACTCCATGTGGTAGTAGTCTAAAGCCAGGCTGACAATTCACCCCTCTCTGGGAGAGGAGAGCAGTCCATCGGAAGCTTAATCCTCTCCTACCCTGGCCAAACCACTCCCCTCCCCAGCAGCCTGTCCATTCTTCTTTCCCAATCCCAGGTTACCGACATGGCAGAAGGTAAGATGCCCAGTGCCAGAGCCCTCCACATCATTGGGCCAGCTGGTAAGGACCATATTTAGAACAGTATGGTGTAGTTCATGTCCTTGTTAAGGTCTTACAGTGTTATCTCAATGTATCCATGTTCTAGTCTAGAACTCTGTCACTGAAAGAGAAATAATGCACTATCATCCTGGTCCTAAACCTGACTGGATTTATTAGTAGCTGCATCACACAATGAGAAAATAAACCTCCCTTCACTAAGAAAAACTAACCTGCCATCACAAACATGGCTGCCACCTTTACTGGAAACCTTTAACTAGAGTCTATAAATAAAAACTAATTAATTAAATGTTGTTTCCTTGATCATCACACTCTCCTAACACACATAAGTACATTAGAACAATGAAGTACTGTTCATAGTTTTTATTACTAGTGTTCCTTTGCTAACAATGAAAAATCCTCCTCCTACAGTGTCTTTACCCGCTTACAAGGGAAATCTCTGTTCCTTACCATACAAGAGATAAAACTGAAGCTCTGGCTCCACATGAGGCCTTTGGAGGGAGGGAGGGAGGGAGAGAGAGAGAAAGACAGAGAGAGACAGAGAGACAGAGATACAGACAGAGAGAGAGAGAGACAGACAGAGAGATACAACATTCTTCCAGTGCAGTTGTGCAGAATTCTGAATGTAGGGGAAGACAAAGATAAAAGAAACAGGGTGGAGAAAGGAGGCAATAATATAAACAAAGAGATGAATGACAACATGGTTACAATAAATTCCTGAAATTTATAAAAGCACACACTTTTATATATTAGCAGTGGAATTCAATGGAATGTCCTCATTTTTAGCATTTAAAATATATTTTTTTCTTGTTTCTATTAATTTCAAGTGAAATATTTAAATGCCATATTATATCTTCAATGAGACGCTCTAATGTGTGCCATTATGGTAAAATAATCCCACTTCTCAGGTGTACTTAATGGCAATTGGCTGCACCTCATGTCTAATGGCACATCTGGGGATGTACAATTATATCACCATAATGCACACCTTGTCATGTCTTAAATGACATCATACAATTCTAAAATGATACTTAGCAACAGTGTGTAAATCAGGCTGGACCCCAGGTTGCTCAGTCTCTCTGCCCCAGCTATAACTTTCCCCCTCACCTACATACTAAACCTATCCTTCTGTCTCTCTCTCTCTCTCTCCCTCTCAACCATCCCCTAAGCCTGGAAAATGGCTAAAGTCCTACCGCTGTACAAGGGCTGCAACCCATCTTCCCCAGGGAACTACTGTCCCCTCTCCCTACTCCCTGCCCTGGTGAAACTCCAGGAAGCCGTCATACTCTCTAAGCTCACCTCCTTCCTTGACAGCACCTCCTTCCATAGCCCCTTCCAATTAGCTTTCAGAAAATCCCACTCTACAGTATCCTCCCTCCTCCGTGTTACAGACTACATTTTTACCAGTATGGACAAAGGCCACCTCACCTCTACCATCTTCATAGACCTGGCAAAAGCCTTTGGCTCAGTGTCCCACCATCTCTTCCTCAATATATTGGCTGCCACAGGCCTCTCTTCCTCTGCAGTGAAATGGTTCCAGTCCTATCTCCTAGACTGCCAGCAGTCTGTACAAGTCACCAACATGCTATCCCCTCCTCTCACTACCTATGCTGATGTCCCCAAGGTGCTATCTAGGAGCCAATTCTTTTCTCAATCTTCATAAATGGCCTTCCCTCTGTCTGCATCGCAATGAACATTCACATGTACGCCGATGATACGGTGCTCTACCTGTCAAGCCCCTCTAGCAATGCATTCAAAACCCAACTCCAGCTTGACTTCCTCAATGTTATGCAATGGTTTAACACAAATCAACTCACACTGAATACTAAAAAGCCTGTATAAATGACATTTGGCTCCTCCCACAAGCTTGCCAAACTCCAGTCCCCCCCAACCTTTCACACCTTTGATGACACCAAACTGGAATCTGTGTCTGCCTTCAACTACTTGGGAGTCTGGCTCCACCCTAGATTAAATTTCTCCCACCACATCAACTCTCTACACTCTAAACTCTGCCCCAGACTAGGTATCTTGTATCAATCCAAAGACTAACTCTCCCTACTCGTCATGAGCCTGTCACAAAATTAATTCTTCCCTTGTTTGAGTATGCAGACGAGGTTTATGGCTCATCCCTTTCTCCTTCCTCATCAAACTCAACAGTTTGTGTAATGCCTTCTTCTGCTTCACCACCAATCCCCACCCCCATTACACACCATTGTTTACTTTACATGGCACTCTCAGTCCTTCCCCTTCCCCTCCACCGTCAACTTCATGGTATGTCCTTTATAGCTAAATATTGGTTTAACTCTCTCCCAACTTACCGCTCCTCCCTCCTCTCACCTGCCAGTGCCTCTGACTACCTCCTCCATTCCAGAGACATGTACACTTTCTCAATCCCTCAGGTGCAATCCTGTGCTGAATAATTGGCCTTCTCTTACCACCTCCCCCTACTCCGGAATCTGCTTCCCTCGCTGCTACGGTCATCTCCCTCCCTCCCTTTCCTCCCTTAAATACCAGCTTAAAATCGCTTTAAAGCCCTACTGCTCCTGCATCCCTGCCCAGGCCCCCAGTTGATACTCTTGTAATTACTGTTCACCTGGCTGTTACTCCCCCAAGTTAGCCTTCAAGCCCTAAGTCTATGACAGCCTGCACTCCACCCCTAAGTTTTTTCTAGCTGTATAAATCCTACTCCCATTTCAGTCCCTCCACTCCACACATCCACTGCTCTGTATTTCTGCTCATGCAATACAAAAGTACTGTTTTCCCCTATTGTTTCTTGCTATGCTGCTGTAACAATGGATCATTTGTTCATTGTAACTGTTTTGGAATGTGAATATCTGTATATTCTTTGCCAGTTGTTGTA
Organism: Neoceratodus forsteri; assembly: GCA_016271365.2. Taxonomy (NCBI): domain Eukaryota; kingdom Metazoa; phylum Chordata; order Ceratodontiformes; family Ceratodontidae; genus Neoceratodus; species Neoceratodus forsteri. The sequence continues at coordinate 1,113,933,016 of CM028129.1, read as the reverse complement.
ATATGAATTACTTGTTCAGTGTAATTCTTTTTGGGTTGTAAATTTCTGTATATACTCCTCTTCCCCTTCCCCCGGGTCGCACCTGGAAATGAGCTCCAGCTTAGTGTGCCTTTCCTGGTTACCAACTTTTAAATAAATAAATAACAAAATCAGAGTTAACAAAAAGACCTGTAAAGATGAAACAACAACAGAATTGGAAAACGTATTTAAAAATAACATCTATAGGAAATTAAAATGTCTGATGGGCTCAGTACGGGTCTCCTTAAACACAGTCCAGGACACAGTTGTCTTCACTCAGCTTTCCACAGATCTTTCCCATCTACCTCCAGCACCTGCTAGACAACTTCCAGTCTGTTTTCTATCTTGAACATAGCATGAAAACCACCTTACCCCGTATTGTAAATAACATCCTTTGCATCAGTGATGAAGAGTCAGTCACACTCCTTTTGCCTGTGCTGTTAGCAGCGTTTAAATGTCACTCAATCCACACTTCTTGACCTCCTTAAAACCTAGACTGGAGTTTAAGACACTCTTCTAGCCTGGCTCCACTACTTCATCACCACACAAAGTGTTCACATCTGCCTGGTCCTTATGTTTCATCCTTTGCTGAGGCAGTGCGCCCTACTGGTTAAAGCTGTATGGCACCATTTCACATGTATAGTGTGATACAAGTCAGCAGCGCAGAGCCGAGCTGTGCATGCAAAATGGTCCCACGCCATGTTAGCATGTTTATATTTGGGAAGAAATAACACATGGAACATTAGAACAAGTAGGTTAGGAAAATTATTTTATCAACTTAAAAGCCTGATTGCTGGTTTTGCCTTTGGGGGGTGGGTGTTTGTACAGTTAATTAAAGGACTCTCAACCTTTTTTTTCTGTCTACCTGCATAGTCTGTAGGCATGAACAAAGATTCCCTCACTCACATCCCCCTAATTTCATCCTAATTTAAATATAAATGAGGTTACTTCACTCTGTACGGCCCTGGTGTGAAAACCTGTTTGACTCCATTGCAAAGGTCATGACCCCACTCATGCAAGGCATCACAGTAGTAGATAATGCGTATCTGCACAAGCCATCTGAAGTTATACCGTCAGTCATTTCTCTTACAGTACATGTCTTGTGAAGTCCCTGTATTCTCTAAAAGCATTTTTTTTTTTTCTAACTCAGATACTCTTTAAACTACAGAAAACAACAGGACTGTTACTATGCCTTGAAAAGTTTCATGGCTACCATAAGACATGAACATAGGGACTTCAGAGGACAGCAACAGCACTGACTGATACAGTTAACTACTGCACACATGAGCACTAAAACATCATAAAATTCCAGGATGCCTTACATGAGTTGGTTCATGACCTTTGCAATGGAGTCAAGTAGGTTTTCACACCAGACTTCAGTAACTTGATTTTTTTTTTATTTTTTGGTAACCAGGTAAGGCCCACTAGGCACACGTGCCTGTTTTCATGGGTGATCGTGGAGCACTGTTACATTTCAACTCTGGTGAAATTAAGAGGCTGTAATAGAGGCAGTTATTGTTCATGTCTGCAAATGACACAGGTAAACAGAGTAAAAGGCTGAGGGGATCTTCCCTTGAACCACTTTCTTTCTTTCTTTCTTTCTTTCTTTCTTTCTTTCTTTCTTTCTTTCTTTCTTTCTTTCTTTCTTTCTTTCCTACCTCACATGTTCATGTTGCTTATCCTGTGTATTTCTACTGTGATGTCTTTAGTGATCAAGGACAGAATGTCCTGAAATTCATCATCATCATTCCTAGAAAAAATACATTATAAAAGCAGGAGCACACTGAAAAATGAGATACTGCATCCTACCTCTACTATACTGGGTAAATGCAACATAAAACTGTGTAAAATCAGGACCCTATTGCAAATGACATAATACAGCTCATCTGGCCTATCTTGGGTTAATATATAGTAAAAATGTGTACAAGCAGGACCTGGTACAACAGCAATGCAAACAGTGAATATTCAGCATTGACAAAAGGTTGTTTCGCAATGTTTAGCTTTAAGTACTGCTGATGCCAAGTAAGTTTATAGGAAACATAAAAAAATGTATAAAAGCTTTCCTTAGTAAGACCCTCTCTCAGTTTCACACCCTCAGTGCAGGTCTACTGACTGTTGCCAGCGATTCATGGATTGTAAAGTGCTTTAATTAGGGGGCACAGTCTGTGAAAGGTGTTTATAAAACAAGCTCCTTTCCTTTGATGGTGTTTTGTCTTTTTGAACTGTGGTGATTCATTTTCACCACTAGATGTCACTGCTATGCCTAGCAAGGCTATACAGCACAGGTAACGTGGAGAGTGCAAAGATGCTACCTTTGTTTAATAACCACTAAAAGATCTAATAGAATGCTTCTAGTTGGAAATATTTCAATACATAACAGCAATATTCTACTGGACCCTTTGAGGACAAAATTGCCGACAGTTAAAATTTTTGGAAATTAATAAAATAAGGATAACAACAGCACTACTGGTAAAGTACTCTTGCCGGCAGGAAAAATCCACCATTTTTTACTTCCATACCTGCTAGTTGGATAGCAAATAAATATTTCTCCCTTTTTGAAGTCGGAAACAGCTCACATTTTATTTTTATTTATTTATTTTTTGTATCTTATTTTTGGAAGTCAATTGCAGTACAGTACTTCTAAAATGAAGTTAAAACATAAGCTGTGGTTGGGATATGGGTCTGTTCTTGTGCAGACTCCACTACATTGTAAATGTTTTGAATATTCATTACATTTTGTGATTTTGAACACTAGACAGGAATTTATATTTTTTATCACCTTTTCAGTGTCCTGGGGGAACCTTTACACCACTGATGAAATCCACCAAAGACTACCCTGATGAGGTGATCAACTTCATGAGGACTCACCCAGCAATGTATAATTCAGTATACCCAGTGCACCGTCGCCCCCTGGTGGTCAGAACCAATGTGGATTACAAGTTCACCACAATTGCTGTGGACCAAGTGGATGCATCTGATGGGCGCTATGAGGTACTCTTCCTAGGAACAGGTACACAGACCATTTTTTATATTTGCTTAGTTACATTAAGTGCTGGTAAAAGGTGAGGGATATATGCTTACATGTACAGTTATAGCATCTTTTGTGTGATGTATTAATATATTATTGATTAAGGGTAATCAATAATATATTAAACATTGAAAAAGTCCTCCTGCAAATGTGCCCATTTCTAGGATAACTGTGCATATGAGTATCTCACACATAGACAAGTTTATTTCACACATAGGGGAAATGAGCGTTCTGATTGGTTGAGAGCACTCCCTAGATCTATAATAGTTATGAACGCCTTTTTGAGGTCTTTGACTGAGAGAACTATGAAGTGAATCTGAGCATTTCTGGCACACAAATGACTTGAGAAGATACGCATAACCAGAAGAGATGCTGTAATGTATGTAGACTTCATAGAATACAGTATAGCCTAGAGGTTACAGTAACATGCCGTGAATGAGCTTGGTACATCCAGCAGACCTGGGTTTGATTCCCACAACCTCCACTTGCATACTGTGTGACCTTGAGCAAGTCACTTAGCCTCTCTGTGCTCCCAGAACACACCTGGAAATGATCCATTGGAAACCACTGGAAATGAGACACTGACCCAGTGTATCTGCTTCTCATGAATAAAATAAATTATAAATTACTATGATTATTTATTATTACATATTATAAACCATGTTAAAAGACTTCTGTTTTAACTGGAATTTAAAACCAAAATGTTTTACTCTGCAGAAAATTAGAGAAACCTCTGTACGGGAAATGGACTGTGACAACTGAACTTTAGAACTATTTGCACTAGGGATCTTCTTTAATGTAATCACTAAGACCGGACAGGGTGTGGGGTATTGGTGGCTATGCCCAGAGGCATGATAAGGCATGACACCACAGGTGGAGGGCTTTACAGCTCCTGGAAGTGCGTGTATCCACCAATACCCCACACCCTGAAGTGTCTTATTGTGCTTAGAAAATGGGTTGGGCAAATTGAAAATAATTTTTTTTAAATACTCTCTAAAAGTAAAAAAAAAGACAAAAAAACAATCAAAGATTGCTTAGAAAATGTAAAGAAAATGTAAATAGTCCCTCCACTGATGGTTTATACCTGGCAGTAATTTGTCTTTCTACACGTGCAGTTCAAGGTTTGTTTACCATGCAACAAAAGAATTCAGTGTTCTGCAGTATTCCTCTAATAGACTGTCACTCCCCCCAGAAGCATGGAATGTTAACAAGGAATGCATGAATTCAATATTCTGCAGAATTTCGCTGGCATACCCTCACAGAGACACACACAGGCCTCATATAGAGCCAGAGGCTCAATTTTGTCTGAGGCATGGTTGGCAGCAAAGATTGTTCTGTCAAGTGGGTGAGGCTATGAGGGGGAATTTTCATGGCCATTAAAGAAACATAAAACAAAAAAACAGTGAAAAAGACTGCACTGGGCAGGTGGTGCTTCCAATAAATAAGAAGCATAGATAAACAATTGGGCACTCACCACTTCCTTCTACTACAATGATGCTCAGGCTCCAGAGGTATTTTATCGAAAGGTGCAAATAGTGTCTTCTTTATTGATTGCAAAAAATACACATCGAGACACTGCAGATGCCCATAATGCTCACCCGACTTGTTTCGGATCCTCAGACTGTATTACAATGACACTCAGACCCCAAAAGTATTTTACTGAAAGGTGTAAATAGTGCTTTATTTATTGAGTGCAAAAACAATACACATCGAGAATCAGCAGATGCCTGTAACACTCACCTGACGTATTTCAAATCCTCTGGTCAGAGAATCCTAAACGCATCAGGCGAGCATTATGGATGTCTGCTGAGTCTCAATGTGTATTTTTTGCACCTGGTAAAGAAGGCACTATTTGCACTTTTTGGTAAAATACTTTTGCGGTCCGGGTGTCATTGTAATACAAGGAGATGATGAGTGTCCAATCTTTGTGTTTGTCTATGCACATTAAGGAAACACCAGAAATAAAATAAAAAACCATGCACAGTGCTTGATTTAAAAAAAAAATGGTTTATGTGTATAAAAACAGGATCATGAGTAGAAAGAACTTTCAATAATTTATGTATTTTTGTTTTATTCAAGAGAGAGTTTTCTTTTTAGGGCCCAGTTGAACGTTTTTATATAACAGTAAAGGTGGCAGCCATGTTTGTGATGTAAATCAAACATAGAAGTTGTTGGCAGATACAGACCTCTTAGCCCACCTAGTCTGCCCTGTATTCCCTACCTACTGTGCCAACGCAGACCCTACTTGATCTATGGTCTTCTCCCCCTTGCCTTACTTCTGAGGTCCTCTTGTGTTTATCCCATACATGCTTGAATCCTGTTACCATTTTCACACCCACCACCTCTGCTGGGAGGCTGTTCCATGCATCCACCACCCTCTCTATGAAGAAGTATTTCCTCACATCTTTTCTGAGCCCCCCCTTCCCGATAGCTACATAGTATGACCCCTTACCCTGGAGCATCTTTTTTCTATGGAAAATGCTACTACCTTACTTATTGATACCTGCGAGGTATTTGAATATTCCTATCATATCCCGCCCTTTCCCTCCTTTTCTCTAGAGAGTACATATTTAATTCCTTGAGTCTTTCCTTACAGGGTTTTTGATGCAGACCCTGCAGCATTTTGGTAGCCCTCCTTTGTACTGCCTCCACCCTATCTATGTCCTTCTCTGGAGGAGGGGCCTCCAGAACTGGACACAGTACTCGAGGTGGGGTCTTACCAGAGATCAATACAGGGGTAATACTACCTCCCTCTTTCTGCTGGAGATGCCCCTCCCTATGCACCCAAACATCCTGCTAGGCTTCCCCACTGCCTTATCACACTGTTTGGTGTCTTTTAGGTCATCAGGGATGATTACCCCTAGGTCTCTTTCCTGTTTTGTGGCTGCTAATACCTCCCCATTCAATTGATACATTGCCCCTGAATTTCTGTGCCCCAAGTGCATGATTATGCACTTTTTTGCATTGAAACCCAGCTGCCATTCCCTTGACCATTCTTCCTGCTCTTTCAGATTGTCTCTCATTCTTCCCACCCCCGGCGTGTCTACTCTGTTGCAGATTTTTGTGTCATCCATGAACAGGCATTCTTTCCCTTCCAGCCCTTCTGCAATGTTGCTAATAAAGTCATTGAAGAGGACCGGGCTTAGCACTGAACCCTGTGGCACCCCGCTGGTCACCTTACCTTCTCTAGGGTGGACCCCATTTGCCACCACCCCCAGACTCCTATTGCTTAGCCAATTTCTTACCCATTTTACTACTTTTGGACCCAGTCCTAGGTTGCCCAGCTTGCTCACCAGTCTTCTATGTGGAATGGTGTCAAACGCCTTACTGAAATCCAGGTAGGCCACATCTACCACTCCTCTCTGATCCACTTCCTTGGTCAACCAGTCAAAGAGGTTGATCAGGTTTGTCTGGCAAGACCTCCCCCCGTGAAACCATGTTGCCTTGGATCCTGTAATCCACTGGTTTCAAGGTATTTCCCAATCCTTTCATTCAATAGGGATTCCATTACTTTACCCACTACTGAATTCAGGCTAACAGGTCTGTAATTTCCTGCCTCCTCCCTATTTCCACTTTTGTGAAGTGGGACCACATCTGCCCTCTTCCACTCCCCTGGAACCTCCCGTTTCTAGTGATAGGTTTTTAGAAGCAGAAATAAACAAAATATATAGGTATCTCCTGAAAGTCCAGCAGTCAATACCTGCTCAAATTCTAAGAAGAGAACTGGGTCAGTTTCCTTTACATACTTTGGCTACAGAAAGAAGAATCATATTTATATTACGGTTATTTCTTCTTCACGATAATCGACTCCCACAGATGCATCTTGAAGAACAAATAAAGTATCATGGCATGAGTTTCACACCAGATATAATTAAAATCATACATGATTATATTCTTCCCTTGGAACTGGGAAATACATTATATGAAATATATAAACTCCCTTTCCCCCAAATTAAACAAATGGTAAAGAATAGATTAAGAGGTGATATTGTTCAAGAAGATCATGCAAGAATTAATGATTTACGTCATCTTAAATAGTAGAAAAAAAATTAAAACTGATCACAAATTACAGTTGTACCTAACTATTCTCAGAAATCCTGAATAAAGAAGAGTGATAACTAAATACAGATGTGAGTTTTATAAAGCAAGATATATTTTTATGATCAAAAAAGATCGGATATAAGTGGCTCAAACTGTAATTGTCAGATGGGAGTAGTAAATGATCTTAAACACGTATTATTACATTGCCCACAATTTGAAATAAAAAGGAGAAAATTGCTATCCCCGATTTTTAGCTACCCTTGGTCTCCCCTCTGACCAACTTGTTAAGTGTTCAGTTAAAACTAAAGACTTGAATGTGCTGGATTGATTGTATAGATGTCTGAAATCGTTGAATCTCTAAGTATGCTTGATGAGCATTGGACATAAGATGATCTCTGATAAATGAGTCGAATTAAAATGTAGTTATAAGGTATATACATGTCAATCTTTCATGAAATGTATTCATGTGAACTTTGTAATGACTGAACAAATACAAATTTTACCTTATCTTACCTTACCCTAGTAATAGGTTGAAAAGAGCTGTCAGAGATGCATCCAGCACCTCCTTGAGCTCCCTCAGTATCCTAGGGTGCACTCAGTCAGGTCTCATTACCTTGTCTACTTTTAATTGTGTTAGTTCCTTAAGGACTTTCTGCTTTGTAAAAGGATTAGTGTCTATCTCCCTTCCTTTCATGCCCTTGTCCCTTATCTTTGGCCCATCACTTACCCCTTCCTCCATAAATACTGAACAAAAGTAATTGTTCAATATGTCTGCTTTTTTGGGTCCTCTTCCTTACAAACCCCTCCTCCTTTTAGCCTTACTATCCCTCCTTTGGTCTTTCTCTTCTCGCTTATATATCTAAAGAATGTTTTATCCCCTTTTTTTACTGACTGGGCAATATTCTCCTCCATTTCCACTTTTGCACTCCTAACTGATTTCCCTGACTCTCTTTGTTTCTCCAGGTAACTCTCTCATGCCTCGTCCTTCTGTGTCCTCTTGCGCCTTCTAAATGCTAGGTTTTTTGCCCTTACTTTCTCCGCTACTTCTCTAGAGATCTATAGTGGTCTCTTTTTTCCTTTTCCCTTGTTAACCTGCCTAACATAAAGATTTGCTGCCTTGTCAATGCCGCCCTTTATTTTTGCTCATTATTTCTTGACCCCTTAGTTTTTTTATCCCTGCTAGGGTGTCCCTAAGGTATTTTCCCATTTTCATAAAAATCTTAGTGTGACTCAATTCTGGCCCAGTTCAGAAGTACCACAGTGGAGCGATGGCAACTGCAGTGACATCCCCCACATCGACACCAGCACAACGCCATAGCCAGCCCCGATGCACACCTGCTTGATGGACATACCAATGATGCAAGGCACCACACTGCACACCCCAACTGCCACCACCACTACCGTACACAGAATGGTACACTATGTACGGACCACTCAAGAGTGAGCCAGTCATTGGGGAACCTCCCCCAGCGCTATGACGGCAATGGGATACGCTGGGCAGAGGTAGCAACCACGGAAACAAGCACTGCAGCAATGGCTGGCAGGGATGGGTGGCTTGGCACACAGAGAAACACCACAGGCAGACTGCAACCCAACATCAGACTGCACACCATGGACACACAGAGAGGCAGCAGCATCTGTTGCCGCTCTGAGTGGTGCATCGCTGTGCTTTGCCGGGCGCTGTGGCTGTGGTCAGGTTTGGTGTGTCACTGTGGGGGAGTCGATGTGGGGGTGTCAATCTAACACCGTGCTTCCCTAAGTTCTTTTATTGATCCACACTGTATGGTGATCACTGGCCCCAGGTGGCCACCCAATGTGACGTCAGCAACACTGTCCCTGTTTGTCAGTACCAGGTCCAGTATTGCCCCCTTACGAGTAGGTTCCTTAACTAGTTGCCTGAGGAGCACCCCTTGCAGGGTGCATGGTTCACAGTTCAGGATGTTCCTACTTCTGATTGTTGCTGCAGCTGGAGGCTCCAATCCTCATCTGGTAGATTGAAGTCCCCTACCAGCAACAACTCCCCTTTGTGTGCCATCCTTTGGATTGCTTCCATCATATCTTTATCCACCTCTACCCCCTCTACTGGAGGTCTCTAGATCACTCCTGTGCAAATAGCGGCCCCCCCCCATGTCTCCAGGCAACCCACAGTGCTTAACTCCTTCCTGCTCTCCCTGTATTTCCATAGCTTATATGTTGTCCCTGCTATAAAGAGCCACTCATTCCAGTTTTTTACCTACCCTGTCTTTTTTTCTGATATACCCTGGTATGGCTATATCCCAGTCCTGGTTTTCATTGCACCAGGACTCAGTAATTGCTACTATGTCAAGGTCTGCATCTGCTATGTTGGCCTGTAGGTCTCCAATCTAATTGCCAAGACTTTGAGCATTTGCACTCATGGCTCTCCAGATTGTCCTGCCACCCCCACCCCCACCCCCATTTCCCATTTGCTCTTCCTTATTTCCTCCACTATTTTTTTACTATTTCTCTTTCTTTTTACCCCTTGAATTCCTTTGTTATTTGGTTCTTTGGGATTTCACTCCTTCAGGAGTCCTATTGCTGACCTTGTGAGCCTGTAGGGGGCCAGTTTATGTCTCCCTGCCTCATTCTGCCTCCCCCCTTGGCTAGTTTAAATGCTTGCCAATGTAGCATTTAAACCATTCACTGAGGATCATGGTTCCCCCTCTGGATGGATGCAGGTTCTCGGCCCTGTACAGGCCCTTATCCCACCAGGTGGGGCCCCGTCCCCAATGAAGCCGAAACCCTCCTCTCTGCACCATTCCTTCAACCATGCATTGAAGATCTTGGTATGGAGAATTCTGTCCTCTCCCCATTGTAGACCAGTGGCACCTCCAAGAAGGACACAGATTGTGCTACCCCAATTCCCTAAACTCCTCCTTAACTATTGTTGGCTCATCCCTAACCAGGTAATTTGTCCCCAGATGGACAATGATGTCCAACTTCCTCCCTTCCTGCTGCACCAGTGATCCTTTGGATCCTCTTTCCATCCCTGCAAGCCGTGGCACCAGGAAAGTACCTAACCTCCCTCCCTCTCCTTATCCCTACCCGCCCCCAACTGTATCCCCCTCACTACGGAGTCCCTCACCAGGATTCACTTCCTCCTCCTCCTCTGGGGTCCTTTGTCACCACTCTTGGGGTCTCCACTATGAAGACCCCCCACATCCACCCCCGTCACTACTTAAGAGGCCTCTGTGGGACATTCCCACTCTACTAGTGTGGTATAGGTATTTTGTAGTAGTACAAGATGGGGGATGTGCCTTTGCTTCACCACCCTAACCCTCCTTGAGCCCTCTGTTGGCAGGCTAGGTGGTCCCTGGGTGGGGGAGTAGGTCCTCTGAACCCAAGCCAACTCAGCCTTTAGTCTGGCAACTCCTCACTCAGCCCAGAGAGGTGCATGCAGATGGGGCAGCAATGCAGCTCCAGAAAGTCTCCCTGAAGACCGCCATCCCACAGCCACTGCACTGCACTGCACCACTCCCAGCATAACTATGTCCTTCCTTGCCTGTTCTACTGTTTTGACTCCTTTAGACCCTTTTTACCCCTTGCCCAACTATTGCTTGACTCTAACTCACCTCTACCCTGCCCGTCTTTGTTTTGTTCACTTTAAACCCTTAATTACTCCTCCCTAGATATGGTGTTTCACCTATACCTACACTGTTTCTAGATTCTGAAATGCCACTACCCCCTTTTTTCTTTCTTTTTTCTTACTTCTACCTGTACCCTTCCTATTGTGTGTTCCTACCCTTCTTACTCCCTTGAAATGGGTGTGCAGTTACAGAAGTTTAAGCAGGATGCTTACCTCTGGTGTAGGGTACACTGTCCTGATCTCCTTCTGTCTTACTCCTTTGTTGCTGCTCCTCCACCGGCTTGTTGAGGTACAGAGTGTCCAGCCGCTGGCTGTCTTGTTGAGCTGACTACAATGGGCAGACTCCAGACATCCTTAGTGTGTGAGTCCTTCACATGGGGGGCCACAGTGCAGGGTTTGCTTGTGGTCTACCCTTTTAGTAGGCCCCTGACTGCATCCTGAGTACTGCTGTTTGCCCCTGATTGGTTGGGAAGGCTGTTGGAGGTGCGGTTTTCTCATTGATTGAGTCCTTTTGTGGAGCCTCCTTGGAGTTTCTAGTTCTGCTTCTGAGCCATCCCTTGGTGTCCTGCAGACAGCAATTCCCTGGCAGTGCAGGTTTAGGGTGTGAAAGCCCTTCTCCACCGCAGTTACGGCTCCTTTGAATGGTGTTCTGAGGCTGGAGCTATTTAAGGATGAGGGAACTGGCTCATGAACTCTGCATGTGATATGTCCAAATTCCGGATCACAAGTTGGACCTTTTTTCTTTACAAGGGGTAGTGGCACATAAATATATGCCAATGGAATGGTAACAGTCAATCAGAATGCAGTATTTAACTTGCCCCTTTTCTAAATGTTTATAATGTATAGAGAGTGTCTGTTATGGAAAAATACAGCCTCTCATGCTGTTTGGGTGAGTGAACTGCAGAGCAAAGCTCAGTAGTTCTGTCAGCCTAAACAGCACAAGAAGACTTTATTTGTCCAAAAGAGACACACCATACACTACATATATAAACACAATGTGTTATAAATTGCTCACATTTCCTAGAGTGATTTATATAGAGAATAATATATGGAATGTTGTACATTATGAGGTTTTTTACACATGTGACAGACTGGTCTCTCCCAGACTCAGTCTGTACTCTGTTACCAGCTTTCTCAAACCCTTCAGATGCCTGCAAGAGTACTTCAGTGGCTGCCAACCCTCAGCATAGATACTCCTCAGAGTATCACTAGGTCTGAATCCCACTAGAGCCACTGTACACACATTATAGCGCTCCTTATCAACGGCCAAACAACCCACCCCTTTCTCTCACAGCTGAGAACATCTCACTTTAGAAACACAATATGGTAACCGTAGCCTTCTTCTCAGAGATGGAAACACAGTTTTTGTCAATTATAACCCAGTTATCTGTACCTCAAAGGACTCAGTCATAGAAGCATGAAGTATATAAAAAATAATATTTTAATACTTCATACTGTATAATACAAGATACTACAATACGATTATGGGGAACAGTACTTCTACAGACATAAAAGAAAATGCTTTGATAGAAGAAAAAACATAAAGAAAAATCTTACTACACTTCTTAACTTTCCCAAAATAGAAAGGGCTTACTACACAGGACACTTGGTAAATCAGGGCAGACTCGAACCTTAGATGTTAAATGCTTGAGGTTCCAAAACCTGAAAAACCTTTTTTAGGGTCTGACAAGTCCTCAAAACCTTTCAGTCCCAGCCCCACATAACACATCATCCAGTATGTCACACTGACATTATAGAATTGACACTTCCTATGTGTCCTGGAAAACCTCCCATCTGGAAAACTGGTCCAAACTGGAATCCTGGATTTTGTGGACAAACTTTCTCATTGCTCTGAGCCCTGTTTGCCCCAGCAGGGGTGGTTGCACAGCTGGGGACATGAAAGAACCTGACCTCTTTGAATCTTCCTTGTTCACTGATCAGGAGTTCTCATCGTTTCAAGACAAAGGGATTGTAAGTACTTCTCAGGGGCAGCTGCTTTTGCCTCTGGCAAGAATTTCAGTGTCATTTTCCCAACCCATATCTGTTCCTACAGTAGATATAGTTAATTAAGGAGAAAACAAAACATGGAGAAAAACTACAGAATTATCGTTACAACACACCTGAGGTGTGTAATACCACATAAACCAGGAGTGCGAAACACAAGTGGTTTATGATGGTGTTAAACACTGAGGGCATGTAAAACAATGCATAATGTGACACCCCGTACTTTATTTTATATAATTGCTGGCTGGTTTAGTTCTGTCTGGTAAAAAAAAAAAACAGCAGTTGTCCTTTCTGTGGCATTTTGTTTCTGTGAGCATGAGACAGCAGCAGCCTTCACTTTCAGAGTGAGTTTTGCGGTTTTATGTGTTCTCCCAAAAATCATTGTTCAGACTGTATTTTAAATAAGAGCATTGTATTTTACATTTATTTGGGGGTGTATGTGTGTTTGGGAGGGCCTCTTGCTGAATGGTATGCTGAATGTATACGACTGCATCAGTCATACATAGGGTTTTCTTTTTTACAGCACACCATTTTAAACTTTTTTGGGGGGATGGGCTTCTAATGTGCAGTTCTGCTGTGTGCTGCACTCCTGATGCTGACTATCAGCATGACTGTTAGATGTTTCATTAAGATTTAAATAATTACTTTGTTTCTGTATTTCCCATTGACTGACTGACACCCATGCCATAATAACTGGCCAGTTATTATGAATGGAACATGATTATTATGGCATTAGAAAGTGATGTCAGTCCAATCCATAAATGGTCTCACCAGTAATTATATATAGAATAAAACATGGGGCAATGTGTGTAATGAGAAGTTTACACACACCAGAGGTGTTGGATACAACATAAACACCGTGAGAGAAGCTCAAGGAGTTTAGACAAGCATCCAACACCAAGGGTGTGTGTAAAATTAGAGTTTTACACACTACCCCATGTTTTGTTTTATATAATTGCTGGGGAGCATTTTTTTCACCAGAACAATTACTGTATATAAATACAAATAGATCTGTGTGCAGTCATGGTCGGGTTGTAGTGCAGTCCATGGTAGGGTTGAAGCTTCTGTTTAAACTTTCAATTTTTTTGTGAGTGATTTCACCCCAAGTTAAAAAAGTATAATGAAAAGACTTCACTTCAAACTTGGAATTTGGTCATTGTAAGACTTACAGTGGAGTTTGCATGTGAGAGGTGGGAAATGTCCTGAGCGATGAAGGCAGGATGGCAGCTGGTGCATGTGTGGAGCAAGGGAAACCTGGCACGTGTTTGCTGTTATAACCAGCTGGTTATAATAGTGAATTATAACCATGTTTCCCTATGGGGGGAAAAAAACACTCCCCAGTTATTATAAATTATGTTTTAAGTTCTCTTACTGAAACACCCATTTTAGTAAAAAGAAGTCTTCCGCTTGAAGCTCCCCCACGAGACACCAACTGTATGTCGGATAAGGGGTTCAAAGGTTCTCATCACTGATTGGCTATGATCACATAAGTGAATTATAATGGTCCCCTCACTGTGACGTATTCAGTGTTGGTGAATGGTGAGAAACTAACAGCACTTGAGACTGCATCCCTCTATTTATAGACAGGTGTACCAGCCTAATCTTTCGATTTACGATGCAGAGGTTGGTACCTCTGCAGATTCCTGTGTAGATAGCCTCACCTTTCAGAATTTGCTTGTTACCCCTGATATAATTGATGGATGGACCCTCAGGGGGGCTATTTCTGATTTTGGATGTTGTGGGCCCTCCGGGCCCCATAGCTCAGCCTAGAAATGCCCGATTTACAATTCCAAGGTGTCATTTTCTACATTTATTGCTATGCCAAGTTGGATGGAACAACTTAGAAAATCCAACATGGCCACCAAAATCCAATATGGCCACCAAATAGCTAGTAAATACTTGATTCATTAATAATTTCCAGATCTCAAGCTTCCATGATACCGATTATCAATGATTCATGAACAGGGAGCTTATTGTTATTATGTTTAATATAAACACATATTAAATTAATATAATAGAACGTAAATAGAAATAAACAATGCATAATGCATCAATCTGCTTGTTTGTGCCATTGACCCAAAATTGCATCCACTCTGTGAGAATTTGCCACTTTGTTCGCAGGATTGTATGGCATGTTCTTGTACATTGTATGCCTGTTTAGTTTGTATTTCTAGTTTCAAATTTTTTATTTTAGTTTCTGTTTCAGAAACATGGATAGCCCTCTAGCTGTACCTGTTGGATTTGTCTACCTGTGTTCTTTGTGAGAACCAAATTAGATACGGAACTGCAACAAATATTAGTAGAGAATGGTCTGAATACCATCAAGGCTTTTGCAGAGAAATGGTCAGTCACAAAACCAACTTCTGAGTACGCCAGATACTTCAACCTCGTATGGAATAAAATCAGTGACCAACTTCCCCCTGGCCCTGGAGAAACAGACCTACCTGTTCATACAAGGTGTCACCAAAATTTCACAAGTGAAAGGAAATTAAACACCAACTCAATGAAACAACTTTCTTCAGATCATACTTCTGAAGCTGAATTCTCGGGCATACCTGACCCATAGATATCCAGTAACAGTGAAGCGGTCCATGTAACTTGATGTAAAAGGAAATCATTGGAATTTAAGAAGGATGAGACCTGCTTCGTCCGTGATAAGAAAAGGAAAAAGAGAGGAAATACAGAAGAAAAACTCCAAAGAGTTAAACTTAAAGATGGAAAGATTACATTGCACGAAAGCAAGTTACGCAATGAAAATTCCGATGATGCTCTTTTGTCTGGTGCAGCCAAACATTTGAAGGTTGCTAATGCCAATGTTGATGTCTTTGCTGTAGACATCAAATATCATCAAAGTTGTTACAACACTTTTGTCTACGTCAGCAAATGAGAGAGACAAACACCAGGTGGATTGGAAAGCATTCACATAAAGAGTGCTGAAATGGAGTTTCTTCAAATTGCAAGAAGAAAGGTTGTTGAGCAGAAATGTTGCTATTCACTCCCAGATTTATTGGAGGATCTTCATAACCTCTGCAAGTTCCATGGATGCAAACACGATTCTGGAATAAATCACACATATCAGTTGAATCTTATCAGCAATTAATTTGGAGATAAGATAGATTGTACTGTGGGGAAGGGGATACATGGGAATACTCTCATTCTTCATTCAACAAAAGTAAACCCACTTGATTATTCTTTGGCATCCTTGAAAGGAGCTGGGCTCAGAGATAGTGACATCACCAAGGCATTTGCAAAGATGATCAGTCGGAAATTAAAAGATAGACAAATTGAGTCACCGCAGTTTCCTATGGCATACGAAGACCTGCTTTCTGAGCTTGATAATTATGAACCCATTCCAGAAATCTTCAATGCCATAGCTCTCTCCATAAGCCCTTCTAAGAAGATTAATGCTCTACATTATGCGACCATCCCAACAGAAATTCAAGCTACCAAAATATGTTCCATTGCTAGTGACTGGCAACGCTTCATTACCAGAGAACATTCTCTAAAGTCGATAGTTTTATACATGGTCATTCATCATCTCACCAGAAGTAAAGAAGCAGTCAGTCTTCTACATCATTCGGGGGCTGGTATTTCTTACACAGACGTCAGAAGACAAAACAAGAAATTACTCCATTATAGTAAATCTGAGAAAAAGAAAGCACCGCACACAATTCTGCCTGGACAGCCAACTCATGTCGCAATTGATAACTCAGATGGTAAGCAACAGACATTAACAGGAGTCTCTACAACACATGACACTAACTCAACGATTTACATACCCCGAATTTCGTGTCCTGCTGTCATCTACGATTTGCCAGTACAAGAACAGAACATTCCAAGAAGCTCAACAAGAGAAGTCCAGGAAATCTTTGAGAGCTCAGAATCTATTGACTATGGGGATTATAAAATAGGAAAGAGAAAACACCCACCGATCGTCCCATCCTATGATGAGGATGAAAGAAGGACCAAGCTTGATCTTTGTTTGAGCAAATATTGTATTTGGACTCTGGCAGCAGCATAGAATCTTTCAGAGAAGATGAATCTCTTCCAGTCCTAAGATCATGGACAGCTTTCAATAAAAAAAACATCGACACTACCTTCAAATCCGAAACTGATTTCCTGTCCATTATACCATGTGAACCAGATGATGCAGTTTGCAAATATTACCTTGACTTTCTCATGGATCTAATCAATGACCTCCAAACTGACCACATCTTCAGCCATAGCGATCATGCAGTTTTCTATAAGATTGCACAAATAATGTGGAAAGAAGAAAAATATACAAAAGTGGTTAATTTCATGGGAGGATTTCATGAACTGATGGTGAGACAGAAGATCCTCTACAAGCAATACGGTGCTTTGGGACTTTGTGACTGGTGGATTCAGGTGGTGATAACCGTGGATGGATCTGTTGACCAGGCCTTTGAAGGACACCACTATTCTATATTGATGAGGTTACGTAAACAGTCCTTCGAGGTTCTCCTACTATTCATGGGATCCAAGACTCATGGCTCACTAACTAACAGACTACGAGAAAAGCTCATCAACAAGAGAAGATCTGTATTGGCAGAATCTCTGAATCTTGTCTTCTTGGATGAATCTTTCCCTGAAGTGCAGTCAAGAATGCTGGAAACCTCTGGCACCATGGGACAGTGGGTGACAGGCTACATTGGTAGCACCAGCTCTCTTCTCGCCCAGGTCACCGCATACAGAGACAAGAATCTGAACTTGCATCTGCAGGCTCAATGAGATATTCTGTCTTTACTGTTTGCATTCCACCATCAAAACTACTTTTGGTATTTGATGTGGCATCATGTAGAACTCATCAATCTGAAACCATCAATGAGAATGCATACAATGAACTGCAGGAATGTGGCATTGGGGCTAGTCTGTCCAGTGAGGTGTTCTCCACGATACCTGGTGACCAAGTGACTGAGGTCTCAATTAGCAGAGAGATCAAGGTGAGGAGTGCAGTTACAGTACATCTGAGGAAGCTGCTAGCAACTTCATTTTGAATTCCCACAAGCTTGCTAAAATTAATTTGTTGCTGAAGGAGAAGATGCTTCTGAAAACATCGGCCATGCACAATGAGTTGACATATGGTACCATGAAGAAACATGATGGTCAAGTGAAAGAGCTAGTGAAGAAACTTCACGTATATTCAGATCTATGTGAGGGTGTAGCACGACACATCACAAAGGGCATTGAAATACCGCTGGCAATAGTAGAGGGCCTTTTGAAGGCAAGGGCTACAGAGGAAGTTATGTTGAGTGCATTTATAAATGACCGCCTCCTACCAAGGAAAGTTGGTTTCTTCGATCCCATTAAACAAAGCAGAATTTGCCAAGGGAAAGGACAAGAAGGAAAAGAAACCCAAAGTTGAATCAGTCTTGAAAGAAGACCACCAGGTTCTCGGTATCATTGTTGCAAAGTGCCCAGACAAGAAAGATGTGTTTTCCCATCTGCTCACAACATATCCTCTTACAATAGTAACTCAGGATGGAAACCTCTATAAACTTAATACTAAACATTTCTTAAGAAATTATCTCATCGATGAAGCAGAAGATCAAAGTTCTTCCACTCCTCCGTTATGCTTAGTGTACATATACGACGCCTTGGCAATGATCAGAGCAGTTCCTGCACAGCATACATGGGACAGCCTTTGGAAAGCACTTCTTGTCACATTTACACCTCAAAGCAAACCCAGTGGAAGTCATCGTCGTTTTTGATAATTATAAAGATGATCAGGAGTTCTCAGTGAAACAGCAAGAACGAGCTGAGCGAGTGGTAGGAACAGGATGAATGTGACTTCACATGGGATCAGATTCGCAGGAGATGCCACAGGGAAAGGTGTATCAGCAGTACCTTCACAACAATAACAACAAAAATTATCTCATACAAAGCTTCAATGAGTATGTTAGACAGTAGGATGTCAAAAGAAACTTACAATACCCACTTACTATCAGCAATGGCAGAAGCACGTATACTAGATATGCAGATTCAGAAAAATTCCTGTTTTCCTGCAACCATGAAGCAGATACGAGGATAGTGCTGCATTGTGCTCTTGTGAAAGGCCCAGTTGTCGTCCGAGTCAAAGATACAGACATCCTTATCCTGATGGTTTACGCTTACGCAAAGACCTTTCCAGATTCACCATGAATGCTCCAAATCATCCCTGACATATTTGTAAACATAGGATCTATATACGATCACATTGGACACGGTGCAAGTCTCAGTTTGCCAGCATACCATGCTGTCTCTGGATGCAATGCAGTGAGTTACTTCTACAAGGTATCAAAGAAATTAGTCTTTCAGTGTTTGCACAGGATCGAAGAAAGAATAAATCTCCTTTCAGGGCTTGGGGAAAGCACATGTGCTTTACAAGACATTGAACAAAATGTCAAGACCTTCATTCAACACTGCGTATACAATGGTACGGGAGAAGATCTGGTAGACACATAAGTAAGGCAATATAATAACCTGAAAGTGAAGACTATGCAAATGATTCTACCAGACCCAGTGAGCCTATGTCAGCACATAAAGAGAGCAAATCTCGTAGTCTAAGCCTACTATTGGCGCCACTGCACAGAGCTGGAAACCTCAAAAGTTGACCCTTGTTTGTCAGGATGGAAATGAGAGGATGAAATGCTGAAACCTGTGTGGTTCACTGGGTTTCAGTTACCTGACATCCTACGTCATAGAAGAAAGGGTGGAAGGTTAGCCGGCGAACGATGTGCAGCTGATGGAGATGAGGCAGACGACGAAGGTGAGTCAGCACCTCAAAGACATACACACAAGACCAAACAAAAACTTTCAGCCACAGTGCCAATAACTGATTGTACAGGAGATGATGACACAGATAATGACACATCGGCAGCCAGTGAACAAACTTCTACAGACGAATCTTCAAGCTTCAAAAGTGAATGTGACAGTTCAGATCCAGAGCGGACTCCAATTTAATGACTTCAAAACTGGACATTACAACCAAGGTGTACTGTTGACCCAAAATATTCATAGTGTTGGTTCAAATCATTGATAAAATTATGTAATTCTAAACAACAAATCAGCACACACAACATTTAGAATTTAACCATTACTGTACGTACTTCAAACTATTTTATCAGTAAATTGTCTCATGAATTCAATAGTTTTATGTAGTATTAATGTGTGCATTTGGTCCTGTGTCTAACAGGGAGCCTCAAAGCAATATATAGATGTCATAAATGTTCAATATATAGATGTTCATGAATCATTGATAAGCGGTATCTTGGAAGCCAGGGAATTTGGAAACTATTAGCAAATCAAGTATTTACTAGCAATATGATGCCCATATTGGATTTTGGTGGCCATTTTGGATTTTCAAAGTTGTTCCATCCAACTTGGCATGGCAATAAATGTAGAAAATGACACCTTGGAATTGTAAATTAGGCATTCCTAGGCTAAGCTATTGGGCCCGGAAGGCCCACAATGTCCAAAATCAGAGATAGGCACCCCGAGGGGCCATCCATCAATTTTCTCGGAAGTAACAAGCAAATTCTGAATGGTGAGGTCTATCTACACAAGAATCTGCAGAGATACCAATCTCTGCATTGTAAATCGAAAGATTAGGCCTATACACCTGTCTGTTATGCACAGGACACGGTAAAGCATGGGGCAAACACAGTGTAAGTTTTCTCACACTTGAGATGTTTAGTGCTGGTGAAAGATGAGAGGCTGACAACATGGGAGATTGAAGTCCTCTGTTAAAGCACAGGGTCCGGTACAGTGCAGTCTTTCTCACACTGTGATGATTTTGTGCTGGTGAAAGGTAAGGGACTGAAAGCCTTCTATTTATACACAAGATAGGAACAGTGCTGAGCAGATACAGTACAAACTTCACTACACTGTCATGGATTTTGTGCTGGTGAAAGATAAGGGACTAACAGCACTGGAGAATGAAGCCCTCACTTTATACACATGACAGGTATAGTGTGGGGCAGGTACAGTTCAGGCTTCACAGCACAATAATGGATTTAGTACTTATGAAATGTGAGGGACTGACAGCACTGAAGGATGAAGACCTCTGTTCATCCACAGGTCAGTCATGCAGCAAATCTACACCCAACTTATTTTAACCTTTTTTATGAGTGCTGTAAGTCAAATAATCTACTCCAGATGTGTGTTAGTGCTGCACTAACTGCACTCTTCATGTGGTTGAAGGACTTCGGTTATACCTCAGGCTTTTGCAAGCCAGCCACATGTGCTGTTATCATGGTGTTGCCACATACCCAGTCATGAGGTTCCTTACCATTATCTCTGGGTATTCAGACCTGGGCTTTCTTTATGTCAGAAATTATACCAGCTGTGCCAGATCAGGCTGAACTGGATGTGATAGAGTTGGATATGCAGGCTGTCATCCGTCAAAAGCTGCACTAAGACTGGGGTGAAGAATTAGCTCTTTCTCTTCTCCATCAGCACCCCATCCCACTTGTAACTGCCATTGTACAGATCCTTGTAGTAAGACAGTGAACCCTTTCCTGTTTGGTTAACACTGAGCTTTACGAGAGGCTGTCTCTGGACTGCGATGCAGGATTTGACATTGTTTTACATAACTGACAGAACTTTAAAACCTGAATTTACTGGTGATCAGTGCAGTGGGAGGGCTGAAGAACCTGACACCTGAATGGATGCATGTCTTTATTAATCTCCTTAGCACATTGCACACTGCTGCATCACTTGGTTTTCTATGTTGAGGCTACTAAATGTTTTCATGTGAAACTGTTTTGCAGATCAGGGCACAGTGCAGAAGGTCATCGTTCTACCCCGGGATGACCTGGAGACGGAGGAGCTCATCCTGGAGGAGGTCGAGGTGTTTAAGGTCAGGGCCTTCAGCTTCAATTTCAAATCACATTTCTTTCCTTCCTTCCATCCTTCCTCCTCCCTCCCTCCCTCCCTCTCCACTCTCTTTCTTTCTTTCTTTCTTTCTTTCTTTCTTTCTTTCTTTCTGACAGTGAGCAAACTTCAAACTGCCTCTGCATCAGGCAGGTGCCTTGGAGAGATAAACAATTGGATGGCCTCCAATTGGCTGTGTCTCAGCAAAAGGAAGGCAGAGGTTAGAACTGTTAAACCAGGTCAGCGTGGGTCAGCAATGACAGGTAGATTGGTGACACTTCCTTCACTGGGCAGCCAACCACTCAGAGTTGTGGATGCAATAAGGAATCTGGGCTTCATTTTGGACTGCTAGCTGACCTTACAACAGCAGGTGTCAGCAGCAGTCCAATCTGGCTTTTGCCATCTGCATAACCACCTGGATCAAACCACATCTGGTGCCAGCCGATCTAGTGACAATAATCCATGCCTTTGTCAATGCTAGGGAAGACTATTGCAATGCTCTGTACTTAATATCTGGAGGCTTGATGTGATGCCTGCAGTTGGTCCAGAATGCTGTGGACTGGCTTATTAAGGGAACTTCTCTGAGGGACCACATCACACCAGTCCTGCTTGCTCTGTACTAACTGCCTGTGCAATGGCTCATCACTTTAAGATATGCTTGATGACATTCAAGGCCCTGTGCAGTTCGGGTCCTGAGTACTTGAAATATCTCCTGGTCATTAACTGTCCAACTCACCTCCTGTGCCCCCTCAATGCAGGCTTGCTTGCTCTTCCAAGTTCTTGCTTGAAATGGTCTAGAGACAGAGCATTTGGCATGGCCGCTCCACTGCTGTGGAATATGTTCCCTTGGAGTGTTCATTCAGCCTCCACGGTGGAGGCCTTTAAAGCCTGGTTAAAAACCTACTTGTTTTCATTGACATTCCCAGATAGTTTTTAATTGAATATGATTTGAATGTACTATCGTTTTATTTAAAAAAAAATCTTTATTGTTGCTTTATGTTTTGTTGTTATTTTTAATGACTGTACAGCACTGAGCCTGTGGGATGGGACATTTTATAAATAAACTTTGCCTTACCAAAGAGTACCAGCCTTCCCTCATACAATACTTGGGGGTGCGGAATAAGAAATGAGTGGTGCAGTCTCCTGTTGTGGGGGGGCAAGAATATCTCAGAACCACAGAACTGGGTCACATTTCTGGAGTCACACTCTGCTCTGCTCTGGCCAGGTGCTCTGAAGAGTTGAGAAATGTGACAGCCTTGTCCTCAACAGAGACAGCTTGCTAACAGCAGGGGGAACAACTTGGGGGGGGGGGCACGCACAAACGCACACATGCATGCACACACACACACACAAACTTACCATGGGAACATCGGTTTTGGAGTTCGGGATGTACAACACACATACAAACCTACCATGGGAACATCGGTTTTGTAGTTGGGGATGTACAACACACAAACACACACACATACAAACTTATCATGGTAACATCGGTTTTGGAGTTGGGGGTGTACAACACATGTACACATACAGACACAAACTTACCATGGGAACATCAATTTTGGAGTTGGGGATGTACAACACACGTACAGACACAAACATACAAACTTACCAAGGGAACATCGGTTTTGGAGTTGAGGATGTACAACACACGTACACACACATACATACAAACTTACTGTGGGAACATTGGTTTTGGAGTTGGAGATGTACACTGAGAAGAAAACCCTGTTTAAAAAAATATTTTTTTTAATTTGCAGGTGCCTGCTTCAATAAAGACAATGAAGATTTCCTCCAAGCGGGCAAGTATTTTCTGGGATCTTACCTGTCTTTTTTTACATTTAGATCCCCCTTTTTCTTTTTTATTATATTGGAAGGACAGCCAGGGAATTTTGATTAGAATGGGGGAACATGTTAGAGAATTATGTAGATGTGATGTGTCTTATGCTGTTGTACAAGTTATTAAACATAAAGATGTCCCTCAATATATCAGATTTGTTGGGACTAAAAGAGTAACTGTAGGGTCTCGTGGGGGAATTTGGAGCATAAAATAGGTCAGCAGGAGAGCTTCTGGATTTTTGAATTAAACACAAGCGAAGGCAGGGGTTAAATGACTGCATGTATTCCATTATGAATATAATTAGATGGATGAAATTAATTTATATGTCAGCTAACATTATATATGGGAAAATAATATGGGTTTCACATATATTTGTTCATCTCTGCTATAGGAATTAAGTGTGTGCCTGGTGTCTCAACAGAATTGTTTTTTAAATTGTACCGATGCATTTAATGCTTGCACCATATTAAATATTTTGCACCTTGTTTAATTAAGAGTTTTTGATTGGCTGTATAAGTATATTTAAAGTGCCGGCACAGTATGTGATGTTATCTCTAAAGAAGCACGGCAGTGGCATGTGCGAAACATGAGGTAGTGTCCGTAACTTACCACTACATTGGTGAAGTGAATCAGACTTCTTGTACTAAAGCACTTTTCAATAAATGGAGCATATTATATTTTAGTCCTTGTTTTGGGTACTTTACTTCATGTGTGCCAGGATTAGGGTCAGCATATTCCCACTAATTCTCATACCAAAAATGAGATCTCTAAGTTATTTCATGTATTTTACTTTAATATCCGGGTAGGTACACTAGAACTGAAGTTCCTTTTTCAGCCATGAGCAAGTACACAAAGTTCAGAGATAAAATACATAACACATTAAAGCATAGTATGATGTAAGAGAAATTTATACAAATAATCCAATAAGCTTATAACTAAGTAAAAAACCCATACACTAGAGCTCAATTAATGCTTCTTCAAAGCTAAACTAAAACATTAATTGCAGGTAGCAGCCCATTGCTTTGTAGAATTTTGTTTCATGTCACTGCTACGTAGAATGATCCAAATGACTGTTAACACATATCAATGAGCAGCAACAATATTTGCAATAAAAGGACGCTAACTGAGCAAGAATTAAAACGGTTAATTAAAGGTTTCAATTGGCTGACATTGCAGTGGGTTTGTTCCTTTTATTAGTCTATAAACAACGTTAGGTGGTGGATTAAATAAGGAATTTAATCCACAGGCACAGACTCCTCCACCAATTGGGTTATGTGTTTTTAGCAACCCATGTTATAAGTTTAATTATAAAATGGAGAAGAGAAATCCTGAAAGCTGATTGGCTGAAGCAGATTTTGACCTGTAATGATATCTCACAATATCATCATGGTCCAAAACTGACTACCAAAATCAGCCATTTATAAGTACTTTAGGGCCATTTTATAATAGCAATAGTACACTCCAGGGTGTGGTATATCATGGGATATCATCACTTCTCGGGTGCATGAGACACTCGGCCATTGGCCTCGTGCCTCACAATGCACCCGAGGCATGATGATATCTCATGATATGCCACACCCTGTAGTGTATTATTGCTTAATTATTTCATCCCTTAGGTTGAGTGCAAAGGAATTTAAGTGGTTAAAAATAAAACAATGGTGGGTGCTATAACATTGTACTACACACTCACTACAGCTAATTTTCCAAGTTTTTTGCACATGATTTCATTTTTTGCAAGTACTATTTTGGCACTGCATTGACATCAGCAAACAATTACAAAAGGAGTTTATGCTGAGTAATAACATTTCTGACTTCCTTTGCCAAACACTTCTTTCTTCTGTGAAGTAAATCTAGCGTTTGGTGTCTTAGCTGTAGTATAAAGTATTTCAAGTGTGCTGCTTATGTCAACCCAGGGTCAATAAATACTAAAATGTATTCAAAAACTTCTACCATTTCTAAGTGCGTCCTATCACAAGCTGCAACCAAGAAATTAGCCTTACACTTATTAAATTTCACCCTGGATTCCAGGGGCATGACCAGGTTTAAGACAAGCTTGTTTTGCATTAACCAATTAGGTAATCCTTGGAAATTTGAGCGTAACAAAATATTAATGTCTCATACATTTTTTGTGAAGTTCCAACTTGGGTAAATGAAATACACCTGAAAAATCACCCCCATTTGCAGATACTCTCATTAGTTGTAATGGTGTAACGTGCATCTTGGCTTGTCTCAAATGACAGTACCACCATTACCGTGGATCTTAGAAATGTGCCAGAGAAACTGTTTATTTATTGATTGGTTTTTGTTGCCCAGAAGAGTAGTGCTAGGAAGTATTTCCGTGTTTTTTGCCTCACCCAAGGTGAGAGGGATAAGGAAAGTATTAACTTATATTAACCAGTTTAAAGGGACACTGTCAACCCCCTTTGGCATCAAAATATCTTTAGTTTAAAAAACACATTATGACTGGTCACATTCTGCAGAGATTGCTGAGGTAGCTGGTAATTTGAATCAGATTCCCTTTTTCTTTTTAAAAGTGAAAAACAGACTGCCAACCATACTGGTGTTACTTCACAAAAACGTATTTGTGTACAGTCTTTGATCCACTCCCACTGCAGCTTTCCAGGACTTGGGAACACCCACAACAGTGCCAAACCACTCATAATGCAGTGGGAGGAAAGCACACTATTGCATCATGAATGCGTGCACATTTTTGGGGTGTTCCTAACGATCAAAAAGTATATTTATTTTATTTATTTTTATTTAGTTTTTGTTGACCGGGTAAGTGCACTAGACAAATCCTGCCTATTTTCAGGCATGACCCGGGTGGCGGGGGATACAGATGAATGCCAACTGACCATGAACCAGATTAAGCTGTTGGTGGTATTTTTAGTGAATGAGGGAAATTTGGCCAGGACACCGGGGAAATTCCCCTACTCTGCTTCCTGTGAGCAGGGGGAACCCTTTTGCCGGTGACTCCAAGATGGCTGCTGTTCCAGATCCTGGTGGAGGTGGTAGAAATGCTGCTCTCTGTCCCCAGGTTCCAGCTCCTGATTTTCAGCCTACTTCTCCTGCTATGGATTACAGAAATGGTCACTTAGACTCTGTGCCTCCTGTGGATGCCTCAACTGTGGTGCTTCAGTCTTCCACTGCTGCTATTACCGCAGATGTTACACAGTCTCCTGTGAACCCCTCTACAGCACTGATTCCTGAGCCTAGTACTGCTTCCTTGTCCCCTGCGCATCTACGCCTTCTCTACCAACAGCATTGCTCTCTCCTGCGGTGTTTTGTGCACGAAGATGACGCCTCTCATCCAGCCCCACTGCTGATTTCAACTCCAACTGGACTCTCTACTACGCTATCTTCTACTCTGTCACCTACTCATACTGCGAACCCTACCTGCTCTGCTGAGACTCATCGAGATTCCTTTTCTCCTGCTCTCATCCATGGAATTAATGCCTCTTCAGATTTAGCCTGGTCCCCAGCTTCTGCTTTACGGGGCTGCGGGCTGGATGCAACTGCTTCCTGGTGCACCTTGGTCTTCACCTCGTGCAGTTAGTGCACAGGACATTATTCACAGTGCCTCGATTCCTATTCCTTCCACTTCAACTGTTTCTCTACCGTCCATGCCTCCTCAGTTGCTACCACACAGGGATTTTTCAACTCCCACCCAGGACTCCTATGTTGGCCAACCACCTCTTCCTTTAACGACCGCTATGCCGGCTCAGGATCATGGTTCTGCTCCTCAGCTCCTTGCTTCAGTACTTTCTACCTTAGACGATGAGTCCCAACTTGGCAAGAATGACATAGCTCAGCCTCCTCTGCCTACAGGTGAGACATTGCAGGATCGCTCCTTTCGCCTTAGCGATCTGTTTCAGAACTTGGGTGCCCCAGCTCAGCGTAGGAACGCTGTTCACCTGAAATTTTTTGGTGACCTTTCTGATGCTCCTGATTGTAAAACTGTCTTACACTCAATGTTAAGGGACTCTTTGGGCATCTCTGCTAGTGAATTGTTTGCTTTTATACATGTTAAGCGGGAATTTATATATGACATTAGTTTTAAAATTGTGTACTCCTTAGAGAGATTTTGGACTAAATATGAACTGGTGAGATCTCAGCCTTTATGGATCCCCTTTATGCTCATTCCCCTTACTAAACCTACAATTAAACTTATTACTCTTCTGTTTCACAATGAGTGAGTGAGCATAGCGGATGTCCAATACTGGCTTAAGCAGCGCTGCGATATCCTTGAGGCTCCTTGACCTATCTTGGACGAGGACCTCATTTGGACTGGGGGTTGGAAGGTTAAAGTACAATTAAGACAAACAGACAAAAGTATTACCCACTTGCCAGGCAGCTTCTACATTGGTCGGGACAGGGGTTTGTGTTTTTACCTGGGCCAGCCTCATACCTGCCATAAATGCAGGGCTCATACACACCTCAGCCACACCTGCAATAAACCCCGCTGCTCACTCTGTCTGGCCTATGGTCATGTCAGCTTTGGCTGTCCAGATCCACAGAAATGTAACCTCTGTGATGAGTCCAGCCATACCTACCTCCTGTGCCCTTGGGCGGATCACAATAGACTGGATTGTACCCCTCAGGACCAGGTGGCCCTTATTTCTGATACCCAATTTCAGATCCTTCATCAGCGTGCGGAGGAGCTCTGGGACAAAAGTGCCCCCCCACTTTCATTAACTCTGATTCCCCTCCTGCGGTTTGTATGGCTGATCCTTTGCCACGGGACCGAGTCCCACCCAGTTCGGACCTGGATCTACAGATTGTTACCCCATCTGACCCTATGCCCCCTCCTCCCCCTCCAGACCAGGTTCCCTTCGAGGAGGTTTCCCAGGGTAAGCAGGGCAAGTCTAAAGGCAAGTGGAAGGCTCCCGGTCCCCCTTCTAGGCAGTCCATTCTGACTAGGAACCAGTACCAGGCCTTGATGAAACGGAAACAGTGGAGTGACACAATGGAAGAAGAAAATTATTCGGAGTCCTCTCAAGCTTCTTCTATCCACATGGATTACTCCTCTGATTCCCAGTGAGATCCCTCCCCCACCAGACCCGACACTGGACAGTGATCTGCGGTTACTTGATTTTCTTAGTTTGCCCTTGTGGGTTTTTTTCCCCTAGTTTTTCATTTTCTGCTCTTTTCCTATGTTGGGGTGTTTGAGCCTCCTCTGTTTTAGACTTAATGTATGCAGCATGAAATCCCATAGGAAACTCCTCACCTCTTTACAATACCTTTTGGATCTCCCTCATGATTTTTATTTGCTCCAGGATACCAGATTAAAGACCCATTATGAATTGTCTCGGGCTTCTGAGGGTTGGAACAGGGGCCCTTTTTATTGGTCCTCGGGAGTGGATTCCTGTGATGGTCTGGGCATTTTATTTTCTGGTTTTGATTGCACCGATACCCGACAGCTTGACATTGTTTCTGGTAGAGCCCTTATGCTTGACTGCACTTTCCATCGCCTACGGCTCCGGATTCTGAATTTTTATGCACCCCAAAGTATCGCTGCATGCTCTGACTTGTTCAGATCTTTACAACCTTACTTACATACCTCCCATCATCTTTACATGGGGGGATTTCAACTGCGGTCTTTCCCTGGCGGATAGAGGGGGTTCCACTCAGAAACTTGTTGGCGACTCTACTGTTCTACGTACCATTCTTCAGACTGCCTCTCTTAAGGATGGCTAGTGTGAGGTACACCCCACGGGAGCTAAAACATATCACAGAGGACTTCTGGCCACTCATATTGATTTTTTCTTTCTGTCACAGAATGTCAAGGTTCACCAGGCTAAAGTTGTTCCCTGCGAAACCTCGGATCACATGGCCATTTCCATGCTTTGCTCTCCTTCTACTGCTTCTCACCCACTGATCGTTTCATCGCGTTGGAAATTAAAGAGCTCCTTTTTGTCTGATGCTAGTCTTGTTCGGGATTGTCAGGATTTTTTGTTGGCCCGAGCCTCAGTGCTAGATGCTAATACCTCCCCCCTCTTCCGTGGTAGGAAGATACCAAACTGGATCTCAAGCGTTTCTTTCTTCGGCATGCTAGGAGGAAATCGGCCTCCTCTTATCATCGGTACTTACTTTTATGACGACATTTACAGGATACTATCTGAGAGTGTCTGAGTCCGGTTTTGATCTCTCCCCTCTTATTGCTTCCCTGAAGACCCAGATGGAAGCATACCAGTATGATAGAGCCCGTTCCTTGCGTCTACAGGCCTCTTGTGGCACTGGGTCTTCCAAAGCTTCATTTGACATCTATAAGCATTGTTCTGACAGAGTGTTGGCCATGCATATTGACCGTCTTGTAGACCCTGACTCTGCATCTGTTTACGATATGATTACCTCCCTTCAGGGTAAGGTTTTTTCACATCTGGAGAGTGCCTTTGGTACCTCTACAGTGACTTCACCTCTGGATTTTTCTTTTCTTGATTTTCCTCTCCCTTCTCCCCCTTTAGATCTCTGTACCAAGTTGATTGCCCCGATATCCTTGTTGGAGGCCCAGACTGCCATCAAAAAGCAAAAACGATGCACTTCTCCAGGATCGGATGGTTTAATAGCGGAGCTTTACCACACTTTTACTGATATTCTTTCTCCTTTCCTTACCATGCTTTTTAATGCTATTATTTCTTCTCATGCTCTCCCCCTACTCTTCTCGGATGCCATCATGTTTCTTTTGTATAAGAAGGGGGATAGGGCAGATATTTGGAATTGGAGACCACTGAGCCTTTTGAACGTAGACTACAAGATTTTTGCCTCTGTTTTACTCCATTGACTTCTTCCTGTTGCATCACATGTTATCTCTGAAGTTCAGACTTGTGCTATTCCACATCACTCCATTGTTTTGAATCTTTCTGTTCTACGGGATGTCTCTGCATTCAGCTCTTCTTCTTCTCCCTCACTTCTTCTTTCTCTAGATCAGAAGAAGGCGTTCAACAGGGTGAACCATGATTATCTTTTCCATGTCCTTTCTCACTATGGTATCCCATGTCATTTCATCCAGTGGCTCAAATTGCTTTATTCTACTGCGTGGATCCAGCCTTATGTGAATGGCACCCCCTTGTCCCTCATTCTTGAGTAGTACTGGAGTTCAGCAAGGTTGCCCATTTAGTCCTCTTCTCTACGTTTTTCATATTGATCCCTTACTTCGCAGGATTTTGCATCATCATTCTATTCCTCATCTCTCTTTTTTTCTGCGCCCCCTGTACCTCTGGTGTTAGCTTATGCAGATGACCTATGTATTCTCACCACATCATAACTTCAAGAGACAGAATTACTCCATCTCCTCTCAGACTTTGAGCGAGTATCTGGCTCTAGGTTGAATTTCAGTAAAAGCTCCGCTGTATACCTCCCATTGTTGCCTCTCCCTAGTTCTCCTACTTCTACTCGTCATATTGCTGGAGTACCGGTCTGTTATACCCCCATCAAGATATTAGGGCTGTCCTTTGGCACACCAGATGATGCCTTTGCTAACTGGACTCTTGTTTTGGACAAAGCTTTTCACACCGTTGCTTCCTGGAAGGGTCATACTATTTCTAAACGGAAACGAGTTTTGCTGTTGAAAACTTTTGTCCTTTCTCTATTTCTTCACTTGGCTTCTGTTTTTCTGGTTCCCTTTTCTTTGGAAGCTCGTTTGTATAATGTTTTCTTTCAGGGCTTCTGGGGTAGTCGCTTTGAACCTGGTGAAAAGGAATTACACGTATCTTGATTATAGCCATGGCGGTGTTCGGATGTTGAACCCTTTGGTGTTCATTCACTGTTTGTTTCTCAAGACCACTTTTCCTTCCTTATTGCAAGCCCAGCCATTTTTTTTGGTTTTTCTTTCTCCATCATTGTGCTGCTCCGTTGTGTGCTGCATGGCGTCTTCCGCCAACGGAGAGTCCCCGGAATTTTCAGAAATATAATCTCCCTCACTTTATTATTCCGGCTCTTTTAAAGATTTGTCAATGGTTTTTGATTTCTACGATGCTTCTTTCTTCATCCAGGAAGCAACTATATCAGTCTATTCTGGGATTATCCTTTCTGGACCTCCTGGTGTTGCAGAACCCTCTTGGCTCTGTTCTGGACTCTTCTTGTTTCCTTCACCAATTGACTGATCCCCACATTCCACAGCGGGTTTGGGATGTGACCTGGCTTTTATGTCACGGTAGGCTAGGTGTTCGGGATAACCTGAAACATAAATCTCAGGAGGAAAGAACTTGTCCTCGTGACTCGTGCCCTTCTGTTCCTGAAACCATGTTTCATTTTTTTATTGATTGCCCCTCTAGACCTGTTTGGACCCTTTTCCTTCACAAATGGAAAGACAAGACCCTTTCTACTGTCACCTATGATATTTTAATTTATGGCGTTTATTCTTCTGGTCTGAGTCGCTGTCACCCCAGTACATTGCATTTGACTTTTGCCTTTTGCTGCTACTATTTATGGCAGGCCAGATGTGCGTTTTTGCTGCAACAAAAGGTGTGTACTCCCACTCAAATAGTAACTCAAATTTTGCAGGGTTTGTGTATTATCTATAGCTCCGAGCAGGCCTCATTACCATCTGGGGTTTTCCGACACTACTGGGATTTCTGCTCCTGGATTTTTTCCTGAGTTTATTTTTCTTTGTTTTGTGATGTTCCCCTGCCTTTTCATTTGGACTGGGTTGGGAGTCAGGGATGGTTTTTATCTCCTAATGTAGATATTTTCTGTTTGCGGTTACTGTATACTGTAATACTTCTTTATGTTTTGATTTTCCTTTATTATGAATTGCATGATGTAACATGTTCTTGTATGTTTTCTTTTCCTTATTGTACTCCCCTACTTTTCATTGGGTATGAGACAGGGGTTGTATATAGTAACAGCTTATTTTTGTTTGTAGTTTCAAGTATGCTGTATTTCCTCTTTTTGTTTTTTCTCGTTATGGTTTATGTATGAAGCAATACATTTCTGTATATTTTGTTTTCAGTTTTTGAATAAAAAATTTGCCTACTCTTTTCGGTAAGTGCCATGAGATCTTTAACATCCACCTGAACTACCACCAATCCAGGCAGATGGGACCTCGGTTTAACGTTTCATCCGAAAGACAGCACCTAAGAAGTGCAGCACCCCTCTCATGCTGTACTACAGTGTCAGGACTGGGATATTAACCCAAGTGCCAGATGTAGGAACTGAACCCACAGCCCTCTGATCTCCCAGACTCAGAGGCGAGTGTGCTACCTACTGAGCCACTGACACTGCAATATAATAAGAGTAATCAAGGATTTGAAACAAAATAAGGATGGGTATAATTACAGTGAATACTGCAAGTCAAGCCCGCCCCACATTTGGGTGTGCTTACTAAGAACCAAATGCAAGCAAAAACACCACTCCAGCACAACCCACTGTTAAAAAAGACCTCCAAATGCCAGCAAAAACACCACTCCAGCACAACCTACAATTATAAAAGACCACCAAATGCAAGCAAATGTTGAACAAAGGTAACTTTAATTCATACTAAAATGTGCAGTCCTCAAAACATGTATGAATACATGAGAATGGAAAAACCCAGCAGGGCCCCACCAACTCCTACCGGTTTTACATAAGCATCTTCAGGGAGTGTGAAAGAGAATAATCTGGCAGTAAGAAGTAGTTGTGATGGAGTGACGTTTTTGCTGGGTATAATTACACCAACAGCACGCATTTCAGGTCCGCTAAGGAAGGAGGCAGATAAAACAACCAGCAGCATCAATGAATTTTAGAGAATGTAAGCAATCATAAAATGTGGGTTTTCAACTAGATATAATATGATGCATAAAGGGTTGATGGTGCCCCTTTAAGCTGTTGATCAATTAGTGAATGAAAAATTTGGCCTGGACAAAGTGGAGATTCCCTGACTCTTCTCAAAAAGTGCCATGGGATTTTTAACATTCACCTGAACAACCACCAGAACAGAACTCGACTTACTTCACAGAAGCAAGAAGTGTTTGGCAAAGGAAGTCAGAAATGTTATTACTCAGCATAACCCCCTTTTGTGATTGTTTGTCTGTGTCAATGCTGTGCAAAAATAGTACTTGCAAAAAACTTGGTTTAACATCTCATCACAAAAAAAATAAATTAACTATAGCTTTACCTTGGCTCAACATTACCATAGTGAAAATACCTTCTTACAGAGTGTGATGTGGTAGATTTTTCAATTTAATTGTTGACCGAAAAATAACACACATGAGGAACTGTACAAGGCTTAAAATTCCGTTCACATAATAACAAATTAGAGCGATTGTACAAACTGAAATAATGTCTTAACTGCTACAAGGATCCATGCTATTAGCAAAAAGTTACCATTTTAAGTGATTTGGTTCTGTTATATAATCCAACAGCAACAGCTGTACGTTGCCTCTTCAGCTGGCATCACCCACTTTGCCCTCCACCGCTGCGGCGTGTATGGCCAAGCCTGCGCAGACTGCTGCCTTGCTCGTGACCCATATTGTGCCTGGGATGGCAAGTCCTGCTCCAGATACTCTGCATCCTCCAAGAGGTAGGTATCTACCAAAAGAGATAAATTGCTCTTTTATTCTAATTGTACTCAGCATATGTAATTTTGCAAGTCAAATGTGTATGATCATATCTTGTTACTGTTACAGTATTATGTATGTTTTACTGTTTAATTGTTCCTGCTGTCATATACCCACCTCCTCCTTCCCGGACATGGTTGAAAGGATATTGTCCTTCTAACCCAGGAATCCCTGTGAACAAAACTACAGCAATAAACAAGTTACATACATGGATAAATAAATAAAGAACATGGAACTGAGTCCCACTGACATATGATCAAGCAGATACTTGATTAAACTCTGATCCCGCTGACATATAATCAACTAGATACTCACGTCATTGACATGTGATGAAGGATATACTGGAAGTGCAAATTCTGACCCACCAATATATGTGCTTGACTAGCTACTGGTGCAGATTGCAGCTCTCCAACATGTTATCAAGATGTTACTGGAGCAAATGTTGTCCCCACCTGCAGTACAAGCGACTGAGTAGACACAGGATATAATTAAGTAGATAGTGGGGCAAACTGACATCCTCCAGTATGTGTTTGAGTAGTTACTGGGCCAAACTCTGACTCACCAATATGTGATCGGTGACTGTGACCAACCGCCATATGATTAAATAGATGCTGGGGTAATCTGTGACCCACCAAGTGATCAAATAGTGAGTAGCTACTGGGGCAAACTCTGACCCACGGCCATGAGATTGAGTAGATACTGGGGCAAACTCTGACCCCCGGTCATGAGATTGAGCAGATACTGGGGCAAACTCTGACCCTGAGATATGAGATTGAGTAGCTACTGTGGTAAACTCCAATTCACGGACATGAGATTGAGCAGATACTGGGGCAAACTCTGACCCACGTCCATTAGACTGAGTAGATAGTGGGGCAAACTCTGACTCACAGACAGGAGATGGAGTAGGCACTGTGGTAAACTCTGATTCACTGACATGAGATTGAGCAGATACTGGGGCAAACTCTGACCCACATCCATTACATTGAGTAGACACTGGGGCAAACTCTGACCCATGGCCATAAGATTGAGTAGATGCTTGGGCAAACTCTGACCCACGGCCATGAGATTGAGTAGATACTGGGGCAAACTCTGACCCACGGCCATGAGATTGACTAGACACTGGGGAAATCTCTGACCCATGGACAGGAGATGAAGTAGATACTGGGGCAAACTCGACCAAGAGACATGACATTGAGTAGGTACTGGGCAAACTCTGATCCACGGCCATGAGATTGAGTAGATGCTGGGCAAACTCTGACCCAGAGACATGAGACTGAGTAGATACTGGGGCAAACTCTGACCCAGAGACATGAGATTGAGTAGCTACTGGGGCAAACTCTACCATACAGACATAAGCTTGAGTAGATACTGAGGCAAACTCTGATCAACAGACAGGACGCAGAGTAGGTACTGTTGTAAACTCTGATTCACTGACATGAGATTGAGCAGATACTGGGGCAAACTTTGACCCACGGCCATGAGATTGAGTAGATACTGGGGCAAACTCAGACCCACGGCCATGAGATTGAGTAGATACTGGGCAAACTCTGACCTAGAGACATGAGATTGAGTAGCAACTGGGGTAAACTCTGACCCAGAGACATGAGATTAAGTAGATACTGGGGCAAACTCTGACCCAGAGACATGAGATTGAGTAGATACTGGGGCAACTCTGACCCACAGCCATGAGATTGACTAGACACTGGGGAAATCTCTGACCCACAGACAGGAGATGAAGTAGATACTGGGGCAAACTCTGACCCAGAGACATGAAATTGAGTAGATACTGGGGCAAACTCAGACCCACGGCCATGAGATTGAGTAGATACTGGGCAAACTCTGACCGAGAGACATGAGACTGAGTAGATACTGGGGCAAACTCTGACCCAGAGACATGAGATTGAGTAGATACTGGTCAAACTCTACCATACAGACATAAGCTTGAGTAGATACTGAGGCAAACTCTGATCCACAGACAGGAGACAGAGTACGTACTGTTGTAAACTCTGATTCACTGACATGAGATTGAGCAGATATTGGGGCAAACTTTGACCCACGGCCATGAGATTGAGTAGATACTGGGGCAAACTCTGACCCACGGCCATGAGATTGAGTAGATGCTGGGCAAACTCTGACCCAGAGACATGAAACTGAGTAGATACTGGGGCAAACTCTGACCCAGAGACATGAGATTGAGTAGATACTGGGGCAAACTCTGATCCACAGCCATGAGATTTAGTATATACCGGGGCAAACTCTGATCCAGAGACATGAGATTGAGTAGATACTGGGGCAAACTCTGACCCACAGACAGGAGACGGTGTAGGTACTGTGGTAAACTCTGATTCACTGACATGAGATTGAGCAGATACTGGGGCAAACTCTGACCCACGTCCATTAGACTGAGTAGATAGTGGGGCAAACTCTGACCCACAGACAGGAGATGGAGTAGGCACTGTGGTAAACTCTGATTCACTGACATGAGATTGAGCAGATACTGGGGCAAACTCTGACCCACAGCCAATAGATTGAGTAGATACTGGGGCAAACTCTCACCCACGGCCATAAGCTTGAGTAGATACTGGGGCAAACTCTGACCCATGGCCATGAGATTGAGTAGATACTGGTCAAACTCTGACCCAGAGACAAGAGATTGAGTAGATACTGGGGAAAACTCTGACCCACAGCCATGAGATTGAGTAGATCCTGGGGCAAACCTGACCCAGAGACATGAGACTGAGTAGATACTGGGGCAAACTCTGACCTAGAGACATGAGATTGAGTAGCTACTGGGGTAAACTCTGACCCAGAGACATGAGATTGAGTAGATACTGGGGCAAACTCTGACCCACAGGCAGGAGACAGAGTAGGTACTGTGGTAAGCTCTGATTCACTGACATGAGATTGAGCAGATACTGGGGCAAACTCTGACCCACATCCATTACATTGAGTAGACACTGGGGCAAACTCTGACCCACGGCCATAAGATTGAGTAGATGCTTGGGCAAACTCTGACCCACGGCCATGAGATTGAGTAGATACTGGGGCAAACTCTGACCCACGGCCATGAGATTGACTAGACACTGGGGAAATCTCTGACCCATGGACAGGAGATGAAGTAGATACTGGGGCAAACTCTGACCAAGAGACATGACATTGAGTAGATACTGGGGCAAACTCTGATCCACGGCCATGAGATTGAGTAGATGCTGGGCAAACTCTGACCCAGAGACATGAGACTGAGTAGATACTGGGGCAAACTCTGACCCAGAGACATGAGATTGAGTAGCTACTGGGGCAAACTCTACCATACAGACATAAGCTTGAGTAGATACTGAGGCAAACTCTGATCAACAGACAGGACGCAGAGTAGGTACTGTTGTAAACTCTGATTCACTGACATGAGATTGAGCAGATACTGGGGCAAACTTTGACCCACGGCCATGAGATTGAGTAGATACTGGGGCAAACTCAGACCCACGGCCATGAGATTGAGTAGATACTGGGCAAACTCTGACCTAGAGACATGAGATTGAGTAGCAACTGGGGTAAACTCTGACCCAGAGACATGAGATTAAGTAGATACTGGGGCAAACTCTGACCCAGAGACATGAGATTGAGTAGATACTGGGGCAACTCTGACCCACAGCCATGAGATTGACTAGACACTGGGGAAATCTCTGACCCACAGACAGGAGATGAAGTAGATACTGGGGCAAACTCTGACCCAGAGACATGAAATTGAGTAGATACTGGGGCAAACTCAGACCCACGGCCATGAGATTGAGTAGATACTGGGCAAACTCTGACCGAGAGACATGAGACTGAGTAGATACTGGGGCAAACTCTGACCCAGAGACATGAGATTGAGTAGATACTGGTCAAACTCTACCATACAGACATAAGCTTGAGTAGATACTGAGGCAAACTCTGATCCACAGACAGGAGACAGAGTACGTACTGTTGTAAACTCTGATTCACTGACATGAGATTGAGCAGATATTGGGCAAACTTGACCCACGGCCATGAGATTGAGTGATACTGGGCAAACTCTGACCCACGGCCATGAGATTGAGTAGATGCTGGGCAAACTCTGACCCAGAGACATGAAACTGAGTAGATACTGGGGCAAACTCTGACCCAGAGACATGAGATTGAGTAGATACTGGGGCAAACTCTGATCCACAGCCATGAGATTTAGTATATACCGGGGCAAACTCTGATCCAGAGACATGAGATTGAGTAGATACTGGGGCAAACTCTGACCCACAGACAGGAGACGGTGTAGGTACTGTGGTAAACTCTGATTCACTGACATGAGATTGAGCAGATACTGGGGCAAACTCTGACCCACGTCCATTAGACTGAGTAGATAGTGGGGCAAACTCTGACCCACAGACAGGAGATGGAGTAGGCACTGTGGTAAACTCTGATTCACTGACATGAGATTGAGCAGATACTGGGGCAAACTCTGACCCACAGCCAATAGATTGAGTAGATACTGGGGCAAACTCTCACCCACGGCCATAAGCTTGAGTAGATACTGGGGCAAACTCTGACCCATGGCCATGAGATTGAGTAGATACTGGTCAAACTCTGACCCAGAGACAAGAGATTGAGTAGATACTGGGGAAAACTCTGACCCACAGCCATGAGATTGAGTAGATCCTGGGGCAAACTCTGACCCAGAGACATGAGACTGAGTAGATACTGGGGCAAACTCTGACCTAGAGACATGAGATTGAGTAGCTACTGGGGTAAACTCTGACCCAGAGACATGAGATTGAGTAGATACTGGGGCAAACTCTGACCCACAGGCAGGAGACAGAGTAGGTACTGTGGTAAGCTCTGATTCACTGATATGAGATTGAGCAGATACTGGGGCAAACTCTGACCCACAGCCATTACATTGAGTAGATACTGGGGCAAACTCTGACCCACAGACATGAGATTGAGTAGATACTGGGGCAAACTCTGACCCACAGGCAGGAGACGGAGTAGGTACTGTGGTAAGCTCTGATTCACTGATATGAGATTGAGCAGATACTGGGGCAAACTCTGACCCACAGCCATTACAGTGAGTAGATACTGGGGCAAACTCTGACCCACAGACAGGAGATGGAGTAGGCACTGTGGTAAACTCTGATTCACTGACATGAGATTGAGCAGATACTGGGGCAAACTCTGACCCACAGCCATGAGGTTGAGTAGATACTGGGGCAAACTCTGACCCTGAGATATGAGATTGAGTAGTTACTGTGGTAAACTCTAATTCACGGACATGAAATTGAGCAGATACTGGGGCAAACTCTGACCACGGCCATGAGATTGAGTAGATACTGGGCAAACTCTGACCCAGAGACATGAGACTGAGTAGATACGGGGGCAAACTCTGACCCAAAGACATCAGATTGAGTAACTACTGGGGCAAACTCTTCCATACACACATAAGCTTGAGTAGATACTGAGGCAAACTCTGATCCACAGACAGAAGACCGACTAGGTACTGTTGTAAACTCTGATTCACTGACATGAGATTGAGCAGATACTGGGGCAAACTTTGACCCACAGCCATGAGATTGAGTAGATACTGGGGCAAACTCTGACCCATGGCCATGAGATTGAGTAGATACTGGGCAAACTCTGACCCAGAGACATGAAATTGAGTAGATACTGGGGCAAACTCTGATTCAAGAGACATGAGATTGAGTAGATACTGGGGCAAACTCTGACCCACAGCCATGAGATTGAGTAGATCCTGGGACAAACTCTGACCCAGAGACATGAGACTGAGTAGATACTGGGGCAAACTCTGACCCAGAGACATGGGATTGAGTAGATACTGGGGCAAACTCTGACCCACGGCCATGAGATTGACTAGACACTGGGGAAATCTCTGACCCACAGACAGGAGATGAAGTAGATACTTGGGCAAACTCTGACCCAGAGACATGAAATGTAGTAGATACTGTGGCAAACTGTCCCACAGCCATGAGATTGAGTAGATACTGGGCAAACTCTGACCCACAGACAGGAGACGGTGTAGGTACTGTGGTAAACTCTGATTCACTGACATGAGATTGAACAGATACTGGGGCAAACTCTGACCCACGTCCGTTAGACTGAGTAGATAGTGGGGCAAACTCTGACCCACAGACAGGAGATGGAGTCGG
Source organism: Neoceratodus forsteri (assembly GCA_016271365.2). NCBI lineage: Eukaryota > Metazoa > Chordata > Ceratodontiformes > Ceratodontidae > Neoceratodus > Neoceratodus forsteri. The sequence goes on along the minus strand of CM028129.1, from coordinate 1,113,892,905 downwards.
CACTGTGGTAAACTCTGATTCACTGACATGAAGTTGAGCAGATACTGGGGCAAACTCTGACCCACAGCCATTAGATTGAGTATATACTGGGGCAAACTCTGACCCAGAGATAGGAGATGAAATAGATACTGGGGCAAACTCTGACTCACGACCATGAGGTTGAGTAGATACTGGGGTAAACTCTGACCCACAGCCTTAAGATTGAGTAGATACTGGGGCAATCTCTGTCCCACAGACAGGAGGCGAAGTAGATACTGGGGCAAACTCTGATCCATGGCCATGAGATTGAGTAGATACTGGGGCAAATTCTGACCCACAGACAGGAGATGAAGTATATACTGGGGCAAACTCTGACCCAGAGATATGACATTGAGTAGATACTGGGGCTAACTCTGACTCACAGCCATGAGATTAAGTAAATACAAGGGCAAACTCTAACCCAGAGACAGGAGATCTAGTAGATACTGGGGCAAACTCTGACCTAGAGACATGAGATTGAGTAGATACTGGGCCAAACTCTGACCCAAAGACATGAGATTGAGTAGATACTGGGGCAAACTATGACCCACAGACAGGAGATGGAGTAGGTACTGTAGTAAACTCTGATTCACTGACATGAGATTGAGCAGCTACTGGGGCAAACTCTGACCCACAGACAGGAGATGAAGTAGATACTGGGGCGAACTCTGACCCACGGCCATGAAATTGACTAGATACTAGGGCAAACTTTGACCCACATGCATGAGATTGAGTAGATACTAGGGCAAACTCTGACCATGGACATGAGATTGAGTAGAACTAGGGTAAACTCGGGCTCATAGACATGAGGTTAGGTAGAGACTGAGACAACTCTTATCCCTTAGATATGTGATTAAGTAGATACTAGGGCATGCTCCTACCCTCCAATATGTGATTATGTAAATACTGGGGCAAACGCTGACCCACTGACATACAGTCATGTAGATACTAAAGCAAACTGATAAACCAACATGTGCTCAAGGAGGTTCCTGAGCAAACTCTGGCCCACCAACATGTGATAAAGTTGATACTGGGGCAAACTCTGACCCACCAACATGTAGTAAAGTTGGTAACGTGCAAACTCTGACCCACCAATCTGTGATTCAGTTAATTCTGAGGTAAAGTCTGACCCACCATCCTATGGTTCAGTTGATAATGGGACAACTCTGACCCACCAACCTGTGATTAAGTTGATACTGAGCAAACTCTGACCCACCAACCTGTGATTAAGTTGATACTAGGACAATGCTGATCCATCAACCTGTGATTAAGTTGATCCTGGGACAACGCTGACCCACCAACCTGTGATTATGTTGATACTGGTACAACTCTAACCCAACAACTTGTGATTAAGTTGATACTGGGGCAAACCCTAACCCACCAGTCGGTGATTAAGTTGATACTGGATCAAACTCTGATCCATAAACATGTGACTAAATACTGGGGCAAATCCTGACTCAACAATGTGTGATCAAGTGGATACTGGAGTCAACTCTGACCAATCACCATGTGATCAAGATGGATACTAGGGCAAACTCTGGCGCTTCAGTATGTAATCAAGATGACACTGGGACAAAGTCTGAGCCCACTAATGTGATTAAATAGATACTTGGCTAAACTCTGACCCACTGATGTGATCAAACAGATAAAAGGGCAAACTCTGCCCCTGGCAATGTGATTGATTTTTGACCCAAGACCATGTAATCAGGTAGATACTGGGGCAGTTTCTGACCCACCAACTTGTGATCAGCTAAACACGGGGCAAACTGTGACTCACCAACAGGACTGAGTAGATCATGAGGCAACTAACCCACTGACATGTGATTGAGTAGATAATGGGATGACCTCAGACCCACCCATGTTACTGAGTATAAACTGGGGAAAACTCTGACCCACAGACAAGTGAAGTGACCAAGTACAGTAGATACTGGGGGGAACTCTAACCTCACTGACGTGATCAAGTAGATATCAGTAAAAACTCATCATACCAACATATGATCGAGAAGATACTGGGGCAAACTCTGATTCAAAAACATTATCAAGTATATACTGGGGCAAATTGTGACCCACCAACATTCTATTGAGTACATCCTCTGACCCATGGACATGTGATTGAGTAGGTAATGGAGCAAACTGTGATCCACTGATATGTGGTAAAGCAAAGACCTGCAAAACTTTTGACTATACTTTTCTTAATTTTTGAAAATGTTTATTAACAAAAAAAAAGGGGTGTATCGCACCAGCTTGTATGCTGAAAACAAATTGTTAAGTTAAATGCATGCTTAAAAACAAAATTAGAATCAACAACTTAACCATTGTTCTTCTTCAGGAATTATCTATAAAGAAAATTAAGCATGGATAGCAAGTAAAATGTATTTATTAGTTTTCAAGTTATACATTCACATTACAGTGCAAACTCAATCCAGTCCAAGCAGATGGGTATCAGCTCTGAATGACTGCATTGACAGAGGGCAGTATATTTGAACATTGTGCTAACTTGCGTACTAAGGGCGTTGTGCTCCTGCTACTGTGCCTGAGGCACAAAAGGATTTATATTGGAAACCCTCTGCAAATGGCAAGGGCTGCACAAAGAGGTTTCCAATATCTGTTCTGGCAGTGCACACCAGAGCATAGCTATAACCCTATCCTGACTGCTAAACGGAGGTTGAAGTAGCCACACTAAGCCACCCCATACAAGATAGTTTGTTTGGCACAAACACCCATAGTGCTGAAGCACTAACCTGCTAGACTGGTACCTAAATGCTAATGACCCTACACAGCATGTGAGCCTGCAAAGCCACTTACCTTTCGATTATCAACTCACATATTCCTGATATTTCTGTAGTTTGCTCTGCACAGCTGCCATTGACTGTAGTTGCTGCTCCATATGTGTCCATAGGGTATTACAGTAACCCTCCTCATCTCCTCTGACAGCATTCCATTGGATTCTGGTACCAGCCCCCTTTCTGAACCCTTACAGATCACTCAATTACCTTATTTCAATATGCTTATCTTTAGTGGCACCCCCACCCCCAATTCTAGTGTCAATAATCATTACAATGCTCTGAGTCCTGGTTATGCTGTCTCTGATAGTAGTGTTCCTTGCTCCCTTCTAACTCCCAGTTCACATATTCCTGGTGTCTAGTCACCCCCCCCTTCCATTATCTGATCCCATTATACTCATCCATGGCTCTACTGACACCCTCTCCCACTCCTTGTGCTTGCAGTTATCCCCTCAAATCCCAGCCAGATGACAATATCCAGCCCATGCCCTCCATTTACCTCCACAACTGGTCTCTGTCTGCTGCACACAAGTACTGTATCACTGTACAAGCCAGTATATCAGTGCAGTACTTACGAAATGTCTTTTCAAACTCATGGAGCTTCCTTGATTTTGAAAAGATGCCCCAAAAGTGCTGTATTAACATACCTGCGCTTGTATAGTGATATAGTAGTTGCATGTGGCAGACAGCAGCTGACCATGGAGGTAAGTAGAAAATATTTGCCAGGGGCCATCACCAGGATGGGGGTTTAGGGGGCTCAGAGGGGTACCACTAAAGACAGGGATCAGTTTAACAGGGGATTGAGTCGGGGAGGGTTGTGTTATTAGAGCCAGGACTCTTCATAATGGGGGACTGGGTGAGGAAGGGTGTGCCGCTGGAGTCAGGGGATATGATGATGGGGGTGAGGGGCACCATGTAATGAGCACATTGTTAAAGCTAAGTTTTTGGATGTGTTAACTAGCATTGCACAGACAGCCTGTTAGCACATCTAAAAACCTTCCAGTATTCCAGGGCACAATTTATGCGTGCCTCAACCCCTCATTTGCATGTGCACAAGGTGATTGGTAGTGCTCATGCACTAACGGGTTTGGGCAGCACTAACTATACCTTTGAATATGGTACCTGCCATGCTAACCCACTGTTGGGTGCACAAACCACAGTTATTGCAGCACAAATCTTGTTAGGCAGCGTTAACTATTCAACTATTGGGCCCAGTTATCATGAACAAAACTTTAACACTGGACCTTTGATATTTTAGGCTAAGCAGAAGACAAGATGTCAGGCATGGAAATCCAATAAGGCAATGCAAAGGGGACAAAAATGGTAAGGTTTCTGGTTTTTGTACATAGAACATATGTTTTCATGGTTAGCTGTAGGAATGCTCCCTTTACCCATTAGGGCCAGTGATAAGCCTTCTGTACACTAAGGAATGTTGCAGCATATCTTTTTCTTTTCTAATCTGATTTCATGCCACCACAGAGAAATTGCAAGCAAACTGCACTAGTACAGTATTATTGTTTTTGTAATTTCTGTTGTATGTTTTATTCATTACCATTAATGTTTCTGCTACTAACTCTCATTGCACAATTTAATTCTACATGCTAGTGTTATTTCAGTGATAACATTAAGTTAGTTGGAGTAAACAAAGCAATAACCGGCTGGTGTGGGGTCATTCAGCCAAAGCATATAACGTAACCCACACCAGCCAGTTATTGTGAGTCTACTCCAACTAACTTAATGTTATTACTATTATACGAGTTGGAGATGGTTGTCACCCGTCTGTGATGACTCTGCTTTAAATTAAAAAAAATGAAAGTCCTGCAGCGTGTGAGGCAGACTGACAGTGCTGACACAAGTGCAGGAGGTGCAATGCAACATTATGCATGTTCAGTGTCTGCTTAGTGGCATCTGAAAAGTGAAGGGACAGAGCAGTAGTTTTAGAAGAACTATTATGAAGATGATGTAATGCAGTTTTATTTTGGTGGATTATATGCAGGAAGAGTCAGGCAGGCAGCATGAGTACAGAGGGAGCTAAGGGAGTCACAAACATGGTACGGTTTCCTAAAGATTTCACAGGAAGGGAATACCATATTTAATAATAATAATAAGCTTTATTTTTATGGTGCCTTTCAAAAACCAAGGCACCTAACAAAGTTTAAAAACACATCAAACATCTCAATTTCATTAAAAAATATGTAAAACAACTGATACAGCTAGGAAGGAGAAATTAACCACCAAATGCTTGACACCACAAGTATGCTTTCAGGGCCTGTTTAAATCCCTCCACAGTCACGCACTCCCGTAACTGGTGGGTTAGAGCATTCCAGAGGGTAGGGGCCACATGCATAAATGCCCGGGTCCCAGAAGATTTCAAGCACACCCTCAGAATCTCTAGCAACCCCTCGTCAGCTGAGCAGAGGGATTGCCACGGGCAGTAAAGGACCAGGAACTCTTTTAAGTAGTCCGAGCCCTGTCCATGTAGGGCTTTGAAAATCAGAAGACCAACTTTAAAGGTGATCTACCACTGTACTGGCAGCCAGTGCAGTCAGCGTAGCACCAGCGAAATATGACTGGACTGAGAAGTTCCAGTCAAAAGTCGGACTGCTGTGTTCTGCACCAGCTGCAGGCAATGGATTTCCACCCCAGGTAGCCCTAGGTAAAGGGAATTGCAATAATCCAGACACGAGGAAACAAAGGCATGAACCAGCATTGGAAGATCGCCGGATGGAACAAGGTGCTTAATCCTGGAGATATTCCTCAGATGATACAAAGAGGACTTGATGACAGCAGACACCTGCAAATGCAGAGTCAGCCCTTCATCAAAAATTACCCCCAGGTTCCGCACCTGTTCAGAGGTCAGGAGTTATAAGCCCCCAAGGTAAAGCCCAGAGGGCAAACCAACCCCCGGCTCCCCTATCTGGAGCACCGGATCCACAACCAGCACCTCAAGTCTTTTCCAAGTTCAACTTCAGCCAACTTAAGTCCATCCACTCCTGGATTTCTGCAAGGCAGTTATTAAAGACCTAGAGAGCTCCTTCCTGTTCAGGTGCAAAAGAAAGGTAGAGCTGGGTATCATTAGCATAGCAGTGAAACCTCAGCCCATACCTTCTTACAATGTCTCTGAGGGGCAGTACATACACGGCAAGGTAAAGTTATGGGAGGAGGTAAAATGAGATTTATAGGTGAATGTCGCTGTTGGTGTGAAGTAGGAAAACATTAGGTAGCTACAGGTCGGTCATGCTCACAGAGACAGGTAAATGGTTTATATTGTTGTGCAAGTGCTTTAAGTGATACTGGCAGATGACAAATGATACTGAGAACACTGCAGAGAGAGGGAGCCATGGTTGAGGGGATTTAACCATTTGAAATATGTGGAAACGAGTGCAATATCTAAAAGAAAACACAGTGTTCATTGTGTTTAATGTACTGTTGTCCACCATGATTCTGGTGGGCGGGGGGGGAATTGGCACAGTGTGCTTCCCATAAATCTGAAAGGGGGATTGGAAAAGGTGTTGTGCTGCATAAACTATGACAATGTGTGTAAAAGTACCTTGTAATTTGGGAAATTACTGTGTTTGTGACTGTGTGTTTATCTGACATGTAGTGGATTCTTGTCATTGTGTGCAGTAGTGATGTGAAAGTGTTGACGTCGAGCTTTTAGTGGGAAAAGTGTTACTAACAGATTAAATACTTTTTAAAACATTTGCTGCCCACTTAGGGATTTTTTTGGTAGTTCGTTCATCCTTTTCCGATACTATAAATCTCATATTTCTAGATTCTGAAGTAGCCGATGCAGAAGGTCTTTGAGAAACCATTTTGTTTCATTTCTGCTTTGAGTTCCTTTGTGTGAATAGCTGACTGTGGGTGTGGCTAGAGGCTGATTGACTGTGAGCATGGCAGGTTAGAGGCTATTAACTGAATGTGGGAAGGGTTTAGATGAATAACCAACTCTGGGGATCTCCAGTGTAGTCCTTTGGGAGAATAACTGACTGCTGTTCCTCACTGAGATTGGCTTAGAACATATACCTCTCGCAAAATTTTGCTTAACTGTAGTTCCTTGCTATCTGTTCTTGGTTGTTAGCATTGTGTCATTGATGGTGGAGATTAAAGTTTCTTTTGTCCTCAACTGCTACTGTAATTCTCCCAGTTCGTGCGTGAAAATAGGTGTATATATGCCTAGTGAATCTTATTTGGTCATCAAAAAAATAATAAATATAATTATTATTAAGCAAGAGTTTGAATATGCAGATGCTTGCAAGAGCTTATTCAGATGGTTAATTCATCTAGGACCTGTTTCTGATCTGTTTAATGGGCTGCCTGGCTTAACTATGACCTTTATTTTTTATATTTCTTAAAATATTTCCCCTGGAAAGAATCCATTGGGAAAAATCAATTCTAGTACCATCCTGAAACAGGATAGATGAGTAAGATCACAATCAGCAAAGCTACAGTATATATCCAACCATGCTAAGTAGAATGTAACTGGGGACAATCGCCCTTGTGCTCCAAATAATTGTCCAGTAACTTTCCGTAGACACGGTTCTGATGTCAGTTTGGTGAACTGAGGGAATCGACTGTGTCCTGTCCTGATTTGCATATCTGGTTCTGTTATAACTTTGAAGTTGGGTCTTTGAGCTTGACCATTTGACATAATCTGAATCAATTAGACTGATAATGGAAATTACGTTTAGATTTGTTATTGTGGTTCTGTGGTGCACAATATTTCTCTTCTGTTGCTCATCTCATTTTGTTGAAATAGCAGATATTGATGTGTCCTGGCTCTTAACTCTGCTTGTTGACTGGGTCATTTGGTTATGACCTGACATGTCTGTAATCTCAGTTTGGTGGGAGAAGTGATTTCACAGTTACCTGTGTCTAATCTCAGTTTGGTGGGAGGGGTGATTTGGCAGTTACCTGTCCCTAATCTCAGTTTGGTGGGAGGGGTGATTTGACAGTTACCCGTCTCGGTTTGGTGGGATAGGTGATTTGGCAGTTACTGGTCCATAATCTCAATTTGGTGGGAGAAGTGATTTCACAGCTACCTGTCTCTACTGTCAGTTTGTTGGGTTTTGTAATCTAGCTGTTGCATATCTGTAATCCAAGTTTAGAACTGGTGATTTGGCAGTTACCTGTCTCTTATCTAAGTCTGGTGGGGCTGGTAGTTTACCAGTTACCTATCTCTGATCTCAGTTTGGTGGGGCTGGTAGTTTACCAGTTACCTACCTCTGATCTCAGTTTGGTGGGTTGTATAATTTAGTTTAACATATTTCTAAATTCAGTTTTGGTGGGATGGGCAATTGTGGCAGTCACTGTGAAGTGTTATCTGAACTGAACTGGCCTGTGCTAGAACACAGGCTCAACCGGTTCTGGGCATGTACAGCGCTGCTCGCAATGCACCCAGTCATTAGGGTCACTTGCCAAGTCCTAATATTGCGGCCCCCCTATGCCCTCCCTTTCTAAATATTCCAACTCTGGGGGGGCAGACCTCAGGGAGGGGGCAGCGAATTTGGCCATGAGGCACCCTAATGATGGGTGCTGTGTTGCCGGCACACACATAGCCGGAAGGGGACTCAACCACCCTCTCCTCTGCTTCACCTTTAAATTTGCCAAAGTCTATACCCCTTAAATCTCTTGGGTCTACTGACCCCAAAACCCCTGAGGCGCACAAGAGTATGAATGAACATGGGAAAAGGGTCCTTTGCATACTCTGCCCCTTTTCGCTGAAATACCCTTCTCGAAAACCTAACCAATATCACTTCCATAGAAGGGTTTAAGCCCAGGCTCAAGGCATATTCCTTGGAATGCTGCCTTTGCAACTGCAATCGCTGACCCCTCCTCCTGCAATGGTGTGCCCTTATATCTCCTGCACCTGATATATGGTTCACTACCTTAAACTGAATGTGTACTTATTGCTTATTACTTTCTATGAAACTATGAATTTCAGAATCTACTATTTACTTGATCAGCAATAAACTGCTTATGTGCAATTAATATATGGTAACTAATTTTCTCGTGTACCTGTTTGTATTATTCTTATGGCTTCCTCAATGTCTCTGATTTTGTGCTTGCACGACATACTGTGCCATGAATTGCTTGTTAAGCTCTGTATGTAATTAATTCCGGGTCACCTCTGAAAGAGGGACCTCTGGTCTCAGTGGGCTCACCCAGTTACCAAAATGCCATATATAAATAAATAAATAAATTTATCATTCTTTAATCTCAGTTTTGTTTGGTGGGATGGGTGGTTTGGCAGTTACCTGTCTTTAATCTCAGTTCGTTGGCCTGTGAAATTTAGTTGTAACATATCTCTAACCTTACTTTGGTTGGATTGGTGATTTAGAAGATATCTATCTATAAACGGTTTGGTGAGGTGAGTGATTTTGGCAGTTACCAGTCTTTAATCTCAGTTTCATTTGGTGGGATGGGTGATTTGGCAGTAGCCTGTCTCTAATCTCCAGTTTGGTAGGATAAGGGATTGGGCAGTGAGCTGTCTCTAATCTTTATTTGGTGGGATATGTGATGTGACAGTAACCTGTCTCTAATCTCAGTTTGGTGAGATAAATGATTTGGCAGTAACCAGTCTCTAATCTCAGTTTGGTGGAATAAGTGATTTGACAGTGACCTGTCTCTAATCTCAGTTTGGTGGGATAAGTGATTTGGCAGTGACCTGTCCCTAATCTACGTTTGATGTGATGGGAGATTGGGCAGTTATCAGTCTTTATTCTCAGTTTGATGGGATGGATAATTTGGCAGTTACCTTTCTCTAGTCTCAGGCTGGTTGGTTGAGTGATTTTGGTAGTTACAAGATAATAATCCCAATTTGGTGGGATAGGTGATTTGACAGTTACCTGTCTCTAATCACTACTTATTTTCAGGATGTGTGGTTTGACTGTTACCTGTCTCTAATCTCATCTTGGTGGGATTAGTGATTGAGGCAGTTATCAGACTTTATTCTTAGTTTGATGGATGAATGATTTGGCAGTTACCTTTCTTTCTCTAATCTTAGTTTGGCTGGGTGGGTGATTTTGGTCATTACAAAACAATCCCAATTTGGTGGGACTGGTGATTTGACAGTTACCTGTCTCTTATCTCAGTTTGGAGGGATGGGTACTTTGGCTGTGACCTGTCTCTAAACTCATTTTGGTGGGATGAGGGATTTGGCTGTGACCTGCCTGAGATCTCAGTTTGACGGATGAGTAGTTTAACAGTGTTCCATCTCTAATTTCAGTTTAATGGAATTGATTGAGTCCTGTCTCTGATTTCCTTATCTCAGTTGGTGGAATGGGTGATTTGTTTTAACCTGCCTCTAATTCATTGACTGGGGTGGATGGTTTAGCTTTGGCCTGTCTCTAACCTCAGTTCTGTCAGATACAAGATATTCCTGTGTCCTCCTGTCACTAATCTCATTTTGGTGGGAGGGGTGATTTGGCAGTTACTGGTCTCTAATCTCTAATTTCAGTTTGATGGATTTGATTATGTCCTGTCTCGTATCGCCTTATCTCAATTTGGTGGAATGGGTAATCAGTTTTAACCTGGCTCCAATCCTTTGACTGGGATGGATGGATAAGCTTTGGCCTGTCTCTGATCTCACTTCAGTGGGATGCACAATTTGCCTGTGCCCTCTTGTCACTAATCTCATGTTCATGGGATGGGTGATTGGCAAGGCCACTAATTTAGGGTGATTAAAACAATGAAATTCCATTTTCAAGACTTCAGATTCCGGAATTGCACCAGTGATTGTTACTCTAATTTCCAGATTTTACTGGGATTCTGCTGTCACTCTTTTAGTATGTGTATAAATAATCAGAATAAAAGAAGGCTAAATATACAGAGCATTAAATAAAGCAAATTGAAACTAATACAGGAAGCAATTATAAGAAAAATACAAGTTTTGTAGAATTACTGATCTAGTATAAAATGGCAGATTCCATTAAATCTTTCTTTTTACCGGTGTTCAGGCGGCCCTAATTCTGGAATTTTACTGGGTTTTCAGGTGAAAACCGAAAACCAGTGGCCTTGGTGATTGGCAGTTATCCGTCTCTTATCACTGTTAGGTGAGATGGCTGATCTGGCTGTGCCCTGTCTCTGATTTGGCAGTTGCCAGTCTCTAATCTCAGATTTGTGGGCTAGGGGATTTGGCAGCTATCAGTCTCTAATCTCTGTTTGGTAGGATAAGTGATTTGGCAGTTACCTGTCTCTAATCTCAGATTTGGTGAGCTGGGTGATTTTGGCAGTTGCCATTCTTTAATCTCAGTTTGGTGGGATGGGAGATTTGACAGTTACCTGTTTCGTATCTCAGTTTGGTGGGATGTGTAAGGTGGCCGTGACCTGTCTCTAAACTCAGTATGGTGGGATGGGTGATTTGGCATTTACCCGTCTCAAATCACTTATTAGCAGGATGTGTGGCTTGACTGTGACTTGTCTCAAGTCTCAGTTTGATTGTATGAAGGGTTTGGCTGTGGCCTGTCTCTGCTATCAGTTTAATGAACTGTGCAAACTGGAAGTTACCTGTCTCAAACTTATCTCCTTATTTCAGATGATTTTTTTTACCTGTGTCTTATCTGTTGATTGGGATGGAATTTTTGGTGTTGCCCTGTCTCTGACTCAATTTGGTGGGTACAAGATTTGCCTGTGTCCTCTTGTCACTAATCTCAGTTTGGTGTGATGGGTAATTTAGCAGTTACATGTCTCTTATCTCAGTTTGGTGAGATAAGTAATTTGGTTGTGACCTGTCTCTAATATCAGTTTGGTGGTATGGGTGATTTGACAGTTACTGATCTCCAATCTCAGTATAGTCAGATAGGGGATTTGGCAGTTACTGGTCTCCATTCTGTTTGGTGGGATAGGTGATTTGGCAGTTATGTCTTCCTAATCTCAGTTTAGAGGAGTAGGTGATCTGGTGGCTACCTGTCTAATTGTAGTTTTGTGGATGGGTGATTTGTCAGTTACCAGTCTCTAATCTCAGTTTGGTGGGTTGGGTGATTTTGGCACTTAGAGGTCTCTAATCTCAGTTTGGTGGGTTGGGTGATTTTGGCAGTTAGCAGTCTCTAATCTCAGTTTGGCGGGATGGGCAATTTGGCAGTTACCTGCCTCTTATCTCAGTTTGGTGGGAATGGATGATTTGACTGTGACCTGTCTCTAATCTCCATTTGTTCAGCTGTGACATGTCTTTGATCTCATTTCAGTGGACTGGGTGATTTCATCATGATCCAGTTGCATCCCAGCTTGGTTGAAGTTAGGCATTTGGAGCTGTACACAAGTGTAAAGTTAGTTTACTTGCTTAAGGTCACTTTTAGGGTTACGGCTGTGTTAATATTCCCAGTTAATTATTTATCATACTTCTTCACTGAACGCTAGGCATTGGCAACACTAAATGTTTCAGTTAGACTCGATCAGTAATCTAGCAGATTGATTTACACAATTATGAACTTTATTATCAGAGTCTGGGGTCAAAAGTCATGGAGTGAATGGAGAGGAGGGTATCTGCCCAACAGGACAGGCGATGCAGGCAGTCTATGCACCTAGGCTAGTCTTATGCTGATTACTATCTGTGGTCCCAATACTGGGGAAAGAATTAGAAGTCGCCAGGCTTCAGCATAAGTTCCCCTCCATGGTGAGACACTGCTGACCAGAAGTAAGGTTGTCTGAGCTAGGAAGTCTGCATCCCCTTGGGTTCAGCATAAGGAACTCCTTTTTGCTATGGTGTATTGGGTGGACGCTCAGGAGTACCCTGAGCACCTTGTAATTGAGGGTCAGGCCCCTATAGTGGGTCAATCCCAAGTGCAGATCCTAACAACCTGTGCCAGGGCAAATGCTCATTGCATGCTGTTAGTGAACCCTAGTGACATGGGAAGCAAGGTTGAATTCCTTAGGGTGCCACCTGGAAGGTTCTTTGGAAATAGTTCAGACACTGACAGAAGTGATGCCTGTAAGCTGTACAATGGCAGCTTTCTACCAGAACGTGACTGTATTCATGAACTGATGTACCCTGGGATACTTCAGCTGTTGTTTGTATCCCCCCCATCTGAGTTGCAGGACTGTAACTAAGAGGAATGCTGGCATGCACAGTCAACTTCATCGGCAGTACTGCTGTTTTCACAAGAGCTCTGTGTCTGGCATCTATTTAAAATCCATTCTGACTGCATAGACCAGGTGATCCTGAAGGTGGGGTGCTGCACAGGCAATCACAATAGAAACTCCCATGCACTGCCTGGCCAATGTGTCTACCCAGCCATGGAGGAGCCACCACGCAGGTGTAGAGAGAAGTGTAGCTTTATGGTTTCCAGCTCCATGGAGGCAACCATTCTGTGGATAGGAATTGAGTGCCAATGATGTCACAGCCTCACCAGCCCTAACAGAATGCAGCAAAGTAGATAACTACAATATACTCTGGATGGTGGAGAACTGGGAATGACAGTGAACCAAAGTCAGGGAGACTGGGAGATGAGGAGACCTCTCCAGAAAAGCTGTGCTAAGGACCCTGAGGAGAAAATGTGGCCTGGACATCCTAATTTTTATTTGTATGGACTCCTTGTGAGGGAGACATTTTATTATATTAATTACTGATTACATTGTCTGCTAGCCCAATATGGCTTTGAATCTGGAAACCTGTATTCAGTAGACCGTGGTACTTTTTTTCTACCATAACATAACATTTTTAAAGTGGCCTACTACAGATGTCCATCCATACTTTTTCACTTTTCCTATGACCTCAGCAGATGAACTGCAGTCTTTGGGGCTTCATGCTTTGATAATTTATTGGTCTGCTCACATTTTAAGTTTCATTTAGGAATGCTACAAAAATTTAGTCCCACATGACTTTGTGAAAATAAGTGCTTGGCAAGACTCAAAGAGTTCTGAACTTATATATTAACTTCTTGTTAACTTGCCTTCCATGGAGCATGTGGTTTTTTTCTGCCTTTTTTTTTTTTTTAACCACACTTCAATATGAACTACGTGTTAACACTAATTGACGGCTATATTTTGTAATTATGAAAGGCCATAAATCTGTTTTAACCACGAGTTACATGTGTTACAAGCTCTTATTGGCCATTGCACAACAGGTTTGAACTTGCTGCTTGCTTGTTTGTTCATTTTCAGGGGAAATATTTCTGAAGGCTGGGGTTTAGGTGCAGGAAGACCCTGAAGTAAAGAGAGGCACCATTTGTCAAATATTACAAAGTTTCAACTGTATACTCTTTATGGATGTTTTAAGGAAAAAACACAGTCTGAGAGGTTACAAAGTAAGAGCTGGGACAGGACCAGGGATCACCCTATGCCTTACTGCCTCGTGAGTATTCTGGCTCCCTATCCTATGAAGGGGAGATGGATACTTTAAATGGCCTATTTGGAATGTCAGCCTAGGTCCCTTATGGACTTGGAAGACTAGTATGTTGGTCTCTGTTAGTACTGTACTGCCAAAGGGCCATTAAGCTGTTGCCGAAGCTAGTAAACCATGGGACTCCAAACCTGGTAGAGCCCTAGTAATGTGCAGTTAACAATTTTTTGACATAGTGTACCTTTGAAAATGATCCAAACGTTAACTGGATTTTGGAAACAGGTAGATGTTTGAGTTGAAAATGGGGCATTTGTGTCAAAATCTCTACTGTGGACTGTGCTTGGGCTGTTATCCTGTTTGAGCCACAGATTTCATATGCTGCAGATGATAAATGGGTTTTATCCTTTTTAAGGATTTACGTTCATTTTAAAGTATTTTAGGGGCATTGGACCACTGTGCATCAGGTCTGAATTTGCTGCTTGAATGCTCTCTCGTTCTCAAGAGTAGTATCCTTAATTTTGTATTTGAATTGATTTATTTCACCAGGAAAATGCTCTAATGAGCACGCTCATTTACAAGAAGGTCTTAGGTAGGACAGCATACCGGGTTTAGAAACAATGATACGGGATGTAGAGATATACGAAACAGAACAGTATTCACAACAAGAGTACGTTCACAACTCTAGTTTTATGTGTAGAAATATAAAGTATATAGGATATGACTGGGTAGCTAAACTAGCAGTAAGTACAACTAATAAATTTGTTTAAAGGTAACCAAAATATACAGTATTTGTCTCTTTTTTTGTTTGTTTAGGACCACAGATGTTCACGCTGTTGTAGCCCACCTTTCACAAGAGAGGCAGGGGCTGTTAAAATGAGAAGGACTGATAAATGTTTTGTGTTGCAGCCAGCAAGAATATGATGGAAATGGTGCAGTATGGCGTGGAGGGCAGCAGCACCTTCCTGGAGTGCCAGCCCCGGTCACCTCAGGCCACAGTCAAATGGTTTCTTCAGAAAGACCAGAGCGAGCGAAAAAAAGAGGTAACTGCTCCTGAGTGCCTTCTTGGAAAAATATGCTCTTATTTAATTCAGTTCTTGAGCCAAGTTACCACAAGTGGTCTGGGCTGTCAGCGAACATTCCTTGATGACACCAGAGGGGTACACATGTTCAGCTGGGCTCATGTGTGGATGTGCACAGGTAACATTTCACTCATAGTCTTTGAGACATGAGCAAACTTTTATGCACCTTGGGTATGTGGCTCCCAACTGCCAGGTAGCTGACCGGCTACCTCCTAACCTTGTCAACGTCTGTTCATCTTTACCCTTAAGCCTGGGATGTGTCTCAGGTATGGAGCCCAAGATTCCCAGTGTCTTTATCCTGCCCCATTTTGGAGTCAGTATAGGCAAAGGTATAGCAGCACTGGCTGTTGAGGAACAACAGTTACTCCAACCACAGCCACTCCCAGCAGGATCACTGTAGATAACTGTGTAAGAACCCTGGGTGTGAGAGAGCTCACAGTTATTCCAGTTTCTGCCACTCCCAGAAGTAGTTTTTGTAGAGAGTGGTGTAGTACCACTCTCTGTGGGGGTGCTCACACGTACTTCACTCCAGACACTCCTAGCAGAGTCATTTAGATAATGGTGTAGAAGCATTGGCTGTGAGGAAGCCTACAGCTGTTCCAGTCCACACCTCTCCCAGCAAGTGTCACAGTAGATTATGATCAAGGAGAACTGACTGGGGGGAAGGAGCTTGCAGTTAATGCAGTCCCAGCATTTTGCAACAAGAGTCACTATAGGTAATGGTGTAGGAATGCTGGCGGTGGAGGAGCTCACTGCTACTCTAATCCCAGTCTCTCCCATCAGTGTTCACTGTAGAAAAGAAAGAAAATAAACTAGGTATGAAGGAGCTCACAGCAATTCCAGTCCCCACCTCTCCCAGCAGGAGTGACAATAGACAAAGGTAAAGAAGCATAGGCTGTTGGGGAGTTCACAGGTATTGGCACTCCAGCTTCTCCCTGCAGGAGTCACTGTAGACAATAGTGGGAGAGCACTGCCTTGGAGAGCTCACAGCTACTCCAGTCCCAGCCTCCCCCAGCAGAAGTGACTAAAGACAGTGGTACAGGAACACTGGCTGTGAGGGAGCTCACATCGACACCTGTTCAGGTCTAGCTACAGGAAGAGAATCACTGTAGAACAAGGTGTAGGAGCACTGACTGTGTGGGAGCTCACAGCCACTCCAGTCCCAGCCTCTCCTCCAAAAGGAGTCACAGTAGACAATGGTGTAGGAACGCAGGCTGAAGGGGGGGGGTTCACAGCTAATGTAGTGCCAGATTTTCCTGCAGGAGTCACTGTAGGTAATGGAATGGGGCAATGGTTGTGGAGGGAGCTCACAACTGCACTATACCTCACCAGCCTCTCCCAATGGGAGTCAGTGTAGTCAGTGTAGACAATCATTTTTTATTTATTTATTTGCTTTTGGTAACCAGGTGAGTACACTAGGCATAAGGATGCCTATTTTCAGGCACGACCTGGGAGGATACAAGTTGAATACAATTAACAACAACACTGTAACACAGCACAAAACATAGGTGAACACAAAGTGAAGGAGTCAGAAATATAATCAACTTAGTGAATCAGTGAAGTACATAGTTGGAACAGGTCAAAATATAAACAATACATTGGGATATTCAGAGCAAACGAGTGCAAGAAATACAGGGATGTAAAGTACTGCATACTGTAAGTGCTGTTGCGAGGATTATGCACCTAGAAAGGGTAGAGAGGAGGAAGGGGAGAGGGAGGGGGAGAGGGTGAGAGGGTACAAATGGGGGGGGTGAAAGCAGGAGGAGGAAGGGTAGAAAGTGGAGTGTAGTATAGCGAGGATAAGAGCTGGGGGAGATTAAGAACTTAAGGTGGCTGGAAGCAAGTGCAGGGGTTTGATGCTTGTAAATATTCACAGTGGAGGTTCTTGAAACCAACATGGGTATGTGCTAAGCGTAATGCTTGAGGGATAGGAGCACTGGCTGTGGAGAAGGTCACAACTTCTCCAGTCCCAGCATCTCCCAGCAAGAGTTATTGCAGCAATGCCGGAGGAGTGCTGACTATGAGGACATCCACAGTTACTGCAATCTCAGTCTCTTTCAGCAGGAGTCACTAAAGGTAATGGTATGAGAGCACTGATTTTGGGGACCTCATAGCTACTGCTGTCCCAGCCTATCCCCAGAATAAGTCACTACAAGAAACTGTGTAGAGTACTGACTGGGGGTGGGGGCTCTCAGCTACTACAGCCCCACCATCTCCAGGCAGGAGTCACTGTAGGCAATGCTGTAGGACAACAAACTATGGGGAAGCTCACAGTTACCGCAGTCTCAGCTTCCCCTAACATGCCACTATTTGCATTCAGTGTTGGCCATGTTACCGGAACACTTGCAGAGGGAGGCTCCATCACAATACATGACTCAAAATGTTCCTGATCCTGATGATCAAGAGTTACTTCCTTTTGGTTTTCAGATGAAGTCAAATGAACGAGTTCTGAAGACAGAGCAAGGCCTCCTCTTGCGATCCCTGCAGTCAACAGACAGTGGGACCTACCACTGCACTGCCACAGAGAACAACTTCAAGCACACTGTGGTCAAGGTCACACTGCACATCCTTAACAGGGAGATTGTGAACACCGTTCTATTCCGGTCCGAGGCACCTGTCGGTATGCAGGCAGGTAGCCCAGGGACCTCACAGGCTCCTGGTACTCAATACCAGGACCTCCTACAGATTCTCAGTCAGCCCGAAATGGGACTCATCAACCAGTACTGCCAGGACTACTGGCAGCACACAGCAGGTATCCAACAAGAGACACTAGCCCACCTCCAGGCAAAGCAGCCCAATGAACAGAAGAAGGCACGGAACCGTCGGAACCACCAGGTGGACAGCAGCCACCAAACATGAGACTTGGACTACTCAAAAACTTTTTTTGCTTTTAATATAAAATATATATATATATACTTTTCCCTTATAATGAGACAGTATTTATTGTAGGTTGTACATAGTATGAAATGTGGAATTGTTTTTACTTGAGGAAACACAAAGACACACACCCACGCACACTCACATCTACACACACGAAAGACATTGTGCGACCGATTATTTTGTCTAATATGTCAGTACTCTACAAGTGAGTGCAGTACCCTCTCTTAAGGTACTGTATAAGAACTAAATTGGATTTTGTTGTTTCGCTTGCTTCATTGGTTTTTGGGTGGGGGGAAGGAGTTACCTTTTCATGGATCCGGAGTGAAAGAAAAAAGACTTGTACTGCAGATGTAAATTTTGTGCCATGTGGACACTGTCCAAAACAGCTTTGTTTTTTGTTTGTTTGTTTGTTTGTTTTTTGGGAGGGGGTAATTATTAATGGAAGATGAATGATTAAATATTCTTTTTCAACACCCCTGCCATTGTTAAGGACCAAAATTGAAAGCAATTGTATGCTTAGTTACCAACCAGCGATTTGTTTTTGTGGACATTCTGTCTCACTTACAGCTGCCTTTCTCGCCATATTGAAATGTGCATCAAGCACAGAAATCGAAATGAACAAAAATTATAGTAAATCTACTAGCGGGGCACTTATGTGATTTTCTGCAGTGGCCTCACCACCATTTTGGAAGGGGCTAGAGCTCACATGCTTGGTTTACAGGATTTATTGGGGGGGGGGGTGAGAAGCTGATTGACACTGAGTGTTGACCCTTTGAGGCCTCTCAACCTATCAGACATGGAGTATCTCACCAAAAGTGGCAGATACACACATTCTTAGGTGAATTTGATACCCTCTGTCCTATGTTATGATTTCTGTGGAAACACTAGCACCTTGCATCTTCAGTGAGACTAAATATAGTGGGTAAAGGAGGGTAGACCTGCCTTTCTCGGGTCACAAAGATTTTTGGTCACTTTCTGTTGGAGGAGCACAGCACTCCTGTCCCCTCTTGTATGACGTGGGTGTGGGTCATGATCTGTAATCAGAAGCCACTGTCCCCACTCAGAATATCTTCCAGCCATGGCCATACTTGATATATATTGTGGACATGCATAATACTGTATGAAATGGGTAGGAAAGCAGGGCAACACTAGCAATTCCTGTTTGCTTACCCCTCTTTCTTTCTGTGTCTCTCTTCTGTTTGTTCTTCTGTCTCCATGTTCTTTAAAAACAGCTCCAAGATATTGCTCCCTATTGCTCAATTATAGGTGCTCCACCTCCAACCAGTGACATTTGCGTTTGTGGTCAAGTCTGTGGCTCCTGATGCTTGGGCTGCTACATGGATGGAAATTAAGCACTTCTTCAATGTTCATCAGAGTAGCAACTTACTATATGCAAATAACCATGTCAGTATTATTAGCCTCTGACAGATTTCAGCCGATGATGTCACTGGCTGCAGCATCTGTGATGACGCAAGAGGGAGGGGCTACATTGCGGAGCTGTTAAAGACCAGGAAAACAGAAAACAACAGAGACCTGTATAGAAAGTGAACGGGGGGGAAGGTGTAATAAATATGAATTAGGAATACTGCCTTTTTTCCCATCCCATGTATGGTTTTTGCTTACAGAGTTAGTGTACTGCCTGAAATTAATGCTAACTTTCAGAAGTAGTGGACTATTACTTCTCATATGTGAACTAGGGATGCCTAGAACTGGCTGATATTGAGCCGTAGGGCTTTTAAAAAAATATAGGAATTTCTAAGTCTGTATCTGATTACTATTTGATTCTAAAAAGAACATCAGAATCGGATTAGGAATCCTAATTCTTAAATCTTGAATCCCAGATTTCTATGTAAAAACACATTTTCGCCTGAAATGTCAGAATTAGGATTTTCCAGACTGTAATTCCAAAATCTTAATTCTGAAAGCC
Source organism: Neoceratodus forsteri (assembly GCA_016271365.2). Taxonomy (NCBI): domain Eukaryota; kingdom Metazoa; phylum Chordata; order Ceratodontiformes; family Ceratodontidae; genus Neoceratodus; species Neoceratodus forsteri. Next base: position 1,113,872,940 of record CM028129.1, on the reverse strand, counting down.
ATGTCAGAATCCAACAAATCTGATTCTGTAATTCAGAATCTGAGCCACCTTAATCTGAACTATTTGTATTCTGTCCCTTTTGCCAAATAGAAGTATCAGAAGGTTTCCTACCTGGCAGTACTTGGTGTGATGTATGGAACACTATTCTAGATCTTCCTTGATGCTACTAGGCTACTTCTATTTCTTCTTCTACATCATCAGCCCCATGACATCACAACTGGCGAAGAAGTGCCAACCAAACCTCTGCCAGGTCAGTCACGTATGATGTTCCAATAAGTGAGGTCACAATGCTGATGAGGTATGAAGAGGTATAGAACTAGTTCTGTCAGCATCCAGGTAAAGTATCGCTCTTTACATCCCATGTAATACTATCAGGCAGAAAACCTTGTCATGAGCAAATGGAAAAAATACTCAAGAAATAAAAAGAAACAACTGACTACGTTTAACAATTAGTAATATTTTCTGCCTGCTGATTTGGTGCTATTATCCCTTTAACAGCAATGGTAGAGGCCTCCTGAGTGGACTGGGATTCTTGTGTTGTGATGTCAGCATTCACGTCAGTCAGTTGTTTTCTCCATGGCTTCAAAGAAGTACCTGGTGTTAGAAATGATCACGTGCCTTTCACTTATCTGAAAGGGCAGAGATAAGTGTTTTTAATAGCGTCCCCTTTTCTTAAAGGAAGAATTCTGTAGAAAAGTGATTTCGTATTGATACTGTAAACCAATTCAGGTCATCTAGTCAGTCAGAGAGCAGGATATGAGACACAGCCTGTCTTTTATCCTATATACGCTCATGCAGACTGTTGGACTGTTCCATCCTCCACTACTTAAAGGGGGATATGAATAATCTTACAAATTGTTTTATCTTGCTATATGAGGGAGAACTGACAAGTGGGGGGGGCAGTTAACATGGGTGTCATCAGCCTCCTTCTGCCCTCATCACCTTATTATGTACCTTGCAACCTTTTATTTGTTAAGTAAAAAACTGTTTCTAATATTTTTATATGATTTAGTATATATGAATTGGGGTACTAGTGTGTTGTGTATACTAGAAGAGCATTATATTGTGCAAGTCCTCAGACCCAAACTTGCTCACTCATACTATAACATCCCAGTGCCCGATTACTATAACAACAAAGCACATACCAGTAAATGGGCTTTGGTTACAAAGGTTTTTTTTCAGGTGTTGGAAGAGCCCAGGAGTGTGAGCAGCCAATGATACTGACAATCTGGAAGGCCTGCATGCACGCTCAGAGCTTTGATGGCTGTGACGAGCTGCCCTCCAGAAAATGGATATAGATTTATGTTGCTTGATACCAATGAAATGCTCTGGGGAGTCTACACATGCCATAAATCTGAAGTTTACTCCTTTCCCAGGGTTTTATCACTGTGGGGAAACAATTTGGCAATAAGATCTGTTTGATAGTTCTCCTCTTGACTTATAACTCCTCCTCACCTTCACAGTCTTAGCCCTGTATATCTTTCAAAGCATCTGACCTCCTAGAATCCCTTTCATTCTTTGCTTTCCTCTGGACAAACTCACTGGAGGTCCCCAAATGCAACCTTAAAACTGTTGGTGTAAGATCTGTCACCTACTGTGCACCTAGCCTGCGGAACTCATTTCTCATTTCTCATTGATGAAGCCCCTTCCCCAACAAAGTTCATGAAAGTATGAAAGAAAACAAATACCTAAAAATTATTTCTAATTGGATAGATTTTGAAGTGACCCAGCAAACATCCAGCTATTGTCATTCCAGGATATAATTTGTGTCTTGTATGTGCTCTCACTGTTCACTATTTTGTACTTGTGCTGTTCACTATTATATGCCACCTTGATGGCCCGGGTCTTGCCTGAAAACGGTTCCCGGGACCAATGCACCCACCCAGTTAACAAATAAATTAATAAATAAGTGCCTTTTGAAATCACCATTTCAGGCACCTTTTTAAATATATTTGACATGGAGGGCAGGTTAAGATTCATAACATTTTTGTAGGCCAAACCAGAATAAAAGAAGTTTTACAAACCCTACTTATCCCCCACCCCCCCTAATTTGGATTTCTTTCTGGGCCAAATTCTGAGAGACTTAGACAGTAATTGTAAGCAAATTCAAAACAAAGCTCAGACCTTGAATATTAAAGAGCATTTGCTGGTTCCATGGCATGGAGTGAAGGGTGTTCGCTCGGCATGCTGGTGATCCGGGTTCACACCCTTAGCCCGGATGTCAGAAGTAGAATCCGGCAGGGAGGGAGATTAAAATGGGCTTTGGATGCTTCCCTCCTGTGGGGATGGAGGTTCTCAGACTGCTATTTGTCAGTCCCTGGGGGTGGCTTGGGGTTGGCGTTCTAGGCAACGTGCTGCTTCAACGTGCCACTGAATGCCTCTGTCCCCAGGACACCGCCGCAGCTGGCCCTTTGTGGGAGGATGTGAGTGGGTTGGGAGAAAAGTGAAAAATCCATCCTCAGCCAACTGGATGATGGCCGCCGGTCCCCGCCTCCACGATAGCCCGGAGGTGTCCGTGCCGACCTCCATCGTGCCTGAGATATGTTGTATGCCTGTGGGCATCTCTCCTCTCTCAGTTGTGCCCCCTGGGGAGGGGCCCTCCCAACAAAGGGGTACGACAGATGATAATGGGAACGTGATGGCAGTGGGCCTTGGCGGCCCTAAGGAGTGGCTGACTGAGGGCTTAGGGGGAGGAGCAAAAAACAAGAGCACAATGACGTCATTGGGACAACTCTGAAAAATGTAATAAGATGCAATTCAGCATATGTTGTATATTTTGCCTGTAGTTCTCAGCCTTATTTATTACTGAGGACATTTGCATGAAAACAGTACCTCAGCCCTATCTACTGTGGCTGCTTGTCTATACCTGATATCACAGTTCTGTTTATGACATCACAGTCTGTTGCTGTGGTGATAATTATGATGTCATAAACAGGATTATGATGTCAGGTGTAGACAAGTAGGCAGAGCAGGTAAAGTGCAGTGAACAGTGATCTTGTTTCTACACAACTGTCCTCAGTAATAAACAAAAGGTATGAAAGAATTCTAGATAATATATGAAATATAAAATGAATTGAGTCTAAATCTTGATTTTTTTCAGAGTTTTCAGAATGGTATTAGTGGCTCTTTAAGACTGCTTGTTTCTGATCAGTACTATTCATTCATGTGAGGAACAAGTCATAACCAGGGTTGGACTAGGAGACTTTGTCTGCATCCCTTCTTGTCCACATATAAAATGGCTGTTCATTATTGGTCTGTCCCTCATAAGGAGTAAACAATATTTTTCATTTTTATCTATCTCCGTAAATAAGCCTAGATACTGCCTACATTTAATTACTATTGTTCCTTCTCTTTTCTGTCCCAGTGGCCTTTCATTCATATTTTTGTTGTGATTTCAGTTTGTTTCCTTTCCCTACCCCCACAAAAAAAAAATCATCCTAGCTTCTCAAGGGGGCCCACCTGGGTGTTTTCCTTCTTTCTCTGCAGGCCATTCTGAGCCTGGTTATAATACATGGCAAAACATTGTTATGCAGTTGTCAGTCAGAACAGATACTGTAGGATGCCCACACAGTTACGGAAAGTGGAGCACTCTGTTTCCAGAGAAAATATTATATTTTCTATGGCCATATTCTTAGAAAGAGGTGCAATGAGCAGTGTAAATTTAAATTACCACAATTAGAGGAATATTTAAAGTATTACTTCACTCAAAGGGTGGTCAAAATTGGGAATAGCCTACCCAGTGAGGTGGTGAAAACTAGCACTGTTCAGACTTTTAGAGTAGGTCTAGACAGATTCCTGAAGGAGAGTGACTTTAAGGGTCATACAGTATGAGTATGCTGACTGTTAAACATGGATGTGTTCCAGTACTCAATTGGATATGGTCACTGTTACACATCTGGAGAAGTAGAAAAGATGGACCCTAAGTCTATTCTGTCATCACAAGAGAGGAGGTTGCACTGAGTGATCTTACTTCAGTTTTCAATGTCTGTGCTCCCCCCCCCCCCACTTTTGATTGGCATGGCAGGTCTGCTTCAAATTCAGAAAGGCTCCACCCTTTCGGGAGGCCTGGCTGCTGAGTGTTCTTATTGTAGATAAAGGTCCACTGCTCAAAGTAGAAGAACAAGTATATCCCAAGGAAAAGAGTTTTCAGTTTGATAAAATGACTTTCTACATTGAATCACGAAATACTTTACTAGCTGTGAACGGATGTTGCAGATATGAGGTGTACACAAGGAGGTTAAAGGGGGAGTTTCATGATCAGGGTCACTGATAACAAAGTACTGAGCTTACCTATAGGTGGCAGCAGTGGTGTAATATCCATTAATAAGTTTGCACTACAGTTGGTCAAGGTAGCAGCCATTTCATTGAATCTTCAAACAGGAAGTGATGTCATTTATTGGGAAAGCAGTATGCCTAGCAAGCAAATACAGGTACATGGACCTGTGATCAAGGGAAGAAAAGGAAAGCCATAAAGGTTAGACACAGACAGAGAGGGGGGAGGAGGGGTTAAGGACAGGGAGGTTACATGACTTGTTCAAAGTCACCCTGTTAGTAAATGGGTTTCAGAGCTTGGTCACCATAACCGATGCTCTTTGCACACTAGCCACTAGGCTACACTGCCTCAAAGGTGCTAGTTTTTCCTGCACATTCCAAAAGGGCTCAACAGGCACTGAACCAATGTGGTTCAACAACTAATTTGTTAACCGGCATCCCAGCGCCAGGCTCCATGTCGACCACGGTTTGCAGTCTGCAGGGAGCTGCGCACATTGGACTGTGTTTTTCAGGTGGCTCTTCCCCCTGCATCCCCCATACTTTTAGATTCCAACTCTGAGTTGGAGTTGGTTCGGGGAAGGGGTACAGGATGGGGGAAAGTGTTGCCGGGTCCTGGGCAGACTTCTACAGCGACATGTCACTGTTGTCAATATTGACGTATGTCACTGTAGAAGTGTCGCTGTATGGGGGGTATACAATGATGAGCATGCCAGCTGAGACCTGGAGTGGGGGAGCCAGTGGATGCAGGTGTGCAACACTCTCATCTACAGCTGCTCCATGCTTCTGAAGATATGGGATTGCAGATTCTGCTCTTGTCCTCTGTATTCATTAGGCATCATTGCATTAAGACACTTCAATCCAATATTGTGTCCCTATACCATTATGCTGCTGACCATGCATTGCAATACTTCTAGAAGGGTAGGGGTGCTGCCATACTTTAGGTAAGAGGATAAACCATGGTCCCTTCAGTCCATCTGTGGTGGTTATTTAGGTGGAAGTTACACAGCTTCTGAGATCCAGTGGAAAACATAATCTTTAAACACACTGCAGGTTACATTTCATATATTTTCTGTAGTTTCCCCTTTTTTATAATCACTACTGTCATTATCGTGACAACAGAATCAATGTCCCCTAGTCTTCATCTACCCTGGCTGCTTGCCTACATCTGACCTCACCCTTCTCTGTTTCTGACATCACAATCAGTTTCACAGCAACAGCTTGTGATGTTGTAAGCAAAGAATATAGGGGGTTCGGTACAGTGTCACAGTTAGGGGTGGCAGACAGTTGGCATGCACAAGCATCCCTTATCACATCCCCCAAAACTACAATACACAACAGGATGACACTGTCAGCAGGGGTTGAATCACCCCTATCCCCCCGCAAGAGTGCCACATAGCCTCATTCTGCAGATGAGCAATTCAGATGTTAGTGGTTGCATACAGGCGTGCAGCCACTAACATGGTGGACTGCAACAGCTGCAGGAGTTGGACCTTGGCATAACACTAGTTGCATCGTACCATGGATTGTGCCCTGGACCACTGGCACCACTTCTGTCAAATTTCCACACTCCCCATGCCCACTTCAAGTGCATGACCATTCTGATTATTGAGGGGGTATTCTTGTATGGGTGCAGTAAATAAATTGTTTTTCATTCCTGAGTAAGAGTATTTCTTTACATTATTATCTACTTCTTTATAGCATAAAGCTGTCATCTTTCTACATCATGTACTCTATACTGCTCCCATGCTGGTCATCCCTGCCGGCAAGTAGCCATAAGAATGTTCCATTCGGTATACTGTTTCCCTTGTGTCTAATGGCTCACCCCCAGCCCAATCCTCTGTGTCGTTTGGTGACTCTGTGCATCACCTGACCTTTCCCTTTGCTGGAACTGCTGTTTCAACTCATACGGCAGTGACACCCTGAAAAAGTGTCTCAGAGTTCCTCTACTGTAGGTGTCATTACACTTTTAGGGGATGCCAAGGAGTTACTGTACACAGTACCTCAGCACTGTGCATACCAGTGACCTCATTACCAGGATCCCCCTTACCTGTGCTGTCACACTGACCTATGCGATAGCGCAGGAAAAGACATGTAACCCATTTGAGTGGACTACAAGACAGAAATGCATCACAAAGTGGTCCTTGTAACAGCTTTGCAGCAGCACCAATGTGTTTGACTGGTTTTGATTTGATCTGAGTGATGACTGTATGAGGCCCAATGACCTAACAGCCCATTTTCATGGATGACCTAGGGTAACAATGCCAAGAGTGCAATAAATACATACATACCCCAAATAAATTAAAACACATATACAGCTACCTTAACTACTGTAAGGGTGATGTAAAATTTCATTTCAAAGCCGAAAAGGGTATAGAATTCCATATCTTAACAACCTGAAGGGAAAATGCCTTTTGACCCAAATCAGATTTCATAACAGTTGCAGCTGGCTTTTTGAGAGTATGTGATTGAAAATTATGACTCAATATTGGGCCCCAGATGTAGACAAGCAGCCAGCACAGATGAAGCCTTGGGGCGCAGTGATTCCATGTTCAGTTACTGTCCATAGTTATCAAGAAATAAAATTTAAATAGCCAAAGCTGGATTTGCAAGAAGAGAGGACTCTGGGGTGAATCTGTGTTCTACCTGCACCTGGCTCTGCTGGATTGGACCAAAACTTACAAACCCTATTTTCAAATTTGAGAAGCTTTACGTAATAAAAAATGACACATGCACCCCTAAAAATGAAGCATGCATCTTTTTTTGTTATGCAAGTTCTGCATTTTCAGATCTGGATTTTGGATGCTGGTAGATCATCTAATAAGCATGTGAAGATGTGGCAGTAGCAATTACTGTCCGGATCTTGGGGAATGCTGTTGTTGTGGCGCTCCCTTTGTATTTTGTAGGGATGGTCTGAACCAGTTCTAATAACAACAAAATCAAACTATGACCAGGCAAAATGTAGAACAGAAATGAACCTTCCTAATAAAATAAAACAGTTTGAGGAGTTTGAAATGCAAATGAGCAGGTTGCATATAATAAGTATGGAGATCTATGCAAATTAATGACTTTGAAAAGCAGATTGAAAGTAATAACCTTTTTGGGATCTAAGTTAACTAGGACCAGGAAATGTGGTCCCCTGGGCCAGTCCCAAGTAGGGGTGCTCAGAATTGGCTGATTCTGATCTGACTGGACTGAAATTTCTGATACCTAATTCAATTCCTGAAAGGACCTCAGAATCAGATTGGGATTTGGAATCCTAAATCCTAAATTCCTATGTAAAAATAGGTTTTAGAATTCAGTTGAGGAATCAGGATTTTCAGACTGCAATTCTGAAAATTGGGTCAGAATCCAAAGAATCCTGTTCCATTTAGCAGAGTCCAAGCAACCCTAATCCCAAGTATGTTGGCATCAGGTGGGCTTGTACCTCTGTTATGGAAGTCAAACAGTGGCATTAATGAGATATTCTGGCTGGTGAGTCTGCATTTACTACTACGTTACCAGGTAAAGAAACGTAAGTGATTTGATACCATTTATCTTGTCAATAAACACAATGTCCTGGACAAGCTGTCACACAGAGCACTGATCAGGCAGTTAGACTGCGAGGGAGGAGGGTTATTTCTTTTAAGTTAAATGGAGTCACAAAGAGAATGCTGTATACTTTTTTATAAGTTTCATGAAAACTTGGGGGAGGTTTTTTTTTTTCCCATTTGTTGCGTTATTACTTTAAGATTCAGATGACGCTGTATATTGCAAAAAAAATAATTCTACTGTACTGGCCTGTGTATAAGCTTTTAAATGTTTTTTTTTAGTTTGAATAAATTATATGGTCTACCCTTCCCCCTAACCCAAATTAAAGATGCACTATCTTTTCAGAAAGATCTTGGGTTCATTCATCTGTTGAAATGACTGGTTTCCAAGAATGCAAGAGACCAATTCTGTTGCCAAGAAAGTGGAGAGAGTATGGTCTGTGGTGGTATGTAACTTGGACAAGGCATGAGGATGGAGACAAGGCAACTGTCAAGGAAAGCCGGATGGGTACTGTGATGGGCTCTCTAAGGTGGGCCCATTAGGGATGAAATAACCCATTCTAATAAAAGAATCACCTAGAATTGGACACAGGGCTGGCTACAGAGTTTAGAATCAAATTATAGAGCGAGGGAGAGCTCTTGACCAATCAGAGCACTCCTTTCCCCTGCATGTGAGACACTCTTATTCTGTGAAAAGCATCTCACACACAGATGCCCTAGAAATGAGCATGTTGCAGGAAGATTTAAAAAATATATATATATTATTGATAACACTTGATCAATAATATATTAATACGTCCCCTGTCACCACTTGTTCCTGTATCAGTTAGGTTTCACTTGCCTTCAACTTGAGCCAGAACAGCTCAGCTTTGCTTCACTGTTCTTGTTCAAGCTGAAGACACATGAAACCACTCTTATACAGCAACAAGTGGCTTTGGGGAACGTATTAACATATAAATGACCTCCCCATTAAAATTCCAGCTCTAGTGGTTCAAAATGCAAATGATCATATGCAAATGTGTCTGCTTGCTAGGTGAAACAGAAGACTTGAAACTATAAACCTTGCAGAACTCTCTTGTGTCCTAAGAGATGTCACTTCCTAGGGCTGACCCTTTACAGCCATGGACCCCTTGCTGTCCGCAGCCACACTGTAGGCCTGATGTCTGTGACAGAGGATCCAAATGCTTGTGGCAGAGGCAGGTCACATTCCATAGCATTCAGTAATACTGTATCTGCCACAGAGTTAACAAACAGATGAATGCATCTCTACTGCTCCAAATCCAAAGGCTTTGTAAAGTAATAGCAAAATCATATCTACTGTTCAAAGGTGCTAGGAAATGATTTTTATATAGTTACCTGCCTTCTCATTTTCCTTTTCCATGGCAGCTGATGTATTCTGACATGCTTTGAAACCCAGAAAGATAAAATCTGACTGCAGATAAGGACCATTTGGCCCACCTAGTCAGACCATTTTTCCCTCCCTAAAGTGTCACTGCAGACCCTACATGATTTTCTCTACATGTCTCCTCCCCCTCATTCTTTTCCTTTAAGATTCCCTTATGCCTATCCTATGCATTCTTGAACCCCACTACTGTTTTTGCCCCACTACCTCTACTGGAAGACCATGCCAGGCATCCACCACTCTTTCTGTGAAGAAGTACTTCCTCAAATCTCTCCAGAATCTACCTTCTTCCAGCTTCATTGTATGCCTCTTTGTTCTTGAGCATCTTTTTGTCTGAAAATTACTTCCCTCCTGTACCTTATTTACTCCCATGAGGTATTTAATGGTCTCTATCATAGCCCCCTCAAGGGTGTACACATTGACATCCTTTACTTTAGTCTGTCTTCGTAGGGCTTCTGATGCAGTCCCTACACCATTTTAGTTGCCCTCCTCTGGACAGCCTCCACTCTGTCTACATCCTTCCAGAGATGTGGTCTCCAGAACTGGACACAGTACTCTAGGTGAGGTCTCATCAGAGATCTATACAGAGACACCACCTCCCTCTTTCTGCTGGTGAAACCCATCCCTGTGCACCCCAGCATCTCACTAGCCCTCCCAACTGCCTTGTCACACTGCTTGGCCACAGATATGACCACCCACATGTCTCTTTCCTGTTTGGTGGTCATCACTACTTCTCTACCCAGTTTGTACTCCACCATTTGGTTTCTGTGCCCTAAGTGCATGATTTTGCACCAAAACCCAGTTGTCATACCCTTGACCACACCTTGAGTTTTCTCAGATCTCTGCTTATTCTTTCCACACACACCCGGAGTGTCCACCCTATTGCAGATTTTGGTGTTATCCACAAAGAGGTAGACTTTCCCTCCAAGTCCTTTGCAATGTAAGTTATAAAGGTATTAAAGAGGACTGGCCCTAGAACTGATCCCTGAGGCACCCTGCTGGTCACCCTTCCTTCTCCAGAGTGAACTCTGTTTACCACCACCCTGTATCGCATATCCCCTAACCAATTTCTTACCCAGTTTACCCCCTTTGGGCCCACCCCTAAGCTGCTCACCTTCCTTACAAGTCTCCTATGTGGAACAGTGTCAAAAGGCCTTTTTTTTTTTTCCATTAACATTTTATTTATTTTAAGCAGAGATACAACAACACATACAAAGCATTGCCATGTATAAAGACAAATTGTGGTTAAGACATTACAATCAAAGTGAAACTTTTCTCTGCTGACCCCCCCAACACTTACCAAACTATAAACCCCTAGACCCCCCATCCCTACCCCCGCACTATCCTCTATACCTCCCCTACAAGGCACACGAATCCCTTTATCACCGAAACAGGTGCGTTCAGAGTCAACGGAGAAGCAAGTATAGAACAGGGCCCAAATCCTGTCAAAAAGGGGTAACTGATTATGTAGGATAGCAATCATTCTCTCAACCCTTAGAAAAGCAAGGAGCTCTGCCAGCCATTCAGAGTAAGAAATTCGCACTTTGTCTTTCCAATGGCGAAGAACCAATTTCTTAACTATGACTGAGATCAAGGTCATGTGATACTTCCTAGCTCTGACCGGGAAAGCAGTCATTTCCTATCAGACAGACCTCGGGTCTGAACATGTCCTCAACCCCAATAGGGGATCTAACTTATTCTTAATTTGAGCCACAGGAGCAACTTTAGAGCACTCCCAAAAATATGTAGAAGGTCCCTGCATCTGCATCACATCTGTAGCATTTAGGGTCTTTTAACAAATTCAAATCTGTCAATTTCTGGGGGGAATAGTAAATGTTATGTAATACTTCAAATTGTATAAGCCTCAGTTGATCATGCCTAATAAACCTGTGACATGCTTGCCAAATCCCCGTCCAGTCTAAATTGGTATTGGGAAAGACTGCCGCCCAGTAAGAACAAGGGGCAAGGTTTACCGGGTACGCCCAATGAAACAGAGCTAAATAAATCTTTGAAATTGCCTGAGGGACTCCAATCAACGGACGTATATCGGTCAGGAACGAATACCGTGGGGGGTGAACAATCCTCGCTTCAAGTTTCTGCAATAAAACATGTCGAAGTTGATACACTTTGAAAATATCTTTGATAGATAAGTTAAATCTATTTATTATTCTCAGGGCCCGAAATTATATCCCCTTCTTCGGTAAGAAGGTCTTTGAGAGAACAATTATCCGACAGGCTCAGCCAGTCTGCTCTAATGGTGTTATTACCTATCAAAAACCGTGGATTACCCCATATTGGTTGATCCCAATCCTTGACATGGTCATATTTAATAAGCCCACAAAGCTGAGTATGAACTTTCACTGCAACCCCTATTGGAGACTTTTTCAACAAGGGGGGGAGTATTTTGAAAGTTGAACAAAAAAGAGCTACAGGGTTTATAGCACATTTATTAAATAGGTTCATTTCCAAGTTCACCCATAGAGGAACATAACCTGACACTGAAGCAGGGTCTTTATATAAGGCCCACTTGCCGTATTTGCTCAGCTGCGCTGACCAAAAGTAAAGACCAAAGTGAGGTAATCTTAACCCACCAACTGATTTGGGTGCAGCTAATTTTTTGGTAGGCCATCCTGGACTTTTTATGCGCCCAAACAAAGTCAGCTATCCTGGCATGGAGTTTTTTAAACCAGGACATGGGAAGGAAAATGTCTAACCTACTCAGAGGATAGAAAAGCCTCGGAAATATGTTCATTTTAACTATATTTATCCTCCCCCAAAGCGATAGTGGGAGTTGAGCTCACCTTTAAGGTCCAACTCGATGGCATGAACCAGGAGTCTAAATTCAATTGGACGATCAGAGCTAGATTTCTAGTTAGATAAAGGCCCAGGTATTTGAGGGACTCAGAATTCCACCCAAGCCCAGTTCTGTTATTTCCTGTTTGAATAACTTGTTGTTAAGAGGATAGACCACTGTTTTATCCTGATTTAACTTATAATTAGCTACCCGACTGAAATTACTTATTAATTTTAGCAAATTTGGAATGGACTTAGAAGGCTTCGAGACGTATACTAAAAGATCATCTGCATATGCAGTGACTTTGACCTGCAAACCCCATATTTTAATACCCTCTATCTCTCTGGTGTGAACAATACTCCTTATGAGGGGTTCTAAATATAAGTTAAACAAAAGAGGGGATAAAGGGCACCCCTGCCTAGTACCAACAGAAAGTTGAAAAGGGTTGGAGATAGCTCCATTGCAAATGACCCTGGCTGATGGGTTTGAGTATAAGCCTTGAGCCAATCTAAGAACATCTCTGGGAAACCAAACTTCCTCATAGTCGTGAATAAGAACCCCAATAAACCCTATAGTTCCTCGGCTCCAAGGAGACCAGCGCCATCGGAGGCTAGCCTCCTCGGACACCGAGAAGACATGAGCTAGTGTCCTAAAATGATCGGCCAAGGACCTACCCTTCATAAATCCCACCTGTTCATTACCTATTAATTTAGGCAAAACTCTGTTGATCCGATCTGCTAACAACTTGGACAAAATTTTTAAATCATAGTTCAATAGTGAAATAGGCCTATAACTAGCCGGGTCTGCAGGGGGTCTATTAGGCTTAGGAATTAGAACTATGAGTGCTTCTGAAAATAATTTATCCACTTCCTGCCCTGAGAGAATATAATGAAATAAATTAAGGAGCAAAGGTGCCAATTTCAAGAAAACCTTTTGTAGAAGTTGACTGAGAACCCATCCGGCGGGTATTTTATCTGGCGGGAGATTTCTAATAGCCAATTCTATTTCCTCTTGAGTTATATCTGCTGCCAGACCTAACCACTCAGATTCATCCATTGTGGGAAGGTCCAAACCTTCCAGAAAGGAGGAAATCTGAAGCTCAGTGGGTGGGGACTCCATCTCTCCATATAAACCTTCAAAATATTGATGGAAGACCTGAGCAATTTCATCCGGGGAGGTCTTGACACAGCCTTCCCCTTTTGATAGGATTCCCTCGATCAATCGAGAGGATTCAAATTGTGCAATACGCCTGGCCAAGAGTTTCCCGGATTTCTCCCCTTGGTCAATATATTTGGACTTTGTCTTGATTAAAGCTAGTTCTGCCTGTTCTCCCAAAATTTTAAGATAGGCGTCCTTTACTTTCACTAACTCTTCTTTATCTTCCTCTCTCGAGTGGATAGAAATATTAGATTCTAATAGTCTAATACGAGTTAGTAACTCATTGATTCTACTTTCTTTTTCTCTTTTCCTTCTAACAGCTACCCCAATTAATAACGCCTATAAATAGGCCTTGAGTGCCCCAGATAATGTCGGACGGACACTACCTGCAAATTATTTAAGGTGAATTAGGTCCACCTGTTCTGATATATATTTAACCAGTTTAGGCACTCTTAGAATCTGATTGTTTATTTTCCATCTGCTCCTTTCTTAATGAAGGATGGGAAAGAAATAGTTGTGGACAGAGCTGCATGGTCAGAGATAGGACCTGCTATAATATTAGAATCAAGAACTCCACAGAGAAGGGAACAGAGAGAAATATATAATCTAGATGGGAGGAATTTCCATGAACAGGGGAGCTGAAGGTATATTCTCTAGTTTCCGGGTGTAAAACCCGCCAGACGTCAGCTAGTCCCAACTGGTCTAGCAGATCTCCCATAGCTCGAGAAGCGGGAGTGTGGTATATACGTGATCTACCAGATCTATCCATCAAGGGGTCTAAAGTTAAATTAAAGTCCCCACCCAGGATCATGGGGAGGTGGCTAAATGGTAAAAGAGCCTTTAATAGGCCCACCAAGAAATCTTGAGTGTCCAAATTAGGGCCATATACCAAACCCATCAGGATTTCGATGCTCTGCAACTTCCCTTTAACTAGGATATATCTACCCTCCTCGTCCTGAACTACTTGTGAAGGGGTAAATGGTACTGATCTGTGTATTAACAACATAACACCTCTGCCCTGTGTGCTACCCTGAGAAGAAAAACTTCTCCAATTTGTAACGCCTCATGGCCTTGGCCTCCAACTGGAGCAAATGTTTCTTCCAAAACACAATTTTAGCCTTAACAGCTTCAACATGTTTCAAAATCCTATACTGCTTAGCCTTAAGCCGTGCCCTTTGACATTCCAAGTAAGCAACTTAACAAATATATCTGTCCCCATTCTAGATGAATAGTCCCAAAATATGGTATATAATTCCTATTACCCAATAAGTAACGAGCTTCTCATGAAATAACACCTGTAAGTACATCTTGTAATGCCTCGAAGAAAAAGCCCCACCTCCCCACCCCAAACCATATATCTCTATAGCCATCCCCAAAGAAAACAACAATTGCCCCTCCTCCCACCCTCCCACCCTCTCCATCATAATGGTCCATGACAACAGGACACTCAGCCCATCCCCAGAGCCTCCCCACCAGATTTACCCGACAAGCCAATAATACCAAGATTAAACCCACAAAATATCAATCTGATGCGATCTGGCTTGTCAATCTAATATTGCCCCCACTTCCAAACGATAAAACATTCCATGTCATATATATTCACATAATAAAAGCAAGTGAGAATAAAAATATATCAAAGGAGCTGGAGCACATAACAATCAATATTAATTTCCCACCACGTTCTGGGTACTTGTCCCATATACTATTGTACAAATTACAAAATCATATGCCTTCTAAGAAGTGCCCCACCGAAAAAACAACATGCTGTAAAAGTGCTCGCTCTTAATTAAAGGAGAGAACCCACGTTCCTTCCCAAATCCATATGATATGCAGCTCTTTGGCCTCATTCTGCCACCAATATATAAAATAATTGAATGACCCCTATTTTCAAAGTAAACTGTAAACAAACATCCATAAAAGGGGTCTGGGACGCTACCCCATAGCTGCAAAACAATATAAAACTCAAAGGCACTGTTTACTAGCCACGTAACAACCCTAGATAGCATGATGAAATGACAACAGCAAACTGCCCAAAATAAACTTAGTTTCCAATATATAACAGGAAACATATCTCTATGCAACACAGAGAACATAGTCCCAAAAATACAGTTCACTGTATTCCTTGAATTGTCCAGGCACTGTCCTTCTCCGCAGACCATTCAGGGAACTTTGAATAACACAGGAAAGGCCACTTGCAATGCCGCTGTAGCAGACTCCAGAGAATCGAAAGATTTCCATTCATCCTTTATGCAGACCTGCAGTTTAGCCGGATAAATCATCCGGAATTTGATATCTGCAGTGATCAGTTTCCTGACCAAGGGGTGAAAGGCAGTCCTTCTCTGTCTGACCGAGAATGGTAGATCTTGAGCCACCCTGAATTTTATGCCCTCCCAGTACAGTTCCTTGTTATCCTTGGCTTTGTAATGAACAGCTGGACGTTCCTGATAATTCAGGAATCTAAATATAAAAGTTCTTGGTGGCCCATTAGGAGGGGTAGAGGGATGGCGCCGATGTGCCATTTCTATAATGTATGTGGGCCCAAATGGTGAAGGCCCAGCCACCTTCTCCACCAATTTCTGGGAAAATTTAACTGCATCCGAGCCCTCTGCCTTCTCTGGTAGCCCGATGACTACCACGTTGTTTCGGCAACTTCTGCCTTCCAAATCTTCTAATTTTGTTTCCATCTTATTAATTTTTTGATTTAATGCAGTAAAGGCAGAATCCATTCGATCCCTGTTCCCCTCCAGGGATTTAATTCTAGCTTCATTATCGGCAGCCTTCCGATTTAGATCCTCTAAAGCTGTGGTAATATTTTTTTATCTCGCTGGCCATCTCCTCCACACTGGCTCTAAATGGCCTGAATTCCTCCAAAAATCTGGTTAAAGTGAGCGGCTCTTCCTCCAAGCACGTCCCGCCGGGGCTCTGCGCCAACTGAGAAGCCGAGGCCTTGGATTTCTTGGCGGCCTTCTCCGGGGTCGCCGGAGGCATGTGTTTTGGTGGCTGTTTTCTCATTTCTTGCTCCATATGCTGCGTGCTTCAGCGTTCCTCTTTTCGATAACTGCTGAAATGCTCCGGTTAAACGCGTACCGACAGGGCAAAACGGTTACAACAGGAGCGGGTGAACGGAGCTCGTGGGGAAAGTGGCCACTACGCGCTCTGCATCACGTGACTCCTCCGTGTCAAAAGGCCTTAATGAAATCTAGGTAGGCTGCATCCACTGCTCTACCCTGATATAATTCCCTGGTCAACCAAAGAAATCTATCAGATTCATTTGTCGTGCCCCCCCAATCAATCCATGCTGCCTCAGGTCTTGTAACTTTGAAACTACTAATGTCAGGCTGACTGACCTATAGGTGCTATCTTCCTCCCTGCTGCCACTTTTGCGAAAGTGGGACTACATCTGCCCTCCTCCATCCTCTGGGACCACTCCTGTTTCCAGTGAGTTGTTAAATAGGACTGACGGAGGTACAGCCAGTACCTCGCTGAGCTCCCTCAATAGCGCTGGATGACCCTGTCTGGCCCCGCCACTTTGCCCACTTTCAGATTTGCAGCTCCCGTCAGGACTCTGTCTTGTGAAAAAGGACCAGTGCCCGCCTTCTTCCCTTCAAAACTCCTATTATTTTTCTATGGCCCCTCCCCTTCTCCTTCCTCTGTGAAGACTGAACAAAAGTATTTGTTCACAATATCTGCCTTTTCCTGGTCCCCCTCTGCACAGCCCCCCCTTCCCTTCTTAACCTTAAAATCCATCATCTAATCTTCCTTTTTTCACTTACACACCTAACAAATGTCTTGTCCCGTTTTGTTACTACCTGGGCTATTCTCTCCTCAGTTTGTGCCTTCGCGCTCCTTACTGCTTTTCCTGCTTCTCTTGCTTTCCCCTGATACATCTCTGTGTCTCCTTGTACCTTCTGAATGCTACTTTGTAGCCATTTCAACCACTTTGTTCAAGAACCATAGCAGTCTCTTTTTCCTCTTGCTTTTGCTTACTTGCTTGATACAGAAGTTTGTTGCCTTCATTATGCCTTCCTTAAGCTTCACCCACTGTCCTTCACCCCACCTAGGTCATATCCCCCTTCCCCCACCAGATCATCCATGAGGCATTCGCCCATCTTTTTAAAATCTGCCCTCTTGAAGTCCATGGCCCTTTCCCTTGTGTGGTTTGATTCTACAGCCATCCTTACGTTGAACCAAACTGCATGATGATCACTGGTCCCCAGGTGGCCTCCCACCGTGACATCTGCTGCACTGTCCCTGTTAGTGAGTACCAGGTCCGGTATTGCCCCATTATGTGTGGGCTCCCTATGGGACTGACTAGTTGCCTGCAGAATGCCCCCTGCCGGATACCCAGGATATCCTGCTTCTTGTTGAAGCTGCAGCTGGGAGGCTGCAATCTATATCTGGTGGATCAAAGTCCCCCACCAGCAGCACCTCCCCCTTTTCTATCTTGCCAATAGCTTCCACCAGTACCTTATCTAAATTCTCCCCCTGTGCTGGAGGTCTGTTGATCACGCCTGTGCAAACAGTGGCTCCGCTCCCCATCTCCAGGGTGACACATAGTACATCCACCTCACCCCACCCCAGATTCCCTATGTCTCCATCACTTATATGCCCTCCCTCACATAAAGCACCACACCCCCCTCCTTTTCTTCTCACCCTGTCCATCCTGAACTGAGTATAGCCTGGTATGGTCATGTCTCAGTCATGGTTTTCAGTGCACTATGACTTGGTAATGGCCACAACATGCAGGTAAGCCTCTGCCATGATGGTTTCTAAGTCAAGAATTTTATTTCCTAGACTTCCAGCATTTGCACACATGGCCTTCCAGAGTTTACCACTCTGCTTGCTATCCCCTTTTTTCCTTTTTGTCCTCCCTCCTCCCCCCCTCTCTTTTTAATGCCATTGTTCCCATCCTCCTTCATTTCTACCACCTTGCTTCTTGTATTAATTTGCACCCTGGTCAATTCATCTCCCCTCTGGTGCTCCCTGCTCTCTACTTTAGTCTGTGGAGGGGGGTGCAGTTTATGACTCCCTGATTCCTGCCACCACCTTACTTGGCTAGTTTAAATGTTCATCAAAGTAACCTTTAAATTGTCCACTGAAGATTATGGTTCCCCTCCTAGATGGATGAAGGCCATCTCCCCTGTATGGGCCCTTATCCTTCAAGGTGGGGCCACAGTGTAGTGGTCAAACCTCTCTTCTCTGCACCATTCCTTCAACCATAAGTTGAAGCTCAAGGAGTGAAGAACCCTTTCCTCCCCATCATAGACAGGCAGCACCTCAGCAAAAGCCACTGAATATGCTGCCTAAGACCCCTCCCCAGCTGCATAAACTCACCCTGCACTATCCCATACCCATTCCCAGTCAGGTCATTAGTCGCCAGGTGGACAATGACATCCAGCTCTCCCTCCCACCCTGCCACCCTAGCAATCCTCAGGATCTGCTTCCTATTCCTCCAGGCTATGACACTGCATAGGCACCTCACCTGCCTCTCCTCCTCCCTATTCCCAAATCTATCCCCTTCACAATCAAGTCCCCGCCCAGAAGTTGCCTCCTTCTCCTCTGGAATCATCTGCCACCCTCCTTGGGGTCTCCACTACTGAGGACCACCACATCCTCCATATTCACTTCATGGGTGTTTTTTCCTGGCAGTCCTGCTCCCCCCCCCCCCAAGTGGCATAGGAATTACGTGGTGGTGCGGATTGAGTAATGTGCCTTTGACCCACCACCCTCACCCTTCCAGAACCCACCTTTGTCCAGCTGCTCCTCCTCCCTGGAATCCTCTGAGGTAACAATGACAGACTTGGTGGCCCCTGGATGGGGGAAAGGATCCCCTGAATCGTAGCCAACTCAGCCTGGAGTTTAACGCCTCCTCCCCCAACTCAGAGAGGTGTGTTCAGATGGGGCAGCACTTCAGTCTCCAGAAGCCTCTCTGAAAACTGCTGCCCCACAACCACTGCACTGCACTGCACCACTCCCAGCATTCCCAATTCCTACTCACCCTGTGTTATCTGGAAATACTTTTGTACCATTATTACCTGATAGGGTGTTTCTAGTTTTCCCCTTGTTTTCCTTACTTTGCTCCTTTGTGCCATTATCCTAAATAGGTTTTTCCTTCTACCCCACTCAACAAGTAGCTCCCTCATATATGGAATGTTTTCCTCCTATCTTTACCTCCTTACCTTTCTCTACTTTTTTCCCCCACAGAGGATGCAGCACTCTCTCCTTCCCCTAACCCTTTGCTTCCTGACCATAGATAGGTTTCTACTGGTGATTCCCTATAATCTCTTTCAATCACTTTATGCTGTATTCCTACCCTAGATGAGATGTTGCACCTATTCCCAGTTTTAGCCTAACTTTGACCCTCCACCCTTCCCTGCAATGAATGTTACAACAGGAGTGGACAGGAACCTTACCTCAGTCGGCTGGCAGAATTCCCTATTTCCTCATTTATTTATTTATTTTATTTTTTAGTCTTTGGTAACTGGGTAAGGCCCACTAGGCACAAGTGCCTGTTTTCAGGGGCAACCTGGGAGCACTGGGTGGTTAAGTGACTTGCTCAGAGTCACACAGTATGCAAGTGGAGGTTGTGAGGATCACACTCAGGTTTGGTCTTGCTGGATGTACCAAGCTTGTTCACACCTCGTTCATCTAACCTCTAGGCTATACTGCCAGCCATCATCTATCAGCTGTCATGCCAATGCCTAAGATGCCAGTCTTACACCTGTCCTACTCCTGTGCTGTTCCATTCACTTGCAAGGGCATGAACATGTTTGGGACTCATTAGGTGCAGCAGAATTTATTATTTGGATTGGGATGGTGTGTAAGCACTGATTGGCTGGCTCATTTAACTGGTCCCGTCTTCCTTTCCGAAGCTGACTTAACTTCTGATTTGGCTTTTAGCCCTGTTCAAACAAAACTCATCACATTAAGCTCTTGAGTTTGCGTTTATCTACTATTCTCTGTTGGAATCACTTTTTTATGTCCTTTGCAGCAGGTACTTACACCCACCAAAAAGCACGCCAAGTTGGTCTGTGGAAGACGTTTTAAATGACCAGTGTGTGAGCCCTGATTGGCTGGTTAAATTTGATGACCCCACCTTCCTTCTCAAAGCCAACCCAACCTCTGATTCAGCTGTTAGCCCTGTACAAAGTAACAAAACCCAGCAAATTAAACATTTGAATTTGTTTTTACCTACTATGCCCTGTTGGAATCATTTTTTATGTCTCTTGCAGCTGGCACTTACACCTTGACAAAGAAATAATCCAGCTTTGGGGTGCCCTCAGATCTACATACAGTTCCACTCGCCTCAGCAGCTGCTGCTGTTTTGTTCCATATTTCTAGGACATTCCATGACATCAGTTACACTATTCCATGCTAATCATCTGAATGGCCTGGAATAGTTTTACTGATGACTTGTAATGTTAGGGCAGTATGAAAAGAGAGAGCAGCAGCTTCTGAGGGGATACAGATTCAGGGTAGTTACCAAAGCAAAAAATTAGGTTAAGAGTTAAACAGAAAGGGTAAAAAAATATATCAGAATATTGTTTAGATACTAAAAAGAAAACAGGAGTGCAACCAGAGATGTAACAATTGTTTTCTATCACCTTTAAGTTATGTTTTCATATGCTGCACTAACTGACTGGCACTCCCTCCATCCCTCTGTTTTCTCCTGCTCCTCCCTCTCATAATTTCGGTCACATTTGTCTGACTTTCTATCGACCTCGGCTACCTGCTCCTGCTTTCGCTGAAGGGTGCATACCAAGAAACTCCCCCACCTTACACATAGCTGCCTCCTCATGACTTATCCTTCCTCTCACTCTACTACTGCTTTCCCTAGCATAATATGAGACTAGTACATGTGGAATCTCTGATCCTAGCCATTCCCATGTTATATTACTACTGTTTAAAATGAAGTTTGTACAATAACTGCCCTATATATAGCCTACTGTTTAATATGAAGTTTCGTACTAAAACTGCCCTGCATATAGCCTCCTCCTCTATCTAGGCTTGCATCGTACGTAATCGATTGTTTATGTACTTGCAATATTTTTGTCTCGACATGTACTCTGCCTAATGTCAACTTTGTAACATGAGAACTGCATTTCTGATTTCACTTGTAACTTCATGGTTGTTTCTCAACCCCGGGTTGACCCTGAAAAAGGGATTGTAATTGTCTCACTGCACTTACCCAGTTATCAAAACTCAAATAAAATAAATAAATATGGACAGTTATAAAATAGGCCAAGATGACTTCCACATGGACTGCTACCTACTAAGCCTGTATACACACTCACGTACATATATATGGAGCTGTATTGTCTAAGCCAAAATATTTAGCAAACCCCCGGTCTCCTTTCCTGATTTCCTGGGAGAGACAGAGAGAGAGGCAGGCATAGCCCTGAGATCGTCCTGAGTCTATGAGTATTCTTAAGCCTTCTGAGAGTTCCCTTACATTACCAAACAGTCACTATGCACATACCCAGGCTGGGAGTTCTCGTAACACCCAAGACCCTGCCAGGTGCTTGGAGTAACTCAAACCATGGACACAAAATCTTGTAGTGCTTGTTCCTCTTCTGGTGAATAAACTTTAAGTTCAGTTACACTCACTGTACAGATTCAAGGATCATGATGATATATCATGTTACAGGTTCAAGTCTTAAATCCTAACTCTGAATTTCTGAATTTTTTTCCCAGCTTATCCTGAGAGCTGCTTACAGTGTTTTCCTGGTGTTCCAGGCTAAGTCAAAACTGCACCATTAGGCTGGTACTGGCTTGGCTGATTTCCAGCACAGCTTGTTGCTGGAATGCACAACAACTCAGCCTCACCCCAACACTTCCCAGGGCATCCTAAAATTCAGTTGTTAACATAACAATCTGTCCTTTCTTCAAATATTTGCTTACTCCACATGGATTAGCTAATTCACGTCTGCCAGAGCATAGCTGTACCAGGAACCCTGCTCTTTTTATCCTCACAGTTACTGCAATTAACAAAGCTCAATCAAACATGTCTCTGACATCTCTGACTCTGATACTGGCACATTCCCCTTAGTAAGTGTCCTTGTCTATTTGTGACAGCTTTCTCAAGTTATACATTAATGTTTGTTCTTAGTACCATTCCATGTGGTATACGTGAGCATTAAGCCACGACGAAGGTGGAATCTAATAGGGAGTGGCTTAATGCTCTTGTAACATGGTTTTGCTCAAGTAATGGTCGTTATCAGTCTTCTTTTGATAATGTGAATGAAATAATGGACGGAGATTTTGTTCTGTTTTCAGATGTTTACTGCACTTTCTGCCAACTACAGACTCTTTTATTTATATGCTGATGTTGTAAAAACAATAGCAAAGATAATTACAGAGGAACTGTTTTTAAACATTAATTTTGACAACTTGTATGAATCTGCATGGCTATTATTTTCATAGCCTGCATAGGAGGTCCATGAAGTGCTGATCTATCCGTTGACCTATCTGGCATTGTAACTATTTTGCATATTGCCTGACCTTTGCTTTGTGTTACCATGTTGCTCCGATGTGCTTCACTGCGATGTTTCCTACGTTGCTTTTGGTGCTTGTCGATATCACCAGTGAACAATTATGTGGTCATTTCTCACTATTTTGGGCTGTCAGGACTCGGTTCAGCACTGCAGTAATGGAAATTTACGGTGCCATGCACTATGAAGGACTGGAAATGAAACAGAAAACACATTTCCGGGTGCAGTGTGTATACTGATGCCTTGTGCTCCAGAACTCATTCTGTGCTGCTTCCACTGTTGTACTGCGCGTCAGTGGTCATTGTGGCTATGCGTCCCTTTACATTTTCTGTGTCTGATTGTGATATTCTGCCCTTCAGTATTTCACTTTTCAAGCTCAGTAATACTTATTTTGTTCTGGTGCTGCACGTTATGTTTTACAAGAATAGTCACGGGCATTTGGGAGGGAAAGACAGGCACTGTTTGCTCACAGTAAAGTACTGTTTACTGCTGCACTGCTTTTTCTACTGTGTGGATCACTATGGTACTTCTCTTTGGGGACAGCATTACTGCAAAATTAATGCCGTCTCCAAAGTATGACATGATCATTTTTGTCCAGTGACTACTCTAACTTTACTGTCCTGCATCTTTGCCATGTTACAACTCCACTTGTTGAGCTCAGTGTCTGCCAGGGAGACAGTTGGGGGCCAAGTACCATTCTCCATATGGTCACCCACTGCATCTCCACCTGCAATGATACAAGCAAGGACCTTGTTTG
Source organism: Neoceratodus forsteri (assembly GCA_016271365.2). NCBI lineage: Eukaryota > Metazoa > Chordata > Ceratodontiformes > Ceratodontidae > Neoceratodus > Neoceratodus forsteri. The sequence continues at coordinate 1,113,849,539 of CM028129.1, read as the reverse complement.
ATTTGATCCACACATAGCTCTGTGTCCTTCATGGTGACCATTGACCAGCTCATGCAGACCCTTTCTGTCATGGGTCAGGACAACAGTGCCACTGTTGAGGGACTTGGCTCCTACTGTCCCTCCATGAATCTCAGAGATGAATGACCTACAATGTCTGGCTGCTTTCTACTCTGTTGCAGCCTCACCTCCCATCTCAGGTGCACTGTTGCTGCAGGGGCCTTTCTCCAGGATAGCACCCCTTCTGGATCTCCCCCACTGTCTTCAGGGGAATCCTCGAAAGACAAGTCAGCTTTTGAGTTGTGTTCCCTGAGGGGAAACTCCCCGTGGGTTCCAGTGGTCCAACTACATGCGTCCCTTCTATGAGAGATGCACAACAGAAAATGGTCCCAAGTCTCAAGGATGTGTTTCTGGTGTGGGATTTCTCTTCCAGGTAAGCTACCAGCGTCCAGGGTGAAGCAGTCTGTTATGATTTCGAACCATCAATATGCCTGGGACCATAGTAACCTACAGAGCCCTGAGGGCACCTCACACCCTTCTCTCACTTTACCCATGATTCTGGTTCCTCCTTCTGCCCTTCTCCAACCTCTTTATCTATCTTCAACCCCTGAGCAGGAGGTCACAATACTTATCTAAAAGGACAGTTAGTAGCACACCTCAAAACAGGAGTCAGGTAATTTTAATTATAAAAAGATTTAATACATAGAAAAAGTTCACAAGTAAATCCAGTGCAAAAGTAGCCAGAAGAGTGAAAAAACAACCAGTACCCCTGCGCTTCGACCCTTTGGTCTTCCTGAGAGAGCTAAAGACTGATATGCAGTGCTGCACTTTTAAACCCCTAGTAAATTGGTTTTTATCTATTTATTTGCTTATTTATCAATTGATTCATCAGGAAAGGCACACTGAGCAAAAAGATGCTAGTCTCCCGGTGCAACCTGGGGGGAAGGATTACAAGGGGAGGATAACACGCAGGTTATCACCATAACAATTAATTAGATATAGCGAGGAAAATGTAACAATTTGTCAAAGAGGTTAACAGACAGCTAATATCAGATACAGAGGAAAATGTAACATTTTGCCACATAAGTTAACGGTCAGCTAAAAGCGTGGACAGAGGCATACATACTTACATAAATACATGCATACATACATAGAGAGAGCTTACTGCTGCAGTTAGTCACATCTTATATTATATAAGTCAGCTTCCAGGGGAAGGGCATAGCCGCTGGTCAGGCAATGGGAATTTTGAGGGGTGGGACAACCAGAGTTAGTGAGTGCAGGTACAGTTTATTGTGAGGTAGTTGGCCAGCATGATTGATAGGGAATGGGTGGAGGGAGATTGGTGAATCTGAGGGAGAAGGGCATTCCAGATTTTTGGGAATCAATGCAAGAAGGCTGACTGTCCAACAGAGGTCTTTCATCTGGGGATATTTAGTAGCCAGGTGCTAAAGGACTGAGGAGCACGAGGGAAGGGTGGGAGCTGGCAACAGTATGGTGGCGAGGTAGGAGGGGAGGGCACCAAGCCAGAATTTTGAGACACATTTGGTGCAGTACAGTTGTCGGCGATTTTCGAGAGATGGGAGGGCGAGAGAGCAGCAGAGATCACAGTGTTGAGAAGAGGGGGGATTTAGGGTGAAATAGCAGAAGGCATTGAAGAGGGAGTCTCGTTTAGATGAGGTGGATTTAGGTGCAGCGCTGTAGACTATGTCACAGTAGTCTAAGGAAGGGAGCATTATCTTCTGTACTAGTTCCCACCTAACCAGAAAGGGGAGGCAAGAGCAGTTCCTGTACAAGGCACCTAGCTTGGGCAGCAGGTTTTTTATGATTAAATCAATGTGGTTAGGGAAGGAAAGGTGACAGTCGAGCCATACCCCTAGATAGCTGAAGGAAGCAACATCCTCCAGAGTTGTCCCATCCAGAGTGCGGAAGGAGGGGAGGGAGGGGAGTCGAGATAGCCGCTGACTCGTACCGAAGATCATGGTGACAGTTTTTTGAGAGTTGGTGTGAACTGAACCAGTGTTGAACATTATTGAAATCAGACTGGAGGTTGAGAGCTACTTCTTCAGGCGAGGAGCCGGTAGCGAACAGGACGGTGTTGTTTGTGTACATGTGTATAGATGTGGTTGTACAGATTTGTGGCAGGTTGTTCAGGACAATGGAGAACAGGATGGGGCCAAGTACTGACCCTTGGGGGTCAGAAGTAGTCACAGGGAAGGGGGAGGAAGTGGCATCTGCAATTTTTACTGACTGTGTTCTTCCTGAGAGGTAGGCACTGAACCAGTTAGTGGCTGAGATAGTGAGGCCTGCATCTGAGAGGCTTGTTAACAGCAAGGGGTGGGAGACCGTGTCGAATGCTTTAGCAAGGTCGACAAATATTGCTGAGGAGATCTTCCCACTATCCATTCCAGAGAGGATGGTGTCAGTGAGTCGTAATAAGGAGGACGTAGTAGAGTGACCCTTTCTTTTTTTAATAATGTCTTTATTGTATTTTGAATGAACATACAAACAGACATACACAGCAAGCCCAGGTTCCCGGGTGCCCACCCCAAAAACTGGGTAGGCAAACTATATACAGAGACTATATACAATCACAGCTGCCGAGAACCACCACCCCCTATCCAGACACTAAAACCAGCTCACCACTACCCAAATTGAGGGAAAATGAACAAGAAGGTACCCAGTTTGGAACTAGATTTAAAAAAGGAAGACCTCAAAGCATAAAGACTGGAATTAATCCACAAGTCCTATAGTTCCAGAACCCTCTAATCAAGGGGAGATGTTCCCTAGCTGTGTCCCGAGAAAGAGAGAGAGCCCAAAAAGGAAAAATAAAAACCCCTTTGCTTGGCAGCCCAGGTCCTATCTACTTAATGTACACAGAAAAAAAAGGAAATTAATCCTAATACATACCGGTCTCCAAACCTAAAAGTAAAAAACAGAGATAATCCAAGTGTAAATATTCGAGCATAGATAATTTAATTACCCACCACGTCAAAAGACTACACTTAGACAGACAGACCGATGACAGGGAGGCTTGAGTTGGATCGAATAGATTACCTCTAAAATTCGCCACCTCTTATCATATGTTCCCTTTTTCCCGTTCCGAGACAATTGGCACTTAATCCTGCCTAATACCCTCAGTAGATCCGCTAGCCAATGGTCATATGAATAAATACATTCACTTTTCCAATGCCTCAAAACATAAGCTTTGGACTAGGGCAGACATCAGGGCAATATGATACTTGATCTCATGATCCGGATTTGGTCATATCCCCAAATACAGACCTTAGGTGAAATATAGTCTACATAATTTAAAAGGGGTCCATATTCTGCTTAATCTGAGCCCAAATTGGGTATATCCTAGGACAGTCCCAAAATATATGCAACGTATCCCCCGGACTCAGTCCACACCTAAAACATAGATCTCTGTCCAAGCTTCCTAGCACAAAGTTTGGCGGGGGTATAGTACAAATTAGAAAAAATGAAGAATTGCATAGTTCTATATTTAGGTATAGGTATGTAAGCCACACTTTTCCAAGTTGCCTCCCAGTCCGGCCTCAGGAGGGTATCCTTCTTTTCCCAGTAAGCCACCTTCACAAACCTCCTTACTAAAGAAGTCGAGAAGCACCTTTATACACCATTGACAGGGGTTTACGAGCACAATTAATTCCTCTTAAGATTGTCCCAGGTAAATGGAGTCCCTGGTGGACATATATTATCCCTCTGCATTCTCTGCAACATTTTAGTAATCTGAATCTTCTTAAAAAAATTGATACCACTACATTGAAGTGGAAACACTACTTTATCGTCTAGAATTAAGTCTGACCAAACATAATCAGCTAACTGCAGAGCCCAAAAACTCCTAATTAATCGGCCACCAATAGTCATGTTAGGATTACCTAAAATAGGTTGATCTCTACAGCCCTTCTGGAGCTTTTTACGAAGTGGGGACAGGAGAGACCACCAGACCAGGACTGTCTTAAATATTGGGGAATCATTACCCACTCCGGGGAGAATTCCCGGATTAGTAAAGAGCAATGAATCGGGAGAGATACCCTTATCTCTCAAAATTTGCTGTTCAATATGTAACCAAGTTGAGTGTAGCCCTCTCCTTGTTGGGAGCTGTTCCACGGATCATTATAGATAATTGTCTGCTACATAATATAAGTAAAGATCTGAATTTTAAGCCTCTAAACTAAAAGGAAGTCGAAACCACATGTTTCCTCCTCGGAGGCTTGGAATTCTATAGAAAATCAGAAGTTTTGTAGTCTAATAAACCAGGACTTAGGAATATTATAGGGACAAATATATGGGATACAAAAATCTAGGCAATAGATTCATTTTAATTAATCCCATTCTAGCTGTCAAGTTTAGGGAAGCTTTTCCACCTATCCAAGTCAGCCCTAACTGCTACTAATACTTTATTCAGATTTGCCTCTCACCTTGCTGAAAATTAGGAGTAACCCAAATACCCAGATAATCAATACCATCTGGAGCCCACTTCAACTGGAGGTGGTCAAAGTCTGCCTTATATACATGTGGGGTAAGGGGGAGGACCTGTGTCTTGGTCAAGTTTAGCTTGTAATTCGAGACCACCGAGAATCTCTTTATAACCTCCAAAACCCTGTCAAAACTCTTCACAGGGTCGCAAAGATGCAATAGAATATCATCTGCAAAAAACGAAAACTTCAGTTCCCTCCCCTTAACCACAATCCCCCGTATTTCAGGGTCTGATTGGATTGCCCGCAATAAGGGCTCCAGATAAATATTGAATAAAATTGGGGAGAGGGGACAACCCTGCCTGGTCCCATTATCAAGATGGAATTCCTTTGACAAAAAAACCATTGCAAAGGACCCTGGCCGTAAGTGTAGCATAGAGATTCCTAATGCCCCTGAGAAGACCCTCCGGGAAACCCATCCTCTCCATGGTGGCAAATAGAAAGGAGTGGGAGACCCGGTCAAAGGCCTTCTCAGCATCCAAGAAGAAAAGCGCCATATCTGAACAAGAGTTGGAGGCCTCCAAAAGGACATGGTGAAGCTTACGCAAGGCATCATGAGCCCCCCTGCCTAGCATAAAACCAACCTGGTCTTGGCTAATAATCCGAGGAGCTATCCTTAAAATTCTATTAGCCAATATTTTAGATAATAATTTAATGTCCTGATTCATGAGGGCAATAGGCCTATAACTCTCTGGCATTTCTCGGTATCTGGTTTGGGAATAATGTAATATAAGCCTGGTATAGCGGTAAATGGGAACTCCATCAGACAGAATACAAGAAAAAGCTTGAGGAGTAAAGGTATGAGAGTCTTCAAGTGAGCTTTATAAAACCAGCTGAAAGACCATCTGGACCTGGAGTCTTACCCTAGGTAAAGTATTAATTGCATCACTTATTTCAGCCTCTGATATAGGCATTACAAGGCCTGGGCTTGTTCTTGCTCCAGTCTTGGTAAATTGATACTCCAGAAACCCCCACACACTTCTCAGTACTACCTGATGCCCCTTGATATAGTTCTATGAAGTAATCCGCAAAGACATCTGCCATAGCCTGTGGGTCTGTAACCAATTCCCCACGATATTCCAAAAATGGTATTGTGCGAGCGGTCTCCCACTCTCTTACCCTACTTGCAAGAAGCCTACTGGGCAAGTCCCCTTGCAAAAGGTATTCAGCTCAGAGCCTTCGTCCAAGCCTCAATTTGTAGTACATAATGTCCGCCATTTCGTCCCTCAGTTCCCGGGTTCCCTGTCCACCTCGCCAGATCCCTCCAAGGGGCAAGTGAATTAATAGCACCCCAAATGAATTCCTCCCTTGCCTTCCTCATCCTGTTTCTCCTAATGGAGAGGGTCTGAGCTATACTAGTATATAGAACTTTACAAGTAGGCCAGGCTAAATTCTTATTGTCAAGGGTAGGGATCTGGGTCAAAATAATATCCCTAAGAGCTTCCTCCAGACGAGATAACATATTGTCTTCTAAGAAGAGGGATTCATCCAGCCTCCATCTGAAAGGTTTTGTCCGAACAGACTCCATTACCCAAGACATCTGAACTGGAGAATGGTCAGACAAAATTCTACTGTGAGTAAATAGTTTCTTAAGCCCCCGCAGGGCCTCCTGATTAACCAGAAAAAGTCAATACGTGTTTGAGTTTTAGGCACCCCTGAATAAAAGGTCATATTACAATCCCCTTGTTTAAACTTCCAAAAGGGGGTCTGTCAACGCTGCCACCACTAGAAGTCTAGCCAAAGATACCTGCGCTCTAGAAGGCGGCTTTTTAGAAAGGGGCTTCCTATCTACCAGGTTACTAAAGCAGAGATTCCAATCCCCTGCTATAATTAGGGGGTGGGATGAGAAGCTAGTTGGGTCTAATTCCAAGGAGGAAAAAAAATCAGGGTTGGGAGGAGTTGGCCCATATACAGAGGTAATTGTTATTAACCTCCCCATAATAGTGCCCGTGACGAAGACTCCCCGCGCATCTTCCCGCGCTTTATATTGCAAGGGAACAAACGGGCAACTCTTTACAATCAAAATCGCAACGCCCCCTGAAGCTTTGGCGTGCCCCTCTCCAAAAACTTGACCCACCCAGAGCCTTCTCAAGAGCATTAACTCTTCCTTTAACAGGTGGGTTTCCTGCAATAAAGCAATTTGAGCCCCTATCTGTGAAATATACTTTAGGATCACTAGCCTCTTTTTCCTCCCTCTGAGGCCTTTAACATTCCAAGATACTATGTTGACCATAAACATAATAATTTACTACACCCCATACCTCCCAGCCCCGGCTGCCAGCAAAGGAAAAAAAAGAAGAAAAATTCAAAATCTGCATTTTGGACTCTCTCTCTTCCCCCTCTCCCCCAACCCTCACCCCTTTTGACACAACCCCCGATCCTCTGATTGTCCTCCTAACCACCGTCGAAAACGAGATGAGCCAGCCACTAAGCACGCTCCCTAGCCCCCTCCAACCTCAAGTTAACTCAAGTCAAGCTTCTATTCCCCTTTACCAGGAATATCAATATTTGAAAGCCCTTCCCCCCCTTCTCATACTTCTTCTGCAGCCCCAGCACATAGCCCCTCCCTCTTAAGGGCTTTAAAGCAAAAGTCACAGAGTCTTCAAAATCCTCAGGGGGGATTGCACAACAGTACTACTGAATGGCCTTATTCCAAGGTAAAATAAATGGGAAAAGCAGTCCTCAGCCGCATCCAAAGACTTCTCCCATCACAGAGTTTCAGGTTGCCGCCTGAACAGATCCGAAATTCAACTTTCAGACCCTCTGCAGCATCCTCACTGTCAAAACCTCCGTCTCCGATTGCAATTTGACCACCAAAGTAGCTGGATGTTGCATCCAAACTCACGCCTGCTAAATATAGCTTTTTCTTAATGTCAATATATTCTTTCTGCTTTTCACGGATGGCAGGTGTCTGATCCTGGAAAAGCCAGATTGCAGCTCCATTCCAATACAGGTTTTAAGGCTTTCGCCTCATAAGAACGTGGGTCTTCTCCTAAAATTCAGGAATCGCATTATAATAACCCTCTGGGTGACCCTGGGGAATTCTCTCAGAGATCGTGTGCCCTCTCAATGTTATACGCCTCCGTAAGTGTAGGGCCAAAGATCTTTAAAAGCAGCCCCTGGATGAAGGCAATACAATCCGAACCTTCAGACCGCTTGTAAACCTGCCAAAATCAAGTTATTCCTTCTGCTATGAGATTCTTGGTCATCTACTCTCTCCTCAAGTTTCTTCACCTGTCTCCTTAAAGCCACAAGCTCCTGTTCATGTGCAGACGTTTTCCTGTCTTGCGAAGCAGCTCTAGCTTCAAGATCTCCTACTCTCTGTGCCAGAGCGTTAAGAGTAGGTTTGATTGTAGCAAAGTCGGCTACCAACCCCCGAAGGAGCAATTTAATTTCCATTACATCATCTGGGGGAATCTGGCCTTTCTCCTCCGCACCCAAACATGCCTCCTGGTCTTCTGGAACTGGTGAGGGGGGCTTCGGGCGCTTGGAAGGCGGCACCCGAGCGTCAGAGAGTTCGGGGCTTCCAGACTCCATAATCAGTGCTGCACTGCAGGGGAGTTCACTCACGCTACCAAAACAGATTACCGGACCCAACAAGCTTCTCCAGTATGCGCGACGGTCAGTTGCCGGTTTTAATAACAGCTGTCAGCCCGTTTACGCTAATCGGGGACTTTCAGATTACTTTTGAGGTTGAGTCAGCCCAGGAGTAGCGCTCAGCACGTCTTCACCTAACTAGCACATCACGTGATCCTCAGAGTGACCCTTTCTGAACCCAGACTGAAACAGCGTGAAAAAGTTAGGGTCGGAAAGAAAGGAAGTAAGTTGGACAAGCACCAGCTGTTCTTGTAGTTTAGCAAGGACTGGGAAGAGAGAGACAGGGCGGCAGTTTGAAGTGGAAGGGGGGCCCCTTTAGGGAGGGGGATGACAATGGCATGTTTCCAGGCCTGTGGGACAACAGCAGTGGTAAAAGAGAGGTTTCAGAGATTGGCAAGAGGTGTCACTATGGCTGGTGCAGAGAGGTGGAGGAGTTTGGTGTCCAGCCCATTGGGGGAATTACCTTTAGATGGGTTTAGGACCAGTAGGGCCTCAAGGGCTTCAGTATGTGTGATAGCTTTGAAGAACAAGGAGCATGGCCTTTGTGAGTTTGAGGCTCCCACGGCAGGGTCGGGAGGAGAGAAGAGTTGAGGAGCCAGAGGTAAAATATGTATTGAACGCACCAGCCACCACCCCTGGGTCAGAGAAGAGTGAATTTTTACTTTTAGGAGTGTTGTGGGTTTTGCAGCTGGAGGGGAGAAGAGAGAGTGGATGACCTTCCAGAATTTGGATGGGCTATTTAAGTTTGACTGGAGGGAGGAGTTGAAGTATTCCGCTTTAGCAGGCCGAGTTGCTCTGGTGCATTTGTTATGCAGCATACGGTACATGGTGAAGTGTTGTAGGAGGCATGAAGATTTATACGCATGCCATGCTTTGTCACGGGCATGTTGGCAGGCTATAAGTTCTTGGGTAATCCAAGGCAGGTGGTTACTGTGTACCCTTGAGCGACGCAGCGGAGCATGTGCATTCCAGACATTGAGGAATGTGTCTTGGAAGTGTATGAGGGCATCATCTATGGAGCAGACAGTAGAGGGGTGTGGTCCAGTTAGCGAGGGCTAGGTCTTCGAGTACGGTGGCTAGGTTGAGGGATTTATAGAACCGTTGGATGAGAAACTTTGGGGCAGATGTGAGACGGTGGATTTTTCTGACTAGGTATCTAATGTGGTGGTCACTCAGGGAGTCAGGAAGAAGACCAGCTTGGATGACCCAGTGAGTGTGGGTGGTAAGTACCCAGTCTATTAGTGAGTGGTTTCCTGATTTGAGGTTTAGGCTGGTGGGCTCTGTGATGGATTGTGACAGGTTTAGTGCCGAAATATCAGCACGGATTTTGCTGAGAGAAGGCGATAACTAGTTGTGGTTAAAATCCCCCAAAATATACAATTCCCCCATTGAGGTAAGGGAGGAAATTTGCATGCTGTGTAGTTGAGTCACGTGACTAGTAATAGATACAGCTATGTATCCAGGGTAAAGTGTCTTATTTCAATCTAAACATTAGTGAAGCACTGATTAAATATTAAAGACATTTAAACACTGTGAACATTAAAGCAGAAGAATAGGATACCTTTAAAGACATCTTAAATATATACATCATATATTTAATGCTTAAAACAACAAGTTCCAGGGTGAAAAGAAGGGGACTAGCTAGGGGGTGGGGGTGGAAAGAAATGGAAGGAGATTTGGATACAGATGGATATACAGGGTGTTAGGAAGGAAGCCGTGTAACAGGGAGCTGCTTCAAAAGTAGAGCTTTCCAATCTAGATATTCCACAATCCTTTCCTTCAGTAGGGATTCCATTAATTTCCCTGCCACCAAAGTCAGGCTAACTGGCCTGTAGTTGCCAGCCTACTCCCTGCTACCACTTTTGTGAAGTGGGACTGCATGTGCCCTGCTTCAGTCCTCCGGAACCACTCCTGTATCCAGTGAGTGGTTGAACAGGACTGTCAGTGGTGCAGTCAGCACCTCTCTAAGCACCTTCAATATCCTTGGATCTACCTCATCTGGCCCCATTGCCTTGTTCACTTTCAGATTTGCGAGTTCCTTCAGGACTCTTTCCTCTGTAAATGGACTGGTGTCCACTTCCCTTTCTTCAATGCTCCTGTCACTTAACTGTGGTCCCCCACCTTCCCCTTCCTTTGTAAATACTGAACAAAAATATTTGTTCAGGATGTCTGCTTTTCCTTGGTCCCCCTCCACATACTCACTCCCTTCCCTCCTTAGCCTTACAATCCCTTCCCTGGTCTTTCTCCTTTCGCTTGCGTAACTGAGAAATGTCTTGTCCTCTTTTTTTACTGCCTGAGATATTTTCTCCTCTGTTTGTGCCTTTGCACTCCTGACTGCTGTCCCTGCCTCCCTCTGCTTCTCTTGACACAGTTCCCTATCCTCCTCCCTCTGTGTCTCCTTATACCTCCCGAATGCTAACTTTTTTGCCCTAACCTTCCCAGCCACTTCATTTGAGAACCATAGCAGTCTCTTTTTCCTCTTGCTTTTGCTGACTTACCTAACACAGAGGTTTGTTGCCTTCATTATGGCCCCTTTTAGTTTTGCCCACTGTTCCTCCACTCCACCCAAATCCTGCCCCCCCTGCCAGGGCATCCCTGAGGCATTCCCCTATCTTTGTAAAGTTAGCCCCCCCTGAAGTCCAGGACCCATGCTTTTGTGTGGTTCAACTCTGCCACAGTATTTATATTGAACCACACTGTACGGTGATCACTAGTCCCCAGGTGGCCACCCTCTGTGACGTCTGCAACACTGTTCCCATTGGTGAGTACAAGGTCCGATATTGCTCCCTCATGAGTTGGATCTCTTACTAGATGCCTGAGGAATGCCCCTTGTAGGGAGTCCAAGATGACCCTGCTCCTAGCTGAAGCTGCATCTGGCAGATTGAAGTCCCGCACTAACAAAATCCCCCTTAGTCGACATCTTTGGATGGCTTCCACCAAACCTTGTCTATCTCTTCCCCTTATGTTGGAGGTCTGTAGATCATGTCAGTGCAAATAGCGGCTCCATTTCCTATCTCCAGGGTGACCCACAGTGCCTCCACCCCTCCTTGTATTCCCTGCATTTCAGTTGCTTTTATGCTATCCCTCACATAAAAAGCCCCCCCTTCCCCATTTTTACCCAACCTGTCCTTCCTGAACAGAGTATAGTCTGGTATGGCTATATCCCAGTAATGGTCTCATTGCGCCATGACTCGGAAATAGGTATAATGCCCAGGTCAGCCTCTGCCATGATGGCCACCAGGTCTGGGATTTTATTTCCCAGACTATGAGCATTTGTGCACATTGCCTTCCAAATTCTGTTCTCATCCTTCTTTTCATCCCCCTTTCTTCCTTCTTGCCTACTCTCTTTGCCTCCTCTGCCTTCATTCCATTTCCGCTTAATTTCTACCATTCTTCTGTTCCTGTTTTAAGTTGCCTTTGAGGATGTCCCTCCCTTAGGGTTCAGTACACATTGTCCAGAGCAAAACTATTGTTCAAGAAACTGGGTGTTATGGTCAACATACTGAAATCTGTGCTACCTCCCTGTCAGCACCTCCAATATATATATTTTTTTCAGTTTTTATTTAAGCAATTGGTAACCAGGAAAGGCAAACTGAGCTGAGGTGCTCATTTCCAGGTGTAATCCTGGAGAAGGGCAACAGGATTATTATACAGATGTGATAGATACATAACTACAATACACATGAGATAGATGCATACTTACAAAGGGGTACAGTATATTAACCACAACAGCTTTGGCTAGTCAGGGTAGCATTTATGCAGAACAGATGCAATGGTAATGATTTACATGTACTATGCCAACAGGAAAATACATAGATAAGTACAGGATTGAGTGTGTCTGAGAGAGAGTAAGCCAGGAACCCAGCAGCACTTAACAGTATTGCTGGAAGGGTTGGGAGACCAGGAGGTGAGGCTGGGGCAGGTGATAATCATGGAGGGCCAGGAGGCGGGGCTGGGGCAGGTGAAATGCAGGATCAGGTGGAAGTAAGCAAAGTTGCTGTCTGATAGAGTTGTGTGAGAGTGAGTTACTTAGGAGAAGAGGTAATTGGTTCCATAGGAAAGGGAACCTGTAAGAGAAGGCGGATTTGCCAGCAGATGAGGATGGTTTGGGCAATGAGAAAGAGCGGGTGCACCTTGATCTTGGGATGTAAGGAGATGGGTTTGCTGGAGAAAGCATCTCTAAGTGGTAGGAAGGTAGCAGGTTGAACCAAAATTTGGATACAAGGGAGACTGAGTGAATGTAGTGGCAGTGAGGTAGGGGTGCAATACTGAGAGTAGAGTAGAGGAAGCAGTGGTGGGTTTTGAGGGGGGAGCCAGTTGTGAATTGGCAGAAGGCATTTAGGAAGGAATCTAGTCTGGCTAGAGATGAAGCCGGGGCTGTGCTGTAAACTACATCAGCATAGCTGAAAATCGATGTGATAATTTTTGTCAGTAATTCACGTCTCAGTGGCAATGGAAGGAAGTCTCTGTTGTGGTATAGCATACCAAGCTAAGGGCAGAGCTTTGAGGTGATGGCTTCTATGTGGGCCAATAAATTTAAGTGAAGATTGAGCCAGGTGCCTAGATATTTGTATGATGTGACAGCGTTTAGTGGGGTCCCATGCAGGGAGGCGACGGCAGGGGATAGAGGAACTCTAGCTAGTGTGTGTGAAGTCATGAAAGTCATTGGCACTGTTTTAGAGGTGTTTATTTTCAGCTGGTTTGCCTGGAACCAGGACTGCATGTTATGGAAGTCCTGCTGTAGTTGGGGTTGGTGTGGTGCTGGATACAGTGATGGGATGTGCACTCCTGCCTGCAGACAGGGTGAAGGCTCTTGTTGCCAAGGCCCGGCTGGTACACAGAAGTCATTACATGTCCGCTCAGACAATGCTACATCTCCTAGCACTTATGGCTGCTGCCATAGTGGCAGTTCCCTTTGCCTGCCTCCATATGCACTTGCCTCAATGAATTCTTTGGGTGCAATGAAATCAACTGATGAACAAACTGGAACAAATGGTCCTTGTCGCATCCCCTCTCCACAGTGCTCTGGTTTGCTGGACTGACCACCAGCGCTAGTTGCAGGACATCCCATTCTTCTCCCTGACTCATTTTCATTTCATTTATATTTTTTATATTTGTAAACCAGATGAGCAAAATGCCCGTTTTAACAGGTGACAAGTTTAACATACATACGAAAAAGTGACAATATAAAAAACAGTATAGAAACATACAACATCAATCAATGCATTGTACAAGTACATTCATTTCGAGCTAAGAGCCATTGTTTAAGACGGGTTTTAAAACAACAAATAGAATTACATTCAATAATTTCAGAGGGGATTGAGTTAAAAAAGGTGGATGCCCTGAACAATAAAGATTTTTGTCCAGAAGTTTTTTTGAATAATGGGGGTTTAAAAGTGAATCTAGACTGGGATCTAGTAGAAACAGAATTAACAAACCTGGAAAACAATGCAACAATAGAGAAGGGATAAAATCCTTTCAATTTTATAGAGAAAAATACCAATTTTGTAAAGAACCCTGTTATCAAAAGATAATGTAGCAGATTGTTCATACAGACAACAGCGGTGGGTACGGTATGGGAGATTTAACCAAAATCTAAGTACAGAATTGTAAGTGACCTTTAGACAATTTAAAGTATTACTACTAGAAGAGGAATAGATTAACAACCCATAATCCAGAATACTGAACATGAAACTATGTGTTAAGAGTATTCTAGAATCAGCAGTTAAGAAAGACGTTATCCGGTATAACAACCACAACCTTTCATGTAAAGTCTGTCTTAAATATTGTCTATGAGATTCAAAAGTAAACCTACTGTCCAGAAAAATTCCTAAGTATTTAAAAACTTCAACATACTCTATAATAGTACCTTTATTGTCAGTAATAGGTGGAAGTTCAGTAAGAGTTTACTTTTTATGAGAAAATAACATTGGTTTTGTTTTTTTTTAAAGTTAAGAAACATATGGTTAGATGATAACTAAACTTGAAGATGGTCAATATATATCGGGAGATTCTAAAGAACAATTTCAGGACTGGGGCCAAGACTGTACAACGACATCATCAGCGTACACTCATTTTGGTCTGTGTACAAATACTGGGAGCAGAATCCATGTATAGTGAGAAAATTAGTGGCCCCAGGATTGAGCCCTGGGGCACACCAGAATAAGTAGATATGGGCTGAGAAATGGAAGTTCCAATTATAGTTCTGTGTTGCCTATTAGATAATCAGTTGACGACTTCCTCTGAAACATGAAATTTCTGAAGGATCCCAGCATTCCATGTTCAACCAAATCAAAGGCCTTGGTGAGGTCCACGAACAAAGCTGCACCAGAGTGACCTTTATCAAGGGCACCATTGGATGCTGCTCATGAACCCCACCAAGGCCGTCTCAGTATTATGTTTTAGTTTAAAACCATGTTGATGACTAGTTAAGAGGGAGTATTTTTCAAGAAAATCTACAGTTTGGACCCAAACAATTTTCTCCAGAATTTTAGAAAGAGGTGTAAGAAGAGATATGGCTAGATAATTTGATACAGAAGCAGGGTTACCATTTTTTAACACTGGTTTAATTGTTGCAAGCTTCCAGCTACTAGGGAAAACACTGTGACAAAGAGATAAACTAAAGATATATGACAAAGGATATGCAAAATAGTTTATACCCAATTTAATAATCCTAAAATCCACTCCATCATGACCAAGGAAAGGTTTAGGATCATGTTTAAGAACATATTTTTTAACGAAATCAGGTGTAATTTGTTTAAAGTAGAATTTAGGATTAGTGAAAGTGGGTTCATCTTTCAGTACTATGTTAATATTTGAGTTTAAGGGGGTTCTGTAAATTCAAGGTTCCCAAAATGACTATAAAATGACCCTGAAACTAGGGAGGGTCACTAGTATATTGTCCATTGTGTAAAATGGTAGGAGTCAGATCTTTTTTTTCTCTTCCCAATACTTTATTAAAGGCATGCCAGTTTTTTGGGAATTACCCTGGGAGTTCCTCTGCTCAGTTAAGCAATACTGAACCATGGCTTTCCTAATCTCAGATTTACACTTATTTCTAAGTGTCTTATATTCTTGAAGGGAAACTGGATCTTGGTTTGCCTTATAATGCTTCCAGTTTTCATTTCATTTTCTCATTAAATGGAGCAAGTCCCCAGTGACCCATTTTTGTTTATTAGCTCTTATTCTAATTCTTTTTAAGGGAACAACCTTATTAATAATAATATAATTACCGGCTCTGCCTTTTTCCCATAGGGAAAACGTGGCATAATTTGCCATTATAAAGGGGCGTTCATAACGGCAAACACGCGCACGATTTCCCTTCCTCTGCGCATGCTCACGCAGCAGCGTGACCAGCTAAGAGCACTCATCGCTTCCATGTTACCGAAACAGAACCGCCAGACCAACTCGGCGGTAAGTCCTCTTCTTTTCTCCCCCCTTATACCCTGCACAGAAAGACCTGAAGAAATGGAAAAAAAAAAAACAATTTAAAATACAAAAATCTCGGCACTGGAGTAAAAGGACTGACCTTGACATACACTGGGAGGATACACAGAGCTCTTTATTTTATATAATTGCTGAGGCAAAAAAGGCAAACCCAGCAATTATATAAAATAAAAAATGGGTCAGGGTATCAAACTCGATTTTACACATACCCTCATTGTGGGATGCTTTTCACAAACCCCTCAGGGTTTATGTAGCATCCCACAACTCGGGTGTGTGTAAAATCTCGTTACACACCCCGACCCATACTTTATTCTATATATTATGCACCGAGCAGGAGAAATCCCAGAGTGAATCTATATGAGTATAGGAGGACAGAGGAGACCAATCAATTTCCTTACACACAACCTCAACAGTTTCAGGGGATAACCGAGCCACACTCCTAAATTCAGTATAATTAGGAGGTCCCCTGGGACCTTAGCTGACCATTCACATTGGATTGGATGGTGGTCACTCATTATGCTGGGCATAGTCCCACAATTAACAATTCTATCTGCATGGGTCACCACGATCCAATCAAGGACTGTCCCTACACTCAACTTATAATTGGGCCTGGACTCCAGTGCAGATCTTCACAATGGAGGCCTTGGGTCAGGCTGTAGTGCCCACCTGGGACCCTTTCAGATCCAGGGGTCATGGACTGAACTGGATTCAGAGCTCCATATCAATCTTCTGGAGATAAGAGCTGTTCTCCTTTGTCTCCAAGCCTTCAAAGAATACCTCAACCCCAGTCCCTTGTTGATCCAGATAGACAGTGTTAGTGTAATGCACTACATAAACAGGCAAGGAGGCATTCACTTTTACCCACTATGCAGGGAAGCGATGAGAGTGTGATATTGTATAGCTATCTGCCATGTTTCTCCCTGGGGCTCAAAATGTTTTAGAAGACAGGCTAAGCCAGTCCCTGTCCCTGGTTCACAAATGGGAAATGCTGACCTCCGTGGTAAACAACCTCTTTGCAAGATGGGGCCTCCATTATTGGACCTTTTTGCATCCCCACACAATGCAAGACTGCTGCATTTCTGCTTGCTCGATCTAGGGCCTACAGTGTTTCAGCGAGATGCATTGTTTCTCTCCTGTGAAGCGAAGTTCCTTTATGCATTTCTTTCAATCCCTCCCATTCAGAGGTTTCTGTTCAAGCTGATACTGGTGGCCCCTGTCTTGCATCACCAGATCTGGCTTCCTCTTCTGCAGCACCTAGCAGTGGAGCCTCCTGTTCATTTACCTCTTTGTCAGGGTCTACTTTCCTAGGACAGGGGATCCCTGGTCCATCCAGACCCGTGGTCCTGCATTCACATGCATGGCTCCTAAAGATGTAGCCATTGCCCATTTCAGGGTTCACCCTAGGTGGCTGATGCCTTGCCTGTGACTGAAAAGCCTTCTACAAGACACACCATTCTTTAAAATGGAAGCTGTTCTCCATGTGGTGTGCTTCCCTTTAAGAGGACCCATTTACATATCTTGTCAATACTGTAGTGGCCTACCTCCTGTCTCTATCTGACTCTGGCCTCCAGTACTCATCCATTAAGGTACACTTGGCTGCCGTTTCAGCTTTCTATGCTCCTATTGATGGCACTCAGTGGCACAGTTGGAAGTATCCTGTATGTTCCTAAAGGGAATTTTGCACATTTTCCCCCTGATTCATAAACCAGTTCTGCCTTGGAACCTCAATTTCATCCTTGAAAAGTTGACTCTGGCACCATTTGAGTCTGTCATGACTCACGCTCCATTCAAGGAAAATGCTGTTTTTGGTTGCCACAATTTCTGCTCTCAAAATTTCTGAGCTTTAGGCTCTGATACATGAACCTCCTTAGCTGATTTTCCACAATCACAGGGTGTCCTTGTTAACTAACCCATGCTTTCTACCAAAAGTGGTCTCTGATTTCACTTTGAATCAGACTGTAAACCTTCCTGTGTATTATCCTGAGCATGCCAACAAGGCTGAAGCATTGATTCATGCACTTGATGTACATAGAACACTGTATTTCTATCTCGATTGCACTACAGACTGCAGAAAGTCCACCCATCTCTTTGTCTTATTCATCCCTAGAAAAAAGGGTAATCCCCTATGACTAAACAGTGCCTGGCCAAATGTCTGGCTTACTATATTGAGTTCTGTTATCAGAAGTATGGTAAATAACTTCCTGGTGCTCTGCGTGGCCAGTCTATCCATGGTATGGCCACTTCTGTTGCCTAGTTTCAGAATGTTTCTGCAGCTGACATATGTTCTGCTGCTAAATGGAACAGGGACTGTTAAGGTCTCAGTGGGCCCACCCAGTTACCAAAATTTAAATAAATAAATAAAATAAATAAACTATGCACACTTTCACTAAGCACTACCGTGTATACATCATCTCCGGGAGACATGCCAGCTTTGGTTTTACTATTTTGCAAGGCCTTCTGTCTTGATTGCATGTCAGGATCTGACATGCTCCCTGGATATTTTGTGTACTGAGACCCTTGGGACCCCAAGGACTCTTGGGTGCATGCCATCTGGCCCTGGAGATTTGTCCAACTTTATGTCCCTTAGGTGCTTAAGTACCCTGTCAGCTTGTATTACGCCATCCATGACTTCCCCCCAGCCTCTACCTCCTGCTTCCTTGTGACACTGGTGTGACCTTCTCCCTAGTGAAGACTGAACAGAAGTACTTTTTAAGCACCTTCACTTTTTCTTTACTACCCTCTGCCCAACTCCCCCTATCCTTTATTAATCTGACAGTCTCATTCTTTATGTTCCTTTTCTCCCTTATATACCAGAAAAAGGCCTTCTCACCTGCATTTACCCCCTGGGCTAGCTGTACTTCTCTTGCAGTCTTTGTTACTCTAACCACTCTGTTTGTCTCCCTAGATTAAGCAGAGTAATCCTCCCTATCCCAGGTAGCGACTGCTACCCCAAGTATGATTATTAGGCAAATTGATCTTGTAAATACCCACAGATGCTCCCTTTGTATGGCACTGATCCTCAGCGGAAACATTGTATTAAATCCAGGACCTGTTGAAAAATATGGCCAAGTAAAAATAATACATGACAACACAAGAAGCATAAAAAAAACAAATTTATTATTTTTAGACCATGGGTAGATGCTGAATTACCAGAGGTTATTGCACTTACCGAGACCTGGTTAACAAATAACATTTCTGATATTGAAATTGAATTAGAAAAGTGCTGCACCCATAGATTGGATGGAGACAAGAAAATGGGTGGAAGAGGTGCTGTTATTTATTAAACTGGATCTTGGTCCTACAAAAATAATATACTGTACCAGGGCCAAATATGGAAGCATTGAATGCTTATTGGTAAAACTACAGGTTTATAATTTGGTTATTGGTGTAATTTATTCCCGCCTAAAGCAAACGTAAAAGAGTTTGATAATTTGGCTCAGTCTCAAATTATGTCGCCCAAAGTGAGTTAGTTTTGATTGCCAACTTCAATGCTGCATGAGGGTGCCCAAGAGGCAAAAGTCTTGAAAATAGTTTAAGGATTTTGGACTTAAAACAGGTTATAAATATTCCAGCTAGGAAAGGAAGATTAAATAGCCCAGGAAACATACTTGATTATTTCTCTCACCGAAAATTGATGTACAAGCAGTATAAATAGATGCGCCAACTTTAGGTGATCAAAATACAATTAGCTGTAATTTAATAATATTACAAGAACCAAGCAGAATGGCTGAACCAAAGGAAATTCATAGGAGAACCTTTACAAGGTATACTCAAGAGTTGTTCCTAAATAAGCTGGCCAAGGAAAATTGGTCACGTCTATTTCTCCTCCTATCATTAGAGGTAGTTGTGACTGAATGTAATAAATAATTTATTAAAGTCTGCAATGAAGCGGCACCAGTTCAGAAAATTAAACAAAGGAAAAATCATGTCCCATGGATAATGGAAACAATTTAAAAGGATTTAAGAATTAAAAATAGATTATGGAAATAAGCAAACAACACCTTAAATGCTCAGGATTGGGAACACTTTAAAATTGACCAGAATAACTTAACTGAAAGGATAAAGAAAGAAAAAAGAAAATATTACAATATAAAGATCAAGGAGTTTACAGAACAAAAAGCTGTATTGGGATCTTATAAAATATTTTGAAAAGTCAATGAGAAATTCTCCACTCATTCAAATGGAACAAAATGGAGTTCTTCAAAATCCTTTTCTTTCTGCAAACATACTGAATGACTATTTTATGTATCTGCCAGTTATTATAGTTCCTGGCACAGAACAGAAGGAAAATAATGTAAAAAATCAGGAACATAGCTTTAAAGTCAGACTATCAATGTGATACTAAAATGTTGGTTTAAAATCATAACTGTCAAAGATGTGCCAAAGGTACTGAGGAAAGTAAAACCTAAAAAAGCTGGTAGCATTGATGGGTGGAGACAAGGTTCTTAAAAGATGCTGCAGATGTTATTGTGCCAGTTTTGACCAAATTATTTAACTGGAGTTTGACTGACTGTACTTGCCTAAAAATTTGGAAAATTGCTAAAATTGTGCCTATTTTTAAACATGGTGAACAAATAGTGCCATCAAATTATCAGCCGATTGCCCTTCTGCCCATGGTGTCAAAGATCTTTGAGAGATTGGTTCATGCACAGCTGTATGACTATCTAGGAAAATATAATCTCATTACCAAATACCAATCAGGCTTTAAGAATCACTGATGGCCAAGGGTAAGGTGAACTTAGCAGCCATCACAGAGATGTGGGCTGCACAATACCACAGCTGGGACCTTGCAGTTCATGGGTATGAATTGTATAGAAAGGATAGGGGGACAGGAAGATGGGGGAGTGGCTCTGTACATGAGGAAGGGAATAACCTGTACCAGAGAGGAAGAGGTGGAGGGAAAGACTGAAGCACTGTGGGTACATGTACTGAGGTACAATCCACAAAGGGGAGGAAACTACGGTTGGGGGGTCTACAGACCACCTTACCAGGATGAGGAGCTGGACAGGATACTGGGATCCCAAATCATGGAAAAGCCCAGCAAGGAGGAAGTAGTAACAATGGGGAATTTCAGTCTACCCGTGGTGGACTGGAATATTCCTGTTGCCTCCTTCACTAGTGAGTCAGTACTACTGGATGCATTGCAGAGTGGTTTCCTGACACAAAGTGTCATGGAGCCCATGAGGGAGAGGGCCATACTGGACCTTGTCTTGTCCAACTGTGCACATGTTTAGGATGTGAAAGTGGAAGCACTGCTTATATGTAGTGAGGACACGCACCTCCAGCTGCAAGTTCACACAGCTGGCTGGCCCACACAGCAGCAGCTTACGAGTCTCTGCTTTACTCTCCATAGGTGCCCTAGATGTTACATACAGCTATGAGGGGGTCAAGTAACACAAGGATTTCCAAGTCTGATCAGACCCCTCTCTCTCACTCAGGAACAGCTGATCAGTAGAAGGCATACACTAGTGCTAGTGGTGTTTTGAAAAGTGAGATTAATTAATTGAAAGGCAGTGAGAATAATTGTGCTGTTTGTGAAGTAAAAAGTTCTATTTTTTGCTCCATAGTGTCCTAGAAAGTAAGTGCTGCTGGTTAGAACTGTAGCAAAAGAGAGAGAGAGAGAGAGAGAGAGATAGAAAGACAGTGTGACTGGAGTCTGGGTGAGGCCAGCGCAGCAATGATCAACTACATCGAGGAAGTGCCCAGCAGTAAACACAGGCACTGACAAGTATTTGGAGCTCAGTGTATTTGATAAACCAAAGAATTATCAGAGCAGGGACCAGAGTGAAGGGGAACACCCTTGTTAGGGATTGGCTGTGGTGAATGGAAACTGTGACATAAGCCTGTATTTCAGGGGGGCAGAAAGGCCAGATAGAGAGAGAGAGAGAGAGAGAAGTGGCCGAGACTGACCTAAAATAAAATGTTCTGCCCAGCTGCCACAGCAGTGATTTATCTCAGGTATAGTAAAGTATATTCTGCCCCATGGCTTCAGACCATAAGAGTGAGGAGAAGCATAAACCAAAGGGCCCCAGTAACTGGCATACGTAGGTGGTAGCATGATACAGTGCATTCGGTATCACTGCTAATTGCCAAAACTCAGAATCCCGACATTCAGGATCACAAGTTCGGCTGCCCGACACACACCTGCCCAACAGACAGAAGCTGATGCCGACAGGGGTAAGGTAGCAGATGTGATGAACCATTACCCTACCCCTAGTCATGCACCACAAGAGGGGGGAAAATCCTGAGGTTGGCCGAGCTGCTCCCATGGCATGGAGGGCTAAGCCACTAGCAGCTTGGCCAGCATTGCACTCAGACCCAGATTCTGTTCCAGGACAGATATTTTGGCATGGCACTCTTTACCCCCCCTGTAATTTTTTTAACCTATTCCGAGGTCCGCTCCCCCTCGGAGTTGGTTATTTTAGTTACGGGGGGGTACGGGGGGGTCTTGCTTCCCACACTGCACTAAGATCTTGTCGGTCTTCTGACAGTCAGTCTCCTGAACTCAGGCTTATGGTGTTCAGGAGTCTGTCGGGATTTCATAGCAGATCCGTGCATTCTAACCCCCAACTCAGGACCCAGGGAATTTGAAATACAGTCTCAAGGCCCAAAAAAGACACTGGAAGGTTTCTGTAGTTAACATTTAGCCAAAGACAAATTAAGAGACAAGACTAGCAAATTCAGGGGAACATTATATACCTCTGTGGAATCGCAGCTCATTGTAGATGTAGCAGGTTACCTGTGGGATTGCCTCCACTGGGGAGACTCTGGAACTTAAACACTTAGAAGCTCACTTCTCCACCAGGAACCAACACTGGACATAGACACCAATAGTCATTGCCCAAATGTTGTCTCTTAACTGACCTGAAAGAACAGTCTGAAGAAAAAGTCTTAAGAACAGTGAATTGCAGGACTACCGTAGTGTCCAATATGCTGATTCAGCGAACGGTGTACGGAAGACATGTTTTAAATGTTCTCCGAGGCTGTGGCACAATACTTGTAACTAGAGTTGACAAAGTTAATAGAGACATAAAGGAGGCCATGTGGTCTAATGGTTAGAGTACCAGCTTGTGAACCGAGAGATCATGGGTTCAAACCCAATCAGAGACCAATACTCATTCTGTGACATTGAGCATGTCACTTAAGTTCTTAGTGCCCCAGTCCACCTAGCTGTGGAAATGGGTGGAAGCTGTAGCCCACTGAAACTGAGATGTTGTATCTCAGTGGGACTGTCCTGGGTAAATGAGTTGTTAAACAGAATGAAACTAGAAAGGCTTTCTCCCCAGAATCCAGTAGGACAGTAACTCTAAATCCCAAACCTGTAATGGTTACCTGAAATCCCTTTCACAGCAAAATGAAGTTCCTGTGGAAACTAAAAGCTCCTGACACTGGTAAAAGAGTTCTTGGTGCTCCAGACTGGAACAACAGCTCAACTAGAAATTCAGCTTTTCCTTTAGTCTCTCCCACGGCACTCCCCCACAGCTGCAGCTGCGATATAAGGGCAAACTTCCTCATGCACCTGAGGATTTGCATATCCCTACTACCCATAGATGCTCCCCTTTCCCCAGTCAAATGATCTAGAGCTCTACCTATATCTTCTGATTCTGGCTTTGGATTAAGGTCCCTAGCGACCCTTCCCCATTTCAATTTCTCACTCCCACAGTGGGAATCCCTACAGTGGCTACTTCAGATCCAAATTAATGCACTGGGCAGGGGACCTGGGTTAAGGAGAGCATCTAATGGGAGTGGTATTTATTTGTTGAATTTTGTTGAATGGGTAGGCCCACTGAGACTAGAGGTCCCTTTTTCAGGGGTGACCCAGGGGAAGGGATACAGATGGCAGCCAACTGAAACTGAACCAGATTAAACTGTTGGTGGTATTCTTAGTGAATGGGAGACATTTGGCCAGGGCACCAGGGAAATTACCCTAGTCGCTTGTAGGGGAATTGCTGGCCATTCCTAGATGGCCACTTCATCTGTGAACTTGGACAACATGGATGTGTCTCAGGTTGGGGAGCTGGCCTCCTCCCTGTCTCTGTTGGACTGGAGGTGAATGTTGCTCAGCAAGAACTTGCAGATGGAGAGGTCACTGGGGACTCCGGTCCTGATATCTTTGTCTCTACAGAAGATGTTACCAAACTTCTGGAGCAGCCCAGTATTACTGAACTAGATTTACCTTGCTCTGAACTGAATGCTTTGTTGCACCAGATCGATATGGAGAATGCACAACATCTTACACAGTAGAACCAGTTCAAGGAGCACTTGGAGAAGTTAATAAATGAGGAATCAGCTGTCTGAGAACCTGACAACACTGTCAACCAAGGGCCTGTGGCGTCTGATGCATGGAACACAGAGACTGTTCCTAATTGCAGTGAGTCATTGCCATTTGATAGTCCAGACATACCAGTGTCAATTTTGTTAAATTTGGCTGGCAGTACGAATGTGTCTGATTGTGAGTGCCTACAGCCAGAGACAGTCACTTTTCTCCCAAACTTGGTTTCTACTGAATCACCCTTTCTTCCAACCTCTGCCTCTGATGAGTACAGTGGTGCAGTATTAACACAAACCTCTTCTATGATGCAGGATGAGGTGGAGGCTTCATTTTCCCCAGTTCTTGTTCACCTATCTAAAACAGTGGGGTTTGTTTTCAAATCTCCCCCCACCGGCCGGGGTACTGCCCTGCTGGTTTCTTTGAGTTCTGGTGTTCGGTATCAGACTGGTCAAAAGAGTCAGGATGGCAGCACAGTGTTCTCTTTCAAAGTCCGTTCTCTCAGTATGCAACAATGTGTGAGAGATGACAGTAAAGATAAAAGAACGGCTGTTACTGTGGCAAATCGAAACATTACCTCTCAAGTTTTGGGCTCCACACAAGAAACATGCTTGGTTCCTGACATTTCCACACCACAAGTTGTTACTGCGTCGGTGGCCATTCAAAAGGCTTCTTTAGTACAGCCTCTTCCTTCACCAGTGGAAGCATGGTCACCCGAAACAGCCCTGCTACAAGCTGGGTGGAAGAGAGTGCCCAGCGGAGCTTGGTTGCCTGACCCTGCCTGGGATTCATCTAAGTAATTGCCGCAAGTTCTGCTGGATTGGTGTCCCACTTCCATTGCTTTGGAGCCCAAACTGGAGATGGGAGATCCATCTGATATTATGAAGGATTCCTCCTCCCAAAAGATTGGACAGGTTAAGGATTTAACACTGGAGACTGGTGTTGCTTTACCCACTGTAGCACCAATATCTATTGCTTCCCCTTCTGAGATGTCCCCACAGCTCACGGTAGCTTCTTTGGTGTCATCTAAGCCTTCTAAACCCCATTTGGAACTTTTTTCTAAATCAAAAAAAGAGGCAGCTTCTAGGTAGAAATGCTGTACATCTCCGTTACAAGGATGGACTAGAGACTCGACCTGATCAGCACTATGTTGGAAAACTGCTATTGAAGGATTCTTTGCATTTTTACCCCAGTGATGTTTTTGCATTTATCAACATATCTGGCGAAGATAATTTTGACATCAGTTTTAGGACCGCACATGCTTTGGATTTATTTTGGGAATGCTACAACCAGGTGAAGTATTCCCCCATATGGACCCCCTTTTTTGTTATTCCTTTATCTAAACCCTTAACAAAATGTGTTACTATTATGTTCTGGAATGAGGGGGTCCATGTGGAGGACATTACTTACTGGTTGGCACAGAAGTGTAATGTTCTTTCCCCTCCTGAACCGCTTTTGGACGACAAACGTTTTTGGATGGGGGTGGAAATATAAGGTGAAGCTGAATCAAACTGATAAAGGAATAGAGCACATCCCTAATGCTTTTTTGTTGGGTAGGGACAGAGGAGTGTGCTTCTATGCGGGTCACCCTAGAGTCTGCTACTGCTGTGGCTCCCGTACCCATTTGTCTGGAACTGGTGATAAACCTCAATGTGACAACTGTGGGGAAACTGGCCATATCACTATGTGTAACCCCTAGATGGCGCTATCCCAGGGGCTACTACCCCTGCCTGATTTGCCACTAACAGGTTGAGGGGCCTGGATCCAATGGCGGGTGCCTCCACCCAGAGGTCAGGGTTTGCAATAGTTAAACTAACTTGGTCACAGCCCTCTGGGACACTGCAACCCCCCTTTCTTCCCACTAGTGGCCCACACAATATATCAGAATTACCTTCACAGTATACACTTACCCCCAGGTCTGGTTCGGCACTGTGACCTCCTGTGAATGAGATACAGTGCAACAATCACAGTACAGTACTTTAACATAGACAAATACCTCAGGCAGTATAACTTTGCTGAAACAAGCAGCTCTGATTTATTTAGGGGATATAACAAGGACAGGGGAAATCAGGTTAATTAGCTTATCACTCTAATAATCTACCTATGGCTTTGTGCACAGGCTATCCCTATCAGTTACTGTCCCTGGGTACCCAAGCCCTAGTGGCTAGTCCAAACCGTGGCAGCTGGTAGGGCCCTTTCCACAGAGAAAAGGAGAATTAAACAGTCAGCAGTACAGTAATTCCATTTGGATTTAATGTGGCATCAACAGGGAGCGACCCTGAATTAGTACTCACGATCTCCAAATAAGATAGGGTCCTTCAATGTCAGCAGGGCTCACTTGAGGTACACAAACCTCTTCACACATCCATATAAAAGAAAGCACTATACCAGGCAGGCTGCATCTGTATCCCGATCGCAATTACTGCACAATACCCGGGAGAACACACAGCAGATTCAGTTCCTGACAGACCGAGTGCAATTTTCAGCAATTCCTCCAGTCTTCTACAGGGTGAGCCTGGTTTCTACTCTTCAGAGATCCTTTGATTCTTTTCACAGGACGGATTCAGTCCTAACAAGCTGTTACACAAGCTGCAGACCGGAACTCTGGGCCTTATACACGTTTTTTGACTAAAACTGCACACTGAAAAAGCACAGGGCTCCTTCCTTCTTCACTGCCAAAGCTCAACTGAAGCTCCAACCGACAAAACCGGGCACTTCCTTTGAGTTCCTCCCAGTTCTTGACTGGATTGGCTGTCACTCACAATAGACTGCTGCTGTTGGTCCAAAAGGTGCTGAAGTCTAAACTACATCTCCCAGAGTCACTGCTCATACAATCCTCTGTGGCTGGCTCAGATTATGAGTCCAAGTTCTGATTCGTCCCAGGCACCATTTTAGAGCTAGCTTACCCCACACTGATTGGTCCAGTTCAGCAGTTCAAAACTAGAATGGGGAACTAGCAGACACAGTTCTGACTGCAAAGAAAGCAGGTTAGACAAACTGTAATTTCATTATTACTCTAAATAATTTCTGGCAAACAGTTACATCTTTCAGATAGGTTCCTTTGCACTCCTAGTGACTGC
Organism: Neoceratodus forsteri; assembly: GCA_016271365.2. Lineage (NCBI taxonomy): Eukaryota > Metazoa > Chordata > Ceratodontiformes > Ceratodontidae > Neoceratodus > Neoceratodus forsteri. Next base: position 1,113,822,654 of record CM028129.1, on the reverse strand, counting down.
AAAAATGAAGTGAATTGGCAGCAGCTCGAGTGGTACTCAGAGAAGCACACAGTCCCCCATAAAACTAATTATGTCTGCAAGCAGACAGCTCTTAAAGAGACAGTACCAGAGGCTCTAAAAACACTCACTGATAAATGGCTTAAATGCCAAACACCATTCAGGCTTGGAGCATTCAAGCAAGCTCCTGGAAGTCTTTTGGGAACCCCCATTTGCAGGGGGGTTACATATGCAATGTGCCAATCACACTAAGTATGATCTATGTGAAGAGTATGGCCATACCTTTGCTGAATGTTCTTGGTCCACTAGGAACAAAGCTTTGTGTATGAGTCCAGAGTTGCTAATACAGCAGGCTCAGGATTTGGCTTTTGCAGGAGATGCTAAGACCTCAAATCCTTACCCCCTCCCTTTTCCTCTGGCCCCGGACCTGTCCCTTTGGAACCTAGGCCTCTGGACCCCTCCTTGTCTGGGCCAGTAAGTGTTACAGACAGTATGCTTGTGAAACAGGAACCTCCCTCAGACCCAGTCCCTCCAATAATAGCTATACCCCCGGTTTGTTATAGGGACCAAGCAGGGATAGGGTATCAGGTGGAGGGCTCTTTCTCCACAGGTCCTTTTTTCCTTTCAAGACACCATTCACCTCGTAACCTAAAGGGGGGCATTCCCTAGGTAGAGAGTGGCATAGAGTCTGAGAACCCCTTTGCTGTTTTAACCCCTGCCTGGGGTGACTCTGAAATGGATCAGGGGGACAAAGTTCCATCTCCGACTGATCCAGAACCACCGCCCTTGTCCCCAGTACTAGTGGAATATAAAGGGAAAAAGAAAAAAAAGATGAAGAAATGTTTTTAATTCATTTTTGTCTAAATTTACTATCAGTACTTTTAATGTTCACAGTTTGCTTCATGTTACCAAAAGGCATGCTATTTATGATTTCATCCACACGTCATATATAGATATTGATTTATTAAAGGAAACATGGATGTTTTCTTCTGCCCAAATACATCTTTTCCAGGGAGAATGTAAGTGGGGCCCGTCGCACTGGTCTTTTGTGCCTGATAGTATGGATGGAGTGGGTATTCTTTTTAACTCCTTTGATTTTATTTTACATAAGCTTATTGACTTACTACTAGGTAGGGTGTTCATTTTAGATGGACTTTTTTGCAACATTCATTGTAGAATTATTAATGTGTACTGCCCCTAAACAAAAGCTGATAGGGTAGCATCTTTTCGGGCTATTCAGCCATATTTGGTGACTGTAAAAAATATATTTTTGGGAGGAGATTTTAATCGCAATATTAGAGCATGACTTCTTCACCAACAAGAACCACAATGGAAAATTTACAGTGACTCTAATGCTCTTTCTAAATTGATAGAACTCGTAAGTTTGGTTGATTGTAGTGATTTTCAAATCAGTGGCCCTCCCTACACTTTCAAGAAAGGTAAATTGACTTCATCAATTGATTACTTTTTTTATCTCTCCCCATATGCTGACAGTACAATTTTGAACCCTCCCGATGGAATTCTCTGACCATTTGTTGCTAACGGTTTCTTTTCAGGACACATCTGAGGCAACACGAGCTGGCAACCAATGGAAAGTGAACTCTGCTATGTTGACCGACTCTGAGATGTGCATTGGCATTCTGAGTCTGTTACAAGCAAGACTTTCTGTGAGTTTTTGTACGAGGATTTGGTTAGCTGTTGGGACGATTCCAAAAAAGATTTTACATGGTGGCTACAATGCTATGGGAAATGTAAGGTAAATGATCAGTTTTTGACCTATTTAAGTCTTCAGAAACAACTTCAGACACTTTTTTCTCTTTCTTACACCACTAAACATGACTATTCCTCCCAAATTCAGACACTGCAGGCAGAGATTAAGTTTTTCCAGTACATCAGGGCAGATACGATGCGAGCTCTTCTACAAACTGGTACTAGGAAAACCCTGATAGATGACCCCTTTGAATTTTGTAAAGTTAGGAAAGAGGCTACATCATTCCACTCCTTGATTAATGAAGTTGCGGATATCGTAGATACATCAGAAGGTCTTCATGATCTTATTAAACAATATAGCAACACACATGCTCCTTCCTCTGCCCCTAGCATGGCTGTGAAACAATCTTTTTTGACGGATGTTCAGGTACCCCCCTACCCAGAACAGGCAACAGACATGATGGCACCCATTACTGCATCAGAAATTGAGGCAGTAATTTTGTCTCTGAAAAATAGGGTCTCACCTGGGCCCGATGGCCTCACTAACGATTTCTTTAAAGTTTTTTCTCAGGACCTCGCAAAATTTTTGTTAATTATTTTTCAGTTTTTTTCACAGGGTCACAGGATTCCTGTTTCCTTCTCAGAAGGCTTGTTAATTAACTCCATAAATCGGGAGATAAATTGAGGATACAAAATTGGAGACCTATTACACTTTTAAATTCGGATTTTAAGATTCTTACTCATTTGTTAAATAATAGATTGAAGAGATATGTGGGTTTGGTTATCTCTCCACATCAATATTGTGGTATTCCCAATAGAAAAATTCAGAGTGCTCTGATGATCGTTTGAGATCTGACTGACCATCTCTCGTTGAATGGTCTTCAGGGCTGTATTATTTCAGTCAGCCAATTAAAGGCCTTTGATAGGGTGTATCACCCTTTTTTGTTTGCTACCCTGCAGGCATACAGTGTCCCCCCACAGTTTATTGATTGGGTGAAATAATTGTATGAGTCTGCGACTGTAAGGCTGATTTTACAATCACAAGTGACTGACAGAATTTCTATTTCCATCAGGGCATGGCAGGGATGCCCTCTCAGTCCCTTACTCTACATTTTCTCACTGGACCCTCTATTGCGGGCATTGACTGAGTTCCCCAAATGGCATAGCATCCTAGGGCAACATAGTGATTTGACTATGTATGCACAAGCTTATGCTGATGATATCTGCCTTTTTCTTTCCACTCCTGAACATTTTGGACCTTTTTTGGAAACCATGGGACAGTACTCTTTAGCGTCTAACACAAAACTAAATGAAGGTAAAAGTAAAGGGCTTTGGGTAGGCTCCGGTCCCTTTCACACACTTCAAACTGCAGGGATTACTGTCTCTACTGACCCCTGAAAATTTTGGGCCTAGGTTTTGGGCCATAAAACGTGCCGGTGGCTAATTGGGAATGCGCATTGCAAAATGTGGAGGTTAAAGTACAATGCTGGAAGCAGTGGAAACTGTCGAAATTGAAAAGGATCCAGATTATGAAACAGTTTCTGATTCCCAGCCTTTTGTATGTGGCAATGATTTTTCCTCCTCCATCTCAGTTAGATACCAAACTATATTGCCTATTTTTTCAGATGTTGTGGGATAAACGGCTAAATCTGATTAAATGCTGTTATACCTGTCTTACATGGGAAAAAGAGGGTTTAGGAATGGTAGATCCTGTGGTATTTTTTCACACCTTATTTCTTTCACAAACGGTAATATGTAGTCTTTTACAATTGACAATGATACATCAGAAGTGGGTAGCCCAGAATCCGATGAGATATTTACGAGCTTGGACAGTGGTTCCACCCAAACTATCAAAATATCTTTCAGTCCCAGTATATTTTAAAGCAGCAGTGCAGAAATTATATTCTTGGGGACTGACTAAACAAAATATTATAACTAAACAGAGTGCACAATTATATTCTTTGGTTCTGGGAAAAATTTACCTGACTGTACCCATATTTAAAAACTGTCTGGTGGCCTTAAATGATTCAGTCTATAGACAGTTGAAGAGCGATAGAGTCCCTTTGCAAATGTGGGAAATACTGTGGTTGTCAGTATATGGGAGGCTTAATGTCCGTGGCAACTTGAAACACAAGACCATGGAAGAAAGGAATTGCCCGTACAATGAGTGCATTAACCTTGTAGAAACGATGGAGCATTTTCTTTTTTCTTGTTCTTATGCTAAGAATCTATGGCTTTTTTAGGTAAAACTTGACACATGACTTGGTTAACATCACTTTCTTATGACACCTTTGTTCTGGGACAGACTGTGCACTTGGAATCCAGGTATCGAGACACCTTATTGTTTTTTTTCTGCTGCTTAAAATTGTATTTATGGCAGGCTAGATGCCAATGGACACTGTATCAGAAAAGGATGCCCTGTGATACAGTGTGTATTTTGGTGGTCCAGGCTTTAGATAAAGTATATTTAAAGGATAGAAAATATACATGTCACTCACAAAGTATTGAGATGGTGGAAGGGTTTTTCTAGAGTAATTAAATATAAATGAGGGGGTTAGTGTCAGTGTTTTTTATTGGAGATTGACGATCGTCTTTGGGTATATATGTTCAATATATTTCTTTCACCAATTGTTTATCATTGTATTTGTTCCTTTTTTTCCCCTTTTGCTGTACAGATAGTGTGTGGTTAGCACTGTTATTGTATGATTTACTTTACCTTATTTTCAATAAAAATTCCCCTACTCTTTTCAAGAAGTGCCATGGGATCTTTAGCATCCACCTGAACAACCACCAGAACAAGCAGATGGGACCTCGGTTGAATATCTCATCCGAAAGACGGCACCTCAAGGGTGCAGCATTCCCCTCTTGATGCACTACAGTGTCAGTATTGGGATTTACCCTAAGTGCCTGGTGTGGGGCAAGAACCCACAACCTTTTGATGTTCCTGCTTCAGAGGCTAGTGCGCAACCTGCTGAGCCACTGACACTGCATGGTAGCCTATCTACCATGGAGGCACCCCACACCAGGCAGATGACTGGCCATGTTGGCACTCTCCCAGCACTCTGATCCAGAACCTGGAAACTTCTAGAAATGGCAGGACTCCTATTTATGCCCACTCACACACTGAAAGAATACTGTGCCACCTGCCAGGAGCAGTCTTGGTCCCAGCCATAATCTCCAGTCAGGTGGGGTGGGGGGGGTTACACAGGTAGCATGTTGCAGTTAGTATACCATCATCCAGCCATCCTTTTTGTGTCTTCCTTAAAGAGCAACTATCCTGCTCTTTTTCAACTGCCCCCAAGAAGCATGAAGAACCTTTATCTGTCTCCAATTAATATGCTGTTAATATCACCATTGTTGCTGTCCCTATTTTGGAAGGGAAAGGATCGTATTTTGGCTCTGTGGAGCCATGCATATCCCTTACACTTCCTGGTACCTCCTGATACTGTGATCTGCTCCCAATCCACCCCCGTGATAGCACATTTTGTGATGTCACTATATGGAGAGAGCAGGGGCGTGCTCCATAGACATGAATTGGGTCATTTTTTAAACTCCATTTTTTTGTACTTTAGATGACCATCATGAAGAAATCAAGAGCACTGCTCTCCTAACAAGGACACTGTTAGTTGAGCACTGCCCTTGATTTGTTCACAATGGCCATCTAAAATATGAAAAACAGAGTTTAAGAAACTGCCCCATTCAAGTCTATAGAGCACGCCCCCATGCTCTCCATATAGTGACATCACAAAATGTGCAAGCATGGGGGTGGATCGGGGATTGGAGCACAGTATCAGGAGGTATCAGGAAATGGAAGAGATCAGTGTGGCTCAGCTCTACAGAGCCAAAATACCATTCCTTCCCTTTCAAAATAGGGGCAACTACAAATGGAAATATTGGCAGCTTATGAATTGGAAGCAGGTAAGTGTTCTACATGCTTCTTGGTGTGTGCACCTGGAAAGTTGCTCTTTAAAAGAAATTCTTCCCAAAAGTCCATACAAACATAAGAACATATGAATTTGACAGCAGAAATAGGCCACCTTGTCTATCAAGTCTGCTTGAATGTGTAGCTAGCACCCTCACCTTGCAGATGCCCCATCCCCTTCCCTTCCCAATTACCCCCCTCTCACCTTGTCCCATCTGTTTTTGAAACTACCCACTGTCTTACAGGCTATCACCTCCTCTGGTAGAGCATTCCATTCTGCCACAACCCTCTCCGCAAAAAAGTGTCTCCTCATTTCCATCCTATATCTTCCCCCCTCCAATCTAAGGCTGTGCCATCTCATGTCCCTCCCCCTCCTAAGCCTGAGTATCCCTTCAGTGCCTGCCTTGTTTATCCCCTTTATGTACTTAAAGGTCTCAATCATATCCCCCTGGTCTCTTCTCTCCTCCAAGGAGTACATGTTCAACTCTCTCAGCCTCTCCTCATATGATCTGTCCTCCAATCCCTGGGTCATCCTTGTTGCCCTGCGTTGTACCCCTTCCAGTAATTTCACATCCTTCTTCAGAGATGGCTGCCAGGATTGCACACAGTACTCCAGGTGCAGCCTGATCAGTGCCCTGTAGAGAAGCAGGATCACCTCCCTGCTCCTGGAGGAGATCCCTCTCATGACACAACCCAGCATCCTGTTGGCTTTTGCTGCTGCCCTCCTACACTGCTCTGTATTGTTCATCTTCCCCTTTACAACCACTCCTAGAGCCTTCTCCTCCTTGGTGGAACCTAGCTGCACCCCCCCAGCTGGTAATCCCTCCCTGGATTCTTTGCTCCAAAGTGCAGGACTTTGTACTTTTTCGCACTGAACCCCAGCTGCCACGCTTCCGACCACTCCACCAGTTTGGTCAGGTTGTCCTGCAGCCGCTGCCAACGTGCTATATTGTCCACCACTTCCCCCAATTTGGTATCATCAGCAAATAGACTGATCTTATTCCCGATGTCATACACGATGTCTGCTATGAATATTCCAAACAGGACTGGCCCCAGTACAGATCCCGGCAGCACCCCGCTCATCACAGCCCCTGGAGATGAGTCCCCCCCCAAACCACTACCCTCTGCTGTCTCCCCTGCAGTCAATTCTCAGTCCATTTAACCATTTTAGTCCCCACCCCGACATATCTCAACTTCCCTCCCAATATCCCATGTGGCACCCGAATCAAAGGCCTTACTGAAGTCCAAGTATATGACATCCACCGCATGACCCTTGTCCAATTCCCTTGTGACCCAGTCGTAATACTCAACTAGGTTCGTCTGACAGGATTTTCTGGAGATAAACCCATGCTGGTGACTGTCCTGGAGCTCATTGTCTTCCATAAAAGTAACCAGCCTTTCCTTAAGTATTGTCTCCATCAGCTTCCCCATGATGGAAGTTACACTTATGGCTTGTAATTACCTGGCTCATCCTTTGGTCCACTTTTATGGATGCCTACCACGTGGGCCATCCTCCAGTCATGTGGTATGCACTCTGTGTCCTGGGACATATTGAATAGTTCTGCTAATGGTCCAGCCAGGATCTCGGCCATTTCCTTCAACACCCTGGGTGTATGCCATCCTGTCCTGGTGCCTTATCCACCCTCAGAGCCCGTAATCCCTCCAATACCCTACCCTCAGTGATCACCCCATCCATTACCCCTTCTCTCCTCACCCACCCAGTCCACCCCTGTGGTAGCTGCCCTTCTTTCTCCCTCGTGAGTACAGAACAGAAGTACTCATTTAGTACTTCTGCCTGATCCACCCCTTTCTTTGGCCACCCCTGTCCTTTCTGATCTTCACTATCTGGTACTTGCAGCTCCTTCTCTCCCATATGTAACTAAATAAGTCCTTTTCCCCCATTCCTGATGCCCTGTGCCAGCCTCAATTCCCTGGAGGCCTTAGCTGCTCTTACTCCCCTGGTATCTTCCTTGGACCTCTTCACATACTCTTCCCTATACTCCTCTTCCCGGATTTCTTGTATTTTTTGAACACTGATTTTTTAGCCCTCATCATTTCTAAGACCCCTCCATTTAACCAGCTCTGTTTTTTTAGCCATTCCCTTTTTACTCTGAATCTGGTACATGTCTCAGTAGCCTCCAATATCCCCAATTTGATTTTTCCCCATTTCTGATTTGCATCCCAGTGTGGCTATATTCCTTTCAGATGCCCCCTTACGATCTTACCTATCCTATCAAAGTCAGCCTGTCTGAAGTCCACCACCCTGATCCCTGTACTCGCTGCTTTTCTGCTCATATTAAGTGTGAAACACACCGAGTGGTGGTCACTCCCAGCCAGTGGGTCCTCCACCCCCACCTCCCTTACAGCCTCCCTTTTGGGCAGAACTAGATCCAGTGTATTCCCCAACCTAGCCAGCTCAAAGACCATCTGTGCCTGGAAGCAGTCCTGGAATGCATCCAGAAGTATTTGCTCCCTAGCACTTGAGGTGGCTGGGGTACCCCAATCCACTCCTGGTAGATTGAAGTCCCCCATGATCACTGTGTTACCTTTCCCACACATCTTCCTAATTTGCTCCTCCAGCTCTCTGGCCAGGTCTTCCCCTTGAGTTGGTGGCCTGTATATCACCCCCATCCTGAGAATCCTATTCCTTGTGTCCTGGAATTGCATCCACAAGGCCTCCGTCCTACCCTCCTCTCCCTCTTCCCTTGCACACTTTATCCCTTCCCTTATGTATATCACTACCCCTTTTCCTTTCCCTTTCCCTTTGCCCCAGCCTTCCTGTAAATCCTATAGCCTGGGATCATTAGATCCCAGTCCTGGTATTGGTTGGCCCATGTTTCTGTGATGGTAGCTATGTCCACCATCCACTCTGCCAACAGAGTCTCTAGTTCTGCTGTTTTGCTCCCCAGACTCCTTGCCTTCAAAGAGACAACCCTCCAAGATGTTCCCTTACACTCCTTACCCAATTTCACACCCTTCCCAGCCTCACCCTTCAATCCCTCCTTGCTTCCAACCCAGTTTGTACAGGGGGGGTAGGCTTGTTTGTCTCCCCTCTCCAGAAAGTCTTCCCTTCAGCAACCCACTCGCCACTCTCCCCCACCTAGTTAAAATTAACCTTTGTTTCTATGTATTCTTCTAACATCTGTTTTAGCACCCTTTCCTCCCTGCTCAAATGTAGTCTGCCCTGCATACAGTTCCCTATTGTCCCAGACCCTGCCCCAGTCTCCCACCAACCCATACCCCTTGGATCAACACCAATTTCCCAGCCAACTGTTGAATTCAGCTATCCTACCCTTCCTTGCCATATTTGCCCTGGGCATTGGGAGTACCTCAGAGAAGGCCACTGAGCTTCCTACCTTCTCACTCAACTTACCCAGTTCCATGAACCTCTCCCTAACCACCTCTACCGTTTCACCTGCCAAGTCTCCCTTCCACATTCTGTTGTCCGTCAAGTTAGATTTCAGGTTAACCCTTTAGTGGCAGACTAACACCACAGCATGGGAGCAAAGAATGGCCACAGACTGGTATAAAGTTAATTAGGTTGCAGAATGGCAGCCTCTTTGTAAATCTCTCACATGTGGCAGCTCTGTGCACTGCCTATCTTTCCCTTTGCTGGAAACGCTGTTTCAACTCATACGGCAGCGACATCCTGAAAAAGTGCTTCAGAGTTCTTCTACTGTAGGTGTAGTTACATCTTTAGGGGATGCCTAGGAGTCACTGTACACAGTACTGCAGCACTGTGCATACCAGTGACCTCATTACCAGGAACCCCCCCCCCCAACCTTTACCTATGCTGTCACACTGACCTATGCGATAGTGCAGGAAAAGACTTGTAACCCATTTGAGTGGACTACAAGACAGAAATGCATCACAAAGTGGTCCTTGTAACAGCTTTGAAGCACCAACGTGTTTGACTTGTTTTGATTTGATCTGAGTGATGACTGTACTAGGCCCAATGACCTAACAGCTCATTTTCATGGATGACCTAGGGTAATAATGCCAAGAGTGCAATAAATACATACATATCCCAAATAAATTTAAACACCCCCCCCCCCCCCCATGTGCTACAGTTCTCTGAAAAATCAGGGCCTTGGTGTACACACAAAGAATTTGTGGGGAGGCCTTGAATCTGTAGCCAGACCTGTGTCTCGGTATAGTTGCACAAAACACTGCTCAACGGGCCTGATTGAAATAGTTTGATTTTAAAAACCACTCTGTATAATCAGCTGTTTTTTAATTCACCTAATGATGCTATCACCAATTGAAGCAGAAGGTAGGCATAGTACATTGAGTGTGGCATGACCTGTCAAGGCACATTATTCTGTTACAGTACTAAAAGGTTCATCTGGTGCAACTCCGACAGACAGGATGACTCTCCTCCCACACGCATTCACTTCTTTTATGAGTGTCGCAATCACAAGAGAGAGAGAGAGAGCAAGCACTGAGAAAATGAAAATAAAATAAAACAGCTTGTATATAGCTGAGTAGAAAAGATTGATGTAATTGAAGGCCTAAGGTGGGAGAAGGGGCTATGCTTTCTATGTACGTTGAGTCTTTAGTTTCTTGCTGGCAAACAAGGACTCCTTGTGTTTTCCCTACTCAGGACTTTTCTCAGGAGCCAAATGAGACCCCCTCAGTGTTTGCTTAAGGAAAGCCCCTAGTAGGTCAGTAAAATAAACAGAGGTAGTAATAAGGATATGAAGTTACACAGATCAATTTCCGGCCCCCCTTCCCACCACCACCAACAGCACAACAATAAAAACTTTATTGTTCCCAGGATTGCACTGTGCTGCCAGGAGCTAAGTTAAAATAGAAACACGTGCGGCCTTGGACCGATCAGCCTGCTGTCATGAAAAGAAGCCCTCTGGCACATTTCTGAGAAATATAGATTCCAATTTCTGTTTTTCTTTCTTTCTGATGTTTTTTTTCCTTTTAATTTCAGACATGCCAGCAGAAATCACTGTGCTTATCCCATCTGATGAATGCAGAAAGGGCAGGGCTGGTTGGGAAGAGTGTGGTGACAAGTTAGCACAGCAACACAAAACCACCACTACCAGACCCCTCACTCTAATAAGAATTTACAGCGAAACCCTAGAACAGAGCAGTGTGATTCACTGAGCAAACACTTCGTTACCTCTAATGCAAGGGATTGTTCACAGGTCAGATACAGCGTAGGAGTTGCAGGGTGCTAGTTTCTTCCGACTCCAAATTAGACTTAGTATTTCTGAAACAGGAGTTCTGAATGTGAAAACAAAACTGTTGACATAATCAATGCCATTGGCGCTGAAGTGGCATAGATGCTTCGGGAGAATATAGCTGCTGTCTGCCTTCCCCAGTGCAGAGCTCAGTTGTGGAGGGCCTGTCCTGCACAAGAGAAGTGAGAGGTCTTACAGGGGAGATTGTTTGCTGGTAGTATGCATGGTGATGCCTACTGCCCTCCCACATACCAACATACCCTTGGAAGTCCTCAACTCACCACCCCCATAGGATCCTCGAAGGAGGTAGATGTGCTATACTGCAGGGGGAGGGGCTAACTGTACATGGGTGTAGACAGACATACTCACTGTACACAATTGTGTACAGTTTTGTTGAGTGCCTGTCACACACCATATGCCTTTCTGTTAACATTTTCATTCTAATCCGTAGTATTTGGGTTAGTGTAGGCCACTGAGGAGTGTCTCTGTTTAAACTTCTGTTGTTTAGGAGACAGATACATGTATAACTGCTTTAGAGATTAGAGGAATCATCTGACAACAATTTGACTTGTTTGGAAGGGGGTGCCATTTGGAAAGGATGTGTACATTTTTTAATGGGGGGGGTGTAATTGTTGGAGATTGTGTACAAAACCGAAATTTCTGGCTACACCCCTGGACTAACAGGAAAGAACCAGGAGGTGATAGACTGGAGGACCACCATGGGGCAACATGTCAGGCAGTTAGCCAGACAGCTGGTGCTGAGGTAAGCTGCAGTCAGAAAATTTAAAAAAATATATACATTACATCGAGAAAGGTGGACGATGACTGATATAATCATCTCGAATTTCTAGAAGCAACTGGTATAATTTTACTGTGTAAGCCCACTCCCCTGTCTAGGGATTTAGATGACATCAGTTTGTTTTCGGGGGTGAGCAAACATCAAACCACTTACTTGACCTTCTGAGTCTGCGGTGTCCTCCCAGGAGAGCGGGCTTCTGCAGGCAGGTGTAGGGCTACAAATCAAGTGAGGTTAGCAAATATCATTTATCCTGAAATAATTGATTGTCCACAACATAGATAAAGGTCCAACCAGAGGTTTATGTCTGTCTCATGATCATATCATTATGCCATTATTGCACCAATGACACAGACAGACTTCAAATGTTAGCCCTTCACCTTTCTTCAGCTCAGTCTCCTGTGGGTAAAAAATCTGGTTTCTTGTCAGAGAATGCTGTTCCATCAGGTTCAGTTGCTTTAGTTAGGCTGAGGTAGCAGGCAACCCGATGGGATTGGAGGTAATTTCATGCTGAAATTAAAGTTTATCTTCTCAATAAATTTAGGGCTCCCTAACAACACATTACAGGATCGTTTCACTACATGGGAATGCTCTCTCACAGCAGATGCTCCAGTTAATGCATAGAGGCTAAGGCAGTATATTTCTTGTGACCACACCAAGGGTGTTTACATTAAAGGCTAGGGCACTAGATGGCTAGGGCCTCAGGAGCATATGGCCATACATTAACAGCTGCCCAAGGAATGCCAGCTCATTCCTCCAGGCCCTCAGGAGTCCTTGAACTACACACCTATCTTAATCTGGCTCTGCCTTAGTTATCCTCAGAGATAAGACAGTTAACCATTAGACATTTACTTGTTGACTTTTTAGCTTCCTTTTTGGGGAAGGGCACTGGGAGCTAGTTTATACAGTTGCTCAGTCTTTACAGTTGCATTTTACAGCTTCATGTTACCAGGCTGTTGCAGGTCTCCTTGTCAGGTCCCTTTGTTGCTACCAGATTGTCTCCAGTTTCTTTTCTTTCATTTCTTTTATTGCTAAGGTAGGTCCCTCTGGAATCCTTTCCCTGGTGGGGAGTCACCTCTTGGGGGACAGTGATACAAAAACAGCCCTGCTACGATTCCCAAGGATTTTTCTAGAGTCACTCAGTAGGAACTTTCAGTTAATTTGGAGAGATGCTGCAGCTTCTTTTCCCTGGATCCATATGAACCACAATTCACTGAGCTGGCTAGACCCAAGAAGCAGGCTCCACTGCCAGAACCCTCAATCATTGGCCTACTGACTCAGAGCGCTTAAAGGGCACACCAAGTACTCAAACATACACACAGTATGAGTAAACATTTATGGAGAACAGGGCTCCCTGGGATACTACAGTAATGGCAAAAGTTGAAAACATCCAGAGTAAAACATATTGGAGGGGGTAAGAAACTGGTCAAGAAAAACAGGAAATAAGACATTTACTACACAGGTGTAAATATCAGGCAGAAGTGCTGCAAGAGTCTGTCATCAGACTGTCATTTTTCCTTGCCTACACTAGCCACATGAATGCAGAGACCAACAGCAAGCTGGTTACAATCGTTCATGTCAGAAAACTTTGGTAGGGAGGAGGGTAACTGGCACAGAAGATACCGTGTAAAAAAGTCACATGGATCTGGGCCATCTATTTGGTTATCGGGCAGACAAATAAGAATTTAAATTCAGCACTGGAAACTATATGAAGCTGTGGTATCTTGTCTGTATTTTAAGTTCCAATAAAATGCTAGTCATAAAAAAAAAAAAAAACTGTAAAGCACTAAGCAAATGTGTCCTGTACACAGTGAATGATATTCTGTTTTGTGTGGTTTGTGATTTTTTTTTTTTGGGGGGGGGGGATGATGATTGTGTTACATTAATTTCTTGATTGGTTTTGGATTCATTTGATATTTAATAAACCCTGATGTATGGCTTCCTAGTCTCAAGGAGTGAACCTGTGTCACCTGCTTAGTACTAAAAGTGGATATGCTTACCCCTAGTCCATTGGGTTACAGAGCAACACAGGTTAATATGAATGTTTGCTTTAAAGTCTTAGTGTAAGCCAGCCCGGTGGTGCTGGAAGTTGAGGCGCTGGTCGCTATACCTCGTGCCATGCTGGCAACCCGGGTTTGGGAAAGAGCCCAGGTCACCAGGGGTTGGCAGGGGTGAGAGAGGATCGAGCATCTGGAGGACTGCTCTCCCCTCTCGGGGAAGGGAGGTTTGTCATCCCACTCACTGACTGCCCTCTGGTGATGGCCAGGGGGCAGTGTGAGTTGGGAGGCATGTACCGATGCCCTTGCGTCGGTAGGGGAGGCGGGATGAAAAAAGAGCCTGGCAGGCTCTGTGATGGCCCACCATGTCCTGAGAGCTGCCCCCAGTTTCTGGATTGAGTCTGTTGGGGGGGGAGAAGCCAGCACCCTCCTCTCTGGCCCCACCATGGGGAAATTTTTAAGGGTCAGCAGGAGAGGGAGCACGTGGGACCAGAGAGTGAGTCCCTCCACAAAGAGGGCCACATCCGCCTGCCAGGGCTCTAGGCAGAAAAACAAATAATAGAAAAAAAGTCTTAGTGTAAACTGTAGGAGAATGATGTTTTCCCTCTCAGTGTGGGTGTAATCCCCCCTCACCGCACCTAGGGGTATGGTGGTAAAATGTTCTGGGGAGGGGGCCACTAAGCAACATAAAAGGTCCACATATCTGGTTGGCCTGGCTTACCAGACCTGATGAAGCTGGGGTGCCCATGGACTGCTGGGTGCAGAGCTGGATGGCTGAAGAGCTTAGGTTGCTGGTCTTCACCTGCCTGGCCTTGCCATCTTAAAGGCCCTTACAGACAGTCTTCACCAGGCAGGCCTCTTGATGTTTTCCTCCCCGGTCCTCCTGCTCCTCCACTGCATGACCTGGAACAGCCTAAAGGGGCTGGGCTGTGGAGGCAAAACTCTTTTTAGCAGCAAACAGTTCCTCTGAACAAACGAGGCAAACACCAACAATGCAGGAATGAGGGGATCCTATTTAATGAATGATTAAGGCAGAACACAGTAAGAGTCACTCCATGGGGCAGTAAGACATAAAACAGGCCTTCCAGACCTTGAGGCCACATTAGAAGTTGACGAGTGCTCTGGACCAAAATGGTCACCTTAAAAGCTAGAGTCCAGGCTGCTACCTGTTTGGCAAGGTAGCCACAATCCAAATGCAGGCAGCTGAACTTGTGGATGAATCAGACCCTTAACAACAAAACAGACCAATTCTTCCTTAGACCCAAAACTGAACAGCCTCTAAAAGGATCCAAACGATGCCAGGAGAGCTGTCCTCCGGACCCCCCAGAAGTTCACTGGCATGCATATCCACAGTCTCTCCTCAAACTGCAATAACAAAGAGTCTCTGGGACCAGGGGCAGAGCCAGAACCCCTGAATCCCCTCACCTCTCAAATACCATCTCCTTTTCTCCCCTACGTCTTCCTCAGTTGTAAATCCCACTCTGAACTGGGCCTAAGGGTGTTATCCACCAGTCCACGCCATGCCGCATATTTGCTTCCTGGCATTGTCCTTCTCCTCCCTGGCAAACCTTCTGGTGATGCCCACCTAGGGCAACAAAACAATAAACGGCCGCCGCCACATCCACTGCTCTCAATGCAGAACCCACACACCAGTAAAATAGCAAGCATTTGTCAATGCTGAATGTTAGTTGTGCGTTAAACTTTTTTTTTTTTGCAATTCTGAGCCCAAATTTTGAAGATTTCAACTCCTACCTGAAAGGTGATTTCGTGCTGCGATTGTGAAATCACCTTTTGGGATGCAAGAAAACATTTTGGCCAGGATCTGAAAAATGACAGCTATAAAACTCATGAGGTGCTGTGAAGAAATGGCTATGCTGAAAATTTGGGGTCAAAATATTGAAAATTGCCAAAGTTATGAGCCTGCATTCACAAATTTCAATGCAGGCTCATAACTTTGTTGTTTGTGAATATTTTTGGCCCAAATTTTCAACATACCCTTCTTATGACCCAACCTCATGAACAAGTGCAGAGAAAAATTTCAACATTAGTTCAAAAGGTGATTCCACACAGCAACTGTGAAATCACCTTTGGGATGCAAAAACATTTTGGCCAGGATCTAAAAATGACAGCTGTCACATTCATGAGATGTTGTGAAGAAATGGCTATGTTGAAAATTTGGGGTCAAAATATTGAAAATTGCCAAGTTACAAGCCTGCATTCACAAATTTCAACACAGGCCATAGGCGACGGGGGTTGGGTGCTCGGAACCCCCCACTTGCTGATTACAAAAAAAGAAAACAAATTTTTTACAATTCTCCCAGCCAGTCACAGTAAGGTGATGCCCCCGATTTACTTACAGGCATTGAGGTGATGCTGCGCGCCACCCGAAGACCTGCCCGCCATCTGGTGCTGTATCCTCCGCCACCCGAGCAGCAAGCCTGGTCCCCCATTTAAACTTTAAAACCCTGGCTGCATGCTGTGTGCTATGGGAAGTGGGGCGGGGTGCCGGGAGTCGGCTGACGAATATGGATGCGCGCCCCACCTCCCACACTGCTGAGTCTGACACGAAGAATCTTGCCAGCTCTGCATCACATGACTGCATTTGGAGAGGTCACATGTGATGCAGAATTGCCAAGAAACATAGTCTGTCTTCGCAGTCAGCCAGTAGAGTCTTTCCCACTGTGAGCTGGTAGTGTCTGGAGAGTGTGTCAGGCCGCGGATTCCTGCCAGCTAGTCATCTGTCTCCTCCGGGCAGGGCACGTTTGGGGAGTAGTGGAGTCTGGGTCTCGGCAGGCTGCGGCAGGTTGCAATTAAATCTGAGCAGCCAGGGAGGAGGCTGAGCATCTGTGGCCAGGCTTGGCTGACACAGTGAGGGGTGGCAAAACTGGGCAGGCAGGCCAAGACAAAGTGTCTCATCAGACTGAGAGAGTCAGATGTGGCAGAGTCGGACGCGGGTGATTTTAAGGTAGTTGGCAGGCAGCAGATACATTGGGGAAGAATTTAAAAATGATGATGGAAACACTAAAAACCAGGCTCATGTTTGCCAAAGTGGTGAGTGGCCTGGGGATTTTTTTGGTGACCAAGCATTCTCACACTGAAGGGGCTAATGTAACTGAGGGGCCAGGGGATTAGGAAATTGGCTGTCTCATGAATAATAGCACAGCTAATAAAGACAAAATGCATATTGCCTAGTCTCACAATGATGAGGCAAAAAACATAAAAGGGGGCTATCACTAAAATAGGGCTGATGTAACTGAGGGGCCAGGGATTAGTAAATTGGTTGGCTCATGAATTAGCACAGCTGAAGACAAAATGCATCTTCTTGCCTGGTCTCACAATGATGAGGCCAAAAACATAAAAGGGGGCTATCTGTGTCACAGGGGTAAGGAAATGGCTCAATTTTGCCAAAGTGGCCTGGGGATTTTGGCGAATCTCATTCTAAAACTGAAATGCTGGGCTGATGTGACTGAAGGGCCGGGGATAGGAGATTAATTAGTGGCTGGCTCATGATGAATGAGCACAGCTAAAGACACAAATGCAATGACTTACTTGGTCTCGCATGAGACAAAAAAACATAAGGAGGGCTATCTGTGAGCTGTGACATAGTCAGTAAAATAAATGATAATCTGAGGATCGTACAGAGAAAAACAAGGAAAAAGTGTGTTTCCTGGCTCTGTATGAATTTAGCCAGCCAGTGTACTACAAAGTTATTGCCTAAAATGCACAAAACTGCACCATTTAACACCTACATTTTCAAAAGTTTCCAGGGGGGCATGCTCCCGGACCCCCTAGAAGTTTTTGGGAACTCCCCACCACCACCAAATCCTGGCTACACCCCTGCTGGCTCGTAACTTTGTTGTTTGTGAATATTTCTGCTCCAAATTTTCAAAATGCCCTTCTTATGACCCCACCTCATGAACAAGTGCAGAGAAAAATTTCAACTCCTGCCCGAAAAGTGATTTCACACAGCAACTGCAAAATCACCTGGGATGCAAAAAAAATCCATTTTGGCCAGGATCTAAAAAATGGCAGCTGTCACATTCATGAGGTCCTGTGAAGAAATGGCTATGTTGAAAATGTGGGGTCAAAATATTGAAAATTGCCAAAGTTACGAGCCTGTGTTTGCAAATTTCAATGCAGGTTCATAACTCTGTGATTTATTTTGCCAGTCAGTTCTTGCCCTGTGCACACACACACAGCCACACTGGGGCCAAGAATAAACTTTATTTGTGATTTCTGTAACTGTAACATTTCCTTTGGCTCCCCAATAGTCAGTTTCTCTCTCTCTCTCTCTCTCTCTCTCTCTCTCTCTCTCTCTCTCTCTCTCTCCCTCTCTCTCTCTCTCTCTCTCTCTCTCTCTCTCTCTCTGTCTCTCTGTCTCTTTCTCTCTCTCTCTCTCTCTCTCTCTCTCTCTCTCTTCTTCTCCCTCTGTCTCTCTCTCTTCTCCCTCTCCCCCCCCTCTTTCTCTCTCCTCTGGATGGTGGCACAAGTCAAAGACTTATTTTGCCAGCCTGCTCTTGCCCTGTGTACACACACAGCCACACCGAGGCAAATAATAAACTTTATTTGTGATTTCTGTAACTATAACATTTCTCTTTGGCCCCCAATAGTCACTTTCTCTCTCTTTTTCTCCTCTGGATGGTGGCACAAGTCGAAGACTTATTTTGCCAGCCTGCTCTTGCCCTGTGTACACATACAGCCACACTGGGGCCAATAATAAACTTTATTTGTGATTTCTGTGGCTATAACATTTCTCTTTGGCCCCCAATAGTCTCTCTCTCTCTTTTATTAGTTGCTGTTGGAGTGGCGGCAGAGGCAGGGGCACCAGGAATGAGGCCAGAATTTTTTGTATGCCAATTTTTGAAGATCCCTGGGGGCTGGACATACAACGACGTCAGCATCTGCCTCGCTCTCCCTTGCATGAGGCGCCAGCAGCTGTGATACCCCCAGCCTCCACCAAAGGTGCACAATATGCTGGACGCTCTTCTCCCTCCCCCCAGAGAAGGAGAGCAGTCCCTGGGATATTCAATCCTACTGCCCCCGGCCGGCCATCCAACTCCCGAGTCCGTCTCCGAACCAGGGGTGTAGGTGCAGTAAGCAGATACTTGTATGTTGCCATGATAACTTTGTAATTTTTTCATATTTTGCCCCCAAATGTTCACCATAGTCTTCTTATCACCTTACCTCATAAACCCCATAGGTGAAAATGTAAATCTGTGGCAAAACGCCATTCCATGCCACAGATGCAGAAAGTCATTTTGGACAGAATGTGAGAAATGGCAGCTGTAGTATTCATGAGGTGGTGTGAAAAAAATGGCTATGTTGAAAACTGGGAGTGAAAATATGAGAAACTGGGAAAATTACACACATGTATTGGAAAATGTCAACGAGTGCATGTAACTGTGGTGTTTTTTGGTATTTTTGCTCCAAATTTTCAAAGTGGCCTTTTTGGTACCCCACTTCATGAACAGTGGCACTGCCATTTTGTAACTTGGCCCCAAAAGGTGATTTTGTGCAAGGATTGCGCCATTCTGCACCACAGGTGCGCAAACACGTTTCAGGCAGGATGTGAGAAATGACAGTTGTACTGTTCATGAGGTGGTATCAAACAATCTGTACGTGGACAATTTGGAGTGAAAATATTAAAAATTTGCAAAGTTATACACCTGTGTAGAAACTGCACAACACACACTTGTAACACATATTTTGGGAATTTGAAATTACCTGAAGTCTTTATATGACTCCACCATGAACAGTGGCACTGTTGTTTTATTACTCAATCCCTAAAGGTAATTCTGCACAGGGCCCATGAAATCACCTTTCAGGACAGAGTAAAGAAAAAACAGTGCCAGTCTTCATGAGGTGGGGTCCCAAAAAGCCCACGTTGAAAATTTGGTGCAAAAAGACCTAAAAATGGCTGAGATATCAACATAAGTTCAAAACGCCATTGACTGCCATTATACAGCACTTAATGTTCAGCTTTGAAGAATGCAGACGTGTCCCGGTCCACAGAAGAGGTCAGCCGTTGACATCCAGAGGTGATGGGGTAAGGGGAGGTGGTGTGCAGAGAGGGAGGGCGGGATGGGGAGGGGGAAGGGAGGTGATGAGGGACCATTTTCTTTTACAGGTTAAATTAAAAACATAAGGGGAATGTTTTCTTTTTTTCAGGGATAAAAAATGTTGGGGGACACTAGGGGTGGGCTCCCCAGTGTTCCAGAGTGGTGGAGGGGAGTAACTTAACTGAGGACACTGGGGGGTGGGCTCCCCAGTGTCCCATAGTATAGGGGGGATCACGGACATGGGGATTGGGCACCCCAGTGTCATACAGTGCTGGGGGGATCGCAGACGCGAGGACTGGGCACCCCGGTGTCAGACACTACAAAGGGAAGGGGGATCGCTGACATGGGGATTGGGTACCCAGGGTGGACTAAATGGTCATGCAAATCAAAGGGCCGAAACCCTCTTGGATTACAGTGGCTTTGGTTCTTTGAAGTGCATGACCATTCAGCCCACCCAACAGAGAGTTGTGTCAGGACCACACCTAGTGGTCATTGGGGAAGACTGCTGAGCCCCTGGCTCTGTGAACTACAATGGGCTTGGCAGTGACACCCCACAAAAATCCCGTATTGCCACAATACATTGGTTTTCGCCAGTGCAACCAACCTAAAAAACAACTGCAGCATTAATGGCTGAGCAGGCAATCACCCCCACTCAGCACACACACTCTCATCTTTCAAGATGATCCCCCCCCAGTGGTGCCAAAACAACTCCTTATATTTACTCCCACAAGGTGCCAGCCAAACCCCCGCCAGATCTGAGTTCCAATCCTGGACCTCCTCCAAGGCGCCAATACAACTCTCCCCTCAAAGACCTGTGGGACCCAAAGTCCCAATAAATAACTATTTACATCTGCCTCAAATGGTGCCAGACAGAGCCAAACTACTATCCACTAAATGGACCTACTGCTCCTTTAAATCTTTCCCCTTCGACGGTTGAGCATGCCTAAAATGTGCAGACCGCCGTAAAACTATTTATAGTATTTATTTAATTTTATTTACTGTTTACATGTGGTCCTGAGTCCAGCCTGCTTCTTACTGGACCTGGTACCCGGAGTAGCTGCTCCATTAACAACCGAAGATCGGCAGCCACAAATGCACAGAGTGCAGGCCGCCCAACTATTTAACATTTTAATATTTTATTTTCTTCCCATGCCCCCCCAAACTCCGCAAAATGAGTCCAGGGGTGCCGAATCAATAGACCTGGTGCTCGGCCACCCGACAAAACCGAGCACCAGAAGCCCAAGACCAGAGCTGAAAAAACTGGAACTGAGGGTCCGAATCCCACCTAGAACCCCTGACCACCACCGGGGGGAAACAGAGCACCACAGCGAAAGGTAAGCCCAATTTGGGGCTTACATGGGAGAGAAATCTTCTGATTGGTAAAATGATGAATGTCCCTCCTAATTTGTGACAGTTCATATGTATGGACAGAATGTTCTGAATGGTAAAATAATAATAAGATGAAGAAAAATCAGCATTTATACAGCGCTTTTCATAAACAGTGTATCTCAAAGCACTTTACGAGCAATGCTAGACTGGCAGTGAAGGGACTGAAGGTACAGTGGCAGCCATTTTGCATATCAACACCCACACGCAGCCTTGGTCAATTTCATGAACCGGTTTTATGGAAAGGGGAATATTGGCCAGGACACCTGAATGTCACGGGTATCAGCCAGTATTTCCTGAACAGAGCACTGCACCAGATCACCAATACCCTGGTCCTGCACACACTACACCAGATCACCAACACCCTGGTACTGCATGTGCAGGACCACATATGATTCCCCACAACAGAGGCAGACATACTGGCCACCAAGGAGGCATTCTGTGCCATGCATGGCATGCCTAATGTACTGAAGGGCATAGACGGAATGCATGTGACAATCCTGGTCCCAATAGCATCTCAGGAGGCCTAATGAAACTACTAGGGATACCACAGTATGAACTGTAAAATAGTTTTGGATGCATTGGATATCATCACTACCATGTGTGCCAGATACCGTCATGACACCTACATCTTTGAGAACTCAAGGCTTGGTGCCCTATTCCGTGCACGAGGTACCAGGGATGGATGGCTAATAGGTGGGTACAAGTACTCCACATGGGTGCCCTGATGTGTATGGAAAGACCTTATGATGTATTAATGCTGTTGTTCTTCCTTTGCATAAGTGACAGCAGATATCCACTTTGGCCATACCTAATGTCATCCTTCTTGGATGGACAGGGCACAGAGGAGGAGGCATACAATGAAGGTCCACAAGAAGATATGGTCAGTGGTTGAGCAGACAATAGGGATGCTGAAGATAAGGTTCTAGTGCCTGGAGCTGAGTGGCAGCATGATGATGCTTGACCCTGGTAAAGTATGCAGTGTGCTCACCACGTATGCCATGTTGCACAACATGGCTGTGCGATGTTAGCTATCTATGCCACAGGGAGTACAAGGGTGTGTCCCACCAGCTGATGGGGACACACTGGGGGAGGATGCCAGTTCACTGTCTGGCCAGGTGGCAAGCCACAAACTCATGCAGGTGTCATTCAGCTGTTAAGAGGGTTAGCATGATGGTGTGGCATGGTGACGATGACATACCCTGAGTGCCATCCGCCTGGTGGGAGTGAGGGGTGGGCCATTAGGTACATGCCTGATGATATACGTGGACATGGTTTATGTGCTGTGGTAATGCTAGGCATAGTGTTGGTGGTTCATGTGATGGGGAGGTTATGTAGTCAATTAAAATCAAAGCTGTTCCACTCCAATAAAAGGAAAGCGTACTATACACAATGTATAGTTAACCCCTGGAACAGATTACCTATAAATATAATTGTCAATAAAAATAAATAGGAATTTAAAGCAAAACTTGACAGATACATCCTTGAAGGACATGATCTCTCTTATTATGGGTGACTGATTGAGCATACATGGGCAAACTGCCTTCTTTGCTCCTACTCACTTCAGTATGAACTCTGTATATTACTGCAAGTGCTTGTATTCCACAATGATTTAGGTGCTCTGTGATAAGTGCATCACTTCCTCCTTGCTTGCTGCTGACCGAGCCATATCGAGGAACATGTGAATAGGTGATGTGTCTTAGCTGTTGCCTTGCCACCTGCACTGGGCCACATGTCAGGCTGGGTGTAGGCCTCCAGTTGCAGTTGACTGTTCTCTGTCCATGGGGACCAGGGTCTGACTGGGGTACAGAGGGCCCACCTGGAAAGAAGATACAAGGGCCCACCTGGAAAATCAATAAAGGAAGGCCCAGGTTGACACACTCATATCAATATTCCACTTCAATCTGATACACTAGCTCTGGGTTTGCATCTTACATTTATTAACAGTGTCACAGATACCCCATTTAATTAGAAAAAAGAAGATTAATGCAAACGTTTTCAGAGTTCAGAAGGTAACCACTTACTCAACTGAGGGAAGGCCCACCTGGAAATTTCCAGGTATCCAGGTGGGCCAGTCCAACCCTGGTGGGTGCTGGCTGTGTAGTGCATCAAGGGTACTAGGGTGACCTCAGTGACTATCGTGGTGGTCACGCCTGTACCTAACACTATGTGCTCTGTCAGCCTCTCCAGCAGGTCCCCTATCCTGTCTATATCCCTGCACATCCACCTCACCTCTGTTGTCCACTCCTTTAGTGCTTGCATGTTATCCCTCTGTACCTGATGCAATTATATTACAGCTGTCATACCTCAGGATAGCATATGCGCAATATATCCAAGAATGCTGACTACCCCCATCCTGCATGTTTCTTCTATTATTCTTCAGGTGGAAGCTACCTCTAACTGAAAGCTGGAAAGGATAAAATACTGAACTTAGAATCAGCAGGAAAGAACATCTTGCTCACATCAGAGGGAGGTGTACCTTACTTTACATTTTACACTTGTTATTGTTCTTTTGAATAAAGGGGCTTGCAATACTGCTTTGGAGATAGGGAGTTTAAACCCAGAGGGATTGAAATACTGTTTACTTTGTCTTTCCTTGTGCACAGCTGACTTGTTTGGGATAGTTGTTTGGTGACTTGCATTGCAATATTTGTGGTACTGTGAGTTATTCACTGGACTAAGGATTTGCCATAAGTCCTGTAGTGAGTGCAGGTTAAAGGGCCGTGTATTTGACCCAGACATTGCCCCCAGCGGGTAGAAACTGTTTTTTTCTCTGAGTGCCTTCAAAGGCCAGACCAGGTTGTGTCAGGGAGTGCTTACATCACAGCTACTTATCAGCTAATAGCTTTTGGAAGAGTCTTACAGACCTGATCAGATTACTGTAAGCAAGTGGTTTGTAGCAGATTCATCAGAAAAGCTAATATTCTTCAGGTGGAAGCTACCTCTAACTGAAAGCTGGAAAGGAGAAATTACTGAACTTAGAATCAGCAGGAAAGACAGTCTTGCTCACATCAGAGGAAGGTGTACCTTACTTTACATTTTACACTTGTTATTGTTCTTTTGAATAAAGGAGCTTGCAATACTGCTTTGGAGATGGGGGGCCCAATTCTCAAACGCTGCATCAAGATGCAAGGCGTGTGCATCAAGCAGTAGGATGCAAGCAGCATCCTGCGCCAAGACACAAGCAAGATGGGATTCACAAATGCACCATGCATGAATGCAAAGATTCGCCGCAACAACCACTCCTTGTGCCAGCACAGTGCCAGATGCCGGCTAGCGCTATGAAGCATGGTGCATTGCAACAGGGTAAGACATGCAGGACGCAGGAGTGCAATTCACAAAGGTGCCCCAAACAGGAAATTTCAAACACCTGCTACACCACACAAAGCTGATCTAAGGGGACTTTGAAAAAGGAAGGGAAGAGGCAGGGTAGAGATACAGGACTGAGACACAGGACTGCAGCAGGACAGAGAGAGAGACGAATCCCAGGAGGATGTTTGCACCTCAGGCCCTACTGGGCATACAGCTGGCCATGCAATGCCATAGGAGATGTGCCTGCCAGGATGCACACAGGGTGGTGCTGTACAACAGGTGCACAGACAGCAGCAACCCAGACACCAGAAGCATGCCATGCATGTGTACCATCCACACACCGCCCACATGGACCTGACCGAGGAGCAGTGAATCGCACAATATCAGCTTGGCAAAGCAGCCATAGCACAGCCATGCCAGGAGCTTGATGCTGACCTGAGAAGCAGGACCTGGAGAGGCCACACCATACCAACAGGGGTGAAGGTATATCCAGCCCTACAGGTAATGGCCACTGGCAGATTCCAGATACTGAGCGGCGACACTGTGGGCATCTCACAGCCCTCCATATCATGGTGCCTGAGGGCAGTCGTGGATGCCCTTGTACACAGGTCGCACCAATACATCCACCTACCCACAGACGCCCAATAGCAACAGGCAATTAAGCAGGGATTCTACAGCACAGCAGGATTCTCACGTGTGTTTGGTGCAGTAGACAGAACATACATCGCCATAAGGGCACCGCTGGATGAACCAGAGACCTATGTCCACCATAAGAGATACCATTCCATGAATGTACAGGTCATCTATGACAGCAGGTGCAAGATCCTTGACATCATGGCACAGTATCCTGGGTCCACACACGATGGGTACATCTACAGGAACTGTGGAGTGTGTGAGGCCTTCCAGAGTGGGACATTCACAGATGGCTGGCTGATTGGTAAGGCACACACATACACATGCAGCACGACTGGGCATGGAAGCATGTGTACACAACAGTAACCTACACCCCCCCACACAGGTGACAGTGGATACCCACAACAACCCTGGCTGATGACACCGGTGAGACATCCACAGAGTGAAACAGAGCAACGGTACAATGATGCCCACACAGCAACACGCAGTGCGATAGAGCGTGCATTTGGCGTCCTCAAGGTGAGGTTCCGGTACCTTGACAGATCAGGTGGTGCACTGCAGTACACACCAGTAATGGCATGCAAACTGTTCATAGCATGTTGTGTGCTGCACAATATAGCACTTGAACATGGCACACCACTGGCAGAGAATGAGGAGGCACCCAGCGAGGATGGTGTCACTGCGGAGGAGGAGGAGGCGGCGGGGCCTGCCAATGACTGGTGACATCAAGGCCAGGCACAACACACACTGGCCAGACAACTAATGTGGGCACAGCTCATTGGGTCACACTTTGAATGAGCACACAACAGCATGCACAGTATATAAGGACACAGATACAGCAACACCACCATGCTGTGTGCCGGCCATGGACCACAGTCCCGAGGCCATGGGAAGACCACACACATGCAGCAATGACACACACAACAGGCACACTGGGAAGCATAGCCATGGCACTGTGCAGAACAACAAAGCAGTGCCAGGAACCCAGAGACCACCACGGAGTGCCCACACTGCAGGTGGACTGGAACAGCTGTGGTGATATGGAGGTATTGCCACCTAGGCCACCACATAGGCAGTGGCAGCACAGTTGACACAGATGTGCCCATTGCCTGTGCGCTGACCCAGATGCCACAATGCACAGCGACACTGGTAGCAGAATGAGTAGCTGGGTGTCCTTTGCTAGCCTGGGCAACATATGGATGGGCAATGTATAGCAGGGATGGTGAGACGTGTGGGGTCCCATGCACAGCAGCCACAGCACTAGGCAGCACACATAGACTACATGGGATGGGAACAGCACTATGATCATGTGTCATGCAGCACACCAGTGCTGGTGCCATTATACAATGTCATTGCATGGTGGGTGCCGGAGGCAGGCACAATAGGGACAGGGAGGACTGTGTGGGTGTGTGGCTGCACACACTATGCAGCACAACCAAAGGTGTGGCACATGGCTGGGTGCAGTGTACCCATGGCTGCAGGACATGGGTGTGTTGTTGCATACCCATAGGGCATGCCACGAGGAGCGGCACAGTATCACTGGAGGCATGCCTCCCCTCCAAGCACAACCATGGTACCCTGTACAAATGCAGTGTGCAGCGACACACCGGGGGGAATGACAACCCATGTACTGCAGGTTTCGGTGCACAGCAACAGTAAGACATCACATGTTGCGCTGCATGGCAGTCACAGCCACACTGCTTACATAGCGTGTCATCCCATAGGCAATGCACATTGCATTGCATGCTGTGTTCTGATGTACGCTGCATCGCGCTATGCAGCATGCATCACAATGTGTGAATAGCCACAGGAAAGCAGGGAACACGTGGAGCACAGCCACTAGCATGTGCCAGGACCACAGTAGCCCAAGCTGTAGGCTGCATAGGACAGTGCAGCACAGGACACTGCACCACACAGTGCAGAGGGAGCCAAGGGACTTAAACAATCCCAAGGGCAAACACCAGGTGGCAGTCCCAATTGCAATGGCACACTGGAGCAGGGCACCAAACTTCATTAATGATGAGACAGTGCTTCTCATCAGCCTGGCTGAGCAGTGGAGCAGGGTGTTGTTCCCACAGGGAGTACAGCAATCCAGCCCAGTAGACAGGGAGATGGAGATGGTATGGTCCACCATAGGCAACAGGCTCCAGACGGTGTCTTGAATCAGGAGGACCATGCGGCAGGTCAGACACCGATGGAATGATGTGGCCTGGAAGGAGTGGTGGCTCCTTGCCCACCTGAGGATGATGGCACGAGAGGCAGACATCCAGATGTGTGGAGGATGGCCATGCTGGTCAGGTATGTGTAACCAGTAACATGAATGACACACAGCACACTGCAGTGACCATGACAGAACAGATGGGTACTGATGATGTCACACACCATTATATCTCCGCAGGAGAGGGCAGTGACACCGAAGGGAAGGGCAGGCCCAGGGAACCCAGAATGGACAGACCAGAAAGAGGACCCCACAGAGATCAACATCGACAAGGTAGTTGTACAGTGGTCATGACATGTAGGCAGCTGTGTAGGCTACCGTGTAGGGACCAGCAGGCAGGGGGGATGCACACACACACACACACACACACACACACACACACACACACACACACACACACACACACACACACACACACACTGGCAGGGCCAGTAATGCCGGCCATGGCTGTTGGTTGCTGGTAGGGCACGTGCACCGTGGACACATGTGTGGGTGTGTTTTCCACACATGGTTGATGCATGTCACAGCCCATGCAACATGTGGCATAGCATGGTGATGGCCTGTCGGCCTTGCATTGGTGGTCTGGGCAACATACATTCAGTCAGTGCACAGAGTGGTATGGACGCATGGTGCACTCACTTATAGGTTGTCACATTGTATTTCAGGTGCCAATGCTGGTGCGAGGACTGGACAGCAGGGCCGGGATTCATGGTGGCATTCCCTGGAGTGGGCGATGCACCACCTGAAGCGGAGTGACACATGGGAGTACACAGCCAGGACCTGGATGATGGCCCAGGGCGAGCAACAGGTGGCACTGTAGCAGGGTGCAGAGGACACAACAGAGGAGGAGGAGAAGGAGGATGTCTCGGGTGACCGACAGGAGCGTCGCCATCATGCAGGGCCAGACAACAGTGCTGTGGGACTGTCTGCGGGAGGAGACATGGCCGACATGGCAATAGGCAAAGCCACTCATGGTACAGCTGGACGGGCGGGTGCTGACCAGACTGGGGGTGGTGCTGTCCTCACACATGGTGGTGGTGAAGCAGCCCTTGAACATGGCCCAGGGCAGCCCATGAGTGACAGGGACATGTTGCCAGACAGGGATGAGAGAGATAAAGATGACATGCAGCCCCACCCGCCCACTCTCCGTGACTTTGTTCAGGGACTCAGCCTGCACATCAGGCCCGTGGCAAGGCTGCTGACCTCATGAATGAAGCAGTGTGTGAACTGCTGGACTACCTGGACCAGATTGATGGGCACTGAGCAGTGGGCATGTGAGTGCAACATTGACCTGGCCTCATTTATGCAATGGTGGACATGCTATGGACAGGGCACAAAGGGTAGAATGGACACTGGTGTCTGCTACTGCAGTGATTCTGTAATGGAGCATGCAATGCAGTTAATTGTATCACCGTCGTAGCCCTATTGCTGTGTGGGAAGCCATGCCCATTGCATTGCGTACCTCTTGGATTGTCTTCACTGTTGATGTTGTGTATTGCTGTTGTGTTCCAAATACATTGTTGTTCCATGTTCAAGCTGTGTCTGTGTGTCATTCCGTACTGTGCATGCTCTTCACCTGCCTATGCTGTGTATAGGTCGGTGCCATCCAATGTGTGGGTACCAGCCCACAGGGGCCTACACAGGGCAACATGTAGACAACAGGGACCACTGTCCTACATCATGTGGCATGCACTGCATGCCACCACGGTGCATTGTGTCACAGGGATTGGTAGTGTGACATGCTAGGCACAGTGTCAGGACACTGTACCCCTGTGGGTGGGTGTCACCCAGTGTTGGGGTCCTCTTTGTTCCACAGTGGTTAAGCCAAACCACCAGTCGACAAGGTGGGACCCTGCTGTTTGGGCCTGCATGTGCTGTGCATGTGACGGTACCAGACATGTGGTACACATGTCCATGGTGGGGCCAGGTGGTGTGACACGGTATGTGGCATACTGCAGAGCCCGCCCAGTGGCATGCATTGTGCAACTCTGTATGGCTGCCGTGGTGGCGTGTCACATGGTGGGTACTGTGTGTGGGTGTTGGTACTGGGTAGTATGTGGTGCCCCTTGTGTGGTGGGGAGGCAACAGTCCTGCAGAGGCCATGCACCCTGGTGTGGAGAGATGCATGGCACCATGGATGGGTATGGTGCCGTGTGTCCCACAGGCCATGCCTGTGCTGGTGCGCAACACCATGGTGTGTGCACCCACTGAACTCTGCGGTCACAGGTGTGGGGGGCCCATCTGGTTGGTGTTTATTGGTGGTGCATGGGTGTGGGTGTGCTGTGTAAATGGTTGTTGGCATGCCACAGTGTACACACCCGGTTGCATGCGACTGTTCCCAGGGCAGGCGTTGGTGGCTGTGCAGGTGTCCGGCATGTGCTGTTTGGGATGGTGGTGTGCATACCACTGTCATGGGAGGGGTGCCGCTGTACGGGGATGTAGGCTTGTGTGCATGTCCCATGCTGTGGTGACAAGACTGAGTATGCCATGGGCATGGGCACTGTACAGGGGACGTGGGGTACATGTGCATGCAGCACAGGTATGCATGGCACATGCACATCTATGTGTGGTATGTGTTTTGTTGGAGGTCCCTGTCAGGGTATGGTGTGGACACAGGGCTAGTGAGTGGTGGTGGCCATTAACATTGGTGCCCCCCCCCGTCTATTGCTTATGCTTGACTTGATGAGTGCATCCTACTGGTGTGTGTATGCTGGCTTCCCTTTATGGTCTATGGTGGCTGGTGACTCACTCTGTGCAGCGCATGGTGGCTGTACCACCATGTTGCTGCTCTGTGCAGCATCCTGCAGTGTGGCACACCCTGTCTGCACCTCTGCCACAGCCAGCACTGTGTGCTCCCTGTGTCTCTGTGACAGACGTGGTGTCACCAGGGGTGTCTGTTGTGTTGCAGCAGTCCCTGTCATACTGCCACTGTTGCTCCCCTCTGTCCAGTCCTGCTGACTGCTGCAGCCATCTGTGCAACAGGTCCTGCTGCTGGTGGTCCTTGCCCGGCCATCCGCCCCTCACAGGCCGTTCTACCTGCATCAGGGTGGGCCTTCTGGCGGCCTCAGGACTGGGATTTCATGTGCTGTCCTGGCTTTCGTTCTGCACTGTTGGTTGGCATGGCCATGTTGTTGTCCAGAACCATACTGTTCTGTGTCTGACTGGACTTCTCCATGGCACTGACAGACAGGTGAACATCCTGCCCCCTGTGCCCTTCATGTTCCAGTACCCCATGTGCCTATGCACACCCTCAGCAGTGTTCATGGGTGTGGTGCTGAGGATGTCTTCTGTGTCCTGTGTGGCTGTGGCCCCCTGCAGTGTGTGCCCCACTGCGCCATGGCCATCTTCCACACTGGCATCACTGCGTGGCTCTGGCCCATCCCTGATATCTGTTGGGCCCACTTGTCTGTCTTCAGAGGCATTTGCATCCAGCTGCTGATCCTCTTTGTCTGCGCTTTGGCCTGCCGTGTCGCCCACCAGCTGTCCTCAGGAATGGCTGTGCATGTCATGTGCTGTGTCATCACTGTGTCTGGCTGTTGTCCCATAGGCTTCAACGGCTGCCCCATGCCCTGTGTGCCCACATGGCTCTGTTCCGCATCCTGTATGCTGGCTGTGTTCCCCATGTTGTGGAGGTCATCTCCTTCCCCTCTGTTGTGCTGCTGCACATTGCATTCTGGACATACCTGTGGGAACGGTGCCACACTGGCTGCATGTTGTTGCATGCATCTTGCAATCTCCTGAAGTGCTCTTGCCATTGCCATTGTTGCCTCTGTCTGCTGCATTCCATGATTGTGGTCTGCCATTCTGTGGCATCTGTTTGGCATGTGACACACAGCCATAGTGCTGGAGTAGCCTTGTTGTCTGTGTTATTTGGCGTGCCCCTTCCAGGATCCCACGTATGATGGCTGCATGGATATCTGCCACTGTCAGCTGCAGCTGTCCCATTAGTGCTACCATGGCAGTGGTGTGTTCCTGTATGTTGTCTCGTATCCCTGCCAGCTCATACTGTGCTGCCTCCTGGGTGAGCAGGACGTCCTGGCAGTATCGTGACAGGTCATCCCCAAGGTCATCATCCAGTGGCAGTGATGTTGCACCATGTTCACCTGTCCCACCTGCACCTCCATGGTGTGGTGTGGCGCTGCTGTGTGCCTGGCTGTCACAGCCTCCAGTAGTGAGTGCACCATCCGCCTGTCCTGCCACAGTGCCATCCCTTCCAACCCCCTGCTGCTGAGTGTTCACTGTAGTCTAATGCTGGTCTGCAGTTCTGGCCACAGGTGTGCTGTGCCCCAAGGTGCTGCAGCTGTTGGACAGCACAGCATTGCTGTTGGTGTCACATCCCTGTTGGTCATCTGCCTCACTATCTGTCACCCTCCTGTGGGCCTGGCTCACTGTGTGTTGCTGGCAGATGCCTGCTGTTGTTCTTCATCACTGCTGCTGTTTGTGCTGTGCTCCGATGCTTCACTGTCACTGTGGGTCACAGCATGGCGTTGTGGTGGTGTTGCCCACCTGGTAGTGGCATGCCCTCCAGTCACTGTAGTCTGGGCACCTGCTGGGTGTACAGACAGATGTGCACAGTGTATTACTTCTGGTGCCCATGTGCTGGTATGTGTCCATTGCCATGGTGCATGTCCAGCCTGTGGCACCCAGTAGAGGGGTCACCTCTTGCATCCCATGCATCTGCAAGGTGGACCAGGTTGCACTGTGTCCCTCTGTGCCTGCCCCCCCGGGTCACTGTCCATTGTGGGTCCCCGGTGCCCATGCAGTGCATCATCCTCCATTGGTGGTGCCACATCTGTTGTCTGCATGGTGGTGCCACCCGCCACATGCATGCTGGGTGCTTACCTTGTGCATGTTGTTGCCGATACTGGTCCAGCTCAGTGACACCCTGTATGCTGCATGTGCTGATCTGTGCCACTACATGTTCCTCATGTCTGCTGGGGGCCATGGTTGTGAGGGTCTGCCACCCGTTGCCATTGTGCAGTGCCTGTTGTGGGCTGCCTTCTTCTTGGCATGGTGCTTGATGTCACTGTGCTGCTTCTGCAGCTCCCTCACACTGCACCTGCAGGATGCCACTGTGTTCACCAGTCTGGCTACCTCGTCACATGGATCATGCCGCTGTGTCCGTACCTTCTGGTCCCCTCCCCAGGACAGTAACAGGTCTGCCTGTTGAATGTCACACTCAGGTCAGAGCCTTGCACCATTGGCCATCATGCTCATGTGCTCTTGTCACCCTCAGTCCCACCCACCTGGGCCTCAATTGCATCCAGGAGGATGTCTGTCTCCTGGTCCATGAAGATTTTCTTTCTGGAGTGCCCAGTCTTCTTCCATGTTCCTGGGGTTGGCTACCCCCTCTCTCCTTGCTGTGTCCTCCTTGGGTTCAGCCATTCCTCTGCCCCTTGCATTTTGATGCTGCCTGCACCTTACGTTTTGCCTACACTATTTATTTAATGCACTGTGCGTTCTTGGGCCATATGCGCTGCATCTGGCACATAGTGTGTTCCTTGTAGAATAGGGTGCATTACCGATGATGCAGGGTGCTTTGGTGCACAGTGCATCTAACACACCTTGTGCCACTCTGAGGTCTTCTTTGAGAAATGGACCCAGGGAGTTTAAACCCAGAGGGATTGAAATCTGTTTACTTTTTCTTTCCTTGTGCACAGCAGACATGTTTTGGGGCTGACTGCTTTCAGAGCACAAATCACCAGGCTGTATAGGGACTGGGGAGGTTTACCTGTGTTTGACTCAGCTGCTTGATTTTTCTGTTTGTTTAGCAGGGCATTTTCTCTGTTAAATTGTTGTGCAGGTTGTCTTGCTGACAGGAAGGTCAACACTCATCGTAGTGGTGGATCAGAGCTTTTAGCTGATTGTTTTTGGAGGGCACAGGTCGGTCCCAAATCTCCCCTTCCCCTCACCCCACCCACCCCTGGTGCCATTTCCTTTATACCAGGGGTTCTGACATCATTTCCTCAAGAGGGCAAGGTGCATACCTCTGTCATATCCTTATAGCACACTGTACTGACAATATAAGTGTACACATTATAAATATTCATTTATATATAACAAAAAAACAAAAACAATTACACAAGATAAACAGGAAGATAGACAGACATGTGGGGGAGTAGTGCAATGCACTGGCTGGGGGGGCAGCAGTCTTCTGGGAGTCTTTCTGGAGGCTAAGATGCTGCCCTATTTGCAAGCAACTGTCTGCTCTGAGGGAGGAGGCTGCCCATCTTCAGGTCACACTGGACAGCAGTAGGGGAACCTCTGCCACCCAGGGAGCACCAGGGCCACCACCATCACTGCCTCAGAGATTGCCAAGAAAGTGCAGCGGTTGGACCACAGTGGGCTCAGGGAGGGTGAGGGTGGTGGAACAGAGGCACACACACAGTCCATTGTACCACTCCACAATCCATACACCATTCTGGTGGAACATAGTTCCCCTATGGATGCACCTGCAGAGGAGACTAAGGAGGTTGTGGACAACTGTCACAAGGGAGGCCCACGGGAAGGAGGCAGAGGACACCACAGGGAAAGGTAGCAGCTCCTGGTGGGGGATTCAGTTATTAGGGGGCTAGAACTAGGGGGAGCAGGGAAAAGTGAAGTAAGGTGCCTGCCTGGCCCTAAGGCTTGGAGGGTCAGGAAGTGCATCCTCAGGATCATAAGAACAGCTGCACGGGAGACAGATGTCATTGTCCACCTAGAGATGAATGACTTGGCTCAACATGAGATTAGAGCAGTGTAGGAGGAGTTTGTGGAGGTTGGGAGGGACCTTAGGCAAGTAGCACACACAGTACAGTGGTGCTGCCTGTCTATGGCATGGGTGAGGTGAGGGTTCTTCGCACCGTGCAGTTCAATGAATGGTTGAAAAACTGGTGCAGAGCACAGGGGTTTGGCTTCATTGGGGACTGGGGTTCCACCTGGAGGAATACCAGCCTATACTGGCAGGATGGTCTGCATCTGTCCAGGAAGGGAACAAGTCTTCTGGGCAATTGGTTTAAATGTTTCATTGGCAAGCTGTTAAACTAGTCAAGGGGGAGGCACTGATAAGCAGCAGGGAATTCCCAGCCTCCCCCTACAAAACAGGGTACTAAATGAGCTAAAGACCAAGGTAGAAAGATCAGTAGGGAGCAGAACAAGGGTAAATGGTGAAAACAAAGTCAGTGAGGATAGGGATGGTGCTACAACGGGTAAAGCTATCAAAAAATGGAGAGTAATGAGTACCAATGCCCATAGTCTGGGTAACAAGCTTCCTGAGCTAATGGCCTTGATGGAAGAGGAACACTCAGTAAATTGTGGCCATCACAGAAACAAGGTACACACAGAACTATGACTGGGATGTAAACATACCAGGATACACTATCTACAGGAGGGACAGGGAGAGTAAAAGGGGGGGGGGAGGAGGAGGAGTAGCTCTCTGCGTAAGGGAAGGAATCAAAGCAACAGAACAAAAGGGTAAACGGGGAAGAGAGGAAGCACTGTGGGTCAACTTGGAGACAGCCAATGACACCACAATACACACTGGGGTTGTATACAGACCCCCATCTCAGGGGGAGAAAATGGACAAGGAAATGATAGAAGGTATCCTTAGAATGGCAGAAAAAGGGGAGATATTGTTGATGGGGATCTGAATATGCCAGATGTTGACTGGATTGCATTTGCCACAGCCACTTCCAAGAGTGGAGTCATTCTAGATGCCCTACAAGGGGGCATGTCTTAGACAACTAGTACTGGAACCCACTCGAGAGGGAACAATCTTAGACCTAGTACTCTCAAATGGAGATGGAGAGAGGATCACTGATTTAGAAGTGGGTAGCCATCTGGGAATTAGCGACCATCGAACAGTATGGTTCATGATAAACACAGCAGTGGAGTCAAGCCATACAAAGACAAAGGTCCTGGACTTTAGTAGGGCTGACTTTGCCAAAATGGGTGTGTGCCTAATGAATGCACTAGCAAATAGGCACAAAGGAGAGGTGGAAGAACAATGGGGAATAATCAAAACTGTCATCACAGAGGCAACAAGCCTTTGCGTGAAGCAAATAAACAAAACAAAACAATGTAAAAAATCACTCTGGTTCTCAAAGGAGGTGGCAGGGAAGGTTAGGGAGAAAAAGATAGCATTCAGGAAGTACAAGGAATCACAGAAGGAGTAGGACAGAGAACTGTATCAGTTAAAGGAAAAAGGAAGCAGGGAAGGCAGTCAGAACAGCAAAGGCCCAAACCGAGGAAAAGATAGCCAACTCAGTTAAGAAGGGGGATAAAACCTTTTATAGGTAAATCAGGGAGTGACAGAAGATCAAGGGAGGGATAGTGAGGCTTAATAAAGGGGAGTGGGTGGTCAGAGGGTGGCTGTGAAAAGGCAGAGATACTAAACAAATATTTTTGCTCAGTATTCACAAATGAAAAGGGGGAGGTACCTAAACTAAACAATAGAAACACTCTGGATATGGGGTTTGATACCAGTCCATTCACCGAAGAAAGAGTTCTGAAAGAACTCTTAAAACTGAAGGTGGACAAAGCAATGGGGCCTGATGGGATTCATCCCAGAATTCTAAGAGAACTAAGGGTAGAACTAGTGACACCACTGACTACTCTCTTTGAAAAATCATGGGAGGATGGGGTGGTACCTGAGGACTGGAGGAGGGCAGATGTCATTCCACTTCACAAAAGTGGGAGCAGGGCAGAAGCAGGAAACTACAGACCTGTTAGTTTAAACTCAGTGATAGGGAAAATGATGGAATCACTTCTGAAGGAAAGAATTGTCGACTGCCTAGAGGCCAGAAAGGCACAGAACCCAAGGCAGCATGGATTCACAGTGGGATGGTCATGTCAGACGAATCTAATAGATTTCTTTGACTGGGTGACTAAAGTAGTAGATTAGGGAGGGGTTGTGGACATGGCCTACCTAGACTTTAGCAAGGCATTTGACACAGTCCCACACAAAAGATTAATATACAAGTTAGCAAACCTTGGAGTGGGTCCCAAGATGGTAGCCTGGGTAAAGAATTGACTGGAGAACAGGACACAGAGGGTAATAGTAAATGGAGTCCACTCTGAAAACAGGGGAGTTATTAGTGGGGTACTGCAGGGTTCAGTACTAGGACTGGTCCTCTTCAATGTCTTTATAAGTGGCACTGCAGAGGGACTGGAAGGAAAAGTATGTCTCTTCGCAGACGACACAAAGATCTGCAGCACGGTTGATACACAAGATGGGGTGGAAAGGCTGAGAAAGGACTTGGCAAGGTTGGAGGAATGGTCAAATGTATGGCAGCTTAGATTCAATGCTAAGAAGTGTAAAGTAATGCACCTTGGAAACAAAAACCCAGGGGAAGCGTACACAATGGGGGGTGAGATACTAACAACAACAAAAATGGAAAGGGACCTGGGGGTAGTCATATCAGATGACCTAAAGGTGGGCAAGCAATGTGAGAGGGCAGTAAGGAGGGCTGGGGATACTGGGATGAAAAGGCAAAGGCATCACCAGTAGAAAGCAGAAAGTTGTTATCGCTCTGTACAGACAGCTGGTGAGACCCCATCTGGAGTACTGTGTGCAGTTCTGGAGACCCAGTCTCCGCAAAGACATAGACAGGATGGAGGCAGTCCAGAGGAGGGCAACTAAAATGGTGCAGGGTCTGCACCAGAAGACATATGAAGAGAGACTTACTGAGCTTAATATGTATAACCTCAAGGAAAGGAGGGAGAGGAGGGACATGATAGAAACTTTCAAGTACCTCAAGGGAATCAACAAAGTCCAAGAGTGTAGCATCTTTTAGAAAAAGGGGTGTGCAAGAACAAGGGGGTACAACCTGAAGATAGAGGGTGGACAGCTCAGAGGTAATGTGAGGAAGTATTTTTTCACAGAGAGGGCTGTGGATGCATGGAACAGCCTTCCTGAGGAGGTTGTGGAGTCAAAAACAGTGGTGGAATTCAAGAATGCATGGGACAGTCATAAAGTAATTCTAGTGGGGGTGGTAGGAGGAAGTAGGCTGTTGGTTAACTAGGATCTGCAGCTTATCCATTAGGTAGGGAAATGGGCAGACTGGGTGGGCCAAACGGTCCTTATCTGCCTTCAAATTCTATGTTTCTATGTTTCTGCAGCTTGACAGGTCCCCATCCCCACTCTCTGAGTGTGGCTGTGTGTTTCCCCTTGGACTCCCTGCTCTCTGCTGACCACTGGTGCTCTGTGGGCCACCTGTGTCCTGTGTGTGGCTGACAGTGCTGAGTGGCCATTCAGTGTGCCCTACAGCCTGTGGCTAATGGACTGTGAAATCTGAGGCATCTGGTACATCCCTGGGCAGCTGCCTGGGGTAAGACTGCATCAAGGCATCTGCACGGAGATGGTTGTGCGATTTCTGTGGAGGTGTCCATTCTCTCTTCGTCCACCTGGGTTTCCTCCACTGTGTCTAGGCAGGATGTGGCCTCCAATAAATACACCTCCTCTGGTGTGCACACGGGCACCTGCACCGTTCCTGGGATTGAGAGCAAAGAAGGATGCTATGTGACATGCCACTGCTGTGTACATCTAAGTGTGTAGAGCGGGACACCTTGGGTGAGATATACCTATGACATCCTCTTGCCACAAGCTGTCTCTTCATGTCTCCTGTTGCATGGCATCCTCAGCAGGGATTACATCTTCCTCATTAGGGGTGTTCCCAGTCCCTGGGTCTGTAGGGTGAAAAACGGGTGATTAGCAAATCTCTGGTGTCTGTCCCCCCACATTTCCATGCACACCTTGCAGGGTGTCCATGCTCTGCTCCTCCCCATGTAAGGACACTTTAGCAAGGGCATCCACCACCATCCTCTTAATGGGTGTCAGACTGTATCCCTGCATGGGCAGCCCTCCACCTGTGCCAGTCTACTGGCGTTTGACAGATGCCAGCTTCCACTTAACACTGGATCACATATCATACCACTTATGTTTCATGACGGCTAATGTGCATACATTTGGCTCAGCAGTGTTGACGGCTGCCTGTATCTCAAGCCACAGCTTTGCCTCAGTCTCAGCCAGTGCCTTTAGTGACTCTGCCCCATGCTGGATGGCATAGTGCTCCCAAATGTCATTGACCATGGTGACCAGCTGTTTACCAATGAAATTCATGGACTGGAAACAGCCTTGACTGCGTGTCTGGCCTTGTCCTTGCATCATGGGGTGACCACGCTTGGTCCCATCAAGCACCAGTGGTGGCCTGGGTGATATGGCCCATCTGTTACCCCTCCATTGTGGCATTTTCCACATCCTCCATAGCGCTATTTACTTCCCTGTTTACGTGCAGGAAGAGGAGTATGCCCATATATGACGTGGTCAAGGGGCAAGGCCAGGGTCTGCAAGTCAACCTGCTGCTTCCTCTGCACATCCCAGTATGCATCAGTTTACCATGCCCCTGCATCCACATGCCGTACAGATGTGTTCATGAATTAAGCATAACTGTCCATGTCTGCACGGCATGTAGCTGCGTGCTGACAATATGGCGCTTATATGTGCTGTTTCTGCGCATTCATGTATAGGCCCTAATATGCCTATCCCACCTGAGCTTAAATCAAACTATTAATCTTGCACAGACCACTTCCCTTGGTGACTTGTTTCACTTCTCTGTCACCCTCTCTGTAAAGAACTACTTCTGGCATCCTTTCTGAATCTCCTTGCTGCCAGTTGTATAGAGTTCCCTTTTGAGTCTGTGTCCATACTTACTGTGAACAAATGCCTGCTGCCCATCTTGTTTCTCCCATGTAAAAACCTCTCGGGCTGTATCATGCAGTCCATCTTCCTCCTGGCCTCCAGCATGTACATACCCAGGTCCTTTAGACTTTCCTTTTAGGGCTTCCCATATAGAAACATAGAAACATTGACTTTGATGGCAGATAATGACCGCTTGGCCCACCTAGTCTTCCCATTTCCCTACCTAACAGATAAGCTGCAGATCCAAGTTAAGCAACAGCCTATTTCTTCCTACCCCCCACAAGAATTGCTTTATGTCGATCTCATGCATTCTTGAATTCTCCCACAGTTTTAGACCCTACAATCTCCTCAGAAAGGCGGTTCCATGCATCTACCATCCTCTCTATGGAAAAATACTTCCTCACATTGCCCCTGAGCAGTCCCCCCTCTATCTTCAAATTGTGTCCCCTTGTTCTTGCACATCTCTTTTTCTGAAAGATGCTACCCTCTTGGACTTTGTTGATTCCACTGAGGTACTTAAAAGTTTCAATCATGTTCCCCTCTCTCTTCTTTCCTCAAGGGTATACATATTACGCTCCTTTTGTCTCTCCTCATATGGCTTCTCTAGCAGACCCTGCACCATTTTATTTTCCCTCCACTGGATTGCCTCCATCTTGTCTAAGTCCTTGCAGAGATGGGGTCTCCAGAACTGGACACAGTACTCCAGATGGGGTCTCACCAACTGTCTGTACAGATGGATTACAACTCCCTGTTTTCTACTGGTGATGCCTCTCCCTATACATCCCAGTATCCCCCCAGCCCTCCCTACTGCCTTCTCACATTGCTTGCTAACCTTAAGGTCATCTGATATGATTACCCCCAGGTCCCTTTCCATTTTTATGTTGGCTCACAGTTGCGCAGCCAACATATTGCATTAGTAGCAGATTTGGAGGGGCGGTCACTGTTGGGCGAAAGCAGGGCACACATCAGTAGGTGCGTTCCTCATTCCTCAATAAGCCAGCATGCTGGCACCACACCAGGAATACATTATGTGGAGAGCACATCTAAGAAAAGGTCTGCTGCAATGACAGCCAAGCTCATCATGCAGTGGCTCCAAAACACACCCTCCCTACGTGCCTTTCCTGGTGAAGCCCTTCAATTAACATGGTGGCGCTGACTGCCGCCGCACAGAGAGCAGACTTCAGGGGTGCCCAATCCCCCTGTCAGCATGCCCCAACCCACGTCATTTGCCAACAGTGAGTCCACTCCCCGTCTGCATAATGCACCTCCCCATTTCAAGCATGTGCCAAGGGGGTGCCCAATCCCCCTCGGCATCATGACCCCCTTCCCAGTTTAATTTGCTGACGGGGGAGCCCACTCCCCGTCAGCATAGTGTCACCCCCATT
Organism: Neoceratodus forsteri; assembly: GCA_016271365.2. Classification (NCBI taxonomy): domain Eukaryota; kingdom Metazoa; phylum Chordata; order Ceratodontiformes; family Ceratodontidae; genus Neoceratodus; species Neoceratodus forsteri. Next base: position 1,113,782,367 of record CM028129.1, on the reverse strand, counting down.
TGTTGTGTGCTGATGGGGGTGCCAAATCCCCATTGGCTACAGAACCCCACAAAGAAACACTCAGGTGGCACACTGGGAGCCCACCCCAGCTTGCCAAATGCCCCTGTAAAAGAAAAAACATTCTGCGATGTTTTCTTTTTTTTAAACCTGCAAAGCAAAAAACGGTCTCTCATCGACTCCAGTGGCCTTCCCCCCAACCTGCACCCACCGTCTGCACACCCTGCCTCCCCACACCTCTCCTCACCCCATACTTACCTCTGAAGCATGGCGCGATGATCTTCGGTGGACCGGGAACACGTCTGCAATGTTCAAAGCTGACCGCAAACTGAAGAAATGCCGGTAAGCTGTATAATGGCATAAATAGGGTTTTTTCAACTTTGTTGCATATCTTGGCCATTTTTGGGAATTTTGGCACCGCATTTTCAACAAGGGGTTATTGGGACCCCTCCTCATGAATTCAGTCACTCTCATGGCGTTATTTGGTCCCGAAAAGTGATATTGCAGTTACTGTGCGCAATCATCTTTCGGGAGTGATTAATGAAATGACAGTGCCACTGTTCATGAGGGGGTCTCTCAAAAAGCCTATGTTGCAAATTTGGAGAGAAAAATTTTAAAAAAAATGGCCATTTTAAGAATGTGCGTTGCGCAGTTTCTACACACGCTTCATTAACTTCATGAATTTGTAATATTTTCATTCCAGATTTTCAAAATTGGCATTTTTCCACACTTCCTTATGAACAGTATAGCTGTCATTTTACATATCCTGGCCGAAATGTGTTTTCGCACATCTGGCACAGAATAGTGCGATCACTGTGCAAATCAGTGTTCGGGACAGTTTGAGAAAATGACGGTGACACTGTTCATGAACAGAGGTCCTAAAATGCCTATGTTGAAAATGTGGTGACGAACATCCATAAAATGACTGTGTTACAAGCATGTGTTGCGTAGTTTCCACACACCCTTGTAACTTCACAAACTTGCAATATTTTCATGCCAGATTTTCAGCACTGGCAATTTTTCACACCTCCTTACAAACAGTACAGCTGTCATTTTTCACAGCCCCCCCAAAATGTGTTTCCGCACCTGTGGTGCACAATGGCGTGGTCGCTGTGGGAAATCAACTTTTGGGACAGATTAACAAAATCACAGTGCCACTGTTCATGAGGGGAGGTCCCAAAATGCCTATGTTGAAAATGTGACTAAAAAAATCCCCAAAATAATTGGGTTACGGACGTGTGTTGCGCAGTTCCTGTGCATGCTTATGACTTCACCAGTTTTTCATATTTTCACTCCAGATTTTCAATGTTGCCATTTTTTTACACCTCCTCATGAACAATACAGCTGTCATTTTTCACATCCTGCCCAAAATGTGTTTTCGTCCCTGTGTCGCCAGATGGCATAGCCGCTGTGCAAAATCACCTTTCAGCTAACAAACTGACTGTGCCGCTCTTCATGAAGTGGGGTCACAAAAAGTCTCTGTTGAAAATTTGAAGTGAAAATACCAACAAATGCCTACAACGTTAGGGTTTCCAACTGTAACACCCCACCCTGTAGAGACTGCCAGGTGTCAGGGGTGTGACTTGGGATCATTGACTGTAATGCTCACGCCATTCCACCCCCATCCCCACCCTGCAGCCAGTGACAGGCATCGACGTGTGCCTTGGAGTGTTTGGCCCTAAAGTTCACCCCATTCTCCTATACTACATGCATCTCAGCGTATTTCCTTATGGAATGGGGTAAGTATAAGGCCCAAAGACCCCAAAGTATACCACAACGCTTGTCAGTGTCTACAGGGTAGGGTGAGGCCCATTCTCCTATACTGCACCCATCTCAGCATATTTCCTTGTGGAATGGGGTAAGTATAATGCTCAAAGACCCCAAAGCACACCACAACACTTGTCAATGTCTACAGGGTAGGGTGAGGTAAAATGGCATGAGCGTTATAGCTGACGCCCCAAAGGCACACCCCAGCACCTGTCAGTCTCTGCAGGGTGGGGGTTGGCGTCAGTTCAGTACTTCACTGCCAGACAGACAGAACTCCAGGAGGAAGAAGCTACTGGTATAACTAAAACTTCTCTACTGGGACTAAGAACTAGATTTCTTGTACTGGGACCTTCAATTAAGGGTAAAAAAAAAAAGGAGTTGGTGTGTTGTCAGAGGTAGTTGAAGTAAATTGTTATCTGTTATCTGTGTTATCTGTGTACTTAACTAGGTGCTTGTCATAAGCGTCAGAAGGGAATTGTTATCTGTGAAATTAACTAAGTGTAGAAAGATTTGCAAAGTAGGGGGAGCGGCTTAGCTAGAAGGAGCCAGGTTAAGACCAGATATAAATACTGCCCTAGATAGCTTCTGCCAGAGGACAGACAGAACTCCAGGAGGAAGGAGCTACTGGTATAACTAAAACTTCTCTACTGGGACTATATTGCCCTCCTTCCCTCCCCTCCACCCCATCCCTAACCAGTTCTAGTTTTATAGGCACAGGATTTAACTGACAACAGGAACTTCCTGTTTGGGAGCAGGAAGTGAGTGATCACAGAGCCACCAAAGACTCACCATCCTAGAAGGGCAAGAGTAGCTCTCCATCCCCCCCAGCTGCTGGAGCTCTGACTTTGAGCAAGTAAGGAGACTACTGAGAAATATAGGAACTTCTTGTCTCAGAACAGGAAGATCAGGAGATAAAAGGGTGCAGAGGCAGTAAGTAAGTAGGGAGAGAAGAAAAAAAAAGAAATAAAGAAACAGAGTAAAAATTAAGTATTCCAAATAACAGTTAGGGAGCCAGAAAAAAGACATGATGGGAGTAATGCAGTGCAGTGGCTGTGGAGCAGCAGTCTTCTGGGAGATGTTCTGGAGGATGCAGTGTTGTCCCATCTGCAGACATCTCTCTGGGCCAAGGGAGGAGGTTGCTCATCTCCAGGCTGAGTTGGCCAGGATTTGTGGGACCTCTTCTCCCACCCAGGGACCACCAGAGTCACTGCCACTGCCTCAGAGGTTGCCAAGAAAGAAGAGTTGTTGGACCACAGTGGGCTCAGGGAGGGTGAGGGTGGTGGAACAGAGGCTCATCCCTCCAGTTGTACCTCTCCACAATTTCTATGCCATTCTGGAAAAGTGTGGTTCCTCTATGGAGGCACCCACAGTGGAGACCAAGGAGGATGCTGGGAAACCCCACAAAGGAGACCCAAAGGAGGGTGGCATGGGACCCCACAGGGGAAGGAAACAACTCCTGGTGGGGGACTCCATTGTTAGGAAGGTAGAACTGGGGAAGGAGAGTTAGGTAAGGTGCCTGCCTAGTGCCATGGCTTGCAGAGACAGGGAGCGAATCCTCAGGATCGCAGGAGCAGCTGCACAGGGGAGGGAGCTGGATGTCACTGTCCACCTAGGGACAAATGACCTGGCTAAGAAAGGGATCAGAGCAGTGCAAGAAGTGTTTGTGGAGATGTGGAGGGGCCTTAGACAAATAGCACACACGGTAACCTTCTCAGAGGTACTGCCTGTCTATGGCACGGGTGAGGCTAGGGTGCTGCACACCATGAGATTCAATCAGTGGTTGAAAAACTGGTGCAGAGCTCAGGTATTTGGCTTCATTGGAGACTGGGGGTCCACCTGGAGGGATGCAGGCCTATACTGGCATGATGGTCTGCATCTGTCCAGGAGGGGAACCAGGATCCTAGGTGATAGGTTTAAATACTTCATTGACAAGTATTTAAACTAGCCAAGGGGGAGGCACTGGAAAGGAGCAGGGAAATCCTAGCCCCGCCCAAAATATCAGGGTACCAAGTGAGATAGACACCAACATAGAGATGTCAATAGGGAGAAGCGCAAGGGTAAATGGAGAAAGTGATAAATGCAATAAGGACAGGAATGGGGCAAAAAGGGGTAAGGCCATCAAGAAATGGAGGGTAATGAGTACCAACGCCCGTAGTCTGGGCAACAAGCTCCCTGAACTGGTGGCCTTGATGGAAGAGGGATGCTTGGATATTGTAGCAGTCACAGAAACTTGGTACACAGAGAACCATGACTGGGATGTTAACATACCAGGGTACACAACCTACAGGAGAGACAGGGAGGGCAGAAGAGGGGGGGTAGCTCTCTGTGTAAGGTAAGGGATAAAAGCAACTGAACAAAAGAGTAAACAGGGAGGAGAGGAGGCACTGTGGGTCACCTTAGAGACTGGAAATGGCACCACAATCCGCACAGGGGTTGTATAGACCCCCATGTCAGGGGGAGGGAATGGACAAGGATATGATAGAAGGCATACTTAGGATGGCAAAGAAAGGGGAGATACTGTTGATGGGGGACCTTAACATGCCAGATGTTAACTGGAGCACCTTTGCGGCAGCCACATCCAAAAGCAGGGCCATTCTTGATGCCCTTCAGGTGGCATGCCTCAAACAGCTAGTTTTGGAACCCACTCGTGAGGGAGCAATCTTAGACCTCGTACTGTCAAATGGGGACGGTGAGAGGATCTTAGATCTAGAAGTGGGTAGCCATTTGAGAACAAGTGACCACCAAACAGTGTGGTTCATGATAAACTCTGCTACAGAGTCAAGCCATACAAAAGCGAGGGTTCTGGACTTCAGGAGGGCTGACTTTGACAAGATGGAAGGGTGCCTTGAAAAGCACTAGCAAAAGGCTAGAAGGAAGGGTGGAGCAACAATGGGCAATATCAAACTGCCATCACAGAGGCAACAAGCCTTTGTGTGAAGCAAATAAACAAATCAAAATGAAAGGAAAAGCCACTATGGTTCTCCAAAAGAGGCGGTGAAGGTTAGGGAGAAAAAGATAGCATTTAGGAAGTATAAGGAAACACAGAAGGAGCAGGACAGAGAACTGTACCAGTTAAGGCAGAAGGAAGCAGGGAGGGTAGTCAGAATAGCAAAGGCGCAAACTGAGGAAAAGATAGCTAACTCGGTAAAGAAGGGGATAAAACCTTTTATAGGTATATCAAGGAGCGTAAAAAGACAAAGGGAGGGATAGTGAGGCTGAATAGAATGGATGGTGGGTGGGCAGAGAGTGACAGTGATAAAGCAGGGATACTGAATGAATACTTCTGTTCAGTATTCACAAAAGAGGAAGTGGGGGAGGTGCCTAATCCAATTAACAGAAGCACTCTGGAGAGGGGGGTTGATCCCAGTCCTTTCACAGAAGAAAGGGTTCTGAAAGAACTCCTAAAATTGAAGGTGGACAAAGCAATGGGGCCAGATGGAATTCACCCCAGAATTCTAAAAGAATTAAGCAGAGAACTAGTGACACCACTGACTACGCTTTTTAACAAATCATGGGAGGATGGTGTGGTACCTGAGGACTGGAAGAAGGCAGATGTGATTCCCCTTCACAAAAGTGGGACAAAGACGGAGGCAGGAAACTACAGACCTGTCAGTTTGACCTCTGTGGTAGGGAAAGTGATAGAATCACTTCTGAAGGAAAGAATTGTTGAGTACCTAGAGGCCAGTTGGGCACAGGACCCAAGGCAACATGGGTTCACAGCGGGAAGGTCATGTCAGATGAATCTAATTAATTTCTTTGACTGGGTGACCAAAGTAGTAGACCAGGGAGGGGCTGTGGACATGGCCTACCTAGACTTTAGCAAGGCATTTGACACAGTCCCGCACAAAAGATTAGTAGTCAAATTAACCAGCCTGGGAGTGGGTCCCAAGGTGGTAGCCTGGGTAAAACATTGGCTGAACAACAGGACACAGAAGATAATTGTAAATGGAGTCCACTCTGAAGAAAGAGGGGTTACTAGTGGGGTACCGCAGGGTTCAGTACTGGGTCCAGTCCTTTTTAATGTCTTTATAAGTGACGTTGCAGAGGGACTGGAAGGAAAAGTATGCCTCTTTGCAGATGACACAAAGATCTGCAACAGGGTTGATACACATCGGCATGGAAAGGATGAGAAGTGACTTGGCAAGGTTGGAGGAATGGTCAAAAGTATGGCAGCTTGGATTCAATGCAAAGAAGTGCAAAATAATGCACCTGGGAAACAAAAACCCAGGGGAAGATTACACTATGGGGGGGAGGTAGTAACGACAACAAAAATGGAAAGAGACCTAGGGGTAATCATATCAGATGACCTTAAGGTTGGCAAGCAATGTGAGAAGGTGGTAGGGAGGGCTGGGGGGATACTGGGATGTATAGGGAGAGGTATCCCCAGCAGAAAACAGGAAGTTGTTATCCCCCTGTACAGACAGTTGGTGAGACCCCATCTGGAGTACTGCGTCCAGTTCTAGAGACCCCATCTCCGCAAGGACATAGACAGGATGAAGGCAGTTCAGAGGAGGGCAACTAAAATGGTGCAGGATCTGCAAGAGAAGCCGTACGAGGAGGGACTAAAGGAGCTTAATATGTATACCCTTGAGGAAAGGAGGGAGAAGGGGACATGATAGAAACGTTTAAGTACCTCAGTGGAATCAACAAAGTCCAAGAGGGTAGCATCTTTCAGAAAAAGAGATGTGTAAGAACAAGGAGACACAATTTGAAGATAGAGGGGGGATGGCTCAGGGGCAATGTGAGGAAGTATTTTTTCACAGAGAGGGTGGTGGACGCATGGAACAGCCTTCCTGAGGAGGTTGTGGGGTCTAAATCTGTGGGAGAATTCAAGAATGCATGGGACAGACATAAGGCAATTTTTGTGGGGGTAGGAAGAAATAGGCTGTTGGTTAAATAGGATCTGCAGCTTATCCTCTAGGTAGGGAAATGGGCAGACAAGGTGGGCCAAGCGTTCCTTATCTGCCGTCAAAGTCTATGTTTCTATGTTTCTATGTAATTCTTATTATGCATCTCTAACTCCTGCTCTACCAATGCCAATGCCAGCGAGACAACATTTGTCACTGACAAATGCTTGTTGTTGTTACTACCTCCCCCCTAATGTGTACTCTTCCCCTGGGTTTTTGTTTCCCAGGTTCATTACTTTGCACTTCTTTGCATTGAATCCAAGCAGCCATGCTTCTGACAATTCCTCCAACCTTGCTAAGTCACTTCTCATCCTTTCCACCCCCTTGTGTATCAACCCTGTTGCAGATCTTTGTGCCATCTGCAAAGAGGCATACTTTTCCTTCCAGACCCTCTGCAAGGTCACTTATAAAGACATTAAAAAGGACTGAACCCAGTACTGAACCCTGAGGTACCCCACTAGTAACCCACCTTTCTTCAGAGTGGACTCTGTTTACTATTGTCCTCTGTGTCATGATGACCTTGAATCATCTTGGTGTCCCTCCTCTGCACTGCCTCCACTCTATCCCTGTCCTTCCTCAAGTGCAGACTCCACAATTGCACACAGCACTCTAAGCGGGCAACACTAGGGATCTGTACAGGGATCACCATCCGTCTATGCTGCCGATACCCCTGCCTATGCACTGCAGCATTCCATTTGCCCTTTCCACTGCTTTATTATACTGTGCTGGTTGTTTCAGGTTTTCTATAATTATCACCTCTAGGTAGGGTTGACACCTGACCGGTTTTCAACCGGCATGGCCATTTTGTCTGGGGACGAGATGGTCAAACACTTTAATGTGCCACTTTTTTTTTTTTATTATCATGACATGCATATTTCTATAGCCGGTAACCAGGAAGGCAGCCAGGGCAAGTCTCCACTAACCACAGTGCTACAACACACAAGCACACTCATTTGGTGCCAGAGTCACTGTAGCGGGAAAGCGAGCAAGGACTGCGAGACGAGGGGCGCACAGTCAAGGAGTCAGTGCAAGGTACAGCATTTAAACTTGATTTTAATTAAGTTGTTAATGTTAACTGACAAAGTGACAAGGCACCTGAGTGTAGCTAGCGGCTGGGAGAGGAGTGGGAGACACGGCACAGTATTTGAAACAAAGGTAGGTATGTATTAATATGCATTATGGTGGTAGCAGGGGGGTGGTAGAGAGGAGGGTGGTGGTAGTGTGGTAGCGAGGAGAGTGGTGGTAGCGGGGGGGGTGCAGGTGGCCATTTTTTTTTTAATTCTTAAGGTGGCAACCCTACCTCTAGGTCTTCTCCTTAGTTGTCTCGTCTACCTTCACAACCCACATTCCATACCCATTCTCAGATTCCAGGCCCTTATGTGCATGACCTTGTGCTTATTTTCATGAAATGTCAGCTGCCAGATCCTGGATCATTTGTTTAGTTTCCTCAGATCATCTTTCAGTGCCCTTACCCCACCCTCCCCCGTGTCCACCCTGCTGCAGCGTTTTGTATAATCTGCCAAGATCACATCTTTTCCTGAATCCCTTCCTCAGTATCACATATGGAGACATTAAAAAGGACTGGGCCTAGAACTGATCCCTGGGGAATCCCACTTGCGACCTCCCTGATCTTTGACAATTCCCTTTTCAAGAAGATCCTCTACAATCTTCCACTCAGTTCCTGGCCCACTCTTTCTCCACCTCTAGATCTCTGAACTGTTTCCCCAGCTGTTCATGTGGAACTAAGACAAGGGTTTTGCTAAAGTCCAGGACTAGCACAATGATTGCCTGGCCTTTCAGCTGCATCTGTGACCCAGTCAAAGAGTCAGATTTGTCAGCCAGGACATTCTTCTGGAAAATCCATGATGCCTTTCATCCTGGAGTCCATATGCTTCTGGGAGATCCATTAGTGTTTCCTATGTGAGAGCCTCCAGCATTTTACATACAGTGGGCATTAGGCTTATCAGCCTGTAGTTCCCTGGCTTGTCTCTTTTCCCACTCTTATGCAGGGTTATGACCTCTGTAGTCTTTCAATCCCGAGCACTACCACTAATTCCGAAGAACTGTTGAAGAGATTCAACAAAAGTGCAGCCTGGTCATTTCTCATTTCTTTTAGTACTCTAGGGTGCAGCCATCAGGGCACATCGATTTATCCACTGTTAGAGCTTTCAGATACTTTAACACCCTATCCTCAGTTATTGGCTCTATGTTGATATCAACCTCCCACACTACCCTTCTGCCCGCAAGCCCGCACTCTGAGAGTGAACTATTGTTCTCTTCAATAAATACCGAGCAGAAATACTCATTGACAGCTCTATGAAATGTATCAAGGCCATCTGTGCCCCAATACACAGCAAGCAGGGTTGGGATATGCACATGCCAGGCATCTGACAGACACCCATGTGTGCATGACAGGAGCGCACCCATGCCACACCACTTCCATGGATAGAGCATGGGTGATCCTGCACAATTATGTGACCAGTCCAGGCAAGGGATGGGAAGTGGGGTGCTTACTCTCTTCATGATGACATTTGAGTTTTGTTATTAGCACCAACATGTATCCTTGGTACAATACTGCCCCCCAATTGCTTATTAAATTGCTTATTAAAAGGATTACCACAATTCCTGTAACTAGGATGTCCCCTACGGTAATTCTTGTAACAAGCATTTGTCAATGCCGAATGTTTGCTTGCTGGCATTGGCAGTGGTAGTGTAGAAGTTACAGAGCTGCGTAATAGGAATGGCAGTGAAGTATTGAACTGAAGCCAACCCCACCATCACCCTGCAGAGCGTGACAGGCATTGGGGTGTGCGTTTGGGTCGTCAGGCATAACGGCCACGCCAGTTCACCACACCCCACTCTGCAGAGACTGAAAAGTGTCACGTGTTCCTTGGGGTCTTTGGCCCTTATGCGCACCCCATTTCATTAGGAAATACGGTGAGATGGGTGCGATATAGGAGAATGGGGTGAAGTTTGGGGCGAAGAGTCCAAGGCATACCTCGATGCCTCTCAGTGACTGCAGGGTGTGGAATGGTATGAGCATCACAGGCAAGAATCCCAAGTCACACCCCTGATTCCTGTCATTCTCTATAGGGTTGGGCGATTTAGTTGAAAAGCCTAATACCTCAGGCATTCGTTGGTATGTTAACTCCAAATTTTCAACATGTTTGTTTTGTGACCCCACCTCATGAACAGGGGGAATATCAGTTTGGTAGCCAAAAGCTGCTTATGCACAGTGACTACGGCATTTAGCACCACAGGTGCAAAATATTCGAACAGGATGTAAAAATGACAGCTGTACTCTTTCATGGGGAAGTGTAAAATAAGGCTATGTTGCAATTGTGTAGTAAAAATATTTAAAAAAATGGTGAAGTCACGAGCGCACATAGAAACTGTGCAGCGCACACCCGTTATATAATTAGGTTGGGGATTTTTTATAGCAGATTGTCAACTCAGGCATTTTGGTGCCTCCAATCATGAACAGTGTCACTGTGATTTTCTTTATCTGTGCCGAACAATGCTTTCCCACAGCGACCACGCATCTCTGCACTAAAAGTGTGAAAACACACTTCAGCCATGTTGTGAAAAATGGCAGCTGTACTGTTCATAAGGAACATAAGTGTTGAAAAATGCCACTAGTGAAAATCTGGACTGAAAATATTACAAAGTCATGAACTAACGAGGATGCGTGGAAACTGCACAATGCTCACTTGTACCACAGTCATTTTATGGACTTTTGTCACCAAATTTTCAACATAGCCATTTTAAGACCTCTGCTCATGAACAGTGTAACTGTGATTTTCTTAATCTGTCCTAAACATTGCTTTAGCACACCAACAGCACCATTTGTCGCTACATGGGCGGAAACACGTTTTGGGCAGGATGTGAAAAATGACAGCTGTACTGCTCATAAGGAGGTGTGGAAAATGGCAATGTTGGAAATCTGGAGTGGAAATATTGAAAATTCGCAAACCTACCAGCGTGCGTGGGAACTGTGCAACGCACACTCGTAAAACAGTCATTTTTAGGAATTCTGTCACCAAATTTTCAACATTGCCATTTTAAGATCTCTGCTCATGAACAGTGACACTGTGATTTTCTTAATGTGTCCCATACACTGAGTTCGCTGCTTGACTGCGCCATTGTGCGCTACATGGCAGACATGTTTTGGGTGAGATGTGAAAATGACAGCTGTACTACTCAGAAGAGGGTGTGGAAAATGGCAATGTTGAAAATTTGAGGTGAAATATTGAAAAGTCGCAAACCTATGACGTGCGTAGGAACTACACAATGCGCGCTGTAAAACAAGTCATTTTGAGGATTTTTCACCAAATTTTCAACATAGCCATTTCAAGACCTCTGCTCATGAACAGTGTCACTGTGATTTTCTTAATTTGTTCGTACATTGATTTACACGACTGCGCCATTTCTGCGCTACATGGTGAAACACATTTGGGTGAGATGTGAAAAATGACATCTGTACTACTCATAAGAAGGTGTGGTGAAATGGCAATGTTGAAAATCTGGAGTGAAAATATTGAAATTCACGAACTTACTGACCTGCGTGAGGAACTGCTAGCCATGCGCTCTTTAAACAGTCATTTTTGGAATTTTGGCGCAAATTTTCAACATGAGGTTTTAGGCCCCCTTCTCATGAATGATGTCACTGTCATGGTGGTATTCAGGCCTGAAGGGTGATTTGCGGTCACTCATGCAGTCACTGCCGAATCACCCTTCGGGCCAATAGCATGTGACAGTGACATCATTCATGAAAGAGTCCAAAACCCCATATTAGAATTTGATACAAAATCCAAAAATATGGCTGAGATATCTAATAAAGTTGAAACCCCCTATCTAGCCCATTATACAGCTTACCAGCATTTCCTCAGTTCGCGGTCGGCTTTGAAGAGTGCAGGCGTGTTCCAGGTCCACCGAAGATCGTCGGCGCCGGTCCCGGGTAAGTATGGGGTGGGGGGTGGGGAAGGCTGGAGTGCGCAGTGGGTGGAGTGCGGGTTGTGGGAGGGGTCGGAGGCGCACCGCAGGACCGTTTCTTACAGGTTAAAAAAAAAGAGCGTTGAGGACCCGTTTGCCACTAGGGGTGGGCTCTGGCGTGGCACAAGAGACATTGGGGGTTCAGCGAGGGGATTGGGCACCCGTCGGCAAAAACAAAAGCAGGGACCGTTTGCCACGCTGGGTGGGCTCCCAGCGTTTGAGACTTTGGGAGGGCGCGTTCAGCCGGCCGGGGATTGGGCACCCGTCGGCAACATAATGAGGATTGCCACGCTGGGGTGGGCTCCCAGCGTGGCATCAACTCTGAGGGAGGGAGGAGGAGCGCGGATTCAGCCGGCGAAGATTGGGCACCCGTCGGCTATACCTGCGTGCAGAGCGCACATGCCTGCGTCTGGGGGAGCTTCGCGTGAGCAGCTTCTTATCGCTGCTCACTCAAGCGTGGCTCCCCCTTTCAACTGTATGCCACTGCATTTTGGAGCGTGTCATAGACAGCTCCAAAATGCATTGGCTTAGAGGAGCCGCGCCTGCAAGCACACTGCCTGAATTGGAGGAGGAGGTGACACACCTCCGAAATCTCCGATGATGGCACTATGTTTCTTGCACATGCGTGCAAGCAAACATAAAAATCAGAGACAAAAAAATAGAGTTAAGGCAGTTTGCTTTATAACTGTTACAGACAGCCACTCTTCTTGTGAGTGACTGCCAGTTTTAACAGCCAATAAAAAGCTGTGATTCACTAGTAAACAGTGGGGGCTGTGCCAGAACTCAGATAATCTGCCACTGATTGTGGACAGAGTCAATCTATGTGAGACTGTGAAAGGGAGTAGGTCTGCCCAGTTGCTATGCTGTTGAGAGATAGAGCTTGAAAATTTAAATTGTGAAGGAGACAGACCACACTCTGCCAGAGAGACCTATCAGATTGCTGCAACCAGAGAAAAAGAGAATATTACATGTTTGTATAGAGGAAACTGAAAGCTTAAAGTATGAGCTGCAAAATGTGGAGATTTTGCTATGAAGTAGCTCCAAAACTGCCTGAGTGTAAAAGCAGCTCTGTGTCTGGTAAGCCACCCAGCAAGTATCGTTGCTCATACTGGTCTTTGCAGCACACTATGCACTGGATGCTCAGATGTGGTGTGGTGATTTGATAACGGAATGGGCTCCACAGGCTGAAGCTGCCTTATGTGTAAATAAGTAATCATCTGCTACGTGAGTAAGAGAGAAGAGGCATAACTGAGCCTACTGAGGGAGGTTCACACACTCATACCAGTGGCCTGAACCCTGAGGGGGAAGCTGAAGCCAGCCAGAGAAGGTACTCAGTGTTACTGCGTCACTATACCCTGTGCACTCTGGGAGATCCCACTGATCAGAGTAAATCATGAGTACATCAGGGTTTGTCCCTTCAGAACCATGACCACTGTTTCTTTGTTAACTGGAGATTCAGTTATCCAGCTGATTAAATGAATAACCGATTTACATTTTGGACTTGTTTACTTTGGGTTTAAATATAGTGATTCTTCAAGTTCACCACTGCTGGGCAACCATGTGCAATGCTCATCAGGCCCACACCATTCTTACTTCTGGGTTCCCAGTGAAGCACTGGGGACTCACGTGTATTAAAAGGGGGTTTACTGGAACCAGTAGGGTGAGGGTAGCACCTGACAGTACAGTTGGGCAACTAGTACCGTGCATGTATGATTTGGAGGGGGCTACCAGGTTTGGTTGAGCCTGGACAGGCAATTGAAGAATGGCCAGAACACTGCATATTTGGTTTAGGTGGGTACTGGAAGACCAGCCAGGGTATACTATGCAGCTACCTCATACACTTAACTACTTTCATTTCCCTTTGGGGCTGATCCTGGCCTTAATAAAGACCTTGTTATATTGTTCATAATTATTGTCTGAGTCTGTACCATTCAGACTGTGATAAGCTGCATGCTTTTAGTAGTAGTAGAAGTAGATTTTATTTGTTTATGATGCTCATCGTCAGAGGCTCAGGGCGCCAGTACAATAAAACAGAGACAGCAGCTAAAATAATAAATACCAACCATGTAAGGACATAACGCAGTATAAAATATGCATAAAACCAACCCCTCATGAAGCAAACTCTAAATAAACAAGTTGCATTGTACATGTGATGGAAGAATTGTGAGGATTCTTGCTGTACTGTGTTGGATCACGGGTGGGATGATCCTGTGGGAGGTGAGGAGGCATTTGTATCCCAGGAGGTGGTACGATACCAATGACAAACCAACTTAAAACTTTCTCTGGGTGGAAGCACCATGCTACTTAAATTTCACTTTGGATATGACCCCGAACCAGCAGTTTAACTGACCAAGGGTCGGCCCTTCAACCTTGTTTAAGCTAGGCAGGGCTTAGTAGTAACCATATGGCAGCAGCCCAGTTACGACAGTGTAAATTCTCTGACCAAGATTTATGTCCAAACATGTCTGCAGTCCAAGTATACTGCATGTGTTATTTGTGCATTCACTACATTATATTCCGCCATGTTATGGCTTTTATAGCACACTGCCAAGTTAGCCTTGTCTATTACGCTTATACTGTGTCCTAAGTAGGAAATCAATGCACATTTGATTTTTCAAAGGTTGTTTTGTTAGTGTCATACAGTGCTTACCTCACTATCTAGTTTTAATCTTATAGTTGTGTTTGCAATTCCTGGGTTTATTTTCTATTCTTTTGCAGCATTTTTTTTATTCACCATAACCATGTCAGTGAAAAAAAAGTTCTCACTTTCATCTGATCTATGACTGAATGGCGACAAAAATTTTGTTAACCAAAGTACAGTGAAATATTTATGTCGACTGCATTTGCAGTTGGCATAAGGGTAGTCACTGCCTACCATGTTTTCTTCTGGAGGCTCTGCCCCTCGAACCCCCCAAGCAGGGGCTGTGCCCCCCACACACAACCAATTAATATAATCAACTCCAAGTTGGAGCTGATTAGGGGAGGGGGTGCAAGACCCCCAGACAACCGTGCCGGGGTTCAGCGCAGACACTACAGTGACCTGGCGCTGTAGTCACTGTAGTGTCGGTCGATGTTGACACGCTGTCAGGGTGGTATACATCTTTGGTCTACCTCTTCATTTTGCAGTGCATGCATTCTTGGGTTCTGTTCTTTTCTCACTGTCATCTGCTTCTTCATTCTGCAGTGTCTGTATTTTTGGTTTCTGTACTGTTCTCACTGGTGTAACCCCCCCCATAAATGGGGGTTCCCAAAAGTCTTCCTTGGGTGTGCTTAAATGCCCACTGCCAGGTGGACATTCTGTGTCTTTACAGGTGTAAAAGTGCTTGCGTGCGAGTGCCCTGTTAGCCTCCATGCCTGCCCCTTTAAGAGACATTATTTTTGTAGTGTATACAGTAATTAATCTGGGTAGGGGCCAAGTGTTACCAGGCTCGAGTCTCGCCCGAGCTGCAATAATATTGCTCTATTCTGCTATCACTAATGGTGCAGAAGGAGCTCTGTTAGAACTGGTAATTGTTTGCTTATTAGCTGCTCTAATAATAATGGTATTATAGTGTGTTTAACCTGCCTTTCTTTGCAGCATGGACATTTCTGTATTGCACTACTTAGTACCTTTAGGGGACCTTAAAATGGAGTCTGTTGCCAGGGGTCTTGTGGGAGTGAATTTCTGTAGGAATTGTAGTTTTTTTCATTTTGGAACCTAAATGGACCTGGAGGGGGAGCCCTTGCTTTGACAGACAGATGAATCAACCAACCAAACCGTTTTTGGATCAGAAGGAAGTCCAGGTGCTGCCTGCAGCAGACAGTCAGTCTGAGTTTAGTGCAGGAAACTGGTGGGAAGGCTGTGTCTGGCCTGCCTGCTTCATCTTCCCTTCTGAGGGATTTGCTAGTGAAATTAATTGGACTGAATTCGAACCGGCTTGTGACCAGAAATACCAAAATGTGACTGACCTGTTTCCTGAAGAAGACCAAAGATTTGCTGTGAGCGAGCTGCCTGTCAGGATGTCTGAATCACCACAGATATCACGGTTTTGCTCAGGAAAACTGAAATTGCAACTGGACTGTCATCCGACCTGTGGTATTGTGTTCTGATTTACTATAAATGTGCTGCAAGCTGTCAGTGGGTCAAGATTTGGTTCCCCACTACTTAAGTGTGTCACACTTGCTGGAAGCTGTCTCCAGCACCTATCAAACTGAATCTGAACTGTTCACCTGGCCTGGGCCCTGCCACCTTGGCCCAGTCAGCTACTTCAGATGCAGAGATCACCATTGACGAGAGACTCACCCAGAAATCAGCCCCCTGCTCAACATCTCAAACAGTAACGACACCTCGGTGTATCGTGTGGGGCCTGCTTCTCCTGGCATACCAGCTTGTTGACCTGCAGTCTCCATTTCATCCCTCCTGTGTTTCATATTGGGTAACGTGAGCAAACACCATGGTAGCTCCCTGCAACATCAGCTAAATCAAGAGTTGTCATCTGATTCAATTGTTGTTTTCTTGTCATGAACTGAGCCTCCAGGCTCCAGATTACAAATTGTGTGTGGTTGTGCATGCTCCTTCTTTCCATCACAGGGCCCCAACCAGCTGCAACGCCAGCCTACCCTGGCAACATGTCAGGCTAGTCCACCTTTTTTTCAGCTGGGTACCCAGAGTGTGTGACTGTGAAGGGACTCTAAAGTGCATGCATGATTGCCTGATTGAATCAGTTATAGTACTAATCAGCCAAATTACTCCCCTCCCTTGTTCACCCCCCCAAATAAATCAGATCTAATTCTTTTTGTACTTAACTTGACTGTAGTTCCATTTTGTACAAGAAGCACTGTACTGTTGTTACCTGCTGTGTCTAACCTTATTTTGCAGGGGGTCTACAGGGTCGAACTGGTGGAATCTGCACTGGTGGTAAGTGCAAACAGAGTGGGGATTTGTATGCTGATTAGGGGTTATTGTAACTATGTCTGTTGTTCATTGCTTTGGCCACTAGAGGGAAAAGAGGGAGTAACAGTGTACTGGAGGGCTGTACCAAGTTCAGCTACGCTACCTATAACCCTGTCCTTTGGGTGGAGGCACCGGTTTTCAATACCCAGGCCCCTTAACCTGCACTAGCCACGCAGGCAGGGGGAGTAGCCCTTGGGATAGCGCCATCTAGGGGTTACATCTTGGAGGCTACCGCTGGGATTAGTGCCCCCCGAGTGGCCAAAATCAAGAATTATTGTTAAAGATTAATGGCTACCCCAGTAGAAATGGCTGTACGCCAGTTGATGGGGTGGTGTACGGGGCAGGAGATCGACCCCCAAAATGCTCTGCTTATACTGGATATCCCCCTGGGTACCAGTAGAGACACTGTAGCGGGAGCACTCTCCAAAGTTGAATGTTTAAAAAATGCTGTGGTGGTGGGTAGACAGGCTGATTTGTTCGCACAAACTTTCATGGCCTTGGTAGAGTGTAGTGATGTTGTGGACAGCTCTAAAGTGCCACAGACTGTTGCCTCAGAAGGAGTCCCAGCCACCTGGAGAGTGATAACAAAAGACAGTAAAGACTCCGGGGAGGATGAGCTCCCACCATCATCTGAGACTTTTGAGGAGAAATTTGCTAAGTTGTGCTGAAGAAAGGGAAGACCATAGAGGAATTTAAGCAATTATTCCTGCCACCTAGGAGTGTACCTTCCCCCACACCCTCACCCACTCCAGTACCGGCTCCAGTGCCTGCACCTGTGCTGGCACCCACATCGGTGCCTGCAGTTAGTCATGACATGTACTGCAAGTTGAGGATGTTCACAGGTACCCTTCCCACTGCACCCCACAGGGGGAGGATGACTGGGAGAACTGGATCGACTATATTGCCCCCCTTGGTACCCAAGTGGCAGTGTGCAGAGGCTGAGAAACAAAAAAGGATCATGGAAAGTTTGAGAGGTCTGGCCCTGGAAGCCATTCGATTTCTGAGGTCCATGAATCCTAAGGAGTCTGCTCAAAAGTACCTGTCTGCATTCGAAGGTAGTTTCGGAAGCATTGAGTCAGGGGAGACTTTGATGTGGCAATTCAAAGGTGCCAGACAATGGAGGGGAAGGTTTGGCTGCATATGTTACTCGCCTAGAGAGGGCCCTGCAGAGAGCTTATCGAAAGGGTGGGGTAGCTGCCAGTGACTTGAACCGTGTGAGACTGGGGCACATACTACAGCATGCCAAGCACTCTAAATTGCAGATTATCCAGTTAAGGCTCCAGGATAGGAGAGATAACCCACCCGACTACTGCGACCTGATAAAAAGAACTCAGGGAGGTTGGAGGTGAAGAAAGAGATTGTGATTATGGGGTGGGCGCAGCCCGAGTGACCACGGCACAGGAAGACCACTAAGGATATTCTGCCATAGGCTGAGCAGTGGAGAGACGAGCTGCTGGAGGAAGTCAGAAAAGTACAAACGGATGCCTTTACAGAGGCCTCCACCACAGACAAAGACCCTGATCCCTCTCAGGACGTGACTGCCATGGGGGTTGGGGTTCACCCTCAGACATCCTCTACTGAGGGTGGCTCCCAGGCTGAGATCAAAGAATTGACTACCACCCTAAAGGAACTGTTAAGACACGTTGCATCACCCTCACCACTGCATGCAGATATTGGACCCTGATCCCTTTTCACTGCTTCAGACCCTCATGCAATGTTCTCTCCAAGGATGACCCAGGAGTCTATCATTTGTCACAACTTTGGAAAGGATGGCCATATGAAGAGAGAATGCAGTCTTAGAAAGACTTAGAAGGCACAGCACACTGAATAGGGGGTAGAGACATTCACAAGCTTGCACACACTAAAACAAGAACAACAACAAAAAAAAGAAAAGCATCTGTAACAGGAAGGGACACAGACATGTGGGGAGTGGTGCAATGCACTGGCTGTGGAGCAGCAGTGTTCCGGGAGACATTCTGGAGATTGCGTTGCTGCTCTATTTGCAGGCAACTCTCTGGTCTGAGGGTGGAGGTTGTTTGTCTCCATGCTGACCTGGCAAGGATTTGGGAAACCTGTCCCCCCCCAAGGACTGCCCAGACCACCACCACTACCTCAGAGGTTGCCAAGAAAGAGGAGTGATTGGATCATGGTGTGCTCAGGGAGGGTGAGAGTGGTGGAGCAGAAGCGCATCCCTCCAGTTGTGCCTCTCCACAATTCATTCACCATTCTGGTGGAGCATGATTCTTCTATAGAGGCACCTGCAGTGGAGACCAAGGAGGATGCTGGGAACCTCCACAATGGAGACCCAGAGGAGGGTGGCACAGGACCCACAGGGGAAGGAAACAACTCCTAGTGGGGGACTCAATTGTTAGGGGGTAGAACTGGGGGAGGGAGAAGAGAGGAGAGGAAAGGAAGGTAAGGTGCCTGCCCAGCGTCATGGCTTGGCAGGACAAGAAATGAATCCTCAGGATCATGGGAGCAGCTGCAAGGGGGAGTGAGCTGGATGTCATTATCCACCTAGGGACAAATGACCCGGCTGAGAATGGGATCAGAGCAGTGCAACTGGAGTTTGTGGAGTTGGGGAAGGGCCTTAGACAAGTAGCACACACGGTAACTTTCTTAGAAGTGCTACCTGTCTATGGCATGGATGAGGCTAGGGTACTCCACACCATGGGATTCAATGACTGGTTAAAAAACTGGTTTAGAGCTCAGGGATTTGGCTTCATTGGGGACTGGGGCTCCACCGGGAGGGATTCAGGCCTATACAGGCACAATGGTCTGCATCTATCCAGGAGGGGAACCAGGATCCTAGGTGATAGGTTTAAATGCTTCATTGGCAAGCACTTAAACTAGCCAAGGGGGGAGACACTGAAAAGGAGAAGGGAAATCCTAGCCCCCCAAAAATCATGGTAGTTAGTGAGGTAAACTCCAAGATAGAGCAGTCGATAGGGAGAAGGGCAGGGGTCAATGGAGAAAAAGACAAAGGCAGTAAGGACAGGGATGGGGCAAAAATAAATAAAGCCATAAAAAAATGGAGGGTAATGAGTACCAATGCCCATAGTCTAGATAAAACGCTCCCCGAAATGGTGGCCTTGATGGAAGTGGGATTCCTGGATATTGTGGTAGTCACAGAAACATGGTACACAGAGGTCCATGACTGGGATGTCAGCATACCAGGGTACACAATCTACAGGAGGGACAGGGAGGGTAGAAGAGGAGGAGGAGTAGCTCTCTATGTAAGGGAAGGGATCAAAGCAACAGAACTAAAGGGTAAACAGGGAGGAGAGGAGGCACTGTGGTACCCTGGAGACTGAAATGGCACCACAATCCACACAGGGCTGTATACAGATCCCCATCTCAGGGAGGAAATGGACAGGAAATGATAGAAGGCATCCTTGGGATGGAAGAGAAGAAAAAATTACTCACCTTAGTAATGTTGTTTCTTCTAATGGAGTCTTGCTGTATTCTGACAATAGCAGTGAGTCCCAACCTTCGAACTGCCCCGGAGATGAAAGAGTTAACTTTCCATGCCAGGCATGGAACGCTGAGTTCGAGCTCAGTTGAGACTCTGTCTGTTGCTGTTTGAACTCAAACCATCAGATCTTTATGAGCTAAACTCACTGAGGTCCTGTGTGGAAGCTGTAAACCTACACTAGCCAACTAGCTACTAACATAAAAACAGATTTTTTGGTCCCAAAACATAGACTCAAGTCAGAAACCCAAAAATGAAATAAACACAACACCCACTCACCCAAAGAAGGAGGTGATAACAAAAAGGGTGGGGCACCTCCTGAGTGCCAACACTGCTACTCACCCACATCCCAAAAACAAAGGTTCTGAGAGGGGAAGGCAGGGGAGGTCAGAATACAGAAAGACTCCATTAAAAGAAACAACATTACTATGGTGAGTAATTTTCTTCAAACAACATGAAGTATTGCTGTATTCTGACAATACAGACTACCAAGCAGTACCTCCATGGAAGAGGGACAGAACCTACTTGGAAAAAGGCTCTGAAGCTACAGCTGTGCCAAACCAAGCATCACTCCTAGCCTGGATATCCAGGAGTAATGCGTGTAAAAGTGTGAACTGTTTTCCAGGTAGCTGTTTGACATATCTCTAAGATAGGAATATCTGGCAGCAGCCAGGAAGCAGCTGCACCTGGTAGAGTGAGCCCTCTGGCCTGAGGGTGGAACCTTACCTAGTTTTTCATAGCAAATTGAATGCAAGAGACAATCCACCTGGCAATGGATCTTTTAGTGGCAGGTTTTTCCTTTACCAACCTCCTACCATATGTGAGGAACAGTTGGAGGAGTCAAACCTGTGACCCTTAGTACGTTCTATGTAGTAGCTAAGGGCTCTTTCACATCTAAACTGTGCAGCCTCCTCTCACCAGAGGAGGACTGGTCAGTGAAGTACAGGAAGAGAAATAGATTGGTTAAGGTGGAAGTCTGAAACCACCTTAGGCAAAAACTTCCTGTTAGTCCTGAGGACCACCTTATCTCTATGGAAGGAGATAAAATCAGTCTCCACTGACAAGGCTTGTAACTCACTTATCGCCTGGCAGAAGTGATGCCACCAGGAACACAGTTTTCCAAGTCAAGTACTTAAGCCTGCTGAGGACAAAGGCTCAAAGGGTTGCATAAGCTGAGCAATGCAAGCGTTAAGGTCCCAAGCAGGGGCAGGGTCCCTGAATGGCGGATGGTATGAAGCAATCCTTGAAAAACTTGGAGAATACAGGGTGAGCTGAAAGAGAAGAGGGCTTACCTGCTGAAATGAAAGCAGAGACAGCTGCCAGATGCACCCTTAGTGTAGCTGGTCTGAGTCCCAAATTATTCAGATGGACCATATAGTCAAGGACTGTGGCAGATCAGCAGACTCTGGGGAAATATGCTTCCCAGAGCACCATATGGAAAATCTTTTCCATTTGGAATTATAAGTAGTTCTGATGGAAGGCTTCCTAGAAGCCTTTAGAATATCCATAACACCTTGGGAGAGGTGTAAATCAGCAAACTCTAACTCTTCAAGAGCCAGGCCTTGAGATTGAGAGATTTGAGATTCGGGTACCAAACCCTTCCCTGAGCACAGGTTAACAGGTTGTAATTCCTGGGAAGAGACAGGGGAAGGTGGACTGCTAAGGACAATAGGAGAGGATACCAGGGCTGTCTGGCCCAGTCTGGGGCAATCAGGATCGCCTTGTAGGGTTGAGATCTGATTTTGACTAGCACTTTGAACAGGAGAGGGAAGGGGGGAAAAGCAAACAGGAACTTTCCTTCCCAACTGACAACTAAGGCATCCAGGGGGACTGAGCCCAACACTGGGGGCCTGCAGCAAAAAAGGGGAAGTTGGTGATTGTCTGGGGCTGCAAAAAGATCTATCTGTGGGGTGTCCCATCTGGAGAATATCACCTCCAATACCATGGGATCCAGTGACCATTCGTGATGGCCCTGAGATATCCTGCTGAGAGCATCTGCTAGGACATTGTCCTTGCCTGGGAGGTGTACTGCTGTGAGGGAGGTGTTCAGGGAATAAGCCAGAGACCACAACTTCATTGCTTCTGTGCACAAGGCCATAGACCGAGTGCCTCCTTGCATGTTGATATACCACATTGTGGTGGTATTGTCTGTTCTGATCTGAATAACTTTGTTCTGAACAGACTTGGAAAAGGCTTGAAGTGCTAAGAAATATGCTCTGAGTTCCAACAGATTGATGTGAAGCAGAGATTCCTGAGGAGAACCACAACCCTTGGGTGGTCAGTTCTCCAAGTGGGCCCCACCCCCAAGAGGGAGGCATCTGTAGTAAGGATTAAAGAGTGAGACTGAGGACAAAGGGAACTCCATGTCTTAGATTGTTCTGATCCTGCCACCATTGCAGGCCTGGATCAGTGTTAGGTCACTGGAATCAGTTTGGTCAGAGGGTCCTTTCTGAGACCAAAAGGCTCTCAAGTGGAACTGAATATCCCTCATCTGAAATCTTGCTCCTGCACCACTGCTGTAGGAAGCAGCCATGTGACCCAGGAGCTGCAGAAAGTGCCTTGCTGGACGAGACACTTGTAGGGTGAAGGAAGAGGCCAGTGTGAAAAGGGTCCTTGCCCTGTCCAGGGAAAGGAAGGTTCTGGCCTTTTCTGTATCTAGCTCTGTGCCTATGAAGGTGAGGAGCTGAGCAGGCTCTAGAACTGACTTTGAAAGATTCAGAAGGAAACCTAGAGAGGTGAGCAGTTACTGAGTTATCTGTAGGGGTAACTTGACCTGGTCTGGGGACTGGCCTACTATGAGCCAGTCGTCTGAGTATGGGAAGATGGCAATCCTTTGCCTTCTTAGAGAAGCAACTACTACTGCCAGGCATTTTGTAGACACCCTTTGAGCAGAGGTTAGGCCGAAGGGCATTGCTCTGAATTGGTAATGGCCTGAGGGCGCTCGACCTGAGGGTACTTTCGATGGGAGCTTCTGATGAGAATATGGAGTAGGCATCCTTGAGATCCAGGAGACTAGTCAGTCCCTGGCCTTGAGAGGTAGAATTATTCCCAGAGTCACCATTTTGAATTTTGGCTTTAAAGGGTGCTTGTTTAAGTAGCTGAGATCCAGGATGGGCCGCCATTCTCCTGTCTTTTGGGGGATAAGGAAGTACCTGGGTACAATCCTTTGCCTTGGTTCAAGGGTGGAACCCTTTCAAGCTCTGAGGCCAGGAGGAAGAGACCTCTGCCTCTGGGGCAAGTGCCTCTGAGGGATTTGCAGGTGGAAAGGATCTGGTTCTCAGCTTTGGAAATTTTGAAGCTGAGAACCAGTCCCTGACTTCTACTTCCAGGACCCATTTGTCTGATGTTAGAGACTTCCAGTCCTGGATAAAATAAGCAGCCTGCCCCCTACAGGTAGTGGAGAATTGGCCCTGGCAATCCCATCAAGGTGCCTGCTTGGCAGGGGTTTTAGGCTGAGAGGTGGGAGCAGGTCTGCTTGTACCCTTCCGCCTCTCCTCAAAGAACCCCTCTGAGCATGGGCGAAGAGGCCTGGGCTAGTAGAAGGACCTATGAAAAGGCCTGAACCTGTCCCTGGGATGCTGCCTCCTGAGGGTGGCTTGCCTTTCTTTGGCAGGCACTCTATAGGTGGTGCTATATTCATCCATTTCTTCATGTAATTCTCTGTTTGCTCCCCAAACAGAGAAGTACCTAACTAGAAAAATCCATGGCCTTAGTCTGGGTATCCTGTGACAGGCTGAGTACATCTGAGCCAAGCCATTCTGAGCGCATACAGATGCCAGCCATGACTCTAGATGAAACATCATTGGGGAGTCCACTGCAGCATGGAATTGCACCCTGGATGCCTCAATACCATCAGCGGCCACCTGCTCCAGCCCTTGGCAGCTGGCAGGGACCCTGTTTTGCTAAAGCCATGACAGTGTCCCCATCTGGATTTCTGATACCTACAGTATAGGCCATATAGTTGGCCTGTCTGAGTCCCAAGGATGCTGCCATGTACTGTTTCTTTGCCATGGCATCAATCCTCCTGGAGTCCTTGTCTGGGGGTGCAAGGGAATATTTGCCTTATCACAGGCTGCAGCTTGCACTACTCCAACATGGCTGCATTGTTGTGTAGAACTCCGTATCTGAGCCTGACAGGGTATACCTCTTGTCCATTCTTTTATCCTACAGGAAGTATAGTATTAGAGTCTTTAAAATCTTAAAGTCTGTTTCCAAAAAGATTTATCGCAGGAATAGACAGCCTCCCTGAACTCTGGGATATCCATCATTTCCACATAGTCAGGCTCTTCCTGGTCATCACAGCTTCTTCCATAGGGAGCTGAAGGGTTTCTGCCACTTTCTTATAAAACATGAAATGGGAGGGGACTCAGAAGCCTAGGAGGAGACATCCTGAAGGTCTGTCTGGGGAGATGTCCGGGTCTATGGGCACATCCAGACTTTCAAACCATTCACTTTCCTCATGCTCCACTTCCTCCTCCTCCGGTTCATAATATTCCTCTAAATCATAATCTTGAACCGGTGGAACCGGCCGAACCGAGCGTCTTCATGCTGGTGCCGGTTCGGTCAGAACCATGGAAAATGACTGCACAATTTTTATCGCTTTGGCTATTTCTTCAGCGGTTGGAGAAGAAACCTTTGGATCCACACCAGCTGATTTTTCTTTTCTTGTTCTCTTAGCCGGAACCGACTCCTCAGAATTGGCTCTCGTTTTGCCCAAAGAAGTCTCGCCCTGGTCAGAGGGCACTCCTTCTGGTTCGGTTTGAACTGAACCGGGCTGGCCATCTGGTTCAGTGGACTTTTTGGCCTCCCTTTCCCTGAGCCTACCAACTCTCTTCTCTAGAGTAGCTGCAGGAACATTTTTACAAATCTGGCAGTCTGCATTGAGGTGGTCAAACCCCAGACAATAAACACAGGTGGTGTGGGGGTCAGCCTTAGCAAAGACTTCCCCACACACACTGCAGTGTTGAAACCCAGTGGGCCCGGTTTTTCTTTTGGGTTTCTCAGACATTGTGCCAGTCCTAACAAAACTTACCCTTTTAATGGCAATCCGCCAGGCAAGACCCTCTTATCGGTTCCTGACCATGTTACGGATCATGGAAAAAAATGTAATAAAAATCCATTTTTAGAACAGTGAAACAGGTATACTCACACTCTAAAGTACAGATCAAGATTTTACAACAACGATCGGTTCAAGCCAACCGATGAACTGTTACAAGTTCCACACAGAACAGAAAACAAAATAACCTATCTAGTACTCACGAATACCACAGACAGAGACTGAACCGACAGGTTACGGTTTAAATTTGATTGAAAACCGAGAAAAGTGGTACTTAAACTGACAAATTGAAACGAGCAAAGGGAGAAATCTCCGGAGCGACTGTTCAGTGAGGCGGAGTAAAGAATCTGACGGTTTGAGTTCAAACAGCAACAGACAGAGTCTCAACCGAGCTCAAGCTCAGCGTTCCATGCCTGGCATGGAAAGTTAACTCTTTCATCTCCAGGGCAGTTCGAAGGTTGGGACTCACTGCTGTGTCAGAATACAGCAAGACTTCATGTTGTTTGAAAGGGAGTGCTTGATGGGCGACCCTAGAATATGCCAGATGTTAACTGAGCACCTTTGCTGCAGCCACATCAAGCAGAGCAATTCTCGATGCCACAGGGGGCATGTCTCAGACAGCTAGTTTAGAACCCACTTGGGAAGAAGCAATCTTAGACCTGAGTACTCTCAAATGGGAACAGAGGATCTCCGATCTTGAAGTGGGTAGCCATATGGGAACAAGCGACCACCAAACAGTGTGGTTCACGATAAACTTAGCTGTAGAGTCAAACCATACAAAGAAGATACTGGACTTCAGGAGGGCTGATTTTGTCAAAATGGAGAGTGCCTCAGAAAAGCACTAGCAAAACAGGCAAGAAGGTGGGTGCAGCAACAATGGAAACATCAAAAACCGCCATCACAGAGGCAACTAAGCCTTTGTGTGAAGCAAATAAACAAATCAAAGCGAAGAAAAAAACACTATGGTTCTCAAAGAAGTGGCGGGAAGGTAAGGGAGAAAAAGATAGCATTCAGGAAGTATAAGGAAACAAGAAGGAGCAGGACCAGAGAACTGTACCAGTTAAAGCAGAAGGAAGCAGGGAAGGCAGTCAGAATAGCAAAGGCCCAAACCAAGGAAAAGATAGCCAACCAGTTAAGAAGGGGATAAAACCTTTTATGAGTACATTAGAGA
Organism: Neoceratodus forsteri; assembly: GCA_016271365.2. NCBI lineage: Eukaryota > Metazoa > Chordata > Ceratodontiformes > Ceratodontidae > Neoceratodus > Neoceratodus forsteri. The sequence continues at coordinate 1,113,756,072 of CM028129.1, read as the reverse complement.
ACAAAAGAAAGACTAAAGCAGGGATATTGAGGCTGAATAAAGAGGAAGGTGGTTGGGCAGAGAGTGACAGTGAAAAAGCAGGGATACTGAGCGAATACTTCTGCTCAGTATTCACAATGGAAAACCAGGGGGAGATATCTAATCCAGTCAATAGAAGCACTCTGGATAGGGGGTTGATATTAGTCCTTTCAAAGAAGAAAGGGTTCTGAAAGAACTCTTAAAACTGAAGGAGGATAAAGCAATGGGGCCTGATGGGATTCACCCCAGAATTCTAAAGGAACTAAGGGAAGAACTAGTAACACCACTGACTACCCTTTTTAATAAATCATGGGAGGATGGTGTGGTACCTGAGGATGGAAGGAGGAGGCGGATGTGATTCCACTTCACAAAAATTAGAAGACAAGACAAAGGCAGGAAACTACAGACCTGTCAGTTTGACCTCAGTGGTAGGGAAAATGATGGAATCACTTCTGAAGAAAAGGATTGTTGAGTACCTAGAGGCCAGTGGGGCACAGGACCCAAGGCAGCATGGATTCACACAAAAGTAAATGTCAGACAAATCTAAATTGATTTCATTGACTGGGTGACCAAGAAGTAGTAGACCAGGGAGGGCTGTGGACATGGCCTACTTAGACTTTAGCAAGGCATTTGACAGTCCCACACAAAAGATTAATAAACAAATTAGCCAGCCTGGGAATGGGTCCCAAGGTGGTAGCCTGGGTAAAACACTGGCTGGACAACAGGACACAGCTGGTAATAGTAAATGGAGTCCACAGTAAAGGGGGTTACTAGTGGGGATCACAGGGTTCAGTACTGGGGCCGGTCCTTTTTAATGTCTTTATAAGTGACATTACAGAGGGACTGGAAGGGAAAGTATGTCTCTTTGCAGATGACACAAAGATCTGCAACAGGGTTGATATGCAAGGTGGGGTGGAAAGGATGAAAAGGGACTTGACAAGGTTGGAGGAATGGTCAAATGAATGGCAGCTTAGATTCAATGCAAAGAAGTGCAAAGTAATGCACCTGGGAAACAAAAACCCGGGGAAGAGTACACAATGAGGGGTGAGATACTGACAACCACAAAATGGAAATGGATCTGGAGGTTGTCATATCAGATGACCTAAAGGTGGGCCAGCAATGTGAGAAGGCAGTAAGGAGGTTTGGGGGGGTACTGGGATGCATAGGGAGAGGTATCAACAGTAGAAAACAGGAAGTTGTTGACCCTCTCTACAGACAGTTGGTAAGACCATATCTGGAGTACTGTGTACAGTCCTGGAGACCCCATCTCCACAAAGACATAGACAGGGTGGAGGCTGTCCAGATGAGAGCAACCAAAATGGTGCAAGGTCTGCACCAGAAGATATGAAGAAAGACTACAGGAACTTAAGATGTAGCCTCCAGGAAAGGAGGGAGAAGGGGGACATGATAGAAACTTTCAAATACCTCAAGGGAATCAACAAAATCTAAGAGGGTAGCATCTTTCAGAAAAAGAGATGTGCAAGAATAAAAAATTACTCACCTTAGTAATGTTGTTTCTTCTAATGGAGTCTTGCTATATTATGACATATGCAGTGAGTCCCAACCTTGAACTGCTCCGGAGTGAAAGATTAACTTTCCATGCCAGGCATGGAGCTTTGAACACGAGCTGGGTTGAAAACTCTGTTTGTTGTTCTTCAAACTCAAACTGTCAGATCTTTTATGAGCAAAACTCACTAAGGTTCTGTGTGAGGGCAGTAAACCACAAGCCAACTGGCTACTAAATATAAGAACACATTTTCTGGTCCCAAAACAAAGACTCAAGTCAGGGGATCCAAAAAATGAAAAACATAACACCCAAACACCCCAAAAAGGAGGGGTGAAAAATAAAGTGGGCATCTACTAAGTGCCAACACTGCACTGCCCACCCACATCCCAAAAGCAGAGGTTCTGAGAGGGGCAGGCGGGGGGGAGGTCATAATATAGCAAGACTCCATTAGAAGAAACAACATTACTAAGGTGAGTAATTTTTCTTCAATCAACATGAAGTCTTGCTATATTATTTATCAGAGCATACACAGCAGTACCTCCATGGAGGAGACAGAACCTACTTGGAAATAGGCTGTGAAGCACAGATGTGCCAAACGAGCATCACTCCTAGCCTGGATGTCCAGGGAGTAATGCTGGTAAAAGTGTGAAACTGTTTCACGGTAGCTGCGACATATCTCTAAGATAGGGATGTCCCTGGCAGCAGCCAGAGACACAACTGTACCTCTGGTAGAGTGAGCCCTCAGGCCTGAGGGAGGAACCTTACCCAGCTTTTCTGGCAAAATTGGATACAAGAGATAATCCACCTGGCAATGGATCTTTTAGTAAGGTTCCCTTTCCAACCTCACCATAAGTGAGGAACAGTTCGAGGAGTCAAACCTGTGACCCTTGGTACATTCTATGTAGTAACTAAGACTCTTTTCATCTAAACTGTGCAGTCTCCTCGCCAGAGGAGGAATGGTCAGTGAAGTACACAGGGAGAGACATAGATTGATTAAGGTGGAAGTCTGAAACCACATGTAAGCAAGAACTTTCTGTTAGTCCTGAGGACCACCTTATCTCTATGAAAGGAGATAAAATCAGGCTCCACTGAGAATGCTTGTAATTCACTTATGTGCCTGGCAGAAGTGATGGCTACCAAAACACAGTTTTCCAAGTCATACTTAAGCTCAGCTGAAGACAAGGGCTCAAAAGGGGTTGCATATGTGAGCAATGCAAATATTAAGATCCCAGGCAGGGGCAGGGTCCCTGAATGGAGGGTTGAAGTGTGAAACACCCTGAAAACTTTGGAGAATACAGGATGAGCTGGAAAGAGAAGAGGGTTTACCTGCAGATAAGAAAGCAAACCACGGCTGCCAGGTGCACTTTAGTGTAGCTGGTCTTAACCCAAAGTATTCAAATGCACCATATAATCCAGGACTGTGGGTAAGTCAGCAGATTCTGGGAAATAACTAGAGACACCAAATGGAAAATCTCTTCTTTGGAATTATAAATAAACCTGGTGGAAGGCTTCCTAGAAGCACTTCAATATATCCAATACACCTTGGGAGAGATAGGTCACAAACTCTAACTCTTCAAAAGCCAGGCACGAGATTGGAGAGATTTGAGATTGGGTGCAAACCCTCCCCTGAGCACAGGTTAACAGGTTGTGATTCCTGGGAAGACACGGGGAAGGTGGACTGCTAAGGACATAAGGAGAGGCTACCAGGGCTGTCCGGCCCAATCTGGAGCAATCAGGATCATCTTGCAGGGCTGAGATCTGATTTGACAAGCACCTTGGAACAGAAGGGAGGGGTAAAAGCATAAGAGAAACTTCCCTTCCCAACTGAGAAGGAAGGCACAGGGACTGAGCCCAACACTGGGGCCTGCAGCAAAAAGGAGTTGGTGATTGTCTGGGGCTGCAAAAGGTCTATCTGCGGGGTGCCCCATCTGGCAAATACTACCTCAATACTAGAGTCCAGTGACCATTAGGTGATGGCCTGAAATCTGCACAGGAAGCATCTGCCAGGACATTGTCCTTGCCTGGGAGGTGAACTGCCATAAGGAGGTGTTCAGGAATAAGCCAGGACACCACCTTCATTGCCATTGCACAAGTCGTAGACCAGTGCCTCCTTGCTTGTTGATGTACCACATTGTAGTGATGTTGTCTGTTCTGACCTGTACAACTTTGTTCTGAACAGAGGTGGAAAAACTTGAAGTGCTAGAAAAACTGCTCTGAGTTCCAACAGATTGATGTGGAGCAGAGATTCCTGAGGGGACCACAATCCCTGGGTAGTGAGTTCGCCCATGTGAGCTCCCCACCCCAAGAGGGATGCATCAGCAGTAAGGATTAAGGAGTAAGACTGAGGGGTAAAGGGAACCCCCTGTCTCAGATTGCTCTGGTTCTGCCACCACTGAAGGGCTTGGATCAGGGTTTGAGTCACTGGGATCAATTTGGTCAGAGGGTCTCTCCTTTGAGACCAAAAGGCTCTCAAATGGAACTGGATGTCCCTCATTTGAAATCTTGCTTCCTGCACTACTGCTGTAGAAGCAGCCATGTGCCCCAGGAGCTGCAGAAAATGCCTTGCTGGTCGAGAGACCTGCAGGGTGAAAGAGGAGGCCAGCGAGACCAGGGTCCTTGCTCTTTCCAGAGGAAGGAAGGCTCTGGCCTCTTTTGTGTTCAGTTCTGCACCTATGAAGGTGAGAAGCTGGACAGGCTCTAGAACTGACTTTGGAAGATTGAGAAGGAAACCTAGAGATGTGAGCAGTTGCTGAGTTACCTGAAGGTGTAGTTTGACTTGTTCTGGAGACTGGCCTACTATGAGCCAGTCGTCCAGGTAAGGAAAAATGGCAATCTTTTGCCTTCTTAAGTGGGCAACTGCTACTGCCAGGCATTTTGTGAATACCCTCGGGGCAGAGGTGAGGCCGAAGGGCACTACTCTGAACTGGTAATGGCCTGAGGGCAGTTTGAATCTGAGGTACTTTCAATGGGAGCTTCTGATAAGAACATGGAAGTAGGCATCCTTGAGGTCCAGCGACACTAGCCAGTCCCCTGGCCTTAGAGAGGGTAAAATAATTCCCAGAGTCACCATTTTGAATTTTGGTTTTAAAAGGTGCTTGTTTAGGTATCTGAGATCCAGGATGGGCCACCATTCTCCTGTCTTTTTTTGGGGTAAGAAAGTACCTGGAGTACAACCCTTTGCCCTGGTGTAGAGGTGGAACCCTTTCCACAGCTCTGAGCCAGGAGGGTAGAAACTTCTGTTTCTAGGGCAAGTGCCTCTGATGGATTTGCAGGTGAAAGGATCTGGTTCTCATCTTTGGAAAATTTTGAAGCTGAGAACCAGTTCCTGGCTTACTACTTCCAGGACCCACTTGTCTGATGTTAAAGACTTCCAGCCCTGGACAAAGTAAGCCAGCCTGCCCCCTACAAGTAGTGGAGAATCGGCCCTGGCCACCTCATCAGGGTGCCTGCTTGGCAGGGGCTTTAGGCTGAGGGATGGAAGCAGGTCTGCTTGTACCCCGTCTGCCTCTCCCTCTAAAGAACCCCCTCTGGGCATAAGCTGAAGAGGAGGCCTGGGCTTGGTAAAAAGGCCTGTGAAAAGGTCTGCCCCTGCCCTTGGAGGGCTGCCTTTGAGGAGTGGCCTGCCTTTCTTTGGCCTGTGCACTCCTATAGGTGGTCCTATAGTCATCCATTTTCTTCATGTAATTCTCTGTCTGCTCCCCAAACAGAGAATTACCCACAACAGGAAAATCCATGGCCTTAGTCTGGGTATCCTGTGACAGGCTAGTACATCTGAGCCAAGCCATTCTGCGAAGTGCCACAGATGTAGCCATGACTCTTGATGACACATCATTAGAGTCCACTGCAGCATGGAATTGCACCCTGGATGCCTCAATACCATCAGCGGCCACCTGCTCCAGCTCCTTGGTAAGCTGGCCAGGGACCTGTTTTGCTAGAGCCATAACAGTGTCCCATCTGGATTTCTGATATCTAGCAACATAAGCCATATAATTTGCCTGTCTGAGTCCCAAAGATGCTGCCATGTACTGTTTCTTTGCCATGGCATCAATCCTCCTGGAGTCCTTGTCAGAGGGTGTGAAGCCAAGGGAATATTTGCCTTGTCACAGGCTGCAGCCTGCACTACCCCAACATGGCTGCATTGTTGTGTAAGGAACTCCATATCAGAGCCTGACAATGTGTACCTCTTGTCCATTCTTTTATCCACAGGAGGTACAGTGTGAGGAGTTTTTAAAATATTTACTGTCTGTTTCCCAAAAGATTTATGCAAAGGAATAGACAGTCTCCTAGACTCCAGGATATCCATCATTTCTACATAGTCAGGCTCCTCTTGATCATCCACAGCTTCCTCCATAGGGAGCTGGAGGGTTTCAGCCACTTTTTTATAAAACATAAAATGAGAAGGAGACTCAGAAAGCCTAGGGGGAGACACTCCTGAAGGTCTGTCTGGGGAGATGTCCGGTTCAATGGGCACATCCAGACTTTCAAATCCACATTCCTCTCCTCCATACTCCTCTTCCCCTCCTCCGGTTCATAAAATTCCTCTAAATCATATTCCTGAACCGTGGAACCGACCGAACCGTGACGCTTACCTGATGGTGCCGTTCGGTCTGGAAAGTCGGAAGCGACTGGACAATTTTAATCGCTTTGGCTATTTCTTCAGTGGTTGGAGATGGAATTTTGGCTCCACACCTGCTGATTTTCTAGTCCTTTTGCTGGAACCGACTCCTCGAGTCGGCTCTCCTTGCCCGAGGAAGTCTCGCCTGGTCAGGGGCACTCCCTCCGGTTCGGTTACAACCGAACCAGGCTGGCCATCGGGTCAGCGGACTTCTTGGCCTCTCTTTCCCTGAGCCTACCAACTCTCTTATCTAGGGTAGCTGCAGGAAATTTTTGCAAATCTGGCAGTCTGCATTGAGGTGGTCAAACCCCAGACAATAAACACAGGTGGTGTGGGGTCAGCCTTGGCAAAAGCTTCCCCACAAACACTGCAGTGTTGAAACCCAGTGGGCCCGGTTTTTCTTTTGGGTTTCTCAGACATAGTGTCAGCCTAACCAAAACTTGCCCGTTTATGGCAATCCGCCAAGCAAGACTCTCTTATCGGTTTCCAACCGTGTCACGGGTCGTGGAAAAAAACGTAATGAAATCCATTTTTTTAGAACCGATAAGAACCGTGAACCGCACTCTAAAAGACAGATTTAATGTATTTAAAACAACCTGATCGGTTCAAACCGAACCGATAATACCGTTTACAAGTTCCACACAGAAAGAAATGTAAAACCTACCTAGTACTTACGATACCACAGACAGGGCTTGAACCGAGCGGTTGTGGTTTAAATTCGGTTAAAAAACCGAGAAATTAATACTTTAACCGACAAAATGAACCGAGCTGAAGGAGAAATCTCCGGACTGTTCAGTGAGGCGGAGTAAAGAATCTGACAGTTTGAGTTTGAAGAACAACAGACAGAGTTTTCAACCGAGCTCGTGCTCAAAGTTCCATGCCTGGCATGGAAAGTTAACTCTTTCACCTCCGGAGCAGTTCGAAGGTTGGGACTCACTGCATATGTCATAATACAGCAAGACTTCATGTTGTTTGAACAAAGGGGCACAATTTGAAGATAATGGGGGGGATGGCTCAGAGGTAATGTGAGGAAGTATTTCTTCACAGAGAGGGTTGTAGATGCATGGAACAGCCTTCCTGAGGAGGTCGTAGAGTCAAAAACAGTGGGGGAATTCAAGAATGCATGGGACAGGCATAAGGCAATTCTAGTGGGGGGTAGGAGGGAGTAGGCTGTTGGTTAACTAGGATCTGCAGCTTATCCGTTAGGTAGGGAAATGGGCAGACTAGGTGGGCCAAGTGGTCCTTATCTGCCATCAAATTCTATGTTTCTATGTTAGTAAACAGACTCCAAGGGGAGCTCCAAAAAGCAAATCAATGGCTGAGGGGTGCCCGAAATGACCGCAGTGAGGGCTCAAGAAATACTAACTCAAACTTCTTTGTGGCTAAATCATCTGCCCAGGTCCCTGCTACCGTCCCTCCAGACTGGTCCTAATTGGTGGGCCCAAAATGGTGCAGGGTCTGCACCAGAAGATATATGAAGAAAGACTAAAGGAGCTTAAGATGTATAGCCTCCAGGAAAGGAGGGAGAAGGGGGACATGATAGAAACTTTCAAATACCTCAAGGGAATCAACAAAGTCCAAGAGGGTAGCATCTTTCAGAAAAAGAGATGTGCAAGAACAAGGGAGCACAATTTGAAGATCGAGGGGAATGACTCAGAGGTAATGTGAGGAAGTATTTCTTCACAGAGAGGGTTGTAGATGCATGGAACAGCCTTCCTGAGGAGGTCGTAGAGTCAAAAACAGTGGGGGAATTCAAGAATGCATGGGACAGACATAAGGCAATTCTAGTAGGGGGTAGGAGGAAGTAGGCTGTTGGTTAACTAGGATCTGCAGCTTATCCGTTAGGTAGGGAAATGGGCAGACTAGGTGGGCCAAGCAGTCCTTATCTGCCATCAAATTCTATGTTTCTATGTTTCTATGTTAGTAAACAGACTCCAAGGGGAGCTCCAAAAAGCAAATCAATGGCTGAGGGGTGCCCGAAATGACTGCAGTGAAAGCTCAAGAAATACTAACTCAAACTGCTTTGTGGCTAAATTGTCTGCCCAGGTCCCTGCTACCGTCCCTCCAGACTGGTCCAAATTGGTGGGCCCTTCGATGGAGACTACTGTGACTGTCAATGGTATCCATGCTCAGGCTGTGCTCGACAGCAGGTCGCAAGTGATCATTGTATTCCAGGACTGGTATGACAAACACTTATCTGATGTGCCATTACAATCTCTAGAAGGCCTACATGTGTTGGGCCTGAGTGACAAGTCTTATCCCTACCTAGGATATGTCCGGCTCTGGCTGTCTTTTCCTGCAACTGTAACTGGTGTAGATGAATAAGTAGAGATGCTGGCCCTGGTGTGCCCTCCTACAGGGATGTATGATGGGGTCCCCCTACTCACTGGAACCAACGCTCACGTGTTTGGGAGGTTAGCGCAGTTGTGCCAAGAGAAACGAGACCGACAGACTGGTCAGGCAATAAGAATTCCAGCTCTGATCAAGAAAGCTTATGACCTGCAGAAGCAGTCTGTGACAGAAGACCAGGATGAGCCTGTTGGAATTATCTGGACGAAGGACCGTGATTCCTTGATATTGCCACCCAATACTCAGTATACTGTTCATGGATAGGTCAGTCTTAGAAGAGACGTGAAAAACAAAATATTAATGCTGCCTGCACTAGGTGAAGGAAAGTTGCCAGATTGACTATTGGTTAAATCCAGTATCCTACCTGCCCGTGCCCAGCTTAATCTGGTTCAAGGTCAGTTGGCATTCATCTGTATCCCCCTCCCCCGGGTCGTGCCTGAAAATGGGCAGGATTTGTCTAGTGCACTTACCCGGTCAACAAAAGCTAAATAAATAAATAAAATGCCTATGCACGACGAGTGATGGTCCAGATTCGAAATGTGTCAGATTGAGAAGTCCGAGTGAACAGAGGGTGTACACTAGCTACAGTACACTGCATAGACACTACAGTATTGCCCAGCAACAGATATTCTGGCGAGAAGGAGGAGGTGACCCCAGACCTATTTGACTTTGGTGATTCCCCCTTGTCTGCTGAATGGAAGACTCGGATCAGTAGGAAACTTGCCCAGAGAGACCAAGTGTTTTTGCTAAAAGAATGGGATGTAGGGTGCGCCCATGGTGCTGAGTATAATATTCGGCTGCACGACGACAGACCTTTCAGTGGGCGGTCCCACCACCTTACTCCAGTTGATATAGATGATGTTTGGTGGCACCTACAGGAGATGCTCGCTGACGGAATTATTCAAGAGTCAAGAAGCCCCTACGCATCTCCCATCATAGTTGTGCATAAGAAAAATGGGTCCATGAGGATGTGTGTAGATTATCGGACCCTTAACCGACGGACTGTCCCAGATTAATACACCATGTCCCGCATACAGGATGCCCTGGACTGCCCGAACGAGAGTCAGTGGTTCTCAGTACTTGATCTCCGCAGCAGATATTATCAAATCCCGATGGCCCTGGAGGACCGTGAGAAGATAGCCTTCATCTGTCTTTTGGGGTTCTATGAATTTCTAAGGATGCCACAGGGGATTTCAGGTGCCCCTGCTACCTTCCAGAGGTTGATGGAACATGCAGTAGGAGACATGAATCTGCTAGAATGTTTAGTGCACTTGGATGATGTCATTGTTTTTGGTCTCACGCTAGAAGAACATGAGGCCAGACTGTTCAAAGTCCTCGATCACTTGGAAGAATTCGGCCTCAAGCTAAGTGCCAGTTCTTTCAAGTGTCTGTAAAATATGTGGGACATACAGTGTCAGCTGAGGGGGATACAGACAGACACCAATAAAGTATAGTCCCTGACCTCCTGCGTCCCAGCCCACCAACCTGAAAGGCTGCAGCGTTTTCTGGGGTTTTGCGGCTACTATCGCCGATTCATTAAGGACTATTCGAAGGTAATCCATCCGCTCCTTAATCTTACCCAATGCTATCCTCCCACGAACTGTAGCTACAAGAAGGGGTCCCTCAAAGAATAAGACAAGGTGTATTTTCGAACAGGTGAATCTTTTGGAACCCATTGGACCCCCCAAGTGCGAGGTGACATTCTTCGAAGTCATCTATCAGCTTACCCATGCCCCAGTCCTTGCATATGCTGATTCCACCAAACCATACATCCTGCACATGGATGCCACTCTGAAAGGGCTCAGGGCTGTGCTACATCAAGAATGTGAGGTTGGCCTGAGACCTGTGGCCTTCGCCAGTCGCAGCTTGACATCCTCTGAACAGAATTATCCTATGCATAAGTTGTAGTTCCTCACTCTAAAGAGGGCCATAGTCGATTAGTTCCATGAGTACCTCTATGGGACCAAGACATTAGTAAAGACTGATAACAGTCCTCTAACGTATGTACAGACTTCAGCCAAGTTGGACACAACTGGGCACCGGTGGCTTTCTGCCTTGTCAACTTATGATTATGCAGTTGAATACCAGCCTGGACTGAACCATATTGATGCTTAACGCCCTTTCACGACAGCCAAGTTCCAAAGACAATTAGGTGAGGCTGTCTGAACCTTCTATTAAAGCATTGTGCCAAAAGTTTGACAAAGATGAGCAATTGTCTGCAGACAGCGTGGACTGCCTGGTGGACTGTTGGGGGCCCCCCCCCCCGATACTTGCATACCTGCTGCTTAATGTCATTTTTCTGCATTAGATATCAGTGCTTTGCCCCAGTTTGATAGTGACAGCATTCAGCAGGTTCAATCCCATGACCCCATGATTCAGCCCGCACTTGATGCCCTGCGTGCGGGGAAGGATGTATCTAAATTACATTCTACTGACTTACGAACTGCACTGTTATTCAAAGAAGTCCCCAGACTAAAGTTATGAGATCAGTTACTATATAGAGAGACAGTAGATTGTCAAGGTCAAGTGGACGAGCAGCAGTTGGTCCTACCTACAGCCTTCAAACAGCTGGTACTGAGGTCCCTCCATAACCACATGGAACATCTTGGTATTGACTGTACTCTCGACTTAGTACGATCCTGATTCTATTGGCCAAAAATGGGTGCAGATGTTGGGAATCATGTCAAAACTTGCAGTCACTGCCTCCAGTGGAAAGCTTTGCCCCATAAAGCTGCCCCACTTGTCAACATCACTACCAGTGCCCCCATGGATCTGGTTTGTATAGACTTCTTGTGTCTGGAGCCCGATCAAAAGAACACTGGCAATGTACTAGTAGTAACCGATCACTTTACCCGATTTGCTGACCAAGGATCCTAAGGTCTCTAAGGTGGCCAAGGTGCTAGTAGAAAAGTCCTTTGTCCACGATGGTGCACCCCAAACGTATCCATTCCGATCAAGGAAGAGACTTTGAAAGTAGACTAATCAAAGAAATGCTATCTCTATGGGGGTGCGAAAATCCAGAACCACTCCCTATCACCCTCAAGGGGAACCTCAGCCAGAACACTTTAACAGAACCCTTCTGGACATGTTGGCTACTCTCTATCCTAAAGATAAGTCTACGTGGAGTCAGCAGATTAGCACCTTGGTACACGCTTTGAATTGCACCAAAAGTGATGCTACCGGATTCTCTCCCTATCGCCTCATGTTTTGGAGAGAAGCCCGGCTGCCCGTAAATGTTTGCTTTGGGGTCTCCCTGGATGGGGTCCGAGCTAAGAACTATTTACAATATGTACAGAAACTGAAAGATCAATCGAACCATGCGTATCAACTGGCTTAAACAATGTCCGCCAAGAGAAATCTTGCCAACAAAGAGAGGCACGACAAGAAAGTGAAGGCTCCAGAGCTACTGCCCAGAGACCGTGTATTGTTCCGTAATTTGGGCTGCATGGAAAACATAAAATTGCTGACAGGTGGCATCATCTTCCACACATAGTGATCGGTAAACTGGATGAACTGCCTGTGTACAAAGTGCACCCTGAGAACAACCCTAGAGCTGTCAAGACCATGCACCGCAATCACCTACTGCCCATTGGTCAAATGATCATTGACGCTGAACCAACACCCGACACTTCCCCCGGGCCAGTGATTTGTGCTGCTGCCAAAAGGAGACGCAGTCAACCTGACCCTGTTGTTCCAGACCTAAGGCCTTCCCCCGGCAGGCCCTGAATGATGAGGACTGTCAGACCGTCCATTTCTGATGAAAGTGAATGTGACAATGCCTACTATCCTTCTTATGAACTGAGCCAGTTGTTTCGAGGCAATCCTCTGCAGAATTATGGGGATGAAGCTGGGCCTTCAGAGCTGCCTAACCCCCAGCTTCTTCCCTGGAACCAATGACCCCTGAAAGTGAGGTGCAGAGCATTACGTCTAAAATAGAAGATTCCTTGTGCCTAGTGGAACTGTTTGAATTACCTGAGGAGGAATCTGCTGTGGAAAATCTCCCTGGTGACACACCAGAACCTGCAGAGCAATATGACAGTGTTGACAGCACCCCTTCAGTGCCACAAAAATTAAATGATCTAAGAGTTCCTTCAGGATGAGCAACAGGGGCCCTCTTTAGGAGAGAATAATGAGCAAAGTATTGTGGAAGCAGAATCTGCTGTGCAAGGAGCCAATAATGTTCTGCTAATGAAGACTTTGCCCAGTGCAGAGGTACCCCTTTCTACTGAAGAAGAGACTGATGCAAATCCTGGTACTCCAGAGACTGTGCCTGTTTCTCCAAGGAAATCTGGGAGAGCGGTTAAACCCATAATATGTATAAGCTACGACTCCCCTGGAAGACCAGTAGATCTTCCTTTAAATGTTGTCCACAAGGGTATCTATGTTTCAAAGAGCTCTCTGCCCAAACTGAGCCTTTCCACCACTTCCAAGTTGATTGTCCATCCTTCAGGACATGGTGCCCCTGCCCCATCTAGCCCCAAGTTAGCTGATAGGGATGGGACCCCATCTGTGTTGTTTAGAATGCAAGAAACTATAACATGAATGAGTACGGTAATATTATTGTGAATCATAGTGAAATCATTATTGAATGTATGAAAACTGCATAAATATTGCCATTTTATATATATATATATATATATATATATATATATATATATATATATATATATCATCATATGTATTAGCTATTTTGGATACGTATAGAAATGCTAGTGAAGCATATATTTTGTATAAGTATAGTGTCTTCAAATAACGTTGTTGTGAGCATGGACTTGACGCGGATGCCAAGTTCTTTCCAGGCAGGGAAGGGTGTAACCACCCTATAGATGGGGGTTCCCAAAAGTCTTCCTTGGGTGTCCTTAAATGCCCACTGCCAGGCAGACATTCTGTGTCTTTGCAGATGTAAGTGCTTACGTGAGAGTGCCATTAGCTTCCTTGCCTGTCCCTTTAAGATACATTATTTTTGTAGTGTATAATTAATCTGGGTAGGGGCCAAGTGTTTCCAGGCTCGAGTCCCACCCGAGCAGCAATAATATTGCTCTGTTCTGCCATCGCTAATGGTGCATACTAACATACTAAAATGCCAGCAGAATAGGCCTAATGGTCTTTCGTGTCTGCTCGTTTGGTCAGCCCCCACCCTGGGAGCTGACCTTGCTGCCCCCCTCACCCACTCTGGCTTCTCCCTTCCCAGTCCCGGATATTCTCACTGTACAGGACTTTGCTTCCAGAATCCTTCCCCTGTACCTGTCCCACCCCCTTTTGAACCCCTCCACCGTCTCTGCCTCCACCAGCCCCCCTGGAAGGAGCTCTGTTAGAACTGGTAATTGTTTGCTGATTAGCTGCTCTAATAATAATGGTATTATAGTTTGTCTAACTGGCATTTCTTTGCAGCATGGACATTTCTGTATTGCACCAATCAGTACCTTTTGGAGACCTTAAAATGGAGTCTGTCGCCAGTGGTCTTGTGGGAGTGAATTTCTGTAGGAATTGTAGTTTTTTTCATTTTGGCACCTAAATGGACCTGGAGGGAGAGCCCTTGCATTAACAGACAGATGAATCAACCAAACAAACCCTTTTTGGATCCAAAGGAAGTCCCGGTGCTGCCTGCAGCTGAGAGTCAGTCTGAGTTTGGAGTTGAGAGAGTGAACTGCTCAAGACATCTGAGCAGCTGCTCCTGCGTAGTAGCGCAGGAAACTGGTGGGAAGGCTGTGTCCCTGCCTGTTTCATCTTCCCTTCTGAGGGATCTGTTAGTGAAATTAATTGGACTGAATCCATAGAAACATAGAAACATAGAAGTTGACGGCAGATAAGGACCGCAAGGCCCATCCGGTCTGCCCATTTCTTTTTCTGCCTTATGAATGTGCCATCGGCCTCTGCTCTGTCAATGACCTATCTATTCATACTCATCTGTATTGCTACCTTATGCCTATCCCATGCCTGTTTGAAGCCCTGCACTGTATTCATATCCACCACTTCCTGAGGTAGGCCGTTTCATGCATCTGCCACCCTTTCTGTGAAAAAGAACTTCCGCACATTACCCCTTAATCGGCCTCCCTCTAATTCATGCTCTGTCCTCTTGTTCTGCTATTTTTCTTATATTGAAACATGTTAGACTCTTTCACCTTGTTAATGCCCTTAAGGTGTTTGAATGTTTCGATCATATCACCTCTCTCCCTCCTTTCCTCTAGGGTACACATATTGAGCTCCGTTAATCTGTCCTCATATGTTTTCTGATGCAGTCCCTGCACCATTTTGGTTGCCCTTCTCTGGACTGCCTCAATTTGGTTAATGTCCTTGTGAAGGTATGGCTTCCAGTACTGCACGCAGTACTCCAGATGGGGCCTAACCAGTGTCTTGTAAAGAGGGATTATCACATCCCTCTTCCGAACCGGCTTGTAACCAGAAATACCGAATTGTGACTGTCCTGTTACCTGAAGAAGACCGAAGATTTGCTGTAAGCGATCTGCCTGTCAGGATGTCTGAATCACCACAGAGATCACGGTTTTGCTCAGGAAAACTGAAATTGCAACTGGACTGTCATCCGACATGTGGTATTGTGTTCTACTTTACTATAAATGTGCTGTAAGCTGTCAGTGGGTCACGATTTGGTTCCCCACTACTTAAGGGTGTCATGCTTGCTGGAAGCTGTCTCCAGCACCTATCAAACTGAATCTGAACTGTTCACCTGGCCTGGGCCCTGCCACCTTGGTCCAGTCAGCTACTTCACATGCAGAGATCACCATCGACGAAAGACTCGCCCGGGGATCAGCCCCCTGCTCAACATCTCGAACAGGAATGATACCTCGGTGAAATGTGTGGGCCCTACTTCTCCTGGCATACCAGCTTGTCGACCTGCAGTCTCTATTTCATCCCTCCTGTGTTTCGTATTGGGTAGCGTGAGTAAACACCAGGGTAGCTCTCTGCAACATCAGCTAAATTGAAAGTGTTGTCATCTGATTCAATTGTTGTTTTCTTGTCACGAACTGAGCCTCCAGGCTCCGGATTACAAATTGTGAGTGGTTGTGCATGCTCCTTCTTTCCATCACAGGGCCCCAACCAGCTGCAACGCCAGCCTACCCCGGGCAACGTGTCAGGCTAGTCCACCTTTTTTCCAATTGGGTACCCAGAGTGTGCGACTGTGAAGGGACTCCAAAGTGCATGCAAGATTGCCTGATTGAATCAGTTACAGAACTAATCAGCCAAATTATGCCCCTTCCTTGTTCATTCCCCCTGAATAAATCAGATCTAAATTCTTTTTGCACTTAACTTGACTGTGGTTCCATTTTGTACAAGAAGCACTGTACTGTTGTTACCTGCTGTGTCTAACCTTATTTTGCAAGGGGTCTTCAGGGTCGAACTGGTGGAATCAGCCCTGGTGGTAAGTGCAACAGAGTTGTGATTTGTATGTTGATTAGGGGTTATTGTAACTGTGTCTGTTGTTCATTGCTTAGGCCACTAGAGGGGAAAGAGGGGGGGTTATAGTGTCCCGGAGGGCTGTACCCAGGTCAGCTACGCTACCAATAACCCTGTCCTCTGGGTGGAGGCACCCGTTTTCAGTACCCAGGCCCCTCAACCTGCACCTAGTCACACAGGCAGGGGGAGTAGCCCTTGGGATAGCGCTATCATCTGCCTCTTCATTCTGCAGTGCCTGTATTCTTGTTTTTTGTACTGTTCTCACTATCATCTGCCTCTTCATTCTACAATGTCTGTATTCTTGGTTTCTGTACTGTTCTCTCTATCATCTGCCTCTTCATTCTACAGTGTCTGTATTATTGGTTTCTGTACTGTTCTCACTATCATCTGCATCTTCATTTTGCAGTGAATGTTATTTTCAGGTTCTATACTGTTTTGACTATTGTCTGCCTTTTCATTCTGCAGTGCATGTATTCACAGTTTCTCTACTGGTTATTTTCACTTGGAGTGGCACATGTTGATAAAAGGGTTCATTCCATTGCATCAGTTACATTGTGGTCCAAATGTAGGGCATTTTGGTATTTGTGTTCCAGACCACAGCATTTGCATTGCACACTGGTTGTGTTTATATATTTGCTAATTGCAGGGGAGTAGCCTGGATTCTTTTTGGGGGGTGTTTAGATATGATATTTTTGAAATGGGAGAAATAAAAGCCAGAGGTCTGGGGGTGTACATGCTCTGTGGTGAGTTTTAAGGCTTTTCTTGAAGAAAACACACATGTTTGCTATATGTTCCCCACCCTTAATTTCATGGGAAATTTTTTGGTTTTTGCACATGGAATCAGGGTTGTGGGAGACTCTAGCTGGCATTACAGTCTACATAACCTCCAATGGTTGTGGACAACTGGTTATACAACAGTTCGATCAAACACCCACCCCATATGCAGTTTTTATAATATACTGTGATCTTTGAAAGATTTATACAGAAAGGCTGTGGCGTAGGATCTGGGGGCCGCTATGCCCCCAGCAGCTTCAGGGGGTTTACATGCTCTGTGGTGAGTTTTGGGGCTTGTCTTGAAGAAAAAACACACTTTTGTTACATGTACCCCACCTATAATTTCAGGGGAATTTTTACCAATGGAATCAGAGGTGTGAGAGACTCTGACTGGCATTACAGTCTTCAGCACCTCCAGTAGATGTGGACAACTGGCTGTCCAGCAGTGCCATCAGCCACCCAACCCACATGCAGTTTTTGCAATATACTGTGATCTGTGAAAGATTTCTATATAAAGGCTGTGGCCTGGGGTCTGGGGGCCTCAAGGCCCCCAAAAGCTCTGGGGGGTGTTACATGCTCTGTGGTGAGTTTGGGGGCTTTTCTTGAAGAAAAGCATACTTTTATTACATATACCCACCCCTCAGATTACATAAGGATGGTATTGGCTGGCATGGTCCATTTAGAAAGGTTGGGGACCCCCTACACTTGCCAGTAATGGCAGCTATGGATCTATGGATGGTGGTCATTTTAGAGTTTGGTCTGCAGTGGTGTCCAGGGAAAGTACAAAGCTGAGAAATTTGAAGGGGAGAGGGAGCAGCTATATGGTGATGCCAGGATAAAACCCACCACCTGCAGGGCATACCCGGTATACTTCTTAGCATTTTGTCACTGAAATGTTAGATGCAAGCACTCAAAATGTAGGGAAACATTGTCAGACACAGAGACACATTCAGAAAACTGGGAGCTGGTGTCTTAGCAGCACTCTGTGCTTGATCATCCCTGGACACTAGCTGAAGGTCCTAAAAGTGGAGCGAGTGATAATGTTTTTTTGTGCGAAGGCCCTCTTTAACTGCCAGATAATTGCTGCTATTAATGAGCTGTTAGTCACACCAGGCCATCTGGAACATTAAAAGGGATTAGCATGAGGGGTACAGGGACTTTAACTTCATTAACAGCAATGGAAAAACTGCACTAGTTAAGATGGCCAAGTAGAGAGTTAGTTGCACAAGCCCTGGTTAATTTGCACTAGGTTTTGGGCTAGTAAAACAATGTTGGAATTGACCCACGACCCCTGACATACAAATATACAAAAGGGGCACACGCTTGAACACTTAGTAACATGGGGGGGGGGAGACAACTCGGAAACCATGACAAAAAACATGGGTGAGGTATGGAGGGTGACCTGGTGCTGGTGACATCACATTCCACCAGCATCCATGTACGTGGTGGTACAATGCCTTGTTACCAGGCATTACTAACACAGCAGGTAGAAGAGGAGGCTAACCACTTGAAAAGGGAGGGGATTGCCCCTTTATACACAGAGACACTACTGCGACATGAATAGGACATGGGTGATGCCATTACCAGTATATATAAATCCATCATTACTGGTGGGTGTATAAGAAAGGGGTTTCAGGTCAGGAGAATGGGCCTGAATGATCAGGAGGCCCATTCTTCCGACCTGAAACCCTCTTTTCTTATACACCCACCAGTCATAAATGAATTATAAAGACTGGCATCGCCTACGTCCTGGGCTCTTAGACTCCTCCCATCTTGATTTCTTATGTCAGTATCTAGTTTGCTGCTTTGACATGAGAGTGTAGGAATGGGGTCCCCAGTCCTACCTCTCATTTCAGAGCAGCAAAGTAGATAAGGACATGGAGTTACGTGTCACGGGATACAGTACAGAATCACACTGTTCCATGAGGCCCACGTAACAGTTTGTTGCTGGCTGCCTCAGAAGGAGCAGAAGACGCAGCAGCAGGACCAGGACTGTTTCTACTTCTGCTTGTGGCATTGATGCCTTTTATGAAAGCAAACAGGGTGGTTTGATGACCTCCTCTTAGGTCCCAGACATTTTTAAATAAAACTGTTTTTCACACACACTCAACTTTACTGTCTGTGTTTTATCTTCATAAAATTGTTACTGTCTGAACAAGTTACAACACAACTCAAGGATTCAGATGGGATTCATGTATGTCAGTGTCAGTGGCTCAGCAGGTAGCACACTCACCTCTGAGGCTGGGAGATCAGAAGGCTGTGGGTTCTATCCCCACACCAGGCACTTGGGTTAATATCCCAATACTGATAGTGCAGTGCAGCATGAGGGTGGGGTGCTGCACTCCTGAGATGCTATCTTTCAGATGAGACGTTAAACTGAGGTCCCATCTGCCTGTTCTGGTGGTAGTTCAGGTAGATGTTAAAGACCCCATGGCACATCTCGAAAAGAGTAGGGGTAGTTTTATTGAAATAACATCGTATACAGAATTGAAATGCACAAAATTCTAAGTATCATTTAAGACACACAAAAAGAGAAAATATCTTCCTTATATATAGAAACTGTAATCAAAACCTAATGTACTTTCCCTTCCCTTCTCCCTACATCCCCCTATTTAAATTGATTCCTTAGTCATAATTATATATCTACTTTATTTGGTTCCTTATAAGTCACTATGTCCTTCACTCAGTGACTTACTCCTTTATATAATTAAATGTTTAATAACTTTATTTGACCTTTTACTCTCTAAAAAGAAATTATTTAGACTTAATAAAAAATTTAAATCCTTTCCACCACCTTCTTACTGCCTGAGGTGTTGAACCTTTTACATCTGTTTCATATACCCGTCTCATAGCTTGATATACCAAAACCTGTACAGTGTCATATGGCATCATACTCTGGTTCAACACCCACCTACATCTAGCTTACCATAAATAGAATTGTCCTGTTGTCCAGCCAGTTTGTTATCCAAGGTGGTAGCCTGGTTAAAAAACTGGCTGGACAACAGGATGCAAAAGGTAATAGTAAACGGAGTACACAGTGAAGAAAGGAGCGTAACTAGCGGGGTACCACAGGGTTCAGTACTGGGACCGGTCCTCTTTAATATCTTTATAAGTGACATTGGAGAGCACCTGGAAAGAAAGGTATGCCTCTTTGCAGATGACACAAAGATCTGCAACAGGGTTGATACACAAGGTGGGGTAGAAAGAATGAAAAGGGACTTGGCAAGGTTGGAGGAATGGTCAAATATGTGGCAGCTCAGATTCAATGCAAAGAAGTGCAAAGTAATGCAACTGGGAAACAAAAACCCAGGGGAAGAGTACACATTGGGGGGTGAGTTAATAACAACAACAAAAATTGAAAGAGACCTAGGAGTAATTATATCAGATGACCTAAAGGTGGGCAAGCAATGTGAGAAGGCAGTAAGGAGGGCTGGGGGGATACTGGGATACATAGGGAGAGGCATCAACAGTAGAAAATAGGAAATTGTTATCCCTCTCTACAGACAGTTAGTGAGACCCCATCTGGAGTACTGCATGCAATTCTGGAGACGCCATCTCTGCAAAGACATAGACAGAGTGGAGGCTGTTCAGAGGAGGGCAACCAAAATGGTACAAGGGCTGCACCAGAAGACATACGAGGAGAGACTAAAGCAGCTTAATATGTATACCCTTGAGGAAAGGAGGGAGAGGGGGGACATGATAGAAACTTTCAAGTATCTCAAGGGAATTAACAAGGTACAAGAGGGTTGTATCTTTCAGAAGAAGAGATGTGCAAGAACAAGGGGGCACAATTTGAAGCTAGAGGGGGGACGGCTCAGAGGTAATGTTAGAAAGTATTTTTTCACAGAGAGTTTTGGATGCATGGAACAGCCTTCCTGAGGAGATTGTGGAGTCAGGAACAGTGGGAGAATTCAAGAATGCATGGGACAGGCATAAGGCAATTCTAGTTGGAGGCAGGAGGAAATAAGCTGTTGATTAGCTAGAATCTGCAGCTTATCCATCAAGTAGGGAAATGGGCAGACTGGGTGGGCCAAGCGGCCCTTATCTGCCATCAAATTCTATGTTTCTATGCAACAAAAAAAAATCATTAATGTATTATGATGAAACCTGGATCCTAATGGGGCATACTGACCTAAAACAAAAACTTCATATGTCATAGTAGTAAGCCATTCCATATTCCATTTTTCTGCCAAAAAAATCCACAGGTTACTAGAATAAGAGCAAGTAAATAAAATAATGCTCCATTGTCTCCTCTAAGTTAATATAGTCAGTGTAGGGACAATGTCGTTCGTCCAAAGTGTTATGCTTTGCATTTCCCCCAACTGTATTCTTTCATAGACTGAAAGCCAAAGATGTTCCCACATATGAGGGGGAATCCTAGGACTATTCAACTGCGCAGTTACCAGTTTAATTTTGTCCAGCGTGCAGTGCCTAAAACTAGGATCAGTAGGGAAACATTGTGCCATTATCGTCTGATACGAACACCGACCAGATAAGGACCTTACTTGCTGTTTTGTTAAGTTCCACTTATATAGTATAGAAACTGTAGATTTAAAAAACTCCGGAACATGTAAATGGGTCCCCATTCTAGGAGGCACTACCCCCCAAGCTTTGAAGAAACAAGTTAAATTTAACTTACACCAAAGAGTTTGAGGGGTATCCTCCACCCCAATCCGCATTTCACTGTTTGCAATAGAAACAATGTGTGGAAGAATGTCACTGGATCAATGATACCCAGTCCTCCTTTACTCACAGGGAGACACGTGAAACACCATTTTATAGGGTTCAACCTACTTCCCCATGACATTTGGAAAAAAAGACTATTTAACTTTGTTTCTAGCATCTCTGGTGGGGGAAAAAGCATAGCAACGTAAAGCAAGCCAGGAATCAGACATTTTTTTTATAAATTGAACTCTTTTTAACTTCAACATACTCCATTTCTTCCATTTATTGACTTTAAATTCGATTTTGGATAATGATTTTTCCCAATTTAATATAACCAAATTCTGAGGTCCAAACACAATTCCGAGGATTTTCAGGGGTTCGTTGGAAATCTGAAGTCCTGCCAACTGCAGGGAATCAGAATATCCCACTCCAATAAACAGACCTTTACTTTTATTAATATTTAGTCTAGAGTTTGATACATGTGCAAATTCAGACATAAATTGTAAAAAAATTGGGAACTGAGTATAATCTGAAAAAGAAAGGCACACATCATCTGCAAACGCCTGAAGATGTAAAGCTTTATGAATTCCAGTACCTATAATCCTGTGCCATCTAGGTACATCTGTTAAACTTCGTAAAAAGGGGTCTAAGGCAAAGATATAGAGAAGGGGACTTAGTGGATAACCCTGCCGTACCCCGACCCTTGTTTGAAATCCACTAGTAACTGATCTTTTTATAATTGGAAATACCAAAGTGGAAGAATATAATAATCAAATAAATTTTACTAATGCTACTGGTATACCATAACAATCCAATACTGAAAATAAATATAAATGTGAAACTCGATCAAATGCTTTCTCTTGATCAATAGAAATGATGGCACCATGTTTCCCAGAAAGGGATAAACAGTCAATCACATGCTAATAATCATCAGGGCATGCTGAATCTTTCTAGAAGGAAGGCCACAAAATTGTAATGGAGAAATAACCCTGTTAGCAAAATGTTTCAATTTATTATTCAAAATATGGGCCAAAATTTTATAATCAGTATTGAGGATAGTAATTGGACTCCAGTTAGTAATTAACTGTCTATCTCCAGATTTGTATATGTACATTAAAAGACTATCTAGAAATGGGAATGTTATTACATTTTGTCTAAAAAAATAATCAAACACCGGCTCTATGCAGTCAGAAAGGTCCAAAACAAAAGACTTATAAAATTCTATAGGTAAATCATCTAATCCAGGAGATTTACCTGATGGAATGGTTTTTAATAGCAGTTGCAATGTCTTGTTTTTGAATTTGAATAATTTCATTCTCAAGATTCAAAGGAATACTTGGAAGGGTTATTCGTCCCAAAAATGTGGCAATCTCTTGAACAGTTGGGAATACTTCAGGTTCTAGGGTAAAAATATGATCTTTTATAATTCTATGCAAATCTTGCTCTGAAGTGCAAACAACCCCTAGGGAATCTAATAAAGAATCAATTTCCATGTTATCCTGAAAAGTTTTACAAGTCTGATAAGGATCACCCAACGGAGTTTTCTTTATGCCATTTTGAAATACAACTTTCATGGTCCCTGCCCGATCATATTGGTAAAGCAGCATTTGATCTTTTATACATTTAATTTGAGCTGAATAATCATATTTAGTTGTGTTAGACCATGAAAATAATTTAAACAATTGCTGCCTTAAAGATAGGTATTTCAGAAAGTTATTATTTTCTTTACGTTTCCTGTATTTTTTTAGCCAATTTTGGAGATCTAATTTAGTATCAAGCCACCACTGACCAATGTCAGTATACAAAAAACACACTGAACACCTAGCTTTAATAATGTCCCTTATTCCTCGCTGAACCCAGGTTTCCTCTAGAACAGTAATATTTAATTTCCATCTGGATAATGGCTTCCTTGAGCTTGGCGTGTCTGCAAAGGTAACTAATGAAGCCAAATGGTCTGAAAATTCTACCGGTATGTTTATAATGTAGCAGAGGGAAGATTTTTGGAAATAAAAACATGATCTATCAAGGTCATATATTTTCCTCGTTTAAATGTAAATTTAGGACCTTTCACTTGAAAATCTGCACAGTGTAACAAATCTGCTGAAGCCACCATCTCAGACAAAGCATTAGAATCACAATACACTTTCCCATTTGGTTTTAACCTAATCACCTGAGATTTTACCTCACAATTAAAATCCCCATATAAAAAAATGTGATTAGAAGTCACCAAATATGGTCACACGGCATGAAACAATAATACCTTATCTGCTTTAGATTGGGGTCCATATACATTAATCAAGTGACAATTCATAGTATTCCATTTCCCATCCAATAACAATACCCTTCCAGATATTAAATCCACCAATTTCAGAAGTCTAAATGAAAATGAGGAAAATAAAATACCTACACCATCTGTGCTTGCTTGGCCAAAAGACCAATATGAAGGTCCCTAAGCCCATTCCCCCTGAAAACTTCTTATATTATCAGAAGAAAAAAAACAAGTCTCCTGAAGGAAACGGATATCCAATTTAGTAGATCTTACAAAGTCAAAAACTACCTGACGTTTCCCAGTATTTAATAAACTATGTACATTCAATGTACCTGTTTTAAAGGATGCCAGGAGTTATGTTTGTTGCATAAAATCTATTTTTTTTCCTCCTTTTTTTCTTCTTTCCCCTATACCCCACAGAATCTGGGTTCTGGACCTCCATTGCCAACTCCCTAGGTTGGGTATCTCCTTCATCATGTTCCATTTCGGAATCCCCCCATTCAGGGTCCAAAACCGCAAATGGATTAGGGAAATTTATTTTGTCTCCAGAGGGGGATGGAGGGGGAGGAACAGAAGCAGATCTAATATTTCTAGAAGATCTACGTCTTTGTTTAGGAGAATCAGGTGTAGGGGAAAGCTCTATAAGCTGTATAGGGTCATTATAGCAGACAGGAGTTAACTGTTCCTGATCATGAATGGCTAAAGGTTCCTGTAGAGCAGAGGGCATTACTTTTTCCTGTTTCAGACTAGCTTCTTCTCCTATTACAACCTCCGCTTGATTGGGAGGTCGAGGATGGGGCTTTTGATTAGGGACCTTTTGTTCGGGTATCTCCTGCTGTACTACTGAGTCCTGAGCTTGTTGTATAAGTAACTCAGGACTCACGCATGTGGTAGCATTCTTGGCAGCCCAAGGACAATCTTTAAATGCATGTCCAAAATCCTCACAAAGGTCACATTTTGTATGTGAGGCACATTGAAAAGAAACATGGCCTACCTCTCCACAATTACCACACCTGGGTCTATCACAAGTACTGGAAATATGTGTTCGGGATCCACATTTATAACATGCCTGAGGCTGTCCCGCATAAAAATACACACCCCAGTCCCTTCCTAGCATAAATGAATTCGGAATGTGAGTTATACCGGTCTCGGTACTCCATAATTTAACTTTATATTTCCACACCCCCTCCGTCCAAAACATCTCAGCATCAAGAATGGCCTCAGGATCCCCCAATAAACCACATCTTTGAGACAGCCAATATGTGATATCAGCCACATGCACACCCTCATTTCTAAACATAACCATTACAAATTTGACTAAGGGTTTAGATAATGGAATGACCACAAATGGAGTCCAAATAGGAGAATATTTTACTTGGGTGTAACGTTCCCAAAACAAATCCAAAAAATGAGCCTAACAAAAGCTCACATCAAAGTTGTCTTCCCCGGAGATGTTTATAAATGCAAACAACTCCCGAGGGGAAAATTGCAATGAATCTTTTAACAGGATTTTTCCCACTAAATGTCTATCAGGTCTGTCCTCCATGCCACCTTTGTAACGAATCTGAACCGCATTCCATCTAGGGGCTGCTTCCTTTTTTATGTTGGCAAACAATTCTGATAACAATGGTTTTTGAGACTTTGAATGGCCTTGGGGCATATCAGTTTCTCTGACAGGGTCTTCTTTTGCATCATTCTTAATTATAGTGGGGTCCTCAGGTTCTACCCCCTGCAAGTGGAACAGTATAGGCTCAGGCTCTCCCCCGGTTTTTATCTCCTCGCCAAGTTTAATATCCTTATTTTGTTGCCCCTTAAGATTAACAGTCTGTGAAACTGAAATGTTTGAAGGCCCTGGAGCCCAGGTAGCCTAATTTGGGCTAAAAGGTAATTTCGTATCCCAAGTTGGATCCAGAAGCCAACCCCCACAGGGTTTTGTTTCCATCCTGATTCACTTAGGGGTTTATCAGGAGACCAAACCTCATCAGAGGAAGCAGGGCCAGAATGCAGAGAAAAAGCCTGCTGTATTGCAGATGTAGTTGATATATGTTTCACATGAGTTTTTTTATGAATCCCTTGTTTCATATCATTATTCTCTGGGAGTCCCATATCTATATGGCGTTTCACAAAAGCCATTGCTAGACTTTTCTCCCTTTTATCTTCCTTCTGTCCAAATTTATTAGTTTTTCCCCTAGTAGGAAATGAAAACTGAGTGGCTGTAGCCTGAGACTCCGGTTTATCAGACTGAAAAACAATCACTCTCGGACCTTTCAAGTTATCAGTGATAGGTGCAGCAGGAACTGACATGAACCCAGATATTTTGGACAAGGGTTTCATTTTTTATGGGGCACAAAGTATGTGGACCTAGGTTATAACCTATATCTGCATTACTGTTTACATTAGCTATATATCGGGGGAGAAATGAGTTTTATTTTCTTTTTCCGCGAGTAAAGCCGGAATCTTGGGGTTTGGCAGTAGGCACACACTATTGTCAGCGCTGATACTGACAGCCAGCTTACTTTCCCCAATTTCCACATTCTCAGGAAGGTTACATGTTGAGTTAGCTGCTGACTCACCCAGCCCTGACAGGGCCTTTGATCCTTCCACGTCAGCGGTTGAGCTGTCAGATCTCCCCGCCGCACTGTTATCCAGGGCTTGACCTCGCAAGTCCACCAGCTGGGCTTGCAAATGGCGTTCCTCCTGTGCGTGCCGCGAATTTCTTCTTCATGTAATTGAAGTCACAATGCTCGTTCAGGATCATCAGAATCAATAGAATTTTCTGCTGTAGTTTCTCCACTATCCTTCATAGTAGTTAAATCTTCAGTAGAAAAATTTTTTACGGGGGTTCCCTCCCGTCTTCAGAGTGCAACACTGACTCGACAATAACATCCAAATCAGTTGTTCGTCCGAGTTAGAGACAACCTCTTCCCCTGCTTCTTGCACATTCATCTTCACTGTTGTCAAGTCAGGACTGGCCATTGCAGTGGCCATAGGTTCCCCCTACTGTCAAGTAGGGGAATTTCCCCGGTGTCCTGGCCAAATTTCCCACCATTCACTAAAATACCACTAACAGCTTAATCTGGTTCAAAGTCAGTTGGCATTCTTCTGTATGCCCCTCCCCCGGGTCATGCCTGAAAATAGGCAGAATCTGTCTAGTGCACTTACCCGGTCAACAAAAACAAAATAAATATATATATGGCAAATATAATAATATATCCAGTCACTGGATATACTATATTTGCCACCAGTACACTAGCAGACAGTTGTATCTGATTCTAAAACAGAAGAGATGGGGCAGGGTGAGGAGGGGGACGGGGACCAGCAGGTTAGCCAAGGAACAGGAACACGAGTAGTCAGACAGGAATCATGCACACACACACACACACACTCACACCACGTCACGTCACATTACCCATATTGTACTTGTGTGAGATGGTGGTGGCCAGCAATGAAGGTGAACAGAGGGTAACTAGCGGCCACCAGCTGGAGTCCAGGTAGGCAATTGAGGATGACACCACCAGGAGGGGATGGGCATCACCACTCGACTACAAGGTAATATTTTAATGACAAACCTGGGACTAGGTGAGGGAGGAAGTAGTACCACTGGTACCAGCCAGGGATAATCTTTTAGTTTAACTCATACTGGGAACAGGACAGTGGGGGGGGGGCACTTGTACCATAGCATCATCAGGGTAGGGTTACATGGTGAAGCATTTGCTGAGATGCCATTTATGTGCAGACTCCAGCTTAACCCCTCCCATCCAATACTCGGGTTCTGGTGTCCGTGTTCTCATTTGAGCAGCAACACATAAAGCAGTGCAACTGTACTGTGGAGCCAAGAGTAAAGGGTTTGGGACAGAGCCTGTGACCCTCTATCAGTAGGCTTGACCTTGCGGCAACTAGCCAACTAGTGGCATGGAACTACCAGCTCAGTGCTGGACAG
Organism: Neoceratodus forsteri; assembly: GCA_016271365.2. Classification (NCBI taxonomy): domain Eukaryota; kingdom Metazoa; phylum Chordata; order Ceratodontiformes; family Ceratodontidae; genus Neoceratodus; species Neoceratodus forsteri. The sequence continues at coordinate 1,113,728,522 of CM028129.1, read as the reverse complement.
CCCACTGCTCAAACAACCAGAAGTATGTCACATTGTTTGAGAAGACAGTGACTGAACCCACTCTCTTGAAAAGAGGGCACTTTTACCTCTGCCCATTCAGGCTGGCCAGTGCACACCACTTGCCCTCTGTTCAAGAGAATGGGTTCAGTCACTGTCTTTCTTCACAAACAATGTGACATACTTGGCAAAACAGAAGTCCATTTCCCTGCCTATCCTGGGAGAAGCCAGGTATTTTAGGTTTCCCACCAAAGTTTGTATTTTAGTATCTGATTACTTTGTAGTGGTCTATTCGGGGCACACTTTTGTCTATCTGGTTTCCCTTTCCTCCAGAATAACTGTTTTCCCAAATATACCTGGTAGGTATAAATATTAGAATTTTACTGTGTTGCCCTGAATTCCTTCACTGTATGTCAGGAAAGCTGTAGCAGCACACTCAATCTGATCTTCCTCATATGGTGCTCAGTGGGACGTTCCTCACATTTGCATGCCTGACTGATCTCCTTGTACACAGGACAGGCACTCTGTTGGCCATGTGGAGTGCCATTGTGCTTGCGTGCCGCATGACCATGAAGTTGCTGTGGTCTGCCCCGTGTGTACACTGTGCCACTCTGCAGCAGGGCATTTGCCTGTAATGGCAGGGACACCACAGTGCAGCAGCTGACCCGAGGCCCTTCCAGGGCTTTTAAACAGTACCACATCACATGGCTGTCCCCCGAGATACATCACATGGCTACCCCCTGCATAACCACTTGCACCACATTCTCTGCTGCACACTACTGCATGCTTGGGGGACAGCCCCACCATGGATGGTAGACACAGTACACAGTACACACACACACACACACCAGCATCAGGGCACTGTGGCTTCCCTGGCTGCTGCCTGGTTATGGGGGTGCCATTAACATGTGCCCTACCACATCTGTGGTACCTGGCTATTGTGTACGGCCACGCCTGTAGGTCTTGCATGTATTGGTTCCCAGTGGGGTCAAAAATGCCCTTTACCCCTTGTGTGCACACATGAGCCCTGGCATACCTGTATCTTTCTGTGCTGGGCCTGGCTACATTTGGGGTCTTACCCCTCTGCACACAGCAGTGTCATTGCCAGGGTTATCATGACATTCTCCCCAGTCTTCCATGCATAACCATCTACCCGTATGTGTGGTGTAGCCATCTACCACACTGTATATTCCCCAGGGGTTGCTCCTTCTCTTGAGACCCTTTATTAGCTAGAATAGCATTGGGGCTGGGGGCCAGTTGGGCTCTAGCCTCTGCTACAGCTAAAGAGGGACTTGATAGCTTGACAACTGCTGCAGAATAATCCTGCCATTTGAAATAGCAGCAGGCTTCCTTTTTCAGACTCCCCGCCTGTCCCCCACCCCTAGCTAATTGGGAGCAAGCTGCTGAAAATGGAATGGGACTGATCAGTGTGAGAGTGGCTTTTGAAATTCACTACTGCAAATCTCTAACAAAGCGATCAGCTGTTTTGGGGCCAGGAGAGCATCGAGGACAGGTTACACTGCAGCTAAACTGACTTTGACAGCACTGAAAACTGCTGGGGACTGAGCCTGCTATTTTGAACAACAGTCAGCAGGCTTCCTTTTTTGAAGTCCCCATCCTGTCCCCTTGGCTGTTATTAGGGAGTCTGGGTCTGGGAGATACTTTTACTGACAAGTTCAGCCTGTGCATTTTCTAAACTGTGACCTTGTTTGTTGCATCCTCCACTGTTTGTTACCCCCCCATTGTAGGCACTGTTTGTTGCTCTGCTATTTAATCAAAGCTTGGTTGCTTACCTCATGTCAGAGTCCTTCAATTGGCTCCTCTCCTACTGATGTCTGCAGAACTTGGCTGGCTCAGCTGGGCCTGGATCACTGAACTGAAGCCGAATGCCCTGAACCCTGCCTGGAGACAAGTGCCCCCCCCAACAACTTGGGGGGGGGTGACCGATTGAGGAAAGGAACAGCAGACTGGCCTGGCAGGTAACGAGTAGTACCCAGTCCACCGGTACATCCAAGTCTCGCAGTCTTCTTCTCTAGCAAGCTCTTTTCAGAGAGATAACATCACTCCCTACCGTGACCTGGACCCTTAGTGTGCCACCGACAACTGGACCGATGACAGACTCACTCTGTCTCCTCTCCTATCCTCTTCCTTCACGGCCCCACAGGCACTTCTTTGCTAGGCCCACAGGTGAGCTCCACAAGTCAGAGGACATGGGGCACCACTAATTATTTTTATTTAAATTTATTTCTGTTTTGGGCGGCTTTTCTGAACTCCCGACTGACAGAAATCCTCCTCTTGTCTCGTCTAGATTCCTCTCTCTCTCTCTCTCTCTCAACGGAAGTGCACGCACTGGTGTGCCAAGCCACCAATTTTACGTGGTACCCATTCATTTGCTGCTCTTGAGAAAGATGGAGGAGCTGGAGTAGACACACACAACCCTTTTCTTTTTCGGATAGTGCCACACACTGCTTGGGCTTCTCTGTGGCCATCCCCGCCCCCAGTAGCAGCCAGGTGAGCCAGAACAGACAGATGTGCAAATTTAAAGGGCCAGCACCCCATGTGTGTGGGATAAATACAAAATTTCGGAGGTTATTTCGGGGAGGGGATTTGAACACCCTAAACACCCCCACCACCACCTACGCCCCTGGCTAATTGTGTTTCTTTCTGCCCTTTCTGCCACTGCATGCTTATGAGGCTTCTTAATGGGGTTAACCTGTTTAATTAACTCAGTCTGCCCTTCATTTTATAGTTTTAATCTGCTGCTTAGTAATCTTCACCACTCTGCAAATATAGATCCATTACTGCCGTGTTCATGATGCTTCTCTTATCAAACTGTGTAACTAGATCATTTCTTACTCTACATATGTTACAGATAAGGAATTTGCTTTCTTATTTATTTGAAATTACTCCCAACCAGAATGACCCGATGAGATGCAGCATCTAATTTTCATGGAGGGTCCCAGGGAGGATAGGAGCTGTCAATGGAAGTCAGCCCCAGAACTCGTATGTGAGCAGAAATGTTCTATGCTTAACCTTATTCAAAATGGCCACCTAGGGCTGAGTGGTATTATTTATATGTAACCCCCCTATAAATGGGGGTTCCCAAACTTCTTCTTTGGGTGTGCCTAAATACCTACTGCCTGGTGGTGTTCTGTGTTCTAACCGTTTAAAAGTAATTGCATCTGGGTGCCCTATTAGCTTCTGTGCCTGTCTCTTTAAGAGCTGCCTATCTCATAGTGTATAATTGATCTGGGTGGGGGGCTGAGTGTTCCTAAGCTCAAGTCCCTCCTGGGCTGCCAGATAATTGCTCCATTCTGCCATCGATAATTGCGCAGAGGGAGCTCTGTTAAGAACTGTAATTGTTTGCTGATTATCTGCTTTCTTAATAATGATATAGTAGTTTGTCTAACCTGCCTTCTTTGCAGCATGGACTTTTCTGTTAATCACCACCATCTTGGTTCTGGACTGCCAGTATGCACCAGTCAGTACCTTTGCGGGCCCTACAATGGAGCCTGCCCCCAGGGGTCTTGTGGGAGTGAATTTCTGTAGGAATTGTAGTTTTCTCCCTTTGGCACCTAAATTGACCTGAAGGGGGATCCCTTGCTCTGACAGACAGATGGATCAACAAATCGAACCTTTTGGATCACTGGGAAAATCCCAAGCTGCCTGCAGGAGTGAGTCAGTGTGAAGTAGGAGTTGAGAGTGAGAGGAACTTGAGAGATTCAAGCAGTGCTCCTGCGTAGTGTGCAGGGGAATTGGCAGGAAGGCTGTGTCTGGCCTACCTGCTACCATCTTCCTGAGTGAAGAGACCTTAAGCTTAGTATCGGACATTATCCGAACCTGTGACGTTCAGCCTGAATTGTGACTAATTTCACCTGAAGAGGACCAAAGAATTGCTGTTTTGCGATCGGTCTGTCAGGACTTCCACCACGACCGCAGAGCATATGGTTTGTGCAGAAAATACTGTGAATTGCAACCAGACTGTCATCCAAACTGTGGTACTTCCTTGCCTTTACTGTAAGTGTGCTGAATGCGAATAGTGGGTGGTGATTTGGTTCCCCACTGCTTGAATGTGTCACGCTTGCAGGAAGCAGTATCCAGTGACTCTGCCCGGACTGAATCCATTTCCTTCAACCTGTCTGGGCCTCAACACCATGACCCTGATTGCCGCTCATGCTGCAGAGAACCACCCGACAAGAGACCTGTCTGGGGATTCGGCTCCCTGCTCAACATCAACAAACAGGAACAACACCACGGTGAATCGTGTGGGCCCTGCTTCTCCTGGCAAACCAGCACCTTATCCTGAGGTCCCCACTTCGTCCCTCCGGCACCTGGTCTAGGTATTGTAAGTAAATCACAGGGTAGCTCCCTGCAACTACCTCCTAATTGTTTTGATTGATTGTCATGAACTTAGCCCTCCAACTCCGGAATACAAATATTAGGTTGAAGTGCATGTTGTGTTTTCTTTTTCCTAAGGGCCCCAACAACAGCTGCAATGCTGGCCTACCCCGGACAATGCTTCAGGCTAGCCTGTAACTCCAACTGGGTACCCAGAATGTGCATAACTGTGATAGAGGGACTCCTAGAGGCATGCATGCTTAAACCTGATTTAATCAGTAATAGAATCAAGCACCAGATTACACCCCTTCCTTGTTCATGCCCCCAAATAAATCAGACCTGAATCTTTTTGTACTTAAACTGTTTGTGGTGTACCTCTGTACAGACAGCATTGAAATGCTGTTGGTTATTGTGGTAAATCTTGTTTTACAGGGGGTCTCCAGGGCTGAGCCAGCTGATCTAGCCCTGGTGGTGAGTGCAACAAGTGTGGGGTTAAATCTGTTGCAGGTGTTAATTGCAATTGTGTATTCAGTGAACCATTTAGGCCACTAGAGGGAAAAGAGGTGGTAACAGTTTCCCGGAGGGCTGTACCCATGGCAGCTACGCTACCATTGACCCTGTCCTCTGGGTGGAGGCACCCATTCCTAGAGCTCAGGACCCTCACCCTGCTCTCAGTCATGCAGGCAGGGGTAGTATCCCTTGGGGTAGTGATACCTAGGGGTTACATACAGTCCAGCAGGAATAGTTTCTTACAGGCTAAAATATACACAGGAGAAAAAAAAACTGTAAAGGTAAATACAGCCAAACAGTAATCAAAACAAGCTAACAAAGTGGAGTCACTGCAAACAAAAAACTCAAGTATTCTTATGCAACACAAACAAGTAGATGGGGATTCAGGACCAACACAGATATAGGGAGTTTTAAGGTGTCTGGAAAGACTGGACTTAACACTTGTAAACTGGAAGCATTCGTCAGCTGGAGAAGGAGTTTGTTCCAGGTGTCTCGTACTACAAATGCAAAGGTCTTTCTACCAAATTCTCACCTTATCCTGGGAATTGAGATGGTTAGTGCTGCTGCTGCTGAATGAAGTGAGTAGGCACTGCTTGACTGTGTGAGGAAGGCTGGGAGATACTCTGGGGCTTTTCCTTGTGCACAGTTGTACAACAAAGAAAACCAGTGGTAGTCACCCCTGCTTAAAGGGCATGCACAGTTAAACTGGTCATACAACAGACAATAATGGGCAGACCATCCACAGAAGAGGATGTACCTAAATGATGTGTTGTACAAAGGATCCAGGGGCAGCAGAGCGGTTTTGTTTGCACAGTGGTATATGATGTTTCCATAGTTAATAGAAGGGACCAGGAAGTGGAAGACTACCTGCTTCCTTACGTCAATGCTGAAGCAGCCTTTAGACCTGTGGAGAAAGTTGAACTTGGGACCTATGGTTGTTAAGATGTGATCAACATGCTTACTATATGTAAGTGACACATCAAGCCAGATACCTAGTAATTTGAATACATTGACTTGCTCAATAGTGTTGCAATCAGATGCTATGATTGCAAGAGGATCAGGTACATGAGTTAGCAAGTTCAGGGATTCCAACACTGTAGACTTAGTTTTGGTTGCATTAAGTGGCTATTGACAAACCAAGAGGAAGACTGTGTTGAAATTAAATTGGAGCACTGAATTAACCTTGGACACTGTCACTGCACTGTAGTAGAGTATGGTGTCTGACTACATATGTTGATGACGCCTCTTGCTGTGCATTGGGAAGTCAGTAACAAAAATGGAGAACAGCAGATAGCCAAGAGTTGAGCCTTGAGGAACCCCAAGATTTAAAAAAGCAAGGTCTGAATGAATGCCTTGCATGGTCACTGTGTTCTGTTACTCAGGTAGATTTTGAACAATTTAATAGCTACTTGATACAGACCTAGAGCCTTGAGCTTGAGTAGGAGTACTGCATGATCCACCAGGTCCAAAGCCTAAAAGAGGTCCACGAAGAAGCCCCCAGTGAGGAGACCATTATCTATGGCTATGTGGAGATCAGTGGTGATTTTGAACACTGTAGATATGGTGGAATGTGCCTTTATGGAACAAGATTGCGCAGGAGAGAGCAGATTGGTAGATCAAGATGCTCAGTCAACTGTGAGTTAATGCAGTTTTCAAGCACCTTAGAGAGGGCAGGAAGGAATGAAATTGGTCTGTATTAATTCAGATCCTGTTTATCCTCTCCTTTGTGGAGAGGCACAACTCTAACACATCTCAGACAGTGTGTGTCAGCACTCAGCACTTATCACCCCCATCTGCCAACCATAGAGCAGCCCAGCCAGACAGCAGTGGAGACCAGGGTTCTAATCCTAGTCTCCTTAGATTTTGGTGATCGGAACTTTGTGTTTTTTTACAAAGGGCCATGGAAACAGTATTCCACGGCCCCACAAATTTCATTTTGCCCCGTGATCCGCTCCCCCCCACAGTGAGAATCCTTTAGTCCATTGGGTGTGGGGGGCATAGCCCCCCCCCAAGAAAAACAAAAGAGACAGCATTTTTGCCATGCGATGTTCTGACCCAGTGCCCCTGCAAATAAACTTGAACTTGAACATGAAGGTATCTCACCAGAGACAAGGGAGTTGTTTTACAGCATGATAACTGTGGCACAGTTATGATGTACTGCAAGAAAACTTCAGATCAAAGGATTCAGCACCGGGACTTTTGTTTGGGCTGAAGCTCTTTAATTCTTTAAATACATCTGCTGTAGTGATTTGTCGGAAGTTAAAGTTTGTCAGATCATGAGGGTCAGTCTCTGGGCTGCTTGATGAGAGACCAATCATGGATATTAGCAAGGCATTCTGGAGCTTGGCAGAGATGCTGAGGTTAGTAAGGTGTGTCACACAAGCACATAGAATCCAAGGAAGCTGGAAGCAGGTCAGCAAAGCAATGTGAGGAAGTAATGCATCTTACCAGATTTTCAGTGGATTGCCTTTTAATGCAGTTTACCCCACAAAGGTAACATTCCATAACAGTAATAATTTTTTTAATCGAATTTGCCACTGGAAAAAGTACATAATAAGCTCAGCTTTGACTGGGGAGGGAGGAGGGAGGGCAATATATCAAAAGGACAAACACAGCTGTTGTAGGGCTCATGTGAGAAAAGACATAATTGACATAGCGAAAAAACTGGAACACACATTCCCTGGTCACTTTGTCTTTCCTCTTGCTTGAAGCTACTAAACTCAGAAACTCTGATGGTGATGTGGGGAGACCTTGATATGTAAGCTCAGTGCAACCGCTATCACAGGTGACATTAGCAGAGCTACTGAGACACTCATTCTATCATTGTTGTGAGGTCTGGCATTGTTACAAAGTTTCTTGCTTAGTAACTTCAAGTAAATTGAAAGACAAAGAACCAGGGAATGTGTGTTCCAGTTATTTGGCTGGGTCGATCATGCCTTTCTCAGATGAACCTGCAGCAACTGTGTTTGTGCATTTGATTTATTGCCTTCCCTCCCCAACCGAAGCCGAACTTATTGTGTGCTTTTTCTAGCAGCGTATTCTTTGAAAAAATAGTTATTTATATAACCCACGCCTCCCCTTAAACTGGCAGCTTGTCGACAAGGCAACTACCACAACAACTTAATCCAAGATGGTGCTGCGATTGGCATGTAGCAGGCGGTGCAATTAAATGAAAGGCAGCCAGTGATTACAAACTAACTGCGTAACTACCACAACAACAAAGGGTATCACCCCTGGCATTAGGGCAACATCTGGTTTGGGTATCTAGGAGGTGGAGGAGTGGTACAAAGCAACATTTCTATTTTTACCCAGTTCTGGGGAAGAGGTGCCAGGGTTATGGTGTGTCTCCTATCTGTGGGGGCCCCAAGAACTCACACAGGTCACTCAGTGATGGAATATCCACAACCAGAAAATTGGGATTATACTGTATGGCTTTAATTCCTATACAGATGGTAACAGAAACAACAGTGGTGCCCCTAGGACTTGGTAGCTGTTGAAATAGATGGCACACTGGTAGCAGGCAGAAACATTTTATAAACTCTTTTTCTTTTCCCACACCTCGGAACCCACTGAACTCCTCACTTTGCTCTTTGCTCTTCTATGGAGGGTCTTCCCTCTCCCCGTTGTACACTTCTACCAACTGGAAGGGCTGTGTTAACTTCCAGACCTAACATCTTTCAGAGGATATTCTTGTCTCCCCACATTTTAAACACTTGTTACCTTCCACAACTAGCATACTTGGAAGAACTGTGTTAACTTACCTAACCGGTTACCAAAGGCATAAATAAATAAATAAATAAATAAACAAATAAATAAATAAATAAAATAACTTCCACCTGAATCTCTTCAGGTCAGACACTTCTTGTCTCCCCACATTTTAAACACTTTTTAACACTGGAGAAAATCCCAGGACTGCTTAGGCTACAGGCATTGTATCTCTTTCCTGAAATCTAACTTTGTTCCAAGAAATCTTTAACTTCCCTGGCTAGAGATTTTGAAACTTTTAAAACACTTTAACACTTTAAGTCTGAATCTGGGCAGCACTATTAGTGCTTACAGTCTTTTGGGGATTGCCCCAACACTATTCCCTGAAACCTTCAATCCCATTTTCTCCTGCCGAGAAATCTTCAGCTCCTCAGGCTTCACAGGATCTGCTAGCCACCATGTCCCACAAAACTTGCTGCTGTTTACCGTACCAGGGTGAAAAAATAAAAAACTGAGGGTCCTTCCCTCTGACAAGTATGCTGGCAAAGCATCACTTGCCTGTAGAACTCTCTCACTCCAACTCAAAACTTCAACTGACTCACAGTTTTCAAACAGCAGAGCACTGTGGCTTATGCTGTTGTGAGAGTTCTAAGTTCCATTGCATCATCTTCTGTTTCAGCAGAGCTAAACAGGTGATGATGTAATGTACTGCAGAGAGTTTTACACCCTCTGGACTGCCCAGGCTCCCTGCCTGATCTAAAACTGATGGGATTCTAGTAACCCCAGGGACTAGCTGGTTACACTCACTGCCACCAGACAAACTTGCTGTCCACAGCAAGGGTTTTGGACTGCAACACAGGCCATCCAACCCCTGGGCAACCTACGAGGAGGGGTGGCCAGTCCCTTCCCTACCTGTGACTTAACATAGGCAGCTTACCACAGAGAACATGGAGGCATGCTAAAGCATCTTTAGCCACTGCTAACAAACTAGCTAAGGTAAAGAAATGTGCTCACAACCAGTAAGCTTTGCAGCTGCACTACTGTTTTTGTCTACTGGGAAACATTTTTACTTTCCTTTTTACAGTACAAATAAATAAGGTTTTTAAAACTGTTAGCACTTTATAGGATTTAGCACTTTATTATAGACTACACTAGATTAATGACATGTATGAAGGATGTATTTAACAGGTTCAGTGAGGGTAAAAAAGGCTCTTAAATAATTATTTATTTGATGTATTGGTAGATAGGTGATAATGGTATTTGGAAACTCAGAAAATGGATTCAAGCATATTGTATGGATTTAGAGGATCACACCTTTAATTAGAAATGAAACCTAAAGATTGAGTAAAACAACTGAAGTAATCCTTTAGAATATGGGGGACTAAAGTGAAATACTGAATTGTTTCTAAGCATAATAATTAAAAATTGGCAGAAAATGTTAAAACAAGGCTGTATAATGGAAGTGCCAGTTGCCTAGCGACTATATACATATAAAATATGCCAAAACCCGATCAACTAATAGCTCTGAAGAAGGAGCGTAAGCTCTGAAACGTCAGCATGAGAGGTGTGGATTGCAGTATCTGAGGGAGAAGCAGAAAGCAGCTCGTAGCAAAATGCTTAATCGCTAATGCTAATGGCAAGTGGGCAATGAAAGCAGCATTGCTAGATAAAAGGAGACATTGGAGCACATATCTTGCTTTTATATACTCTCAGACACGAAGGTGACTAGCGATTAAACCAACCTGACAATGTAAATTCAAGAAAAGGGCTATAACACTCCCAACAATGGATTAAGCAATTGAGCCAGGAAATGAAGAAACAAAAACAGAAAAGGCAGAATTTCACTGTTCGCTGATGACACAAAGCTCTGTAACAGAGTAGACACACCAGAGGGTGTAGACAGAATGAGAAGGGACCTGCAGAAACTTGAAGAATGGTCAGGGGTTTGGCAGTTGAAATTCAATGCAAGGAAGTGCAAGATAATGCATATGGGGCACAAAAACCCTGGCACAATATATCAGTTGGGGTGAGGATATAGCATGCACCAAGCAGGAAAGGGATCTTGGAGTTATCATCTCTGATGACCTCAAGGCAGGAAACAGTGTGACAAGGCAGCAGGTAAAGCAAATAGGATGCTGGGATGCATAGGCAGGGGCATCACCAGCAGGAAAAGGAGGTAATAATTCCACTATACAAGACACTAGTGAGGCCGCACCTGGAGTACACTGTGCAGTTCTGGAGACCTTACCTCACGTAAGGACATAGACAGGGTAGAGAAGGTTCAGAGGAGGGCAACAAAGATGGTGCATGGATTGCATCACAAGTCCTATGAGGACAGGTTGAAGGCACTGAACATGTACTCCCTGGAGGAGAGGAGGAGAGAGGGGATATGATAGAGACATACAAGTATCTTACAGGGAGGAACAGGGTGCAGGAATGCACTATTTTAAGCGAAAAAGATGTTCCAGGACTAGAGGGCATGGGATGAAGTTGGAGGAGGGCGATTCAAGAGAAAGCGTGAGGAAGAATTTCTTCACAGAACTGGTGGTGGACAAGTGGAACCCTGCCAGAGGAAGTGGTGGGGGCTGAAACAATCATGGGATTTAAGAATGCATGGGATAGACATAAAGGAATTCTGGAGGTCAGGGGTAAGGGGCAACAGACTTCCTGGAAAACATAAACTGAACTTACAAACTTAAATGGGCAGACTGGGTGGGCCATGGGCCCTTATCTGCCGACACTGTCTATGTATCTATGTAAAATGGAGGGGTGAAATAGTCAGCTAGGGAGCAACTGCCAGAAGTATGGTAACAGTATGATAATAACTTTTATGTAAAAACATCATTGACTCTGATTTGGATACCTTAACTGAAAGGATCTGGACTATAAAATATTGATTTCTGAGAAAAGATACATTTATGTGAAAATAAAAAGAAAATAACGATTTTTTTGTACTACAAAAATTAAATTAAAAGTTTTTTTCCCAGTAGACAAAAACAGTAGTGCAGCTGCAAAGCTTACTGGTTGTGAACACATTTCTTTACTTCTATTCCCTGGCAGCAGCACCTGAAAGGTCACCATAGCCCAATACTGAGGGAATGAGCATAGCCAAAACTTTACAGTTTTGTTTCAAACCAGCTAAGGTGTTCCTCCACCTGGGCCAAATAGGATCTTCCAGGAGTACTTCCTGACAGAACAGGACTGGTTACCCAGTATCTGGAATAGGGCCTCCAACCTGTATACTGTCAGGCATTCACCCAGTTCCACCACTAGGTACATACTAAGGGAAACTAACTATCCACTACACTACCCCAGGGGCAGCTTTCACCATTCCACACATTACACTGTACTAGCTTTAGACATACAAAGGCATTGCAATGCACTTTCAAATCCCATTACTATTACTGTTCACCTGTAGTTAAAAATGCTTAAACACTTCTAAATCACACACTTTAAAACACTATAAAAGACTAGGAAACTAACAAAGCCCTGGCTGAGCCCAGAATCCTCTTCTTTTCTTCTTTTAGGCGCACCTGTAAAAGAAAAACCTGCAAAAGAAAACAACAGCAAACAAACCCACCACCAGCAGGATACAGCACAATCCCCAAACACTTTTAAGGGTTTTTCTACAAAAATCAGTATAAAAGTACAAAAATAATAGTGGGGGAAGGGGAACCATTATTGTCCTTCTAAAAATGTAATGTCCTGAGTTCACAGGGCAATCATACTCAAGAATGACTCTCGGAATATGGCCAGAGCCAGTCCCGGAACTGTTCTTGTGAGGAGGCACGGGGCCTACTGGAATTGTCTGAACAAGATGTCCACTCTACCAAGGTAGTATGGGCATCACAGCATTAGGAGACAATTATTTAAATGGAAAAAATAAGAGGAACTTTGCCCTACCAGTTCAGAAGTGCAGGCTGATTTTTCTACATCACCTCTGTTACTGCTCAGGACCCCTTCTCTCCTCAGGCTGAAGACAAGTCTTCAGACCAAACTCTTCCACAACACCTCTGGCTCTGGTTTCTGCTAACCAAAAAGGGGAAACTGCAGCCACAACACCCCTCATTGCTACCAAGGGGATGATGCACTTTGACTTTCCTGGTCTTCTTTCTTCGGCCGATTGCCTGCTGATCCTGTGGCCTGCCGACCACAGCTTACAGTCTCTGTTGGATTACACGTTTTGCTGGATCTTCCAGGTACTTTTTAGGGGTAGTACCACTGAAGATGATGACCATAAAAAATTGTTCCATCTGGCTGGTTCATTCTTACCGAGTGCACAGTCTTATTTCCATCTCTATCAGTCACAATTATTGAGTCCAGGTGGAGGATGCGGCCAGCCTTCCATGAGTTAACTTTCTCTTCACACACTTTTTCTCTGCCAGACTGATTAATTCCTTTCATCCAACACTAAAGCAGATTGGTTGATGCCCTGGCTTCCTTCAGCAACCACTCTTCCCTTCAGTTCTCGATTGCTTCCCACATCCACCTTGGCATGAATAGGTACTTTAATCCAAATTCCTTTTCATCTCTCCTATGAATCAACCTCTCTTCCTTACTGCTCTTGAGCAGATGCAGGCCCTTAGCCTGGCTTGGGGTGGCAAGGTCTGATGCAACCATGCTTCTGTCCCACTCAGGAAAAATACAGTCCATTCCTGTGTCCTCCTCCACCTTTTTCTCCTTTGAGCCCCTATCTTCTGCTGAGAGCTGCAAAATTCCTTCTGCCTCTGGTGGCCCAGTCTCACCACCAGCTGCCACCACTTCCTCCAGTGGCACCAACTCCTCCATGTGGGCTGCCCAGGAGCCAGCCATGGGTTTGACTCCCACAAATACCCATTCTTCACTGCTGCTGGAGGCATTTGAAGTCACTCTACTGGGTGACTTCAACTTGGGCTGGTCTGGAAGCAACTCTGGTACATACACTGAAGCCCTCGTGAAACTTCGCCTCTCTCAACTGATTACTAGACCAAGTAGAATCTCTAACAACAGCAACCGTCAATCTCTATTGGACTGGATTGTCATTAATAGAGCAGATAGGATCATTGCTGCAGGCACGTTCCTGGATCCTGTTAGTGATCATTTACCAACTTTTTGTATTTGGAATGGGCACTGTCCAAAGACACCCCAAAAGAAATACAGTTTTGAGATTTCTCTAAGCTAAACTTAGCAGCGTTTCTATCTGATGTGAGAAGCATTGACTGGTCTCCAATCTGTCTCACAGATGATGTTGAGACAGACTTTGATTACCCGATAACTAAGCTACCCACTCTCCAGAACTTACACGTTCCACTAAAGAGAAGGAAAATACAGGGCTCTGAAACAAGATGGTTGCATAGTGATCTCTTGGCTTCTGTGAGAAGAAGAGAAAAGGCCTAGACCTCTGCTAAGAAGTCCCAACTGCAGGGGGACTGGGATAGGTACAGAACCCTGAGGAATGCCTGTAAAAAAGATGTACTGGAGGCCAAAAGGGACTATTGATGAATGTGTCGGTAGCATCTATCTACCACCCAAAACCATTTCAGCTGCCATCCCTGAACTCGTGTCCTCTATCTCAGACCTCCCCCACCATGAGTTGATCCTGTGTTGTGATTTCAATATAGACTGAAAATCCCACAATTTAAGCAATGACCACTCTTCCTTGGCTGACACCAACCTAACTCAGCACATTGCTGAAACCACCTACAGAAACCCTAGAACAGGCAACCACTCCATCATAGATTGGGTATTATCCAACTGCTCACACAGAATAGTGGACTCAGGAGTCCTGCCAGATAGCATAAGTGACCACTCACCCGTTTACTGTGTCTGGAGCGATAAAACCCTCAACCCTCCTAAAATTGTTGAATCCCGTAACCTAACTACCTTTGATCGCATCCCCTTTCTCAGTTCTCTATTTAATGTCAACTGTAGCCCAATTTGCACCCTACCTACCATTGATCAGGCCTTGAACTAATAGACTCTGTTACCACAAGTATAAATCGTCATGCCCCTCTCACCAGGCGTAGGTCCAAAGGCAAACTAGTCACCTGGTTGACTAAACACATCAGGAAACTCATGGCTGAACGTGATGCGACCTGGAAAACATTCAAGAAAACCGGCCTCCCCTCCGACTGGCACTCCTACAGGCGCCTTCAAAACACCTGCAAGTCTACTATAACTAATGCTAAGAGGACGTATTATTACACCTTACAAACAGATAAACTCAGTAATCCCAAAGAATTTTGGGCTGAGATAAATTCCCTTCTAAAAGGAAAAACCTCCTCCATTTCTGACTTGCTTTATGCCAAGGATAAAACATTCTTCTGTCCTTCCTCTATAGCCGAAGGTCTGAACAACTTTTTACCAACCTCAGCACCTACACTTCTCAGTTTACCACAGTGCAACATTGCCACCCATCACCTGCCACCAACCCCCTAAAATCCCTACTAGAATTTTCCATATAAGACTAAGTTCATACAAAGAGGTTCTTAAATTAATGTGCAACCTCAAGGAATGTGATTCACCTGGCCATGACTCCCTAGAGCCCCAGTTTTTGAAATGGGGAGCCCCTTCACTGGCCTTCCTGTTCAGGGATCTGATCAACTGATCCTTCCTTGAGGGAAAAGTTCCTACCAAGTGGAAATCAGCCTTAGTCATCCCAGTTCACAAGGGGGATCAACCTCACCAGTTGAAAATTACAGACCCATCGCTATATTTTGTCACCTAGCTGAAGTACAAGAACGAGTTCTTTATAACCAGTTACAGGATTACCTTGAACAATACCAACTTCTGTCCTCTTGCCAACATGGATTCCACAAAAATCACAGCACTCTCTCTGCCCTCATCAAGGTCACTTCAGACATTCAACTTGCCTTTGCCTGGGGCCAAGCAACTGAAGCCATCTTTGTGGACCTCACTAAAGCCTTCGATTTAGTGAACCATGAACTGCTTATACAGAAACTAAATTCTCTGGAGCTAGATATCCTTTCCACTACCTGGATTCAAGACTATCTCACAGGCCACGCTCAAAGTGTTAGGTGGTCCAATTGCCACTCGTCCTTCAGACCCATCTCCATTGGCATTCCCCAGGGTTCTATCTTGGGACCACTACTTTTCTCACTATCAATGAGTTGCCGAATGCCTGTGATGGAGCATCAGTTCAGCTTTACGCAAACAATGCCATCATTTTCAGGTCCTCTGTTGACATCTCATGGCTCAGACAATATTTGAACTCTGACTTTCATAAACTGGAGGCGTGGTTCCTTGCAAATAAACTGCTCTTGAATGCAAAAAAAAAACCTAAATCTATGCTTTTCCTCCTGCAAACCCACAGAACTGAATGCTCACACCAACTCACCATCTTCACTTACAACGGAAAACCCCTTGATCTGGTACACTCTTTTAAATATCTTGGCATCCTGCTTGACCCAAGCCTCTCCTTCGAGGCACATGTGAATAAAACCATCTCAACTCTTCACCAGAAGCTGGACCTGCTCTACCTGTTCCACCCCCTTCTGTTGGGAGCATCTTGCCTAAAAATTGCAACAGCCTCCCTCCTACCCCTTCTTTTCTATGGCTCCCTCCTATTCCTATCACTTAAGTCCTCCCTTATGAATCAACTAAAGCAGTTATATCATAGGATAGGATGCTTTGCCTCAGATGCCGCCTCACAGCAACATCATTGCACTGTACTAGCATCTCTGGGTTGGCTACAACTAGAACATAAATTCCAGTATATCTCCTTCTGCCTTACCTATAAGCTCACTTACCTATACAGTCCTCTGAGTGTATCCAATATTGTGGGGAGAAAATCAGCCTGGTGGACCCTATGCTCTTCCTCCCTTCCCCTATTAACTGCACCGTCGACACGCCTAGCTGCAAGCAGGAGATCATTTGCTTATGCTGCACCCTGGGCCTGGAATGGTATCATGTCAATTTAGCACAAGAAAAGCAGCGCAAGCAATTAAGCGCATACAAAACCACATAACACAAACAGCACTTAAACCACATTACAATGTAAGCCAAACCCAGTGCACTGCTCATTTTAGCAGTGGCAACTAATCAGCATTACAAAGCATAACAAAGCACATAAATACCAAATACAAAAGCTTAAAACTACATTACATCACTGTATGTTAAAACTGCTCATTACCTACCTTAGCAGCGGCACCTCCCACCCTCCAATCACCATCCCCAGCAGCATTAACAAAGCACAAAAACAACAAGGTCAAGGTCCAATGCCAGACGGTAAAATTGACAGATCAAGCCATAAAGCAAAGGAGCTACAGGGTAATATCAACCCCACCAGGTTCAGGCAAAAAAATAAACCATAATGGTTTATTATAAGTATTATAAGTAGCACTTGCACAAGCTGATAATCATACTGATGACCGCAAGTAACCCGTGGACTCAGTTACTATGCCAACATACATTCGTAACCTCCAATTAGTAAAATATGTGAAATAATTACATTTTCATGGTGGTTGCATACTGCAAGGTTAACCAGGAATTTGCCAGTGAGACACTAATCATCCGCAGCGCAGCGAGTTTAAATTCGGTAAATGTTGTGTTAAACCCAAGTCGGCAATGCACCCTGGCTGCCAGCTATTGAACATACTGTGGGAGCAGATGGGGAGAAAAAAAGCAGATTTTGGATTTTTGCGACACACTAGCATGTGAGTTTATTGAGTAGCGCTGATTTCACATTCGGCGATTTGACCACGCTAACAATGACCGCGCTGAAATTGTTTGCGTTGAGATGACATGGAAACCACCTGGAGCTCCCTTCCTCCGTCTATCCTCTCTTGCATGTCCTTCCCCAGTTTCAAAAGTGCCCTGCACAACCACCTCTATGGCCTAGGAATTTGCTCCTGTTTCACCTAATTCACCCTGTTCTTTTCCATACTTACAGTATGTCAGTCCATCCTGGTAAGCCTGCCACCTCAACCCATGGTACTTACTACCTGTCCCTTAGATTTCAGTTACACTTTTGCATTGCAGTAGATTGTCTAATCTGATGTACATTTGTCCCTACACTATTGTGCATAACTGCTGTATATAATGTAATCCTAATTTTTGCCTGAATCTGTCTTGTTCTCCACCATCCACTCCCCTTTAATCCGGAAATCTAAGTTGTTGTTTTTTTGTATGTAATGTATAGCATGGTTACACATTGTACTGGGCTCTGTGATTTTCTCTTTGCATCTTTATTTATATCAGTGCTGTTATTGTGTGTACAGGGCTTTATTTATATTAATGTATGGCTCTTTAATCTGTATTCCTTTATACCAGTGCTTATGTGTTGTATATTCATGGTTGTATTTATATTTTTGTATTTCCTCACCTTCTGAACCCTCCCCCTGGTCACCCCTGAAAAAGAGACTGCAATGTCTCAATGGGTTTACCCAGTTACCAAAATTCAAATAAATAAATAAATAAATATTGTAATAAATGTCTCCAATCCTCCACAAGGGATGCCCGGAGGTTGTGGAACCACATTAAAAATTGTATGTGACAAGGGCCCAAGCCATCTATGACTGAAATGACGCTGAATGATGCCAACTGTAACAATTTAATCACAACTGCAAATGCTCTTAATGCCCACTTCTCTGACCTCTCTGCGTACCTAGAACATTCAGATCAGTCCCATGTACTCACTGATTGTAACGATGTGCCTACCCGAACACCCCTTCTCCAAAGGACAGTCACGTCTGTGGAAGTGCTACAACTTCTTAAAGCTATCCCAACCCACGGATCTGCAGGGCCTGATGGTTTACTGCCTAAGTTCATCAAATCTGCAGCCCCAGCCCTTGCCACCCCAATTACAAGAAATTTTCAATTTATCCATTATAACCCAGATGGTGTTGACTTTATGGAAAATCGATCACGTGGTTCCTGTTCATAAGAAAGGGGGCACACAAAACATGGACAATTACTGACAGATTGCCATTCTCTCTACTCTTAACAAATTAATTGAGACAGTTGTGGCAACCCTGGTCACAGAATATCTCCATCTAAACAAGCTCCTATCCCCTGTTCAGCATGGTTTACGATCAGGGCACAGTACAACAACCACGCTAATTCAATTCTCTAATGATATCTTAACAGCAATGGATAAGAACATGTTCACAGGGGCCGGTTTTATTGACCTCACAAAGGCATTCGATCTTGTAGATCACCCTCTACTGCTATCCAAGTTGTCTGCACTTGGCTTCTCCCAGGATGTCACCTGTTGGTTTGACAGCTACCTCTCTGAAAGAAAGCAATTCATTCAAATAGGAACTGCAATCTCTGACCTTGCCCCACCCTTGTTGGAGTCCCCAGGGATCTATCCTTGGCCCCCTCCTTTTTACTCTTTTTATTAACAATCTGCCCACTCTGTCCTGTTCCTCCTCTAGGATCCTCTATGTGGATGACATGGTACTTTACTCGACTGCTAAAGACCCGCCCTCCATAAATGCCAATCTTCAATCTGATTTTGACTGTCTACAGCATGGCTGCTACTAAACAAGCTTCTTCTAAACATTAAGAAAATGGTGGCCATGCTTTTTGGCTCCTCGCCTAGAATCAAATCTTGTACCTCTGCCCTCTCAATCCAAGGCCCGGAAGGCTCCCCCCTGGAGACAGTCAACTAATTTTGGTATCTTGAGGCCACATTTGACCCATCTCTTGATTTCAACCTTCACATTGCAGGCCACGTGTAAAGCGGTTAACATAAAACTGGGGTTGGCCTATAAAATCAGGTACTCGGCCTTGTCTTACATATGACTCTATGGCCTATCTTGAAGTGAGCAAAGGAGCTTTCCAAAAAGGGAGCACATGCTAAAATAGCATATGCCAATTTGCTCTCTTTGCATCCAGACTAACTCATCTCTGCCAACTCTACTCCCGTCTAGGCTGGCTCTCACCATCCTCGCAGTGGCTCTATACTGCTGGCTGTCTGATTGATAACATAGTCAGATCGGGAGCTCCTGAGATCCTTTCCAATATATTAAACCATCCCACTCTAGCTTACCCCCTGAGATCTAAAGAATCTCCTCTTGAAATTCCTAGAAGTTCCACAAAAAAGGTGGAACTTTCCTTTGCGATATCTGCCCCCAAAACTTGGAACTCCCTTCTTCTAATTGTCAAACTCTCCAAATCCCACTAAGCTTTTAAAAAGGGTCTTTGATCCTTCCATAGGAACTCTGACATTTGTTCCTGCCTTGACATTCCTGTGCCTCCCAACTAGTAGCTATACCTGCTCCTCTAATGGCACTTACTCTCATATCTGCACTTGTATTCACCTGCCTAAGTACTGTCTCCTTAATATTGTATCAAAATGTTATTTGACCCACTGTACTGACTGCCTTGTGGACACACTGCTGCATAAATCAGTTTGTGGCTTGCATACCGTACTCCTGCCTGTACCATCGCATGCCATTCTCCCTGGTTGTCTGCCTGAAAATAGTTAGCATTCTTGTCTAGCACACTTACTTATTGTATTTCTCTGTTCTTCCTGCCATTTTAACTGCCTTGGTTCCAGTTGTAAACACTGCTTTGTTGTTCAAAGTTTGCTTAATTCCTGTTGCGAAATACCCATTGTATTTCTGGCCTGTGCAATGTTCCATTGTTTGTAACTCTCCTGGGTCGTGCCTGAAAATAGGCAATCACTCTTGTCTAGTGCACTTACCCGGGAAACAAAAACTAAATAAATAAATGTGCCTTCTATATGATGAGGTCCTCCAGCTCCTCATCCTCCCCGACTACACTCGGGCTTGGGCCTCCTGCCCCAGGGTCCACAAGTTCCAGTCCTGCCACTGCCAAACCTCTCCCAGCCTCTTCCTTGGCCGAGGGCTACTTGCTGCTTGCACCTCTTCACTGCACTCAGCAACACTTTCAAAAAATTCCGTGAGAAAATCCTCTGCTTCCTTCTGCTCACATTTGGCAACACTCTGTGTGCTACATCTAGGCTCTGCACTTAGAGTCCAAGTAGGGACCAACCGGACACATCAGACAGTGTCTCCGGGAGGGCCACTAGCCATACACATGCTGAAATTTCTTATGCAGTCCTGGCAGTGGGGGCTGGCTATAACATCTCATCCAACTTTTAGGCATACTACGCTCACACTAACTGGATAACCAGAGAGCACTATGTTGAGGGGAGCTCCACACAGTCATACTCTTCTTCAAATTTCCTTAACTCTTGCTCTTTCTTCCCCACCCATGTTTTTACATGCAAGGGGTATTGCTTGCTTCCACTGGCCATTTTTGCTCTCTGTGAAACACATTTACAGCAGTTGCTGTTACTTTGTGCACTATTTACTATCTTGTCATTTACAAAAGTCTTTTATCTGTAGTCTGAACACTTTATCTGGTGACTTGCGTTTTGTTCTACATCTAGCTGTTGCTTTTTTAATCTGGCCACTGCCCTAGCATGGCATGCTGCCTTTGCTACTGCACCTCAATGGATTTCACACTTTCTTCCACATGGCTGTTTTTACTTGTACACAGTTACATTTACATCTTCAGCTGCCCAGATTACAATTTTACTCTGCACAGAAGGTTTGTTCAGTACTTACACAAGTTGCTTCTTGTACTTTGTAGATGCAGCCTTCACACGAGATGATGGCAAATCGCACTCGCACCACACATGGACCCGCCAGACAACCAACAGGGGAAACACTTGGGTGGCTACCGGAATGAACGATTCTGTTGGCAAATGGGAAATGCCTGACTTTCTCTTCTAATTTTGGCATTTTTCTGCACTTTATCCACAAGTCCACCAATGACGTACCCCACTAGGCCTCTGCTGCCTTGTGCACTCCTGCCCTCTCTCTCCTCGAACTCTTCACCAGTCCACAACAACTCTAGCCATGGGCCGAGCTTCACAAAAGATCCAGTCACTCGATGACATGCTAATGAGCTAGGGCACACTGTCTCTTTCCTAAGGTGATCCTTGAGCTGTGGGAACCAATTTTAAAGTGTAAACTGACTTTTTTACTCTGTGGTTTTCTAGTTACAGTTTTCAACAATGAGTTTACTGCCTTTTTCCCCAAAAAACATAGTTCTTCAGAACAAATCCACTACTTTTCTCCTCAGGAAGGGGTAAAATTGTATTCACAGCAGATGAATGCTTCTTTGTTAACAGTCACTCTGCAGCTGACGATTTTGACAGTTTACATAGTTTTAACACTTTTAAAGCAGGATTTTACACAGTTCCACCAAGCAGTCCTTGGCACACATTTCTCACAAACGTCCCACAAGGCAATCCACTCTCTTAAAGCTGTACACACACACAGATGGCATTTTTCTTAGCTGTAGCTTAACTTTTCTTCTCAAAAACAGTCCTTTGGTGGATGCAGCACCACCAGACAAAAAGACTACAACCATACCCTCTGCATGGCATCCTTTGCTCTCCCCCAAAATCCTAGGATGAGCCTCCATCTTTTTAACCCACATCCCCTTTAAACTGGCAGCGTGTCAGCAAGGCAAATATCACAACTACAAAGGGTATCACCCCTGGCAGTAGGGCAACACCTGGCTTGGGCATATAGGAGGTGGGAGAGTGGTACAAAGCAACTTTTCTATTTCTACCCAGTTCTAGGGTAGAGGTGCCAGGATATGGTATGTCTCCTATCTGTGGGGGCCCCAAGAGCTCACACAGGTCACTCAGAGATGGAATGTCCAGAACCAGAAAATTGGGATTGCACTGTATGGCTTTAATTCCTGAACAGATGGTAACAGAAACAATGGTGGTGCCCCCAGGACTTGGTATGTATTAAAACAGATGGTAAATGGGTAGCAGGCAGAAATATTTTACAAACTCTTTCTCTTTTCCCACACCTCGGAGCCCACTGAACTCCACACTTTGCTCTTTATTTTCCTACACATGGTCTTCTGTCTCCCCATTGTACACTTCTACCAACTGGAAGGATTGTTTTAACTTCCAGATCTAGCATCTTTCAGGGAACATTGTTGACTTCTCACATTTTAAACACTTTAGAAGAACTATGTTACCTTCCACAACTAGAAGAAAGTACAGTTACGTAAGAACTTACCATAACAGTAGATCTTAGATAGAGGTTCTTGCAGTAGGTAATTACATATAGGACTGATGCCGGTGGGTGTCAGGATCCCACGTTAAAATTTCTGGCCAGCAGTCTCTGAGGACCTACGTCAGGTGACCAAAGTCATGCAATATCAGTATAAAGGGGCAGTCCCCCACAACCGCCTTCCAGTTCTTTCCCGTCAAAGGCCAAAGGCGAGATGAGAGAGAAGCGGATATTTCCATCCTGGAAAAGGAGCTGAAAAAGCTTAGGGGGATAGAGTGCAGGAAAGTATTACCTACTACATGAGCCTCTCTCAAAGACCTACTGTCACGGTAAGTTCTTTCGTAACTGTACTATCTCACTTCGAGAGGGCTCTTGCAGTAGGTAATTACATATAGGACTGAGTCCCAAGCAGTCTGGAATGAGGAGAAGCAAACGGGAGGAGGAAAGCTACTCAGGAGTAGACCCTCTGGCTGTAAAGGTCCTAGAAAAGGAGACCTTGCAGAACAGCCAACCCGAAGCCTGCTCTATGGCAAGAGGCAATGTCCAAACTGTAATGCTTTGTAAAGGTATGGACAGAAGTTCAGGTGGTGGCTGCACAGATGTCGGCCGCGAACACATTCTTGAAACAAGCCACAGAGGCAGTGACCCCTCTAGTGGAGTGGCCTCTGACCTAACCCGGCAGGGTCTTGTTGTACTTGTCATAACGAAAAGTGATACAGTGAGCCAACCATTTAGATAGGCATTGCTTGGAAACGGCATTGCCTTCCTTCCCTTTTAGGAGCAAAAGAGACAAACAGTTGAGTAGTCTTTCTGAGGTCCTTTGTCCTGTTGGTGCAGTATCTCAGAACTCGGAGGACATCCAAAATATGTAGGAGGTACTCTCCATGATTAGAGTGCTACGTAAAAAAGGCAGGCAACTCTATGGATTGATTCAGCGTAGATTCCGCTACCATCTTAGGGAGAAACTTAGGGTTGGTACGCAGAGCCACACGTTCCTTGTGAAAAATCAGATATGGGATTTTACACATCAGGGCCTGGAGCACGGAAATCCTTTGGGCGGAAGTAATGGCCACTAGGAATTGAATCTTCAAAAAGAGGAACTTTAGGTCTGCTGAGGCTGCTGGCTGGAAAGGGGGCAGAGTAAGCTTCTCCAGAATAAAATTCAGATCCCAAGGAGGGGCAGGGACCCGGATAGGGGGTTGCAAGTGGAGGACCCCTCTAAGAAAGGTCTTGGAGACCTCCAGCTGAGCAAACGTTATGTCTGCAAAAGGGACATGGTAGGCCGAAATGGCCACCATGTGCACCTTTAAGGATGAATGACTGAGACCCATATCAAAGAGGTGTTGAAGGTAATCCAGAAGCTGCCCAACAGAGCATGAGAAAGGCCCAAAATCTTTGGAGGCAGCCCAAATAGTGAACCATTTCCATTTCATAGCATAAGTCAATCTGGTGGAGGGTTTCCTGGCCTCCACCAGGATCTCAGCTACTCGGGGGGAGGGACCCCAAATCAGGCCTGAGCTACATCGGCAAGAGCCACGCATGCAACTGAAGGGACTTGAGGCCTGGATGGACCAGGTTCCCCTGATCCTGGGTCAGCAAGAGCTGTGACAGAGGAAGAGGAAGAGGAGGTTCCTCTGAGTACTGTTGCAGAAGAGAGAATCAAACTTGCCTGGGCCAGAAAAGAAGCAATCAGAATCATTCGAGCTCCTTCTGAACTGAGTTTCTGTAAGACTCTCGGAATCAATAAAATCAGGGGGAAAGCATAGACAAATCTGCCCTTCCAATCGAGAGACAGAGCATCTCTCCAAAAAATGCTGCGCCCTGGAGCGAGCGAGCAGAAGTTGGGAAGTTCTGCATTTTGAGGGGATGCGAAGAGGTCTACCTGTGGTGTTCCCCAACATAGGAAGATATCATCTGCGACCCCCTGATCCAGTTCCCACTCATGAGCTTGAGTAGACGACCGACTGAGTCTGTCTGCCAAGGTGTTCTTGACCCCCGGGACGTGAATCGCCGTGAGGTGAAGGCTGTGCTGCACTGCCCAATCCCAAACTCGCATCGCCTCCCTGCAAAGAGGGTAGGAACGAGTTCCTCCCTGCTTGTTGATGTACCAGACTACACATATATTGTCCGTTTGTACAGCTAAGTGACCAGGAAGCAGATGCAGATGCAGAGCCTGAAGAGCATGCAGACTGCCCGAAGCTCAAGCATATTGATGTGAAGAGATTTCTCGAGCTTGGACCAGGAGCCCTGGGTCCTGTGAGGCCTGAGATGGGCTCCTCAATCCTCGCCCGAGGCGTCCATAGTCAGTGTCTGGGAGGGGGGAGAAAGACAGAAGGAAACTCTGCAGCAAAGGTTCTCCTGAACCGTCCACCATTGCAAGTCCCGAGCCGTAGGAGTGGAGACCAGAATGAGCTGATCTAGGTCGTCCACCAACTGATCCCACTGAGACCGCAGCATCCACTGAGAGATCCTCATGTGGAGCCGAGCGCGAGGGACTGTCGGGATCGCAGCCACCATGAGCCCGAGGAGGCTAAGGACTGACCTGGTGCTGGCCCACCTGAGAGCCAGACAACAGGCTGACCTGTGCCTGGAATGTGGCTACCCCGTCCGATGGCAGGAAGGCCCCACCAGGGGTCATGTCCAGGATCGCCCCGATGAACTGGAGTCTCTGGGACGGGATCAAGTGGAACTTGGAGTGGTTGATGGTAATACCCAGGTGGGTAAAACCCCCCTGAATAAGGGAAACGAAGTGCAGGAGTTCCTCCCTGGATGGGGCAGCCAGGAGCCAATCGTCCAGGTATGGGAAAACCTGCACCCCCTGGGTACGCAGATAGACCGCTACCACTGAAAGGCATTTGGTGAACACTTGGGGTGCCGAGGAAAGACCAAACGGGAGGGTCTTGAACTGGTAGTGGTCCCCCTGGAATGCAAAATGCAAGTATTTGCAGTGGGAAGAGTGGATAAGGATGTGCAGGTAAGCATCCTGCATATCCAGAGTGCACAGCCACTGTCCCGGCCAAAGAAGGGGCAGGAGGCCCTGAAGGGAGAGCATCCTAAACCTCTTGTACTCCACGAACAAGTTCAGGGAACTGAGGTCGAGAATGGACCTTACATCCCCTGACTTCTTCGGAACCAGGAAGAAGTGTGACTAGCAACCCATTCCCCTGAAGAGGAAGGGGAATAGGCTCTATCGCCTCCTTCAGCAGAAGTGCCGAAACATCTCCCTGAACCAGAAGAAGATGCTCCTGAGAGTACGATGACCTTGGGGGGGGGGTTTCAAGGGGATTTCCGAAGGAAATCTATTGAATGTCCTTCTGCAATCAGCTGGAGCACCCAGGAATCTGGAGTTATCCTCTCCCAACCCGGGAGGTGGAGGGAAAACCTCCCTCCTACCGGTTCCTCTGGAGACCCCAGAGGCTTTGGGAGAGGAAAGGAGTCAGGTGGTGTGGGAGTAGCACCTGCAAGTCTCTGCTGCTTTTTGGGCAGTGGGGGCTTGGCAGCCAGAGGGGCCCGGCGTTTATTGGCCCGCTTTTCCTGGGGTTTCACTTTTTTGCCGATTCCACCAGCAAAAGGGATGATGCTGTGTTTGAGGGGGATTGTACATGGAGTCCACAGACTTTAGTGCAGTCCCCTTCTACTGCAGATCGGTGACAATGTCCTTGACATCACCACCGAACAGCACTGAACCCCGGAAGGGCTCTTTCTGAATAGCGGACTGCACTTCCGGGACTAACCCTGACACATGGAGCCAGGCATGATGCCGTAAATGTATGGTGAAAGCCGCGCTCCTACCAGCAGTGTCCACTGCATTGTATGTGGCACGAAGCATGTGCTGACTGGCCGAACGTGCAGAGCGGACGAGGTCAGCCACTTCCTGTTTAACCTGAGAGTCAGGAAGGGAGTCCAGTTTGGATTCCACCTCACTAAGAATTACCTTCTGGTAATCCCCCATATGACCGACATAGTTCAGGGCCTAATACCCAGAGTGAAAGAAGCAAAGATCTTCTTACCATAATGGTCCAGAAGACGGGATTCTTTGTCAGGTGGAGATGAGCTCAAATGCTTCAGGTTAGCTGACCAGCCGTGAGCAGCGCTATTCACGACCGAGTCAGCTCGAGGGTGAGAATCAAGAAAGTCAACACCCTCGGGAGCCTGATATAGACTGTTCGACTTCCGAGGAAGAGGGACTAAAGCCGACATCTGTTTCCAAATAGTGGAAACAGATCGGCATGAGGCTTAATCCAGGGTGGCACCAAGGTTGGAGCGGTCTCGGGCAGATCCAGGTGCTCAGCAAGCTTTTTATGCTGTGAATCCAGCTCCAAGGAAAGCCACTTATGAACCTCCTGGATTTTGAGCAGCAACTCCGTGAAGGAAGGAGCCTCCGGAGGAGACTTTGGAGGAGTCCTAGGCCTGGGCATAGTCGGAGAGCATGGCTCGCCGTCTGGGTTGGAACTACCCTCGGAGTCATCTGAGGTGCCCGAGGAGGAAGAAGAGGACTCCTTCTCCCAGCATGGGGGAGGAATGGACCCCTTGGGAATCCCTTGGGGAAGCGTGTCCTGCCCTGCTCTGGAACCAGAGGGCTCACCCCTGGTATCCGGAAGTGGGGAGGGAGTCTGATATCTCGGGCGTATGGGAACTGGAACCAGCACCATTGTCGGGAGATGACACTCCACCTCTCTGGTGAGCTGAGCCTTGGCTCAGCTCACCAGGAGGCCAGAGTCTCCTTCAAATCCACCGGTGGCTGAGGGGGGGTGGAGGAGGAGGAGGAGGAGGAGGGGGATTGGATACTGAGTGTACCCATAAGGAGCGTATCCATAACCTGACAGCGGGTAACCCGGCATCTGGTAGTGAGGCACCATGTACTGCGATATTGGATAGGCTGGCATTGGGTACTGGGACGTCGGATACTGCAGACCCGGGTAAGACGGCATCGGATACGATGGGGTCAGACACCCAGGAATCGGGGGGGTCTGATGGAGTAGACGGCCTGGCCGGAGGCCCAACGGGCGGGCCTGGAGCAGAAGGCCTGGTGGGCAGAGGGCCTGGCATTGGAGCGGCATCCGGGTTAAGGGATGTCGCCCGGCGTCGGCATGACCGGCGTCTGGGCAGGCGTCTGGGGAACCGACGTCAGGCCATCCTGCCAAGTGGGAGGAAGGTCTGATGGGGGCGCAGCAGGAATCTCGGCATCGCTCGGGGATGGAGGGGAAAAATCCCTGGGGTCAGGCTGAGAAGACCCAGGGTCCCTGGAGGGCAGCGAAGGCTGCAGGGAGCAGGAAACAGCGGACATAAGAGGGTCCGGAGTCAGCTCAGTCGTCATGTGGGCGTCGGGCAAGCCGATGTCCGACTTATCAGCGGAGTCCGGGCGGACGCCGGAGGAGCCAACGTCCGACTTAACTGACCTACTGCCCGAGGCAGGTCATGAAGGGGGAGCGGCCTGGTCAGATGGGAGAGTGGCTGGGCGCCGACCCTAAGAGTTGAGCGACTTATTGACCATCTCCATGCAGGCATCAGAGGAGCTGACGTCTGATTTACCGGAGCCGCTCGAACCACTAGGCCACACGATGACAGCCTTACCGGAAGCGGAGGCCTCCAATAGCCCGGAGGCCCCCTAGGGGCCTGAGCGCGAGCCAGAAGGGCAGGCCGACACTGCCTTGGAAGCCTCCAAGATGGCTGTCATGGAGTGGTCCCCCAGAGGGGACGTTACCTGTAGCACGGCAACTCCAGCCGAAGTCACAGTGGATGAGAAGCCCCGGTCCCAGTGCTTCTCCTTGTCCTTCTTCTTACGATGGCCTTCGGGGGAAGTGGACTCCTGCCGGAGCTTTTTCAACTCTTTCTCCATGGAGGACATTTTCTTCTTGAGGATGTGGGCCTCCAGGGACTGCTGCCTCCGTCTACGGGTGGCAGCATTGAATTTAAGGCAGTGCTGACACTTCTCCACCTGATGGTCCGGGCCCAGACAGAAGAGGCACTGGGAATGGCCGTCTTTGTGCAGGAGTTGGGCACTGCATGAGTCGCACTTATTTTTGTGCTCAGAGGGTGTAGGGGATGACATACACCGATAAAAACCTGACAATTTGGTCGAATAAATCTAAAAAATGACAGTAAAAACTACCAACGACAGAGCTGACGAGTGTTGAACTTCACCGCGAGGTGCTGATACGAGCTAACGTCGGGAAAGAACTGGAAGGCGGGCGTGGGGGGCTACCCCTTTATACCCCTTTATACTGATGTCACATGACATCAGTCACCTGACATGGGGGCGGTCCCCCACCAGACAGTGCTGGTTAGAAATGTTTCCGTGGGGTCCTGACGCCCACCGGCATCAGTCCTATATGTAATTACTTGCTGCAAGAGCCCTCTCGAAATAAGATCTGTGTTTACTTCCACCTGAATCTCTTCGGGGGGCCACTTCTTGTCTCCCCACATTTTAAACACTTTTTAACTCTGGATAAAATCCCAGGACTACTTAGGCTACAGGCGTTTTTACCTCTTTCCTGAAATCTAACTTTGCTCCAAGAAATCTTTAGCTTCCCTGCTAGAGACTTTGAAACTTTTAAAACACTTTAAGTCTGAATCTGGGCAACACTGTTAGTTCTCACAGTCTTTTGGGGATTGCCCCAACACTACTCACTGAAACCTTCAATCCCATTTACTCCTGCTGAGAAATCTTCAGCCCCTCGGTCTTCACAAAATCTGGTAGTTACCACATCCCACAAAACTGGCCGCTGTTTACCGTACTAAGGCAAAAAAAAAAACTGAGGGTCCTTCCCTCTGACAAGTGGACTGGAAAAGCACTTCTTCTCTCACTCCAACTCCAAACTCCAACTGACGCACAGTTTTCAAACAACAGAGCACTGTGGCTCATGCTGATGTGAGAGTTCTAAGTTCTAAATTCCATTACATCATCTCCTGCCTCAGCAGAGCTAAGCAGATGATGATGTAATGTACTGCAGAGAGCTTTACACCCTCTGGACTACCCAGGCTCCCTGCCTGATCTAAAACTAATGGGATCATAGCGATCTCAGGGACTGGCTGGTTACATTTATTTTGGTTAGTTATTAACACATTGCTTTGCTGACCTGTGTCCAGATTCCCTAGATTCCATATGCTAGTGTAAGATTTAATTTAGCACTCCTAGGTTATGTGCAACTGGTCTGTAATAGATCAGCAGTATACAGTGTATGCTGATTCTTTTGAACACCTTTATCTGATATATGAAGTTAGTAGGGTATATAATGAAGGCATTCACAATGTCTGGAATAGTGGTGACAGGTTCTCCAGAGGGGTTCCAGATTTGATCAATTTGCTCCTGATGATCCATTTCAAATAGATTTTTAGCCCCTGGCCAAAATGTTCTGGTGTAGCTATGCAAACTCGCAAGATTCTTTCTTTCTTTCTTTCTTTCTTTCTTTCTTTCTTTCTTTCTTTCTTTCTTTCTTTCTTTCGTCTGTTACCTATGCATCTGTAGAGTCTAATGACTGACCTTGATGCCTTGTGTTCAAAACATGTCTTTTGTAAGTTCTGTTTCTCTTTAGATTGCAGTAGTCTTCAAATCTTTCCATGGTTTTCCTGCAGACTTCTGTCTTTCTCATCATCCCAGCTAAATGTATTGCTCAGCTTTACTGCATCAGGCCCAAAGGCATGGAGAAAAGTCATGGCTAGCTCTCTATTTTTTCAGCAGTGCCACTTACATCTAAATAGCATTCAAACAGCTGCTTGAATCTTCCCATTCTCAATCAAGTTCACTGCCGCACTAAGCTGAGTTGGCGGCCTTAAAGTTCCCATGGTCTGTGTATAACTGTGGATTCTATTTCAGGTATTATCTGATTTCTGACACCATGCTATTGATCAGTAGAGCCTGAGGTTTCAACTAAACTTTATTCAGGCAGTTCAAAAACTAACTACAGACGCTTCTTGTATATGTAGTTGCAGTTACAGCTAATTACCACAAGGTGTCTCCCTAACTTAGTTTCAATATACAACAGATCTTGTAACATATTTATTTTTATTTATTTTGAAAGTTGTGCATTGGGCTAACTCTATTAGGGCTCATGCCTAGTTTTCAAGAGGGTCCCAGAGGGACAGATAACTAGCAGCAGGCATTCCTAACAGCTATAAATTACAACAATAGAGTACTGTCTGCATCCCTGGAACAACACAAATTGCATCACTCCAAGGGATCTTTCAGAATCAGGCCCATAGTCTTTTTATTTTAAATTATTATACTGCCACCTCTGACTCAATGTTTAAGCCTTGTAATGCTGGCAAGCCATAACTCTGCAGTGACTCAGAGAGTAAGCTGTTATCCTTCTAGGTATACTACTGTCTACTGATGCATAAATACCAGAACTGCCATAGTGATGCATTGCAGGGGACAGGGTCTCCGGATGGACCACCTATCCACTGATGAAGTGACCTCACCATGAAATGCTTGGTCAGAGGTTGAAGTACAATAATGTAAAATAAAAAGTGTTTTTTTAGAGTTTATTTATATATGGCGCCCTTCCTGAGGCCCAGGGTGCCATTACAATAAAATACAGATTAACACATAAAATACACATCACAATGCTTAATTGGGAGGGGGGGGGCAGAGGGTGACTGTAAAAAGGCAGAGATACTAAACAAATATTATTGCTCAGTATTCACAAATGAAGAGGGGGAGGTACCTAAACCAAACAATAGATACACTCTGGATGTGGGGGTTGATACAAGCCCATTCACAGAAGAAAGGGTTCTGAAAGAACTCTTAAAACTGAAGGTGGACAAAGCAATGGGGCCTGATGGGATTCACCCCAGAATTCTAAAAGTACTAAGGGAAGAACTAGTGACACCACTGACTACCCTTTTTAATAAATCATGGGAGGATGGGATGGTACCTGAGGACTGGAGGAGGGCAGATGTTATTCCACTTCACAAAAGTGGGAGCAGGGCAGAAGCAGGAAACTACAGACCTGTTAGCTTAACCTCAGTGATAGGAAAAATAATGGAATCACTTCTGAAGGAAAGAATTGTTGAGTACCTAGAGGCCAGAGGGTCACAGGACCCAAGGGAGCATGGATTCACAGTGGGAAGTTCATGTCAGACGAATCTAATAGATCTCTTTGGCTGGGTGACCAAAGCAGTAGATCAGGGAAGGGCTGTGGCTTGGCCTACCTAAACTTTAGTAAGGCATTTGACACAGTCTCACACAAAAGATTAATATACAAGTTAGCCAGCCTGGGAGTGGGTCCCAAGATGGTAGCCTGGGTAAAGAATTGGTTGGAGAACAGGACACAGAGGGTAATAGTAAACGGAGTCCACTCTGAAGAAAGGGGGGTTACTAGTGGGGTACCACAGGGTTCAGTACTAGGACTGATCCTCTTCAATGTCTTTATAAGCGACATTGCAGAGGGACTGGAAGGAAAAGTATGTCTCTTTGCAGACGACACAAAGATCTGCAACAGAGTTAATACACAAGGTGGGGTGGAAAGGATGAGAAGGGACTTGGCAAGGTTGGAGGAATGGTCAAATGTATGGCAGCTTAGATTCAATGATAAGAAGTGCAAAGTAACGCACCTGGGAAACAAAAACCCAGGGGAAGATTATGCAATGGGGGAGGGGTGAGATACTAACAACCACAAAAATGGAAAAGGACCTGGGGGTAGTTATATCAGATGACCTAAAGGTGGGCAAACAATGTGAGAGGGCAGTAAGGGATACTGGGATGCATAGGGAGAGGCATCACTGGTAGAAAACTGGAAGTGGTTATCCCTCTGCACAGACAGCTGGTGAGACCCCATCTGGAGTACTGCATGCGGTTCTGGAGACCCAATCTCTGCAAAGACATAGACAGGATGGAGGTAGTCCAGAGGAGAGCAACTAAAATGGTGCAGGGTCTGTATCAGAAACCGTATGAAGAGAGACTGAGAGAGAGCTTAATATGTATACCCTTGAGGAAAGAAGGGACAGGGGGGACATGATAGAAACTTTCAAGTACCTCAAGGGAATCAACAAAGTCCAAGAGGGTAGCATCTTTCAGAAAAAGGGGTGTGCAAGACAAAGGGGCACAATTTGAAGATGGGGGAGGGAGGCTCAGAGGTAATATAAGGAAGTATTTTTTCACAGAGAGGGTTGTGGATGCATGGAATGGCCTTCCTGAGGAGGTTGTGGAGTCAAAAACAGTGGTGGAATTCAAGAATGCATAGGACAGTCATAAGGCAATTCTAGGGGGTTGGGGTAGGAAGTAGGCTGTTGGTTAACTAGGATCTGCAACTTATCCACCACCCACCTTACCCACAAGGGAGGCCCACAGGAAGGAGGCAGAGGACACCACAAGGAAAGGAAGCAGCTCCTGGTGGGGGACTCAATTATTAGGGGGATAGAACTGGGAGGAGCTGGGAAAACTGAAGTAAGGTGCCTGCCTGGTGCCGTGGCTTGGAGGGACAGGAAGCGCATCCTCAGGATCACGACAACAGCTGCAAGGGATTCTGAGCTGGACGTAATTTCCACCTAGGGACAATGACTTGGCTCATCATGAGGTTAGAGCAGTGCAGGAGGACACTGCAGAGTTGGGATGGCCTAAGACAAGTAGCACACACAGTATCCTTCTCAGAGGTGCTGCCTGTCAAAGGCATGGGTGAGGCAAGGGTAATTGGCACCATGCAGTTTAATGAATGGTTGAAAAAATGGTGCGGAGCACAGGGGTTTGGCTTCATTGGGGACTGGGGTTCCACCTGGAGGGACACCAGCCTATACTGGCAGGATGGTCTGCATCTGTCCAGGAAGGGAACAAGTCTTTTGAGCGATCAGTTTAAATGCTTCATTGGCAAGCTTTTAAACTAGTCAAAGGGGGAGACACTGACAAGCAGCAGAAAAATCCCAGCCTCTCCCTACAAACAGGGTACTAAATGAGAAAAAGACCAAGGTAGAACGGTCAGTGGGGGATGCTGCAACAGAAGGTAAAGCCATCAAAAAATGGAGAGCAATGAGTACCAATGCCCATAGTCTAGGTAACAAGCTTCCTGAATTAGTGGCCTTGATGGAGGAGGAAGATCTGGATATTGTGGCAGTCACAGAAACATGGTACACACAAAACCATGACTGAGACTTAAACATACCAGGATACACTATCTACAGGAGGAACAGAGAGGGTTAAAGAGGAGGAGGAGTAGTTCTTTACATAAGGGAAGGAATAAAAGCAACAGAACAAAAGGGTAAACAGGGAGGAGAAGAAGCACTGTAGGTAGAAATTTGGAGACAGGCAATGGCACCACAATCCGCTTGGGGTTGTATACAGACACCCGTCTCAGGGGAGGAAATGGACAAGGAAATGATAAAGTATACTTAGAATGGTAGAAAAGGGGAGATATTGCTGATGGGTGATCTGAATATGCCAGATGTTAACTGGAGTGCAGTTGCAGCTGCCACTTCAAAGAGTGCAGTTATTCTAGATGCCCTACAGGGGGCATGCCTTAGACAACTAGTACTGGAGCCCACTCGAGAGGGAGCAATATTAGACTTGATACTCTCAAATGGAGACGGGCCGAGGATCACAGATGTAGAAGTGGGTAGCCATCTGGGAACTAGCAACCATCGAACAGTATGGTTCACAATAAACACAGCAATAGAGTCAAGCCATACAAAGACAAAAAGTACTGGACTTTAGGAGGGCTGACTTTGCCAAAATGGGTGAGTGCCTAAGGAATGCACTAGCAAATGGGCAGGAAGGAGGGGTGGAAGAACAATGGGGAATAATAAAACTGCCATCACAGAGGTAACGAGCATTTGTGTGAAGCAAATAAACAAAACAAGACGATGTAAGAAACCACTATGGTTCTCAAAGGAAGTGGCAGTGAAGGTTCAAGAGAAAAAGAAAGCATTCAGGAAGTACAAGGAATCGCAGAAGGAGCAGGACAGAGAACTGTATCAGTAAAAGCAAAAGGAGGCTGGAAGGCAGTCAGAACAGCAAAGGCCCAAACCGAGGAAAAGACAGCCAACTCAGTTAAGAAGGGGATAAAACCTTTATAGGTACATCAGGGAGCTGAAGGAAGACCAAGGAGGGATAGTGAGGCTTAATAAAAGGGAGGAGGGTGAGAGAGGGAGACTGTGAAAAGGCAGAGATACTAAACAAATATTTTTGCTCAGTATTTACAAAGGAAGAGGAGGTACATAAAACAAACAGTAGTAACACTCTGGATACGAAGTTGATACCGGCCCATTTACAGAAGAAAGGGTTCTGAAAGAACTCTTAAAACTGAAGGTGGACAAAGCAATGGGGCCTGATGGGATTCATCCCAGAATTCTAAAGAACTAAAGGGTAGAACTAGTGACACCACTGACTACCCTTTTAACAAATCATGGGAGGATGGGGTGGTACGAGGACTGGAGGAGGGCAGATGTGATTCCCTTCACAAAAGTGGGAGCAAGGCAGAAGCAGGAAACTACAGACCTGTTAGTTTAACCTCAGTGATAGGGAAAATGATGGAATCACTTCTAAAGGAAAGAATTATCAGTATCTAGAGGCCAGAGGGGCACAGGACCCTAGGCAGCATGGATTCACAGTGGGAAGGTCATGCCAGACGAATCTGATAGATTTCTTTGACTGGGTGACCAAAGTAGTAGATCGGGGAGGGGCTGTGGACATGGCCTACCTAGACTTTAGCAAGGCATTTGACACAGTCCCACACAAAAGATTAATATACAAGTTAGCCAGCCTGGGAGTGGGTCCCAAGATGACAGCCTGGGTAAAGAATTGGCTGGAGAATAGGACACAGAGAGTAATAGTAAATGGAGTCACTCAGAAGAAAGGAGGGTTACTAGTGGGGTACATGAGAGTTCAGTATTAGGACCGGTCCTCTTCAATGTCTTTATAAACGACATTGCAGAAGGACTGGAAGGAAAAGTATGTCTCTTTGCAGATGACACTAAGATCTGCAACAGAGTTGATGCACAGGGTGGGGTGGAAAGGATGAGAAGGGACTTGGAAGGTTAGAGGAATGGTCAAATGTATGGCAGCTTAGATTCAATGCTAAAGTGCAAGGTAATGCACCTGGGAAACAAAAACCCAGGAAGAGTACACAATGGGGGTGAGATACTAACAACAACAAAATGGAAAGGGACCTGGGGTAGTCATATCAGATGACCTAAAGATGGGCAAGCAATGTGAGGAAGCAAGGGATACTGGGATGCATAGGGAGAGGCATCACTGGTAGAAAACTGAAGTTATTATCCCTCTGTACAGACAGCTGGTGAGACCCCATCTGAGTACTGTGTGCAGTTCTGGAGACCCAATCTCCATGAAGACATAGACAGGATGGAAGCTGTCCAGAGGTGGGCAACTAAAATGGTGCAGGGTCTGCACCAGAAGACATATGAAGAGACTTAGGAGCTTAATATGTATAGCCTCGAGGAAAGGAGGAGAGGGACATGATAGAAACTTTCAAGTACCTCAAGGGAATCAACAAAGTCAAGAAGGTAGCATCTTTCAAAAAAGAGGTGTGCAAGAACAAGAGGCACAATTTGAAGATGGGAGGGGCGGCTCAGAGGTAATGTAAGAAGTATTTTTCACAGAGAGTGTTGTGGATGCATGGAACGGCCTTCCAGAGGAGGTTGTGGAGTCAAAATCAGTGGTGGAATTCAAGCATGCATGGGATAGTCATAAGGCAATTCTGGGGGGTTGGGGTAGGAAGAATTAGGCTGCTGGTTAACTAGGATCTGCAGCTTATCCAGTAGGTAGGGAAATGGGTAGACTGGGTGTGCCAAGCGGTCCTTATCTGCCGTCAAATTCTATGTTTCTATGTTTCTATGTTATCCGTTAGGTAGGGAAATGGGCAGACTAGGTGGGCCAAGCAGTCCTTATCTGCCGTCAAATTGTAAGTTTCTATGTTTCTAATACAATAGAAAGTATACAAATAAAACAGTACAAATCCAAACAGATACAATTATAACAGTTCCACCAAAAATTCTCCCACGAAATTGCAGCAATACTAAAACATAGTTAAAAGACAAGGCTCTTCAGCACATTTATCCATAGTCTTCTAACTGAGTTTTAGCATTGCTGCTATTTTATAGGAGTATTTTTGGTGGAACTGTTATAATTTTATCCGCTTGTATTCATACTGTTTTATTTGTATGATACTTTCTATTACATATTATTGTGATGTGTATTTTATGTGTTAAGCTGTGTTTTATTGTAATGGTGCCCTGGGCCTCAGGGAATGGATGCCATAAAAAAAAAAAAGATTGTGTTTATTGGTGAGTGGGTGTCTCTTCTTTCAAGGATTTAGTTATTATCACCATGGAGCCTAGTTTGCCCCTTCCCACAAAGAAGTGTGTCTTTTTTCAGGACATGAGGGTTTTCCTGGCCCCACCCCCATCCCCATGCTGAATCAGAACATGCCTTTGCATTTTTTGTCAATTTCGTCAAGGGGTTTGATTTTCAAAGGCTGACGCAGGCCTTACATCCAGCTGTGCATCAACCCTTCTTTGGCATAACTGCGCCAAACTCCTTCGATGCAACTGCACCGATTTTAGTACACTGGCAGGTTGGCGACAGTTTTCCACCTTTATGGCAGCTTGTGCCAAATATTTGGCACAAGCCCCATGAAAAGGGTATACGGGATTGACACGGGTTAGACCAGGGCAAACCTGGTCTAACTTGCGGTATTTAACCCTCGGGATGGAAAATCCCGATGGGTGGCCAGGAGAATGACGTAAGGCCCGTGCACCAAACGATCAGCACACTAGGGGCTTGAGGCCTTCTAAGGACTTTGAAAATTGAGCCCAAGGTGTTAAATGCAGTGGTTTACTCCCTCATATTTAATAAGCTTGCTAGGGCTGGTCTCTCTCACCTTTCAGTCATGTACTTATCAGACTACTGCAAATTGGTCCTTTTGGGGGGACTCCCACCTGTCTCAGTCAGATCAGTTGTGATCCCAGGCTTTGTTCTGGTCCCCATTCTGTTCTCAGTTTTCCTAACTGGCCTCCTGAAAACCTATGTAATTATCCTCACAGATTCACATGCAGAGTATGCAGATTAGACAGTACTTTTCCTCAGCTGACCTTTATCTTCTGATCTTGAAGTGGAGCTCCAGTGGGGCTTTGATAATAATTAAAATGAGTTCCAAGCAAGCCAGTTTACTCTGAATGCTAAAACAATGGTCTCTATCACCTTTGGCAGCAAGTAGAGATTTCCCAGGCTCCACAGTACTGCTCATTTCTGAAACAAACCCCCTGCTTTAAATACCTTGATTGGGGCAATGTCTTGACTTGTCCAGGCACATTGATCTCATTCTTATAAATGTGCCATAAAAATCAAGTAATCTCATTGGTCAAAACATGTCACATGACCATTCCCTATTTTCTGACAAATGCACACCTAACCTGACCTACTTTTTTAACAGATAGAAGCCATTTTATGTTTGCCATTTTAACATCTTGAACAAATACTTTTGTTAAGTGTTCACTGAAGAAGGGGAAGGAGAGGGGCCACAGAAGTGACAGCAGCATCAAAGGAAGGGAAATTGACACTTGTCCATTTACAGAGGAGAGAGTTCTGAAGGAACTCGCAAATCTGAAAGCGGACAAGGCAATGGGGCCAGACGGGGTCCATCCAAGGATACTGCAGGAGCTCAGGGAGGTGCTGGCTGCACCTCTGACAGTCCTGTTCAACCTCTCACTGGAGACGGGAGAGTTTCCGGGGGACTGTAGAAGGGCTTATGTAGCCCTGCTTCACAAAAATGGTAGTAGGGAGGAGGCCGGCAACTACAGGCCAGTCAGCCTGACTACGTGGTGGGGAAATTACTAGAATCACTACTAAAGGAAAGGATTGTGGAATACCTTGACTCCAATGGCTTACAGGACCTGAGGCATCAAGGATTCATGGGGGTTCTTGTCAAACAAATCTAACAGATTTCTTTGATTGGGTGCCAGGGGAATTGGATCAAGGAGGAGCAGTGGACGTGGCCTACCTAGATTTCAGCAAGGCCTTCGACACCATTCCACATAAGAGATTAGTAAGCAAGCTGGGTAGCCTGGGGGGGGGGAACGAAAGGTGGTAAACTGGTTTAGAAATTGGCTAAAGGATATGAAACAGAGTGTGGTGGTAACAAGGAAGGAGGGTGACCAGTGGGGTACCACAGGGATCTGTACTGGGACTGGTCCTCTTTAATGTCTTTATTAGTGACATCACTGAGAAGCTGGAGGGAAAGGTCTGCCTGTTCGTGGATGACACTAAAATCTGCACCAGGGTCCACACTCTGGGGGGGGGGTCTGAAAAAGATAGAGGAGTGGTCAAGGGTATGGCAACTAGGTTGCAATGCAAAAAAGTATAAAATCACACACCTGAGGCACAGAAACCCAGGTGCGGAGTACATAATGGGTGGAGAGGTATTGATGGTGATGGTCACCAAACAGGAAAGAGGCCTGGAAGTTATCATATCTGATGACCTAAAGGTGGCTAGGCAGTGTGACAAGGCAGTCAGGAGAGCTAGTGGGATGCTAGGGTGCATAGGGAAGGGGTCACCAGCAGAAAGAGGGAGGTGGAGTTACCTCTGTATAGATCGCTGGTGAGACATCATCTGGAGCACTGTGTCCACTTCTAGAGACCTCATCTCCGGAAAGAGATAAAGAGAGTTGGGAAACCAAAATGGTGAAGGCACTGCATCAAAAGCTCTATGAGGAAAGACTGAAGGACCATAATTTGCATACATTGGAGGAACGGGCGGGGGGCATTATATAAACTTTCAAATACCTCAACGGTATAAATAAGGTTCAAGTGGGAAGCATTTTTCAGAAAAAAAAGATGCTCAAGAACAAGGGGTCATGCTATGAAGCTGGAGTGGAGTAGACTCAGGGGAGATGTGAGGAAGTACTTCTTCATGGAGAGGATTGTGGATCCCTGGAACAGCCTCCCAGTGGAGGTGGTGGAGGCAAAAACTGTAACAGGGTTCAAGAAAACATGGGATAGGCATAAGGGAATCTTAATGATAAGAAAAGGTGGGGAAGCTGGAGATCAAGTAGGGTCTGCAGTGATACAGTAGGTAGGTAGGGAAAAACAGGCAGACTAGGTGGGCCAAGCGGTTCTTATCTACCGTCATATTCTGTAAGTGGGATAACGCACCCCAGGGTGTGCAGTCACAAGGAAGTAACGCGCTTCTGTGGTGGTGGTGGTGCTCAGCTGTGCCCCATCCCTTTAACTGAATGGTCAGAGCTGCTGTCTCTGAGGCATAAGATACTTGCTTCGATCCCTGGGTCTGCCACTTACTCTTTCAGATCTATAGTTTACATAAGATGTTCCCCATAGACTGGGAAGAGTATAGTGCAAGATTATGCACAAAATGAGCCTCCCAGCATTTGATCATGGGGATTTGGTTTATAGTGTTTCCTCCAAGTCCATCCTGTCCAGACTGGATCCCCTCTATCACTCATTCTGTTGTGCGCCTTACACTCCCCCTTCCCGGCCATGCCCACCACTGATTCATATACTCTGTCTGGTCTTTCCTCTCCACTGTTTTCCCTTCATCTCTGTATTCTGTTGGGTGTCTTCCACTGTTACCTCACCTCTCTACCCATTCCCCCCACCTACTCTCTTATAAACTTTGACTCCTGCTCCTTCCACTCCCCCTCATTTCAAGACCTCTGCCAGGCAAGCCTACTTCTTGTATGGACTCTTCCACCTAGGGAATAACCTTCCATTTATTCTATGGCACTGTAAGTGCCTTATCTCTTACCATGCCGGCAACCTGTGTTCAGGAACAAGCACAGGTTGCCAGGGGTCGGCTGGGGTGGGAGAGGACTGAGCACCTGACGGGCTGCTCTCTTCTCCCAGGGGAGTGGACTGCAGGCTCTGCTGAATGACTGCCACCTGGTGGAGGCCAGGTAGTAGTGCAGGTAGAAGAGGGCAGCTGAAGGGAGGTGCTACGGGACTCCCTAGCATGCACATGCCTCCACATGCGCATCTATGAGCATGCCCCAGCATAGCGAAAGGCCTTTAACTTTGGAAGAACACCTGTAGCAGCAGGAACCACACAGACCATAGCAGTTCAAATGGTCAGTATTTTATTAAAGTGCAGACACATATTGCACACAAGGAGAAGTCCAATCAACTGTAAGGGCTAGTGCCAAATAGCACTAACATTTCACCTAGCGCCTGCTAGGCTTCATCAGATCACTCTGATGAAGCCTAGCAGACACTAAGTGAAACGTTAGTGCTTTTTGGCACTAGCCCTTATGGGTGTTTGTACTTCTCCTTGTGTGCAATATATGTCTGCACTTTAATAAAATACTGACCATTTGAACTGTTATGGTCTGTGTGGTTCCTGCTGCTACGGGTGCTCATTCACTGCTCACGAAGTTAGACTCTCTGAATTGCTTGCAGCACCATAGCCAACTTGATCCTGGTGCTTCCATGCTTGCTCTTGTCCAGCTTTGGAAGAAAAAGTTGCAGGACAGGGTGGAATGAAGTCTTCCTGCCGATCTCAGCC
This sequence comes from Neoceratodus forsteri, assembly GCA_016271365.2. NCBI lineage: Eukaryota > Metazoa > Chordata > Ceratodontiformes > Ceratodontidae > Neoceratodus > Neoceratodus forsteri. Next base: position 1,113,687,499 of record CM028129.1, on the reverse strand, counting down.
CGCTGCATTGCTGGACCCCTGAGCCAAAGACTGGATGTGGACTTCGGGAGGAGGGGAGAATGGCCCTTTCCCCTCCTGACCCAACCACGGGGGTTGTAATCCGTGGGGGTACCTGGGATCTTGGGGTTCCAGGAAGATGGAGGACGGTGGAGTTCACAGAGCAGTGCTGATGGGATCCCAGCCTATCCTGGCTAAAGGGTAGATAAATAATGGATGGAAAAAAATAGTAATTCAACAGAATAAATACCAGGCAGAAAGCAAATACAGTAGATTTCCCCCTACATATTCTTATTAATATGTACAGCTAACAACAGGCAGGATATACAAAAGATCTGCAAGTGCTGTTTAGGTTGTTCCAGAAAATTTTCTCACACTTTTGCTAGCATGTCCTGCTGTGGTGCAGACTTTTATCTTGCCTCCCTCTGTCTCCCACAAAAGCTTCCTGAAATTGAATAGAACAACCAGATTGCGCACTGAGAGGTTTTCAGTACTGGATCCAATGCCTTATAGTATTTACCTCTTACATGCGCTTTCTGTACCAGAAGCACAGTAATATCCCTTCAGAGGTCTCGCACTGAATGAACTCAAGAAAAGGCTCTCATATAGTCATCAGATACGTAGCAACCATACATCTGCAGTTGTTTCTATTACACCACATCAACAGGTAGCATAATACTGCCGCAGAAGTATCTGCACTGAAGAACTGACAATCACTGCATCTTTCTGCCTTTACCCTGTGCTGGGCCTCAGGGAACTCACCCTTCAGCCTTGCAGATGAGGAAGGAGAGAGGCACCCTCTCATACTGCAAGGGTTAACACTGTATAAAAACGCAGCTTCCAGTTTTTTTACAATAAACCGCATTCCAGTCTTTACCAAAGTCCAGCTGAGATTAAATAAAAAACACATGGAGTCTGAACAAGTCAATCACCCGCAGAGCTGTAACTCCATCTCAAACTCAAGGTTAGAATAATTTAGTGCATCCTTAGCCACAATAGATGAAGTACAAGAACTGGGTGTATAAGCTCAATAGATCTTTGCCCTCTTGCTCCTATTCAGAGACATCCTCCCCTGTGAGACATTATCTGCCTCATTCTCCCAATCAGTTAGCTTTCTGAACTAGTAATGCTTTCATTAGGGTTAACATTATATTGTATGAGTTTTGGGAGCTACAGTATGTAGCACATCGGGTCCCTGTCTTTTAGAAGGCAGTATAGCATAGTGGTTAAGGACCTTGAGCTGCAAATCTGGAGACCTGGGTTTGAATCCCATCAGCTCCCACTTGATACTGTGTGACCCTGAGCAAGTCACTTAACATCCTTGTGCTCCCAGATCACACCTCGAAACAAGCTTCTCAGTGTTTAACAGCTGCCTGAGATTCAGGACTGGATGAGTGCCAGCTGGCTGAGGCAGAACCCAGGGAAAACAAAGGTATTGGTCGTGGACCCAGATCATAGGTCGGCCGGGACATTAGTGGGACAGCCCTCTGGATTAGAGCTGGGAGAAACACCACTAACTGTCTCGAACCAGGTACGGAACCTTGGCATGATTTTTTATGAAAGCCTGACCTTGAAGGCTCAAGTATCAGCTGTAGTCAAATCATCTTTTTACCATCTCAGGAACATAGCTAGGTTGAAATACCTGGTTCCGACTGAAGATCTTCCAACTCTGGTCCACACCTTTGTCACCACTCGTCCTAATTATTGCAATGCCCTTTACCTAGGGCCACCGGGGGTTGATATCCGCTGATTGCAGCTAGCGCAGAATGCAACCGCCAGGTTGTTAACTGGAGCTCCTAGATCCAGGCACATAACACCTGTACTGCATGAGCTGCACTGGCTGCCTGTACAGTGGTGGATAACCTTTAAGGTCACATTGCTGACTTATAAAGCACTACATGACCAAGGACCGCAATATCTGCAAGACCTTCTGTCTTCTTACTGCCCCTCCCGCCAACTCCGATCCTCTGACGAGGGATTGCTAGAGATTCCCAGGGTCTGTCTGAAAACTTAATGAGGAAGAGTGTTTGCCTATGTGGCTCTGATCCTGTGGAATTCTCTACCTCATTGGATACGTGATAGCCTGACCGTGGAGGGTTTTAAAATGTCCCTTAAAACGCATTTATTTAATCAGGCCTTCTCTGGCGTTTAAGGCCGATAGTATTTCTGCTGAGGATTGAATGTGTAAATATATAATCTGATTTTGAAGATATGTTTTAATATATGTTAAATGTGTAATATGTCCAATAGTGTGGATTTTATAATTGAAGATTTTTTTTTTTTCCTATTTTTTCCCCACGCCTCTCGTCGACCATCGACTCTGGTCACAGACCCCTGGAGCCCCGGCCACGGATATTGCCGTCTCCCGGTCATCCTGGCTTACCCCCAGAGAGTGGGGCGCAATTCCGACCCCTATATCGGACCGTGGAACTGTGACTGGTTGGGGAATGGCTCCGGTGGCAATCAGGGCTTTCCAGGGCAGGCGTCACCGAGGCATAAGGCGTGGTTTGTTCCTCCCAAATTCCCTCCCCGAGGCGGGGGCGTGCAATGCGCCAGCGTCCGCCCGCCTCCACCTCCCGTTTGAGCGTCGGCAGCGCAGGTTCTCCCAGCCTCGCCAAGGAGTCCCCAAACTCGGATGCTGCCGCACCCTCCCCGGAGAAGGAGGCTGCCCATCAGATGCTCAATCCTTCTCCCCGGCCAACCCTCCGACGATCGGGTCTGTTCTCGAACCCAGGTGCGCGGCGTCGCCATGAGAGAAATCCCACCGCTGCTGTGAGCTTATAATTGAAGATTTTATAATTTTAATATTGCAAGGTGTCCTGAGCTCCGGAAGGGCGCTTTTTAAAAATAAAGTTTGATGATGATGATGAAGCTTCGGGTTAGTGTGCCTTTCCTGGCTAAACAATTTCCCTTTTTCCCCCTTGTCTTTAAACAGAGCTTCCATCCCATCATAAGAAAATGGCAGTGATGATGGAGATTCAGGGGTTCTCCCTGAGAGTTGTGAGGTTGAACCCTTGTGGGCCTCACTGTAATCCCAACACTGGCATTAAGAACAGAATAGAATCAAGAATGTGGCATCAGTAATTCTGAGTGGTGCCTGTTCACCACTAACTTTGCCTCTACTGTCTTGGTGAACCATAAAATGCAGCCTCATCTTCAGTTGCTTCTATGTTCCCTGGCCCCAGTGGTTTACTGGAAATCATACAGACAGTAAAGAATCACAAGTAGGAGACAGGTTGCGAAACAAGAAACACAGAGCACAGGCACTAATGCGGGTGCAAATTTACTGTGCCGGTACAGAAGCCTGGAAAAAAAATCCTATGGCAGTTTGAGGCTCTCTGACTGTTTCTCAGGAAGAAGCAGAGAGCCTCGAAGCACCAGCTGAGTTTTGTCCTGTCTCTGGTACCTGGTAAAATAAATTTGCACTTGCATTAGTTCCTGTGCTCCCTGATTGTTGCTTTGGGTTGCTGACCTACGTGAGCACAGTGCGCTAGGGTTACCATCTTTTAAGAAGGCCAGAGTGGGACATTTCTTATTGAATCATGATTTTTCTTGGGACAATATGTAACTCAGACCAATGCAACAGACTTGTTTTCTCTAAATAATCAGAATTAACACTAAGTGTTATAGTTTTTTAGTTGTTTCTATTGTTTTTTATCATCTTTAGGTATTTCAAGTTAAGGTATTGTGGTTTTCTGTAACATCTGGAAGAAAATTAGAAACTATTTTTATTTCTACTGTAAGGTCAGGACATGTAGTATTTTTCATGTTTTTTTGCAGGACACAGCTGCTCAGATGAGGACTGTCCTGTGAAAATGAGAGCAGGTGTTAATCTCTTGGTTTAGTGCATGACTTTGCTTGCATTTGCAGGAGACAGAAGCTGGACTGGTATTTGCAGCTTGCAACATGTAAATGATTGGCAAGTGGCAGTGTGCATCCCTTCCTCTCTCACGCATGACTCAGTCAGTCAGCAAATTTGTTTTAAAGAGTAGACTAAGAGTAACAAATTCAATCAACAGGCAAAGCTCACAGGATGCAGGAAAACTCCAGATCAGTAACTAACTGCTCTGCTGAACAATCATTATATATTTTAGAGGTCCTGATATCCCACTCCAGTCATTGAAGCAAATAAGGGAGGGGGGGTTCTAGTGCTTTTACTCAGGAAGGGAATTATTATTTTTTCTTCTCCCTTTACAATTGTATAACCCCCCAAAATGGGCTTACTGGTAGGGCCATGGCCCCAGCATTCTCTTGTGGCATCATTCAGTGGCTCCAGGTGGGCTCCAAACCTATGGAACCCCATCTTGGGTTCCGTGGCTGTGACCACCATAATTCCTCTTATCAGCCCCATGGGCAGAGGAGGGCTGAGGTCCAACTGCTGTCCTGTGCCTCTGGACACTTGGGGCAGCTTTCCTTCAGTCTGGGGAGCTGCCGAAAGCCCCAGACCAAAAGATTTAAACAAAGATTGCGGCCCACACTTTGCTGCGCATGCACGGCTGCCCAGGAGGAAATTTAAAAGAGCCATGGCTCCAGGGGATAGTTTGGGCTGTGGGCAATATTTACATATATCCCTGGCTCCAGGGCAGGCAGCGGAGCCAGGGATCATCAGTAAAAAAACACCTCTGGGCATGGGGGGAATGGTTTGTTGCTCTGGCTGTGCTTAATAATAAAATAAAAAGGGCAGTATGTCATGGGGCCGAATACAAACAAACATGGCAGCCCCCAGGGACTTCAGCAGAGCAGGGGCTGCTGTATAAAATGTGAAAGGGCACAGAGAAAGCCTGAGACTCAGGCAGTCAATGAGAGGGGAGGGCTGAAAAAAGTATACACTGGACTGCTTTGCCCTCCAAAGGAAAATTTCATTTTGGGCTTTGAGAATACCAGGAGTGCAGGAGAGACTGCTGTAGGCTTCCCAGCCCTATACCTGCACCCAGACCTCGGTGGCCAGTCAGCCTCTGCCAGCAGAAAAATAGGCAGAGTGCCTGCAGGAACCAACTGTTTATTGCCAGGTAGAAAAGAGAATTTGAAGGTGTTCTAGCAGAGAGAAAAAAGACCCTGGAGTTGGCTGCTGGTAGTGAGACTTTGGGAGTTGTGCAGCGAGAGAGAGAGAGAGAGAGAGAGAGAATTCGGAGCTGCAGTTGAGAGAGCAAAGACTGTAAGTGGGCAGCCTGCGAGAATTGCTCTGCAACCCCGAGCAAATCCTGAGCCACTGTGTTTCCCCATCAGTGGGGTAGGTCCTGGAAGGGGTCAATTGCTGCAAGCTGAGAGACTGAGTGTGCTGAGGCCAGAGACTGTGCCAAAACCCAGCCACTACTGTGCACAGAGAAGCGACATGAAAGTGCTGGGGTAGAGACTGAGCCAAAGCCAGCTGCCAATTGTGCTTCAAAAAAAGGTGTGCAACAGAGGGTCTAGAGTACTATGCCTGCCGTGTCACTAGGGCAAAGAAGAAGACTAGCGGAGGAAGATGGCAAGAAGAAGAAGAAGAAGAAGAATCAGCATTTATATAGTGCTTTTCATACATCCCAAAGCGCTTTACAAGCAATGCTAGACTGGTAGTGAAGTGACTGAATGTGTGGAGGCGGCCATATCTCACATCATCACCCACACACAGCCTGGATAATTGCATGAACCGGTTTATGGGAAGGGGAATGTTGGCCAGGACACCGGGAATGTTCCCTACTCTTTGCGAAGAGTGCCCTGGGTTCTTTTACTTCCACCTGGACACCCACCAGGACAACACCAGGATGGGCAGAAGGGACCTCGGTTTAACGTCTCATCCGAAGGATGGCACACCCGAGCAGTACAGCACCCCCAATACTGCACTCGGATGCCAGCGATTTTTAGGTGCAAGTCCAATCCTGGTGTAGGATGAGAACCCACAACCTTCTGGTCCAGAGGCGGATGTGCTACCAACTGAGCCACGCTGACAAGAGGCCTGCCTGGTGAACACTGTCCACAAAGGCCTCAGAGGTGAAGTTGGCAAGGCCAGGCAGGTGAAGACCTGCATTTTTCATCTATTCAAGCTGCTCATTGCTGCTGTGGTGCACCACTAACCTGATACCTCCATGGTAGAGCCAAAGCCAGTTCGCTGAATTCCCCTTTTGATCTGCTGAACTGTAAGCACACCGAGCTGTGGCTTTGGGGAGTCTTTATTTAGCTAGCTTGCTAGGTTAAAATTGGGGGGTTAGGTCCTGGGCAGGAACTCTACCAGAAAATTGTGCCCAGACCTGAAGTTTCATTGTTTCTACTGTTTAAAGTTATTTTGCCCCAATGAAAGATCCCTAGCGATGTTTACACCACAGTGTGTTACCCACCAAAGAGACTCTAGAGACATTTTGGCAGCTGCCATTGGGAAGCCAGGTGCACCCGGAGGTAGGGAGTGAGTGGGGTGAAATTGTTTCAGCCAATTGTTAATGGTGTTGTGCTATTTTCCTCCCTTTTCTCCCCTTTTCCCAAAATAAATACTGTTAATTGTTAATGTTATATTTTGGTACTATGAATGATTGTAAGAAAGGGGGTTTGTTGCGTGGGGAGGGTCTTTGGGGTAGCTATTGTATATTTTCCTGGGGGGTGGTAACCTGCAATCCATTTACAGGTATTCCCTGCCATTAACTCCAGGTGGAGGCATTGCACCATTTCACCTCTTTACTACTGAACTCAGGCTGGCTCCCTGGGAGGTATGTCCAGGCGAGACCCAAGGGCCCTGGAAACAGCATAGGTGAGTGAAAGGGCTGTTACATTTGTTTATAACTCTCTTCTCTCTCATGAATATTTATTGTTGACTGGTCAGCTTAAAGAAGAAACACCAAAAATAGATTCCGTCTTCAATTTTAGCATGTATGGGAAGAAGGAATCAGTTTAAATCATTTTAACCAAGACAGTTCCTGGTATCCAGTGGTAGTAAACTCCCTTACCATCCCATGCCAATAAGTTCCTAATATCTAGCCACCCCCTCTCTCACCTCATACTGTGCCAATGAGTCACCGGGTCTGGTGGTAACCCCTGCCTTTCTCCATGTCATCCCAATACATCCCTGGCATCAAGTGGCACATCCTCCCTCCCCCCATCCTGACCCATGCAAATAAATCACTCATGTCTAGTTGCTACCTTGGATCAACTTATCCCATGCCAGGAGTCCCTGATAGCCAGTGTCACCTTTCCACTACCGACGGTAACTGGCACAGCCTTCTTCTCACCTCATCATCTGGCTGCCACCTGAACCCTTTATCATCAGCAGAGATGTATGACATATATGCTGTGAGCCCATTTTTCATAAATAATTGTTTGCGATAATTGGTTCAGATAGTGAATAGCCAAAGGTTGGCTGGAGGGCTATGCCAGTCATGCTTGTGGGGGATGACTGCCACGGGCTACCAGAGACTTTTGGCATGAAATGGGCTGAGGGTCACCTAGCTCCCATGAATTTATTTGCATTGGGTGGGGTACACCTGGACACCAGAGATTTGCTCTAATGGAATGGGATGAGGAGAAGGGGATGCCAGGGGCTACGGCTGGCAAAAAGTATCTTCCACTGGTGAAATTCTGATGAAAGTATGATTTCACTTCTGTGAAAGTTCATGACATTTCTGGGAACAGTTCTCAAAATTTCACAAAAATTGTGATTTCAGTTATTTCCATCTAATTTAAAAAGCTTTTGTCCACTTTGCATCACATTTTGGTATGCAGACTCTACAATGGTCCTCACAGATGTGTACCAAGTTTTTAATCTCTGTCTTTAAAAGTGTCTGAGTTATAAGCCTCCCAATATTTGGACATTTTAAAATTACATTTCATAATTATGTAAACTGCTGAATTTTAAGTCCCTATAACTTTAAAACTAGAGACCTGAATATCACCAATTTCATTAGGTTCATTGACCCTAAATATTAGGCTTAGAGGCCACCCCATGTCCCAGCAGCAGAGCATCACACTGCCTTGCTGAAGGCCTGGGTTTGGAAGCGAGACTGAGAATTCATGTCTGGAGGCAGGCCATGGCCAAGACAGCTGCCAATCAACAGTGCATCTCGGTCAGGGAGGGCTGGCGGTGGATTCCACCAGTACAGTGACCCCTGTGACTGGGCCAGAGAGCTTTCTCCTGCTGCAGGGGAAGCTGTGACTGTGCGAGGCTGACAGAGGCACTGCCCCCACCAGTGGAGGCTGGAGGGGAAAAAAAAACTGGGAGAAAAACCTGGTAGCCAACTGAATGATGGCTGGGTTCAGGCTGATTGGGGTATATCCCCGTGAACAGGATATATACCTAACAGATGAGCTACTGTCCAGGAGAAAAACTAATATGGAAAAAAAAAACAGGTTGTGTGTGTCAACTCTCTAATCTCTTGCTCAAAGGCTGGCAAACTTATAAGCAACCAAACATTCCAAAATAACATCAGTAATTAAAGATGAATTATATGAGCTTTTGTGAAACTGTGAAATGTTATCATACTTTTGTCAAAGTCATGTCCATACATTTTGCCCAGTCATATATTTGAGTTGTCATTGTACAGGAAGGTAAAGGCCGCGTAAAGTGGCAGTAAGGTAGCATTCATAGGAACCTCTATAGTAAAAGTACGGTGGTGCCAAGTATCAGGTCACTATCCTGAGTGCCAAACCATGAAGAATAGTCATAGGCATCACTGTGCACTAACACTGTCTTCTTGCAATATGCCAGATGACTACTAGAGCTCACTGGCTTAATGGCTTGTGGTGGAAGCGCATCCATGTGTATCATTTCCATATAATGCCACCTGTTGACTCCTTAACAACCCCGTTTGTAGCAATGTATATTTTTGCTACTTGAAAACAGTGGCACCAAGTTACGTCAAGCCTTACAACTAGTTGTGACTTAGACCATTGTGACAAAAGCGTCTGGATATCTTTAGTCATGCTGGAGCATGATGCTGGGCATCAGTGTTGGAGGAGTATTTCAGGGCCGTAATGTTAGTGCAGGTAAAGTGATTCAGTGCTGATAAGTGCTTTGTGAAAGTTACATTCCACAAGTGGAATTCTAGTGGCATTACCAATTATGTGCCCATGAATTTCTGAGCAAATTATGCCAATTAGTAATTTCTAAAGTAGCCACAATAAATTTAAACCTACTAAGCCACGTGTATGTAGCTTCATTAGAATCCAGGATATAGTTACATTGGGTATGCATGCCAACTCTTGAGTGTATACCTGCAGTAGCAGTGGAGCTATAAACATCCATATGCAGTAGTTTGAAAATGTACACACAGTTTAACAAATAATTAAACAGTGAAATTTTGAACTCCTGTAACTTACAGTTTACGTAACAAATTACCTCTCTGTTTAGTAGTTTCTAAGACTCTTCCAAGAAAGTATGAATATAGAATTTCACTTGTCTAGCTTCAGAGTTGGTTAAGTTGTAAGCAAAGAAATGTTTTTTCAGAATTGTTCACATGAACAATAAATTGGTAGACTTTTAGCCCTTATAACTTCCTCGCTCCACATCCAAATCTCACGAAACATGACATCCCTTTAGCGCCCTTTCCAAGCAGTATGTATGCCAAATGTCAAATGTCTAGCTGTAGGACTGACCAATTAAGATCGATCTTTCGCCTACTTGGCTGTGTCAGACTGGAACTTACTCCCACCCTCTGCCTTATCTTGCTCCTCACTTGCCAAGTTTCAATCCTCCCTGCTAACCCACCTCTCCGCCTCTTCACTGTGTTCCTGCTTTTGCTGACTCTTGCTCCTGCTTACCATACTCTATGTATAAAGTATCCCTACCCAATGCACCTGTTAAACTTAATCTATGAATTATGCTGTTACTGCTACAGTAATTGTCATGAAAGTACCATGAATTTGTCATGTAATATGACATGTAAATGTCACAAAACTGCTCTGCCTATCTATATGTAATCTGTAAGTTATAAGTTTACCTGTAAATAATTTAATCTTGTGGATCTGTGTATGATGAAAATGTAACAACTGTCACTACCTTTGCCTCTGTTAATTGTACTGTACTTCCCAGATCGCCCCTGAAAATGGGACTGTACTGTCTCAGCGGTCCCACCCAGTTACCAAAATTCAAATAAATAAATAATAAACAGATTAAAGAATTTCAGAACATTTTGCAAAATTCTGTGACATTTCACAAAATGTATAGAATTTTGCAACAATTCCCACAAAATTGTAATTTACTCATTTCGCCCAGCCATACCAGGGCTTTACTGGCCTGGGATGGAGGAGGTACCTATGGATACCAGGAACTTATTGGCATGGAATGGAGTAAGGGAAGGGGTACTACTGGATGCAGGGATTTATTGACATGGAGTGGAGTGAGTTATTGGGGTGCCATTGGATGTTAGGGATTTATTGGCATAGGATGGAGTATAGGGGGTACTACTGGATGCTAGTGTCTTATTGTCATGGTATGGATTGAGAGAGGTGTGTGCAACAGAATGCAAGGGATTGTCTCAACATAGGATAGGGTGAGGGAGGAACAACAAGACACCCGGCACTTATCTGCATGGATAGAGTGAGGGAGAAAACCACTGGATGCTTGGAATTTATTGACATGAGATGGGATGAAGTGAGCAGGTTTACAACTCAAATGATCCAGAATGCCCAGAGTGCAGCTCCACAAAAACTAGTTGTAGTTTGGAGGATCTCTTCTGTAGGCAGTAAAAGATCCATACAAGAACAGAAAAAAAGTATACTTTCTTGTATCTTTCAGCCCATTGGTCTACATATTGTTACTAGCACAGTTTCTATAGGAAAGGTGATTTCTATTAAGAAATTAAAAAATTAAAAACCAAACAATAATAGCTACTGGACAATGCACAGTACTTATATCTTATACTGGACACCTGAATGACCTCCTGACTCCTGCCCATCCCAGGTGCTCATGCCGCTCTTCTACTGAGGGCCTTCTAGCGGTTCCCAGGGCCCACCTAAAGTCATCTGGAGACCACTCATTTGAGGTGGCAGGCCCGGTGTTGTAGAACTTATTACCAAAATCTCTGAGGGAGGCCCCATCCGTGGAGGAGTTCAAGCGGGGCCTAAAGGCACATCTTTATAGGAAAGCTTTTTTAGACCTATAATTAGTATACTGTTGCAATATTCTACGTATGTTGATTTTAACTTGCTTATTTTATTATATGTTTTTATGTAATTTCTTGATGTACATGTTTCCTGTCCACTTGTACAGCGCTCAGAGCCTCTGGGATTAGGTGCATAACTAAATAAACCTTTACTTACTTATTTATTTACTTACTTACAGTATAAGTGAACTACCATTAGTCTAAGTGCAGAAAAGGCGAACAGAATAACAGTGTCATACTGTGCAAGACAAATGGTTGCTAAAAACGACCACGCAGGGCCTCGTGAGCATTGCTGTTGACAACCCCCAAGGAAGACCCCACCACTGATTCGCCAAGACTCCGGAGACACTAAACCCTAATGCTTTTTCCTTTTGCTGCTTGGGGGTGGGGGAGGGGGCATCAGGGTTGGAAAACCTAACACCACATTTCCCTACTTTTGTGGCATTAAGTTACCCTAACTGGTGCATTAATGAAGTTTTTTGCAAATAATTTCTTAATAACTGAGGCTCTTGATCTGGAATCTGTTTACCAGGTAAAACCAAAAGAGGAGACAAACAACTGAGCGTCAGCTGGCTTTGGTGTTGGAGAATCTTAATGCATTACCTCCTGTTGTTATTTTTTTTTTGCATTAGCCTCTGAAAGAAATCGGATTCTCCAGCTTACTAGAAATAAAAAACAGATGTTTTATAACAACAGAGAATACACTTGTACACACATGTGAGCTGGATTACGCAAAAGCAGAGGAAGAGGCTATTGACTACACAGTCTAGGTTTATGGAGGCTGGGGTGCATGCTTCCGTATTGTTCCCTGCAGTTTTAAAAGTTAACTTTCTATCTAAGCCATATTACTTTGATGATCCCGATAAGGCAAAGCTTTTTTCTGATAAAAATGAACTTTTTCCCTCTCAGCTCAGTTCTGAAGACGAGCAGGAGGAGTTGGATGTAACCATATACTTGCCAGTTAATCCTGGAGGGAATTAATTTAAACAACCTGTTTTACATTTCTTTTCTAATCTGAATATGTATCTTTAATATTTTAAGCAACACTTCGGTCCACTCATTTTTGCTTATTTTATACTTGGTTAATTAGACTGCAAAAAAGGGGAGGGGCCCTTGCAAATATATAGTAATTTAATTTCCTTCTCTTATCTTAAAGATATAAACTTTAATAGGGCTGAAAATGCACTGGAGTGTGTGAAAATTAACTAGTATTATTTTCACTCTAACTGGTTCTTGATGAACGCTATTGTTTTATATGTTTCTTTCTTTACCCCTCCAAAAAGAAGTATGTAAATAATTTCTTGTGGTTGGATAACTTGTACTGATTCCTTTCATATAATAAAAATTATAAGTGGAAAAAAAAAAGAATGTTAGTGGTACCTGTGCAGTAGAGCATGTAGCATCAGGCACGGGCATACTACGATAACAGGTCTCTGTATCTGGGTGTATAGTTTCTATTTTCCATTTTTATGTTTGCGTGCACGCATGTGCAAGAAACATAGTGCCATCATCAGAGATTTCGGAGGTGTGTCACCTCCTACTCCAATTCAGGCAGTGTCCTGGCAGGCGCGGCCCCTGTAGTAATGCATTTTTGGAGCTGTCTAGGACCACGGCTCAAAATGCAGTATTATCGTGATTGAGGGGCCGCTTGAGTGAGCAGCGATAAGAAGCTGCTCATCGCAGCTCCCCCAGCCATAGGCGTGCGCGCTCCCGCATGCAGTGTATAGCCGACAGGGTGCCCAATCCCCGTCAGCTGAGCTGCATCGTCTGCTCCCCCTCCCAGTACTTGGTGCCACGCTGAGCCCACCCCAGCATGGCAATCAGTGATTTTGCCGCAGGGGTGCCCAATCCCCTGTCGGCTGAAAGCCCCAAAGTCCTTGTGCCACGCTAGAGCCCACCCCAGCGTGGCAAACGGTCCCATGAGGTTTTTTCCCTTTGCCGATGGGGTGCCCATCCCCGCCGGGCTGAACGCCTCAGTCCTTGTGCCATGCTGGGAGCCCACCCCAGCGCGGCAAACGTCCCACTACGTCTTTTTCATTTGTTTAACCTGTAAGACAAAACGGTCCAGCGGTGCGTCACCCACCCCCCTCCCACAACCCGCATCCACCACTGCGCTTTAGCCTCCCACCCCCTCACCCCATGCCTCCGGACTCGGTCGCGGCGATCTTCGTGGACGGGAACACGTCTGCACTCTTCAAAGCCGACCGAACTGAGGAAATGCGGTAAGCTCTATAATGGCTAGATAGGGGTTTCAACTTTGTGCATATCTCAGCCATTTTGAGAATTTTTGCACCAAATTTTCAACATGGGTTTTGGGACCCCTTCTCATGAATGATGTCACTGTCATGGCGTTATTCGGGCCGAAGGGTGATTTGACGCAGTGACTGCGGAAATCACCGCCGAACTAGCTCCTGTGACAGTGACATCATTCATGAAGGGCCCAAAACCCATATTGAAAATTGGTAGCAAAATTCAAAAAATGACTGGTTAACAGCGTGCAGCTGCGCAGTTCCTCACGCAGGCTCGAAGTTCTAGAAATTTCAATATTTTACTCCAGATTTTCAATATTGCCATTTCACCACACCTTCTTATGAGTAGTACAGCTGTCATTTTCACATCTCACCCAAAATGTGTTTCCTACCATGTACGCAAAATGGCTTAGAATAGTGTGCTAAATCAATGCACGGATAAATTAAGAAAATAACAGTGACACTTTTCATGAGCAGAGGTCTTGAAATGGTTATGTTGAAAATTTAGTGAAAAAATTCTAAAAAATGACTGTTTACGGCGTGTTTAGTTCCGCGCGGCTCATAGGTTTCAATTTTCAATATTTCCACTCCAGATTTTCAACATTGCCATTTGTCCACACCTTCTTATGAGTAGTACAGCTGTCATTTTTCACATCTCACCCAAAACATGTTTCTGCCCATGTAAGCATACAATAAACGATGCGTTGTCGCGAACTCAGTGTATGGGGCACATTAGAAAATCACAGTGTCACTGTTCATGAGCAGAGATCTTAAAATGGCAATGTTGAAAATTTGGTGAAAGAATTCCTAAAAATGACTGTTTTTCGAGTGTGCGTTGCACAGGTCCACGCACGCTCGTAGGTTTGCGAATTTTCAATATTTCCACTCCAGATTTTCAACATTGCCATTTTTCCACACCTCCTTATGAACAGTACAGCTGCAATTTTCCATATGTCACCCAAAATGTGTTATCGCACATGTAGCGCACAATGGTGCTGTTGGTGTGCGAAAGCAATGTTTAGGGCAGATTAAGAAAATCACAGTTACACTGTTCATGAGCAGAGGTCTTAAAATGGCTATGTTGAAAACTTGGTGACAAAAGTCCATAAAATGACTGTTATGAGTGAGCATTGTGCAGTTTCCACGCATCCTCGTTAGTTCATGACTTTGTAATATTTTCAGTCCAGATTTTCACTAGTGGCATTTTTCCACACTTCCTTATGAACAGTACAGCTGCCATTTTTCACAACATGGTCGAAGTGCGTTTTCACACTTTCAATGCAGAGATGGTCGCTGTGGGAAATCATTGTTCGGCACAGATAAAGAAAATCACAGTGACACTGTTCATGATCGGAGGCACCAAAATGCCTGAGTTGACAATCTGCTATAAAAAATCCCCAACCTAATTATATTACGGGTGTGCGTTGCACAGTTTCTATGTACGCTTGTGACTTCACCATTTTTTCATATATTTTACTACACATTTGCAAATAGCCATTTTACACCTCCCATGACAGAGTACAGCTGTCATTTTGTACATCCTGTTCGAATATTTTGCACCTGTGGTGCTAAATGCCGTAGTCACTGTGCATAGGCAGCTTTCGGCTACCAAACTGATATTCCCCCTGTTCATGAGGTGGGGTCACAAAACAAACATGTTGAAAATTTGGAGTGAAAATACCAACGAATGCCTGAGGTATTAGGCTTTTCAACTAAATCGCCCAACCCTCTAGAGAATGACAGGAATCAGGGGTGTGACTCGGGATTCTTGCCTGTGATGCTCATACCATTCCACACCTGCAGTCACTGACAGGCATCGAGGTATGCCTTGGACTCTTGACTCAAACTTCACCTCATTCTCCTATAGCGCCCATCACCCTATTTCTAATGAGATGGGGAGTGCGCATAAGACCAAAGACCCCAAGGAACGTGCCACTTGTCAGTCTTTGCAGAGTGGGGTGTGGTGAAATGGCATGGCGCGTTATGCCTGGCGACCCAAACGCACACCCCAATGCCTGTCACTCTCTGCAGGGTGGTGGTGGGGTTGGCCTCAGTTCAATACTTCACTGCCATTCCTATTACGCATCTCTGTAACTTCTACACTGCCACTGCCAATGCCAGCAAGCAAACATTTAGCATTGACAAATGCTTGTTTATTATCCATCTCTACCCCCCTCCCCCCTGGGGACGAGGCTGAATATAGGCAAAAAATGGTCTAGTTCTCCTTCTCGGTCAACACAAACTAAATAAATACGTTTTTGTCAGCTGGTGGTGGTGGTTAGTGCTTACTCTTACGTTTGCTGTGCTATGACTTGATTAAATACTGGTGACACAGTTTTCAGCAGCCCTTTGTTTTGTACAATATGACATTAATATTTTGTCTGCATTTCTAAGTCTAATGGTGGTGGTCTGCTTACACTGTAAGTGCTATGCGTTGTCCAGTAACTATTATTGTTTTATCATTTTTTTTTATTTTATTTTATTTATTTATTTAATTATTTGGAAAAGACCTTTGAGTGCAAGCTCTTTTACAAAGGTTCGACGTCATAGATTGCAAAACAAAGTACAATAGGAGAAAGCAAAGGTACATCACAAGGAACAATACAGCTTGGATTCAGAACTTACAGAATAACTCAAAACATAGGTAAAAGTTAAAATAACAAGAACAACACTTTATGAGGGTGGGGTGGATAAGCAGTTTCTATTTCTTAATAGAAACCACCTACATAGAACATAAAAACATAGAAGCTGTTGGAAGATAAGGACCTCTTGGCCCAGCTAGTCTGTCCTATATTCTTTACCTATTGTACCACCACAGACCCTACTCAGTCTCTGGTCTCCTTCCCCCACCTTACCTTACTTCTAAGGTCCCCTTTGTGTCTATCCCATGCATGCTGAATCCTGTTACCATTTTAGCACCCACCACCTCTGCTGGGAGACTGTTCCAGGCATCCACTACCCACTCCGTGAAGAAGTATTTCCTCACATCTTCTCTAAGCCTCCCCCCTCCCCAGCTTCATGGCGTGACCCCTTGTCCTGGAACATCATTTTTTTATGGAAAATGCTACCTTCCTGTACCTTATTAATACCTGTGAGGTATTTGAACATTTATGTCATATCCCCTCTTTCCCTCCTTTCTTCTAGAGAATACATAGTTAGTTCCTTGAGTCTTTCCTCGTAGGGTTTTTGATGCAGGCCCTGCACCATTTTGGTAGCCCTCCTTTGTTCTGCCTCCACCCTATCTATGTCACTATCTATGTCCATCTGGAGGTGGGGCCTCCAGAACTAGACACAGTACTTGGAGTGGGGTCTTACCAGTAATCTATACAGGGGTAATACTACCTCCAACTTTCTGCTGGTGATGCCCCTCTCTATGCACCTGAGCATTCTGCTAGACTTCCCCACTGCCTTATCACACTGCTTGGCCACCTTCAGGTTATCAGAAATGATTACCCCTAGGTCCCATTCCTGTTCTGTGGTTGCTAATACCTTCCCACTCAATTGGTACATTGCCCCTGGGTTTCTGTGCTCCAAGTGCATGATTTTGCACTTTTTGTGCATTGAAACCCTGCTGTCATTCCCTTGATCATTCTTTCAGTTTGTTCAGATCATCCCTCATTCTCTCCCCTCCCACTGGGTGTGTCCACTCCGCTGCAGATTTTTGTGTCATCCGTGAATAGGCATACTTTCCCTTTCAGCCCTCCTTTCTGTAATGTCAGTAATAAAGACATTGAAGAGGACCAGGCCTAGTACTGACCCCTGTGGCACCCAGCTGGTCACCTTGTCTTCTCCAGAGTGAACCACATTTACCACCACCCTCTGACTCCTATTGTTTAGCCAGCTTCTTACCCATTTTACAACTTTTGGAGCAACTTCTAGGTTGCCCAGCTTGCTCACCAGTCTTCTACAGTATGTGGAACAGTGTTAAGGAAATCCAAGTAGGCCATATCTACCACTCCTCCCTGGTCCACTTCCCTGGTCACACAGTCAAAGAACTTGATCAGGTTCTTCTGGCAAGATGTCTCCCCTGTAAAACCATGTTGCCTCAGATCCTGTAATCCACTGATTGCAAGGCATTCCCCAATCCTTTCCTTCAGTAGTGATTCCATTACTTTACCTACTACCAAAGTCAGGCTGCCAGGTCTGTAATTTCCTGCATCCTCCCTATTTCCACTTTTGTGTAGTGGAACCACATCTACCCCCCTCTAGTCCTCTGAAATCTCCCCCGTTTCTAGTGATAGGTTGAACAGAGCTGTCAGAGGTATAGCCAACACCTCCTTTAGCTCCCTCAGTATTCTAGGGTGCACCCCGTCAGGTCCCATTGCCTTGTCTACTTTTAATTGTGCTAGTTCCTTGAGGACTCTCTCCTCTGTAAAAGGATTAGTGTCAACCTCCCTTCCTTTAATGCCCTTGTCCCTTATCTTTGGCCCATCACCTGCCCCTTCCTCCGTAAATACTGAACAAAAGTAATTGTTCAATATGTCTGCCTGTTTTGGTCCTTTTCCTCACAACCCCCTCCTTCCTCTTTTAGCCTTACTGTCCCTCTTTTGGTCTTACTCCTCTTGCTTATGTATCTAAAAAATGTTTTATCCCCTTTTGTTACTGACTGGGCAATATTCTCCTCCGTTTGCACCTTTGTGTTCCTAACTGCTCTCCCTGCCTCTCTTTGTTTCTCCTGGTAACGCTCCCTGTCCTCCTTCTTCTGTGTCCTCTTCTACCTTCTAAATGCTAGTTTTTTGCCCTTACTTTCTCCACTACTTCTCTAGAGAAATATAGCAGCCTCTTTTTTTCTCTTGCCCTTTCAATCTGCCTAACACAGATATTTTTTGCCTTTTCAATGTCCCCCTTCATTTTTGCCCATTGTTCCTCAACTCCCCCTTTTCCCAGGCTCTGTTATTGTGACCCTGAGGCATTTTCCCATTTTCTTAAAATTGTCCCTTCTGAAGTCCAGGACTCTTGTCTTAGTGTGGCTCAATTCTGGACCAGTTCTTATATTGAGCCACACCATTTGGTGATCACTGGTCCCCAGGTGGCCACCCACTGTGATGTCAGCAACACTGTCCCCATTTGTCAGTACCAGGTCCAGTATTGCCTCCCCATTAGTAAGCTCCTTAACTAGTTGCCTGAGGAAGACCCCTTGCAGGAAGTTCAGGATGTCCCTACTTCTGACTGTTGCCATAGCTGGTAGGCTCCAATCCATGTCTGGTAGATTGAAGTCCCCTACCAGCAACACCTCCCCTTTGTGTGCCATCCTTTGGATTGCTTCCATCATATCTTTATCCACCTCTCCCCCATGTGTTGGAGGTCTCTAGATCACTCCTGTGCAAATAGTGGCCCCTGTCTGTATCTCCAGGGTGACTTACAGTACCTCAGCTCCTCCCCTACTCTCCCTGTATTTCTGTAGCTGTTATGTTGTCCCTTACATAAAGAGCCACTCCTCCCCCCTTTTTACCTACCGTGTCTTTTCTGAACAGAGTATACCCTGATATGGCTACATCCTTGTCCTGATTTTCATTGCGCCAGGATTCAGTAATTTCTACTATGTCCAGATCCACATCTGCCATCATAGCCTCTATGTCTGCAATCTAATTGCCAAGACTTTGAGCATTTGCACACATGACTCTCCAGATTTTCCTGCCACCCCCTCCCCCCATTTCCCATTTGATCTTCCATATTTCCTCCACTATTTTTTTTACTATCTCTCTTTCCTTTTACCCCTTGGATTCCTTTGTTATTTGGTTCCTTTTTTGGATTTCACTCCTTCAGGATTCCCACTGCTGACCTCATGAGCCTGTGTGGGGGGGGGCAGTTTGTCTCTCTGCCTTATTCCGCCTCCCCCCAGGCTAATTTAAATACTTGCCCATGTAGCACTTAAACCATTCACTGAAGACCATGGTCCCCTCCCCCCCGGATGGATGCAGGTTGTCACCCTTGTACAGCCCCTTATCCCTCTAGGTGGGGCCCCAGTCCCCAATGAATCTGAAACCCTCTTCTCTGCACCATTCCTTCAACCATGCATTAAAGGGCCTGGTGTGGAGAATCCTGTCCTCACCCTGTCAAAGCAGGTAGCACCTCTGAGAAGGTCACAGGTTGTGTTACTTGCCTAAGACCCTCCCCAGTTTCCTAATCTCCTCCTGATCTATTGCTGGCTCATCCCCAGCCAAGTCATTTGTTCCTAGATGGACAACGACATCCGGCTCTCTCTCCTTTCCTGAAGCCCCAGCAATCCTTTGAATCCTCTTTCCATCCCTGCAAGGTGTGGTGCCAGGAAGGCACCTAATCTCTCTCTCTCCTCATCCTTACCTTCCCTTGATTGTATCACCCTCACTATGGAGTCCCCCATCAGGATTCGCGTCCTCCTCCTCTGGGGTCTGCTGTCACCCCCCTTGGGATCTCCACTATGGAGGACCCCAACATCCACCCCGGTCACTACTTCAAGTGCCTCTGTGGGACATTTCTGCTTGGTCAGTGCAGTGTAGGTGTTTCGTAGTGGTACCGGATTGGGGATGTGCCTATGTTTCACCACCCTAACCCTCCCCAAGCCCATTGTTGTCCAGCCACTGCTCCTTCTGGACAACCTCCAAGGTAGTGGTGGTGGGCTAGGTGGTCTCTGGGTGGTGGAGCAGATCCTCCAAACCCAAGCCAACTTGGCCTTGAGTCTGGCAACCTCCTCCCTCAGCCCAGAGAGGTGCATGCAGATGGAGCAGCAATGCAGTCTCCAGAAAGTCTCCCTGAAGACTGCTACCCACAGCCACTGCACTGCACCACTCCCAGCATAGCTATGTCCTCCCTTGCCTATTTTACTGTTTTGCCCCCTTTAGTCCCTTTTCACCCCTTGCCCAACTATTGCTTGACCCCAACCCACCTCTACCTTGCCCATCTTTGTTTTGTTCACTTTAAACCCTTAATTACTCCTACCCTAGATATGGTATTTCACATGCCACTACCCTTTTTTTTGTACCCTTCCTATTGCTTGTCCTGACCCTCATCGCTCCCTTGCAATGTGTGTGGTTAAACGAATTTAAGCAGGAAGCTTACCTCTGGTGTAGAGTACTCTGTCTTCATGTCCTGCTTCCTCCTGTCTTACTCCTTTGTTGTTGCTCCCCCGTCGGCTTGTTGAGATGCAGAGTATTTGGCCACTGGCTGCTCGTAGGGCTGACTCCAGTGCGAAGACTCCACTGTCCTTGTTGTGTGGCTCCTTTGCACAGAGGGCCACAGTGTGGGGGCCACTTAGTGTCCACATCCTTATGAAGCACCAGGAAGTGTGCTGTGGCTGGTGATTGGCTGCTGAGAGGGGAGGGGCATGGTTTTCCTTCTGATTGGCTCCTTGCGGTAGCCCTCTTCAGACGTCAAGCTCCTCTCACTGTAGTGGTCTTCTGTGCCTGGGGAGGGGACTCCTTTTGTTTCAGTCAGGAGACCCTTGATGCTCTGAATGCTCTCAGATGAACGCTGCTCTCGGCACAAATGTGGGGATTTAAATCCACAGCTCTCTCCCTCTGTAGCACCAGGAAGTGAGCTCTCGTCAGTGATTGGCTGCTGAGAAGGGAGGGGGACATGGTTTTCCCTCCAATTGGCTCCTTGCTGGAGCCCTCTTCAGCTGTCAAGCTCCACTCACTGTAATGATCTTCTGTGCAGGGGGAGGGCTCCCTTTGTTTCAGTCAGGAAACCCTTGATGTCCTGAACGCCCATAGATGAACGCCGCTCTCAGTGCAAATGTGGGGGGTTTAAATCCTTGGTTGTCTCCCTCTGTAGCACCAGAAAGTGTGCTCTGGCTGGTGATTGGCTGCTGAGAGGGGAAGGGCGCAGCTTTCCTTCTGATTGGCTCCTTGTTGGAGCGCTCTTCAGCCATCAAGCTCTGCTGTGGTTTTCTGTGCAGGGAGGGAGGGCTACTTTGTTTCATTGATTAGTTTAAATCTTTATTTAACTCTGTAACTGATTTTTTGTGAGTTTGCTGTTGGCTTGGGAGCAGCTTAAAACTTTCTTTAAACTCTGTAACTGATTTTCAGGACTGTTGCTGGCTGTATTCTTAAATACTGTAAAGCCACTGAGCGTTGGGCTTGAAGGCTGTGAGGAAGGAGCTTGGGGAGCTGCAAACTGCCCATATGAACTAACTCCTAAAGCTAACAGTCAGATGGTGAAAAGTTCTGTCACTCAGGCTTTTACTAGTTGGATTTTTGGGTTAAAATTTTTTTTTTTTTAATGTAATGTGCAGGTAGGACTGGCAGAGGTTTAGGGAAGAGAGGTCAGTATGCACATTGTTGCTCTGAGTAGCAATGGATAGTCAAAGGAAGACACGGTACATTTTGTGGCCGAGTATAGTGACAGAGATAGGGAGCGTGGCACGGGAGGGTAGATGCGGACACTAGGGGGACATAGAAGGAGGAGGAGGTTGCAGTCGGCAGGACAGAGGTGGTGAGGTGGAGAGAGAAGTGGGGGCAGGCTCCAGGGGAATGGGGGCAAAAGTAGGAACAGGGGGTACTGGCTAGTAATCTGCAATGAATGTGGGTCGGCAATCTGGATGGGCATTTGGACACATTATGGAGGCTACACGAGTGTCCTGTCTGTCGAAAGATAAGAGATCTACAGGAGGAGATCCAGTGGATGGAGGTGGAGATAGGGAGGTTGAGGAACATGGTCAGAGAGGGTGGGATAGGTAGGCACAAGGGGAAGGAGAGGATACCAAGGAGAAATATAGAGCAGGAGTGAGGACACAGCAGGGGATGGGGACGGGGACTGGGGTCATGCAACAGGTACGAGGTACTGGCAACTGAAGTAGAATGGGGAGTGAGATGCTTGGGAGAGGGGAAGAGGGGAGCACAGGGGCCAGCGCTACAGAGGGGAACACTGGTACATCGGGGAGAGGGGGCAATGCCATGGCAATGGCAGGAGGGAGCACCCATTAGGAAGGGGACATGGTGCATAGGGGGATGGGATGGACCACGGGGGAAGAACCGATGATTAGCAGAGAGGGCGCAAGTGTGGACAGGAGGCTTGACAAGAGGGGAGGAGGAGGAGAAGGAGTAAGAAGAACAGCTCCAGAAAATACGGGACAGGAAAGGAACGAAGGCCATGAGAAGAGTGTGGGGGGGGAGGTGCAGCCAGAAGGGGAGTGTAGAAGGGAGGAGTTATACTGATAGGAGATTCTATCCTGAAAGGAATCAGGTGGGGGGGTGGAAGACGCAGTTGGATTTGGGTGGGAACCTGTACCAGGCCTGACAACAGACAGGGCATGGCAGGCTCTGAGGAAGTGTGTTAGGGGAGGATGGCAGGAACCTCACATGGTGGTACATGTGGGCACAAATGACTTGAGGGCTGCACGGTGGAATTGGTACAGGAGAGAAAAAAGTTCTCCTTAATACAGGCCTGGGTTGCACATACCCTACCTGACTTCCTGGTTATCTCTGAAACTTGGCTCAGATCTACAACAAAAGATAGCGAAATAAACCTTCCCAATTACCAGCTCTTCAGGTCAGACCACCCTTCCAGGGGCGGTGGGGTAGCCATCTACGTCAAAGAAAACATCTCTGCATCCTGACTCAATAATACATCCGAATCAAAGGAATTTGAATGGTTATCAATCAAAATAACCCTTCCTAACACGTCTTCCTTTAAACTGATTGGCTGCTATAGGCCCCCCTCTGCAGGCCTCAAACTCCTATCCCACCTAGGAACCATACTCAATCTAGGCCCTGAAGACACCATCATCCTAGGTGATCTGAATTTAAATTGGTTAACTAATGCATCTGCACCCCTAGTAACCTTCTGTGACACCTATGGATTCACTCAATTAATCAAAGACCCAACAAGGATTAACCTAAAAATAATATCAACAGTTCACTCCTGGATATCATGATGGTAAATAAGCCTCACTTATATTCTCATGCTGGAGTGCTATCCAGTGACATAAGTGATCATTGTCCCATAGCTGCATAAGATCTATACTCAAGCCATCCACTCCTGCAAAATTTCTCCAAAGAAGGTCAAAAAGAATTTCAACATCTCAGGATATCTCCATGATTTGTGCCATACAACGCTGGCAAGATTTCACCTCACAACCTCAATTGAGACAGCTCTTCATATCTTAAGGATATTATCATAAGTGCCCTCAATATACATGCACCACTCACCAGTGTCAGAACCAAAACAAAATCTTGTCGCTGGTTCACTGCTGACCTTAAATCAGCTTTGATAGCCAGAGACAAACTCTGAAAAAGGCAAGAAAAACAAAGGATCCTAACGACTGGCTTCATTTCAGAAAAGCCAGAAATTGCGTGCACAAAACAAGTAAGATATGCCAAAGCTGCCTTCTATAGAGCTGAATTGGATGCCTCCTATAATAACCCATCCAGGTTCTGGGGTACCATAAAGGGAATCCTAGGTCAAAATTCTACCCCTGCCTTACCCTCCAAACTGCTCCTAAGTGACATAGAAATCACTGACAAGCAAGAAATCTTAAATGCCTTCAATGACCATTTCACTACAGCTGGCCTAGCTTTTGACTCTTCACCTGCAAATCTATTGAGATCTTCAATAAACCTTCGATCTACTGAGGGCCAAAAGGCTGCCTCCACATTCTCCTTCGAACCAATACCCTTAAAAGAAGTAGAAGACCTCCTATCCAAATTAGACACAACTAAAAGTGCAGGTGCAATCTCCCTGGATCCCTACTTTCTTAAAGTAGCATTGCACGCCTTAGCTGCCCCCCTCACTCACCTCTTCAATCTTTCCCTAGCCACTGGTTCCATCCCCTCTATATGGAAGACAGCTCAAGTAGTTCCACTACTTAAAGCAGGTGATCCCATGGACCTCAACAACTATAGGCCCATTTCCATCTTACCGGTACTGTCCAGGATGCTTGAAAAATTAGTAAACTCTCAGTTAAGGGCCTACCTTGACACCAACAATCTCCTAAATCCAGCACAATCTGGGTTTAGATCAATGCACAGCACCATCTCTGCCCTAGCCAAAGTCACTAACGACTGGCAGACTGCCTTGGATAAAAAGAATAATACCTGTGCTGTGTTCCTGGATTTGAGTAAAGCATTTGATACAGTGGATCATGAATCATTAATCTCCTCTCTTAGCTCCGTAGGCCTTGATTCACTCTCTCTCATTTGGTTCAGGTGCTATCTCTCTGGAAGGTTACAACTGGTAAAAAATGAAAGTTACCTATCTACCTCTAAACCACTCCTAAGAGGTGTACCACAAGGCTTTATCCTGGGCCCCATCCTCTTTGCCATTTATATCAATAACATTGACTCCAACCTCTCTCAATCTAACATTCACCTTTTTGCAGATGATACTGTACTATATGTCAGTAATCCCTCACCATCAAAAGCCTGTGAACTTTTACAGTCAGAATTTTCCATCCTATAGCACAACCTGTTGGAAAAAAACTACTGCTAAATGCCAAAAAACAAAAGCCATGTTCTTTGCCACCAAGAGTTGCTCTTCCACTATCCCATCATTCACCACCCACAATTATCCACCATCCTTGAGAAAACTGAATTTGTGGACAAATTCAAATATCTTGGAGTCTGATTGACAACAAGCTTGACTACTCTGTCCACGTTGAAGAGCTCCTGAAAAGCTGAGACAAAGACTTGGCTTATTTTACAGAATAAAACACTACCTTACCAGAGACTCCAAACAAAGATTAATCCGGCATCATTCCTATCCCTCATTGACTATGCTGACTTCCTCTATGGCCACTGCTCCTCTCCCTCTTAAATAAACTAGACACCCTGTATCATAGAGCCATTAGATTTATTACAGACCTTTCCTCCAGCACCCATCATTGCTCTCTTTACAATGCAGTCAATTGGACATCCCTACAGCACAGAAGAAAAAAGAATGCTGCTATCTGGATCTTTAAAGCTTTGTCAGACAAACTCCCCTCCTACATCTCAGACTGTTTCAACCGAATCACATCCAGGCCATACACCCTAAGGATCAATAAGCTCATTATGCTAAAGAGTCCCAACACCTGCACCCAGTTTGGGAGGGCTGCTATCAGCTATTCCCTAGCATTTATCTGGAACTCACTCCAAAAATCTATGAATCTGAATACCCTCTTACCCTTATCACCCTTCAAAAAATTGTACACCACCCTATTCCCAGAACTATGCAACTGCTTCCATAAGGCCTAGTCTCCCCTCCTTCCCCCACCCTTTCCTTCTGTAATCCACTATGTTAGTTTCCATTCTTCTACCTTGTCAGTTATCCCACTTCGTACAAAAAAGCCTACAGAAGCCCTACTATCTGAACATTATCCCTCCTATATTGATTGTCCTCTTCATTTTTACAGGTTTTAAGTTATTGTTATTGTGCCTTGTATATCTGTAAATATTTGTATATATCTCTCACCTAAATGATTGTACTTGTGTTATTTTATTTTCATGTCTTTGTACAAAATTTGTATCCTTTCTTTGTATGACCACTCAGGTCCATCTTGTAAATGAGCTACGCTCAATGATGCTCGACTGAATAAATAAAGATTTTGATTGATTGATTAATTGATTGATTGAGATCTGAGGAACTGGGGAAGCTATGCTTGTAAATAGCGAGGTCTGTGGCATTCTTGGAGGTGCTGCCAGTCCTAAGGGTGAGCAGGGCAAGAAAGGAAAGGATAGTGGAGTTCAACTCCTGGCTGAGAGACTGGTGTAAAGCACAAGGGTATGGGTTGGTAGGAGGATGGGGAGATACATGGACTATTAGAGAAATGTATGCAAGCGATGGTTTACACCTGAATGGGGCAGGTAAGGGTGTGTTAAAGAGCAAATTAGAGGATTACATTGTTTCAAGAGGGTATTTAAACTAGGTAGGGGGGAGGCAAGTGTGCAGCTAGCATGCAGGGTCACCAGGTTGGAGTGCAAAATGCTCTGTCCCCTCTTGACAATGTTGTGGGTAAGGGGAGGGAGCCAAGGGGGGGAGGACAGATGGGAATGGGTGGAAGGTGGTCTCTCTAAATGCAAGGAGCCTGAGTAATAAAACAGCGGAGCTTCACGCGCTCCTTGCGGTGTGGAGTGTAGACTTGGGCCACCCGGTACCATGATTGGGATCTGGCAATCCCGGGGTATAAAATTTACAGAAAAGACCAGGGGGTTGGGAGAGGAGGTGGGGTAGCACTCTATGTGAGGGAAGGGATCAGATGTATGAGGGATGAGGGGGAGGAAGGGAGGACAGAGGCACTATGGATGCAACTTCTGGACTCCAAAGGTAGAAAGGTGAGTCTGGGGGTGATGTACAGACCACCAGCCCAGTCAGTGGAACAGGA
The DNA here is from genome assembly GCA_016271365.2 of Neoceratodus forsteri. Taxonomy (NCBI): domain Eukaryota; kingdom Metazoa; phylum Chordata; order Ceratodontiformes; family Ceratodontidae; genus Neoceratodus; species Neoceratodus forsteri. The sequence goes on along the minus strand of CM028129.1, from coordinate 1,113,660,914 downwards.
CAGGGAGTTAGCAGAGCAAATAAGGAGGGTGTGTAGAAAGGGTCAGTGAGCAAACACGACTAGGTAACACGCTGTACTTGGTGCTGTCAAAGCGGTAGGCACTGAGGGAAATAAGGGTGGAAGACCCACTAGCTGGTAGTGAACACCAAACAGTGTGGTTCACTCTCAAGTTGGGCAGGGAGTCTGGAGGCACAGTAACAAAGGTGGTGGATTTTAGGAGGGTGGACTTCGGGAGGATGAGAGAAATACTGTAATGAAGACTTCAGGGTATTAGGCCAGAGATGGATGCACAGCAAAAGTGGGAAATTATTAAAACTGGGCTAACAGAGGCTACAGAAGCTTGCACCAGGACTAAGAGCAAGAAGCGCAGAGCCAGGAAACCATGATGGCTGAACAGAGAAGTGTTGGAGGGGGTGAGGGCGAAGAGAGCTGCGTAACAGAAGTTCAGGAGAACAAGGATGAAAGAGGACAGGGACACTTATGTGAGTTGGTAAAAGGAGGTGACCAAGCGAGTGAGAGTAGCCAAGGCCTCCAGGGAGCTAAGGTTAGTGCAGGGCATCCAGGGAGGGGAGAAGGACTCTTTTAGATATGTTAGGGAAAAGAGGAAGTGCAAAGATCATATAGTGAAGATAAAGTGGGGGGGAGTGGGGGGAAAAGGGAGAGGAACAAGCGGAAGTACTAAATGAATACTTTTACTCCATTTTCACAAAGCAGAAGGATGGTCCACTACCACCGTGGACTGGGAGGGTGGGCATGGGAGGAGAGGAGATGACGGATGGAATGATTGAAGGGAGTAGAGTACTAGAGTGTCTGAGGGCATTAAGGGTGGACAAGGCACCAGGGTGCTGAGGGAGATGGCGGAGGTGTTGGCCGAGCCGCTGGTGGACCTGTTCAGCACCTCCCTGGATATGGGATGGGTGCTTCAGGACTGGAGGGTGGCCAATGTGGTGCCCATAAACAAGAGTGGTCCTAGGAATAAGCCAGGAAATTATCGGCCTGTCAGTTTCACTTCCATAGTGGGTAAACTTATGGAGACGATACTGAAGGAGAGGCTGGTGTCATTCCTCAAGGATAATGACCTCCTGAATGGGCGGGCAGCATGGGTTCATCTTGGGGAGGTCTTGTCAGACCAATCTAATAGAATATTATGACTGGATAACAAGAGAGCTGGAAATGGGTCATGCTGTAGATGTCCTGTACTTGGACTTCAGCAAGACCTTCGATTCAATGCCTTATGGGAGGCTGGGGGGAAGCTGACTGCTGTGGGGGTGGGAATGAAGCTGACAAACTGGATAAGGAACTGGTTGCACGGGAGGCTGCAATGGGTGGTAGTGGGGGAAGGGAGCTCTCGACACTTGGACTGGTGATGAGCAGTGTGCCACAGGGTTCGGTGCTATTTGGGCTCTTTATCTCAGATATTGCACATGGAGTTGGGAGCAGGGTTAGTCTGTTCACAGATGATACCAAAATGGGGGCAGTGGTGGATGAAGAGGATGGATGGAAATAACTACAAGGGGACCTAACCAAACTGGAGGTATGGTCGGAGAAGTGGCAGCTGAGATTCAATGTGAAAAAGTGCAAGGTTATGCGCTTTGGGGCAAAGAACCCAAGGAGGGACTATTGGTTGGGAGGGGTGAGGCTGGGGATGACTGAAGAAGAGAAAGGCCTAGGGGTGTTGGTAACAGAGAGCATGAACAACTCTGCCCAATGCAGGAAAGCAGCAGCTAAGGTGAACAGGATGCTGGACTGCATCACAAAGGGTTTCTCATCCAGGCATAGGGAGGTGATCCTGTCCCTCTACAGATCTTTGGTCAGGCCACACTTGGAGTACTGTGTGCAGTACTGGTGGCCGAATCTGAAGAGGGATATTAATTTACTGGAAGGTGTACAACAGAGGACACAAAAATGTTGCAGGGGATGGAGAGCAAGGCCTACAAGGACAGGTTGAATGAGCTGAATATGTACACGCTGGAGGAGAGGAGGGATGGGGGGATATGATTGAAACATTCAAGTACTTGAGGGTAATAAACAAAGCTAGCACTGAAGGGGTGTTTAAACTGAGGAAGGGTAGAGATACAAGGAGGCATGGACTAAGATTGGAGGGCGGCAGATTTAGGAGGGAGATGAGGAGGCACTACTTCACGGAGAGGGTGGTGTCTAAATGGAACACTCTACCAGAGGGGGTGGTATCATCTAAGACAGTAGGAAGTTTTAAGAGGGCATGGGACAGAGCATGAGGGAGGGTCTGGGTGGAGAGGGCTGAGGCTGTCATGAGAATGACAGATGGGGAGGGGGTTGGGGCAGCTGCAATCTAGGGGGCTATCTGCACACTCGAGCAGACATTGATAGACCGGGTGGTCTGTTTCTGTTGGCAGATATTTATGTTCGTATGTTTCAGTCTGGAAATCCTCACTGCCCTGAACACCTTTGGATGAACACCACTATTGGTGCAAATGCAGGGGTTTTAAATCCATAGCTCTCTCCCTCTGTAGCACCAGGAAGTGTGCTCTGGCTGGTGATTGGCTGCTGAGAGGGAAGGCAGCATGGCTTTCCCTCCAATTGGCACCTTGCTGGAGCCCTCTTCAACCATTAAGCTCCGCTCACTGTAGTAGTCTGCTGTGCAGAGGGAGGGCTCCCTTTGTTTCAGTCAGGAGACCCTCACTGCCCTGAACGTACTTAGATAAACCTGAAGAAGTTAGCAACAAAATGTAGACCAATGGGGTGGAAGATACAGTAAAGTATACTTGGGTATATAAGGAACTGAACCTTCTTTTCTGTTTTTGTATGGCTCTTTTACTGCATACAGAAGAGTTCCTCCAAACTACAACTAGTTTTTGCTAAGTCATGCTCGGGGGATCCTGGATTGTTTGTGTTATACTTTCCGTGGGAATTGGCAGGTTTCTGGTGTTCCTATGGTACCAGTTTACGGTATTGTTTTCAGTATACCTAGCCTAGCTGAACCTCACTGTTGGCGTTTCTACTATTACTATAAGTTAGATTTTCAAAAGTATAGAAAGTACGGAAGCAGCCGTTGCACCTTTCTTCACCTTCACTGAGGAATAGAGGAACAGTGTTATTCGCAGGTTAGTACTTAACACTTGGTGGAGTATTATTATGAAAGTAATCTAAAGAATGCTGAATCCTGATTGGCTGAGAGCTGCTTTCAGCTGGGCCGTTACCCCAGCTCAACAGCCAGGCTGAAAGAAGCACCCACACAAACAAGACTCTGCACTCCAACCTTCCTAATCCATCTCTCGTGAGCAAAATGCCCACAAGCAAAATAGCAGCACATGGAAACAGTCGATTCAATGAGGAACATCAGGAAAACTTAAAAAAAAAAAAAAATTTACCTTAATCACTGATTGTGGCTAAAACATCTCCAGTTTTCACTCAGCTGTGCTCCACCATCACCTGCTCACTCACTCCCTCTTAACTGACAACTGTGAGGAACATAAATGGCTTGCACCCAGATTGGATACCATTCACAAATCACTGGACACGACTCCATCAAATGTTTTTAACATGTAGCAGCTGTTCACCCAACAGCAAACCACTTGGCCCAAGTCCAAGAAAAGCACTTGATCAACTCTACCTCATGGCACCTGCCACTCCCTGATTGCAAACCACTCAGCCCCATCCACATCACAGCACCCTCAAGAAGTAAAGCCACTGTGTACCCTCAGTATTGCCAGTAAAGCAGTTGGGCACCACCTACTGTAAGGCAACAACCAATGCAATGTCCATAGTAGACTATTTTTCTGTTTACTCTGATTATTCATTTTGTAACCTCTTTTTTAAATAAATTTAGTAATAACAAATATATATATATTTGAAAAAACTACCCTATTCTGTACAAGTAACCCATTTCAAAATCACAATAAAGCACTCCAGGGGGTGTCTTATTTATTTATTTATTACAGTCTCAGAATTTGACATACCTTTGAGTCTGAGACTCATTTACAAAGGCTCCACATCCAAAAGAAAGCATAATAATTGGCTAAATACAACAATGTAACAACAACAGGACATGGATATAGCAAAAAAACAAACAATCAGAGCAGTCATTATATTAGACTTTGTCAAAGTTGGCAAATAAGAACCAAAAATAGATACCAGCAAGGTATGGTGGGCAGATTGTCCTTCTTGGGTGGTGGAAGCACTCAGATTCACCTCATGCTTCAATCCACCTGAGGCAGGCCATTATCCCACCATAACACCCCCCCGTCATGTCTTATTGTGTAATTAACACCACTAGGAGAACTCTTAATGAATTTGAGCACACACCACAAAAAAGATAAGAAACTCAAATGGCGGGCTCTAACACTAGGCCAATATTATAAGAGCAAACGCATACCCAAAGGCCTTGGCATTTTAATTGAATCAAACCTGGGTATAACAAACAAAAACTGACAGATAGATGCGAGAGTATTAAAAATAAGGCCTCCTTTGATTTCATAATCACCTTAATTGAAATGTGCATAGAAAAAGAAGTAAGTTAACAGAAGCTTTCAACAAACTAAAAGAAGAATATAAGTCACAGTGGAAATACAAGAGCACAAAAATAAAACAGACAAACTAGAAAATGAACTGAAGGAGTTTGAAAATTGCATAAAACAAAACAAAATCAAGAAATTCCAATGAGCTCTGAATGACTATAGGGAACACAGGATATGCACCCAGAAGGAGTACAACAGAAGTGGTTACTCCCATGGGGAGACTAGGCTGATAATGATACAGTAGTAGTGGCAGTTACACTAGGGAGAGCTATAGGAGAAGAAAAACTGATTTTTTAGATCAGCATCAACAAGAAGCAGGCACCGGACAGAACTCTTTAGAGAGTACGAGCAACAAGGAAGCAGAAAAGGACATAGGCACATATGAAATGAGACCCATGCAGAATATACACTATGGTCAAACAGGAGGATGCAGAGGAGGAGGTGCAAGATAGGTAGGAGGCTACCAGCAGAGGTCAAGATACCCTCGACACGGTTGGAGGAGATATGCTGTCTTCACTGTAAGAAACACTTGAGTGATTCACATATGGCAGTACTCAGCAATGGGCTATCATTTACCTCCACAACTAATGTAGATGAAGTCTCACTTTTAGTAGATATGGAAAAATTCTAGAAAAATTAAGGTTAGCAGCTCACTTTGATTATGATCTTGGTCAGAGAACAGCAACTGGACAGGCAGAATGCAAGGAATCTCTTAATGTTAAATTTAAATTCCGCAAAAGGAGTATCTCACTCAGTTGAGACTTAACGTTACTCTTGTAGAAAGGGATTTCAGAAAATTCATTGAGGAAGAAAAGCATAAGGAAAACAATAATAACCAGAACCTAAGTCTTAAAAAAGAAGAATATGCAGCCATCAAAGAACCAAAACTTAATAGCAACATAGTCATTAAACAAGCTGATAAAAGGCAGAGCTATTGTTATCCAGGATTATGAGGGCTATCAAGCAGAATGCCTGAGACTGATTGTACAGGATCCAATGGAAGAGATTTCCCTAAGTAAAGCAGATAAACTTGAGTTCTTCAGAAGCAGAGGATGAATAAGTGTTTGGGAACCAAACAACTTAAATAGGAACCCCAAACACCCACTTTAATACAATCCCTAAAATCCACTAACCATCCCATCCATCCAATTGTTTTTGGAATTAACTCCATTCTTGAGCCACTTTGCAGTTATATTAACTACCACATAAATCCTTTAGTAACTGAGATACCAACATTAATAAAGGACACAACACACTTCATAAAGGTAGTAGAATCTACTCAGTGTGACACGCTTGAAAGCTCTGATGACAGAGAAGAGATTTGGTTGATATTCCCTGTACATCAAAGATCTGTACATGTGCATCTCCCATTAAAAAGGTACAGAGGCCCATAGGCAGACATGCCAAGCTAAGACACATAGTAGTATACCATCTACACATGTATGATTAGAGATGGTAGACCCCCCCCCCACACCACAACAGGGTCACTTTGACTCATCCCATGCCTCACCGGCTCCTCCTCCCAGGCCCCAACCATCGAGTGAAGTATCCTCCTCCTGGCTGGGGGATCCAGGGGGTCCTATCCATGGAAGATAATCTATGGGTTATGGTTGAGGTATTCAGGGAGGCTGTCAAGCAAAGGCTGCTGTTGGGCTGGACCACTGAAAGACTCCTGCAGTGAGCATAAGCACTTGGGTAGGTGGAAAGAGGTCTTGGTAGCTGGTAGCGAAAATGGGGGACAAAAATAGAAAGCAAAAAAAAAAGAAATGTCAAAAATAGTACTAGAAAATAATGGATCTACGATGACCAGCATCACAGCGATGGGATTTATGTCGACCGTAAGTTGTGGTAGACCTAAAACCCGTATGTCTCCCAGTCCTGTTTTTCTATCAGGGGGCTTTGCCCTGAACTCTCATGTGGGGGCTCTGCCCCCAGCACCCCCCCATACTATGGATTATCAACTCCAGTCAGTGTTGATTTGGGGAAGGGGTGCATGACTGGGAGACAGTGAGCCCCTGTCTCAGGCACACCAACACAATGACCTGTTGGCAAAGTGTAGAATTTGCTGGCAGTGAGGTATGTTGTTGTGTTGGTGTCACCGTCAGGCTGGCATACTGAAAATAATTGCTTCAAGTATGACAAGAAATTCTACATGAAAACATGTGGTACAGTGATGGGCAGCAAGCTGGCACCGGTGTATAACAGCCTCTACATGTGTAAATGTGAGCAGAACCACATTTGGATACCAATTGAAATGTGTTCCACAGAAACAAACCACATGTAGAAATGACAGACTGATAATGTATTCCTCATAAGGAGATACAGGAGAGCATCACTTGATTTTTATTTTTTAATTACCTTAATGCTAGAAAAGAAAATGTGAAATTCACACTGTATGCAGACATGACACTGTCCCATTTGTGGATGTCAGGGTAATCAGATAATAACAGACTTTATAAAAAACATATTCAGAAAAGAAACTGACAGGAACACCATTCTACATGATGAGAGCTCCCACAGACTTCATTTAATTGAGAGTATCCCATACTAACAATATTTGCAAAGCAAACTTAAGTGTCATAAGGAGTCTGACTTTGCACAAGAAAAATAACTTTTGAGAAGTAGAGTCTAGAGAAACAGTTACAAAAAGGACACTTTGGACACAGCAGAAAATGGAGTGGATAACATACCAATGGAAGAAACACTGACACAACAAAACAGACTGCCACAAAACAGAATAGTGTCAGGTACTAAATATACGCAGAATAACAAAGGTTTCAGGAGACTAGTAAATAAGCACTGGCCACTGCTACAACTGAATAACAGAAATGTTCTGAGATTTCTCAAAGCCCCCCCCCCCAAATTACATATAAGTGCAATAGTTCATTAAAAGATAAATTGGTACACACTGTACACCAAATGCCTGTAACACATTCGAGAAGGCAATCGTTGTTGGGGTCTCTGAAACCAAATAATGACCCATGCGTTAGATGTGCTCAGTGCTCAGCTATTCAGAGGAAAACTAACTTCCAGTCTTCAAACTCCAAAGAGACATTCAATATTCAGGAGATAATCACTTGTGACACAGACTAAGTTGATGATATTTAATATTGTCCATGTGATTACTTTTATGTGGGTTGGGTAAAACCACAAGGCCCCTCAAGCAAAGACTATCAGAGCACAAAGCACTATTAGAAGAGAGTATGGACGTTCCTCTGTAGCACAAAACTTCCATCACAATAGGTATACTCCAGCTTCCTTCCTTAAGATTTCGGGAATACAGAGAATTCAGAGAGACCAGAAAACAAGCGAGTTCAGAACTAGTATGTTATGAGGTATGGAGGCTCTACAAACTCAAAACATAAGGGTATATCAAAGGAATGAATGAAGAGCTGAACTGGACTTTTCTTTTAACAATCCATATCTGGATTATCCAATTCAGTTGATGTCTATGAATCTGTTTTCCTTGTTTAGCTGTAATCCTATATGAATCCCTTCTCACATACGTGGACAACAGCCACTAAGAGAGTATGTTTAATTTTTGTGTAGCGAGGTTCTTTACTTTGACAGGGCATATTTGCCTTGTACAGCCACGCATAATTTTCTGTACTGTGATATATGTTTTTCTTCTACGTTTTAGCCACGTTTTTAATTTTATTTTTGTCTTTTTGTTTACCAAATGTTTTTCCCTTTCTCTACCCTAGTTTCTATGCCTTTGTCTGTAAATCAGTGGTTGAATTTCATGTTCCATGCCTCAGCACCCCCACCTTAGCATGCATAGTTTCCCCCGAATTGATTGCACACCCACCCCCTGTTAAATCGGCTCTACAATTTCCTGCCCTCTTTTCTCTCCTTTAGCAGAAACCAACTTTCATACTTTATAGTTACCATCTGCTGAACCCCAGTATAAATATGCATCTGCTATGCACCTCTTCCTGTTTAGTTTTACTTGTTACTCGGGGTATCCACAAGGGGTTGTGGCAGGAGTTTAACAGTCCTATCTTTGCTAATTGTATAACGAATTTTAATACCTGTTAGTTGTATCCTTGAGTTGGGGTATCCAATATGGGGTAATAGCGGAAGCCTTACACACAGTATTGACTTTACAGTTTGCAAAATATTGTTTTTAAACAATTTTCATTCAACCACAGTTCCTGTTTCTAACATACCACCTGGTTCCCCAACAACATAACCATATTACCATTTTTTTATGGAGTTTCTACTACAATTTTTTATTCATTTCAGATTTATCCACCTGTATGGGCCAAGACTGAGTATCAGTATATTTCATACCTAAGCCTAATATTTTTGTTCGTAAAGTATGCATGATTAAAGGAGAACTGTACTGAGTCTATAAGTCATTTTTCCCAGTAGAAGCTGTTTTTCTAATAATGGTTTAAATGATGTTATTGTTCTAGTTATACAGGTGTTTTAGTTATCCCAGTGGGTGCTTATGAGTTACATGCTGCTAGTAAGAACCGTTTTATAACTGTATGATGTAGTTTATGTTCATGTTCTGCTATTCTATTGTTGGCACAATACATCCACATTCCACTACAGAACTCTGTGGCTGAAAGGGACATAAATTACATCATACAGTTCTAAAATGGTGCTTACCATCAGACTGTACAGCAGAAACATCCACTGAGGTCACCAAGAAGCCTGTATAGATAGAACAATAACATAATTTTAACCAGTACTTAAAAAAGTGCTTGTACTGGGAAATATGACTTACAGGTTCAATGCAGTTCTCCTTTAAGGGTATTTACCATAGGAACCAGCTTCCCCTATTTTGGTGCCTTGCCTACTGTGGTACAGTTTACACAGCCCTGAAATAGTAGTGGTAGTAGCTGGGCCGCTTCTGACAGCAAGAAGATGGCCAGTCCTGGGCACTCATGGTTAGGCTTTAAGCGATATCTCTCCTTGTTTGTAACTATTTAGATTTAATATAGGGCTAAAACATTTTCTTGCCTCTGCTCACTTGTTTTACTAGTCTGAACAGTTCAGGATACAAATTTATTAAATATCCTTAGTACTATTCAAGTAAAATGTAACTTCAAACTTTACTAAAGTCTTCTCACGGTATAACATTATTTTTAATCTGACAGCAATACAGTTCCGTACTTGTCACTCTTGCACAGGTGTTTTATGTTTTATCCCTTGCAAACTGTAAGTGGCAGCCAACTTCTTTGTGCATGATTGCCAGGAGGCTACACAAGCTGAATTTACTTTTAAGATATGAACTGGACTTACATATAAGGGATGTTCTGTAGGAATTTAAAACAGATTGTTCTGAGAAAGAAGTCTGTTATTTGAGTAAGTGAGGCATATTTCTGAGTTATAAGAACATGATACTATTCTCTACAGTAAAAGCCAGAAATATTTCTTCCTGAGCACAAGCTGAGTTACTGAGCAAAGACTTTTTCATATATAGAATAAAGTAAGGGGTGGTGTGTGTAACGAGAAGTTTACATGCACCAGAGGGGTTAGATGCCACATAAATGCTCTTGGGGTTTGTAAAAAGCATGTAACTGTAAACTTCAAGTTTACACACAACACGCCATATTTTATTTTATATAATTGCTGAGTCTTCCTTTTTGGTCACAGCAATTATCTAAAATAAAAATAGAAATGACATCCTTGACTGTTGTGCGCCTGCAGTCCACTTTGGTTTGAGTGTGCGGTCCTTGGCTGTTTTTATTTAAACATGTTTTTTTTTCCCCTGCACGGAGGTGGAAGTTTTTTCTCATTTTATTTGTGGTGACTTACTGCTGAGTCCCAGTGGCTGTTCCATCTCTTGTGGAACAGGAGACGGTTGACGGTTGGTGGTTGGCGGACAGCGGCTCCGGAAGGAAGGGCTGCAGTGGGCGCATGCGCAAACCAAGGGAAAACTGTTTGTGTGTTTTCCATAATAAACACTCCTTTATTATGGCAAATTATGGCATGGTTTTTCTTCAGTAAAAAGGAAGGCCCATTTATTATATATAGAATAGTGTATGGGTGACCATACACAACAAGGCTGTGTTCCTATCGAGGGGATGTGATCATGTCATATAGACCTCGAGAGTGAAGCTTGAGAGATCTTTACGATAGCATCACATCCTGCAATAGAAGAACAACCTTAGTTGTGTATGGTTACCCATAAACTATTTTTTTATAGTATATGGGTAAAAAATGGAAGAGGCAAGCATTTGAGTGTTAAAGAAACCAGCAGATAGTGTCATGAAGAGCTTACCAATGGTGCTTGGTGTTCCCACTTGCTCCGCTCCGTGAAACTGCCACTCCCAAGTCTCTGTCGCTCTCAAGGCTGAATAAGAACCACATGTTTTTTTGTTAAAAAAATAATCAAGGGTGATGTATAGGTACACAGTTTAGTACCGGACAGCTACCTATGTGTGTCCATGTGTGAACTGGCACAGACACAAGCTCGCTAAACGGTGCCACCATTTTCTCCTGAATTTCTTTTGAAAGCTGAAGGTCTAATGAATCGGTTGGCATGTCAAGGCTGAAAAATTTTTATAGTATCATTGTGATGTCAGAATAATACCATAACAACTTTTTATGACCTTTGAACTGTACCATAACAAGGAAATTCTGTGTATGGAAATCCAAACACAGTACAGGCAAACCATATACTATAAATTCACGTTTTTAAGCACTGTTAAAAAATGTATAAAAGAATGCACAGTAGGGGGAGCTCTTTACCTTGTCAGAGCACCAGTTAAGTGGGTGCAAAACATTGGGTATAGCAGGATACCACCACAGACCAAGCTGGCTCAATTGTACTGCACCGCTAACATATGGAAGCAGAATAAAAAGTATTTGTGAGCACTGAAGCAACAGTGTTACATTTTGTTTTGCATGAACAAAGTGCTGAGTCCTTTGTTTTCAACAACTATAAACATTTTATCTATTGAGTGTGTTGAATGTGTTGAAATACAGATAACCGCCAGGTGAGGAAGGAGTTTTTAAATTGTTTCTTAGTTTACCAATTTTATAAGCGCTATATGGCACTCCAGGTCTTTGATTGTCTGGAGTTGATGCATTTCAAAGTGCTGAAGGCCTTTTTATGCACTTTGGTGTGTATTAAACTAGATAACCAACAATCTGTGGTGTCTTATTGCTTACATGGAGTGGACCGGAGTTGTTCGATTTGGGCTGCTAGGATCAGTCCAATGCTGCCTAGCACAGTGCATTACAGTCTGAGGAGGGGTAATGCCACCCATTTCCTACCACTGTAGCAATCCCTAAAAGTTTGCCAGGGAACTAGCTTCCTTATAAAGGACCAACTGGTTTTGAGATGCGGCAGTGAGTGTGGCTCACCATGAGTGATGCACAACATCAGGGAGGTGGGTAGGTTTAAAATTCAGGCAGCAGCATTAGCACACACAAGCCTGTTCTGAGCGTGACTATGTGGAGTAAAGAAATCTCCTGATTGCCACATGACTGACAGTAGGTACACACAGGTTCCATGCCACAAGTTCTCCTCCAGAACTGCGGAGGATGACAGAGATGAAATAAGTGGTGCTGCTGCTGGGTGGTCTTCCCCTCAGATGGGGATTATGATTGGAGAATTTTTTTTTTTTTTTTTTGCAGTTAGCACTCTTTTCCACATGCACCAGCAGACCCCTTCATGCCGGTTACATCAGCAGTGCAACTCCCATTTCCCCATATGACTTATGGTCACGTAGAGACAACGTGGTCTGGGTTGTCAGGTGTGGAGCCTGATTCTGTGTTCCCTCCCCAAGGAGCGGCATGCAGTGGCAGTGTGACACACACTCCCATTCACTGCACACCAGGTGTGTGCCCCATCTCCACCCAGTTCTTGTGTTCTTGGCATGCTGCCCCCAAGCCACAGCTCCACCCTGCCTTCCACCCCAGAGGAAGAAAGCAGTCCAAAGGACATTGAATCCCCCTCCCCTGGCAGACCCTCTGACTCACTGAGCTCGTTCTGTATCTTGACAAGTGGTAGTGCTCTGCTGCAGCAGTGAGCTGACTCAAGAGACATTATTAGGTAAACTAAAAACATTCTGAGAACCATAAACAATGTCCCCATAAAAACTGCTCTACTGGTTAGAAAGGCAAAGAATTCTTTAGCATTAATTAGCATAGATGTGCAAATCACTCAGAGTTTGAATTTTCAAACATTGAACATTGAACTCAAAAATTGTGTAGGTTTTGTTTTGTTTGACTTGCTTTGGTCTCCCCAAAAGTGTGAAAAAATTCACTGTGTTATAATAGATATTAAATTTGTATTTTATTTGACTATTTGCTTGACTATGTACTTAAAAAATGCTATTTGTTGGAGGGCTCTTCAGAGCAGTGGCAGAAATGCTAGCTAGCCATGGACTTCCAGAGAACCAGGAGGTATCCTCCTTGGTGGGGAGGGCTGTACAGCCTGCTGTGATTCTGCTGTCTAGGTGATAACATCCCATTCCTCTCCCTCTCCGCTCCTAATGCTGACCTCCTCCTGAAGGGGTCCAACAAAGCATTAACTGCTAACCTTAGAGGAGGAGGTCCCCTCTGGTCTGGGTTTAGAGGGCCCCATCTGGATACAGACACATCCAGGGGCTCAGGAGAAAGGGGAGTGGTTACCTGTGGCTAGACATGACTGTATCTAAAGATGCATTCAGCCAGGGCAAAAGAGTAGGTGGAAGAAGGTCAGGAGGAGACAAGAAAAGGAAAATCAGATGTACATTATTAATAAACTACTGCTCCCAACGTCAGCTTTCTAGGACTGTGAGTCATTATAGGAGTGAGGCTAGGTAAGACTGTTTCAGAAGGAATTTAATGCTTCTATTATTAAAGACAATACATACTACTGTGGTTTCCAAAATTATGACCATTTATTAAATTTTATTTTACATAGTATTGTATTACAGTAAATTCAACATGTATGCAAATCACATGTATGTAATTTTCAGATACTGTACATGTACATTTTTGTTCTGTCTTTCTTTAGTAAATGTGAAAAAAATTAAAAACTGAGTAAACAGTCCCAAATCACATCCTTTCCTATGCTATTTATTTTTTCTCTTATATTCATAGAAAATTTCAGTTTTGAGCAACTCTTTTACCTCTTTTCCAGGTATTCTGACCAGGCTGAGGTGGTAATTGATGAGATTCAGGTGCAGTTAGGTGTTAAATGATGTTGTAGGTGTAGCCTAAAATGTCTGAGGTATCCTCAGTATGCTGTCTGTGAAACATTCAAGACAGCTTAAAGTACTATGTTATCCACTGAGCATTAACTATAACTGCTTGATAAGCCTTCCTTGCCAGGAATTCAATAAGACAGTTAAAATACTGTACTGAAAAACTTGCCCTTGTGAAAGCTCTTAAAATGTATATAGATGATATACAATGGCCTATGTTCAAATATGCCATTTATTTCCATGAGTGAGGGGCAGGACCATAACTCACAAGTGGCAAAGCCACGAGTGAGTTAAGAAAGTCTCGCCACCTCATGAATGGAAATTAATGGTATATTTAAACACAGGCCACTGTATGTTCTGCGTATACAATGCCTGTGTTCTGTGTGACAACTGAAGGCAGATTCACTGTGGGACTGGCAGAATGGGCTGCCAGTCAAGTTGACTGTGATAAAGGCTAGTGAAAAATAAACTGTTATTTATCCACTGGGTGAATAACATTGTTTATCTTTCACTTGGGTCAGAGTCTTGGGAAAATAATGCATTTATTTAAGTAGTGGAATTCCTACGTACATAGTATACAGTTGATTTTCTAAATATATGCAATTTCAGATGTATGCACAGATACTGCTCTCCCCAACAATGTGCAGTACAGGAACTGACTGTATATTATTTCTGAATATGTGAAGAAGAAGACAGCATGTGCAGTACCCACTGGATAGATAACCAACAGCCTCAAAGATTACATTCTCAGTACTGATATCTATCCTCAGAAATGGGGATCAGAGCTGCCCGCTGTAGAGGTGACGCATGTCCAAGGGGATTTGTACATGAGAGTGACAGAAAACAAGCAAGGCTCATTTGGCCTTAGTTCCAAAATGATGCACATTTATTATTTGAACTACTATGGTATTGTTATATTATTATAATTACTATTACAATCACTCTCATTATCATCAACAACCATCTGGATGGGCTAGAAAGAAAAAGACAGCAATGGCACTAGGCCCCAAGTTAGAGCCATACTTTTCAAAAGTCTCTTATTACGAGGCACAGCCATTGTCTTACTCCTCAGAATTGCTCTGTCCATCATCCACTCCTAATGGAAGAGGAGCTGCCCACACAAAGGAGGTGCTGTAAAATCAGAATTTAAAGCAGAAATTGAGAACATTTGTAACACAAGAGTTAATCATGTTCTATGATTTGAAAGCAAAATTGAACTTGCACAAGTAAAGGCATTAGTTTCCACAGTGTTCAGAGCTTAAATCTCCATGCTTGATAATGTGTCCCACATTATGAGGGCCAGTGCCCCTCATTTTCCCACATTCTGGGTGTCAGTTTCCTACATTTCAATGACACTAAGTTAAGAAATATGGGTAGACCTCCAACAGTCCCAAAAATTACTTTCTTTTTTTAACTTTATTTTTGCTCCCTACCTTCGACGCATTTCTCAGGGTCCCATTCACAGCTTTCTCAGATCCATCACCCGCCTGAACCGCTCTCTATGAATTTCATTGGGATCAGGATTCTGGGCTCTTTGGCCCCCATAGAAAGGCCCCAGAATCCGCCCCCTGCTCCTAGGACCCTCCCCTGATCTTGCCTCCTTTCCTGTCCCCCAGCTAAACCACTCCCTCTCCTCCTGCTTTTTTCCTACTAGCTTCTCTGTTTGAAATAAGCTGGCTTCACAAACCCCTGTACTCTAGTTTTCTCTGATTTTTTCCTGCTCTTCACCCTGCCACCTCCATAATTCACATCCCTGTTTTCTCCTTCTCTGATATGCCTCTCTACAGACACCTCCTCCTGTCTCTTCTAGCCCTCTCCTTCTTTCCTCCTCTATGCTATCTTCCAAATTCCTCCTACCCCTCTCCACCCTACACTCCGACCATTCACACCCACTACCTCTTATTTGGTACTATGGCAAATTCCCCCTATCCTCACCTGTGGCACCCTCCTGCAAAGGACTGGCTACTAATGACAAGTCACGCTGATGGAATGTGGGCAAATCGTCCTCTGCTTCTAGCCATTACCATGCACTGGGACCCTAGACGCCTGCGCTGGATTCAACCACACAAGCTGCAGAGGTGTTATTCCATATACTATGAATTACGACAGATGACTCTCAAACTCCTGCTCCTCCTTCTCCTCTCGATGTCAGGAAGTGTCCATCCAAATCCTGGCCCTGTTTCCTCCAGTTCAACTAATCCTGCCAAAACGGAGGGGGGTCTCACCATTGCCACCCTAAATATCTGCAGTCTCCTCCCAAAACTGGCCTCCCTTCAAATCTTTGCCAGCCAACACAACCCCGATATCCTAGCCATTGTTGAAAGCTGGCTGACACCTAACACTCCCGACCATGCCATCTCTCTACAAGGCTACAATATACTCAGACTGGATAGGACTACTAAAAGGGGAAGGGGTTGTGCAATTTACATAAAGGACAACCTCACCAGTCACCCTGTTAGTTATACCACCACAGAAACCTCAGTGCAACTCCTTCCTATCAAACTACTCCTTGGTGCCCAAAACAAAGTCCTCACTGTTGCTGCTTTCTATATCCCACCTAAAGACCCTGGGTCCAGCCTCCAGACTGGACCAATAAGTTCCGAAAGCCGCCTCCAAAAACCATCTCAAGCAGGGTACTACCTTATGGCAACCTTACTCATCTCAAGGCCTGTCTCAGGCAGCGAGACTGGTCCCTAATATACAATACTCAAGATGTTGACACAGCTCTTGATTACTTTATCGCTACTTTCAACGCTGCCTGCGACACCTACGCACCAGTAAAAAAGTGCAAAATCAAAGCGCTCTCAAATCCCTGGCTCACAGCAAAGCTATTGGCACAACTCAAAGGTAGGGACCACCTCTGGGCTATTGCAAGAGCCACAGGCTCTCTGACGGACATTCAAAAGTATAAACAGGCTCGCAACCACTGTACTAAACAAATCCGATTGATGAAGAGCTCCTACTTCAAGAATGCCCTCTCCAACTCCTGGGGTGATGGGAAATCCTTCTGGGACAATATTAGAAATATCACGGGTAAGCAGTCTAAGTCCTCTCCTACAATAATGACTGTGGATGGAACCACTACCCTAGACCCAATGGTCATGGCAAAGACCTTAAATGAAACCTTCACAGACCTTAGTGGTGTCCTCCCTCCGGACTTCTCTGATGCTGACTCTCCAAAACCAATGTCTCCTACTGCCTCTCCAAACAAACTGCCCTTCCATTTCAAAATAGTCAAAGCACATGAAGTCTGCAAATATGTAAAGAAGGCTATTTCTAAGTCCCAAGCAAGTAGCGATACTATTGACCTCAAACTTCTGTCCCTTACTCTGGAAGAGGTGCTGCTCCCACTCACCAAAATCTTCAATCTCTCCCTCTGCCTCAGTCAATTTCCCAGCAAATGGAAGTCTGCAATTGTCACCCTGGTGCACAAAAGTGGTGACAAGTCCCTACCTGGTAACTACCAACCCATATCAATACTCCCACCCCTCTCCAAGGCCCTTGAACATATAGTGGCGGACCAACTCACAGACTACCTGCAAAAGTATAACATACTCTGCGCTCAGCAACATGGATTCAGGAAAGGGCATAGCACATCAACCGCCCTACTGGAATTCTCAGGAGCAATCCACAATGCTTTGGACAAAGGATACCAAACCGGAGCTGTTTTCATTGACCTAACTAAGGCATTTGATACTGTTCACCATGGCTTACTTGTCAAACAACTACATTCTCTTGGGCTCTCTCAGGGTCCTGGTGCCTGGGTAAAAAGTTACCTTGCACAACGCTCTCAAGCTGTAAAAATCACTGGAGTTCTCTCAGACTCAAAACCGGTTCTCTCAGGTGTTCCCCAGGGATCCATCTTAGGCTCTCTCCTTTTCAGCCTTTTCCTAAACTCTCTCCCCAAATCCTGCCCAGAACAAATAATCCTCTATGCTGATGATGCCATGATTCTTTCCTCTCATAAAGATCCGAAACCCTTACACCATAGCCTGCAGCATGCTTTTTCCAAGGTTGAGATGTGGTTCCTAGATCACAAGCTGGTCCTAAACCACAAAAAAACAAAATCCATGCTCTTCTCCAGCCCGCAAAACAAGAAAAGGCAAATACCACTTACTATCAATACGTACCCGGGAAGTACCCTCGAACAAGTGACAACATTTAAATATCTTGGAATCACCTTTTGATCAAGGCCTAACCTTTGCGACCCATATTGATAGTACAGCGAAAGTGGTAAACCAGCGCATTGGGATCCTGTACTGGAACCGACAGTTCCTTACCCAATCTGCACTGAGGATTGCTATTCAAAGCTCTGTCATCTCAATCATAGACTATGGCTTAATTATCTATGGGTCTGCCTCGACCACCACACTTAGGCGCATTACAACCTCCCTAAACAAGGCCTGTAGACTGCTCACTGGTGCTCATAGACGTACTCACACATTTGAGCTCTACACAGAAACAGGTTGGTTGCAACTCTCAAACCATTTAAAGTACCTTACCTGCTTGATGGCGAAAAAATCTACCATGGGCCTCACTCCACCGTGTATCCAAGACCTGTTATGCCCGAATACTAGCATCCGTTTCACCAGAAGATCGGAACATCAGCCTCTCCAGGTCCCCCGATGCTGGACTACTCAGGGTCAAAGATCATTTGCCTATCATGCCCCCAGCTGGCTTAATGCCCTCAGCACTCTCATCACCTCCTCCACCTCCCTAGGAGTTTTCAAATCTAGGCTATACTCTCACCTTGCAGCCTCCAGCTCCTGTGACTGCCTTGATTAAATTTTTTTTTTTCCCACCTGACTGCTCTATTGCTATCATCTACCCACTCTGCTTCATTTCTTGACAAAGGCATATGAGAATCTCTTTTCTCGCTATGTCTGCTCCCCTCACCTCCTCTTACCATCTCCATCTGTACATTTCTCTAATGTTTTCCCCATAACTAGCTTGTTTTGTTGTATGATAAGTATTTATTGTTTTTTTTTTTTTCCTGTCTTGCACAAAGTTTGTCAATAAGGGATAGTGTTATACTGGCTATTGACACAACACAACTTGTTTGCCATTCTATGTAACTTGACTTGTTTGTACTCAATTGATGTGGAACCTTTGTAAAAGAGCCATGGCTCAAAGGTAATAATTCCTAGAACAATAAATTTAAACTTAAAGAATCCCCAGGGGGAAGTACGGAGAAACGGTCAACATTGGACATGTGGCCTTGGGCTACCAATGGTTGCCGTTGCCTCACCCGCTGACAGGGGGATTTTTTCCTTAGTTTTCTCCCCAGAGCTCGAACGTGCAATGACGTCCAGCTCAGCATGTACACGCTCCTGTGCACACCTGAAGGACATCTGCCGCAGCTCCAATCCCCTGTATTCTGCAGCCATGCACTGTGGCGCTGCTAGCCACCGCCAGAGGACGCCAGAATGCACCAGTTAGTGGAAACCCCCCTCTCCGGGGAAGGAGAGCAGTCCATGGGATGCTCTATCCTTCCCCATACCCACCTATCCCTGATGACCCGAGCTCACTCCCAAACCCGGGTCATCAGCGTGGTGCAAGATGTGGTGTCTAGTGTCTCAACCCTCAGCGCCACCAGGCCGGTCCCAAAATTTACTTTCTTAATCCTGATATAATTCCTTAGAAATTTAAGCTGTACTCTAGTACCAGAAAAGGAGTAACTCTATACATTAACCATGGTTCCAAAAAGTATTTTTATTTATTATATTATATATACTGTATGGGCTATTACATTATATTATATTATATTACTTACATTATATCACATCATGCCGTATCATATCACATTAGTTTATATCATATTATATTATCTTAAAGGAAGGAAAGAGCATGGGAGTGGTGCAGTGCAAAGGGTGTGGGGCTGCCGTCTTTCAGGACACCTTGTGGAGACTGAGGTTCTGCCCCATTTGTACTCACCTCTCTGGGTTGAGGGCAGAGGTTACTGGGAAAGGTGTAGAGAACCTTCTGCCCCATCCAGGCGCTTCTGAGTCTACCACTGCTCCCTCATAGAATGCCTAGGTAGAGCGGCTGGACTTTGGTGGGCTCTGGGAGGATGAGGGAGGCGGGAAGGGTACACACTCTTCAGCCTGTGCCACTGCAAAATTCCTTTGCCGCATTGGCAGAAAAGGATAGCTGGGAGAAGGCAAATGTAGCAGTGAAAAAGATGGAATGGGGGTCCTCAGAAGAGGAGACCCCAAGGAGGGAGGAAGAGACCCTCAGCCAAGAAGGAAGCAACTGCTGGCGGTGGACTCTTTTGTTGGTAGGATAGACTTGAGAATGAGGGGAGAAAGGGAGAGGAAGGTGACATGCCTGTGAGGTGCTTTAGCTAGGAGGGATGGAGAGCAGATCCAGAGGATTGCTATGGCAACAGGAGATAGCATGGAGCTAGACGTCACTGTTCACTTGCGCATGAATGACCTGGCAAGGGACAGAGTAAGGGTAGTACAGGGAAATTTCAGGGAGCTGTGGAGAGACCTCAAGCAGGTGGCATGCATGGTGGCTTTTGCTGAAGTGTTACCCGAATATGGTTGGTGAGAGGACAGGACTCTTTGCACCAGGGTTTTTAACCACTGGTTAAAGGCATGGAGGAAGGCTGTGGCTACACTGGGAACTGAAGGCCAGCCTCGGAGGATATGGGCCTGTATGGGAAAGACAGCCTGAATCTTTCCAAAAGGGGGACCAAAGTCCTTAGTGGGAGGTTTAAATTCTACTCTGATGAGCAATTAAACTAGCCAGGGGGGAAGCTGTAAAACCAAGGGTGGCAACAATTGCTCCCCCAAGATGATGATGCAGCAGGGAGAGAGATTCTGAGGGGAGTAAGCTCCCCCAGGGCAGGAGTGTAAGAAGACAGGGGTGGAGACAAGATAGAGAACAAAAGGGGTATAAATCAGGAAAGCAAGAAGAAAGTAGTAAAAGAGACAGGTAACGGAGAAGGTAACAAGGGAAAGGGGGATCGGTGGAGCTTCAGGAACACTACAAGCAGGAGGGGGAAGCAGGCAGGGAGGGAGTAAGGTACAGAAAACCATCTGCGTCAATGCAAGGAGTCTGAGAAATAAAATTCTGGACATTTCATAATGCACTGTTGCTTTATCAAGCTCTTGATAAAGCAGCAGTGGGTTGTGAAATGTTGGACCTTGTGCTGCCGCCTGTACATGCTGCATTTGGTAAATAAAATGGCACTTTTTCAGCACCTTAAATTGAGGACTGTCTGGTGTGGGAAGCCTGATTTTTTTTTTCTGGTCCATGGTTTGCATCAGAGCTCCACAAATCCTTAGGAGCTAGCTTTTCATTTTGCAAATAAAATTCGAGGCAGGGGTTTGTGGGGGGCAGATGGGAAGGGAGGACTTGGGGGGATGGTCAGTAGCATAAGCTGAGGACATTGCCATATGAGAAGACTAGATAGACCAAATGGTCTTCTTTTGCTGACTTCTTTATGTGTTCGTATGACCAGTAGGCCAACGTGGCAAAGGTTAACCCAGAATTGGTGGCCATAACAGAGTTGTGGTGCACTGACAGCAATGACATGGACATAGCCATACCAGACTACTCTCTGTTCAGGAGAGACAGAGAATGGAGATGGGGCTGTACTATATATGAGGGAGGGAATCAAGGTCACCAAAGTAAAGGAGTACACAGAGGAAAAGGAAGGGTTGGAGGTGCTCTGGGTCATCCTGAAGACAGGTGCTGGAGCTGCTATCCATGCAGGGGTGGTATACAGACCTCCAGCACAGGGAAAGGAATTAGATAATGCATTTAGGGAAGCCATCATTGCATGGCAAGTAAGGGGTAGGTACTGCTAGTTGGGGACTTCAATCTGCCAGATGTGGATTGGCCCTTTCAACTGTAGCTTCAGCAAGGAGCAGGGGATCATTGACTCCACACAATGGGCTTTTCTCAGGCAGCTAGTTAAGGAATCCACTAGGGAAGGGGCAGTGCTGGACCTGGTACTTACAAACAGGGATGACGTTGCAGATGTCACCATGGACAGTCCCGTAGGCACCAATGATCACTGTACAGTGTGGTTTAACAATAAGACTGTAACAGAGGCAAACCACATGAGGACAAGGGTCCTGTACTATAGGAGGGCAGATTTTAAAGAAATGGGAGACTGCTTCAGAAACTATCTCATAGGGAAAGATTGCCAGGAAGGGGCAAAAGCACAGTGAGAAAAAATAATGGAGATCACAGTTAAGGTATTCAACCTCATCATATAAGAATTGAGTAAAAGTAGAAGGAAAAGAGACCATTATAGTTCCTTAGAAAAGTTACCAAGGTGGTGAGCGATAAAGGGTGGCATTCAGGAGGCATAAGGCAATCCAGAGAGAGAAAGACAGGCAAGTATACCAAGTAAAAGGGAGGGAAGCAGGAAAAACAGTAAGGGGGAGCAAAGCCACAGACAGAGGAAAGGATAGCCAAAGTGGTAGCTAAAGGGGATAAGACTTTCTTCAGGTACATAAGTGAGAAGAGGAAAGCAAGGGGAAGGATAGAGAGGATAAGAGGGTAGCAGGTGCAGACTGTGCAGAAGAGGATCAAGAAAAAACAGACATCCTGAATATGTACTTCTGCATAGTCTTCACAGAGGAGGGAGGGGGGGACAGACCACCAGGGAGTAGCAGGAACAAAGGGGAAGGGGTGGACACCAGTCCATTTTCAAAGGAAAAAGTAGCTCAAAAACTGCGCAAGGCTATGGGACCAGTCGGGATACACCCAAAGGGACTAAAGGAACTCAGAGAGGTGCTAGCTGCCCCTCTCACTACCTTATTCTGCAGCTCACTGAACACAGGCATGATTCTAGAAGACTGGAGAAGAGCAGATATGGTCCCTCTCCTTAAGAAAAGCAGCAGGGAGGTGACTAGCATCTATAGGCTGGTCAGTCTCACATTGTTGGTAGGGAAATTAATGGAAACCCTGTTAAAGGAAAGGTTAGTAGAATGTCTTGAATCTAATGAGCTACAAAACTAAAGGCAGCATGGCTCCAGGGGGAGGGGGATGTCATACAGAAAAATCTGACTGATTTCTTCAACTGGGTGGCCAGAGAAATAGATCAGGGGAGGGCAGTTGATCTGGTCTATCTATACTTTAGCAAAGCCTTCAACCCTGTGCTGCACAGAAGACTAATAAAAAAGCTGAGCAGCATAGGGGTGGATCCAAAGTAGTGAATTGGGTAAGGAACAGGTTAAAGGATAGGCAACAGAGGGTCACGGTTAATGGCACTTACTCTAATGAAGGGACAGTGACCAGGGAAGTGCCTCAAGCTCAGTACTGGGATCAATGCAATGTCTTGCAGAGGAGCTGGAAGGCAAGGTATGCCTTTTTGCAGATGACACCAAAATCTTTAATGGGGTGGACACTCAGGTTGGAGTGGAGAGAATGCTTAGGGACCTCGGGAAACTTGAGGAGCGGTCAAGTGTTGGGCTTCAATGCAGAAAAAAGTGCAAAATCATGCACCTAGGGCATAGGAATCCAGAAGTTGAGTATAGGATGGGGGTACTGACAGTCACTAAGCAGGATAGGAACCTTAAGCATTATCATATCTGATGAACTCAGAGTGGTAGGATGGTGTGACAAAGCAGTGAGTAATGCCAGGGGGATGCTGGGAAGCATAGGGAGAGGTATCTCCAGCAACAGAAGGAGAGTGGTGTTCCCACTGTATCGCTCACTTCTAAGAGCCCACCTTGAATATTGTGTCCAGTTCTGGAGGCAGCACTTCAGAAAGGACATAGCCAGTGAGGAGGCTGTCCAGAAGAGGGCAGATAAAGCCCTACAAGGAGAACACTTAAGGATCGCAACATGTGCACCCTGGAAGAGAGGAGAGCGAGAGACGACATTATAGAGACCTACAAGTATCAAATGGGGGTGAACAGGGTGCCATCAGGGAGTCTTTTAAATGATAAAGAGCACCAGGACCGGAGGGCATGTGATGAAGCTGGGGAGGGCAGAAGGATGTCAGGAAGTACTACTTCACTGAAAGAGTGGTAGACACTTGGAACAGACTTCCAGCTGAAGTGGTGGAGATGCAAGCAGTAGGTCGCTTCAGGCATGCATGGGCTTGTAAACAGGCACGGAGAAGCGAGGGTCACCAGAGACCAGTTAAGTTTGGTGGAGACAGACTAAGTAGGGACCATCTGGGCTGACTGAAAGGGCCAACCAGTCCTTTTCTGCCAACAAATAATATGTTTCTATATGATATGATATGATATGATATGATATGATAAGATATAATATATGCAGTAGTCACTGCAAAACACTACATTTAGGCATCAGCTAGCATTGAAACAGCATGCTGAAGTTAGGGTGAGGCAAACACTGTATCAAGAGATCATTCAAACCCTGAGGACAGATTCACTAAGTCAGGGGCCTTTTTTATTCTAATAAAACATTTTCCCACTTTTTGATGCTTTATGTTTAACTGATGTCAGAACATATTTTTTTGCAATGAATTTCCTTACTTTTTGAAATGTAAATTTGATAACAGATACATATGACATTGTACTGACAATGCCATCCTTCAGCCAGCTTGTCAGGACTTTAATAGCAAGCAGTACATGGTGTCCAGTGGCACTCACTGATCTTAATTCACTCTGTGCCAAGTCTTTAGAGTACAGCATCACCTCCTCTCTCACCCCATCCCTGTGCCAAGCAGTACTTGTTGTCCAGTGCCACACCCCTCCCTTCGCCCTGCCCCAATCCAATGAGCCCTTTTAATCCACCAGCACCTCTCCCTCACCCTTCCCCAAGCCAATAACTCCCTAGCATTCTGTGGCATGCCCTCCCATGTCCTGCAGCAAACCATGATTTTCTCACATCCAGTGGTACCCCCCTCCCCCACCATGTCCAAAACATCACTCCCTGGTCTCCAGTTGTACCCACTCACTCCCCCTGCACCAAAGCATTAATCTTTGGTGTCCAGTGGTACCACCCCAACCCTGTCTGCTCATAGGATAGCCAGCAATATACCTCCTCTAACCTCCTCAGCTGGCCATCTGACCAACAAAACCATGAGCACAGTTATGAAATAGACTAATTTCATCTATTTCATAATTACGATCAAGATTAAGTTATCTAGACAGCAGCCTGCCAAGCAGGTGAGTGGAAAGATATTGCTGACTGCCAGCTGAGGGGACCTCTTTTGTGGACCTGGGGATAAGGTGTGGCTGATGTGGCCAGTGATTGAGAGGGGTCAAGGCAGTAGCATGCCAGCAGGGATGGGCTTTCAGTGTCCACATTTAAAAAAAAACTATTTTTTGTGATGACATAGTTTGGGAAAAGGACACAGGCTGTATTAGCCAATACTGGGTATGGGCTCCTGGTCAGGTGTTAGCATCAGGTTGGATGGGGGGGGCTGTGTTAACCAGCACCAGGGATGGGCCTTGGTTATTGGCTTAAGATATTAAAAAGGTGCTGGCCTGTTGATGTAGTGTAGAGCTATCGCTCACGATGCCAGCAACCCAGGGTTTGAGAATGAGCCTGGATCACTGGGGGACAGCTGGGGGAGGGGGAGGAGGAGGAGGATCAAGTGTCCCAAAGGACACTCTCCTTCTCCTGGGGGGTGCCGCATCCTGCTGCAGCACTGCCACCTACAGATGTGTTGGTGGTAGGGCGCACGAGACATGAGAAGGAAGGGATGCACTATGCTGCGTATCATGTGAGAGCACCACCACATGCTCACATCAGGGACATAGTCCCAAACCCCGGTGTTCCTGTGAGGAGGAATAGAGCAGCATCAGCGCACAGTGTACTGAAGACCGTAAAACACCCTGGCTGGCAGGATGCTCGCCAGCCTCCACAGGCCCTGCAGTCAGTGACTCAGGTTCATTCCAATCTGGATTTGGACCTCGACAGGTTGAGAGACTCCCTGCCACCCTGCCACAGAGTGCAAGCCATGGAGGACTCAAGGAGAGGCAAGTCCTAGGAAAAGCTGGGGTGACGGGGCTGGGAGGATTGGTGGGAAGGAAGGCCAGCCAGGGAGACAGGAGGAGGAAAAACTGTAAATTAAAAATATATATAAAGGTAGCTGACATTGGGAATAGGCTCACAGTGTTGGCTTAAAATTAAATAAGGTAGCCAACATAAGGGATAGGGTCCAGGGGTTGGCTGAAGATTTAAAAAGTTAGCTGACACTGGGAATGGGCTCCTTGTGTCTACTGAAGATTTAAAAAGGTAGTCAACCCTGGAGATAGTGTTGGAAAAAGACCTGTGTGACCTGTTCGAATTGGCCACTGTGCAAACAGATGCAAACACATTTTTTACTTCCAGGTTTTGATGTGTGACCACTGTTATAGCTGTGGCAAGTGTCACACGACTACCGTTTTAGCTATTGGAAATGTAGCACAACAACATTTTCAGCAGTGGTGCATGAATCAACTTTATGAAAATATGTGATTTTGTATCATGTGCAGCCTGTGCATTTTATTTTGTTTATATCTTTCTAAGTTATTCATTTTTTGTTCCCAAACCCCTTAAAAGTGTTTCTGACAGGCTCTAACTAACTGAAAAGTTTTAGGTTTCAAATCGTACCTGTTTTTAGTTATTGGTGCGACGCTCTGCCCCTTGCTTATGATTATTGTATGATATTGGTATTATAAATACATGGTCTGTGTATGACATTTCAGTGTGTGAGGAATTTGGTCTGTAACTTCAAGGTGTCAGTGGCTGACAACTACAGGATGTAATTAAACTGACCAGAAGAATCATTAAATTGACTTCCTTGCAAAATGGCATTTTTATTACCTTTTTATGACCTGCCCAGGCTTTTGAAGTTGAAACCAAATGTGACTTTATGACACCAGAAAAAGGACATCATTAGGTTGATTCCGGTTGGCTTTTTAACACCTTGGTGCCAGTGTGGGAATCTTAAGTTCAAAGAGAAATGCTTAATTAAAGACTGTCATATTTGGGAAATGGCTAGTTACAGATTTTTCAAGGAAATGACTCATATCCTCAGAGACGCTTATGTCAGAGAATTAAAATCTGAGGGAGGATCCTGCTGACCTCATCCAAAAGGGAGTGGGGGAAGATAGAGTTATACATGTAACATTGTAGATGAAGTATCAATATCAGCTTGGGCTCTGAAAACAGAAAGTTCTCTCTAACTAAAATCAGCACTTACAAAAAGGTAATGTTTAGATAGCAAAGATCTAAAGTATTGTGGTAGGAGTTCTGTTCTGTAATTTTCCCATTTTCTTTTGTGACTGTGAGCTCATGCTATTTGTTCTGTATTTTATTTTACTTATTTTACACTTTTTAGTAAACATTTTCTTTAAGATACTGCCTGTGTCTCCTCAGTCATTTTTGCATGTCATTGTTGAACTGATATTAAGTCTGACAGCTGTAAGAGCTTGCATGGTGTTACTAAACTAGAAAAAGGTAAGAACATCCTAGGTCTCTTATAGAGTTAAAAAGGGTTCATTTTGGATACCTGGTTAGGAGCCCCTGGTGAAGGATTGTACCGCATTCCCCTTAGAGAGTACGTATCCAAGCCTGTTAATTGGGTATGCTAGCATAAGGTTTACAGTTTGAATCCCTCCAGAACTTGAGACTAAAGGTGATTCAGACCCAAAGCAGACAGGAGTGTTACCCTGTCTGTTACCTGTTCACACTATTGCACTCTGAGGTTGGCACTGTGAGAGCAGAGGGCCTGACCTGAGGAGTGCATTTTTGCCAGATTTAGTTGGCAGCAGTGGGATTTAAAGTATTGGTAACACAAGTTTTAACAGTTCAGTGTGTCAGCTTAATAGTGTACAGCTCACTTGCAAAATAAGGCAGTGATTTTTTTTTTTTGCAAAGAAACAAAACTATATAATTTTGCTAACAATCAAAGTTCCTACCTGTTTTATTTTTTTTTCCAAGTGCAAGTTAGAGTAGCCGTAGTTAAGGAAGAAGATGGCTTCCAACTACAGCGAGCACACTGCAGACTACCTGAGGCAGTTGTGCAAGGAGAGAGGAGTCCTGTATGAGGGGAGAGCCAACAAGCAGAACCTCGTGGAGGCTCTGATGGCCACAGATGCCCAGAGCCTCAAGTCATAGTCTGTGACTGAAATGGACAGAACCTTAGGCATTGAGGGTCTAGAGTCCAGTGCAATGTCCAGATCCAGCGAGGAGGACAACAGAGACAGTGCAAGCCAAGGGTCACAGCAGCAGGGGAAGGTCATCAGCATTCTGAAACCAGAAGTGATCAAGCTGCAGATTGAGTTGTGCAGAATGGAGCTGGAGTTCCAGAGGGAAGAGCGACAACTTCAGCAAGCCACAGAGGAGAAGAGGGAGCGAGAACAGTGAGAAGCTGAGCGAGAATGGCAAGCAGCGAAGTGAGAACAGCTAGAAGTGGACCGTGAAGAGTGTGAGCACCAGAGGCAACAGGAACTGGAGAAGCTACAACTCCAAACCCCAGCACCAGCACAGGTAAGTGGCTTGGGTTTAACTGGAACTACAGGACTAGGTTACAAATGAAACTCCAAATTGATAGCTGAATTTAAAGAGGAGGAGGATATGGATGCCTTTTTAAATTCCTTTGAAAAAGTTTGTATTCAGGCAAATATTCCTAGAAGGTCCTGGAGTTTCCAGCTATCCACGCTACTTACCAGGGAAGCTTGGGATGCATTGGGTCAAATGGATAATGAGGACAGTAATGATTACAGCAAACTTAAAGCTGCACTTTTAAAAAAGTATGAATTAACTGCAGAAGCATACAGAGCTAAATTCCATAAGCTCAGGAGAAGCCCTGACATGAGCTATGAGGAGCTAGCCACGAAACAACGTCAGTTTTTAAATCGTTGGTGGGAAGGAATTGAAGCAAACTCTGTAGATAAAATTGAAAATGCTGTATTATTAGAACAGTTTTTTGAGGCATGCCTAGCAGAGCTGAAAACCTGGCTGGAGGACTAAGACCCAAAAACAGTGCAAGAAGCTGCTGAACTCTTGGACCGCTATGCCAAGAACAAACCTGCTCTGAAAGCAAATGGGGCAGGGGTTGCAGCACAGAAAGGGAAAAGTGCACCTTCAGGTCAGCTAAAACCCTTGTTGCCGCCACCAAAACAGGTTTCAAAGAAAAGATTTTTCTGAGAAAATAAACAAATGTTGGGTTTGTATAGAAACTGGGCATATTGCCAGACAGTGTCCCAAAAGGATGAGTAATACGTAAAGTGGTGCTAGGAAAGAAGTGGGTTGTTTGTGTGTCCCTGAAAGCATGCCTGTAAACATGAGGGAACACATGCATCCAGTCACTGTGAATGGTGTACAGACACAAAGGTTAAGAGACACAGGGGCATCATTGGTAAAAGGGGATCTGGTAGAGCCTAGTCAGCTTACACCCAATAAATTTGTAACTGTACAGGAGTTCACTGGGGAGGAGAAAACATTGCCACTCACTAGTGTTCTCTTAGACTGGAGTGAAACAAGGGGAACTGTGCAACTGGTTGCTGTAGCTGAAACTTTAGCAGTTGACGTCATCCTCGGCAACAATCTCAAACAGGGGATGGTGTGTGCAGTTACCCATAGCCAAGTGACAAGGGAAAATTGTAGTTCCCTGGACCCTATAGGAGCCACTGTGGAAACCACTGGGAGGCTGGTTCCCTAGCCTGTGTTTCTTGACATGGAGACTAATGAAAGGGGGGGTAGAAATTTCCCTGGTAGCAGTTAACCAAATAGCTACAGAGGGTTACTCCAAGGAAGGAGAGGTGACCCATTGTCAGAAGGTTAGGGAAGGCAGTGATCCTGAGTGCCTTGATGCTAGAGCTAGGGACCCTAGTTTAGATGCTGAAGGGGACCTGTCCCATGCCTTGGGAATGTGTATGGAGTTTACAGCTGCTCAGAAAAGTCACCCTAGTCTAGAGAAGCTGAGGGTTTGGGCAGACTTTGATGGAGCATAGGAAGGTGACGGGAAGTATAAAGTTTATTGGGAAAATGGGCTGATGTATACGCAGGATGCTAAGACAGAGGGAGGGGTGATAGGCAGGCAGCTCGTCATTCCCCAGGGGTACCATGAGCAGTTGCTCAAGACTGCACACAATATTCCCTTGTCTGGTCATCTGGGAATCATGCACACTATGCAGCGGTTTGCTCAGAATTTCTATTGGCCCAACTTCACCCAGCAGGTGAAGGAGTATTGCAAGTCTTGTCACCGGTGCCAAGAAACAGGTAAGGCTGGTAAAAAAACCAAGCCACCCTAATTCCATTGTCCATAGTGGAGGAGCCATTCCAGAGGGTGGGAATGGAGAGTGTGGGGCCTTTAAATACCCCCAGCTCCTCCGGGAAGAGGTTCATCCTGACTGTGGTGGATTATGCCACCCAGAACCCAGAGGCAGTCACCCTATCCTCACTGAGTACAGACAAAGTGGAGGCAATATAGCACAGTTGTTTAAGGCTCTGAGCTGCAAATCTGGAGACCTGGGTTTGAATCCCACAGCCCCCACTTGCATATACTGTGTGACCCTGAGCAAGTCACTTAACTTCCCTGTGTTCTCAGGTTGCACCTGTAAAAAAGCTTTCAGCTTAGTGTGTCTCACCTGGTTAAACAATTGGGGAAAAAAAAAGATGCCTTACTTGGGATTTTCTCCCATGTTGGCTTTCTGCAGGAGGTTATCACCGATCGAAGGGGTTCCTTCATGTCAGACCTGATGGCATGTTTGTGGGAGAAGTGTGGGGTGGTGCAGAGATGCACAACATCTTATCACCCGCAAGCCAATGGTCTTGTGGAAAGATTTAACAGTACCCTGAAGACAATGCTCTAAGCATTTTCTGAACAGCATGGGAGGGACTGGGAGAAATACCTTCCCCACCTGTTGTTCGCATACAGGGAGGTACCCCAAGAGTCGACAGTATTTTCCCCCTTCAAGCTCTTATATGGACGCCGGGTATGTGGGTCCCTAGACTTGATCCGGGAGGACTGGGAAGGCAAGCACACCACCCAGGGAACTCCCATAGTGGATTATGTCCTTAGGTTTAGGGAAAGGCTGAAGGAGCTTATGGGGACAGCCCAGAGCAAACTGACAGCTGCCCTACAAAAACCAAACATGTGGTACAGCTGCAGAGCCAGAGCTGACTCATACACGGTGGGTCAGGAAGTCATGGTCCTTATCACAGTCTGGAAAGACAACCTGCAGGCTGAGTGGGCAGGACCATACAAAGTAGTCAGAAAGGTAAATGACATGGACTATATCATAGTTACCTGACAGAAGACATACAGAAAGAATGTACCATGTCAACATGATGAAGCCATATGCTAATAGGGCTGACATGGTGTTTGCAGTGTGTAGTCTTGGGGAGGGGATGGACAAAGAGACCCCCTTCTGGACTTGCTGGAAGAAAGCAAGTGGGAGTCCTCTGTGGAGGCAGTTAAATTGTCACCCCAGCTGGCCCGGACAAGATCCAGGAAGTAAGGGAGGTTTTAGCAGACCCTGCCCCACTGTTTAGCAACAAGCCTGGACTAACCCCCTTAGCAACGCATGATGTGAAGACAGGGAGACAGATGCCCATATGGCAGACAGCATATCGGGTGTCAGAGGCTGTTCAAAAGGACATTAGGAGGGAGGTGGAGGAAATGCTGGATTTAGGGGTAATCCAGAATCCCACAGCCCCTGGGCCTCACCCGTAGTCCTTGTTCCCAAACCAGATGGCTCTACTCATTTCTGTGTGGACTATCGTGGACTGAATGCAGTCACGAAGTCAGATGCTCACCCGGTGCCATGGACGGGTGAACTCCTGGACAAGTTGGGAGGGGCGACCTACCTTACGACTATTGAGCTGACAAAGGAGTATTGGCAGGTAGAGTTAACTGACAGAGCTAGGGAGAGGTTGGCCTTCATCACTCTGATAGGGTTATTTGAATTTAAAGTAATGCATTTTGGAATCAAGAATGCCCCAGCCACTTTCCAAAGGTTGGTGAACCAGGTGTTAAATGGTGCTGAGGAGTACGCCGTGGCATACCTGGATGACATTGTCATCTTTAGTGCCAGCTGGGAGGAACATCTGTCCCACCTTAGGGAAGTGCTGGGTAGGATACAGAGGGCCGGACTCACTGTCAAAGCTGAGAAGTGCCAGGTGGCCATGGCTGAAGTGGCATACCTCAAGCATGTTGTAGGCCAGGGGCAGCTCCATCCTAACCAAGTAAAAATAGAGGCAATCAAGGCATGGCCCAAACCAGAAATGCAGAAGCAGGTCAGGAGTTTTCTAGGGGCAACAGGGTACTATAAGAAATTTGTACCCAATTACAGTGCCCTGGCTGCTTCCGTATCTGACCTGGTAAAGAAAAGGATGCCTAAGAAAATTACCTGGAACCAGCCCATGAAAAATCCTTTACCAGACTGAAAGGAGGAACTGTGCAGTGCTCCTGTGTTGACAAATCCAGACTATAGCAGACCCTTTATAGTCCAGACTAGTGCCTCAGTTGTGGGTATTGGGGCAGTGCTGAGTCAGACATCCAACCAAAGGAAAGATCACCCCATCGTGTACCTAAGTAAAACGTTACTTCCCAGGGAGCAGACATAATCTACTGCAGAAAAAGAGTGTCTTTCCATGGTATGGGCCCTAAAGAAGTTAGAGCCATACTTATACGGGCAGCATTTTGAGGTACAAACTGACCACAACCCCCTAGTTTGGCTGACACAAATGGGAAAAATGAATGGTAGACTATTAAGATGGAGTCTTGCCTTGCAAGGGTATGACATGATCTCACATAAGGCTAGAACAACCAATCAAAATGCAGATGGCTTGTTGCATCTATATGAGGAATGAACTGACTTAGGGAGCTCATCCCATGCAGGGGATAGAGCCCCCAAATTCAGTCTAGGTGGGGAGGAGTGTGACGCTCTGCCCCTTGCTTATGATTATTGTATGATATTGGTATTATAAATACATGGTCTGTGTATGACATTTCAGTGTGTGAGGAATGTGGCCAGTAACTTCAAGGTGTCAGTGGCTGAGAACTACAGGATGCAATTAAACTGACCAGAAGAACCATTTCATTGATTTCCTTGCAAAATGGCATTTTATTACCTTTTTATGACCTGCCCAGGCTTTTGAAGTTGAAACCACATGTGACTTTATGACATCAGAAAAAATACATCATTAGGCTGATTTCTGTTGGCTTTTTAACTCCTTGATGCCAGTGTGGGATTGTTAAGTTCAAAGAGAAATGTTTAATTAAAGACTGTCATATCTGGGAAATGGCTTGTTACAGATTTTTCAAGGAAATGCCTCATATCTTCAGAGACACTTATGTCAGAGAATTAAAATCTAAGGGAGGATCATACTGACCTCATCCAAAAGGGGGTTGGGGAAGATAGAGTTATACATGTAACATTGTAGATGAAGTATCATTATCATCTTGGGCTCTGAAAACAGAAAGTTCTCTCTAACTAAAATCAGCACTTACAAAAAGGTAATACTTAGATAGCAAAGATCTAAAGTATTGTGGTAGGAGTTTTGTTCTGTAATTTTCCCATTTTCTTTTGTGACTGTGAGCTCATGCTATTTGTTCTGTATTTTATTTTACAATTTTTTGGTAAATATTTTCTTTAAGATACTGCCTGTGTATCCGCAGTCATTTTTGCATGTCATTGTTGAACTGATATTAAGTCTGACAGCTGTAAAGAGCTTGCATGGTGTCACTAAACTGGAAAAAGGTAAGAACATCCTAGGTCTCTTAAAGAGTTAAAAAGGGTTCATTTTGGATACCTGGTTAGGTGCCCCTGGTGAAGGATTGTACAGCATTCCCCGAAGAGGGTACTTATCTGAGCCTGTTAGTTGGGTATGCTATCTTAAGGTCCACAGTTTGAATCCCTCCAGAACTCAAGACTAAAGGTGATTCAGACCCAAAGCAGACAGGAGGGTTACCCTGTCT
The DNA here is from genome assembly GCA_016271365.2 of Neoceratodus forsteri. Taxonomy (NCBI): domain Eukaryota; kingdom Metazoa; phylum Chordata; order Ceratodontiformes; family Ceratodontidae; genus Neoceratodus; species Neoceratodus forsteri. The sequence goes on along the minus strand of CM028129.1, from coordinate 1,113,627,414 downwards.
GTTTCCTGTTCACACTATTGAACTCTGAGGTTGGCACTGTGGGAGCAGAGGGCCTGACCTGCGGAGTGCGTTTGTGACAATTGGTGAGGGAAACTATATGTATATTATAATTAGTGATGCGTGAATTGGGCTTTTGTCTAACCTAATGAGAAATGACAAATAGTGGATCTATCTGACTCTGCTGCCAAGATCCTGTCTGATCCCATTTGGATTTCAGATCCAAGGTTGGATAGTGGTTTCTTTACTCAGGTAATGGGATCCAGAGTCAGACAGTGGGAACCGAGGTCAGATGTCTGCCTCACATTTGAATTTAAAGTGTTGGCAGTAGTTAAGGGCTACTTTTTCCATCTCAAAAATATTGCCAGACAACATTCTGTTCTAGACAATAGCTGACAACTGCATTCAGGAGCTTTATAAGAGGTGATGTTAAAAGCAAAAAGTACACTGGCAATCCATGTTGTCTAAGTAGTAAATAGAAATATATTGATGAAATTCACCCCAAAACATCACAGCCTCTTTCATAGAATTAGCAAAACAGGAGCCGATCTGACCACCACCTCAGAACCCCCAGCACTTCACTCACTGAAGCTGCCTTTGGGGGCCTCCTGACTGCAGTTGTCAGCTATTGTCTTTGTGTTTGACTGGGTCAGCAAACCCTCAACTTGCACCACCCCAATTCCCGTTGTGCAGTATCACCTGATCTGTGTTTGAACATTCTGCTCTAGAACCTGTCTGTGTGAGGACCCTAGTACAGGCTTCCAGTGCATCCTACCTGGATTACTGAAATGCACTCTATAAAGGCTTAGTTTATGAACAGATCTGTTGTCTGCAGCTTGTGCAGAACATAGAATTGAGGTTCCCAACTTCCATTTTGCAAGATAAAACATAACACTCCCTTGCTATGGGTGCTGTCCTGGCTATCTGTTAGGTAGCAGCATACCTTTCAATCTCTCAGCATTAAAATGCATAGCACTTGCCTTCAAAATGCAGAGCAAATGGTCAGAATGTGTAGCACTTTCTTATTTTAAAGAATAATAAATTCAAGAATAGTGGGACCCATATGTTAAGTGTTAATTAATGTTTTTATTAAGTTCAGTGGAAGGCTGCCAGTGTGAGTAGTGATTGTCCAACTGTTGAGATACTTTGGCTTGTCTCATTCTCTAGGTTAATGGAAATATTATAGCCAAAGAGCCGTACCAGAGGATGGGCTCCAGAGAAGAAGGAGGGGAGAGAGGAGTGTGAAAGCTACAAGGCAGGGGGCTGATGGATTGTGGGTCTTAAATAGATAGGCAGGAGGGAGGAGTCTGGCAGCCCCCCCTTCGAATCACAGGGAAAACTCTTTAGATTCAGTGGAAGGCCACCAGTGTGTGTAGTTATTATGCAACTGTTGAGATACTTGGCGTGTCTTTTTCTCTGGTTTTCCATGCTCAGTAGAGGTGCCAGGAGAATAGTCTCAAGGCTAAAAGAAAAATTACAGCCAAAGAGCCAAACACAAAGGAGATATGATGTAATCTAGCTCCTCCAACTCACAGAATAGTCCCAATAACACGGAGGAGAGGAAAAACCCCTTTGTGGAGGAAACCTCTGGGAATCCAAGGTTACTGAGATAGCCTTTCTTCCAGGCTTTAAATTAGGAGGCTAGCTGTTCATAAGCTTGGTGGATTTCAGAATTTGGTTCTCTGATACATGTTTTGAAGCAGGAAGATGTCCAGCGACCCTTGACTTTAATTATGTCTTTCAGGATACTGAGGTGGCTGCTCCTATTCTAAATGAGTGACCAGAAAAGGAGGACGCATCAAGACCCAGGACAGACAGCAATGCTCTGACATGGAGGACGAACCAGGACATAGTCATTATGGAGTAACTCTCAGTACACAGGAGAGGATGAACAGAATCAGGATGTCTGAGGACTGCAACAAATCAAATCAAATATTTGAATAGGACACCAGGTGGATTTTGTGGAAAAATAAGAGACATGGACTCTTGCTGATTTTGTCAGTTTTGGATCTTGGCAGAGAAAGGATGCAGATTGTTTCTGAAAACAATTATTAGTAAGGTGGGTGGCTGGATTAAAAACTGATGACAATGATGTAAATTCTCCAGGTTGCAAGAATCCAAAGAAGGCTAGGGTCAAGCAGCTTGTAAATTCAGGTATGCAATAGGTCCAAAGAAGCCATTTCTTAGGAGAATCATTAACAAAGCATATAAATTATAGTCTATGTTTTTTTTTAAGAACAGTCTGGAGGGGTCTTTCTTTATACCTTGTAAGAAAGCTTAGATTGCTGGGTTACAGAGATAGGATACTGGACTGTCGGGCCAGGAAGACATCAAGGTAAATTTGAATGCTGGAAATATATTCTTTAATTGTTGTGGCTGATAAGTGGAAAGTCTGGAAACAATAAGATGCAAATGTCAAAATGAGAGAGACAGAACAGTGGAATGTGAAACACAGAAATTTCTTCCAGGCTGTTTTATAAGGTGCTCGAGTAGAGGAAGCTAGAAAGTTCCATATAATTAGTGAAGCTTCATTGAGGAATCAGTTTATTTAATTTGAAGTTCCCAAAATGCTGGTGGAGGGGGGTCATCTCCAGATCTGTTCATGGGAAAGCAGCTCTGGATTGCTGAAAATGGAATCAAGAAAGGCAATCAGCAGGACCAGCCCAGTGGTGCTGAGGGTTGAGGCGCTGGATACCACACCTTGTGCCATGCTGGTGAACCAGATTCTGGAATGAGCTTGGGCCACCAGGGGTCAGCTGGGGGGGTGAGGAGCTGGATCGAGCAACTGCAAGGCAGCTTTCCTCTCCGGGGAGGGATGTGGGGTTTCCCCAGCTCTTGGCTGCCATCCAGTGGAGACTAGGTGGCAGCACCAAGTCACAAGGGAAACCTGGCAATAGGCCAGGTGGGTGGAAGGGACCATCACCAGAGCCACAGACCTCATGCACACCTCCATGAGCATGCACAACCGTGATCTGGTGTCGTGGGGTAACAGGGAGAAAACCACAAAAATACATGTCTCCCCCATTGCCAAGTAAGGCAGGAGGGGTAACAGGAACAAAAAGCTATATGGAAAAAAAAAGAAAGGCAATCAGCTAGGAAATTAGAAGAACCAGGTATATAGACATAATGAATAGTAAAGTGATACAATAGGGAGGGCCATGTTAATCATCTGAGGAAGTTCTCTATAGAATTAGAGGAAGAATACAATTTATCTGTAATAACTACAACTGCATGGTTGTCTGTGTAAGTGATTACAGCTTGATTGTTCCATGAGGGGCCCCAAGTGAGTGTGGCTGCTGCAGTGAGGTAGACTTCAAACAAAGCTGAAGCGGAGTAGAACTGGGGAAGGTTATCAGTTTTTGGAGGCCAAGTGTAGGCAAACTAAGAAGTTCCATGGATGGCAGCAAAGTCAAATGAAGGGGTTGCATTTGTAAATACAGAGATATGATCTGAAGGGGCTGGATCCTTGTAAACATTATAATTCTGTTCCATTCTGCTTGGAAAAGGGACCACATTGCCAGATCTGAATGGGTGGCAGCACTGATAGTTATATAATGGTCCAATGGTATAACAGAATAAGCTAGAGTGGGTAGGTACAATGTGAAGCTCTGGCCCTGTGGGATAATATTCAACAGCAAAGGTAAGATAGCCCAGTAGAGAAAGAAGTTCTCTTTTTGCACAGGATCGTTTCTTGGAAAATAGTGAAACTAGGTTTGAAGTCCTGTATAATTTCTCTTGAGGGAGATGGGCTTGCATTGTAATGGTATCTAATTTAATACCTAAGAACTCTAACGTATGAACATGTCCTTCTGTTTTGTTGTCCGTCAAAGGAATGTTAAGGGTGGAAAATAGTCGCCAAAGGCAGGTGATGCGTGAGGTTGAAGGAGATGCGGGGTATCAATGAGAAGGAAATTGTCTAATAGATGCAAAACGAATGGCCACCTAAACACATTCAACAGAATCCAACACAAGGAACTTAAGAAGATATCGAAGAGACTTGGACTGCTTACATCCAACAGGTAGATGTATAGTGAAATAGTACTGGTTTGTCCGACATGTTCCATAAACGTGCCACAGGGAAGGAAGAACAGGCAACAACTTGAAGGCATCTATGATATCTGCTTTAGTTAACTAAGCACCCTGACCAGCAAGTTTATTAAGTTTTATAGCATCACCAATTCATGCACAGGAAAGTGAATAATATTCAGATGGAATGAGATAATTAATGCTTAGATCTGTTGTGGAATGAGGAACTGACATGTCAGTTATCAGACGTTTCTTTCCTGAATACTTTTGGGTGGCTATGCCTATAGGGCTTATCTGAAACAATGGAAAAGGGGGAGTTATGAAGGGACCAATTAGATACTCTTTTGACAATTCTTTAGCCAGCAAAGTATCCCTAACCTGAGGTTCAGCAGTAGCAGATTAAATATTGGGGCACTGGACAGATGTGGTAGGGAGAGCATAAAGACCTCTATAAAATCAACTGGAAAAGCCCCCAAAAAATGAACTGCACAAGAGACTCAGAAGGATGAGTTGATAACATCCTGATGTAAATGAGAAATTTAGCTGGCATTTATGGATAAGTATAATGTCATTTGTAACCTGGAACAGGGCAGAACTAGCTTTATGGTGACAGACCAATTTCAAATGTGCTTCCCCACAATGACTGCAAACATGAAGAAGAGTACAGGATGGTGTGAAGCAGGTGGTTTCATTGAAATTGTTACATACCACTCTTCTATCAGAGAAAACTATTTGATGACCCTTTTTATCCATGAGATTTTCGGGTGCATAAAAGACATGTTGTGAAGTGGATGGGCAAGTTGCAGTAGACGTGGCAGGTAGTAGATTAGAATTGACAGTTAAAGAACATAAGGCAGCCAAATGAGAAAAGGGATCACAGATTGCACATGTCAATGCCTGTAGCCCAGCAAAATATATACAGAATAACTCGTTGTTGAGAGAAACCCAAGAAATGCGAGAACTGAACTTCAATAGGTAGGCAGCGGCCTTAGCTGAGAATGATTTATGATAATTGTAAAAATGTGTGCCACCGTATCGAATGGCTAGAACAACAACAGGATATAGGTAAGAGTCCAGTTCTTCACCCCTGGATGGGAATGCCACACAAACAAGTTTGCAGTAAATAGAAAAGGCAGCAAAAAATTCTGCAGCCATTAAATTTCTTTAGGAGCTGTGAATCTTTAGTCTTGAGTACCACAGAGACATCAATACAGGAAACAATTCTATTTTCTATTGTTTCATGGGAGGATCCAAGAAGGATTACAGGATTGGCATAATTCCCTTTAATAATGTCCTCCTGACATGATCTGGAATCAGGTGGGTAGGACAAGCAGTAGCTGGGAATTGGATCTGAGAAGTAAGAGTAGTACCTGAGATGGATTTAGATGGGATGGATAAATGGATACTAGTGGATAGTCCAGATGATGGAGGTATAGTTGGCAAGACACAGGCCAATGATCCAGAAATTACCTGAAGTGACACTGAAGAGGCTCCCAGAACTTACTGGACAGCAGTCCTACCCCATCCATAGTAGTGTCCCAATTATCTACCCTTCCTCCGTCATTATCATAATAAACAAGGACATGACAGCCATTCGTCACTTTCTGTGGTTTAAGCCCAATTTTTCCCCCAGTTGTCGGTAATATATCCCTCCTCTTCTTTACCTCTCTAACCTGCCACCCCATACATGGCCTCTTTCCCCTATATGTGTAGTTGACGGCTGCCTCACTCAAAAGATCTCTGCTTATAACCCCTGTATGCATATGGTTGATTGTACATCTGTTGACTTCTTCAATTGTAAAATAATGCTGTTTTTTTTTATTTATTTCAACCTTGTACTGTACTATATACACTGTATATACTTTTTCTTACTTGTATATTATTGCTTTTTGTATACCTGCTTCTGTACTGTATTTTGATGTATTCATGACCCAGGTCCACCTTGCAAATGAGCCTTGCTCAATGGTGCCCGCCTGGATAAATAAAGATTTTGATTGATTGATTGATTGATTGGTTGTTGATCTGAAGATATGGATGGTCTGGATTCCAAAACAGCAACTCTGACGTCAAGGTTCACAATGGTGGAGCTGATTTGAAGCAACAATTCATATAGTTCTGAAAATTGTGAAGAAGCTAGAGGTTGCTTGGGAGCTGGGGAAGCGATAGAAGCGGTTGCAGGAACAGGCTAAGCAGAAATAGCAGCAATGTAAAGATTAAACAATTCCTGCTTTTTAGCTGAAGCAGAAAACGGGACTTTAAGGCAGCGGAGGGTAGCCACAAGTTTGGAAACTGTCCATCCTTTCATAGTTTGCCTGGATTTAGGTGTGACTTTCCTTCGGATAGGTGTAAGAGCATTCAAATCTTCATGGTCCAAAGGACTAGTAGTTCCATCCTGAGGTTGAGACATGGTAGCTAGAATATAAGGAGACAACATGAATGAACTTGAAGGACTCCCAGTGAAAGCCTGTCACAAGGGGTAACCACTAAGGGCAGATGACCCCTGGTGTCCTGAGACAGGCTTGTAAAGGGGACCCACTTCCAAGTACAGGATGAGGCTAGGCACATGCCCACATGATAGCAGGTGTATAAAGCCATTGCACTACCATTACGATGCTTGTCCAGGAGCCCTGCATCTAATTTCAAGTAAGTCTTGAAGAAGGAGCAAAAGGCTCCAAACTAGCACCCAGCAGAGCATGTCATAGGAGGTCTGGAGGAGAGTGACACCGTTGCACACCAGAGCTTATAGGATTGCTAGGAGGCTACAGGATGAGACACCTGGAGACAAATAAAGTAAGGAGCCAGATAGAAGCTCAAAATCTGAGCCAAAATGGAGGAGAAGGAGGCAACAAAACAAACAAACCTAAAAGCCAAACGGCAACCACAGAACATACGAAAATGGCTGCCAGTGCAGCAGAGCACAGGTAGCAAAACAGAAGCAGAACAAAGGCAGCAGGGAAGCAGAACAGAGGGGACATGGAACGGTGCAACACAGGAAGCCAGACACCAGATGGAGAATGGCCGAATGGCCAGGAGACAAGTGAAGAATGAGAGGGAAAGCCATGGACAAGCCATGGGGTGGAGAGGAAGGAATAGATGGTGTGGGAAGAGCCACAAGAAGCACAGGGAATTGCAGGAATGGAAAGAAAATGGGCAGCAGCACCACTAAGGAAAAAGGGGTGCAAAGAGGACAAAAGAGTAGGTAGAGAGAGGAGCAAAAACACCATGGCAGAGCCACAAGAAGGCACTGGGAGGGCAAAAAGGAAAAGAAAAAACATGCAGCAGTGCCACTCAGGAAAAGTAGGGGGCAAGAACAGAAAAGGGAAGAAAGTGCTGCAGTGAAGCCACTGACAAAGAGATGGGAGGGCTGAGAGTCCCAGCATAGAAGATGAAAAAACTGAAATAAACAAGACCAGAAGAAAGTGAGCCAGAGCAGAAATGAGAAACAGAGCCAAGCAGCACACGGACAGGTACATGAAATCTACTAGGTAGGGGACTGAGGGATTGTGGGTCTTAAACAGATAGGAAGGGGGGAGGAGTCTGGCAGCCCCCCACTGAACCACAGGGAGAACACTTTAATGTTTTAATAGTTTATGGGTGGGCTATTCAAACATCTATATAGGCGCAAATGTGGGTGACGAGTGCTAAATGATATTTGCTGCTGTGTACTAGTCGCTGCCCCATATTGAATCTGCAGGAGTAGCAATCACAAATCTGCCAGAGATAGCTAAAATCACCACACACAATCTGCATACAAATGAGGATCCTGGCCATGCATACTAGGTGCAGTGACATATTCAAGGCAGTTAGCCCCGCAAAGTGTCTGCATGAGATCGCAACAGGATTGCCTGCCAAAAGCAGGTGATAACCAGTCACAAATCAACACTGGGATGCAGTGCACCTGTGTGTGGAGCTACAAAAGGCAGCAAGGCCTGTGTGAGACATACGCAGATACCCACCATGCCCCTGCACTGGTTGTTGCTGGAGCTCATCTAAGATTTGGACCAGGTACAGGCCTATGTGAGCCAGCAACACAGGCATGTCCCATGGCCATATGCCCCCAACTGGGTCCACAGACCTCACCACAGCTACCTGCAACTGTCTGACAAGCAGGTAGTGGACTGGTACTGGTTGGACTGCAACACTATCCATAAATTGTGTAACATACTCCGGGAGGACCTCTAAAGCACCACAGCCCAGAATCAGGCATTGTTAGCGGAACTAAAGGTAACAGCTGTGCTGTGCTGTGCTTTCTGTCCACCAGCACATTCCAGACACCCTTCAGGGACACCATGGGGATCACACAGTCAACAATGTCCTGTCTGCTAACCTAGATGCTCTGACTGAGAGGTGTGAGGACTACATCACATTTCCTATTTCACAGGAGTGCAGAGCAACAACTATGCAGGCATTTTATTGGGTTGTATGCATACCCAGTATTCTGGGAGCAGTGGGCAACACCCATGCTGCCATCAAAGCACCACCTGAGAGGAAGGGGGAAGCATTTATTAACAGAAATGGCTTCCACTTCCTAAATGTCCAGGTGGTGTGTGTGATGGCAACTACTGCATCATGAACATAATTGTGAAATACCCCCAGTGGTACACGATGCCTTCATCTGACATAACTACACTCTGTGCCAGATGTTTGAGACTGGGCATATAAAGGACAGATGGCTACTTGGCAACTGTAGCACCCCTTCCACTCTTTCCCCAAGGCATGCAAACAACATATGATGCTTACCTTCCTCTGCAGACGACAGTGGATATCCCCTGCATCCCTCACTGATGGCACCAGTGCTGTGACTGCAATCTGGCAACGAGGAGCATTACAATGAGGCACACTGGGCCATACACAATATCATTGAAAGGGTCTTCAGAATCCTCTAAATGAGAGTCTGATGCCTGGACCAGTCTGGTGAGTCTCTGCAGTACAGCCTGCAAAGGTGTGCAAGATATTTGTGGCCTCCTCCACAACCTAGTGGTCCAACGTGGGATACATATACACAGCCCTGAGGGTGACACCGTGGATGGTGATAGTGGGTCAGCCACAGTAGGTCAGCCATCGGTCCACTATGACAGGTGTGACCACATGCTGGCTAGATGCTCCAAAGGAGTCAGGGGACATCTAATTGAACAGAACCTTGCAGATATAAGGTAAGACACAACACCGCAGTGTACATCATAGAATGTTTACTACAGCAAAGAAAATACATGTTACATAATAGGAAAGGATACACAAATACAGAGAAAGGTGAATAGGGCAAGGCAAAAACAGAAATAAAGGGTGAAACATAACTGATGGGCATATGGCATGAGGTTGGAGGGCTTTACATTGGAAAATGCTGCACAGGGGAAGGGAACAGGTGTAAAAAAAAAGGTGCACCTGGCACAGGGGGTGGTGGTGGGGGTGTTGCATGGGGGAAGGCAGCACCAGCAAAGGGAACAAATGTAAATGAAGTGCATCTGGCATTGGGGCACATTGTTTGGGGGAAGGCAACACAGGGTAAGGGAACAAATGTAAATAAAGTGCACCTGGCACCGGGGGAGGGGGGCATTTCACGGTGGGGAGATAGAATGCATCAAAATGCCTCTGAGCTGCCTATGTGTTCAGCCCAGGGGGTTGCTGCACAGAGGTCCTGGCAATGGTATTCAGTTTCCATGGCACCCATGGGCCCCCGTGCAATACATGGGATGCTCCTGGGGGGCACTGTACTCCCTGGACCCCTCGCCAACAGGGACCATGGGTGAGCTTGCACCACCCTCATGACCACCCACAGCTGTGCGGGTCCATGGCTGTGCCAAGGGAGATAGCCCCAGTGCAGGCCACATGGCCAGGATGCAGTGGAGACCTGATCTCATCCCTACATGGTATCCCTCTTGTATCCTGACCTTTCGATGCCTGCTGCTGAGGGTTCTCCGGCACATCACCTCAGCTACCTCCACCAAGCAGACAAAGGATGCTGCCTGTGAATTTGCAGCCATGGTACTGTGCATCTCAAGAGCTGACAGTGGCACAGCAATGCATGATAGCAGGCCAGCATTGTGCTGCATGGTTGAAAGGATTTCCTGCATAGAATCCTTGCAGTCCACCAATGCCTACACCTGCCTGTCACCCTGTTCAAGCACCTTGGCCATCATTTCCCACAGCTCCTATGCCACAGATTCGCAGGCCACCACAGTCCTCTGTACATTTCTTGGTATCTGGTATCCATATGGTGGGACCCAGGTGGTGGAGGCGAGGGCCATTGTTGTGATACCCATTTGCGACTGTGGAGAAGTGAACTGCCAGTATTGACAAAGGTATAGATTACAGAGATGTGGATATGGATCATGTTACAACAAGCATGTCTCAGGTAATGTGACATAATAGTGATATGAATACTCTGTGACTCCGAGCAGTGCATGCAACCTCCCCAGTGACCCCAGTCTGCCAATGAATACAGATTGCCTAGTGTGCCTTACATGGTAGCACAAACAGTGAAACATGTCAGGAGTTACAGATGCTGACCATACAGTGCACTGGCTGTAAACACAGGACTACTTGTATATGAGCATCATGTAATTGTGTCATTTCTGGTTTAAACAAGGTAGTGCAGGTACAATTGAAAGGCTATGTTTGTAGTTCAATGGGGTGAGCAACCAGCCATGCCCCCTTCCTGAGCTATATAAGCAGTTCCTTCCAGTCTCCTTCTGAAGCACTTTTTCTTTGCCGGCCAGGTGCTCTGTCAGTCTGTCTTCTCCCTTGGAGCCTGCCGGGTCTTTGCCCCACTCCCCCTAGTGTTTCTTGTGCTTGGGCCTGTTTGGTTTGTGGTAGATTTCTGTTTGTTGTGTTTCTCCTGCTTTAGTTAATATAGTGTTGCCTCCAGCTGGTACGTGCTTCCTTGTGTGCTTATTTCCTTCCTGGTCCTGTACTTGTGTTTGTTTTTGTTTGCTTCTTTTGGGCTTTTCTAGTTTTCTAACCCCCTGTGTATACTTTGCTTACTTGTGCTTCAGGTTACCTATTGTTGTTTACTTATCTTAAGCTACCCTGTACCTCTGCTCTCAGGCTCCCATTTAATCATTAGATTTTACAAGCCTGTATACTTCAGCTCAGGCACCTGCTTCCCTGCCTAGCAATCCTCTGTTTTCCTGCAATTGTTATTGTATGTTTCAGCTCACATTGCTGTTTCTCTACTGTCTGCTGTGCTTCCACCTTAATTGTCTGCACCTGGTCCAGTCTCATACTGCTCAGCTAGCTGCCATTCCCTGTTTTACAGCTCTGCTCTTAATTCACTCAGTGCTAACTCCACTCAGACAAATGCTGGGTTCCTATCCTACCAACATTACAGTTGCTTTTGATCTCATGGTGCTCAGCTTGTGGCTCCCCTGTTATTCCCATGGCAGTGGACCCTGATGTCACAGAGGAGCATCATGGCTGTAAGTAGTGGGAGCATGCTATTATGTAAGCTATATATTTGCCCTGCTCCTTTGCCTTCATGGCTTTCCATTATCATGCTTCAGTACATTTATCGTGCAGCCAACATGGCTTCAGACATTCATTGCATTTCATTACTGCATTGTAAGTACTTATTGCCTTTAAATGTTCCCTACTGGGATAACCTAACTCTGCCTTACTGGCATTTAAGGTATTCATGCCAATCTTATCAATTCACTGTTTGTGCTGAAACCATAGCAATATATGCTAAACCTCATCAACTCAATTACACTAACTCTCATTGATTCAATCACAGTCTCTCAGTGGCTGAACACCTACTTTCTATGTCACCATCAATTCGGCTGCCATATTGTGCTTGGTTGGCTTGTTTTCTGCTGGTTGCCACTACTATCAGATCACCAAACACTGGCTAACTCTGCAGCCTCCTACCTCACCCAGGCTCTGCCTTGGTAGTTCTCATCGTTACAGAATTCACTCACAACCTTTCAAGCCCCACCTTGGTAGTTCTCATTGTTGCAGAGTTTGCTCACAACCTTTCAAGACTGGCCTTCTCATCAATATCTACAGCTGCTGGCTTGGCCCAGCATTCTCCTCAATGACCTGCTACCTAATCTATAGCTGTTGGCTTCGCTGGCCTTCTCCTATCTAGCATATCAAAGTTGATTCATGCTCTCAGTCATAAATTGGAGGCATGCCAACTATGATCATTATCTTTTCTGGCTCAGGGCTTGCCCTGTAGTTGACGGCCTCACTCTGCACCCATGAAGTCCACATCTTAAGCATGTGAAACTCTGGGTGGGGTCCTTCTCATCTGGCCCATATTGGGAATGTCCTTGCTCCAGGTGGAGCTTCAGTCATCTAACTCATTGGTGGGCACCTCTTGATGTAGAATTTAAGACCTCAGCTGCCAAGGGTTGGTGCCCTCAATCCCAAGAGTGCTCCTTTGGTTATGACTTTATTGTGGCACCTTCAAAAGCTATTCTCCCTATGACTGCCTATGGTTCACCTGGTCTCGACCTCCCAATCCCTGCCCAGCTCAATTCTCAGATGGTCCTCAGGGAAGTCCCTTGGATGTCTACCTCCACCTTAGGTCTCCTGTGTGGAGGTCCAGTGAGTGCCTTCCAGTGGTTGTTGCTCTCCTCCTCCTCCCGCCTTGGGTCAGGACTTCCTATACTGGAGTCTCCTTTTGCTGCAGAGCTATCTTCGCAGCCACACATGGCATGACCTGTAGAGGGATAGAGTGAGAGCCTTCATCCAAATTGAATCATCCCTCCCCCAAAACTGGGTTTCCAAATTGCAGTAGCCGAGCCATCACTAAACAAAATACCCCCTAGCCTGGAGGGAAGGTGACCTAGGCCTTGGATCCCCAGAGGTTTACTCCTTTTAAAATGTTTTTTTCCTGTCCTCCATGCCAAAGGTCATAATATGTAGTTAGTTTATAGTATATTCCCTACTTTCCTTAGCTAGGTTTCCGCTGCTGGATGAGGATGAATGGTGGCCCTACTCACCATTCCTTCTCTCCTTAGGAAGTCCCCTGATGTCATTAGTGCAATTCATTTTATCAGTACAACCCTGACAACCTGTGCATCTCATTTGTGTTTCATCAGGCTGTCTCATTACTGTCAATCTGCTTCTCTACCTCATAGTCAATGTTTACTGTTAAATGTTCTTTTTGGGGCTCCTTCCTAAGGTACCTTTAGCCAAGGGAATCTTTCCTGTGGTACCTCTAGGGGTGGAACCCTCTTTGAGGGTTCCTTGTCTTCGGTACCCCTACAGGGTTGCAATGCACCATGGAATAGAGAGTGTGTATAGCCAAACAGTTATCACAGTTGCACAAGCATAACACTACTCTGGTTGCATAGGCCCATTGAATTGAAAAGTTATGCCTGTAGTTCAATGGGGTGAGTAACCAGCCATGCCCCCTTCCTAAGCTATATAAGCAGTTCCTCCCAGCCTCCTTCTGCAGCACTTTTTCTTTGTATCACCATCCTCCCCCCATCTCCAGTGGCACGCCTCTCTCTCCTCGGGGGGGGGCTCCTTCCTAAGGTGTCTTTAGCCAAGGGAATCTTTCCCATGGCACCTCTAACATGCCTTCAGTACCCCTACAGGATGATAATTCCCCATGGAACAGAGAATGCAAATGACCAAATGGTTATCACAGTTGCACAAGCATAACACTACTCTGGGTGTGTAGGCACATTGAAAAATATGAAACGTGATGTGCTGTACTTATTGGCTCCAATAGATGCCTACCTGTAGTTCTTGTGGAATAAACATCCGTCTCCGTAGTCTTTTGCCATTCTTCTGTTTTTTGGGTGCAGTTCTGCAACACAAGTATAAAACACAATAGTAACGAAAATGTGCACAGTGCCTGTGGGGGAGGATTAAAAATGTTGGTTGTTCTATTGCAACTTACCTTTTTCAAAGGTATAGTCTCCCCTCAATGTACTCCAAATGCAGCTTTTCCAGCCAGCTATATTAATAGTGTTCATCTGTACCCTTGGGAGAGTTACCCTTTTATAATGAACCCGTAACGAGTGCATAATGACATCCAAATTAGGTTTTGTTCCTCAAATGGTAGAGTAGGCCCATTTGTATGATGCAATATACAGCTGTTTGCACCTGTGCCTAATGTATTAGTGATTGCAAATCACATTTGTACCACATTCTCCTCAAACACATGCTTTTTGCTTCCACATGCCTGGATAACATCAGGACCATTTTTGATGATGGCATGAGGCACTCTCCGCAAATGTTCTTGTTTGCAATTACACACAATCACTACTGATTGCAAACAACAATGAAGTGAATGTCCGCAAAGCACGTGCATGGAGCCACATACATGTGGCAGTGGCGTGTGGTGATGTTTTGTGGATGCTACGTCTGCACAGGATGTCATTTGTGGAAGTTAACATCATAAATTACATAATGCTTTGAGGCAGTACATTGTGTACTGAGACAGGCAGAACTGCAGAAAAAAGAAAAAATGTCAGGCAGCAGGAGAAGGGTACCTGAGGAGGATAGGAGGAGGGACAGGCGGTTCAATACCAGGGAGGTGGCTGTCCTGGTGAGGAAGATCCGACTTAAAGAGAACTCCCCTTTGGGGATACAGCCAGGGATGTCCCCAGTGCTGAAAATGCCTGTATTTGGGACACTTTGGCCATGAAGCTCTCCTGGGTGCAGGGCCTGGTACTGACACCTGCACAGTGCTGGCAGGGCTGGGACGACCCGACCAAGCATGAGGGTGGTCACCTATTATGTCTGTGAGCACAACATGCAGCTGGAGACATAAGAACAGGTAAGGCATTGCTATCTGTTACACTGTCTATGAGCCATATAGCTGCAACTATTGGGCAGGTGCACAATCTGCATGGGTTGCAACAACAACAACAGCAATATTGTATTTTTTTTTAATTCTTTTTATTGGTAAAAGGTAATGCCATACAGGTATACAGGTTCACATAATATGATCATGTTCATAATAGTATCACAAATGAGTAACACAGTTCACATCACATTTCATAATTATTGTCTTACATACACCTTTGATGTAACTGTTACCTTTGTTTCCTATGCTTGTTTGTAAAGCATAATTCTTTCCAATATTCTGCCTTTACAGGTTTGAAGATACCGACTGAACTACCAGTTACACTGTTTCAAGGAACAATATCTGTGAACATTGTTATATACATGATCCACCCCAGCCATCTATTATTAAATTAATCTATTTGTTGTCTGATGGTGTGTGTCATTTTCCCATTTGATAAATACAGTATGTTGCATTAGTGTATGCCACTGGGCAACTGTAGAAGGTTGGGGTTGTAGCCATTGTTTGGTTATTGCTTTTTTTTTTGCGGCAGTCAAAGCAATTCCAATAAAGTATTTTTGATATTTGTTAAATGTGTCTTTAGGAAGATATAAAAATGGCTAACTCTGGAGTCTGTGGAGGGAAATCAGTACCATTTTTTTAAATTCTTGTTTAATTCCTTGCCAATAGCTATGTACACTTGGGCATAACCAGAACGCAAGTGAGTGTGTTGCAATTTCTTCCTCACATTCTCAGCAGCATTTCACCATCTAGTGTTATAGTTCGCTACTATATGTGGTGTTCGAAAGTATTGTACTATGGTCTTCCAGGCAAATGTTTTAAATTTGTGTGAGGAATAGACTTTGTGTTGTTGTAAATATATCTTTTCCCATTCATGCTCTGTTCAAATCATATTTAATTTCGTCAACGAGATAGTTTGCATTTTATGTTACAGTGGTAGTGATGAGTGGGTAAGAGCTTTGTATCCACATGAACTGAAATGTTGTGGCGTACCACTTGTTTTACAGTATACTATGAGGTGGGCCAAGAGGACTGGGTGTCTGTCAGTTTCCTTGTTACTGCGATGCTATTTAAAAAGTGTCTAGTCTGGATAAATCAAAAATGATTTGTTTGTGGTACTGCATACTTCTGCCAAAGTTGTACAAATGAGAGAAAAAAAACTCCTTCAAGAAATTGATATAAGTGGATGAGGCCAATATTTTCCCATTGCATAAATCTAGTATCTAAACAATCCAGTCTAAACCTATCCTCATAGGCTAATGCCAGTAATGGATATAATGCAGTTGTATATAGTGTTTATATTGCCATATGTTATACTACTGATTTAGGACCCCTCTGGTGAAAGCATTGTATGAAGTTGTGGTAAGAGGCATGGAAGGGTTAGCAAATAAAATTTCTGTAGGTGATCTCTGTAAGTCATTTAGACCTTTTTCCAGTGGGATCGGTAGTGGGGGTCCAGCCAAGCACACACGTGCCGCAATTGGGCTGCCTGGTAATATTGGTATAACTGGGGTAAAGCATGTCCCCCTTTCTACTTAGGAAGCTGCAGTTTTACGTCAGAAATACGGGCCTTTGATTCACCCACAGAAACCTTGAAATCATGTTATTCCAATTGTGAAAACCTTTAGGATCCCCACAAATTGGCAACGTCTGGTAGAGATATAACAATCTAGGAAGAACATTCATACATACAGCCTCTATTCTATTACAGTACTGAAAGAGAGTGGTAAGACCATCCATTGATTAATATCCCTTTGGATTGCCTCCATTAGTGGCTTATAATTTAAATGGTGGAGGTCAGGTAAATATTCCAGAATCTGTATTCCTAAGTATTTAATAGATTATTTATCCCACTGAATGCTATAAGTTTTCTGATTCTATAGGGATGGGGAGTAATTGATATGTAACACCATTGTTTTATCTAAATTCAGTTTAGACCCTGAAAGGTCACCATAGGCTTGTAATGTAGTCCAGCGGTGTGGGAGGGAAGCATCTGGTTGGTTAAATATATTAAAAGATCATCAGCATAAAATGCAAGTTTACGTTCTGTACCATGATGTGTTATGCACTTGATTTCCTTCTGCTGTCTAATGGCTTGGGCCAGGGGTTCAACTGTGAGGGCAAATAAAAGTGGAGACAATGGACACTCTTGTCTCATTCCCCATGTTAAAGGGAATCTGCGGGACAGTGAACTGTTGACTCAGACCATGGCCTGTGGGATGCGATAAAGTTCTATAATGATATCAGTAAATTCAGAGCTGAAACCAAAATGGTGTAATGTGTAATTCAAAAATTGCCAGGAGACCCTGTCAAATGCTTTCTCAGCATCTCAGTTAAGCAACAAGGTAAGGGGCTGAGACCTAGCTATAAAGTGGGACAATGACTGGGTTTGTTTAATATTATCCTGGGTTTGTCTGTTCGTTATAAAGCCAGTCTAATCCTTATGTATCATGGAAGGGAGAAGTTGTTACAATCATTTTGTTAAAATAGCTGTAAATAATTTATAATCAACATTTAAGATTGATATCGATCAATAGGATTCCAGTTTGGTAAGATCTTTTTGGGGTTTAGGGATTGCTGAAATTGTTCTATATTGCCATGATGGGGGTGTGTTTGTATGGAATTCCACCTGTTTGTATTTCCTGTAGGACTCTTAAGTAGTAGCTGCAACAAGGTGTCTTTCTGTTTCTTATAAAACTCTGCAGGATACCTGTCAGGGCCTGGGCATTTACACATTTTAATTTGGGCTAACACAGAATTAAGCTCTGTCAATGCAATTGGGGCAGTTAATAAGGCATTTTGCTCTTCTGTCAGATGTGGGAGCTGCAGGGGATCAGAGAAGGTCTGTAACTCTGAAACGTTAATGTTCCGTATTTGAGTGTATAAAGTAGTATAATAGTTTTCTAGGACCTTTAACATGGGTGGTTCATGGGGTATGGCACACGTGTCAGTTGTTTGTGGCTGCATCATAATGTGGGTGTGCAGTACGGCACTGTCCTTACCATGGTCCCAGTGCTGCACTTGTTATATATGTGCAGTGGTGCCTTATGCCATTGCACATCACACAGAGACAATATGTGTCATGTGCATTGGTGAGCACTTCATCATGGTGTTTCATGGCCATGCCTCTTCTGTGCATGCGTGTCCTGTGCATGCATGTCATATGTACCACTTGCTGCTGCCACTGCCTGTAAATGTGTCCTGTTTCTCCCAAATAGTGTAAATGACCCTGTGGTTGTCATGCAACTGTTGATTGGTACCCTGGTAATGCTGGTGTATGCTGGGAGTGGCTCATATTTTGTCCATTACATGGTGTATGTTGAGTGCCGCACTGTACACCGACCGCACGATGGTATAGTAAATGCTTAGATGACCACCACTGTGCATTATGCAATGCATGTGTGCCCTGCTATGTCTGGGGGTGTGCCTGCTGGTACACAGTGTGTGTGCCCTGTGTATGTTACTGTACAGTGTATCATCCCAGTGTGGCTCTGTCCAAAGCTTTCAATGTAATAAACCATCTCCTGCTCCTAAAACGTTAACTTTCTCATGGCTTTTCTACAAATGAATCTTGGTTCTCATCTTACTTATATGGCAGAAGCCAGTCTATTTTCTTGGAATAGGTGCCTATCCTTTTCTCTTCCCACAAACACAGGGATAGCCCAGGGTTCTATTTTGGGTCCTATCCTTTTTAATTTGTTTGTTGATCCTTTACCTTCAATAGTTAATAACTGCACGATTAGACTTTATGCTGATGATACCACTCTTTTATTTGCTCATAAAGACTTAAAGTTTCTAACTTCTACTCTTCAATTTGATTTTGATAAAGTTGCTGATTGATTTTCCTCTAACTTACTACTCTTAAACGGTGAAAAAAACCCAATGTTATTTGAGTCACAGTCCCTTAATATTGTTCATTCTTCCTTTGCTATTAAGCTTAATAATGTCCCTCTGCAGCTAGTTTATGAATTTAAATACTTGTGCCTGATGTTTGGTTCCACTTTATCTTTTAAGTCTCATATTCACAATAGTACTGTAAAAACGCGACAATGTCTAGGTCAGTTGAGAAGGGCCAGACACTATTTGTCATTAAAAGATCGGAAAACTATTGTGGACTAATCAATTCTTCCTATCTTGGCCTATGGTGATTGCATTTACTGCAACTCTAATATGACGTATATTTCCTTAGTTGACATGGTTTATTTTTAGTTATTACGTTTTATTTTAAGTAGTCCCAGAAATGAACATCGTTGTACTCTTCTAACTCAATAAAATTGAATGTCCCCCCTCATCAAGATGCTCACATCACTGGCTTACTTTGATTCATAAAACAGTAAATCATCAAACCCCAGCTTATCTTTTGAATAGACTACTAGTTTCCACCCACAGTCATAATTTCAGAGAAGTTCCTAACCGGGGCCTACTTTTATCTAGATATTAATCTCATTTTTGAAGAAACTGTTTTTCTTTTGATGCCCCTCTTTGCTGGAACAAACTCTCACCTGAGTTACAAATTTCTGGGACACTACATACTTTTAAACACAATCTTAAGAAAACATTTCTACGGGAACAATCAATTTGTAACTGCTTTTCATGAATAATATTTTTTTAGTTAACTGCGTGCTATATCTTATTTACTTGATAGTGTATAAGTGTTTTGTATTATTGTGTATGTTTATTAATTTTGTTATGTTTTGTTACTTACTGACTTGGAATGTTCTGCAAACAAGACCTGTTCTCATGGAACGTATCCTGTAAATCTATAACTTTTAAATAAAAAAAAAAAATACCCCCCATACACTCCAGCTATTCCCTAGTTCATGTCCAGCAGCCTGCATGCTGTGGTTCACAGAACACTACTGCTGCACACTGTGGTGGGTGCATGTCTAAGTACCACTGGCCAGTTACCTACCACGTACCCTATACCTCACCACTGTCACCTGTGTCACCTGTGTCACATGGAATACTATTGCCACATGCACCCTTGACACTGTGTCATGTGACCCCTGGACATGTGAGTGCTGCCTTGGGAAGCCATACATGGGTCAAAGAACCATGGTGTTACACTGCAGTGCCTACAGCATGACAGACATACTACCATCCTTGTGGGTGGCCATGTCCTCAGTCCACACACAGTCACTACATGACCTACGATATGTATACCTGGTACAGGCCACACCCATATGTGCTACTCTGCACTGTTCTGGTGGAATGTGTGGTATATGTATTGTGTGCTTCCCCACAGAGGGCCATGTCCGCAGCATACATGCTTGTTGTACTTTGTAGATCAAATACCACAAGTCTGTCCCTGTCCCATGTGTGGAACACGTGCTTTTTATGTTGTCTTTGTTGTTCCAAATGTTCATATTTGACCAGAGAGCAGGATGGACACCCATGCAGTTTGGGCCATGGCGTGAAAGACACAGCACCACATCAGGGGCATGCATGCCCTGATGGAGAAGCAATGAACTTATAGCAGAAGTCAACAGGCCTGCTCTGAGATATTGCCACCAGACTCTGGCATCCTGGCAGGGCACAGGGACAACAGCCACACCAGGCACCAGCTGCTGGCCACAAGTCGCACCTCAGGACTTGTGATGGGCAGATTGCCCCTTTTTATGGTATCCCCCCCACCCATATTTTGTTTTACCTATTGATGGGTAGGTAGGCCAGTGTTTATTTTTGTCCCTAACAGTGTGCCTCTTTTTTTTTATTTTGATGGGTGAGTTGCCCTGTGTTTTTGATTTTGTCCCTGGCCATGTACTTTTTGTTGTTATTGTTTCATTTTTGTTTTGATGGGTGGGTTGCCCCATATTTTGTTTGTCCCTGGCAGCATGCTTTTTTTTTTTTTTGATGGGTGGGTTGTCCAATATTTTTTTTGTCCCTGGCCATGTGTCTCATACTAGGTCTCATCCTAGGTAGTGTAAAACAGGTAGAAGGTCAAATGCCCATTTATGCCTGTCTCCCCGGTAAGGGGTATGTATTTCAGGTACCAAGTAGGTATGCATCTAGTCTGGTTTCAAATAAATCCGGTGTTTTGGATGTCACAACATGTTCTGGAAGTCTGTTCCATTATGGAATAACTCTCTGAGTGTAAAAATTTCTCCCTCTTATTTCCTTTTGGATACGTCAAACACAGTTCTGTGTTATGACTTCTTAAATCAAAAGTTCTGTTAGCTAGTTGGAAACCTAGACTAGCCATCATATCTTTGTCCTTACTAAGTCTATGCATGAGCAGTAAATCCCCTCTAATTCTTTTTCTTTCCACCGAGTATAGTCCTGATTTAGTCATTCTTTCCTCATAAGATAAGTGTTGAAATCCAAAGATCATCTTGGTTAGCCTACGCTGCACCCTCTCAAGGACACCACTGTCCCTCTTCAGGTAAGGGCTCCACAACGGACTACAATAGTCCAATTGTGGCCTGATGAGATTTTTATATAGTGTTAAGAGACATGATTTATGTCTTGTAACAAAAGCCCTTCTAATAGCCGCTATTGTTTGTCCTGTTTCTTTCACTAATTCATTACAGTGGCTTCCAAAGGAGAGGTCATTTGTTATTAATACACCCAAGTCTCTCTCCTTATCCACAATATTCAGTCCAGTATTATTTAGTTTATATGTATGTCCTCTATTTTTAGCACCTAGGTGCATCACCACACATTTGTCCAAGTTAAATTCTATTTCATTACCAGTGGCCCATGCTTGCATTTCATTAAGGTCAGCCTGCAGTCTCTCTGCTTGGTCTGTACTAGTCACTTCCATTAAGGTCTTTGTATCATCAGCAAATTTTTCACAATAACCTCCATTGCTAGCTCTCAAATTGGAAATAAGCAAGGAAAACAAAGCTGGTCCAAGTACTTTTAACACTTCCGTTCTTAGACATACTGCCTCTAATTCTAACATTTTGGGTCCTATCCTTAAGTCAATTTCTAACCCACTGGGTAATGTTACTGCTAATACCCATTTTTAATAATTTATCTATAAGGACACCATGGGGGACCCTATCAAATGCCTTCTTGAACTCCAAAAAGATAATGTCAACTGGTTTATTTTGGTCCAAGAGAGCACATTTCCTGTTGTAAAATACCAACATATTGGTTAGACAGGATCTCTGTTTCCTAAAACCATGATGACTGTCATCAACTAACCCCTTACATGCTATTTCTGTTTCAATTTGTCTCTTATTAGGGCTTCAAGTATGTTTCCAAGTATAGACATCAGACTTATCGGTCTATAGTTTCCTACTTCATTTCTGCTACCCTTTTTGTACACAGGAACCACTACAGCAGATTTCCAATCAGCTGGCATCAAACCAGTGTTAAATGACAAGTTGAAAAGCCAGTGGCGGGGATCTACTAACCAATCTTTAACTTCTATTAAAAGTATAGAATGCAGTTTGTCAGGGCCTGTTGACTTTGTGGCATCAATCTATATGCCTTTTTCTATTTTGATTGGTGGGTTACCCAGCATTTTGTTTTTGTCCCTGGCCATGTGCCTTTTCCTGTTTTGATGGGCAGGTTGCCCAGTATTGTTTTTGTTCCTGGTCATGTGCTTTTTTTGTTCCTGATGGGTGGGTTGCCCCTTTTTGGTTTACACCAGCATTTAGCATAGCTAGTATATACTTTACAGTAATTAGCCACGTTTAGTTTGTTTTAAAGCTGTGTTCCCCATTACTTTTGTTCCTGGCACTCTGCCACTTAGTTTTGTTTCTGGCCTTTTGTCAGTTTCAGTTATTTCATTTATATCACTATATAAGTTGCAAAAAACTTTGTTAATGTTCCAGTTAGGGTCAAAGCAACAAAAGTTGGGAAATGAGGCGTTAGGGTTTCCAACCCTAACACCCCACCCTTCCAAACCAGGCAGAAGAGTAGGTGTGGGGTGTGCCTTGGGGTTCTCAGGCCTAACGTTCACCCCATTTTCATAAAGTCTTCAAGTCTGACCTTATTTACAGATGGAATGGGATGAGTGTTAGGCTTGAGAAGCCCACTTTTTTTGCAACTTATTTCCTTACTTTTTTAGATAGTATAATAGTATCCTTATTTTACTGTGGGAGCGCAGGGTTCTTCTGACCCTGCACTCCCATCCCTCCGTAGATGTGTGTATATATATATATATATATATATATATGGGATATAAACATAGCCTGACAGAAGATATCATATTTATCTTCACGAGAGGCCGAGTGATATCATGTGATATCTCACGGTGGGCGAAGCCACGGTGGTCTTGAGTCACTGGCCTCGTGAAGATAACTATGATATCTTCTGTCAGGCCATGTCATATTCTGTTTATACAATGTATGTTTTGCTCCAAATGCAACCCACCGATCTTCTAAATGCAATGGCCACATAAAGGTGATGGTTCTAGCAATACAACTCCCCTTACAGGAATGCTGGCAAAACAACAGATGTCATTTGTTGTTTAAAAACATTTCTGATGGAGCTTGCTATTTATAGTTATTTCATCTGGTTTATCCTGCCATGCCCCCTCCAACACAGCCCCCCCACCCCCCAAGACAACAAATGAGATAGGATCAACCAGATATTTCAATACCTTGTCGGTTTAAAGTTATTTAAAAAAATTATCTGGTTGATTCTGCCTTTATTGTCGCTTGAAATTAATATTTTAAATGCTTATCTGTTGATCTCCACGAAATTGCACTTAACATGATCACCTGTTCAGTGTGTCGCACTTTCTGTGCTGAGCTGCTGTTCGCCAGTTGAGCTGCCAGAGTTTCGAGGCACTGAATGTCAGAACGCGTGCATGCACAGCTGTATTCTTCTCAGCGAGTGTTGCTGACTGTCACACAGGTTAAAGTGAGTGATTCCAGGCTTTGGACAGTGACAGAAGCCGAGTGTCTCAGCAACAGACACCGCGCTCCATCTACTGTTCCAAAGTCTTCAAATTCACCTGGCCAGCCTGTGCAGTCAACAGCTTTTACCACTGAAGAAAGAATACTAGCTGCATAAAGCACAGTGTTTTCTGACATTTCCAACTACTAGAACACCTCAGAGAATACAGTGCCTCAACAGTGAGAATAGCGCCAACCCTCAGTACATTACACAGAAAGTGAAAGTGCTCAGAGTGCAGGATCAACCAGATAAGTATTTAAATTATGAATTTCTGTGGAAAATAATGGCAGATCAACCAGATAATTTCACAGAAGATTGACAGCTGCGTGGGGGCTGTATGGGGTATGTAGACAGCTGCGGCAGTAGACAGCAGCAGAGATAATTTCAGTTTCATTCTGATGACATATAGGAATGTGGAGATAAATGTATGATGTATAGAAACATGAAGATAACAATGTTATCTTCACTGGCCAGCTCAGATATCATTTTTTACACTGTGATTTATCCCTAAACATACATTGTACAAATATATATATATATATTTATATATACTGTATATACATAACTGTGGAAGCACAGGGCTGTCTGGGCCCTGTGTTTCCATTTATAGGACAACAGTGACCAAATTGTCAGCATAGCAATCGCATTACTCCACCTCATGTACCCGGTATAGAACATTTTCGAATCCCCACCAAAATGTAATTCTGTGCAACTGCAATGCCATTCCATGCCATAGGTACAAAAACACATTTTGGGCAGGATTTGAAAAATGACATCTGTGACACATATGAGGTGGGGTAATTAGAAGGCTATGTGGAAAACCTGAGGTCAAAATATCTAAAATATCTAAAGTTACGAGCATGCAAAACAAAATTACAACGAATGGTCATAACTTTGGCATTTATTTATATTTTGACACCAAATTGTCAACATAGTCTTCTTAAGACCCCACCTCATAAACTCCATAGGTGAAAATGTTCAAGTCTGTGCCAAAAATGCTTTTCTATGCCACAGGTGCGAAAACACATTTCGGACAGGATGTGAAAAATGACAGCTGTACTGTTCATGAGGCGGTGTGAAAAAATGGCTATGTACAAACATGTGTAACTCAGCCTTTTTCAGAATTTTTTTTACCAAATGTTTAACATGCCCTTTTTGGTACCCCACCTCATGAACACTGGTGGTTAAATTTCATTATTCGGTCCCAAAAGATGATTTTGTACAGCAACCGCAAAATCACCTTTTGGGCCTGATTAACGAAATGACAGTTGCAGTGTTCATGAGGTGGGGTCCCAAAAAGGCCATGTTGAAAATTTGGTGAAACAAATTCCCAGAAATGGTAATGTTATGAACATAAGCTCAAAACACTACTGACTTTATTTTTTTTTAGTCTTTCGTAACCAGGTAAGGCCCACTAGGCACAAGTGCCTGTTTTCAGGGGTGACCTGGGAGCACTGGGTGGTTAAGTGATTTGCTCAGAGTCACACAATATACTAGTGGAGTTTGTGAGACTCAAACCAAGGTCTGGCCTGCTGGATGTACCAAGCTCGTTCACCGCTCATTACTGTAACCTCTAGGCTATAATGCCAGCTGGAAATACTTTATATGGCACTTACCTTTATTCCTCAGTTCATGGTTCAACTTTGAATAGTGCAGGCATGTCTCGGTCCATAGAAGATGACAGAATTGGACCGCAACTGGTAAGTATAGGATAAGGTGGTGGGGTGCGGGGAGGTGGGTGCTCAGTGGTTGGATTGGGATGAGGGAGGGGGTTAGTGGTGACAAGGGACCATTTTCTTTGTTTCAGGTGAAAAAAAGGTTCAGAGGGACGTTTTTTCTACTGCAGGTACCAAAAAACATATCAGGACTCTGGGGCTGGGCTCCTCAGTGCCCCACACTGCTGGGGGAGGTCTCTAAATGCCAACAAGGGGATTGGGTCCCCTGATGTTGGTTACAGTTTAATAAAATAACGGGCCGGGGGGCAACAAAATGAGAGTTATGGGGATGGCAATCAGAGGATGGGGTGCCACTAGACACCAGGGATCATTACAAAAACAATAGGGACAGTGACTGGAGGGTGGGGGGTGCCACTAGACACCAGGGATTATTATAAAAATCAAGGGGATGGTGATTGGAGGGGAGGAGATACTAGACATCAGGGCTCATATAAAAAAAATGGGGATGGTGATCGGAGGGTGGGGAGTGACATTAGACCCCAGGGAAGATATTTTTTATGGAACAGTGTGTGTGGGGGGGGGGGTCACCCCATGAAATACCCAGAAATGGCAGGGTAGCTTACAGCTCACACTGTAGCTGGCAGCATGAGTTCCAGCTGCAGCTGCAGAGGTCAAGAAAATCCACTGTTCTCATACAGAGAATGCAGGGAAAGGCTCCTCTCATTAAGTTGGGCACCCGGGATTTTGAGTGCCCAGATAAAGTATTTCTGGCCCTAATTTTGAAAAGCAAATGGGTTCTGGTGTTTGATTTGTAAAATGACAACATTTAAATGTATTTTCCACACTTTTTAGTTGCTGAAAAAAAAACAAGATGGCGGCTCATGAAAAAGGATTTTTCCTCATGAAAAAGGAACATATCTTGTGAGAATGAATCCATTTTCGTGAGATCAAATCCTTCGTTGAACTTTTTACTTCTATCCCAGAAAATGATCTTCCCACAGGAAATAATGAGAACTTAAAAGATTAATAACTTTGTAACAGATAAAATATTTTTTCTCCAAACAAAACATGACAGTTCTGTTACCCAAGTTCTTTCTACCATAAAAAAATCACATAAAAATTCCACACCATCTGCGCACAACGCGATCAAGAAAAAAATGCAAAAAGTGGTGACTCTTAAGGTTTTTGTACTATCCAGATCTCAGAATCCACACATCCAACTGGAATGAAACTAGTCATGTCAAGAGATCTATGCCACGTGACAGGGCATGTCAAATTTTGTGCAAATTCATTAACCGGTTGCAAAGTTATTAAAGTGCACAATTTGAGATTTAACATTCAACATGCTACTTAACCCTAACTATAGGTTAACGACCATGTCACTATAATAGTACACTATTTTCTCTACATGTATGTCTATTGTTCTTCATGGTTTGCCATTAGTATCTGTACCAGCCCTGCCTTATGGGATCAGACAAAGTTGAGGGGCCTGGGCTGATAACTCTTGTAGAGATTTGTTATTTAGTTAATGAAGTTCAAGATGCAATTGGATGGTGCCTCCATCCATGGCAGGCCAAGTGGGCTAGGTAATAAGCTAGCACTACCCCCGGGAAGTTATATACCAGGCCACTAGGGTCCCAAATGGTACAATCCACCAACTTTGAACACAATGTAAGAAACAGCTTGTTCAAATTCAGTAACTTGTCACATTATAAATAATATGATCACACTACAAATAACATGCTCACACTACATATAATATGCTCATACTATAAATAACATGCCTTTACTACGTATAACATGCTCACATTATAAATATTTTGCTCACACTACAGACAATATGCTTACACAACAAATAATGGTGGCTACACATGAAAAATGTATTTGCTTACATGCCACCTATCTGCAGTGCATAAGCAGCTCTACGATAGCAAGCCACACACTGGGGGTCCCACAGATTCAGCGGCATTCACAGAAGGGGTGCGTATATCTTCTCCACTTAATTGCACAGCCAGCCATGGGGCTGCATGAGCGGATGGTCCAGGAGAGCATCAGGGGGCATGCCGCCACTCAACGTCATTCACAAAGGCACAGATGCCA